>CM065303.1:46216414-47545195 GCA_032871835.1 Dipteronia dyeriana | reverse complement strand
TTGGTTTTCTATTTTGGATAAATTATTAATCATGAAACTAGGAAGTGTATATGTACAGAAAATTTGACATAAAAATATATCTTGTTTGCTAGGAGTCTTCAAAACTCTCACCCTTGCCTCCGTGGCTCCACCTTGGCCTTTATGATAAATTTTCTGAAGGGGTATATGTTGATGAGTTATTTTAGTGGAAAATACTTTACTAGAATATCATGCACTTGAGTGCACTAGTGCAATTAAGGAAGATGCACAAAATGTCAAATACTCAAATGCGATCTCTTATTGTTTGTGTAAAATATTAATCTTAGCCCTAATTACCATAAATGTTTGACATGATGGTTTTATTTATGATTTGACTTTGTTGCCAACGAAGGAAATTAGGTCCCATCTTCTTTATAGTTACTTTCTTCGTCTTGTGTTGTAGGAATCTGTGTAACTACCTTTTTAATGTTATCCGGTAGGAAGGGGGGAAATGTAACGAATATTAGAATTATTTTGATGTGAAATATGTCAAGTTGTGTAAAATATTAATCTTAGCCCTAATTACCATAAATGTTTGACATGAAGGTTTTATTTATGATTTGACTTTGTTGCCAACGAAGGAAATTAGGTCCCATCTTCTTTATAGTTACTTTCTTCGTCTTGTGTTGTAGGAATCTGTGTAACTACCTTTTTAATGTTATCCGGTAGGAAGGGGGAAAATGTAACGAATATTAGAATTATTTTGATGTGAAATATGTCAAGTTGCAGAAAACATTTTGTAGAGAAAAGGTTTGGTGAATGGAGGTAGATTTTTTGTACGTGGTCCATAGCTGATTATATGGTGTCTATTTGCCTGCTCTTGAAATGTGATCATGAGGTGTTAAAACAGGATTTTGGCAGTGGTGAAAAGGTTACTCATTGTTTATGTATTTTGGTTCAAACTTTAGACTTCACAAGCATTTGGCTAAGGGAACAGTTAAATTTCTTTGATACTTAATGTGGTAAATTGGATTCGTAGAATTATACTTGAAGGAGACATGGGTGATTACTGAGGATAATTATGTTGTCTTCTATCAAATAAGGAAGATACTTTTGTGGTAAGGGTGGAGTCCAAATTCTTTTATCAATTTAATATTCTAATCAAATTCATTATATGCAAGTTAAATATGTAGCCAAAAAATTGCCTTATTTCACCGGCCATAGTGACTTGGGTACACTTGCAAGGCCTGCGACTCACCTCACATTATTACCCGTACATATAGCCTTGCTGACCATAGGGCATAGACATTAGTTAAAAGTGCCAGCCTTTACTTTTTAATGTTGTATTGGTTTCATTTCTATGGCCTTCCTGGTCAGATTGAATGTCATGTGCTGATGACCTCTTGGCCAAGTGACATATTTTCTCTTTAAGGTGCAAAGTGATGATGAGATACATAAGGTACAAAAAGATTGCAATGGGGAGAATCACCTGTTCAGTAGGTCCACCAGCACATTATCACTGGTTATCAAAAGGAAGTTGTTGTGGGACTATGTTCTTGTCATGTAAAATATATAAAAATGATTATGGTATCAGTGAAAATTAAAAACAATGTAATTCTGTGAATTTTGGCTATGGCATCAGAACTGCCAATAATGGCTTGGTGGATAGCAATGTTTCTGGCGATGGTGGCTGGCAGTTAGTGCCTGGGGGTAGCCAATGAAGGTAGATGGCTTGGGCTTGCTGGGAAAGCAGTTCATGGCCGTCAAATCATTAGTCAGATTCTGTAATTTCTGCCTCATTTTTGGTTAATTAGGAACATATTATATGTTAACTGAAATTTTTAGTTGCTTTAAATGTTGGAAAATGGAAAAAGAAAATAAATGCTCAGACAACTCCCCCATTCTCTCTTTAACTTCTTATGCACTCAATTTTTTTTTTTTTTTTTGTGAACATACAAGACAATTTATAGTATGTAATTTCTTTTTTACGATGGTGGTTGTTACAAAATTGTTAAAAGTTGGTTGATGAATCCCGTGGCCTTTGGCTATCATTTGATAAAAAACATAGTAACAGAATCTTGGACATTTTTTTTTATTTATAGGTGAATTTTATTGGATATCGTGTTGATATTTACATCTTTATTTTGAAGAACACCTGGCTACTGTGCAGGTACTAAATGGTCTTCTTAGTAGAGACAACCAGAAAGAAGGTATTTCTATACCAATTGGAATCATTCCTGCTGGTTCCGATAATTCATTAGTTTGGACTGTTCTGGGAGTTAGAGATCCAATTTCTGCTGCCTTGGCTATTGTAAAGGTGATCGTTTGTATTAATTGCCTTTCTGATCTGCATAAAGCTTTCTGGGAATTTTATCATTTTTAGTACTTCTTTGTTTCTTTATTCTTTCTGAAATTCTCAACCTTAATTGTCTCCCAATTGTCCAAACATTCTTAATTGCTTGAAGGTGGTGGGACATTTTTTTTTTGGAAGCTAGGCAGGATAGTGTCAGTTTTTAGATGATTTGTGGGTTTTGAGTTGCCAATACTATAAATTTTTTATGCATGAAAATTGCCATGAATACGTGAATAAAATTTGAATGGACCTATGTACTATTCTGCCATTAGAATAATATGAAAACTCCTAGAGCTCTTTCTTTGCTATGTGCGTATATGCTGTTATTGATGTGTGGGTCACATTTGGTGTCAAATGCTTCCACAAGATTGTTAACTGGTGCTTCAAATTCAACAATCGATATCCCGTAAAGACGTTCTTGATGAATGCCAATAGTCATAGCCTTAAAGTGATCTCTGATAAATAACTAAAAACATTTAATTTTCTTATTCCATTTTTACAGATAGCAACTTCAACTGTATTAGAATGCAAAATTGTTTAGTATAGAACAAGAAATGAGTGTTCATGAATTTTCACAAGATTTCACATGAATTAATTGATGGGTCATGGGAGGCATAAGATTGAATTTAAGCTTTAGAAACATGATGTCCATCCAACTTTATTGTGTTAAATTAAAGCTTTTGGTCAGATTAATGCTTGGTTTTGAATTAAAAGGTTTAATTTTTTAATTTTTTCTTTCGACAACTGTATTAAGTAATGAATTGCTGGGTGTCGACAGGTTCCATCTTTTATCAGATGTTTATACCTGCAATACCATATATTTTTTTTGTGTGTGTGGCTTTTAGCTACTGAAGTATACCTTTTTCATTTTAAATTTATGAAGTGAATATTTTTTCATTCTGTTTGTTCCTCTGCTCGTATTTACTTTAGTGAAAAATCCTTGTACTTCAGACTATAAGCTGCTCACAAGGTATTTTGTTGGTTTCAGGGGGGTCTTACTGCCACAGATGTTTTTGCTGTTGAGTGGATTCAGACTGGTGTTATCCATTTTGGGATGACAGTCTCATATTATGGTTTTGTTAGTGATGGTAGGCCATGAACCTGTGTTCTTTTTTATCTATTGATTTTATTGTGGTAACTCAAATATCACAACTGCATTATCATCATCAAATAGCAAGAAAGATTACATAGGCTTGGTAATGCTTTTTGTTGAGTTTGTTGTTTGTTCCTTGGATGCCTGTATTCCTAGATGCTACTTTCTTCCTGGTATAGTGGAAGGAAAAATGATGAGGCTTAGGCTTTGATGATTGAGATGTGCATTGATTACATGTTTCATTTCTGAGCTTTTAAGCTAAAGTAAGTACAGCAGGACAAGAAGCACGAATAGATTATAGGCTTTGGAAAGGAGAAATCAGAACAAAAAAGGAGGAAAATTAAAGGAAAGGGGAGAAAATCAAAGGAAAAGATAGAGAACTCACAATCAATTATTAGAAATAGATTTTAGGCTTTGGAAATGAGAAATTAGAATAAAAAAGGCAGAGAGTTAAGGAAAGGGGAGAAAATCAGAGGAAAAGAGATAAAAGAACTTGCAATAAATTATTGGTGATCGACAAGACTGTCTAAATAAACAGTAAAAAGACGTGTTTATACCTATAAAAAAAGACGTATTTATAGTCAACTAAATCTGACCCAAATTGAAAAAAAAAAGAAAAAAGAAAGAAAAAGAAACCTAAATCAACTAAAAAAGGGGTTCAAATAATTCCTAAATGAAAGTATGAAACTAATAAGTAAAAATATACTGGTAACAAAAGTTGATTCCTGGTAAGTTTAAGTGCTGAAAGATAGGTGGCAAATTTCCTAAGTTCCTCTGTAGTTGGGTTAGTAGCCTCTTGATTTATAAGTCAAGTAAGCTGAAGACAACAAGATGCTATGTGACCACTAGCATGGCAATGGTGGTTATATGAGAACGTTTAGGGTGGTTAATGGAAAAAAATAAAAAATCCCTCCCCCTATTAGAGCTAATTTGTGGAGTAGGATTAGCATTGAGGTTAAAAGTCCTATTAGCTTGAGACTAAAGGTCGAGAACTAGCAAGAAGTCCATTTGAGGATAAGGGATGACATTGATGGAAAAACTCTCAAATTGGGTAGGTCCTTGCATAGATTTAGGAAACTAAATTACTATCAATCTCTAAGGCTTTGTGATTCACTCTACATTGATCGTTGTCATTATTATAAAACATGTCCTGTGCAGCTGTTACGTTTGGTACAACAATCTTTAGTCAGTGTGAAATGTATATATTTCATGTATTTGTATCTCATTTGTTGCAGTGTTGGAACTTTCTGAGAAATATCAAAAACGCTTTGGTCCTCTGCGATATTTTGTTGCTGGATTCCTCAAGTTCTTATGCTTGCCAAAGTACGGCTATGAAGTGGAATATCTTCCGGCATCAAAAGAGGATCTAGAAGGAAAGCAGTCTTCAGACCGAGAAATAGTCGACATGTCAGAACTATACACAGACATTATGAGAAAATCAAGAACCGATGGCATGCCGAGAGCCTCTAGTTTATCAAGTATTGATTCGATAATGACCCCCAGTCGAATGTCTGGTGGAGATCCAGATACATGCAGTAGCAATCATGCTAGCACTGAACCATCTGAGTATGTGCGTGGTCTAGATCCAAAATCAAAACGCCTCTCTTCCGGTAGGAGCAATGTAACAGCAGAACCAGAAGTTATTCATCCTCAGTTACCACTATCAACGACTCCAAATTGGCCAAGGACCAGGTCAAAGTCGAGGACAGATAAAGGATGGACTGGATTGACAGTCACTCATGATCCCTCTAGAACTTCTTGGGGAAATGCTGCAACCAATGATAGAGAAGATATATCTTCAACATTATCTGATCCAGGCCCAATTTGGGATAGTGAACCAAAGTGGGATACTGAACCTAATTGGGATGTGGAAAATCCAATTGAATTGCCAGGGCCATCAGATGATTTAGAAGCTGGGATAAAAAAGGAGGTCATGCCTAGGTATGAAGATAATTGGGTTGTTTCAAAAGGGCAATTCCTTCTCATCCTGGTTTGCAACCATGCATGCAGAAGTGTGCAGAGTTCTCAGGTTGCAGCACCAAGAGCTGAGCATGATGACAGCACCATGGATATGGTGTTAGTCCATGGTAGTGGGCGGCTACGGTTGTTGAGATTTTTCTTGCTGCTGCAGATGGGTCGACATGTTTCACTGCCGTATGTTGAATATATCAAGGTATGAGTCATTACTCTGATGATGCTTTCACTATTTGAGTTACCAGCTTTCACTTGTGTATTCAAGCAGGACCATATCCTCCACACCAGTACTATTGGAAGAGGGGTTGCCATCAGGTTTATAAGCCACCTTTTAAACAATAAACTGAATAGCAGTTTTGAGTGCTTTAAAAAACGTATTTGTTGGAGATTAAGAGCTTTTAGTTATTCTGATATGGGATCAAGAGTTTCTATTTCACACAGACATAATTCTAAGAACTATGGTTTTATAAAAAAAAATCTCTGTTTTATGAAAAGAGAGCTATCAACATCCGGGTAATGTGATAATTTACATGCTTGATGGAGTGCCCGAAGAAGATACCGAGTTCAATAGTGCAATTTGGAAAATGATGGATTCTGAAAAATGAGTTCAATAGTGCAATTTGGAAAATGATGGATTCTGAAAAATGATGTTTTATATGCATGTGTACACAAAGACTAGAATTGATCTAATAATTAACCTAGAGTTATGGGGAGACTGAGAGGTTGCAATAATTCATCTTCCAGATATGTGCATGGTGTGTATATATTCATTAAATAAATGTGTATCATGCACACTTGCACAACAGTGTTTCATTTCTTTCTCATTTTCAAAAGTGCATGGAGCTTTATCAGGGACCATGTAACTCAAAGTTGGTGTTGGTGATACAGGTAAAATCAGTGAAGATCAAGGCTGGAAAGCACACCAACAATAATTGTGGCATTGATGGTGAGCTTTTGCCACTGAATGGACAAGTGATCTCTTCTTTGCTTCCAGAACAGTGCAGACTTATCGGTCGTTCCCACAACCACAACCATGTATAAAGACCATATGTCCAAATTGAGTCGAATCTTTGATGGAGTCCGGGGAAAATTATATGCAAGTTTGCTTGTGGAATATGCAGAGCATCACCCGACACCCACATTGTGCCCATCTTATTTTTTTTGCTTTTTAACCCGCCCACATTGTGCCATTACACAAATGAGGTCCCTGTAAATTTTTTGTTCGGTTATGTGTAATTTGTTGCTTGTTGTTTAATTGTTACCTGGTCCCTCTCTCTCTCCCTCTCTTTTGTTAAGTAAGTACATCTCTTTGGCTCCCTTGTTGGCTGCTGGTTGTGAGCTGTTCAATGTATTGTGAATTGTGATTTTTTTTTTCCTTGTAGTTTTTCATGTAATCATTTCAAATTGGTCTGGGGCTATTTTGTAATTTAGAGGAGTAGGATGTTGAAAATTGAAATGGTTACAGTGATTTATTATCCTAAATAAAATCTTATCCTAAGTTGAAGGATTGTGACTAAGTTGAGAAGAGCCATTTAATATGATGTTTGTTGTTTACTTGGTCAGGGTGAGTATGATGTCATTTTCTCATCATCCGTAAAGAATGGCCTCTCATTCCTCATCTACTAGTATATGATTTTCTGTTGCTATGTCTATTTATGAATATGACGAGGAGTCGTGAGTGACAATAAGAAAGGGCAAGAGACATCTATGATGCTGGATTTCATATTTATGATGCTATTGGTTGGTTTGGTAATTGCCTAATCGGTATCGTTAAATAAAAAAGAAGGGAGTGACACGTGTAGAGATAGATATGAATAATGGTTAGCTGAGGCTGAGAGTGGGAAAATAAAAGAAGAGACAGCTTCCTGCATCTAGCATTTTGATCATTCTGCGAAAAGAGAAGGACATGAACATGATGATGACTACTACCAGTAGTGCCACTACTCTGCCTATGTCTTCGCCGATCAATACTCGCCCACCATGTTTCTCAGGTCCTCATATTGTTTCATCTTGTAATTGTAATTATAACAGAAGAAAAGGGTTGCTCAGGCTCATCTCTTGTGAAGTAGCTGTCAAATCCAACAATTCAACCACATCTCTAGAATTGGACGACAAAAACCCATCTGCATCTGCACCTGCATCATCAGATGAAGAAGAAGAAGAAGAAGAAGCTGCTAAAATAGGTAGTAGAATAAAGGTCAAAGTGCCTCTCAAGGTCTACCATGTCCCTAGGGTTCCAGAGGTGGATCTCACTGACATGGAAGGTGTCATCAAGCAATACGTTGTCAATTGGAAGGGCAAGAGAATCTCTGCCAATTTGCCTTACAAGGTCCAGTTCATTACCCAGATTGAAGGCCGTGGACCTGTTAAGTTCTTCGCCCATCTCAAGGAAGATGAGTTCGATTACCTTGATTGATATTCTCAGTTTATTACTCTTGTATTCTATCTATGCTAATCGTACTATTCCTCTTCTCTTGTATTTTCCTATACTTGATTAATTTATAGATCTTTCTTTTCAAGTATTTTATCTCTGCTACATTCTGAATTCTCATCCACTTTATGCGATTATATCAATGCAAGTATGTGTGTTTGTGGCACATGTTGTTTGCTTTAGTGGCTTCATTTTCAGGTTTTGGCTGCCTAACAAAAACCAACCGCAAGTGTACCAGTTTACCAAGTCCTATGGGATAAACTCATCTACCTAATAGCTAATTAGCTAGTCTTTTTTCTGACATACTGTATTTGTTTTCTCTAGGATGGCTAAGTGCAATCACAATACCGAAGATTTTTCATAGGTCATATATATATATATATATTGGTTCTTAGTCTTGGGTGATTGATGACTAAGATGTGTTGTAGGGTTAATTGCATTTTCAACTTAGTATGCCTCTGTACTTGTATACTCGTAACAATTAGCAATTCAAAAAGTAAGAAAAGAATTAAGAGGGAGTAGGAGACACTAGTGAGTTCATGATTGCCATAATGTAATCTTTTACCAAGTCAAGGAGTATCTTAAGTGATGGAGAAGTTAGAAAAAGCTGCTAGTACTGCAGTGGCGATGAAAAGGCTAATATTATTTGGCGTCAGAAATCGTATAACATACAAATAGTTATAAATCAAACATCCATGAAAAATGAAATTCATGCTCTGCCATCTACTGTTAGGACATTCCGCTTACAGTTCATTGTTGAAAGCAATTCATGGTACCATCTATGATATACAAGGTGAGAATATTATTTTGGGGCCAATGGTATCATCTATGATTGACAGCATAGACAACCTCTAGTTTAGGGAGATTAAGAGACTGCGGTGCTCCATTCATGCTGTGATATTCTGTGGATCAGTGTCTAAGTTTTGTTGCTTGCTAATATTTGAGTACTGGACAATTATTGAGCATGCCATAATCTATCTCTTGATAGTGTTATAAAGTACTGGACAACAATAATTGAGTTTTTTTTATTATTATTATTGGAATGATGGGTTAAATCAAGCATTTATGTGGTTTAATTCAATGTTAACTGCACAGGCACAGCAGATTGGGTCTAAGATCCAAGATTGAATTTGAATCAGCTGAATTCTTTTAAAGTACACGAACTTGTAGAAAGTTGAGAATAAATTTCAAAAACTTCTTACTTGTTTAATTATAAGATTCAGTAGATTTTTTTCAAAGTTCTTATGAGATGGATTCATGTTGCAGGGTTTGACATGTCTTTTATTTTCACTTAAGCTATGAGATTTGAAATTATTTAGAACTATTATCACAAATGATGGAAAGAGATCCTTACCAAAGGGCCGAGCTAGCTATGCTTGCATTCTTCTTTCTTTTGAAAAGCTTTTGGAAAATTAACCTCTGTCTGTTGAATAATGAGGCATGTACTCAATTGGTGTGCTATATTTGAAGTGTTTCTGGAGTCCTTGCATTCATGTGTTATACTTCATGAGTTGTGATTAGAAAACGTGTTACAACTTGTGATCTTTTTCAATATCCGGTGGGTGTTTTTGTTAGTCATGTAAAGCTTGGGATGAATTAATGTCTTTATGTTGAATAATGAGTTATGTACTACTAACTTTGGTTTGCTTGTTTTGGAGCCTTCCTAGAGTCGTACATTCATAAATTTGTTTCCAAAGATGCTTTGTGCTGTGTTATTGTTCATTGATTACGATAATATAACTATAACCACACACAATGTGATGTCCCTTGTGAATGGCACTATGAGTGTCACATGAAGGGAAACAGTTGACCAGCTTTGATATAAATTCATTGAAATGGTCCTTGTGGTGTACTAAGATACATGAGAGGCAAAGAACCACTTGTGCCTGATACAAACCATATCCACATAACTGTCACCGTTCTGAGAGTTAAAGTTTAGCTTCACGGATGGATGACAATGATCAAAGGCAAATTTGGTAATGCTGTTTGTGGTCATTGTTGTTGTTTTTTTTTTTTTTTTTTTTTTTTGTGTGATTCATGGAATTGTATTATATATACAAAGTTTAAATTAGGGTCTGGATATTGCTTCTTGAGAGTTGAGACATGAGACTATGAGAGGCATAATTAGTTATGTTAATTGTTAATGGAAGGTAGGTTTTTTGGATAAGTACAGGAGTTAAGATAGTATGGTTGGTTACACCAGTTATTTTGCTTTGGTATCTGGGTTGCAGTGTGCGGGCATGAAATTGATGCATAATTGTGTGTGAAATGTGAATCCATTCCAACCGAAAAATGCGGTGACATTCCAATTCCATATTTCCATCCATGAATGATTAAATTTATGAATAATAATAATTATAGTATAGGAGAAATGAAGTAATCCTATGTTGAGGTGTATTAAGCATTTGAATATGGTGTAATTGGGTTAATATTCAGAGGTGTTAATGCGGTCACGCCAAAGAGAGAATTGATTATTGAATGAATAGAAAGAGAAAGAGGAAGGCAACAAGTTAAGTGAGTGAAGTTGATAATGATTAACGATTGATGATTATGATGTGGTCCCAGACCCAGAAGCATTAATTAAGAAAAGAAGTAAAAAATACTACAACCACAACGACAGTCCCTCCTCAGTCCTCCCTCTTAAATCTTAATAACAAAAAAAAAGAAAAAAAAGAAAAAAAGATGGAAGAAAGGTAAGAAAGGGAAGGAGAGGTGGGGTAGTGTTTTCAATTTTGAGTTGGTCAGGGAGGGAGGGGGGTTGCTTGGTGGGCTGGACCTGGACCTGGACCTGGACCTGGACCTGGAGGACCCTATTTCAACCACAGACGCTACGTCCTTTTCAATTTTCATTTCTCATCCAATCCAATCATCACTCTTCTTTTACACTTACCTAATTCTTTTTTCTTTTCTTTTTTCAAATTAACATTTTTACATTTCCCCCTCCATTTTCAAACACTAACACAAACATTATTATTCTTATTAAATCTTGTTATTATTATTATTTGTAATTTAATAATAATGATTGATACACAGTAACACAGACACAGTCAGAGTTAGCAGGAGCAAATTTGTTAAAGCGCCTCTTCTTCTTCTTCTTCTTCTTCTTCTTCTTCGTCTTCGTCTGTGGCTGTTGCTGTGTTCTCTTTCTAAACTAATCCATTATCTTCTTGTTTCATCTGTAAAGCCATTGCTTTTACTCTAAATACTAGACCTACTTTTTATTTCATTTCCCTTTGTATTTTTCTTTTTATGCTTTTGGCGTACTTCTACTGCTTCTACTCTTTGTACTCTTAACAGAAACCACAACAGCCATTGTTGCCATTTCCTTCCCTTCTCACTTACTGGTATGTTCTACTCTCTCTTTCTCATCTCTCCTTTCCGATTTTTCCAGTGACCAACTACAATTTTGAAGATCTGGACACGCCCCCATGTTTTTTTTTTTCAGATTTGATTTTCGAATTTGAATGTCTGCACAATTCCTAGGCCTAGGGTTTCATTTACATTTTATTTTCTGTTCGAAATGACTACCAAACGCGCTTACAAGCTACGTATCCTTCTGTTCTAGGGTTTTACCCAGATCTCTCATTTATTATTATTATTGTTGTATATATATAAATTGATTGATTGATTGATTGATGTCCTTGACAAATAAAATAGAAGAATTTGTAGCGCATTCTTCTGCAGTGAATTGCCTCAAGATTGGAAGGAAGTCATCCAGAGTTCTGGTCACTGGAGGTGAAGATCACAAAGTTAATCTCTGGGCCATTGGCAAACCCAATGCCATTCTGGTAACTATCCTCAGTATTCAATATTCATATCACCTTCAACTTCTTTTTAATTCTTCTTTCTCTTCATATACAGAGTCTGTCAGGACATACAAGCGGAATCGACTCCGTAGGCTTTGATTCTTCAGAAGTATTAGTAGCTGCTGGTGCTGCAAGTGGTACAATCAAACTCTGGGATTTAGAGGAGGCAAAGAGTATGTTTCTAACTTCATTTATTCAACTTCCTTTTTAATTTTACTGTCTTCTCTTGTAATCTCATTCCTCCTTGCAGTTGTTCGCACACTTACTGGACACAGATCCAACTGTATATCCGTCGACTTCCACCCCTTTGGAGAGTTCTTCGCCTCTGGCTCTCTTGACACAAACCTTAAGATATGGGATATCAGGAAGAAGGGATGTATTCACACCTATAAGGGCCATACTAGAGGGGTCAATGCTATCAGGTTTACCCCAGATGGCCGTTGGGTTGTATCTGGAGGAGAGGACAACACCGTCAAGGTTACAATTTTCCCTTCAATATCCTATGCATTTACTCGTATATATTTTTCTGCTTCGCTCCGGATAATTACACTATCTTAACAGCTCTGGGATCTCACTGCTGGAAAGCTCTTGCATGACTTCAAATATCATGAAGGTCAGGTTCAGTGCATAGATTTTCATCCCCACGAGTTTCTGCTGGCAACAGGTTTGTTCTAATTTTTCTTTCTTTCTTTCTTTATTTAAAATAAAATAAATATAAATTATGCAGAGTATAATGGTGTGGTATTGCCAATAAAATACTACCTGATGTATATCTAAAGTAAGAGTTGGTCAAAATGAGGATTGACGTTTGGTTAGTAGTTCAACAATTTCCTTCAAAAAAAAAAAATATAGTTCAACAATTCCATGATGTTCCAGCTTCCTTCTATAATTCTATTATATTCTTTAAATTTATTAGATTTCATTAGCATGTGATGTTATTATGTTTTCCAAACATGCTTTTCTTTTTTCCCAGTTGAGCAATGGCCTTTTGAACCAATCACATCATGAAATATTTTTGCTTTGCAATTTACATGGTGTACTTCCAGAAGTTTTGTGCTTTGCAATTTGGTCATGTATCAATGTTGGTTCTATCATTTATGGAAAAATTTGGTAAGAGTTTTAAAGAATTAAAGACTGAAATGATAAGAACATTGTTTTAGAAACGCTTTGATTCTCATGTTTTTAACTAGGAAGATCATCTCTGATCTACAATGTGAGACAAAGATAGCAATTTTGCCATCTATATATATATATATATATATATATATATATATATATATATATATGTATGCATTTGGTCTCAGCACAAGTCCTTGATTCTATTACTGTTTTATGATGTATCATCTCCGCAAGAAAATGTCATTTGTTATTTATATGTTATTTTGCTCTTGCCTTTGCTCAGGGTCAGCAGATAGGACTGTTAAATTCTGGGACCTCGAAACCTTCGAGTTAATTGGTTCAGCTGGGCCTGAGGTAATTTTATGTCTTTTGACATTGTTTGTGTTGGCTTGCAGTAGTTTTCTGTTTGGCTATGTAAGATGAAAATATGTGTGAATTCTACTATTTTGCTTACTGCAGACAACAGGAGTGCGTTGTATGACCTTTAACCCGGATGGAAGGACTCTACTTTGTGGATTGCATGAAAGTCTGAAGGTAAGCCTTCTTTCTTGTTCCATTTGTATTTTGAAAATCATATATTAAGGTAATACGCCATTTTACTATGTTGTACTTATTCTACTGTCAATTCAGGTTTTCTCGTGGGAACCAATAAGATGTCATGATTCTGTGGATGTGGGATGGTCTAGATTGTCAGATCTTAATGTTCATGAGGGAAAGCTCCTTGGCTGCTCATATAATCAAAGTTGTGTGGGAGTGTGGGTTGTAGACATCTCGGTATTACTCATTTTTTCCCTCTGTTGTACTTGCTGTGGCTTTGCTCCCTTTTTTACTTTTCTTCTCTTTTTTTTTTGGGCGTTAATTGCTATAGATCTCAATTCCAAAACTAACGTACTGCTTCCAATTTTCTTACACTTGCACAGCGAATTGAACCATATGCAATTGGTAATGTTACTCGATTGAATGGCCATTCAGAATCTAAATGTACTTCAAGTGGGAATTTGTCAGTACTGAATGAGAATACATCAAAGGCTAGTTTGGGAAGGTTATCTATTTCACAAAATTCAGATCCTTCCTTGAAGGAAACAAAATCTGTTGGACGGTTGTCAGTTTCTCAGAATTCAGATCCTTTGGTGAAGGAAACAAAATCTCTTGGACGGTTATCAGTTTCTCAGAATTCTGATCCTGCAAAGGAGTCGAAAGTTTTGTCATGTATGTTAGCTTCATTTTATGTATCATTTTTCTGTTTATATATATAGTTCCCTTTGTATGAATCATTTAATTCGTCTTTTATAAGTCTTGAGTTTGACATATGAATCTCATTCCGGGTTCTGTCTACTGGTTGAACTTTGAAGCCACTGGAAGTGTACCTGGTACTCCTCAAAGGGTTAACTTAAACATGGCTCCAAAAACAAGTATGGCCAGTTCAATGGTAGTTCCTAGTGCGACAGTCTTAAAGAGGAATTCTTCAAAGGTCAATTCAGCTTGTAATGTTCCAATCTTAAACAAGTCGGATATCGTGCCGGTAATTGTGCCTAGAACAAATTCAAGGTTTGATCAGGCAGCTGAATCCAGAAAAGAAGCTGATGTTGTTGCTAGAACAATGCCATTTTCTTTGCAGTCAAAAACAGCTGACCTCCGAAAATTTTCGAATAGTGGGGATGAGATTGACAGACCAGCTGTTTCTGTTCTCTCTGAAACCACAGGCACTAAGGCTACTGAATTGAGCACTGTGGCCGACAGGAATAACTTCCCGGCTGTTAAAAGCTCGATATCTGCTTCTGAAAGGAATACGAGGGATGATAGATATAGTGTGTCTGGTCAGAGTGAAACAATGTTCATGTCGGAGTCCCCGGCTACCTTCCAGGATGAAAGATGTAAGTATGCAGAATGTGATAATTGTACCTTTTGCCCTCCAAATTTTGTTTCATTGTTTAGTAGAGTAACATATTCTTACTTAAGGAATTGAGGGGATATGTTTGGTGGTATGTTGTGGCTATGATACAGTTTTGTGTAAAATAACTGCTCTGTATTTCATAAATTTAGGGACAATGGTGAACACACTTGGAGGATGGTGACTGCACAAGAGAAATCCTTAAAAATGAGGAATGACTTCCCATATGCATGCACTTTTAGTAGAAAAGAAAAACATACATAATTGCTGTTTTTACTGTTGCTTGATTTATAATTTCATTATTGTGTTTTAGATGTTTGATGTTTGCTATTTTCATTGAGAATATGTATGGTAGTATTTATATTCTCCGTATACAATTCTTTCGAAATGGAATGTTATTACACTTAATTCTGAAGCTTGAATTCATTGTTTCAGATGACAGTCTGGGACATAAATCAAACAGAGAAGCAGGTACTATGGAAAGTCAAAAAAGAGGTACAGTTGTATGTAATTTATTATTTATGTTTGTAAGTGGTGGTTGAAATCTAACTCATTTTATGTTTTAAAATTTTCAGGAAGAATGCGTTCGCTTGTCATAAATTGGGAGAAAAGAAGATCACCTAATCATGAGGGACCGGCTTCTGTTAGTTCTCCTGGGACAGTATCTACTTCAAGCATGCCCCCTTTCAGTGCGGTATGAACACATTTAAGTTCTGTATGCACTTTCTCTTATCTATAGTTCTCTCTTTGAAAATTTGGATAAAAGTATAGGTTGAAGAGCACCTCAATGTTTTTATATGTTAATTACCAAAGGACCTCAATGTTTATACTGTATATGTTAATTACCAAAGGAAAAAGAAATAATTGTTTGACTATGGCACTATGTTAATTGTCATGTTGTTTTGGTCGTCTTCACTGTAGCTATAATGTTTTAATTTATTCTGCCTATGTGAGGGGAGCAGACGTCCTTCCCCATCGTCACATCTTTGTATGCGCTGCTGCTACCCATTCTAACAATGGATGTATATTGGGAACTGTGGATAAAGCAGTGATCCGAGGAAAGGTGAACTGAAAGTTTGGATTCGGACAGATTAATTATTTTCTGTTCTTAGGCCCTATTTTGGTTATTTTATTAACCGTTACCCTAATATGTATGTATCTTCGTATACATGCCCTTGCAGTGTTTTGTGGGTGTCTTTTTACATGTACATACATGATGTATGGGCATTAACATATAACTTTGTTCATTGACATTCAAACTTGAGGAAGTTTGTTTGCTACCATAGGGATGGCCAAATGGGGGTGGAATGCTAGATCTAAATACTTAGTTTATGTTCCTAATTTTGTGGCCTCAATGGGTTGTCAAATATACAGATTAGCATGTATGCATCTATTTGCAACTGAGATTTTGTAGTTATGCATGAAATGCCTGATGCCACCTAACTATGTATATCATAAAGTACTAGTTTATGTTAAATCTCAATTTTTTTAACTTTTATATTACTACTGTGTGCTAATTTCTGCACTTTGTCTCTTATTGTTATGAAGTTTAAACAGAGAGGATACCCTCCATCTACTGAAAAAGAAGCACCTTCTGCCAGTGATGAGGATGCTACTGCTGATGTAATGGAACAACATGATCAATTTGTCAGCTCTATGCAGTCTCGATTAGCTAAGTTACAGGTGATCTTAAACAAAGTTATGCTAGTTGGTTATATGGAACCTTTTCATTCATGTGAGTCATGGATGATATAAGAAAAACTTCTCTTGACAAGAAGCTTGAAATCCATAAATGGTGGTTAGATCCTCCTCAGGTTGATGCATCATCCGGCATAGGTGTTTTTCTGCAATGCTTTATTCAATGAGACTGGCTGTTCAACAATTCTTCTTGATATAGGTGTTAATTGAGACTTGATATTGTTAGATCCTTTTAATATTCAGCAAGAACTTTTGTCATTTCTCTATCTTTCTCGTATTATGTGAATGTGTTTCGTTCAATTACTCTTTGTTAGAGACTTAGAGTTGCATTATACTAATGAGTTTTCTATATTTTTTTACATTTTTCTTCTTTTCTCACTATTGCAATTTTTTTCTATAGAAATTTTGTTTGGAGTAAAATTCGTAGTCAATCAAGTCAGTTAAGTTTCTATCTGAGTTTCTGCTATGGTCTTCTCACATTCTGGGGCTTTTCTTGTCTCTATACTCTATATAAATATTATTTCTAATTTTCTATTGCCTATCTGCCACTCAGAAGTCAGAATATAAAATTGTGCGCTCATTTAATGTTTTGGACCCATCAAATGAACTAAATGCTTATAACTGTAATAATCTACATTTCAAGAGCCTCTCCAATTGACACTTTCACAATACGCCTCATCTTGATTTAGCATAGCCAATTTTTCTTGACCTCAGAATTGGGTTTACTAAGGTTTAAGGTATAAGTAATCAGTGATCATCTCCTTTTATTGACATCAAAATTTTGTAGCAATAAACTGACAGCCATGAAAGTGATGGTGATACAAATAGTAATATCATTTCTTGATGTTGATATATCTGCCTCCTATTAGTTTGTTAAGATTAAAAGATTGCTGATTCCTGCTCTATGTTGTCTAGGCGGTCTATAGATATTGGCAAAGGAATGATATTAAGGGGGCTATCAGTGCTATGCAAAAGATGGCTGATCATGCGGTAAGATCTTGCTGTTAAATAATATGTTCCTCTGTCTTTGAATATTTTCGTCAGTGAAAAAGAAATATTTGTTTCTAGCACTTATTGTTGAAGTACCTCGGTTATCTTTTTTGCTTGTGACTGTAGGTCCTTGCCGATGTAATGAGCATTGTTTCTGAGAAAATTGACATTGTCACATTGGATATTTGCACTTGTCTTCTGCCTCTTCTTACAGGCCTTCTTGAGAGTGACGTGGACAGGTAAGAAGAATGTGACAATTTCTTGTTTTCGGTATGTTCTTCCGTTAGTCAATATACTTTTGCGGAATTATAGGTTTTCTTTTAATGCCGGGAAATATTAATAGTTTCCAATACATTTTAGTTGGTGACAAAATTTTATAGTTGGCTATGCTGCATTACAACTGCTAAGATAGAGCGGTTTCATAGCAGATTTTTCTGTAAATTTTACTTTGCTTTCAAACAGAAGTAGCAAATCTTTGACATATTTATAATATTTGCCAACTTAGAAGTTCTCTGCATTTTATATATTGTTTCTTTTATAAACTGAGGATATTGGCCAGCCAGTCCAACTTGTGATCTTGTGTTTCAAAGCTGTCTTGGGTGCATCCTTAATTCCTTTGAAAAAGTATTTTTTTATCTCATTAGGAACAAGAGATGGGATGTTAAGGATCGACTGTTAAATTGTTTTACATTCATAAATTTGTGTATTAAGGTGCCAATATTTTAACTGTTTTCCATACTTAGGCATATAAGCATTTCGCTGGACACGCTACTTAAGCTAGTCAGAATATTTGGTTCAATGATCTACTCAGCAATGTCAGCATCAACTCCTGTTGGTGTTGATATAGAGGCAGAACAAAGGTCTGTTCAGCTTCATCTCCTCATTTAAGTTGTTTGGTCCGGTGTATAAATAGGAGATATTTTTTGTATTATTTTAAGTGAGATGAGATCCTCCTTTTTACTGGGTAATTACAGGATCGAGCGTTACAATCTCTGCTTTGTAGAGCTTGAGAAAGTCAAACACTGGTTGCCT
This sequence comes from Dipteronia dyeriana, assembly GCA_032871835.1. Lineage (NCBI taxonomy): Eukaryota > Viridiplantae > Streptophyta > Magnoliopsida > Sapindales > Sapindaceae > Dipteronia > Dipteronia dyeriana. Next base: position 47,526,850 of record CM065303.1, on the reverse strand, counting down.
GGTCTTTCGAGGTTGGTAATTAATTATTTAGCTTGCATGGTTGCTGTTTGTTGCATATTTTGAAAGAGTTGTGGAGATGTCAATTTGATGTTTCTTATTTCTCCTTTTTTTTTTTCCTGTAGAAGAGGGGGATCAGTTGCCAAATCTGCTCAAGAATTGAATCTAGCACTTCAAGAAGTTTCATGACCAGCTTATTTTCTGACTTTGCATGGATTAAATATTCTCATGTTAGCCAATCATGATATGACGGAATTGAAGTCAGCGACATCCTCCGTGTACATGCTTAGTGGAAGCCTTAACAAGTAAATTATAACTGGAACCTGGAACCCCAACATCTAATCGGCACAGTTTGGCAACCATCGACTCTGTACCTGCCTGGACAGAAGAATTTACTCACTTGATATTGGAGTCTAACCCAATGGTTGTAAGTTGTAACTTTTGGTGTGTATCGATTTAATTAATGCCTTTTACAATACATATACAAAATGTGTCAAATGATGAAGTCTAACACATGGACTATACCAATTCAAATCTTCAAATACAGCAAGCATAGTTTTTATCGAGCTTTATTATATATTTACTCGATGACGACAATTGGTAACGCTGTAAACCTTTAACGACGATGAAAATGGAAGGCAAAATGAAAAGTGGTGGCACATGATTTGCCAATCAGTTCTCATCGTAAAGCTTCATAAAGCTTTTTAAACCTCATAAGACATTATTATTGTTCTAAGAGCATCTCTGACCAGGCCCTTAGTCTAATTAAGCTACACAGAGTTCATTCTTTTAATTAAGAGATGGTTTGGATCCTTTTAAGTGGGTTTTATCAAAAATTTCTTTTATTAAATTCGACAGTAATAAAATATATTTTAAAAAAATTATTAAGGAGCTATTTAAGAGATTATTCTCGGAATATAAATCTCCTTAATGACCTTTTACAATAACATTCATATTTAAATATGGGAGTCTCCAAAAGCGGGCCGGCCAACTGACCATCAGATTCTTGTCTAACCAATTTTTTGTTACTAAAATTATCATGTCTCCCTCAAGTTTTGCTTTTGAGTATATATACGTATACACATACACGTATATTAGTTTTTCTATCTCCATGCGAGATATTGGATTTAAATATTTTGATTTGGTTGCAAGAACCGGTTAAAGCATCTTTTAAATACAATGACATATATGTAAAAAAACTGATATATTTTAATCGAACTGACAATAGAACGACTAATATATATATACACGAAAAATTTCATATAAATATACACTGATAGAATTATATAATGACATTGAATGTATACACTTGTCAAAGCTTTTTTATAAATGAGTGGTTCATATTCATTGTCCTTATATAATTTCATCATTTTAAGAACCAACAAAGTAGGTAAACTATTCAAATTTACGATTAATTCCATAAAAAATGAATTACCATTAATTTGATATTTTAATTTGTTATGAAAAATAATTATTTCTTATCAATTATAACACTAATATAAGTCTTCACTTTTAAATATTTGCGAATGGATTGATGTGAGAAAAGTCGAAAACTATATATAAAAATTAGGGATTAAGTATATTTTTTATTTTTTAAAAAAAGATATGTGGTATAGTAAGTTTAAAAAATAAGTAAAATGATAGTCCTGAAAATAAATAAATAAAATTAATAAAAATATAAAATTTTATATAGTTAAATCAAAATTTTAAAAAATAAAACATAAATAATTTAATAGTGGGGCGTCGATTCAATAACACAACTCAAACCATAATCCTTGGAAAAAATAGAACATCCCTTGTTTATACGGCTAAAAAGTTGTGTTTGCCTTACATAAATGATATTTATTGATTTTATTCCATATACGATTGGTAATATAAATTAGATTTTATTTATGATCTATACTGAAGTCCTTCCCAATAATCGCGAACATACTTTGGTAAAGATTCATTTTCATTACTTATGTTTCCATAACTATCGTTCACAGCGCGTCCGACGTTGATCTCATTCTCATAATTACGTCCACTGCCAATCTCGTTTTCGTAGTGTTCGAAAGTCATCCAATTTGTTGAATTATGATAAAGTTCGTAATTAATCTGTCCTCCTTCTGGTTGATTTGGATTTGGAGCTGAAGCCGGATCCGGGATCGAAGCCAAATTTGGATCCAGATTTGGTTTTGGAGCTAGTCCTGGAGCTGGATCTGGAGCTGTGCTCGGGCTTGGATTTTCACTTGGAGGTAGTGATTTCTTGGACTTATTTTTCTTCCCTGATAATTAATTTTAAAAAAAAAAAACAATAAAATTAATTTGACAAAATTGAAATGAAAGATGAGTGCATTGAAAAATAATATTTGACTAAGACAAATATATCTTTTAAGGAGTTATTTTCGTTTTGAACATATGAGAATGAATTTTCTAACATATACAGACAACAATGAAGAAAATAATAATAATAATAAATTGATACCAAAACACCGCATCTTTTCGTAATATTCACACATCCCCAGCGCCTCATATATATTAAGGGATAGTAATAATAATATCCTGTCTAATATTTAATGGATAATATCATGCAAAAATAATTAAAAGCGCATGATATTTAATAATAATAATAATAATAATAATAATGGCAAGATATTGTCGTGGCAATCACATATCATAATTAAATGAGTACAATTGTAAGATACATAAATAATCACATATCATATGCTAGGCGTGCCGACCAACTGACCATCAGATTCTTGTCTTACCAATTTTTTGTTACTAAAATTATCATGTCTCCCTCAAATTTTGCTTTTGAGTATATATATATATATATATTAGTTTTTCTATCTCCATACTAGATATTGAATTTAAATACATCGACTTTATTACAAGAACTGGTTAAAGCATCTTTTAAATCCAATGGTATAATATAAGAAACTGATATATTTTAATCGAGCTGACAATAGAACGATTGATATATATATACATGCAAAAAATTTTACATAAGTGTACACTGATAGAATTATATAATGACATTGAATGTATACACTTGTCAAAGCTCTTTTATAAATGAGTTATTCATATTCATTGTCCTTATATAATTTTATCAGTACGTACTAATAGAGAAATATATATATAGTATTGAGCTTAAATATTTTAAGAACCAACAAAGTAGGTAACCATTCAAAATATATAGTATTGAGCTTAAATATTTTAAGAACCATCAAAGTAGGTAAACTATTCAAATTTACGATTAATTCCATAAAAAATGGATTACCGTTAATTTGATATTACAACTGATATTTTAATTTGTTATGAAAAATAATTATTTATTATCAATTATAACACTAATATAAGTATTCACTTTTAAATATTATTGTTATGGTATAGTATGAAAAACAAGTCCTGAGAATGGATCGATGTGAGAAAAGTCGAAAACTATATATAAAAATTAGAGATTAAGTGTATTTTTTATTTTTTGAAAAAGATATGTGGTGTATTAAGTTTGAAAAATAAATATAATGGTAGTCCTGAAAATAAATCAAAAAATTTAATAAAAATATAAAAAATTATATAATTAAATCAAAATTTTAAAAAATAAAGCATAAATAATTTAGTAGTGGAGTGTCAATTCAATTACACCACTCAAACCATAATCCTTGGTAAAAATAGAACATCCCTTGTTTATACGGCTACAAAGTCTTCACTTTTAAATACTATAACACTAATATATAAAAGTGAAGACTTATATGGAGATGCAAATAGTGGTGGATATTTTTTTTTTATTGTTGACGTTAATTTCTGGATGTATGTGAAAAGTCAATAAGATTGGATTATAGCTGTGATTTCAAAGAAAGAGAGAAGGAGAAAGTAATCAGACGTAAGTTTTATGTGGTAAATCTTCGATGACCGGAGAAACGTCCACAGATGGCTGAATAATCAACCGAACCAAAATCCACTATTAAAAAGATTTAAAACTCTTGATCTCTCTTTTTCTCTCTGTGTTTTTCAATATGTTTTCTATATCTTTTAACAATAAGGTATGGTCTATTTATATTTGTATATAACCCTAATCCTTGTTACAAATAAGGAAAGGTGATGATGTTTAATCAGAACTGGTTACTTGTTGAAGTCGTCTTTGTTTTCTTTCCTGTTTCGGAGATTTGTATAGAGATCGAATAAGACTTTAGTGATATAGTCCAGTTAGGACTTATTTCCTTATAAAGGCATAGTCGTTTTGAAGAAATAAAATTGTTTCCTTATTAGGAACCCTTTTTGTTTGACATTCTATTCTTCTTGGAATTCTTCTTGAAATTCTTCTTGGAATTCTTCTTTGATATGGATATCTTCACGTATGTTAGCGACTCTTGATTCGTGTGAGTTACGTGTTGAGCTTCTTTATTCGATTTTCTTTATGCTTGTCCCGAGTAGAACATAATATTAGCTGGTCCCGAATGATGTTATCTGATCCCAAGTAGAACACGTCATCAGCTAACCCCGAGCGTTGCTAACTGACCCCGAGTAGTATATGACGTCAGTTGACCCCGAGTAGGTTTTGGTAAATATTTGTTTACTCGAGCTCCTCTTCTTTGGTGATGTCTCGCAAGATATTTTCTAAATGGCTATTCGGATGTCCACCTGGCAATTCTATCCTCTTTGTCAACGACGTGTACGTCTAATAAAATTTACATACGACAATACCCTCTTAAAATATTTTTGCCGAACAGGGTTTCGTTCCGGGTAAAAGTATTTTAATCAACTCTTTAATTTTTACATCTCTTTAATGTCAGGGTAAATGTCTTGTCATAATAGCGTGTCTTAATGGTGATCATGTAAATTCGATTTGCCTCCTCACACGAGGTCTCAAGGTTTGTGACGTTTTGGAGTTCTGACGACCTTGGCCAGTTCTTCTCTTAACATGTGTCCTCTGTTGCTTCATTTTTCGATACCATTTATGAGAAACGACCTACCCGTCTCCCAGTGCGCCGCCTACATCATCAAATCTGTCATTGATTTTTTCCGCCTTGAGATCCTAGGGTTTCGTGTTATTACCCTTTTAAATTCTTCACTGAAAGGAGTTGTGTTGGTTCATTCTCAAAGACTCAAACCAGAAATTTTTCCAGCCTAAATTTCTTTACGCAGAAAATCCCTATTCTTCGTTGAAGATTCTGCATCAGGTTTCTTCATTCAAGGTTAGTTTTAATTAATCTGACTTCCCGTCGTCGACTCTTTACTATAGCTCTCGAAGCGCTCGATCGTGGGGATTTTCAACTGGTTTTCTGCGCTCGAAGATTATTGGGGGAAATCCCCCCTAATGAACCTCTTTTTTTAGAGATCGACGTTTATGGGCTTTAACCTGTCGTCCATTTTAGTTCTGTATCCAGTTCTGATTCTGATTCATCTAGATCTGAATTTGTCGTTTCTAATCACAGGGTACCACTTCGATCAAGGATGGGAAAGCATCAAAGTAAAAGTGAAGTCCATAAGCACAATTCGGGCAGCGTCCAGATCAGGGAGCAGACTATTGATGAGAAGGACGTCGAAGAGGCGTTCAGAGAATCTCGTCTCTCTTTTTCTGTTGATCGCCCGAGTGGGTTTGACACCGAACAAAATGTGGTCGGGGTAGATGAGATCGGGAAATATCGTGCCTGATTTGACTTGGATAATTCAGTTACTCTAATTCCTGCGTGTGATAGAGCTGCGTGGAACCCTCCCCAGGGTATGGTGGCAATCTATAGGTCCATGCTTTGTTTCGGCGTTACTCATCCTCTTCAGCCGTTCGTTGTCTGGTTTCTAGCTGAAGCAGAGATTGCTCCAGCTCAATTGACCCCGAATAGCTACAAGATCTTGATGTGCATGTGGCACATGTGGAGTCGAATGAACCTGTCGCCGCCTTCCCCGAGTGAAATCAAGCACTTCTACACGCTAAGGCAGTCTGGTAAGACAGAGACTTATTTCCTTATGTCTAACCCGTCAGATTGCTGGGTCCCCGAGGGGACAAAGGTGAATCGGGGAGTTGACACCTCTGATGACGCCAAAAAGAAGGGTTTTGTATAAGGATTTCCTTCGTCCAACAAATACTGGAATAACAGTTGGTTTCTTACCGGAGGAAACCTTGGTCTTTTCCTGGAGGAAACATTGGTCTTTTTCTAGAGGAAACATTGGTCTTTTTCTAGAGGAAACATTGGTCTTGAAGTCACTCTTTTGGCTGGAAAATATCGGAGGATGTTGAAATTTCTCAATTTTTTCTGTTATCTTAATGTATGGAATAAGAAAAAACTTGAATTCAGCGATACTGAGCTGACCAGACTTGCTTGGGCAGCAGTTCGCACTCGGGAGAAGAGGAGAGGACTTATATTTTCAATGAGAAAAGGATGATAGAGCTTGGATTCTTTAGCCAGATTTTAGGCTACCGCAGGCAATGTAAGTGATCTTTGTACCCCCCCCCCCCCTTTTTGCTTTTTATATTCTGACGCGATTCCCTTTTTCTTTTAAGTGTATAACTCGGACATTGTCTGCGACCTTCAAGTGAAGTCAAGTGAAGTCGATTCTTCAAGCGAGCCAAAAAGAAGCTTCTCGTTAGAGCAAATAGGGCATTGCCCCACCTGAGTCAGATGAGGACCCTGATGAGGCTGACGAGCAGATTCCCAAAAATGTCCCCGAGGAAGTCATCCGGTCGACCGTAGGGGAGTCTAGTGATCCGAGTGGTCATACTCAAGAGTTGCCTGAAGACGGAGAGAGGAAGGGTGATGGTCTTGGTGAGGGGCCTGGTGAATCGAGCCCCCCTGTTGTGGTCTCTACCGAGCGGACAGACGCCGGTGATGAAGGTAAAACCTCTGAGGGACAAGTAAATACAGATCCCAAATTTGTTGAATCCTTCCGGGATGATGTTCAGGAAGATCCCTCAGCTGATCTCGGCTTTCATCGTTCTAGGGCCGAGAAAAGGAAAGAGGTCTATTCTCCCACTCGTCCTCATAAGGTTCCTCGGGTGGTTTCATTTATTGACTCCAGTGATGAAGATACCGGGGTTGAGATTCCCCCGAGTGTTGATGTTGAAGCTTCTGCTGGTGCAGAGACTTCTGACCCGAACAAGGGTTCCTTCCCCCCCCCCCCCGAGGTTCAAGATTTAGGGGCTGAATCTTTGGGAGGTCCTTCTTATCCTTCTCCCCAGGATATGCTTAAGGCGATGTCATCGGTCGGGCTTTCATCGGGGATGATCATTGGAGCCACCTCAGGGACGCTTATTTGATGAGTCGTCTTCGGAATATTTTTAACGGTGCATCTTATGTAAGTTTTATTCCCAATTCTCAATTGTGTGGCTTGCTTGATAGATTTTTAATTAAACTCCTTTGTAGATGGTGGGCAATTTTACTGAGCTGGTTCAGACACAACAGCATCAAGCCGATCTAATAAGGCGTCTGGAGGCTCAGCTAAAAGAAAGTGAGGATAGTCGTGCTCGGGTTGAATCGGCTTATTAAAAGAAGGTGGGCTCTGCCCAAGTGTTTGTCGATCATTGTTTGGCGAAGCAAGTTGAGGCCGAGGAAAGAGCTTATTTGGCAGAAGAGAAGGCTATGTCACTTCAAAACTTGTTGTATCCTGCCCAAGAATCGATGCTTAAAGCCGAACAGGAAGCGGAGAAGTCTAAGTCGGCGAAGGAACAGAAGATCGAATACTTGGAACGCCAGGTTTTGACGGTCGAATCCTTATCCAAAGAAGCTAGGCTAGAACTTGAAGTCCAGGGGGTTGATCATTTTAAAAGATCCACTGCTTACGATGCCATTCTCCTTCAGGAATTTCAGCGAGAGCTAGTTTCAGCTGGCAAGTTTTTTAAGGTCAAGAATCGAGTAACTGAAAAAGCCCAAACAACTGGGAACTGTCGATCAAGAATGACATAGATCGGTCCCTGGAATCTTTTTCGGACTCAGATGAAGGAGTGGATAGCTTATTACCGTAGTTGAGGCAAAGAGCCACATCCTATACATTTGGAGGTTCCATCCGAGCACTCCCTCTCGACCTTTTATGTCAGTCAAGAGTCGGTCGTGGAAGGTGTGTCCCCTGATGTCGGACCGATCCCGGAAAAAAGATTACAGTAAATGGATAGATGATTCGGTCGATACGATTGATTGACCCTCCAATGAAAGTCTACTTCGCGAATGCGAAATGGTGCCCGACCCGAACATCGACAAGAGTTCTAAATCCTCATAACACCTTGATTTATTTTGTAGAAATTTCCTTTTTGTAAAGATTCTTTGTAAAGATTCTTTGTAACGATTCTTTGTAACGATTCTTTGTAACAATTCTTTGTAAAGATTATCAATGAAATTCTGAGTTAACTATAATTCTGAAAACTGAGTGGTTTGATCTGATTCATTGCACAAGGAATTTTATAGAGTATCTTCTTTAACTTGATTTCATTGTTGCCGAGTATCCTATTGAACTGGCTATTGCAATTTATGCAAGTATCTTATTAAACTGGCTATCACAATCTTTTTAGCCAAGTATCTTATTAAACTGGTTGTTGTAATCTTTATGTCAAGTATCTTATTAAACTGGTTACTGCTGATCTTCGGGTAACTTCACTGAGTATCTTATTAAACTCGTTTCGTTACCTGAATAATTTTTAACGCCAAGTATCTTATCAAATTGGCTAACATTATTAACCGAGTCATCTTAAAACAGACAAGTAAATTTATACTTGTGTTTCATACTCAGTTGCTACCCAAACATTATAGCAAGGCTCACCATGATCCTTTGTTCAAGTCCGTACACATTACCGAGGACGTCTCCCAAGTGTTTCTGTGCAAGGGTTTGCCGAATTGTTAAGCTTTTCAAACCGCTTAACACAGCTACGCATTTCATTGGAATTTTTTCCGATAGTGTCCCGAGCTTTTCCAGAATCTGGTGCATCGGGTTTGCCTTTTTGCTAAGGTCAATTGACCTCGCTCAGTTGGCATGCTCCTTCGAGCTTCTTCACCCATTCGGGAATCAATGGTCCCGAGTCTTCTATTTGCATGTTCTTATTATCATGCTCGTCTTTCATATGTTCTTATTATCATATGCTTTATTTTTCAGAAATCCCGAGTTTGACTTTTATTTATAACTGCAAAACCAACAAAAATTTAAATTCCAAAACTAAAATTGTCCTTACTAAAGGAAACAAAAAATAATTTAAGGATATAAAATCTTCAGATATTGGGCATTGCATGGTCGGAGTAAAACCCCTCAATTGGGTCGTGCAATCCAATATGCTCCATGGCCAACTATTCCTTCGATTTTGTATGGGCCTTCCCACTTATCAACCAGGGATCCTGCAGCTTTATTTTTTGTATTCAATGACACCTTCCTGAGTACCAGGTCTCCTAGTTGGAATTTCCTGATCCGAACATGAGAGTTGTAGTGGCGAGCTACTCTTTGTTGATATGCCATATTTCGTATTCGGGACTTCTCTTTTTTCTCTTCTAGCTCATCTAGACTTTGTAACAGCATATCAACATTCTGATCTTCATCATATAGTCTGACCAGGGGTGATGCATATGACGTTTCTATGGGGATAACAGCTTCTGTTCCAAACGCTCAAGTGAATGGAGTCTCTCATGTTGAAGTTCTTGTTGTCGTTCGATATGCCTATAATACTTCGGGAAGTTTTTCCCACATTAGACATGCGATCACCCTCCTCTATGTCATTCCCATAATCGTCTTCATAATCATCCCTAGGTGGGTTTGTTTCTCTTCGTTCCACATTAGGAGCCCTAATTGGTTGTTCCCTTTGTGAACTAGACTCCACCTTATCTATCCTATAATGCACCTCACCAAACTTAATCTTCATCCGCTCTATGTTTTTTTTGTATGGCTTTATACAAAAAATTGAGATCTACCATTTCTAGTGCATCATCGGATAAGTCTCTACTCTTATCACGTTACATATTTGAAATCTGCAAAAAAAAAAATAAAAAATACTAAGCCTTACAAACACTCCCTCACGTGTTTACTCTCAAAGATGGTGGCATTCACACTCGTGTTTCACTCAATTCTTTTGGCTTTTACCCTCTGATGAGCTCACACTCTCTTTCCTTTTTCCACTATTTGTTCACTCTTTCAGTTCCTTATTTTAACTTAGGCAGACACTCACAAGAAGTTCAAGAAAATAGATGTAGCAAAACAATAGGACAAGAATAACACAGACGAGATTCTACTGCTATTTTTTTTAATATCAATGCACGGAATCAAGATAGGAATAGGAATAGTTGGTATAAGTTCAACTACACAACCTAAAAAAAATCATACTTTTTTTTACCGACTTTGATTAAATGGACTTAAGCACGACTTTTGGGTACTCTTTTTTTTGTACCGGATTTGTTCAAACGGAATAGATAATTTTTTTTAGAATCAAACGAATACAGAGAAGAAGAAGAAAAAGTATAGTTTAAACCTGAGTTTAGAAACATAAGCTCTGATATTAACTGATATGAACCTCACAAAGAGCAATGAGACTCAGAACCAATATATGGTTGTAAGGATCGCTTTCTAATCCAAGTTTATAAACAAATAAAATAAAAAAGATTGTGACCCGTTATCTATATGGAAATAAGAACCAACGATATCAAGAAGGTTGTAGACGTCACACTCAAGAACAAGAAAGAAGGTGAGTGATATGTCAAGATTTTAACGCCACAAGGTAGAACCTTGATAAGTTCATAGTTCAATGAAGAACCAAGATAAAATTCTCTCAATTTTATTTCAATTCAAGTCTGTCGAATTACATCCAATTCGTTCATTTATAAACTAAAACCCTAAACGAAAATAAAGGCTACAAGCCAACCTAAAAGGAAACAAAAAAATTCGGTCATTAAGGCCTTACAATCAGAAAACTAAATCGGACAATAATTGCCTTACAAACGAAGAAAAAAAAAACTAAATCAAGCAACTATTGACTTGCTCCTTAATTAGAAAGCAAAATCTGGAAACAAATCAACCCCTTAATTTGGGAAACAAATCAACTATTATTCTTTGGAAATTAAAAGGAAATAAATCAGTTGAAATTGAATCTCCTCGAACCCTTTGTTGTTCACCTGCCACACGACCAAGTCTCCTCTTATTTTGCCCAATCTATTGCCTTGATGACATTAATTACTCATTGGTCTTCATGTGGGCTTATCTTTGACTTCAACAATTCAAAATCGGCCCAAGTGTTTTGAATTAGGCAATTTAGTGCTTCTTTGAATCTCTTAGCTCTTGCCCTTGTTATTGGCCCAACCGGATCATGCAATGGATCATTAGATGCAGCTGCCTTGTTCTCATCAGTAGGGGATGAGAGTGGTGATAGAATTTCAAAGCTTCCTGTGATTAAATGGCGACCTCCAGGTGAGTACATTTATAAAGTTAATTCTGATGTTGCTTTCAAATTTTGAAAAATCAAATTATAGGTGTTGGTTTGGTTATTCGGAATCATCAAGGGATTGTGATGGCTTCTAGCGCCCAGTGGATTAATACCCCTCTTATTATAGAAGTCATGGATGTGTTACGTTGCATAGTTTTTTCAATAGAGATCGATCTGATTCCTTTTGTTGTTGAGACATATGCGTTATGTGTGGTGAATCTGGTTAATGCCAGGAGGCCTAGTTCAGTCGATGTTGGTATAGTTATAAAGGATATTGTTTGTCGGCTACGAAATGTCTCAGGTGTATGTGGTCGCACATACTATCTCTAAAATGTCGTTTCATATTGATGAAAATATTTATTGGATGAAGGAGTTCCCTCAGTGTGTGGAGATGTTCATTTTGAAAGATTTTCTTAGTTGTAGTTGATTTATTTTGGTTCTTTAATAAAGTCATTCTTCTTCTTCTTAAAAAAAAAGATTTGTATGCAATAAATTAAACAAATAAAATTAAGGTTTAAAGCGTTAAAAAAAAACTTTATTCAGATAAACACCTTACTTGTGGATGTGAGGTTTCATTATAATTTAATTTGATCATATTCTGATAAACAAAATGAAGGGGTATTGAATGTGTGTGAGGATAACAATTTTTTTTTTTAATATATAGAGAGGAGAGCAATTATGGAGTGAGTGCTTATTTGGTTGGGTTTTCTACTGCCTCAAAAGCTCTACAAACCTATATTTGAGTTTTTTTATAGTTGTTTGGTTGAGCTTTTGAGATGGTTTATTTTCAATTCAGTAGATGCTAGTAGAGTTTAAATCTCTACTAAACAAAAGCTCATGGGAATGAGCTTCTCCAAATAGTCATTAAAAAAAAGTCTACCAACCAAACAACCACAATTTTTTCTTAAACTCTATTTCTAATAAATCTACGTAGTCATAAACCCGATTCAGTTCATCTCCAATTCTCTCCCAACTTTTTCTAATTCTCCAATTCTCTCTCAGTTAACAAATTATTTAAATTTATTTTATTGAAATTACATTTTCTTTTACTCAATTCAAATTCATTTCCAACAATTTTTCAAATTTATTTCCATCCATTTTTTTCATATTTTTTTAGACTTTTTACAATTCAATTTTTTCAATGGCAAATGAAAGTAGAGACGATTCAAGGCATTCCAACAAAGGTAAGGATCTTGTAAAGTCCTCATTTATTGATTGACTTATTTCGTGAACAATCCGTATGTTGAGGTTTTTATGTAAGGGTAGCTCAGGCTCTCAAGACCTCAAGAGAAGAAGCACCATAGGTAAAATTCTAAGTGCTTGCTTGCTTGCTTTAAAGAGATAGTTGCACACACTCACATCTCATGCATAATACTTGTTAATATATGTTGTGTGTTTATATGTATGCATTCATAATTTGATAACTCTTCTTTCATATTTATTTTGATCACATCTTTACATTTGAAATGACATGTATTATGTGTTGCTCTTACACACACACACACACACACACACACACACACACACATTCTTCTAGCATTTGAATTGTTATATTTGACTTGGTATGCTTATGTGCTTCATTGTCTTACCTTGCTTTCATTGTGTGTTTTGGTGTAGTGGATTTTTTTCAAGTTAAAAAATCCATAACAGGGCAATGCGCGGGTACCCTACCCGCGCAGTGAGAAGATTGAGAATTTCAATCTCTCTGTGTCAGGTCAATGCTCGGACACTTGCGCGGGTCTGGACCCGCGCAGTCCCGCGTATTTCACTGGGTGAGATTTTCATCTCTCTAGTTGAGGCCAATGCAGGGGCATTTGTGCGGCATAACGCAATTGTGCACGGGTCACTGCGCTGGTCCGGACCCGCACACAACCCGCATATTACGCTGATTTGGCAGATTTTATTAAAACGACAGCACTTCATTTTTTACCCATATAAATATGTCTCTTCATATTAAGGTCATTTGTAGAGTTCCATTTTTCATTATTTTCTCTTATAACATCCTTCAAAAGAAAAATATCTTCTAAGAACTCACATTTATACACTCAAAGCTTTTCCTTTGATCTTAAAAACATCATCTTGTATCATCTAAGTCTATTTAGAGTGCATCCATACACGGTTAAGCATCATCATATATTGTTTGGTAAGTCTCTCACTATCTTCATATAAGTTAAGTGTTTTCCTTACCAAACCATCTCTTTTATGATTTGTATGCCCTTAGAATATAATCCAGATACAAATAGAGATTGTTTGTGATGTGATGAAATGATTGAGTGTTGTATTGTGATAGCTTCATAGGATTGTTTGATCTATGTTAGCTAAGCTTTATGAACATGTCATTTAGCTCTTGTTATTTAGGATTGTTTTATATGCCATCTCATTATTCTAGATAAGCATCTAAGGTCCCCTATCCTTGTTTGTTCTTTGAATATCTTCATATATTCACATAGGACATTTTGTCTCTTCATTGAGATGTAAGTCTTGTGTTGCTTCCAGGAGTAGGTTGCTTCAAGCACGAGCAAATTGGACTAGGTTCACTCATACAATGATTAGGTAGTGGTTGTGGGTTATTTACCAGGATTAGGTTGTAACTCCATTATCATTAGTGGATTCGAGGGTCGAGTGCGGCTCACTTAACAACCCGTGATTTTTCCCAGTTAGAGGGTTTCTATGTATATCTCAAGTGTCTTTTATTATTCAACATTTTTTGCACTTGTGACATTATTATGACTAGTTAGGGGTATTTTCATCTAAATTGACCATTAACGAAAATTGGGTAATTTTTTTGATTAAAATCTATCCTCTCCCCTCCCCCCCCCCCCCCCCCCCCCTCCTCTATATTAATATTAAACACACCATAATATTTGTTTCAGATCTTATGGCTATGCCGGGCAATGTCGATTATGACGACACCATTTATCATGAGTTCCTGCAACAATAAGCATATCTTAAATCCCTACACTCTCATAATCCCCCTATAATAATTTCTGAAACCAATGTCACCCCTAATTCCACAAGCCAATCAGAAATATGTTCGACCCCCCTCCAGATTTTGTACCACCTATTGAAGGGAGCTTAGAGAAGCAGTCTATATATGATCTCTTCATATTTCATATAAAGAAAATCACTAAATACAATGGAAACATGTATGTGGTTTGCAATTACTGTCACAAAGAATTTAAGTGGAGTAAATCTGGTGGATATGACACATATCGTAAGCATATAACGTCCCAGCATCCAGCCGAACATACCAGATCGAGTGCACATGCCTAAATTTTCAAGTACGCTACCTTTAACCATCAATTATTTAAATATAGTGATCAAAATAATTATTCATAAGAATTAGCTATAATGGTTGTTGTAGAACACTTACCATTTAGTTTTAGTGAAAAAAGTTGGTTTTGAAAATTATTATCAAAAAACATTAAATCCTACTACATGTCGTGTTCCTAGAATCACTCTCACACGAGCACTTTAGGACATTTATAAAAAGAGAAAAAAAAAGAATTTGCAAAAAAAGAAAAATGATAGTTATAAATGTCATGTTTTCGTATGTGCCGAAATATGGAGTGATCATTGATAAATGTATTCATACTTGTGTGTCACCTGTCATTATATAGATAATGCATGGACATTCCAAAAAAGAATTCTTGCCCTTAGAGTTTTTGATGATACACATACTGTTGATAATATTTATAGAAATATTATAAATATTTTTAAAGAGTATAAAATTGGAAGCAAAATTTTTGTGATCGGTTTTGATAATGCTTCTAACAATACCACAACTATTCATCCTTTAATTGATTTATACAAACCTTATTTTGGTGGTAATTTTTTTTTCATCAAAGATATATTTGTCATGTTTTAAATTTATGTGTTTAAAATGGATTACAAATTCTTCAAACTTTTATTAAACCTATTAGAGATACCCACTATTATTTGTGAAAACATTATTCTACAATGAAAGCATGGGTTAGATTTTGTAAACAAAATAATAGGCGTCTCATTAGATTTCCTTTTGATGTTTCAACGCGTTGAAATTCTACTTATAAATTGTCTGCTGAAAGTTATGATTATAAAGATTTATTAGTTACTATTATACAATATAATGTTATTAACATTAATGCTTATGCATACTATTGGGATGTTTGTACACAAATTTGTAATTTTTTTAAAAGTTTTTAATAATGCTACTAACAAATTTTTTGATATTTATTATCCTACTACTCAATTATTTATTATTAAGAGTATTGATATTGTTGGTACATCTTGAGTGTGCATCCGAGGTACAATTAAAGGACTGCATTGATCATATGAAAAAAAAAATTGTTAGACTATTATAAGGAGTTTCCAACTATTTATTTGTTTGCATCGTGTTTTGATCAATGTTGTAAATTAGAATATTTGTCTAAATATTTAACTCTTTATTATCGATGTTTAGAAATAGGGGGGGGGGGGGGGTTGGGGATTGGGGGACCTACATCCGCCCTCGTTTCCCCAATAGCCATTCTTAGGTGGGGTAGGGATGATTTTCATCCCTAAATTGAAATGGGGATGGGGATGGGGATGGGGATCCCCATCCCCATCCTCTCATTTTTCCATTTTTGCCACTATTATAGTGAAATAGGGATGGAGATGAGATCCTCTATCCCCATTTCCCCCAAACATATATAAATATAATTATAATATATATTTTTAATTATAATATATATTTGTATTTATAATGTAGTAATGGATTTTATTTTGTGTTCGTAATGAAATGTTTGTTTTTTTAGTTTAATTTGTAATTTTTAGTTAAATGGAAAAATGAGAAAACGAGAAAAACGGGGAAACGGGAAAAAACAGAAAAAATGGAGAACTGGGGATGAGGATGGATATACCTCCCCCTAAAATTTCGCATCCTTATTTTTCCCAAATGGGGAAATGAGGGGGATGGGGGAAGGGTCCAGGATGTGGGGATGGGGATTGGGGAACCTATATCCATCATCGTTCCCAAAATGTGCATTTCTACTGTGGAGCAAGAGTTTAGCGCTGATAGAAATATTCTTAACGAAAGACATTCGCTTTTGAGTCCGGAATCAATTTAACTCAAAGTTTGTGTTGATAATTGAACCAATGTGCAAAATAGGCAATAAGAAATCAATCAAGAAGCACTTTACAATTTATTCGACGATGACCATACCGCTAGAATGGATGGTAGTGATTAGTTACGGTCTCAACTCACATCTCCAAACCGACAATATAAAGGTAAGAGAACTATGTGGTATTCGATTCATCTAAACCCTCAGGATGATACATATGCAACTTAATTGTGGTGAAAAATTAAGTGCAAGACCAATTTAAATTTTTTAATTTTATTTCAATTTTTGTTTTTTAGTTTTGTATATATTTAATTTATTTTAATTTTGGGTTACACAAGAAACAACATTTACATGTCTAATAATTTCTTTTGTTAGTGTATAATATATATATATATATATATATATATATATATATATATATATATATATAAACAAGGGAACGGACCGCCAGAACTGGAACTGAAACCTTCCTCCAAGCAGTTTGGTTCCGGTTCTGGTTTCCCTGAAACCGGGTCATGACTAGATTTACGTATCTGTTCGAAAGAGCTTCTCTACTAGCTAAAAGATATTTTTAATTAAAAAAAGTATTTTCAAAAAATAAAATTGTGTTGTTTGGTTGTCAATCGGTGGAGTTTTTGAATGATTAATAAAATTGTTTTACATCAACTTGGAGAAGCTAAATTTTTTGACTTTTTCAAGTAGATCTTTTTGAGTTATTTTAATAACACCAAAATATCTAATACAACTCCATCCTTTCATATAGTATTGAATATTTTTTGTAATCCTACTATTTAAAAAACCATTTTCTAATTGACAACCAAAATAATCAACTTCTCATTAAAAACACTTGCAAACATACTAAAATATCTACTTAAAGAAGTTATTCTAAACGAGCTCTACTACAACTCTACATATATATCTTTTATAAATAAAGGTTTTTTAAAAGTTTAACCAAACAAACCATTGGTTAAAAAATATATTTTTCAACTTCAAAGAAAAAAAAAATCGAATAAGAAAGTAAATGACTATATTTGCATTCCCTATAAAATCAAAGGCGAACACACGGTAGAGATGGTCCCCACCTCAGGAATATACATATAATAATATACTATGAAACATTTGGGTACACCATGATAGTTAAGGATTCAATTCTCAATACAAGCAAAACAAATATTCTTTTCCATTCTTTTCTCAACCGTCTTCATCTACAACAAAATAATTCCTTTTTTTTCGTTATTATCGATTATTAACTATCATTAATTTATGGTTTACTTAATTTAAATTTATTATATAGTAAATTATCTATTATTATTTTAAGTTTTTCTTATTTCTAATATTTTTAGTTTGACATATCTAATATATTCAATCAATAAATCCTAAAATCTCATTTTTTTTTAATTTATTATATTAAATAGTACATCTATTATTATGATTCATTTTATTTTATTTTCTATATTTTTCTTTATTTTATTATTTTAATTTATTTATAATAAGTAATTAAAAGAATAAAAAAAATAAAACATGTCTAGTAATATTTATTAATCAATTATTTTTATATAAATTTAAAGTGAATTCATAATAAATAAATAAAATATATTATATAAGTATATATATATATATATCATTTAAGAATAAATATTATATTTGTTCATTGTTCAAGTTATTTTTCTTGTTATTATTTATTTTTTAATATTGTTTTTCTTGTTTTTAATTCTTTCGAATGTAAGATTGTTTAGTTAATCATGAGTAAGTGTTATATTTTTTTTAATTTTATTTAAAATTCATTATGCCAGCACTTTTTTTATATAAAAATTTATTATTTTGTTCAAATTTCCCACCTCGTTAAGATTTATGGGTCAGCAACCGTTTAAAATTGTGCGTGCACCCCAAATAAGTATATTTTTTGAATTCCAACAATACCTTTAAATAAATTATTAAAATGATTAGTATAAATATATTAATCCGGGACCGGATATTTTTTTAATAGTTTTCGTCATTGGTAGGATTCGAGTATTTTTTTAATAGTTTTCGTCATTGGTAGGATTCGAGCCTCTGAAGTGAGTCATTACCCAAGTCTCAAGCTCGTCCATCTACCAACCGAACTACGCCCCTGTGGGCTAAAATATTATTTATTAATTAAAACTTAAACAATGATTATTTACAATTATAAATATTAAATGACAGTTATACAAAAATTAAAGAGAGGAAATCATTGAATTTTTTTTATAAAAAAAAAAAAACTAAGCTCAATTATGGGCAAAAGTTGTACAGCAGTACAGCTTTCAAAATATCCAGAATAAATCTCCTTATAAACTAACATTATCAGATATATTTTTTTTAGAACTAAACATTATCAGATATGTATACTTTTAATTAGGGCATTATCAAATATTGAAATTAAAAAGAAAATATACAAAAAAGAAAACCGGAGGCACCTCCTCCATCCCGAGTCCGTTGGTTTTGAATTTGGGACGATGACCATGAGACTATGAGAGGACTGAGGAGTGGCTCCTCCACACCTTTTTTTATTATTCTTCCTTTTTTTCAATTTTTATTTTGACTATTTATAATCTATTAATTTTTTTTATATATAAAAAAAAAAAAAATCGGTACAATATGAACACGCATACAATTAATTAGAAAAGCTTTGAAGATGGTTAAATTCTTTTGATCATATTTTCTCATCCTTCTTGTATTCTCTTATGGTGAAGGGGGATCTATGCAGGGACGATTTGGGTGGATGCGATGATACTTTTGTGATCAAAAATATACATCATACCATCCAGGAGGCAAAGGGTCATGCGATGCCCTCCGGCAGCGGCACCGCACCATCCAGGGGCGAATGGTCACCATGCTGCTGTACGGTCTGCCATTTAATTTTAAATTTTTTTTCTTCAAGTTTTACGTAGGCCAACAACGCTTTGTCAAGTGTCCAAACCCAATGTTCATTGAATCCAATTTTGATTCCCCCTTGAGTTGGATGAATATTAATCTCTTTTTATATTGATGACATATATGTCTTTTTTTTTTATATATTTATTTTATTGCAATATACATTTTGACGGATTAAATTTATTATGTTTCATGATTCGTTGTGTATTAAATTCATCTTCCTACTAAGCCTATTTAAAATATTTTATAACTAGTGTTTAGTTTAATTTAATTCCGTAGGATAGAAGATCATAAATTCGCCTTTGGCTCCATCGTGTAAATGCTACTATGATTGCATCCTTGTCGGCACCTAAAACATGCACTTCCGGTATCGGACGATGCACTGCTGCCTGTGATGATACACGTTGCAGTAATAATTGTGTTGTTAAGGCCCTGTTTTGTAACTGTTTTCAGTTCGTTTTCGTTTTTATTTCTTAAAAATGATTTCGAATTCGCGTTCGTTTACCGTTTTTCATTTTATTTAAAAACAAAAAACAAAAACAAAATCAATATTAACAGTGAAATATTTGAAAAATACAAAATACTTGTTTTTATTTTTTATTTTTTAAATACAATATTTCTTTTTTCTTTTCTCTTTACCGTTCCTCATCTTATCTCTTCTCATTTTCATCTTCTTTCTTCCTCATCTTCTCTCTTCCCGCCCTGGTCTTCTTCTTCAGCTCGTCGCCACCACTGATCTTCTTATTCTTCGGATCGTCTTCTTCTTCTGCAGATCTTTTTCTTCTTTTTATTCTTATTCTTCGTTGGATCTTCTTCTTCTTCACCACGTCTAGATCCACGACTCTTTTTTTTTTCTTTTTATAAGATTTTAGACAATTTATATTTAATAACAAAAATTATAATTTATAATTTATAATTAATGTGATATTCTTTAAATAAATAATAATAATAAAATATTTTATCACATTGTTTATAGGTTATAATGTGAAATAACAAATTTGGACTTAGTTGATGATCGTTTGGGATGAGTTGTTGATTTTTTTTTTTTAAAAAAAACCAGTTAACATACCAGACGTTTTTTTTAATGTTTTTATTTTCAGAATAATGTTTTCCGTATATGCTACCAGACACGTTTTTTAATTTTGAAACTGAAATCGAAAACAATGTTTTCATTTTCATTTTCATTATTATTTTCGAAAAACAATCAAAGGAAAACACTTACAGGACGGTCCTTAAGTTTTTTGAACCTGAAGGACACGAAATTTGTAATAACACAATTGGCCCTGGTATCTATAATTATTATATTTGCCAATATAAATGTAGGAACAATTCTTAATTTTTCAATAATAAAATAACGATTCCCTAGTTCTAAAAAAAATTATAATATATATATTGCAAAATTTAAGAGGAAGGATATATTTAGTAATAAGTGGAATTTACTAACACGTTACGATATTTTAGAATTTTTTTAAGGGATGCATAAAATAGGATTGTACATACGGTTTTTCGGTAAATAGTGTTACTCTAAAAATGAATTAAACAAATACAGAATCACAACTCGTGGGTTTTAGCGGCATCTCCGTCATAGTGTCATCACAACTCACTGTCTCTCTCTGTTGATGATGATGACCACACGGCCACACCACTCTATTGTTTGTGCGTTTTTGTTTCAGACACAGAGGTTCTCTTAAACCCTACCCTCAAAACCCAGCTAATTTTACGGGTACTGCCCCTCTAAAATCCTCCAAAACGGCTCTTTCAAGTTGCTTCACTACTGCCAGCAAGCTCTTGCTTGGCACCAGAACAATAACAACATCAAGTCATGTTGCTGAGAAGCTGATAATGCTCATGGGGATCTCTTCCACGGCCACAACAAGAACCCTTTGCCCTTGGCCTTTCTCTGTTTCTTCTTCTTCTTCTCGCTTTCTCTGTTCAGCTTCTTTTAAAGCCGCCCTCAAAAGGTTCGCTTTTTTTGTCTCTTTTTTTATGCTCTAATCGTTTTGCTCATTTTTTTTCTGTGTTTTGTGCTGTTTATTGCTTTTCTTATCTGGGTTTTGAAGATTGCTTGATACCCACATATTGTTTTTAATGTTGAGTATGTTTGAAGAAATTAAAGATTGTACTATTGCTGTTTTTTTGTTATTTTTTAATATTTAAGGTTTGAACATTACATGAAGGAAACCAACATTTTGTTTTGCATCATTGGTGAATTATATATTGTGTTTATATAGACTATGTGTTACTCATAAGTTTTTTGTTCTTGGTTTTATTGTTGCGGTGTTTGTTGGGTTTATTTATTTATTAAACCCTACTGATGGGGAATTAGATTAGTAATTATCATATTGTGTCCCCATCAAAGCCTTTTATAATATAGTGAATTGAATGATTATTGTGTTCTTCTAGTCTCATGTGTTCTTCAGAATATATCTGTTTCTAAACCCTAATTCTCTATTTCTCTCTTAATTCTGTATTTGCCTCCCTATTTCTACTGTTTGTCCTACATCACTTACTCAAGAACGTTTACCGATTAATGGAGATTTTGCATTATGTTAGTTTTAGTTTAACTTTTGCATTTGTTTCAGCTATCTTAAGAAACTGGAATTACCCAATTTAATCCATCTTAAGAAAATAAATAAATCACACTTGTGTGCAGTGTAGCTATGGAGAATAAGATTATCAATGCTATTAGCTTCGTTTCTAGGAAACAAATATTTTGTCTTCTTTCTTGGAGTTGATAACAAGTATTAAATCTTCCTTGAGCAATAATCCAAGCTAAAAGTTTCCAATTTCACAAGATTTTAATATCTTCTATCTGATGCAGATGTATTGTGGTTGTTCTTCCCATCTTTCTTATTTTGCATGCTAGAAGAAATATATTATCGTTTTTAATTGACAGTCTGCTGTCTTTTTGTATATATTTTTTGCACTGATATAACCTACAGAAGAGAAATCCACACAATCCAGAATGTTCTCTGTACCATTTTCAACATCACCATGTTGAGTCATATCCCTTGTTCCCATCGTTCATCTTACCATACAGAAACTTCTCGCGTGAGTAAACCTGATTGTTTGCCTACGGAGGATGCTTCAACTCAGATGACGTCCCACAATCTAGATCCGAATAGTTTGAAACGAAAACCTTGGCCAGATTTCGATTTTAAAAGTCATCGAGGTTCTAGAAATCATAGTGGTCCACCAGTTCCGGAGACTGGTCATAATAATCCATGCAGACATAACGGTATCCAAAATGCAGCTTTGGCTACTGCTGCTACTCCCTCTAGCTTTGTGCCATCTGGTACTGAGCCAAAGGATATTGGCTTTGAAAATGAAGCTGTAGATTATGTGAATGGTGATTCAAAGAAAAACAAATTGAACCCAAATCACTTCACCAAGGAGCCCTATGCTAAACTATCAAGGAAGACTCCAAATTTCTGGAAAAAAAAAATTCCTAAACAAACCAATGATACAACTCAAAAGAAAAGTAGAACTAATATGAGTGGACAAGTAGACGCCGAAACCCTGGAAATTCGCAAAAGGCTTAGTAGCTTTTACAGCAAAGTTCAGATTGTTGATAATATTGCTGCTGCAAAGGAAGTTGTGAGGAAGCTTACAGGTCAATACAAGCATTGGGTCCATGCATGCGATACTGAGGTATGTCTTAGTTACATTATTTTTTATGTTTTCTTATGTAGTTGTGCATCACTGAGAGAAGCATTAGATTTGCTCAAGATACGTTCTCTAGATCTATGAAAGTATAAAGTCATCCTTACTTCTAAGCATTCTGAAATTCTGTACATACATGAGCTGCTGTCTATTTGCTGATGATAACTATTGGCAGGTGGCCAAGATTGATGTGAAGAAAGAGACACCAATTGATCATGGAGAGGTAATATGCTTCAGTATTTATTCAGGACCAGAAGCAGATTTTGGAGATGGGAAGTCCAGCATCTGGGTAGATGTTCTTGACGGTGGTGGCAGTGCCCTTTTAAATGAATTCGCCCCATTTTTTGAAGATCCAGCCATCAAAAAGGTGATCTTCCCACCCACTCTTCTCCCCCAATCACCACAAATTCATCTTTACTGTCCTCTTGATCTGCTACACCTTGTATCAGCATAATTATAACATGTTGGCGCTTAGCAGTATTGAGAAATGGCTTGTGATAACTTCTTTGACTATTTTTGTCATTAAACTAGCTGTGAATCGTTAATGGACCGGAGCCTGCAACTGGTAACTCTATTTGAAAATTTTCTGGATGAGTGTATTCAGATTCTGATTTATCTTCTAATATTTGCTGTAATTTATCTTATGGTTTGAGTAGATGCAGTACTTTTGAGAAATCCTACTTATAATTACAAACTGATGGCAGCTTCTTTTTTTCTTTCTCTTTTTCTCTTTTTTGTTTTCTGTTTTTTTGTAACTACTGCAGTAGTATGTATGTAAATGGTCCAATTTCATTAATTATCTAGAAGAATTTTGACTCTTTGCTCGTATAATTCTATTTGAAATGTAAAAAATTACTTTGTCTGCTTCTTTTGGACACAATTTGAATTTGACAATGTCACTCTCCATTTCTGTAGGTTTGGCACAACTATAGCTTCAACAACCATGTAATTGAGAACTATGGGATTAAACTTTCTGGTTTTCATGGTGATTCCATGCATATGGCACGACTGTGGGATTCATCGAGACGAAATAAGGGTGGTTACTCTCTTGGAGAGCTTACAGGTGATCCAAGAGTCATGTCTGGAGCTGAGTTAGAACATGAAAAACATTTGATTGGTAAAATATCAATGAAAACAATCTTTGCCCGGAAAAAGTTGAAAAAAGATGGATCAGAAGGAAAAAATTCAATGATTCCTCCTGTAGAAGAGCTCCAAAGAGAAGAGCAAAGATTATGGATTTGTTATTCTGCCTTAGATGCAATAAGCACACTCAAGCTTCATGAGAGCTTGGAAAAGAAATTGGCAGCGATGTCATGTAAACCTGACAAGAAACCTGTTCAAGAAAAATCTATGTTTGACTTCTATAAGGAATACTGGCAGAAATTTGGTGAGATTCTAGTTAAAATGGAAACCGAAGGGATGTCAGTTGATCGGCCATATCTTACCGAGATTGAGAAGGTGGCCAAAGCAGAGCAAGAGGTAGCTGTTAACACATTTCGTAACTGGGCTTCGAAGTATTGTCCTGATGCCAAGTATATGAATGTAGGAAGTGATACACAACTGCGCCATCTCTTATTTGGTGGAACTACAGACAGGTACAAATCCAGTATTTCCGGTACAGGTACACTGGTATATCTGTACTACCTATTTTTTAATGGGCAGTTACAGGTTCAACTGTAGAAGATGATGATAATGTGCTGTTTCTACTTGAGAAATGATCAATATATAAGAAAATAAAAATCTTTGCTAGGTCAGTTGCAATATATTAATCCAACGTTGCTAATTAGATGCCATTTAAGTGCCATTATTTATAATGATAAATATCAAAATCATAATGTTTTTGTTAGCTTTGAGTCGTCTTCGTTTTATAAGGTTTTTGATGTTTTCAAAGTTGGGGAATACTGATTAACTAACTCAGTTCCCCTTTATTTTGTCCTGGAATTAAGTCCATATTATCTCAAGAGTGTTGTGGTATTGGAATATTGTATTAAATGCTGCAATGTCAGTAAATTGTTTTCTTTCAGGCTACTTAAGTCTTATCGAAAGTATTTACAATTTTCATATGGACACTGACATTGGTGTTTGCCATATTTTCTTAATTTTCACTGTTCAATATTCTTTAGTATTGGTTATAGTATTTATTTTCTTTGCATGAGTGCTATGTGGGTGGATTGAATTTTGTTAAAAAAGAATTTTATATGATTCAAATGTCAGAACAATGCCAAACAAGAAATACTACTTTGTCATATTGTGTTTCCTAGTTTAATGGTGCCAAGGAAAGCTCTAGATATCCAAAGCTGTTTATTCTTGTTACAGTAAGGATGATGCTGTGAGAATCTTCAAAGTTCCTTACACTGAAGGAGTGATTGAAGAAGGCAACAAGACTCCCACAAAATTCCGCAATATCAAGCTGCATCCTGTTGGCATTAGATTTCCTACTGAGATTTACACACCCGGTGGTCTGCACTCAGTTAGTAGCGATGCTTTGAACATCTTAGCTGCAAAAATTTCCGCACAATATGATTTTACGGATGAGACTGCCGACGTGCTCTTTGAAGATGATGCTGACAATGCTGAAATGACTTATATAGATGAAGCTGATTCTGAAATGAAATTTCATACACTGCAGGAGAGGAGGGAGGCTTTTGATACCATTGCCTCTTTCTGCAAAGTTCGCTCAATTGACTCCTTGATATCCAATTTCATCCTCCCTTTGCAGGTGATTTTCTTTTGCCATATTTTACTGTTGATGCATGGTAATTGTTGTTTTATTGCAATATAAAACTTGGGTGGTGGGTGTTGGAGAATCTAGTAAATTCCCTCCAAAGAGAGAAAGTTGACCAAATCAAATCTCACATTTATGTGAGATATTCTATTGTAGTCTCTTTCTAATCTCCTAACTGTAATAGTTGACCCATGAGTTATGACCTATGATTGATAGCTTTCCAATTGCTAGGTTATTAGGAGATATAGCTTGGTGTCTACTGCTATATATTTGTATCATATACTAGAAACAAAAGTAAGAGGAAATATTATTGTTTTTCTTCAGTGGGAGGTCCCAAATAATCCATTTTAATTTTAATCTCTTGCTGTTGCTTTAGAATTTGTGTCCACTCTTTACCTGTCCACAAATAACAGGAAAAGAAAATATGTAAGCTTATGATTAGATTTTTTTTTCTAAATGATTCATGTCTACGTGGCATAATTCTTCTATTATTGTGTTGAACTATTTTCAGTGTTTCAAGAACATTTCATAAATATGATATATATGGTTTCTACTAATCTACAAAGGAGTACTCATTACATTAGTGCCTTGTGTTGTACAGCATTATTTTTCTTCCTTCAACTCTGACATTGAACTTGTTACGTGCTTAGTGATGATATCATTTGTTTTTACAACAGGGGAGTAATATAGCTGGCAAGGATGGGCGTGTTCATTGTTCATTAAATATCACAGAAACTGGGCGTTTGTCTGCTAGGAGGCCAAATTTACAGGTTAGCTTTTCTTTGTCATGTGTAAAAATAATATCTGAATAACTATAATCGTAATTAATTTTGGAAGATTTTTCCTAAATGCTTTATCATGATTGAACATCTCAACCCCCACTTTCCTTCTAAGATTGATAGGAAAGCTCTGCCAGCTGTAAGTGTATAAACACTAAAGTTGAAGGCTCATGAGTTATGAGATAGGGTAATTCCAAATTTCAACTCCAAAAGAAACTATTTGTTTTCTCCATTCTACGAGGTGATCAAACTATAGTCTGTTCGAGTCTCTTCAATAGTCATATCCTAATATGAAATTAAAAGAATATAACCATATGAAATAGTAATTTTTCTTGAATATGACACAAACTATTGAGTAAAGTTTATTTCTGTAAATCAGAATCAGCCTGCTCTGGAGAAGGATCGCTATAAGATTCGACAGGCATTCATAGCTGCCCCTGGATATTCTCTTCTTGTTGCTGATTATGGGCAGGTATGTTGATTGAATTTTCTGCCTGTTTCATTGAATTTGATTTGTTATTTGAAATGTTTATTCATATTACAGCTGGAACTTAGGATTCTCGCACATCTTGCTGATTGTAAGAGCATGTTGGATGCCTTCAAAGCTGGTGGAGATTTCCATTCAAGAACAGCAATGAGTATGTACCCTCATATTCGTGAAGCCGTTGAAATGGAGCAAGTGCTTCTTGAGTGGCATCCTCAACCTGGTGAAACTAAACCCCCCGTTCCATTAGTAAAGGTAAACATGAAAATCATCTTGTAATGTCAAATGTGATAGCAAATTGCAAATGGTTCGTATCAAATTTTATATTTGCAAATGGTTAAACAAGAAATTGGTTCTGATGCCAAGATTTCTATTTGATCCTCCAAAGGTCATTCCACTCACCTAAAAGACTATTGGGAGGATCAAATAGAAATCTTGGCATTAGAATATTATGTGCACAAGTTTTTCAAAACTATAAAGTATGTTGATAGTACTATGAGGACAAATGATGTGAAATGCACACTTGCATTGGCAACAGCTTATGAGGCTGGAAAAAGATTTGAAAGATATTAAATCTTAATATTTTCTTTAGACCTTTATTTAAAATAATCATTGGCTAGTTAGATTAAATGTTAGTGAAGTGTTGAACCTCGAAGGGTTAGTCTAGTGGTTGAGGGGTGCAATTTTCAACCAAGAGGTCAAGGGTTCAAAACCCCACTGGGTCACCTATCTACGATATTAAAATCGTACAAGTTTCATGACTATCAAGGCTGTAGAGTCTGAGAGACTGATGATAACCCCCCAATTTAGGACCTAAGGAATAAGGGAAGGCTCGGGAGAGTAATGAATATTAATATAAATAAAGCATGAGCATGGAGAGTTGAAGCCAAAGTTGAGTTCAGTCTTTCAGTAAAATAAGCATGAGCTTCAACATCAATGAAAGCTCTCATCCCAGGATTTATAGATTTAGAAAGAGAGATGGTGGCATGATATAGTTTATAGATGAAACAGAGTTAATGATTTGAGATGCTGTCTTTGGCATTTGCTTATTATTTTGTTGATTCTTTTGTGTCCAAATTTGTCCAAGAACCTGAGAGTTTGATTAATATAGATTAATATCTGAATCTAATCTTAACTGAATTACAAACCTTCGCGTTAGGACGCCTTTGCATTAGAAAGAAGAAAAGCTAAAATGCTTAGCTTTTCCATTGCATATGGAATACGTCCACTGGGCCTTGCTCGGGATTGGAAGGTATGCTTGTTTAACAGACCTAAATTTGTGACTCCAATTAATTTAAATTCAACAAGTTGATTCTCAAAACATGTTGGCTGCCATCCTTCTTAATCAGGTTTCTGTGGAGGAAGCAAAGAACACGGTTGATCTCTGGTATAAAGAAAGACCAGAAGTGCTCAGATGGCAAGAAGCTCGTAAAAGAGAAGCTTGTGAATTTTCAGAAGTTCACACACTGCTAGGAAGGGCCCGTCGTTTCCCATCATTCAGTTCTGATACACGGACTCATAGGGATCTTATTGACAGGGCTGCCATAAATACACCAGTGCAGGTTTCTCTTCTTTAACCTGCAATTAAGCTCTCTCTCTCTCTCTCTCCCTCTCCCTCTCTCTCGCTCTCATATATTAGGTGACTGCCACAGGGTAGTGCAGCTGATGTTGTCATGTGTGCCATGTTAGAAATATCAAACAATGAACGTTTGAAGGAACTTGGATGGATACTGCTTTTACAGGTTTAGTCCCATGTCCTTGTTTCATCATGATTGTTTCCTTTGGTTTTTCCTTAGATCTTCCTTATAAGTATTATAGTAGAAATTTCAATTCTGGCTCTGTGATCTTTAATGCGTATGCATAAAACCTTAGTCTTTAACAGCCCTCACACTCGACTCAAATTTATGTTGGATATTAATTATGTTCTGCTTCCAACTAACAAGTCGGTAACTTGGATACTATCTTCCAATTTTCTAGATTTGTTGTCTATATAAAATGCTTCAAGAAACAAGTTTCAGTCATGACTTGCCTATGCCTTCGTTGCATTTTATTTTAACCTATTAACACTGCTTCTTCTCTTAGTCTGATATGTTCCTGCAAAGTTGATTAATTTTGCACTTTTCATTTCCCACCAACATCTCATTGAATGGTCTAATGTTTGAATTTTATTGCAAAAACTAATTACCGACTTAACACATTAGGTTCATGATGAGTTAATCTTGGAAGGTCCAAGTGAATCAGCTGAAGTTGCTAAGGCCTTAGTTGTTGAGTGCATGTCCAAACCCTTCAATGGCAAGAATATTCTTAGTGTTGATCTAAATGTTGATGCTAAGTGTGCTCAAAACTGGTATGCTGCTAAATATACAGGATCTTAGCAGAAGAGCGATTGTAACAGGGTTTTCATGCCTTGGCAAATTCTGTGCTGCCACCATATAAATTTTCTATGCTGATGCAATTACTGCATCCAGTTCCCTAAATTTTGTTGCCTAGGGAATCAATGCTAACATATTGTGTTGATGTAAAATATTCTGACCTGTATAAATGACATGACGCGACCAGACCAATGGAGTATTTGTTGATGCTTCCTTTGCATTTTGAAAGAATTGTAACCAAGATGAGAGTGCAAGAAAACTTTTTCCATTTGTACAGTAGATTTTCAATATTTTTGAAGGTCGGTTCCTTGTAATATAGCTGATGACACTGAATTGTGTATTATTATGATACATTAATTGATGAAATGAATTTGCAACTTGAATGGTTCCAGTTTCCATTCAATTTGATTTTCATTTAAATATTATTTGGTTCTGCAGAACTGTATTGTAATAGAATGGGGTAATTGTGCAAACAACCCCAGAGGTTTAATAAAATTACATGGATATGACAGTGTTGGACATATACTCACAAACTTCTGACTTTTGTAAAATGTTGCAATTAGTTTTCTGCTGTTGACCCCTAACGGCCGGGGATATTTGACTGATATTAAAAATACATAATCTCTCCCATTCAAAAATAATTATCAAGATTCAAAATACAAATTAATTTATTTAAAAAAAAACTTCTCAGAGACCTATAAATCTTCCAAGAGCTTCATCAATGGAGCCTCTATCAGATATGAAGACCGTCCATCTCAGTAGCACCACGTCTCGGACCAGAGATGGAGCCATTTGGAGATTTTTAATTTTTAATTTTTTAATTTATGGAATTGATGAAGAAGACTAGAAGAGGTTGGATGATGTATGATGATTGTGGGATCATGGAGTTTTTGGTTTGATAATTTTGTAATTTTCTTTGTTTAATTTGTTTGTTGATCGATGTAGATGGTTAGGTGATGACGTGATGTTGGGTGAAGATAAAGAAAAGGGACATTACTTAGATACGAACCGGTCCGTATCCAACTATACTAATCAATCAATGATTGGTTGTTATGTAACCCAAAGTAAGGAGAAAGTGGTAAAAATGAAATAGTTTTTACCACGTGGCAACATCCATTGGGGGTTCAGTATAGTTGGGTACTGACCGGTCAGTACCCAAAATTTTTCCAAAGAAAAGTGAAATTGATTTTTTTTGTTTTTTCTTTTAGATTTTAGTTTTTTTTTTTCTATAGATCTTTGAGTTTTTTTTAATATATATTTTTTATATTGTAATGTTTTTTTTAAAATAAAAAAAATAACGACATTTTAGATTTTTTAGACCTTTACTAACCATCTACCTCAATTAACAATAGGGGATAATTATAAGATTCTTTTATTTTCACTCATCAAAAATTTATTTGTTTATCGTGACAATTTGAGGAGTAAAAAAAGAAAAATTATTCCAAAAGACTTTTCAATTAGAAAATAGGTTTATATTATTTTAGTGCAAACACTCTTCACCAATTAATTGTAAGAGTATTTTCAATGTAAATATGTATTTTTGAGTTTCTTAACAGTGTCACAACATCATTTCTATTCATTGCGAGTCCACTTTTGAATAATTTTTTTTAGAGAAATACATATTCACATATCTAATGCAATTATCTAAAGTCAAATATGTATATATTTTATGACCAAATATAATAAAACAACTATTTCATTCTCTCCTCGTTATTTTACAATTAAATGAGTTTTAATATTATTAGTAGAAAGATTTAGAAATCCTAGTCAGCACTTCTAGGACAGTTTCTAGAATTAAAAATTCAACTCAATATTCTCTAACTTTTTTTTTACAATATCATCTCAATATTCAAATTAGAACATCTCTGATGTAAATATGTATTTTTGAGTTTTTAAATAGTGACATCTATATTTCTATTCATTATGGACCCATTTTTGAATTTTTTTAAAAGAAATGCATATTCATATCTCCAATACAATTATCTAAAGTCAAATATGCATATATTTTATGATCAATCATAATAAAACAATTATTATATTCTCTATTATATTTTACAATTAAATGAGTTTTAATATTATCGGTGGAAAGAGTTAGAAATCTTGGTCAGCGTTTCTATAAGAGTTTCTAGAATTATAAACCCAACTCCATGTTCTCAAAAAAAAAAAAATGTCACATCGTCTCCATATTGAAGTTAGATAACTGCATTATAAAGAGTTTTTTTAACTATTTAACTTTCTATCCAATGTGGCAATTAATTTTCTCCGAATGCATATTTGCATTGGAGATGCCCTTAGATAATTGTATTAGAGAGAGTTTTTCTAACTTCTTTAGGGACCGTTTGGTATGAGGTAATCAAATTAATCTGATTCTTGAGAAAGTTAAACAAGGTAATGTGAATCATGGGAAACTTGTATATATGTGTTTGGTTGTGTATAGGAATATTATGTCAGATTTATGAGAATATTAGATAATTGTGTTTGGTTGTACATAGAAATCTTATATTATATATATGATATATATTTAGATAATTATATACATATAATAATAATAATAATATATTATAATTTTACAATATATATATTCAATTTAATTTATTTTGATTACTATTTTTAATTTATGGTTGATCCAACGATGGGAATCAAATGGAGGGTAATATGAAATCCACCTGTTGAGATGGGTTTCACATTACCCCTTTAGAGGGTAATGTGATTCACATGGTAATCACTTTTCTGGAAATAAAAAAATGTTAACCTAATAATAAACTTGAGAATGTTATCAGATTCTCATTCTTATATAAACATTACCTCATACCAAACGGTCCCTCATTATCTATCCTATGTGGCGTTTCATTTTCTTTAAATATATAATAGTATCGGAGATGCTCTAATTATCCTCTATTTTTTTCAAGTTAGAAATAATAATTTTTCATACTATTAATATGTTATTATTAAATATTCAATATTAGTTTCATTTTAAAGATCTAGATAAAATATTTTTAATGGTATAATTTTTACAATATTAAAATTTATTATATCTTAATTGAATTTAATTAAAATGATAAAGATATTGAATAATTAATGACGTGTGATATAAAAAATAATATAATAATAATCGTAGAGGGGAGAAGTGAAGCAAAAGGTTCTATTGGAGTCTAATATATTGACATCCTGTTTAACAAACTATTTGTCCAACAGTTGCACTTAAATTTCCCAGACTAATGCCAACTGCAACAAGCGCAGCACCTTCCCAGTCCTCAGGTGGGTAGATTGAAGAAGCTTCATGTAAATTCAACAAAACTCTTTCTTCAGCTCCAGGGAGATGCCCAAGACTCCAACACTAGTTCTACCTACTGAAGAAAAGAACGCTGAATCAGTATTTGATGCCATTTTTAAAGGCAGATAAAGATACAAGGAACAAATTATTAGGTTGTGGCACAAGTATCGATTCTAAGAATAAAAAATAAGGACAGCGAGTAGGAAGATGTGCAAAAATGCAGTCACAGTGATCTAGTCCAAAAAGCAGCCAGTGAATTCCTGTTTTCTCTTCAGCAGTTGTAAAAGATCAACTAGAAACTGAGAATTCCTATGTTCTTCGGAAATTTCGTTTCTGATATTTAGCCAATTATTGATAGGATCCTAGTTTCATCGTCTTGATTCCATGTATTATGATTAACAGGTATGAAACCATGAATTATGATTAATGGGTATGCATTACCAGATACCAGAAATTAGAATTTGGAAAGTCAAGAAATGCTTATAAGATGTTTCTTGAATTGAAACTGAATAATAAGAAAAGCTCATACCTGTAATGTCAAACAAGTTCTGCTCCTGTAGACCTCATATGCTATCTCATTTGAGGCGGAGCCCGCCCTTAGCCCTTAGGGGGGTTAGGGGTGCCCGCCCCAAAGCCGAAGAAAAAAGGGTCCAAAAAGGGGATCTATTGTATAATTTTATTTCAGATAAAAAAGACCCCAAATATTTTTTAAAAAAGTCCAAACATTAATAATAATAATAATAATAACAACAAATGGTCCAATTATCTGGATCGAAATCTCATATCTAGGTAATTAAAGTTTTTTTCTTTCTTTTTTGATTCAATTTCGAAATTTCTTTTTAGTCATGTATTGTGTACCGTGTATGTTCAAGCCCCTCACAAGGGGTCCATTTTTTAGATTTTGCCCAAAGACCTTCGAAAAGTCAGGATTAGCTCTGATTTGGGAAGAGATTCTTCGGTGCATCCGATGCACCATGCATCTTCCACTCTGATGTTGACACATCAGCAAAGTCGCTGGCGTGGTGTTGATCAACTACAAGTGTTGATCTGTCCATTAGCTTCACAAGCAAGAGATAACTTTGGTATAAGCTGTATCCATATCACCCACCTGAAGGGCATCCATTGCATTAGTCAATGTTGCTACAAATTCTTTAATGTCAATAGTTGCTGGGAAGTTTTTTCAAAATATATATTGTTGTTGAAATTTAATTCGAAAAAATATTTCAAATAGTACTAAATATAATTAGAATGGAAAAACCTAGAAAGTGGCTGAGTCGCGGACAATGTCGCTCTCTTTAAGACGTTTCGCAGCTCTACTCTGATTGTGCAAGCAGTTTCAAAGTTGTCACGTCGTCCCCATGATAAAACAACCCATAATCACCTCTGTCTCGAACTTCTTTACATGAAGAAGAACCGGAATACTCAAACTCTTTCAAAGATTGCTCGAAATCTAATAAATTATTACTTAGGAATTTCTTTTAAAATTGTAGAGAGCATTTGTTTCTAAAAAAAAATGGTGTGTTCTTGTGAATAAACAAACCCTCTATTTATAGGATTAGAAAATAAAAAGTGAAAAATAAAATTAATACCAACCATTAAAAGAAAGAAAAACTGAAAATTCAATTTAAAAAAACGTTTGAAAAATTATTGCACATTTAAAACAAATAATCATGTTGAACTGTTATGCAAAATTTTAAGTTCAAATTTTATTGATTTTAAATACACTTTTAACAATCCGCACTTGTATTTTAAAATTAATAAGTTCATCAAGCAATATTTTATATGATTGGGCATAAGTAAATGTGTCGTGTGACTTGAACCTTTACATAGTGACAATGCTTTTGTATATACTAGAGTAACTCGTAGTTTTGAACTCTATCACAGACAACACCACACACATAACCATACTAGAGTTAAGTTCTAAAACCAGCACTTTACGGCCATATGCTTATATCCCGGTATAGTGAACGCTCTATAAATTTTATCCAGAATTTCATAGGAAGTGACATCTCTTCCACATTCACATAAGTGAGCTTATCACAGATACTCATGTAGCTAGGTACCCAACTTCACATGGAGTATAGAGCTCATTAAGAGTTATATCATACTCAACCTTAAATCTCTTCAGGATGTCATGCTCCATAAGGATAGACTTGGAGTGTTAACCTCGTATCATAATAGCATGATTCCACGTATCACTTCATGACTTGTTATTACCTTTTGAACCTACTTCTTGGGATCTCCAATCTGTAGGTCGGGTTTCCATCACAAGTGACTTAACTATCAATGGGCTTTAGTCTCATCCCTTTCGAGGTTTTCCAAATCTTTTCTCATGCTAATCCTTTCGTCAAAGAATCAGCCAAGTTCTCATCAGACCGTATATGATCCACTTTTACAGTTCCAGTTGAGAGAAAATCTCTAACTGTATTGTGCTTGCGACGTATTTGTCACCTCTTATCGTTATAATAACGGTTCTGGACTTTTGCAATAGTCGTGGTACTATCGCAGTGAATAAGTACGGCTGGTATCGGTTTCTCCCATAATGGGTTATTTGATAACAGATTTCTCAACCAATCTGATTCCTCACTTGCAGTAGCTAGTGCTATCATTTCTGACTCCATCATGGATTGAGCCAAAATAGTTTGTTTCTTAGACTTTCATGATATTACACCTCCAGCGATACTAAAAACGTATCCACTAATGGCCTTGGAGTCATCAGAAAGAGTATTCCAATCAGCATCACTGTAACCTTCAAGTACAACAAGGAACTTTACATAGTGTAATCTGAGGTTCATTGTTCTCTTGAGATAACGCATTACTCTCTCAAGAGCATGCCAATGCTCATTGACAGGTCTACTAGTAAACCTATAAAGTACTCCTACAACATAAGCTATATCGGGCCTAGTGCAATCAGTAGCATAACGAAGACTATCAATGATGCTAACGTACTCATTTTGTCTAACACTATTACCAGTGTTCTTGAACAACTTTACACTAGAATCATATGGAGTACATGTAGGTTTACAGTTAAAGTAATTATATTTATTTAAAATTTTCTCAATATAATGAGATTGATCTAAAGAAATTCCTCTTTTGATCTTGTTATTTTTATACCCAGTATTACACTAGCTTCATCTAAATCTTTCATTACAAAGTTAACAGTCAATAAACATTTAACAGCATTCACAGCATGAATATTTGAGCCAAAAATAAACAAGTCATCCACACTATTTCATAATTTAAAGGGAAATTTATCTTCAAAGAAATCAACGTCCAACGTTTAAATTGAACACCATCAAAACGGAATAGTCGATTAAGATCGGATGGCTTAGAATCCATTAGTATATGTATATGTGTGTGTGTATATATATATTTGTTGCTGAAAATTGTTTTGAAAAAATATTTCAAATAGTACTAAATATAATTAGAATGGAAAAACCTGGAAAGTGGCTGAGTCGCGGACAATGTCGCTCTCTTTAAGACGTTTCACGGTTCTGTCTTGATTATGCAAGCAGTTCCAAAGTTGCCACGCCGTCCCCAGGATAAAACAGCCCATAATCACCTCTGTCTCGGAACTTCTTTACATGAAGAAGAACCGGAATACTCAAACTCTTTCAAAGATTGCTCGAAAATCTAACAAAATATTACTTAAGAATTTCTTTTAAAATTGTAGAGAGCATTTGTTTCTAAAAAAAATGTTGTGTTCTTGTGAATGAACAAAACCTCTATTTATAGGATTAGAAAATAAAAATTGAAAAATAAAATTAACACCAACCATTAAAAGAAATAAAAACTAAAAATCCAATTAAAAAAAACGTTTTAAAATTATTGCACATTTAAAACAAATAATCATATTGAACTGTAATGTAAAATTTTAAGTTCAAATTTTATTGATTTTAAATACACTTTAATGGTTCACGAAGTCCAAATTGGGTCCCTCTCTCAACCAAAATTATCACAACCCTAATGGCTTAATAGCTTCCAAGGTAGCTTCATCTTTTGAAGCTTGCCAGACTTCTGGTAGAAGGCCCTTCACCAAACCTAACAGGTCCAACCCACTAATTTAAGAATTATCAATCAATGATTCAGTTAGAATAAATTGAATCCTTGGTTGATATAATTGAGCCTATAATCCAGAACTATATTCTAGGAGAATGACAACATAATTCCAGCTCACAAACTAACACCCCCCGTCAAGATAGGTTGTAAATGTTGTACATACTCAGCTTGTTACACAGGTTGTCAAAATTGGTTCTATGGAGAGTCTTAGTTAGAATATCAGCTAACTGCAGCATGGTAGGAGTAAAAATCAGCTTTATGCTTCCTTCATTAACTATCTCCTTGATAAAGTGTTTGTCGATCTCAACGTATTTAGTCTTATCATGATGAACCAGATTTCTTACAATACTTAGAGTAGCTTGATTATCACAGTAGTGCTTTATAGGAGCCTTCATAGGAATCTTTAATTCTGAAAGTACCCTTCTCAGCCATATTCCTTCACAAATTCTTTGTGCCATGGCTCCAAATTCAACCTCGACATTGCTTCTAAATACAACCTGTTTCTTACTCCCCCAGGTAACTAAATTCCCTCAAATATATGTACAGTAGCCAGTAGCCTGAGGTGGATCTCCTGTATGTTATAGACCTACCCAATCAACATTAGAATATACCTCAACCTCCCTGCTAGTATTCTTCTTGAAAAATAAGCATTTCTCGAGAGTCATCTTCAAGTATCGAAGGATTCTAAACACTGCATCCATATGCTCCTCTTTGGGGCTGTTCATGAACTGTGAGACATTGCTAACATGAAATCCTATATCAAGGCAAGTATGTGAGAAGAGGAAGAGGAAGAAAATAAACATTTCATTATATATACAAAATAAAATCCATTAATGCATTATAAATACAAATATATATTATAATTAAAAATATATATTATAATTATATTTATATATGTTTGGGGGAAATGAGAAAAATGAGAAAAATGAGAAAATGGGGATGATCCCCATCTCAATATGGAAAATAGGGGAATGGGCCCCATCCCCATTTTTTTTTTAGGTGTTTTCATGGGTTTATTTTTTGTTTGAATGTTGGGTATTTGAGTTTATTTTTATGCATTGTTTTAATCTTCCAATTTTTCTTAGGTTTTGTATATTTATTTCAAAAACTCTATGTTGGGTTTGTTTGTTTTTTTCTTTTTTCCTTTTTTTCTTTTTGTATTTTCATGGTTATCGTTGGCTGAAGCGAAATTATATTTACTATGTTGCTCTTCTCTATTAGGTGATCACCGGTTGGAATATTTATATAAATTACGGTAGAAAAATAGCCTACTAGGATTCTTGCTTGTCTCAGAGATCCTTATTGATGCCTTCATTTCACAGTTGCAATACTTATCTTTCATTATAGTCCATCAAGCAAATCCACTTGTGAAGGCGTGGAGCTTGATGTTTCCTTGACCTCAACTTCAATTCTTCAAATGTGAGCTAGGAGAGGCCATGGCCCCCAACCTCTGTTGGGGTTCGCCCCTATGTATAGTACCAATGATGAAAATGAAAGAAAAGAATAATGCATATGACATCCCAAATATTGATGAAAGTATTCAAACATGATGTCGTTAGAATGAATATAAAGGGAAAATAGAACCTAAAAAAAAAAAAATCACACTAGATTTTGGACTTGATATCTTAAAGAAAAGTGAAAATGGAAGTAAAAAAGAATGCATTTCACAACTCATTCATATACAAATTTCATATAGTTAAGCAACAGACATTTAAGCGGTGGTGGTTTTTTTGTAATAAAAAAATAATTGAGGACAAATTCAATAAATAACATTGTATAATAAGGAAATTTTGGACACTCTGTTTATATGTAAAGGTGTAAAAGCTACCAAAAAAGAAATATTAAGAGCAAAATTGACTTTTTACTTTGATTAAATAGCAATAAAGGATGCAATTTTATGTTCTTACATTCTGTCGTAGTTGACTATTAGTTGTTTGGTCAAATTGACTAAAATGATGTATTTTTCTAAAACAAGGGACTAAAATTGTTAATACAACAAAAACGTTTAAAAATATAATATTTTATAAAAAACAGGGACTTTAATGAAATTATCTCTAAATGATATATGTACTTTTTTTTTTGTTAATACTTGTATATTTTAATTTTTTTTATTTGTGAGTTTTGATTTTTAAATAATTTTAAAAACAATGTTTATATAATATTAAAAAAAAAAGTAGAAGACTAAACTGAGAATAAATGGTAACTTTGTTTATAAAATAAGAGTATAATTGATATTATTTTGTTGTTTTTTTTACCTTTTTTTAGATAATTTTAATTTAAAAAGGTACAAATAATGATTTATTAATAATATTTTTAGATTTTTTTATAATTATAACGGTGAATTTAATGCACAAAAAACAAAATTACTTTGTTATAAACTTATAATATGTCTAATAAAGGATACTTACGTACTTTAACTAAAATTGTTAAAGTTAAATGATATATTTAACACCGTTAAATCATTCGAGGGACCAATTTGATCGCTACTAAAAAAAATGAACAAATTTGTCATTTGAGAAAAATATGAGAACCAATTTTATCACTTTAGTAAAAATCGCAAACAACTTAAAATTTAAAAAAAAATCTAGACCAAATTGGTAATTGTCATATCGCATATAATATAATCATATATAATAGTATAAAATGATATAATAAAAATAGTTGTTTTTCACACATAAATGACATGTATCATTATTTAATGTTATTATTAAATATTTAATTTTATAAAATTAAATAAATGATTTCATATAAACAATGAAACTCTCACCATTTAATAAAATGTTAATTTTTATATAATGCCTTTTATTTCACTAAGAAAAATAATTAATTGATATGATACTGTGATTAATTAATTTATATTACATTTTAAAAAAAATTACTTAATTAATTAATTAGTATAAATAATAATATGATAATTTTATTACTTAATTTAAAAAAATTATTTACCAAGGAAATTAATGAATTATTTAATATGATAGTGTGATTAATTAATTAATGAATAAATATTAATTTCTTTTGAAATTATCTAGTAAATTAATTAAAATCGATTACTTAATTTCAAAAAAAAAATTAATACCTTTTGAATTTACTAAGGAAATTAATTAACCCGTTAATATGATAATGTGATATAATTATTTAATTAATATTAATAATTTTAAATTACCTACTAAATTAATTAATTAGTATACAATATTACTTACTTAATTTTTAAAAATTAAATATTTAATACTAACATTAAATAATGATATATATCACTCCATGAAAAGCACTTTCATACGATTTTACCAAACACCTTGTCTTTAGTCCGGAATCACTTTTAACTCCAAAAGCGATTGGGGAAACAATATCAAACTGGGTCTATATCTATTTCCATTGCAAATACAATTTATAAAAATAAGTACCTATAGATGGCCAGTCACTAACTAATTACATTAATTATCGAGCTAATTGTAATAAAAGACTTTTGTTTTTTTAAGTCTTATGAATAATTTGGAAGAAAATATTGAACTAGGTTGCTGTAACTTATGTTAATATGTAGGAATTTATGGAACTTTAAAGTCTACAATTTCTGCATGTTAAAACCTGAACTGCTTTTATAGTATATCCCACGTATATGGATGGTTCGGATTCCCTACATTGTCCACCACAATTGCAGGGAGTATACTGTGGTTATGTAAACACCTCTAATTTTGGGGTGAGATATATTCATCCCTAGTTCTCATTTTTTTGTGTTTTTTCTCTGTTTTTCTCTGTTTTTTTCGTTTTTTTATTTTCTCATTTAACTAAAAATTAAAAATTAAACTAAAATAATAAACATTCCATTATAAATACAAAATAAAATCCATTAATCCATTACAATTAAAAATATATACTATAATTAAAAATATATATTTTGGGGGGAAATGTGAAAATGAGGAAATGGGGATGGGGGATAGAGACCCCCCATCCCCATTTTAATATAATTGTGGAGGAAAATGGGGAAACCCCTCCCGGCATTTCCCCATTTTTTTCAAAAAAAATCCCTAAATGGGGATGGGGACACGAGAAATTAGGATCCCAAGGAAAAATGTGTATCTCTACTTTTAATTCTTTTTGGTGGGATTTGGTGTGTTTCAACATTACTGTACTAACAGTTATTTCTCTACAACTCTCAGAATCTGAATGTAGCACAGAACATGGAAGGTTCTCAAGAAATGCAAGAGGAAGTTTATAGACCTCATTGCTGATTAGAAATGCATACCGCGTAAGCTCTTTTCTAAAAAGTTGTAGTGTATTTTTATATACATTCGTAATAGCATGTTTATACCTATGTGCGTGTTGGTTTTTTTTTTTTTTTTTTTTTTTTGGGTACAGATAGCACTATGAATGTACATTTGATGTAAATATGATGATCATAAGGCACAATGAAGAACCCAACTGAGCTGGCTCACGAAGAAAACAGCGGTCTTGATATCGCCATTAGGCTTTTTGAGGCAATCAGTTAAGGAGCAATTCTCTATCTTAGTCAATAATATATACATAGTCAAATATATGTTATAAATTATTTAAATCGTTAAAAAATTGATTTTTTTGAAGAAAGTATTATAAAAAAAAATATTTTTTTTGTGTGTTCTCTTTAATTATTAGATATTTATGAAGCAACTTTGGAAACAATGATATTGTAACATTCACAAATGATTTGTCATAAAGATATAAAACACAAAGTGTTTTCGAGGCACCTCTATATTTTAAGAGAAGGTAAAATGATTTTATTGATAAATATTCACCGTATATTTGTTGCATCCATCGGTTTAAGCTTCATGTATTCTTATTTATCTCTCCATTTGGGACCAAAGTCTTATTTCTTTCCTTTTTCTATAAGCATAAAAAAGATTCATAAATAATTTAGTACTAATCTGAAAAATATTTGAATTCATATTGTTGAGATGATAATTTCAACTCAGCTGAAAACAAATTTCTGAGTAAGTTTAGGGCCCGTTCGGTGACGTTTTCGTTTTTCTGTTTTCTGTTTTTCTGTTTATTATTTTTTGAGTTTGAAAATGCACCGAAATTATTGAAAACGATATTCCGAAAATAAAAACATAAAAAATGTGTATGGTAAAATACTTAAAAATGAGAAAACGGTGAAACTGTATCATAGAATTCATTTCCAAAATCATTTTCGACTAACTATAACCATATAATCAAACATTCAATAAGGTTTAATTTATATATATATATATATATATATGAATAATTGAATTTATTGATAATAATATCAACAAATTCAGTAAGTAGAACAACAATAATAAAATATAATATTAATACCACAAAAGAATAGTGATAACGCATAATAAATTTATATCAATAATAACCCTACAAGTTAAACAATCATAATAATGTTTAGTTATTATTATAGTCATTCAACAATTGTTATGCTATCTCATTTCTAATTGGGTTCATTTGTGTCATGTTTTCTTGAGACATCTAAATAAAAAGTAGTTGTCTTTGCTTCTTCCTAAATAATTGTATCTTCAAACTCAAATTCTCTGAACAACCTATCACGACGAGCTTCTCTCCGTATAAAATTATGCAGCACACATCATGCAATTGGAATCGGTCGTTGCCTATGTGGTAGGTAATTAGACATTAACTTCTAAATTGGAAAACGAGTCTTCAATACACCGGAACACCGTTCAATAACATTATGCAAAGATGAATGTCTATAATTGGACAACTTTATTGGACCTCTTGGTGTCCGAGTAGAACCCTGATAGTCACGGAGATGGTATATCTCACCTCTATAATGTGCTAAAAAGTCTGTCATGTTTGAATATCCAGAATCCTCCACATAGTAATAACATGTAATGATATCAATCATTGTTTTAACATCATAACAATATTATAAAATAAAAATGTTAAAAAATAATGTTATTTATATTTGTACTTTCATTTGGAAAAGGAAATTGACTTTCATCCCTTGTCAATGCATCCATCCATGAACACTCTTGTCATCTGTAGTGCATTCTCAACCAGTGTACACAAATGTAAACAACATATCAACAGAACATGCACATATGATATTTTAAGTTATAACAACTTTTCTACCATGATATGAAGCTTGTTTTTATACAGATGCCCATGCGGCAACATGAGTCCCATTAAATAGGCATATTTGATAATCCATTAGAAACAAATGTATTTCTAACACTTTATTTAGCAGATTTAATAATAATCTAAATAATTTTTCGAGTTGATTTACTTATTTGTGCACCCTTCAATGAAAAAAGTATGTAAAGAACCAAACTTTTTCAACATATAATCATAAAGTAGAAACAAACCCATCAAAACATCAAAATTTATAAAACACTATCAATGATAACATGAAACAAGAAAAAACTCATACTAGATGTTCTGAAAGTAAAATCGATACAAACAAAAAACGAATTCGGATTACCGTTCACCATCGGAATCCAAGCAACGGAAGAGGGTTGAATACCTGAGATTATACCACCGGTCAGAGGACGATCACGCATTCAGAAAGTCCTCTCTGATCACAATACACGTACCCACACTCTTATTATGGATTGGAGAAAATTCTCTCATGATT
The DNA here is from genome assembly GCA_032871835.1 of Dipteronia dyeriana. NCBI lineage: Eukaryota > Viridiplantae > Streptophyta > Magnoliopsida > Sapindales > Sapindaceae > Dipteronia > Dipteronia dyeriana. Next base: position 47,483,576 of record CM065303.1, on the reverse strand, counting down.
TTCTCTACATCTCTTGTTGTGTTTCTCTCTGTATTTTGCTATCTATTGTACTTACATTGAAGTACACTCATGCCTTAAATTGCACACACAATTATCTGTGTTTTACAATTTTGCACTATCTAGCACACACAAAGATTTAACACCATATGTTGCTTACATAAAAGCATATTCACAGTCAATCATGATAATTCACGTATTAGCATTGTTGGTGTAATAACTGCCCATACTGTTTTCTCCATGTTCAAATATATGGGCTTATGATTGGACCATGTTTACATGGACTTAGATTTGGCCCTACTTGGGTGTCCAAACCCAAATATACCAACATGTTCACATAAGAGTATAAGACAATAGATTATAAGACAATAGATTAAGCAACACCAAATTAAAAAAGAAAGTAAAAAACAAAACCCACATGACAGAAAACAGAAACTAAGAGAGTGAATGACCAAGCTATCAGAGCTGCTTTTCGGATTATACACTATGAAGAACTCATGTACCCTCATCTGAATGGCCATATATCTCTCTCTCTCTCAGTTTCCAACTATAGAATGAGCATAATTGATGTGAAAAACACACAATGGGAGAAGAATTTATTGGTGTTGCTTTTTGAAAAAACACTTCTCTCATGTTTGTCTTGTGGTTTCAACTTTGAAGACAATTGGATATGCTTACCATTTCAAGTAACACTTTCTTTTGTTTTTGATGCTTGTATAACTATTTTTAGACAATTAATTCCTCTACTTGTGGTCCCAGGTGCACACTTGGCTTGAAAACAATGAGTTGAGATCTGTTTGTTTGTGTACAGTAAAAATGGCTTCAACTTATTGCATTGAAACAAAATTGATCAAGACTTAAAATTGGATAGAGTGTGTGGTTGAGTCGATACTATGATCAAAACCCCTTTTGTGAAAAAAGTTGAAAAAATTATGATTCGGTTGTTGGGGTCAAAAGAAAATTGAAGAAAAAAATGAAAATAAAACATCGATCGTACATGAGGAAGAGTTTTTGATTGTGAAGATTGAGAATCGAAGAAAACGGAAAGATATACGGGTTTGTAAATTATAAATTGAAATCATTTTTATGGAGTTGTTATTATGAAGAAAAATATTATTTTAAAATAATACAAAAATACACCCACCTAAATTATGACCACTATGATCATATGCAAATAACATATTATTATGTCATCATGCCTATTTTTAATGTGGATTGCTTATCTATTTTTCATAAGCTCAAATGCAATTGCAGATTTGCAACTCTATACTATGGCCTTTAAGGTCTCCTTTAACTAATGTTATATCTCATCACAACGTATGCAGTATAGTTTTGATATTTGCACTACAATAATTTTAGATCTTATCTCTTCACATGCAGATTTGTATCAATGTTACACAAACTTGCACGTAAAAACAAATCAAAAACAATTATAATATAAATTATTATAATCGAGACCCTTTGACAATTATCCACTAAAAAATACTTGTATCTTCTTATCAAATCTACTAATAAATTGTTATGTACCGTTGTCTTCAGCTTCTATCTTAATAGTTTACTCAAATTCGATTTTATCCTACCATCAGTCCATCACAGATCGTTTATTACAACAACAGAGGTTCCAGGTTATGAACCTTAAGCCACTCCATTAAGCGACACCAGTAAAAAAATATAAATTTATAAAAAAATCTCGTTAAATAAAGATAAATTCTTAGTTATAATATCTAGATTATCTTAAAATTTGGACATTTGTTTTTTTATATATAGTTATTTTGTATTTTGAAAATTGTCATGACCTTATTTGATATTATCAAGGTTTAATTCTTTCATATAATCAATAAATAGTATTAATGAGTTTGTTTTTAATGTTGGAAAGTTTGTTGGTAGAAATACTTAGATGGGAGACCGATAATCTATATAAACATCAATTGCATATAATATTTGTTAATTATATTGAATAGAGTCAGAGAAATTGACAAAAGAATATACAATTAATATATATATATATATATATATATATATATATATATATATATATATAAAAACATTCCAAATAAATTTTGGAGCCTAGAATCAAAGTTTTCATCATAAATAAGTTCTCATAACGATTTAAGTTGTGACTTGTTAATGTATTCAACATTTCTATTATGATTTTGGATAAGTGCCTGAAATAACTCCCCATCAGAGGAAATATACAGTGACTCATTGCCTCGAGGCAAATGATAATTTATAGACGTGGTGTTGGCCACCCAGTCATGCACGCATTGGCAATTAATGCAATTAATGTATGTAATGAATCCAAATTCATTTATGGCACATGTTAACTCAATCGATTAGTTAATAATTTATTTATATCACATATTTAAATATTCATATTTCATTTTCACTAAAAAAACACCTTCATTTTCCACCCCATTTTCTATAAATTTAAATTCTCCATTTTAGAAATTTCCATATAACTTTTGCACCTGAGTTTCAAATGTAAGAGAGAAAGCAATGATTCTTCTTTGTTTGTTTTGTTATTTAATCTATTTATTTTTATATACATATAAAAGAGCAAGCACAGTACAAAATAGAGCAATTCTATAAACATAAAGGGAATAAAAGACAAAATAAATTAATAGTCAACTATTCAAAAATACATGTATAATACAAGTATAAAACTGGTCTGTACGTGGCGTTGTCTCACAAGTGTACTCTACCGACACAATTTCGGGTATGAGTAGGTATGTGTATTCCAGCCGATATACTTAGACCAGAATAAAACAATAGGTCATAAAAATTAAAAGGCAATAAGGTGAATAGTTGCTTACAGAGATAAATAAAATTGTATGACAGCAAAGATGATATACAAACAAGTCTCAAACTTTTTATTTGAAGTTCATAAAATTTACAGTAGGAGGAAAAGAGAGAGAGAAGAAAGCTTCGCAGAGCTTTTACAAATTTAGAAAATGCTTAAAAATGAACCTAGGAGCTATGTGAGCTTCCATTACATATATATAGCATAAAATTTAACTAGGGTGGGAACATAGACCATAATTAAGTTTTTTTACAGATAAGAATCTTGTCGGCTTATGGATGCTTTTACAGATAAGTCTTCTCTTGCTTTTTATCATGTCGGCTGCTTTTGCTTTAATAATACGATTTCCTTGTCTGCCATATTATGAATCTTATCTCTGAAGATAAGTTCAAGGGTCGTGTCCAAAGTAAGTGGTGGGGTCATCACTGTCATAATAATTGTCTTCGTCTTCTTCTTTACTTTTTTCAGAATTGGTGTCCACCTGGGACATGTTGGCCATTGTCTTTTTCATTTCTTCTGATATGTTCATGAGCTCACCAGGGGAAGAAACAACAATGATCTTGGCTTGGTTCTGAGATTTAGCCATGAGGAAGGGTGATTGGTCAGATGGTTTGTTGCATAGTGACGGGTTGTCACTAAACCACTTAGAGACTTTGTTATTTCCATTGTCAGAGAGGTTCATGCCACTCCACAATTTGATTTTTACTTGTCTCCCAAAATATGAGACATTCACATTTCCAACCAATTTATCTTTAATGGAGTACTCGAGCATGAGAATCTATGTGAGGTTGAAATGAACGTAGAACAATAATAAGTCTGGGAAGAATTCCCATTCTGCTGGCCTTGCGAGGTTAGAGATTCAAAAGGAATAACCTTCTTTTACTTGTCCAGGTAAAAAATCAATTATGGGTCCAAATTTATCCCACCATTCTAAAAACCAGATTGGTAGGTTTATCTGATTTTTTTTGTCAAAATAAATGAACCAAGGAAGTGAATTTCCTGGGTTTTGTCCATAAAGGAATTTGGTCCAAGCATCAATATAGTCCCAATAAGAAAAATCTGAGACATGAAAAATTCTGCTGAAATTTCTTTTTGAATTGGGATTTCCTCCCTATTGTTCCAAAGTAATGATTTTGCAAATCTTTATTTTTCTAAAAATTAGTTTTTCTTTATCGATTTTGTCAAAAACATCTGAAATAAAAATGGAGTCTGTGTCAACAAGTATGAATTCATAAAATACACGTCTTTTTTATATGTCCTCAGGAATCCTGCCAAATAAAGGGTTGATAATATCATCCGCAAGTTTTTTAGGTTCTCTGAAATACTGGTCATGCAAGAATTCATGTTCTAATGCAAAAAACCTATCAAAGAAAGGTTTATTGACATAAGAATATATGGGCTGGTTTATTCATGGAAGATTGGACTGGGTGTTCTGTGAGGTTAATTTGTCTTGTTTATTTGAGTGTGGGCTTATCTTGGAAGAGGTAACAGTCTTAAAAGAACTGCTGGTAGGTGATAAAGGAGAAAAGATGTTTGTCGTATGAATTGGGCTTTGACTTGGGCTTCTATTGGGGGATGGTCCAACAGGAGGTAATTGGGCTAAAGGTTGTATATGTGGGGAATTGGGCTGAGAAATTAAAGAAACAACATATTTGTCTTTATGGCTACCGTTACGAGATGTATGATAAGTCAATAAGTCAATGCTTTTGTCTTTTGATAAGTCTGATCTTATGAAGCCTCTGCCACCTAGGCTTCAGCAACCACGACCACCCATGCTAGTGCTCATCTTTGTCACCCTGTAAAAATTCTCTGGTCAAAAGTCTGGAGGACTATTTTCTGATCCTTTAATACATTCAATATCAAAATCGAAAGCAGATAATAAGGCTTGCCATCTAGCAAAAATCTGTTTAGAGACAAGATTTTTCACAACTTTTTTCAATATATATTTTGCCGATTGGCAATCAACTTTCAAAACAAATGTTTGATTAATCAAGTCATCTTGTAATTTTTTAATTGTCAAAACAATGGCTAAAATTCCCTTTTTAACAGTTGAATATTTTTGTTGGGTATCATTCCAGGATCCTGAAACATACCCAACCAAACATTCTATGTTATTAATGGTCTGTTTCAAAATACCACTAAAACCAACTTCAGTAGGATGACAAATAAACATACAAGGAAGTTTCTTAACATATTTTTTAACATGTTGAACTGCCTTGGTATGTTCATGTGTCCAAGAAAGATGATTGGTCTTTAATCTTTGAAAAAGAGGTTTGCAAATGATGCTAAGCTCTTTATAAAAATTCGAAATATAATTTAAACATTCCAAAAACCTTTGTAGTTGCTTTTTGTCTCTAATTTCATCAGGAAATTTGTCAGCAAAATCTAGACTTCTTTGGATATGAACAAATGTTCCTCTTTTAATGTTGTGGCCCAAAAATCTAATGTGTTTGAGAAAGATTGATTTTAGGGGCCGAAATCACCAATCCATGAAATTTAATGGTCTTAAGAAATATTTCTAGATGTTTCCATTGCTGGTCAATATTTTTTGAAAATATTAAAACATCATCAATGTAAACTATGGAAAATTCAGTAAAAGGATTGAAAATGTCATTCATAATGCTTTGAAATTCGCTGGGAGCATTTATTAGACCAAATGACATAACATTCCATTCATACTGCCCAAAAGGGACAGTGAAGACCGTCTTATAACGGTCATGTTCTGCTATTTGAATCTGCCGAAACCCTGATTTCATGTCAAATTTTGAAAAGATGATAGTCTTAAAGTCTTTTCAATAGATCAGATTTATTGGGAATTGGATATTTGATCCATTGCAAAGCATCATTTAAAGATTTATAATTAATAACAAGCCTATGAACTTCTCTTTCTATTCCAGCATTCTTCTGAACATAGAAGGCAGGACAGCTCCAGGAAGACTTGGATGGTCTAATGAGATTTTTGTCAAGTAAATCATGAATTTCATTTTTACAATATTCTAATAAATCAGCAAACATTTGAATAGGTATAGCTTTGGTAGGTATCCATTTTTCATTAAAATCTTTTGAATAAGGAAGAGTAACAATATGTTTCTTCCTATCCCAAAAAGCATTAGGGATAGAAGAACAAACTTCCTTTTCCAATTTTTTTTTTGAAAACTTTGATTTTATTTTGAAAACTGGTATCTTACAATCTGGACTCTTGTCTTTTGAAAAATAAGTCATATTTTAAAAATTTCAACTGGGTTTGCTTCTGGTTAAGAGTAGCAATGCTATTACTTAAAGGGTCAGAAGCTTCATCCCAAATATTTTTATTTTTTAAAGCATTTAAGTCTTTGACTAAAACCGGGTAAATAAAAGGGAATATGATTTCTTTTCCTAGGTACTCTGTCACAATTCCTTCAAAAATAACTTTAAAATGAGAAATTAAATAAATGAAAGGTAATCCTAAAATAACATTATGAGAAAGTGTTTTAACAATAATAAAGTCATTGGTGTAACAAACACCTTCATTACAAACTCTGGCATTAGTCAATTTGTATTGAATGTCAAGTTGTTGCTTATTGGCATCGTAAAGGGATTCAGTTGTCGCTTCTAGGTACTTGGTTGGTACCAGTGCTTATTTGATACAATTTAGATCGGCCCCTGTGTCAACTAGTGCATTGACCCTTAAATTGTAATCAGAAGAAATTCTGATATCAATTTCTATGTATCATTTTTGGATTCTGATTTCCCTTATTGCATTGATCTAGGCAAAATTCTTGTCACTTGTGTTTTCCTTTTGATCATGTTGAGCAGTATCAGACTCTTCTGAGCTGCTAAAACTGAGATCTTTTTCAATAGGGGTTTTTGAAAACTATTTTTGACTTTTAAATCTTGAACACTTTTCTTTAAAACTTTGATCTCTTCTTTGATGTTTTGGAGGTCAGTTATATTCACTCTCCTGGATTGAATTTTGGAATTTTGGAATTTTGGAATTTTTCCAAAACATTTTGTTCAAAATCAGGGGATTGGAAAGAAGCATTTTTAAAAGGTTTATTGTCAGTAGAAGGGGTGTTACTGCTACTAGGGGAAGCTTCACTGGCAATCTTTTATTGTAATTATCGGATATGCTTGGCCTTTTGTAAAGGATCCTCAATATTATCGATCATGCTGATTATTAGGGAGTAATCATATTGATCGAGAACATAGATTTCCTTACAGAAACAAGGTTGTGTGTCAGGATCTGAGCTAGGAGATTCTTCTGATGTAGCCAGAAGATGATTCTGAGGTAGTATCATCCGAAGAATCTCCTATTACTAGGACTTCTTCAGGGGAGGTTGATGCTTCTGCCTCGGATTCTGATTCAGCATATAAAACTTGTAAAATTTTGTCTTTGATTTTTTCGTCTAAATCAAGACTTTTGATTTTGTTTTTCTGGTCTATCCATTTATTAGCATAATGTCATTCTTTGCCACATTTAAAACATTTGTTTGATTTTTTGAAGGTTTTGGTCTTTTTGTTTTTGTAGAAAATTTTCTTACTTTGTTTAGGAGGAATGTAAATAGAATCAGGATAGATTCTCTTTCCTTTTTTGTTTATCCAATAAGGATAATTACGAAGGAATTTTAGAAATTTTCTAGTTTTTTTTCTAGGTGTGGGGATTTTGTCGAAGCCAAATTGTTCACACCACGACCCTAGTTCTTTTCTGGTTGTCAGTTTCTGTTGTTTGAGTTGACTTTTGAGTCGAAGGTCATTTCACAATTGTAGAGCTATAATGTTGATTGTGACAATGATTTCACCATAAGTCCAGGTGTTCAGGTCCATCTGTGACTAATCAGACCATCCCATCTGTTCTACCATTTTGTTAATTACCTTATTGGAAAAGAGTTTTGGTAATCCATAAATAATTTTTTATTTCCAATAAGAATTTGCATTGTCAGGCCTTTGTAAAACTCTAGTCAAAAAGATATCTTTGTACCATTTAAAATCACTGAGTTTTTTACATTTCAAATTTTGGAGTTTTGAAAATTATTTTCCTTGGTTGATGTTGGGATTTCCAACAAAATGCATCAAAATAGTATAACACAAAACATCTATACCATATGGTTCAGATGTAGTAGTGGTTGCTGAAGTTGAAGGGATAAAAAAGGCTTGACCTGTTTCTGACCTGACCGGGTATGATGTGGTCACAGTTTTGGTGTGGGATATTATAGAGCTTCTGGCACTCAGGCTGAGGGTATGAGTCCACCATCCGAATAGTTGGTCTTCAAAGCCGGTGGTTAGAGAGGTGACTGCATCGGTATGGGACATATTCTGTTTTTTGATATAGATGTATCCAATAGTATGCATTTGTCTAAGGACTGTGATGATTTGGTATTCTGACAAGCCATCAATATTGAATTGGTAACAAGCATTGCCAGTATAGGCCCGGTATGAGACTGTTTCTTCTTATTATAGGTCAGGAGGAGTTGGTTTTGGATAATAAGGTTTGACATTTTGGTAATAGCTGGTGTGGTTGTAGCTATCTGCTTTGTCATTGGAGGTAATTTTTTGGACCATATTTTGGAAGTCTAGGTTGTCTTCTTCATCACTGGAGGATTCTTGGATATTTTTGTCAAGTGTATGGATTTCTGGTTTTGGTAAGTCTCAGAGTATTTCTTCAAGGGCTCTAAGTAACTCTCTTTCATCAATGATGTTGTCGAAGCATTTTTCAATGCCAGTATGGTCAAGAAACATGATAGATTCAGTGTTTAATTCAGGCATTTTCCCTTGGCTTTTCTGGAGGAATGTGTAGGTGGTTCATATGGGATAAACACTTGAGGAGGAACTTCTTTTGGAATGAGGGAAACTGAGGACTGGGTAAGGTTGAGGTCAATTTTCTCCAATTGTTTTTCCAGGCAATTTAAAAAGAAGTTTATGTAGTTGTTTTGTCTCATGACTATTCCTATCTGTTGAGAGGATGAAGGAACAGTAAGAGATAAATCTTCCTCAAAAATTATGAAAGGTGTACAATGAGTTGTATTGTTGTCACTTGTTGGTTATTCGTTGGGCATTTCAATTTCAAAATGTCTTGGAGGAGGATGAACTTGTTTTTCCTCTCCTCGCCTTGTTTTGTAAGTTCTGATATTTGATCGGTTAATGACAAGGCATTTTTGTTCGAGGGTTTTTATGTTCGTATACCATTCAAAGAAAGGTATTTCTTGGCTAAGTTTAAAAAGGTTTTTTGTCCATCTTTTACAGAATTGTTTTCTTTTGTTTTCTGAGAAATTTTTCTCATATTTTTCTCTTAATTGTTGGTTCTAGGGGGAATAGTATTCAGCAATTAAAAGGTCGAAATCAATACTTGGTTTTTGGCTAATGACATTGATGCTCCTGATCGAGTAAGGATCTCTGTCATAACTTGAGAATGAGTTGGTGATGTTTGACTTGTTTGACCTTGGTCATGGGTGTGTATAGGTTAGGCCACTTGTTCTGGGATTTTTTGGACATGGGTCACATGTGTTGGGTTTTCTAGTTTGGGCCCGGGTCTTCTTCTTCTATGGATCAGGTTAACCACTGGTTCACTGGTGTCACGGATCATAGTTGGCAACTGGGCTAGGGAGCCATTGGGTTTGGTGTGAGGTTAGTTATTTGTCTGGGCTGTCTGGGGGCTAAACTGGGTATTTGTCTGGCTATATTTTGTATGGATACGCTAGATAGTGAATTTCTAGCTGATTGAAAGTCATTTAGTGATCTGGAATGGTCACTGTCATCATCTCTAAGAGATAAACCCATTCTGAAGGATATTCTGAGGGTTCCATCCTATTCTGTCACGCAGTCATTAAGGTTTCTCATAGGAGGTTTATAAGAGGGTTGGTCAACCTTTTCATTGACCCAATCATCTGGAAACTTATTATTTTTCCATTTGATTGGAACAGGTACAAGGACAATTACTGAGAGATGCATTAAAGCATATGGTCTGGCCAGCTGGTACAGATTGAGGTATGTAGCTGGGGATAAGTCCAGAGGTTAATACACGGTAATGGACTCTATAAACAAGTTTATAAGGGCTGGATTTCTCCAAGAATTGGTAGTTATGGGTCTGGATATCAATGACTAGGCGTTTTTCTTTGTATTCGTCAGTGTTTAAGGCTATGGTAAAGTTTGGGTAACACTGGAAGTAAATAGGACCATAAGTCAGGGAGGTTTCAGCCATTCCCAGTATGGATTCTTTGTAATTAGTAAATCTTTTGTCTCTTAAAATAATTAATAAAGAATTGTTTAGTCCAATTTTTGAAAAAGGTTTAATGTCTACTTTGACACTTCCAATATACAGGTCATTAAAACCGATTTTGTTATAATGGTTCAAACTGTTTTTGTTTGAAAGATTAGTCGTAAAGGTACTGTTTTGGAGTTTCACATTGATTTCTTTGGTTTCTGACCCAGAAGGGTCCTAAAGTCTAGAAGTTTTTTCTTGTATATACTGTTTTGTTGAATGTTAGGCAATTGCCAGTTGATCAAGTCTTTGACATCCAAATTAATCTCATAGTTAGCCACAGATTGTCAAGTACTACTATTCATATCATCAGGCTCTATTCCGGCTATATAACTGCTTGCATACATGGTAAAGAAAATAAAATAGGCGAAGGTAGGGGGACGGGGACCATAGGGGCTATGGCTCCCCCAACCAATAATTTTTTTCTATTTTATCTATATTAAAACATAAATCAATACAAAAAACTATATATTGTACATAAAACATGATATATATACATAATATATGATAATATTATCTTGTCCCTTTATTATTTTAATAATATAAATTAACTATTAGTTTTTGTTTCCATAATTCCATTGACCATGAGAATAGAAAACAAAACCGATTTATTTAATATTTTAATTTAATATTATTTCATATATTATTAGTTAATCCAATGCGTATTTTTTTTTTTTAGATTTCACTAAAACAAACTAAGTAAATATTGAAATCTTATAGTTATTACCTATATTATTTATTTTGTTAGGTTAATTATTAATTTGATTTTGATAAATTTAGTTTATTAGTTTATTATTTAAATTTTATTCAAAATTACTATAAGTTAATTTGGTTTGACATGAATATTATAAAATTAAATTACAAGTATGTAAATAATTGTGAATTAAATATATTGATGGTTTAATGATGTTTTAATTAAGTTACTGAAATTTATATTTTATGAGCCAAAAACTATTAAAATATTTTTTTCAGTTATGCATACTGTTAAGAATAGGTCTAGGTTTTGTAACAAAATAAAAGATGTTTTCTCATACACTTTTTAATTATGTAATTGAAATGAAAATTAGATCGATTTGGTTATAAATAATTTCTAGTTATAAAATATACTTGTTACATTTTAATTAGTTAATGACTATTTTATTTATTTATTTGTATCATTACTTTTAACATAGAACATTATCACATTTTTATTGAAAAGTATCAGATACAAGATTCCACACTTTTTCTTGTTGGAATTTTCATTAAAACATAAGATTGTGACTGATTACAAAAGACACGACTTTTATTTGTAAAGACGCAATTTTTTATTGTGTAAAAGACACAACTTTTAATAATGAAAAAACATAATTTTTATCGTGTAAAGACATAAATGTTGTGGAGAGATACAACCATTCTTGAAACCACTATAATATATGCATGTATAGTTTGTATTTATAATACAACACAACATACAATTCTTTGTTATTCTAAGTTCTCTTTCTCTTCTTCCATTCTTTGAGGTATCATCTAGATTTTTATTAAGAGTGTTCTAAGTAGTTGATTCTTGTTGTACATAACTTGAAATCAACAATAAGATTATTAGGCTTCATTGAATCCTGACGGTAAAATTCTCAAACTCATTGTGTACTCGCTGTTTTACGGAAAAAGGGGATAATTATTGAAGCCTTGAAGTTTTATAATCATTTTTCCGTATTCTTACCGTGTTTGTTTACAACTATTATCTCTTTCAGACCCCAGATTTCTAACATTTCTTGTACCGCACCCCTCCCTCCCCCCCTCCCCCAGTCAAAAATTTGGATTCGGTCCTATATATATATTTCTCGGTTTGAAATCACGTTGTTGGTATATTGTTTATATAAATTGTGACAATTTTGTTTAAGGAATTGAAAATATTTTAGAGTTATTTTTTTAAAAACAAAATTGGCAGAAGTTTTTTTTTGTGTGTGTGGCATCAATACCGGATAACTAGCAAGTGAAAAACAATGCTCTGTCAAATCAATCTATTGATAATTTGAAAGGCGATACATTTTTTTTCTCATTCTATAGGGATATGATTTTGTTTTTTTTTTTTTCCGTTTATTTATTTAATTTTTAAGTATTGATTGTTTGACGAGATACAATTGTGTTGTTTTGTAATGATCATGGGTGGATGATGATTTTTGTTTATGGCCAATGTCTGCAATATATATGTTGTATTGTTGTTTTGGAAGGAAAATTTTGAGTCTTCTACTACAAATTTGGTATGTTTACTCATGCATATTGAGATGATACATATTTTCCCCTTGGGTGGACTTTTGAAGCCGATGATAAAAATGCTTTTAAAGAAATGGGGATAATTCACACATTTTTATCATCAGCTTCAAATGTGTGATTGTTAATACAGAGCAATCATAATTAATTTTTTTTTAATGATAATTAGAATACGAATTATTAATTTGGCTTTATTAAATGAATTTTTGAACTATTTTCCATCTAATTATGATATCGTGTTTCCCTTAAGTTTCCTTTATGTCATGTTTTGTTAGATGAAATAGAATGGAATGAAAGTCAAATAATTCATTTGGTTTATTAAAATGCAATGAAATATGGATTCCACCATTTTGGTGGAATTAGTATTCTATCCAAAAACCAATGGAATACTCATTCCATTAACACATTTTATCATCCAGAAATAATCCTCTATATCAAAACTCTATTAAAAAAATACTCTCCTTTCAAAAAATAATATTATATATTATTATTATTATTATTATATTATATAATTATAAAAAAGTATATTTTATTATTATTATCCAAAATATATATTATATAATCTTATTATATATGTATATATATTATTATATAATATTATTAATATATTATATATATAATAATATTTATATGATATATTATACATAAATATACATTACATTTGTTTGGTTTGTTAAAATGCAATGAAATGGAGATTATATTGGAATGTGATGGAATGGGCATCCCATCAAAAAACCAATGGAATGTCCATTCCATTTCATTAACACATTTTCTCTTCAAAAAATAATCATCTATGCCCCAACTCTATTCCAAAAATACCCTCATTTTCAACAATATTATTATATAATATATATTATTATAATATTATATATTATATTATATTACAATATATATTATATTACAATATATATTATTATGTAATATATGTATTATATATTCTAATAATATATATGTTATAATAGTATATATAATATTATATATACTTTCATATTTTTTTTTATTATTATCCATAATATATCATGTTATTATAAATGTTTTGTAATTAAGGGTATTTTGGTCAAAACACCTCCAATTCCATTTCATTCGGTTGTTAACTAAACAAAATAATATTGATTCATATATTGATTTTAAAGTCTCAACCAAACAAATAAATTAGCTTTTCATCCCTTTCTATTCCAATTCCCATTTTTATTATTATTCCAATTACTATTCCACCACGGTAACCAAACGCCACCTAAGTACCACATGCATGCAATACATGTAGACATTGATGCCTTCAAATGGGTCATCTATTTTTAAACATCCGGTGATCAAAAGATTCAAAACTCAAGCTCATCTCGTATTGAAAATAATCAAAATGATTACCATATCTCTCAAAAATAGATATATATATATATATATATATATATATATAAGAATATGTGAAGTAAAATTTGTAATTTTGAGAGCTATGGTGATAAAATGTTTCTTGATTCTTTTAAATATATTAATTTTTGTTTGAAGTTGAAAATCTTTAGAATAGTGTGTTAATCCTTCTAACCTTCCTCTGGACCTGGTTATTGTGAGATTTTCTTTATTGAACTTGAAGTACTAATGCAACAAATTTTAAGATTTTGAAGTATAAGAATTTGATGATTTAAACTTTTTTTTTTTTTTGGATTGCAAAAGCAATATGGAGGTTGGAAATTCATAATAATCAAGAAAATGGTGGAGTTGCTCAATCAAATCTTTGACTGGATCGTCTAGGTGAACCGGATTATTATGAAAATAATTGTCATTTCAATAATCATACATATGCTTTATAAGTAATTACGATTTATTACTTTGTAACAAGTTCCTTCTTTTTAATCATTATTTTTGTGGAATTTAATATGTTACATGAGTGAATTTGATTTCATATTTTACCATAACATGAAATGAATTTATTTTATTCAATTTTTTTATCAAAATTTTTTTATCCAATGATTTTTTTTTTTAACAAAACCCGTGCATAGTCGTGTTGACTCATTAGTAATATACTAAAAATAACTACTTTTCATAAGGGAGTGCCATGTGTTATTATTTATAATATTAAATATTTAGTTTGAAATTAATAAAATATAGCTACTTTTCACATCATATATAATATAATAAATATAGCTACTTTTTAATTAATAATGACATATGTCATTATTTAATGTTATTATTGGATATCTAATTTTTTAAAATTAAATATAAATTATATAATAGAATGATATTAAAAATATGAGAGCAACATGTACTATTATTTAAGGTTATTATTAAATATTTGTTTTGAAAATATATAATTAATTTATCATTATATATATATATATATATATCATTTATGAGGAAACTAATCGTTTGGTTAATAAGATAATGTTATTAATTAATATTAAGTTTTTTAAAATTACCTACAAAATTAAATAATTTGATAAATCAATAAAGTGGTTAATTAATTAAATAATATTAATATTTTTTAAATTACCCACGAAATTAAATAATATGATAGATTAATTACTTAATTTTAAAAACTTAAAGAAATAATTCATAAAAGTACTTAATTATTATTATATTATTTCAATAAAGAGTGCGATTTTATTAAAAAAAAAAAACACAAAACCATTTAAAATAATTTATTTCTATTAGCCTCGCACATCACTATTTTAATAGTATTAATTCTACAAGCACATATTGGAATATTACTCCCCAATACGATGAGAGGTTACATATGGATTAAATGTGTATGGTGAGACTTAAGCCCCTAACCACTATATATCGAAGGAATGCGTACAACCATTTATACTAAGAGGTGATGTGCAATATTAATGTTATTATTATTAATAATAACATGTCAATAAAATGTCTTATTACGTCTCTCCTATGTATATAAGCTAATACAACTGCTACCCATCGTTTACGGTTAG
The DNA here is from genome assembly GCA_032871835.1 of Dipteronia dyeriana. Taxonomy (NCBI): domain Eukaryota; kingdom Viridiplantae; phylum Streptophyta; class Magnoliopsida; order Sapindales; family Sapindaceae; genus Dipteronia; species Dipteronia dyeriana. The sequence goes on along the minus strand of CM065303.1, from coordinate 47,468,371 downwards.
GTAATTCCATAAAGATATAAAATCAAAATCACAATGACACGTTTACCCTTCACTATTTAAGAGTAATGATATACAACCTAAATAATTAATCCAAATTTCAACCTCAAATGACGTAGTAATTGAGTTATCATCACCACATATACATTATTAGATAATGTGATTAATTAAACAACCATTTGCCACATTATTTGAGTTAAATTTTTGTATTGTTTTGGGACATTAGTGTTAAAAGTTTGCAACATTTGCTTGAGCAATTTTTAAATAGGCTAATTGGCACCAATGACCCCAAAACTATGCCCGATTTGCACCTTATCCCTTATATTTTTTTTTTCGCCACTAAACCCACTGAACTTTCATAAATTAACAATATGTAACAGAATTGTAACGCCGTCTATTTTTCTGTCATGACAAATTATAATAAGTTCTCATTATTATATACATAATTACATCAAACCGGAAGAGTATAATAATATGACTTAGATACCCCTCTAACCAAATTTTAAAAATCAAAATTTAAAATTTAAAATTGAAATAATGGTTAAATAATAATAATATTATGATTTTTTTGATAAAGAAAATTAAATAAATAGAGAAATTGAAAAAATTAATTTGGTTTAACAATTATTTAAATATCCCTAAATATAAAACCCAGAAGGATATTTAAGTTATTTAAGGGGAATTATCATTTAAATTATTTTTTATTTAAATATCTCTAAATATCACTTGTTCATTTATAATAACAAGGATATTAATAATGTCAAAATAAAAATAAAAAAAATTAAATAATAATATTAAAAATAAACTAATAATAATAACAATGATAATAATAATAATAATATAAAAATAAAACAATATAATAATACAAATAAAATTAATAAAATAATAAAATAATAATAATGATAATAATAATAAAAATAATATATGTCCGAATTTGCACCTTACCCCTATATTTTTTTTACCATTACCATTTAAATTTTCTTTTTTATTTAAATATCGATAAATATCATTTGTTCATTTACAATAACAATAGATATTTAAATAAAAAATATAATTTAAATGATAATTCCCCTAAAATAATTTAAATATTCATCCAAGTTTTATATTTAGGGATATTTAAATAAAAAAGATAATTTAAATAACTGTTAATTTTTTTTTTCATTTCTCTATTTATTTAATTTGATTTATCAAAAAGTTCAGAATTTTACTATTATTTAACGATTATTTTAATTTTTTTTTTTAAAAAATTTGGTCAGAGAGGTATTTAGGTCATATTAGTATCATTTTTCGGTTTGATGTAATTATGTATATATTAAGGGGACTTAATGTAATTTGTCAGGATAGAAAAATAGATTGTTTTACAAGTCCGTCAACTATTACCGATTTATGAAAGTTCAGATTCAGACATAATTTAGCTTTTAAAATATAGGCTGATTGGCACCGATAACCCATAAATTTTTCCAAAATATAAACTATGCCCCTATACTTTTTTTTTCACCATTAACCCTCATGAATTTTAATTTTTTGGTAAATACTTATTTTTTTACTCGCTATGAGTAGCATTTATGGTCTGCAGTTGCTAATTTGTGAGAGTTCAAGGGTTTAATGGCAAAAAAAAAGTATATGGGGTGAATTGAAAGTTTGGGAATAGTTCAGGGGTATCGGTAACCAGCCTAAAATATAAAGTGATGGTTCATTGAGGGTGCGTTTGGTACGCGGGACATGACATGACAACGTGTGACAGTTTGTTCTTGTCACACGTTTGACGGGTCCTTAGCATGGGACATGACGGAACAATGTGGGACAAAAATCATAAAAACTTGTCCCACCCAAGACCCTAGGACAACTTGTCCAATGGCATGGGACAAGTGTCAAAAAGACCAATTTACCCTTTAAATTTTCAAACAATTACAATCATGTCTAATAAATTATGAATTATATTATATATTATAATTACATATAGAATATTATATATTTTTTAATAATATATTACACATAATATATATATATATATATATATATATATATATCTATATTAATATGTATATATATCTATGCTTGCCTCTTATGAGGATCCTGCATATCAGAACAGATCATGTATACTAGTTTGGTATATTGGCTGGACACCCTGGACACATTCTGAACCAGAATGTTGCTGGCTAGGATGAACTCAGGTTTAACAAAGTCCCGTACTGACTAGTTTGGCCTGCTGATCTCCATCCATCTCTGTTAGTGTCTGACCGAAAAAGTACCCTGTTAAGGCCGAAGGATGGCCGCCAGTGGGGAAACTCGGTTTTGGTTCTTTCTGTGAGATGGTAGTGATATATATATATATATAATATTATTGTCTATGTTGTTATATATATAAAAGAGGGGTAATCTGGTCATTTGAATCTCTTATTCCGTTCTGTCCCAGCCATACCAAACGTATAACGGTATAGTTTTTAGTTCTGACTAGATATTACAAACACAACATAGAACAACCAATCCAGTCCAGTCTAGTCCAGTCCTACTCCATCTTTTTACCAAACACACCCTGAGAGTTCGTCTGCAAATCCCTCCTCCTTGAACGTTGTGTTTTCGTATGTGCTCTGTCTAGAACATAACAGAGAGAGAGAGAGAATGAGCGGCTGGAAGAGTCTTCTCCTTCGAATCGGTGACAAGTCTCCCGAGTACGGCTCCATCACCGACTTCAAAGATCACATTGTCCGTACAGTTCTCTCGTGTTTCATATTACCATACTTGTTCTCTTGAAAACCCTAACTTACTTGTATGGACTTGCAGGAAACCTGCTTCGGCGTACTTCGTAGAGAGATTGAGCACTCTGCTGACGATGTTTTACCTGTAATGTTTATTATATTCTTTTAACTTGTAACAATTCTCTCTTCTGCTATTATGCACATGCTCAAAATTTACCTCCTTTTCTTTATCTCACAGTTCCTTCTTCAATGCGCTGAACAATTGCCTCACAAGATTCCTTTCTATGGCTCAGTGGTATGCTACCATAGAATTTTATATGTTTGCTCTTATGGATGATTTCTCATTTCTGCTTAATTGATGGTAATTCTTATTGATTCTTATCTCTCAGGTTGGCTTGTTGAACTTGGAAAATGAAGACTTTGTTCGAAAAATAGTGGACAATACTCGAACTAATTTTCAGGTGAGCAAGTCAAAAGAAGAAACAGGCTGTGAGGTTTCCTCCAGTTATTATTTCACAAGATTAATTTAATTTTAAAATTGTTAGGTTGAAAAGCAAACTAAACATTGAACTGTTGATTTGTAAAGTATATATGACTTAGATGTTGTATCTTACTATCTCTTTTCTTGGGTAAAATTTACTTCCATAATTGATGTAATGGCGTTGGGAGTAAGATACACTACCTCTTTTCTTCTCTTGTTTTCTGTTCATCATTGCTTCTGTTTAGAGGTTCAGTGTTAAGCCTGAGAACTGACCACAATGAGGGTACTGCTGGTTGGACCTCTGGTTTGGGAAGATTCTCTTGAACTCTGGTTACTGTTTATATCTGTGACTTGGGTTTAAGGATAACTACGATTTAGTAAGTCATAATATTAATAGCCTGGTTAACTGATGACACCCAGGGGATATATGTGCTTGTTTGCTGGCATAGAGTTTGGCTACTTTAATTGCTGCGTTCCCTTGTCTGAGCAACAAGTTTGTTTACTCTTTGGCTGGCGATATGTTTATGCTTAAAGCACTTTAAAGTTTTTTACAATGTGTGCTCCTGCTGAGTGGGTATTGGACACAGTTTATTTTGCCTGCATGAAAGGTTGGTCTGGGACAAAGTATCTGTGGTGGATGCAAGTTTTGCTTAAATGTGTTAGAGAGGAATTATTCATGGTGCATGTAATTTGTGCTTTGATAGGACGATAGATATATATTTGTGGCTTAATTTGGGTCTAGCTAAACAACTCATAGGTTTATGTGAATATTTTTCCTTTGAGGCAATCCTAGAAGCGTACACGATATGTAGTTAAATTGGGAGGTAGCATCACCATTTTTGTTGCAATGTCATTCATGTATATAGATATGACCATCTTGTTCTAATTCTGATTAAATTTTCAGGATGCCTTAGATTTTGGAAACTGTGAGCGAATTCGTATTTTGATGAGATTCCTGACTGCTATGGTACGTATGAAGTTTGTGTTGCTATTTGGTCATTTCTTACTGAATTTTATGTGTTCTATCGGTTGTTTTTAAATGGTAAAAAGTCGGAACATTTATTGAACTTTTAGTTTTGCATGTTGAGCCAAAATTCAAGGAGGATAAAAGACATTATGGAATGTGCAATGTCATGTTTAATATGATTCATTCACAACCATACGGTTTCATTAAAGCTATATTCTTATTGTCTTTGTCTTGGGAAGTTACCATGTTTGACATCTTTTATATGTGCCAGTTGACCACTAATGCATTTACCACGTTCTCATATAATACATTGCTTGATCAAGGGTGTTTTTACTTATTAATTTATTTACCATACAATGTTTATGCATCTCTTGTAAAATGTGCATTTGGGACTTCTCTTCTGTTCCTGGTTATGAGTTAGTGTGAGAATTGGTGTTTGCATTTAAGTATTTGATATGATGAGCTCAAAGGGTCACCACCCAGACTAGGTATCATATTTGGGTCTTGGTACTCTAATACACTAAGATATATGTAACCCTAAGGAGTTTGCCCGGTGGTAGAGGGTTGGTGCCTTCAGCCAAGGCTTCTTATTTTTCATTTGCCATTAGCACATTGAAATGGTGGAATATCAGGATTTCATTGAAACAAATTAAATTATCATTTTCTTTTTATCTGGTTGCTAAGATGTCAATTTATTTTTCAATTTCAGATGGACCACACAAATTTTAATTTTGTACTTTCTTCTATGTCCTATAGATGTGCAGCAAAGTTCTCCAGCCTAGTTCTCTGGTAGTAGTCTTTGAAACATTATTATCATCAGCTGCCACAATAGTTGATGAGGAGAAAGGAAATCCTTCCTGGCAAGCGCGTGGCGACTTTTATGTAACTTGCATTTTGTCTTGTCTTCCATGGGGTGGAGCAGAACTCGTTGAGGTAATGCTTATTTGGTGTTTGATGGATAATTTGTTGGATTTAGGTGGCATGATTGATTTTAGCGTTGGATCTCTTTCAACTTATTCCTATTGTTAGTTTTCAATTCTACCACTCAGAAATTGGTCTTTTGTATCTTAAGGTTATGTTGATATGGTTACACTGAAACTCTTGCAAAATTTACTTTTTGGTGTATTGTAAAATGATGTCTTGTCGCAATTGATGAGATCTTGAACAGTTGTGCTGTCAGGATTTACTTTGGTTGTATGCATGGAGTAGAAACGGAAAAAAAAATTGCAAGTTGTGAACCCAAGGGTTTGAAACGGTAGGGTCTCTAGGATATAGTGGAGCCCTATATTGGAGCCACATATCAAATTCGTTAGTTGTAGGATGCTGTTTCTTTCTAGCAAGAAATAAATAGTAGATTTTTTGAAGATGCTCTTCAAGAGATCTGTCTTTTATGGAATAATGTTCTATTCTTAGCATCTTTTTGGGTTTCGGTTTTCAAATAATCTCCAGATACATCTTTCTTTATGGTGGCTGTTTTGTACTAGCTATAATTGTTGCATAGCTATATTTTGTTTTGTGCTACTTTGTTTCAACGACTATACGTTCAAGTGACAACCTTATTGTACTCCAACTTATATGTAACCATTGAAATCTGTTATTGTTTCTTATCCTCCGACTGACCAAAAATAAAAAAAGTTAAAGGAAAGATGTTACTTCTTTCTCTCAGGCACTATTCTTGGCATGTTTTCTTCCTTCTTTCCCTTTTGGATTTGATAGAGCTTAAGCTGCATTATTCCTTTTGGATTGCAAGAGATTTGAAGTTGGTTGTCAGTACACCTTTCATACACATTTGCTTTTATCACCTTTCATACACATTTCTTTTGCTTTTACTTGTCATCTCTGGACTTTTATTTTTACTATATTGTAAGGTCCCTGCTTTAAATGCGTTCAACCTTAAATGTTATATTTTCTGTTTTCTGACAACACATAAATGTTCAGCAAGTTCCTGAGGAAATTGAGAGAGTCATGGCTGGTTTAGAAGCCTATCTGAGCATTAGAAAGCACGTGTCTGACACTGGCTTATCTTTCTTCGAGGATTATGATGAGTCTGGGAAAGGTCTTACTGAAAAGGTATGATTTCTGTCAATTACTTATTCTTTTAAAATGTTAATTGCATGTATTTTGTTTATTTTTCTATTCTTTCCAACTTTTCTTTTTCCGGAAACATATTCACACCTTTCTGTCCAACATATTCTTTTAAAAGGTATGATTTCTGTCAATTTCTTTTCTTTTTCTGGAAACATATTCACACATGCATGTAGATTTGCAAATGTTGTGCAAAGTATAATTTCTTTGTATTTACATGTGCTGCTCACCCCATATATACCATGAGAACCTTATGCCTCGTTTTCAATGGCCAAAATTTTCAAAGTGTCTTTACTACCTGGACATTAATCTGCTTTATTCTTTTCTTCAGGATTTCTTGGAAGATATGTGGGATCGGATACAAACTCTATCTAGCAGTGGATGGAAACTTGATAGTGGTAAATTACTTTTGGCTTTAATTGTTAATTTTGCTTGTTATATCGTTTTCATCTCCCTTCTGAGACATGGCAAGCTAAGTCATTTATATTCATTATTCTGTAGTACTTGAAAAAATATATGTTGATACCAAGTACTTCAAAAAAAGCTGATTCTTATGTAACTTTTAGGAAATGTCTCCTGAGATTTTTTCACGCTACATTTTATCCTATAGTCCATAGCGAAGAATGCTATGCAGTCCCATTTATTTTATGCCTCATTCAATTAATATTTTATATGGAAAGAAGGTTCAAAATCCTTAACGAGGTGCCTGTTATTAAATTGATTTCTTACTCTTTCTGACTTCAAATGAATTTAATCGAGTGCTTAAAATAATATGACCCAACATTTTCTTTCTTGTGTTTGATTGATCAAGGTGCCTTTGCCACACATAAGATTTACTATGTTATTAGATTTTGGGATGCATGCTTGTACCTTTTTCTTCCATTTTAGTCTCTTTCCTACTTGGTTTTAATTTCATTTCTTGATCTTGTGTTCTGTATTTTCACTTGCTAGTTCCAAGGCCTCACCTCTCATTTGAGGCTCAGTTGGTTTCTGGAAGGTCTCATGAGTTGGAGCCCATCAGCTGTCTTGAGCAACCTGATCTGCCTTCAGCAGTTGATGGGATAACTTATGGTAAACAAAAGCACCATGCAGAGTTGAAATACCCTCAGAGGATACGCAGACTTAATATATTTCCGGCAAGTAAAAATGAGGTATAATGATTATGTAAGATCTCAATACTAATGCATCAAACTATCTTTTGGCTGTTCCTGTACTCTATTCTTTATAAAATTTTCTGACCAAAGAAAAAAAAAAGTTAATCCTATATCAGTGTACTTTCATTTTCTTTCTTCATTGCAATAAACCTTTTGGTGCATCATGCAAGTGTTTTCTGGTTTTGTGAAATGCTTTTACTGGAACTTATTGCCATTAATTTCTTAGACCATCTTCTTTGGGCTTTTAGTCGGCAGGAAATCAACAAGCTTTATCATATTTTAGAACCTAGGTTGGGGCTATCTGTTGTGTATATGTATGGTGCTATCTCAGAGAATGTCTTTTATTTTTGTGCTTGGAACTGGGATTAAGTCCTGCCTTTGCTAGAGTTTAGGGAAAAAGGTTGAGGGAACTGCGCCCTTTGTGAATCCCAGCCATTGGCCAAATGAAATTGTTAAGATATTTATACTATAGAGCAGATGCTGTTATGCTATTTGATGTTGAGTCATTACCATTTCAGCATCTTCCAAAGTCGTGTGATATTTTCAATAATAAACAGGAACTTATATCTGTTGTATTTTGATTTGTCCATTTTGAGATTTCAATTTTTGTTTGGATGACAGGATATGCAACCTATTGATCGCTTCATTGTGGAAGAGTATTTGCTGGATGTGCTTTTGTTCTTCAATGGCTGGTTTGTATATATGCTTTAGGCTGTCCCAATCACAGTTTCAGTTTGTATTGCTTTTATCGTGTGAACGGATTGTTTTTTATATAGGGAAATTGATGTTATCTGAATTAAGTAACGGCCTAAATAATGTGTATTCATCTGAAACTTCTGATCCTTGCTAGGCCTTGCAATGGTTTCTCTTATAGTGGAATCTTATCTTGTAAAGTTTTGCTCAGTCATATCCCAATCATAACTCAATGGGTTTAAATAAAAACACCCAATTCCATTTGGTGTTTTAATGCATAATCTGTAACCCCAGCTGTTCATCTTGTCTAACTGGTTTTGTCTAATGGGTTTGGTTAATGAGTTGTGTGGATTAGATTTTGTCAGTCTAATCCATGCTTTTAAGTCATTATTATCTATATATTATATGGATGAGATTTTGTTCTGAAAGAGGACCTCTCGTTCATTTTACCCTCCTTCCCCCTGCCTTTCTTTGGTAAAGACTTTAGGCTAATTTGCTGTATATGCTAGGACTTGATATCTGCAAGGTGACAAGGTCTGCTTGCGCTTTTGGTATATCATTATGATTGTGCTGCTACTCTGCTATTGTCTTTTTTGCTGTCTTGTCCTGTGTTTGGTCTGGATCAGCTTGATTTTATCTTCCTGATTTTATGTGTGTTTCGTTTTTAATTTATGTGGTTATTCTACATCAGTCGTATTATATTTCTTTTATTTCGGCCTTTGAACTATTTTAATTATTTCTCTTTCTTGGTTCATGCAAAGCTAGTCGTAAGGAATGTGCTGCTTACATGGTCAGCCTGCCTGTGCCCTTCCGATATGAGTATCTTATGGCAGAGACCATTTTCTCTCAGGTTACATTTTGTTGCCATTTTTCTTTAGCCATAAAATATATTTGTACCTCTTCTTTTTGCTGCTTGTGAATGACATGGAAATCCAATATATTTTGTTGACTATAAGTCCTTCATTTTGTGAATACAGTGCATGGTAGTCTAATTTTAAAATTGAAAAAAACTGCTCTCCAAATCTTAATAACCCCACCCTCTCCATTCTCAAGGAGGATATATATAAGGAGAATTGCATTTCATTTGGTTGATGAGATGGTGGGAATAGAAACAATCGGTGTTTCAAATTTTGTTTTTCTTTTTTGCTGTAAAAAATGAAATTTTATTCCTGTGAGTTGCCACCAGATTATTTTTTAGAAATCACTCAACTAAACAAATGAAATTATATGGCTTTGGTTAGGTGAGATTTACAGGGTGCGTTTGGTACATGGGACGGGACGGGATAAGGTGGGACAACTTTCTCTTGTTCCACGTTTGACGCTTCTTTAGTATGGAACTGGACGGGACAAGGTGGGACAAAAAACATCAACTTTTGTCCCACCCAAGACCCTAGGACAAGGTTGTCCCATGAAATGGAAAAGTAAAATAGACTACTTTACCCTGAAGTTTTCAAAAAATTACAACATGTTTAATAATATATACTATTTTATATATTATTATAATATATTAATATATATATATATATACATACTAAAATAATGTATAAAATATATATTAAATACTATTACATATAAAATAGTATGTATTATACTATTGTATATATAATATATATCATAATATTATATATATAATATGATAATAAATATATTATAAATTATAATATAAAAAATAATACAATATATATAATAATAATAATAGTATTACACACACACACACACACACATGTATATGTATATATAATAGGGGCATTCTGGTCATTTGAACATCTTGTCTTGTCCTGTCCCAATCAGACCAAACGCATATACCTTTTCTTTCCTTAAGAGGACAAAAAGATGGGAAAAAAAAGAGAGTAGATCTTGTCTTGGAACTGATCCTTGCTGCTGGTGCCTGGTAGAAGGCCTTTTTTTTTTCCTGTACTTTCAAGCATATATTCTTGAAATTGTAGTACCAGTTTAATAATTTTCTCTTGTTACTTCTTAGAGAATGTGTGTTTAATTTGGTTTCATCATCTAAATTATTTTCTTTAATACATATTAATTTATGTTATTTATTTTAATGAGGTTTAGTGTATAAGCATATTTGATCATAGAATGATCTATTTACATTTTCCTTGCAGTTACTTTTGCTACCTCAACCTCCATTCAAGCCAATATATTACACTCTTGTTATTATGGATCTCTGTAAGGTAGAATAGAAGCTATTACATTGGCTAAATTATGCGTCTTATTTTTTATCTTTTTCTGGAAGCATTTGTTTTTATGAACTTGAATACAGTTTCTGACAATGAGATTTAATGTTCAGGCTCTTCCTGGGGCCTTCCCTGCAGTTGTGGCTGGTGCTGTTCGTGCTCTTTTTGAAAAAATAGCTGATTTGGATATGGAGTGCCGGACACGTTTTATCCTTTGGTTCTCACACCACCTGTAAGTGTAGAATTTATCAATTAATTTATGTCAATTAGGAATACGCTTTCGTTTCTTTTCTTTTCTTTTTTTATAGAAGTGAGGTGTTGATATGTAGATCAACATTTTACATTTTTACTACTGCTTTTATTTCTTTTTGTCGTCGTTATTTTTAGTTTTCCTACGAATCAAGTAGTGAAAATCACCATAATCCATGGGTGGATTGTGGTTGTGGATGACTAGTGTAATTATGACTGATATTGATTGGACTAGAGATCCGATGCTCTGGAGATGGACTTTTGTTTGGCTTTCTTCCTCTATGACTTTTGATGGGACAGAATTTGTAGTCTCATAATATTTGTTTAAATTGGACTAGAGATCCGATGCTCTGGAGATGGACTTTTGTTTGGCTTTCTTCCTCTATGACTTTTGATGGGACAGAATTTGTAGTCTCATAATATTTGTTTAAAAGGACAACTTTAGAGATGGACTAATAATGACAACTTCATAATATTTGTAGTCTCAGAATTTGTAATTATGACTGATAATGATTGGACTAGAGATCCGATGCTCTGGAGATGGACTTTTGTTTGGCTTTCTTCCTCTATGACTTTTGATGGGACAGAATTTGTAGTCTCATAATATTTGTTTAAAAGGACAACTTTTCGTGCTATATTGAGTTGACTATAGTTTTTAGATTCATATCTTTTTAAGAATTATTCATAAATGCATCCTTGATCTTTCTACCAAAACTGAAATTTTCCTTTTTAGTTGGTCTTTTGATCTTCCTTCTGGGACCTAGATGTATTTTGCAGTTGGTCTGTGTGCCCTTAGTGATGGTTTTCTACTTTGCAGGTCAAACTTTCAATTCATTTGGCCTTGGGAGGAATGGGCTTATGTCTTAGACCTCCCTAAATGGGCTCCACAACGAGTGTTTGTTCAAGAGGTTTTGGATAGAGAAGTTCGTCTGTCTTACTGGGACAAAGTTAAGCAGGTAATAAATCGTGCTGATTACTGGGATAGTTGTAAACATTATTATTTATTGTTTCAAAATTGTTGCAAAATATAAAATCATAAGAAAAGTGCCATTGAGTCTATATTAAATGTCCTGACTTGGAAAAATGAGTGTGACCAATGGTATTACTATTCAAATTAAGGTCAAGAAAGGTTCTTATAGCTTATTCTCAATTTTTAATTTTTTTTCTGGGTTTTGTTAGTACTATGCTTACAATGAGAGGTGTCGTTTTTGCCGTTTTGCGCCATGATTTCCTAGGCCTATGACTGTGATTGATAATTGATCATTGACGATATTATAGGATTAATTGTTTTTAACTGTATTTACTTTTGTCATTGGTGTTATTTTTTTTTATTTTTTTTTGGTAGTTACTTGTAGAATATCTCTCTTTTTTCTGTGATGGATTGTTTACAAATTCCTTTTATTGAACTAGCACACGTGTTTCTCTAGAACTCCTCACTTTTTTTGAATTGTCTATAATGTGCAACATTCTTTCCCCTCCTTTGTTCGCTGTGTTCCACAATCTCAAATATTAAATACCAAGATTGAGTGGCACACAGTAATCAGTATATGCCTTAAACTTACAACATCCTTCTGATGAAGTACCTTCAAAACCTGGTTATTGTGCTAATCAAATTTTAAAGAGGGGGAAGATTTTTTAATTGTATTTTGTAAAGAGTTTAAGGCACACAAATTGAGATGGAGATGTTAACATTTCCTAATTTTATTCATATTTTCATTTCTTGAAGTTCATGAGATGTCAATTGTAAACCGCTGCACTGATCAAGGAGTTTTTACGGAAGAAGCTAAACTCGATATGAGAATACATCTGTTCTAATTTATTACTGAAGTAGTATTAGTACTAAACCGTAAATATATACTTAAAACATTTTGTATGCTGTAAATGAAAGTACTTGAGACTTTTGTTTCCTATAAATAAAAGTACATAAGCATTTGTAACTGGAATTGTTCAGTTTCTCTTTGATCTGAACTTGTCGTTGAGCTTATTGTGTTATGTCCTCTTTCTCTCTCTCATATATGAAGAAAATAGGCAGGGTTTGGTTTTGGTTAGGATGCTAAATTTATTTAGCAATTTCAAAATTTCTTTTGTTGAAGATCATTTGCTTTTAATTGTTTTTGGCATGATACTTCTTTAAACCTCTTTCCCCTATAATGTTTATTCTTGTAGAGCATTGAGAATGCACCTGCTTTAGAAGAATTGCTTCCACCAAAAGGCAGTCCAAATTTCAAGTACAGCGTGGAAGATGGTAGAGAAAGAAGTGAACAACATGTGCTTTCTGCAGAACTCAGTAACAAGGTGAAAGGAAGGCAAACTTCCCGAGAATTGATCATATGGGTGGAAGAAAGTGTCTTTCCTATTCATGGTCTGAAAGGTACCTTGGAAGTGGTTGTTCAAACACTTCTTGATATTGGGTCTAAGAGTTTCACTCATTTAATCACTGTCTTGGAGAGATATGGGCAAGTCATTTCAAAAATCTGTCCTGATCATGATAAGCAAGTGATGCTGATAGAAGAAGTGAGTTTGTACTGGAAAAACAATGCCCAAATGACGGCCATAACGATTGATAGAATGATGGGTTATCGGCTAATTTCTAATTTGGCTATTGTAAGATGGGTCTTCTCTCCGGCAAACATTGATCAATTTCATATCTCAGATCGTCCATGGGAGGTACATTCTCAAGAGTAATCTTCTTATTCTTCTTCTAATACTGAATGTGTAAATACCATTTGATTTAGATGATCCATCTAAAATTTGAGAAGCAAACGCATTGCGACAATTCATGTTTTAAATTTAAATGTCAATAATTGCCAATTCGAGAAATGAAGGCTTTTGTAACAATTTATGTTTAAATTTAAATGTCGATAATTGCCAAGCCCAAGTAGTTAGGATTAAGGTTTTGCTCCCTTAAAAATGAACAACATTTTATTGTACAAACTTTTACCTTTTGTTTGGCACCTTATAGTGCTTCCATAATTCTTTCCCCCCTAATATTGCTTAGGAATATCATAATGAACTCTCTTTAAAATGTTCTTCCTCTTTTTCCCCATTTCAATCTTTCAGATCCTTAGAAATGCAGTTAGCAAGACATATAATCGTATATGTGATCTGAGGAGAGAGGTTACATCTCTTAAGAAGGTTGTTGTATTAGCAGAAGAAACTGCAGCAAAGGCCAAAGCAGAGTTGCAGGCTGCTGAGTCAAAGCTTACACTGATTGGTGGTGAACCGATTCTTGGTGATAACCCTGCCAGGATGAATCGTTTGAAATCACAATCTGAAAAATCAGAAAAGGAGGTGGTATCAGCAAGTGAATCTTTAGAGGCAAAGGAGGCTCTTTTTGCTCGAGCCCTAGGTGAAAATGAGGTACTCAATGTAGCATTCAATTGTATTCTCTCTTTTCCCTCTTTGAAATACTACACTGCTATCTCATTAGTACATTGTTGAGTTATAAATTAAATGAAGCATGTATTGTCATTTGAGAGTTTTATGGTTTGGCTGGAAAGAAGAAAAAGAGACCTATGGTTCATGTCTCAGCGGGTGTAGGAACTATTGTGTATATATGGAAAGAAAAAGAAATGAACTTCTTGAGTGGCATGGATTGCTGTGTATTCATTCTTCCAGTCTGGCCCAGAAAGGGATAAATTAGGAGTTTCAGCACTGAGATCAGCCTTTTTCACCTGTATGTATGCAGTAACTTTGATAATGAACCAGAGATACCCACTACTTGCTATTGGATTGCAATTTTTATTGCAGATTGCATATAAGATAAGCTATTGGCCTTTTCTTTTAACAATTGGTCAGCAAAGGTTATTTAAAGGTTGCATATCTGTCTGCATGTTCCTTTTTTCTTATATATTATTGTTTCGATTCATTTGCTTTAGACCTGGTACCTTATGTCTTTTTTTCTTTTTTGGATGAACTCATGTACAGGCATTGTTCCTATTTCTTTATAAGAATTTCTCAAATGTGTTGATGGAACGCCTGCCTGATGCATCTATAGCTGGAACATTGCGTGGATTGAAGTCTATACATGTAGATGAGATGACTATTGACCTCGAAGAATCATCGGCGATGGAATTAGATGATGAGAATGGAAAACCCAAAATGTGTTTCCCTTGTTTTTTCTTCTCTTTCTGTTTGCAATTACATGCTATAAATTGAAGTCAATGTCATATTTATCCTGTTTGGTTCTTTAACGATGGCAGCCAAACAAATGGTGAGAGTGCAAGTAATGTCTACAACATAGGTGAAAAAGAGCAGTGGTGTTTATCGACTCTGGGATATGTCAAATCATTTTCAAGGCAATATGCTTCTGAGGTAAATGTTGCAAAAAGAGCATCTGTTCCCTTCATAAAATTTCTTTAATTGTTTTGTTTAGTCCAAGTTCCTTTCCCCCAATTTTCTCTTTTCCAATTTTCTTTAGAACTTATATAGCTGCTGCAGTACATTTTTGCTAAGTGGCAGACAATGTTAGCAGCATAAATTCATGTTCAGCTACAGGGCAGCATATACATAAACATTCAGTTCTTCTAAGAAGTGCATAAATTGAACAATTCTCTGTAATAAGCTAATAGTTGCCTGCATACATCTGGCGTCCACCTTCAACTTTCTGTTAGAAGGTTCACTTGTCTTTGTTCTAGTTTGTCTTGGACGGTTCAGTCTTATCACAAATCACTTCTGTTATCGTGTAAGCAATTCAGGCAGCCAAGACATTATATGCCTAGACTTCAAATTTTGCACTTACCTAGGTTTTCAAGATTCTTTACGATTAAACGTATGCTTTCAGTTGAGCTTCTCTAATGCACAGTAACTTTAAATATTTTGTGCTTCTTTGGATAGATGCAAGAGAGATGAGAGTGATTAGGCTTAGTATACTTGTGAATGCAAAAGAGGTTTGAAAACAAAAGGATAAAAGAAACCTGGACTTGCATATCAGGCACCAGTTACATAAGCTTAGCAGAAAATGTTTCTTTGTCAATCATTATAGTTTGTAGGAACTAGTTATGTCAATCCTTTTCCATTATTTTTCTCCCCCATCTTGCTAGCAGGACTCTTAGAAATCTGAGTATATCAATAAAAAAAGTAGTTTCGTTAAGCTCCAGCATTTGTATTTATTCCAATAAGGATGCGGCTATGACATGTGCTCATATGTATGCTGATTCACATGTATATATGTATTCCTATCATTCATTTAATATTTATATATATATATGACCGATAACAAAGTGGCTATCTTGGTTTATACATTCATAATGCATTTACTTTGCGTATGGTAGATATGGCCTCATATTGAGAAGCTAGATGCAGAGGTATTAACTGAAGATGTGCATCCTCTTTTCCGTAAAGCAGTTTATTCCGGTCTACTACGTCCAACCATCAACTAGGTCTGAAGTGCAGTGGCAAATTTTTATTTGTTACGTAAATTATGTAAACATATGGTAGGGAAAGCATGCATGTTGAGCTGCAAAGTTTATTTATCAGAATCTTGTATGATGGACAGTTGATTTTTAATATTTTTTGGGTGGTGTTGTTTTTAGACAAAAAATGAGATCGAGTAATTATGAAAAATAGTAATGAAGTCTATAGCAATTTGATCACTTATTCATCAATCAACGTGGCATTTTCTTTTTTTAACTTTCCTTCAACTGAGGAGGAACGTCATCCAGATATTTTCCAATAAAGAAAAAACAAAACAAATATTGGCCATTTTAATCTGGTGATATTTTGCTCAAAAATATCGAAACAATGGGGTATAAAGAAACGAAATGACAAACTTTATTTATTTATTTTCACATCTTATTACTAACTTAAAACCATTTCTTTTTCTTTTATTAATTATTGTAACTGACAATTAGGGTTTTGGGATTTTACTAATTTACAAGTTTAGTCTTTATTATCTAGGTATTAACTTGTTCAATTTGCAACCAACCGAATAATTGGCTTTTTAAAATCCTCATTTTTGTGGTTTTGTGCCCAATGAATTTATTTTGAAATCTTTTATGCTCAAGTTTTTTTAAATTTTGTTTGTAAAGTTAATAATGACGTTGGAAGTTATTAAAATTTGGGAAATACTTTTCAGTTTTATAATTTCAACATAGTTTTGGAAATCATCTTAAAAACACGTGAAAAAGATGGTGATGGGTTTAAGAACATTTTCGATGCTATTATATATTTAGAGAAAATAGAGTGTCATATAGGATAATAGTAAAGAAGTTAGAAAACTCTTCAATGTAATTATCCAAGTTGAATATGGAGATGATGTGGAAAAAAAAAAGTTAGAGAATATGTTGAGTTTCTAATTCTAGAAATGTTGATTAGGATTTTTAATTTTTTCCACCAATAAGAGCATTTCCAATGTAAATATATATTTTTAAGCTTCTAAATAGTATGATATCGACACTTTCTATTTATTATGGGTATACTTTTAATTTGTCACATCATCTCCAAATTAAATTTAGATAATTGCATTGGGAAAAAAAATTCTAACTTTTTAACCATATATTTTATGTGATATTCAATTTTTTCTAAATACATATTTGCATAAGATATGATCTAATACATATTTGACTTTAGATAATTACATTGAAGATGTAATTTTTTTTTTCTAAAGTATACCCATAGTGAATAAAAATACTGATATGATACTATTTAGAAGCTCAGAATTGCATACCTGTATTAGATATGCTATTATATTAGACATTGCCAATATGACCAGTCCGCTTTCAAACTGCTTGTTGCATAATCTTTTTTAGGTTGACTCAACAAACATTTAAAATGACATTAATTTTTCATCTATTTTTAGTAAGGAAATAAAATAAAAAAGAATATATAAATAAAATTGGACACGTCATTAAAACAAAATGTGTTTTAAACGGAAGCAATAGAGACCAAATTTTAAGTTAATCGTCTATCAAGTCCATATTTATACCACATAGGAAGCAAGTCTCTTGACATTATTACCATACCAATAATAATTCATATACAGACCATTTTTATATCGGAGATACTCTAACTATTCCACTTCTTAGAAACCTTTTATTCTCCTTTTGGTATTAATAAATTTGTATTCATGTTTGGAATCTAACTCTTAAAACATTCTATTTAATTAGTTCACTTTATTTATATAATAGTTTTATATTGAAATTTAATTCTTTAGATCTTGTAATCACTAATCAATGTGAGTAGGTAAATGAATTTGTTGACTCTTTTATGCTAATCAAATTAATTGAACGTTAAATCTCATGTCCAACCTAAATTGAACTTTCATCGAGTCAATTGTTGCTATTAATATTAATCAACATTTGAATTGAATTTTACATCAAAATCAATTTACTTTCACCTAGAGGAGGACGTGGTCATGGGTCAATTCAACAGTCAAAAGAAGAGGCAAGAGATTAAGGTATTAATAGGATTATTATTATTTTTTTAATTCCGGGTCTTTTGAAAATACATGTCTAATACTGTATGTGCAATCATACATGGCTATGCTTCGTTTGTGTTTTCATTTATTTATTCTATGTTGAATTTGCAGATTGTGAACAGGTGCATGTGTAATGGCTGGTAGATGGAGAATTCGATTTCTTTTTTATGGGTTTTAAGATTTTGCTAAGAGAATTTATATGTTTCTTGGTTGTACAATTATTTCACTTAAACTTTCAGCTTAAGCAAGAGATCAAGTCTTCATTTAACTGCATTATCTATCTCTGATTTTTGCGGAATGAAAAAGATTTGAATTAAAAGTTAGTTATATTTGAAATTTGTCAAAGTTGAAAATATGTTTAGAAATTGTTTTTATCTTTCAAAGTTGAATGCAGTTGTGAAAGTAAAATTGTTGGTCTTTTGAAATAATATACATGTTTAATATCTTCTTATGAATTGAAGTTGTTATTTAAACTGTTTTTTTTTTTCCAGGAACTAGTAATAATATACATTTATTATTTAGGAAAAGGTTGCTTGATGTAATTAAGAAGAGATGTTATTTGCTTATTATACCTACAATCATTTAAACTGGTTCATTAATTGATTCTTTCCATACCTAGTTGCTACCTCAAAGTTGCTACTTAATTAATTAATGTTAAATGGTTTCATTATGAATGATGATATGACTATATGGAGTTTCCTTAAATGTTGTCATTATTGATCCGACCGTATTGAACGATGGTATTAACACCAATTTTTAATCGAGTGTTAACCAGATACGAGAATCGATAGGGTTTTTCTATCTAGATTACTTTCAAAAAGATTTTTTTAGTTATATTTTAATCAATAGACTAACACCGACGTATTATTTTCCGGTCAATTTAGTTAAACTCTAACGTTCTTGATATATCGTAAAGTTTACTCTTCTATAGAAGGAAACATTGAAATGTGAAACCTGAAGAAGATTAGGTGCAATTGTAAAATGTTGGGTACATGCTTGCAATTAACTCAAAATAAAAATGTCAAAAAGCCGAAGTACTTGAACAGTAGAAAAATGTTTGAATACGCCAAGCAAGACGTATAGGCTCCGAATCCACCCTGTATTGTAGCATGAGGAATGCATCTGATTGGTTGGTTAGTCACTCTTTACTTCTCTTATCATGGATTCGCTAATATATTAAAAAGAAGAAGGAGAAGAAGAAGTTGGAATAATGGGTAGTGACGGCCATGCGTACATCAGCAGAGCAACAACAACAACACATTGATCTTGATTCTTGAGAGTTGAGTGATGGGTCATGACTCATGAGCAGTAGTAATTCGTAAATAGTTGATCTGGGAAAGCGTTGCTGAAGGGATCGATGGTGATGAGAGGGAGCTTGTTAAATAACCACCGTCGAACGGTTCAGAGGTTGAGACAAATGATCGGGCCTCTCAAGATCAAGCTCCTCCTTTGCTTTTGCATCTCCTTTACGGCTATTCTACTCCTCGCACGCTCTTCTTTCTTCGTCCACGACTCCGACTCCGACTCCGACTCCGACTCCGACTCCAGGTTTGTGGTTGTGGTTATTATTTTACTTGATCGCCAAATTAGGCAAGTAATTAATTAATTAATCTGATTTGGATTTCACAGCAGCAAGGGATATGCTATTTTAATCAATACATGGAAGAGATACCATCTGTTGAAGCAGTCCATTTCCCACTATGCCACGTGTCCTCGTCTCCATTCTATACATGTAGTCTGGAGTGAGCCTCATCCTCCTTCTCACTCTCTTCACACTTCTTTACACAATCTCGTCTCCAGAGCTGAGCTCAGATTTCATATTAATCACGAAGACAGTTTGAACAATAGGTTCAAAGAGATCAAGGATTTGGGCGTTGATGCTGTCTTTTCAGTCGATGATGATGTTATATTTCCTTGCTCTTCTCTCAACTTGGCTTTTGATGTTTGGCAAGCTGCACCCAATACAATGGTTGGATTCGTACCCCGCAGGGTCTCCGTTGATCATTCTCAATCGGTATGCCCCTAATTTCCCCATTTTCTCTCTGCTTTAATATGTATCGTATTAGATTTTATGGTCTGATTGGGTTGTTCGACTTGAATACTTGATCAAGCAAAGTTTTTTTGCTTGCAAGTGTCACTTTGTGTTTACATATTTTGCTTTCAAGTTTGAGTCTGGGAACCACATAATCTGAATTTGTCAATCTTTATCCAGCAAGGCACTAAGGGTTATTACATATATAACGGGTGGTGGTCTGTTTGGTGGACCGGTACATACAGTATGGTACTCTCAAAGGCTGCCTTTTTCCACAAAAAATATCTCCGCATATACACAAATGAGATGCCGGCATCTATAAGACACTTCATAACCAAAAACAGGTTCTTCTTCTACTTATTTACTTTGTTACTGACTATTTAAAAAAATCTCCTCTTCTTTCGAGCTTTGTTTCCTTGCATCTTGTATTGCTCTTACTAAATGTTGGATTGATTCCCCAGGAACTGTGAAGATATTGCAATGTCATTTCTTGTTGCCAATGTGTCTGGTGCTCCGCCTATATGGGTGAAAGGTAAATGATACTCTTACAAAAATTACGTATTTTAACTTGTTTATTGAACTTAAATGTGCATAAGTTATAGTCTTTTGCTTTTACCAATCTACGGTATCTGCTATTCAAACGTTAATTTGAACAATATATAACTACCGAAAGCTATACTGTTTCCATTAAGGAGTCATATATATCTTCCATTTATGTGGGTTTCATCGGTTTCACATCTTTCATCCTTGGGCTGTGGAAAATAGATATTAACAACGAGGAGGAGTTTGGGGTTAGCAATACAATTAGCTCACACAGCTCTTTCTCTTTTGGTGCAGTCACCAGTCTATATTGGAATGATAGAAATCATCTTATAGATGACATTTTGATATTCATTGTTGCTATCTAACGGAATCTACCGTTTTTAATCGGTTCTATAATTTTAGCAGAAGTCAGGCAGAAACAATTTACAGTTAATATGTGACAACAAATTAGTGTTATTACTTGATGAGATTTTTATCTTTTCCATCACAATGGAGGTGGAGCAATTATGAATGTCTACGTAGTATTAGTAAGGCTCTGGATTGCTTGGTGAAAAAGGGGCAGCCTCTAGCTGCCTCTTCGGTGGGCTATTAATATTAGTAAGTCTTTGGGAGTAGGTTCAGATACTGTTCTTTCATTTTTCTCATTATCGTTTCTTTGGATTGCTGGTTGTTGCGTGGTTGTGATTGTAGTAGTTATGTGCATAATCTTCTGTGAAGTTTCTGCATATAGGGAAAAAAATGTTCAGAGTCTGACTTGATAAATTTGAGTTAGATCAGTTTAAAGCAAAAGGAATTAGACTACAAAACCATTAAACCAGTCTTCCAAGATGAACCAAGTGCAAACTAAAATTGAAGCAAGGATGGCTAAATGTGAGAATATTGCATGTGAATGGAGGAATTTCCTAGTTCTGAGATGCTGTTTTAATAACTCTACGGTTCATGTCAGCCTTTAGATGTATTCTCACTGCCTTCTGATCCATATTAACTTATTAAGTGATTAGCAGTTGCGATTTCCAACGGTTTACCAAAATCATGGTAAAAATATATGTGAAAAGCTGATCTGCACCTTGTTATCAGAAAGGCGTTTGCTTTACCTTTGTTCATCAGATATCCTTCAGCTTGTCTTTGTTCATTACTTTTTATCTAATGTCTGTTTTACATATTGATGTTGTGACCATAGGTAAAATATATGAGATTGGTTCAACTGGAATTAGTAGCTTGGGAGGTCACACTGAAAGAAGAACCGAATGTGTTAATAGATTTGTTGCGGAGTTTGGGGGGATGCCCTTGGTATCAACTTCAGTGAAAGCTATTGATAGTCGCGGTGTCTGGTTTTGGTGATGACGTAGTTTCCGCATTGTTAGAAATGATAAAGTTCCACGTAAACCAGATGAGTTGAGTGGTTTCAATTCTTGTAGTTGTCGATTTGTATAAACTGAAAGCTATAAAAAAAAGTTTTGTATTATTAGTACCATGTAATGTAACCAAGAGTCCATCGCCATGGCTTGTTTCTTTAAAAATATCATCTGATGTCAGCTCAGTAAAATATATCAATATCTCCAACTTCTAGCTTTATCAATAATCAATATCAATGGATTCTGAAGCCTTTGAACTATATGGAAACACTTCATTTTTTGGATTGTCGAAAGGAACTGAGTTTTTGCTTTTATTTTTTCATATTTATGATAAACCATTGCAAGTATATGTATATCACATATTCACATCACATCAAGATTCAAGAGGCTATTGTCTTTCTATTCGTCAATCTCATTTAAATCAAAACACACACACACATAATAAGTTAATTGTGTATCTAAATTAAATCAATTTTGCATCTCAATTAAATAATAAGTTAGATATTCTTAGAAAAGACTAAAAAAAAATTAACCAATGTGCGTTAATCATGTCAATGATCTTGAGTATATGATAAGCAAGAAAGATAAAAATTCTAAAGTTTTTGATATAAGATCTTTGTGGGATTAATAATCAAGCATTTGCTTTTGGTACACGAACAAAGATTACTGTGAGCATAGCAAGTTAGCTACGTAAACATATGATGATATGATCATACAAATGTCTTTGTATCCCCACACATTGCTTAACAAAATAGGATAATTGTGAACCACAAAATCTTGGTTTTGCACTTCATGGATTAGACAACTGAAATTACACTCAACCCACTGATTCAATCCAAACCCATTCACCAAAAGCTGTTATGTATCTAGTTTTATTGGACCAAAAAATAATTGGACGGGTTTGAGTTTATCTATCAAAAGTCAAAACCCATGACCCATCCATTTTGTTTAATAATATTATTATAATTATTTTACATCCAATTTGTACCTACCGAATCAAACCCTACGTTTCTTAAATTGATTAAAAAATTATTAAATTCATTAATAAAAACATTTGCAAACCACTCGACTCTAGACAACTAAGAACTAACATATTTGAACACAATATCTATTCGTCTTACATTTGTTTTCAATTTATTGTATTACTATTACATTATAATTGTTTCATGTTTGTTTATATTTGTGCTATGAGTAAGCGCATACATATATTCTTACTTTTAAAATTAAAATTATTATTTACTAATAAATAATAATGGGTTAAATGGATCGGTTTTGGGTTAAATTGAGTTTACATTTTAAAACCCAATAAACTAATTAATGGGTTTAGATTGAATAAAATTGGATTCGATCCATATGCTATTCGATATATAATCGATTCGATTCGATCCATTGTCAGATCTAACTAAAACATCTTTGAACAACAATATCTTATTCCTTACACGAAAGAAGGAAAAGGAAAGTATTCTCAAGACAAATACAATTAATAAGACAACTAATGATATTAACATCCTGCTTCGTGTCATGTCTATATAAAAACTCCAAGAGAGAAAGGAACATTGCCAAAGAGGCAAGGACAAATAAGTTGATCCATAAGGAAGAAGCTTTTGTAGTTTTACAATTTTTATTTCTTTTTACTTTATGTGAATTAATTGCTTAAGCTAGCTCTAAGAGATTTATCAATCTTGGCTAAGCAAAAATTTCATGAACTTATATCTTGAACTCATTTAGATAGTTTAGAACGGTCATAAGTTCCTTAGAATTATCAAGGCCGGTCAGATTTACCAAAATTTATAGAATAATAGAATAATAGAATAATCAAAAAAAGAAATTGTTCAATTAGAACACGAACGAGAGAATTGATTATTGGATTAAAAAAAAAAGAATTAATATAGAATTTAATGTCAAATCTCCCTCCGTGCGACATGATGTGCAAACGTTGTAAAAAATGATACAATTGTCATCAGATTTACATGATAGATCGGGTCTCTGTTAATATAATATTATATTGAGATTCAAAGAGTAAACGCACCACCGATAGCAGTGAAATGAGTTGGAACCATAAAATTCATTAAGGTTAGTTGAAAATTAATAACTTGCCAAGAATAATAATAAGCAGCAGGTTGATTCATCACTTTTTAAATTCTCCCGTTTAAAATTACTTTTGATAATGAAAACCTCCACACCTAATATACATATGTTATCCATAAGGTATTCGTTCCAAGATGAGAAAATGTTTTCAGATCAACAAATTTGGAGATACCCAATTTGATCTTCAAAACATGATAGATTGATAGGGACTTACCCATATGTATCATCTGTAAAACAACAAATTAAAGTGTAATATATTAAAATTAATAAACTTATTATATGTCGATTAATTTATTATTAGAATGTAAGCACATAAAATGCATGCTCATAATAATTCAAAACTTAAAACGAAGATGAATCATTATAAATGATTTTGTAATGATTTATAAATTAAATGAATGGTCACTTGTCATTGATATGCTCCAGTTTCATATCCGGTTTTATTAGGCTTTCCGATTCCATTTTTTTCTCGTCTTTTTAAGACACCAACTTATGAAATACTACAAAACCTCTTCTTAGAAAATAATAATAATAAATTCATAAATAAATTAGTTAATGAGAAAATCGGTTCATCTTACTTTGTAATTATTTATTATATTTATTAATTAGTTAATATAATTAATTAATTAATACTAATAATTAGTCATTGAAAAAACATGTTCATCTTATAGTTAATTAATATCATTAATTAGTTATTGAGAAAACTTATCATCTTATAATTAATTAATATTAGTAATATATTCTAAATACCTTTTCCTCTCTCTTTAACATTATTTTTCTTTAGCTTTTGGATCAAATATTAAATGTATTTTTCAAATATTAATCTCTTGAAGTTCTCTTTACAAATTAATCTAAAGGAGAGGGTGAGAAGAACATTAAAAAAAAAAATCATTTTCTAAAGGTATCCCAACATGATGTGTTATGCATTATTTGATGGCTATGATAAAGTGAGAAAATAATTTCATAGTCAAGACCATCAGGAATTGTATCATGAAGTTTAAACGAAAGACCACTAAAGATTGGAAATAGACAATTTACTGGTAATACATATTCAAACATAAGACTTAGATATTTAAATAAAACATTAAAATCAGACTATTGTAACTAATATTGCAGGTCATGTAAAAAAATAATATTAATATATAAAAATGTAATGTCATTTAGTCTTTAAGATAATGATACAAAATAATAATATTAAAACTAACTCTAAAAATCAAAATGGAACTTTACTCTATTTTTATAAGTTTTTCATTTTTAATTAGCTTATTTCGTTGACAAACTTCATTGAGGATTTACTTGTAATGATAGATTATGCCTCCTTGTTGTGATCAAGCATTAATGACATTCTGAAGACTTCAAGCTCAAGAACATTTCAAAGGTATATCACTTGTGTTTAATTCTTTGAACTTGTGTTTAATTCTTTGAAGAGATTTAGTTGCATACACTCACAACTCATGCATTGTCATATCTTAGGTTTTTAGTGTGTGTTTCACATTCATGTTATATTTCTCTTCATGTATGCTCATTACTATTACATCTTGGTTGATTTTTGTGAGGTTCAGAAGTCCATGCAATTTTGCCTATTACCGCTGTGAGTTTTCACAGTGGTCACACAACGGTTATCTTTCCATTAGACACCGATATCACTATGTTGTTTATGCGCTGAAAATTATCACAACGGTGTGCATTCCAATAGGTTACCGTTGTCAAGACCACTGTGAGAGACACAACGTTCTTGGGCTGGTAGTTTCTCGATCTAGGTTACCGATGTGTCTCCTACAATGGTATTCACAGCAGACATTGTCGTATAACTTTATCCTTTTATATATACCTTCCTTCTCGTCCATTTCGTTGGTGTGAGTTCAAAAAGTCATTTTTGAGAATCCAAGCTTCCATTAAGAGAGAGAATCTCCCAAGAACCCACATTTACTCAACCAAACACATTCCCATATGCTTCTAGCTTCATTCTTACATCATTTCTTCATGGGTTTTCATGCTCTTCTTGACTAGGTAATTGAACATGTCTTAAAACTTCTAGTTTCATCTTTATGTTCTTGTTTTGCCTAGGGTTTGCAATCATTTGTTGATTAATTGCATGCTTCTTTAGTTAAGCATGTCATTGAATATGTTTGAGTTTGTTTGTTGGTTGAGAACACATGTTCATAGATAGCTAGTATTTAGGACCATTTTACCCTATAGCTAAATCTTCTTGTTTTGCATTTAGATATTAAATATTGATATCTAGCATTGTACTTGTTGTTATCTTCATATCTCTATATAAGCATTTAGTATAGCCTAGTATTAATTGCATGTTAAAATATTTTCTCATATTCTCATAGGTTGTGTTATATTTCTTCACTGATTGTTAAGCCTTGTGACTAAGTGGTTTAGTGCACAAGGTAATTGATCTAGGATCACTATTAAAGGTCTGTTGGGTAGAGTGGAAGGGTTAGTGACAAAAAATGATGTGACTAGAGATCAATCTAGGTTGTAAACTTTCATTTAAATAGTGGATTTGAGGACTTAATGTGATTAGATGGATAACTCGTGAGTTTTACTCAATTGAAGGGTTTCTCACCTAAAACTACTCGTGTATTTTTATTGTTTTCCGCGTGTCTTGTGTTTATTGATTAATTATTATACATGTCCCCCCCAGGTTGATCTAGACGCACTTTGTTTATTTTCAACTTTGAATCTCAAATCATATATAATTAAATTTATTTAAATTTTATTACGATTTCTATTTTAATATACATTCAAAGAATTTGTGAGAAAAAAATTACGAGTAAACAATTAGAACCACCTAAAAACAAGATGAATATTACATAATAAAATAGTAAAGAAAGTCTTAATTTGTTATAGTGAATACCTCAAAAAAAAAATGCATACGTATATATATATATATATGGATTTATCTACTATACAATTCATGTACAGTCCTGAGAGTAATTAATTACGAGATGAAGTTATTTATTTTTAGTTTAAATTTTGTTGACGTCGATTTCTGGTTGTTTGAGAAAAGCCAACAAGATTTGGATTCTAGCTTTTGATTTCAAAGAGAAAGAGAAGGATAAAGTAATCGGATGTAATTTTTTACGTGGTAAAACTCCGATGACCGGAGAAACGTCCACGGGTGGTTGAATGATCAACCAAGCCAAAATCCACTATGAATAAAATAGTTGCAATTCTCAATCTCTCTTTCTTCTCTCTGTATTTTTCTATGATTGCTGTATATATTGTGTGACGAGATTATGGGTCTATTTATATGTCCATAGAACCCTAATCTTCTTTGTACAAATAATAAAAGATCTTTGTATTTAATTATGATTGTTTATTTGTTCGAAGTAGTTTGTCTTCTTTCCTGTTTCGGAGACTTGTTTTGAGATCGAATGAGACTCTAGTAATGTAGTCCAATTATGACTTATTTCCTTATAAGAGCGTAGTCTTTTTGAAGAAATAAAATTGTTGCCTGATTAGGAACCCTTTTTGCTTGATATTTTGTTCTTGTTGGAATTCTCATTTAATATGGATATCTTCGTATATTTTAATGACTTGATCCGTGTGAGCTACGTGCTGTGCTTTTTATTAAGTTTTCTTCATGCTTATCCCGAGTAGAACACGATATCATGTGGTCCCGAGTGATGTCATCTGATCCTGAGTAGAAAATGTCACCAACTAGCCCCGAGTACCTTTATCTGACTCCGAGTAGTATATGACGTCAGTTGACCCCGAGCAGATTTTGTTCAATATTTGTTTATTCAGGCTTCTCTTCTTTTGATGATGCCTTGCAGGATGCCTATTCGGACGTCCACCTGATAATTTTATCCTCTTTATCGATGACGTGTACGCCTGGTAAAATTCACATACGACAATACTCCCTTAAAATATTTTTGCCGAATAGAGTTTCGTTTCGGGCAAAAATATTTTAATCAATTTTTCAATTTTTATTTCTCAGTGCTAGAGTAAATGTCTTATCATAATAACGTGTCTTAATGGTGACCCTGTAAATTCGATTTGCCCCTTCACGCGAGATCTTCAATGATGGTGACGTTTTGGAATTCTGACAACGAAAGCCAATTCTCTTCTTGACACGTGTCCTGTGACGCTTCCCTTTTCGATTCCATTTATGAGAAACGACATTCGCGTCTCCCTGTGTGCCGCCTACGTCATCAAATCTCGTCATAGATTTTTCCAGTCTATAGACCATAGGGTTTCGTGCTATTATCCCTTTAAATTCTTCATCGTGGGGTCACGCTGGTTCATTCTAAAAAAATTACACCATAAAAAAAAATCTCAGCCCAGGTTTCTTACGCAGAAAATCGTTATTCTCTGTTGAAGATTCTGCATCAGTTTTCATTCAAGGTTAGTTTCAATGAATCCATCTTCTCGTCATCGACTTTTTACCATTGCTCTCGAAGCGCTCGATAGTGGGGATTTTCAGCTGGTTTCTTACGCTCAAAAATTATTGGGGGAAATCCCCCCGGACGAGCCTCCATTTTTAGAAGTTGACATTTCTGGGCTTTACCTTGACGTTCATTTTTCTGTATCAAGTTCTGATTCTTCATCTAGTTCTGAATCTGTCGTTTCTAATCATAGGGTACCATTTCGATCAAGGAAGGGAAAACATCAAAGTATAAGCAAAGTCCACAAGCACAATTAGGGCAGCGTCCGAATCAGAGAGCAAACTGTTGACGAGAACGATGTTGAGGAGGCGTTCAGAGTATCTCGTATCTCTTTCTCTGCTGATCGCCGGAGTGGGTTTGACTTTGAGCCGAATGTGGTCGAGGTAGAAGAGATCCGGAAGTATCGTGCCCGATTCGATTTGGATAACTCGGTTATTCTGGTTCCCGTTAGTGATAGAGCTGTATGGAATCCTTCCCCGGGCATGGTGGCAATCTATAGATCCATGCTCTGATGCGGCGTCACTCTTCCTCTTCAGCCGTTCATCGCCTGGTTTCTGGCTGAAGCAGGGATTTCTCTGGCTCAACTGGCCCCGAACAGTTACAAGATCCTGATGTGCATGTGGCACATGTACAGCCGGATGAACTTGTCGCCACCATCCCCGAGTGAAATCAGGCACTTCTTCACACTGATGCAGTCTGATAAGACATTGACCTATTTCCTCATGTTTAATCTGTCAGACTGTTGGGTCCTCGAGAGGATAAAGGTGAATCGGGAAGTCGATACCTCTGACGACCCCAAAAAGAGAGGGTTTGTATGGGAATTCCCTTCATCCAACAAGTTCTGGAAGAACAGTTGGTTTTTCACTAGAGGGAATCTGGGTCTTGAAGTCACCCTTTCGACTGGGGAAACTCGGAGGGTGCTGAAAGTTTCCCGCTTCTTCTGTTCTCCCGAGGTTTGGAATAAGAAGAAGCTTGAATTTAGCGACGCTGAGTTGACCAGACTTGCTCGGGCATCAGTTCGCACCCTGGAGAAGAGGAGCATGTCTTATCTTTTCAACGAGACAAAAATGATAGAGTTCGGCTTCTTTAGCCAGATTTCGGGCTACCGCAGGCGATGTAAGTGATATTTGTAACCCTATTTTTTATTGTTATTTTTTGCTTTTCGTATTCTGACATGGTCCTCTCTTTTTTTCTAAGTGTGTGACACGGACATCGTCTGCGACCTTTAAGCTCGCCAAGTGGATTCAATTCTTCAGGCGAGCCGAAAAGAAGCTTCTCGTCAAATCAATGATGGTATTGCTTCATCTGAGTCTGACGAGAAAACCGATGTAGTCGATGAGCAAATCCCCGAATATGTCCCCGAGGACATTGTTCAGCCGACCGTCTGGGAGACTAGTGGTCCGAGTGGCCCGAGTGGCCCTACTGATTACACTCAACTGCTTGATGACGGGGAGAGGCAGAGTGAGGGTCCTTGTGAGGGGCCTGCCGAGCGGTCAGAAATCGGTGATGGAGGTAAAACCTCCAAGGGACAAGGTCATACAGATCCCGATTTCTTTGAATCTTTCCGGGCTAATCTCAGCTTCCACCGTAATGGGGCTTAGAAAATGAAGGCGGTTGACTCTCCTACTCACCCTCTCAAGGTTCCTCATTCATTAAATCAAGTGATGAAAATGTTGAGGCTGAGATTCCCCCGAGTGTTGAAGCATCAGTGGGTGCAGAGACTTCTGACCCGAACAAGGGGCTCCTTTCCCCCCGAGGTTAAAGATCTAGGGGCTGAACCCTCGGGGGTTCCTTCAATTCCTTCTCCCCAGGATATGCTGCGGGAGATGTCATCCAGTAGGGCTTTCATCAAGGATGACCGCTGGAGTTGTTTTCGGGATGGCTCCCTGGCAGACCGTCTTCAGAACGTTTTTAACAGTGCATCTTATGTAAGTTATCCTTAACTTCTTCAATTGTTTTGCTTGTTCACCATATTTTTAATTATATTCCTTTACAGATGGTGGCCGAGTTCGCTGAGCTGGTTCAGACGCAGCAACATCAAGCTGATCGAATAAGGCGTTTCGAGGCTCAGTTGAAGGAAAGTGATGATAGCCGTGCTCGGGGTCGAATCAGATTATCAGAAAGAAGTTGGCTCTGCCCAAGTGTTTGTCGACCACTGCTTGGCGAAGCAGGTGGAGGCCGAGGAAAGGGCTTCTTTGGCAGAAGAGAAAGCTGAGTCACTTCAAAATTTATTGTCTTCTGCTCAATAATCAATGCTTAGGGTAGAGCAAGAAGCGGAGCAGTCTAAGTCGGCGTGTAAACAGAAAATTGAAGACCTGGAACGCCAAGCTTTGACAGTCGAGTCCCTATCCAAGGAGGCCAGGCTGGAATTTGAAGTCAAAGGGGTAGACCGTTTCAAAAGATCCCCTGCCTACGATGCCCTTATTCTACAGGAGTTTCAGCGAAGGCTAGTTTCAGCTGGCGAGTTCTTCAAGGTTAAAAATCGGGTAACTGAGAAAGCCCGAACCAAATGAAGCTGCCGATCAAAAATCATGTGGATCGTTCCTTGGAATCTCTTCGGACTCAGATGAAGGAGTGGAGAGCTTACTGTCGTAGCCGAGGCAAAGAGCCTCATCCCATGCATTTGGAGGTTCCATCCGAGCACTCCCTCACTACTTTTTATGCCAGTCAGGAGTCGGTCGTGGAGGGTGTGGTGCCTAATGTCGGACCGATCTTAAGAGAAGATTACAGCCAGTGGATGGACGATTCGGTCGACATGATTGCTTGGCCTTCCAATGAAAGTCTGATCCGCGAGTACTAGATGGTGCCTGACCCAAGTATTGGCAAGAGTTCAAAATCCTTCTGACCTTGATTTTTTTGTAGAATTTTCACAAGTTTTTTGTAAAGATTCTTTATTCTTTGTAACATTCTTTGAAACAATTCTTTGTAACGATTCTTTGGAGACATTAATAAAATCCTGAGTTTAGCTCTTCTGAACCGAGTGGTCTTGATCTGATTTTTTGCTCAAGGAATTTCACCGAGTATCTTCTTTAACTTTATTCTATTATAGCCAAGTATCTTATTAAACTAACTAATTCTGATGTTCGGGTAACTTCACCTAGTATCTTATTAAACCGGTTGTCACCCGAATAATTTTTAATGTCAAATATCTTATTAAACTGGTTGTTGCAATCTGCATACCAAATATCTTATTAAACTGGCTAGTATTATTAACCGAGTCATCTTAAAACAGACAAGTAGGTTTATACTTGTGTTTCATACACGGTTGCTACCTGAACATTACAGCAAGGCTCACCATGATCATATGTTCGAGTCCTACGCATTACTGAAGACGTCTCCCCAGTTTTTATGCGCAAGGGTTTGCCGAATCGTTAACCTTTTTGA
The DNA here is from genome assembly GCA_032871835.1 of Dipteronia dyeriana. NCBI lineage: Eukaryota > Viridiplantae > Streptophyta > Magnoliopsida > Sapindales > Sapindaceae > Dipteronia > Dipteronia dyeriana. Next base: position 47,436,635 of record CM065303.1, on the reverse strand, counting down.
ATCGCTTAACACAGCTACGCATTTCATGGAATTTTTTTCGATAGCGTCCCAAGCCTTTCTCCAGAATCTGGTGCATCCGGTTTACCTTTTTGCTAAGGTCAATTGACCTTGCTCGAATGGCATGCTCCTTCGAGCTTCTCCGCCCATTTGGGAATCAATGGTCCCGAGTATTCTATTTGCATGTTCTTATTATCATGCTTGTCTTCCATATGCTCTTATTATCATATGCTTGTCTTCCATATGTTCTTATTATCATATGATTTATCTTTCAGAAATCCCGAGTTTGATTTTTATTTATAACTGTAAAATCAACAAAGATTTAAATTCCACAGCTAATATCTGACCTAACTAAAATTTTCATGACTAAAAAAAAAGAACAAAAAATAATTCAATGATAGAAAATCTTCAGATATTGAGCATTGCATGGTCGGGGTAAAACCCCTCTATTGGGTCGTGCAATCTAATATGCTTTATGGCCAGCTATTCCTTCGACTTTGTACGGGTCTTCCCACTTATCAACCAGAGAACCTGCAACTTTATTTTTTGTGTTCAATGACACCTTCCTGAGTATCAGGTCTCCTAGTTGGAATTTCCTGACCCGAACATGAGAGTTGTAGTGGAGAGCTACTATTTGCTGATATGCCATATTTCGTATTCGGGATTTCTCCCTTTTCTATTCTAGCTCATCTAGACTTTGTAATAGCATATCAACATTCTAATCTTTATCATATAGCCTGGCCCAAAGTGATGTATATGACGTTTCTATGGGGATAACAGCTTCTATTCCAAATGCTAAAGTGAATAGAGTCTCTCATGTTGACGTTCTTGATGTTGTCCGATATGCCCATAATACTTCGGAAAGCTTTTCAACCCAACTTCCTTTATTGGCATCTAGCTTTGCTTTGATTGTGTGTTTGATGATTTTGTTCACTGCTTCAACCTGCCCACTTGTTTGAGGGTAGGCGCTTCTGTGATATGCACGGTGCTTCTGCTTCTGCTTCTGTCCACTTTTTGAAATAGTCAACGGCTATTATGGCATGTTTTGCTCCACCCCTTGTCCCAGCTGGCATTAGGCCGATTAAATCCAAACCCCACATGGCAAATGGCCATGAGGATGTGAGGTTTCTGAGTTGTTCAGGGGGTTACCAGATATCATTAGCAATCCTTTAGCAAGTATTGTAACTTTCCGAACATCGTTGTGCATCTGAGAATAAGGTAAGCCAATAATAGCCTTGCATGAGTACGTTGTGTCCTAAACTTTTACCCCTAGTGTGGTTTCCGCAAACTCCGTGGATTTCCTGTAATATCCAATATGCATCCTCCTCTGACACACATCTTTGGAGTGTTCAGGAAAACCCCCTTCTGTATAGTTCTCCTCCAACCAACGTGTACCTTGTTGATCGATACCTGATAAATTTTACTTGTGAGGGATCTTTCGGGAGCACGCCTTCTTCCATGAACCTTTTCAGCTGAATCATCCAACTGTCTGGCGGTGTTCGGATCTCTGAAATTTCTAAGTTTTTTGGTTCAGTTGTGCTCGGTTTGAGGAGATGTGCAACCAGAATAGTTTTTGGCTTGATTGTGGTTGTTGCTGATGCTAGTTTGGATAAAGTGTCTGCCTTTTCATTCTCCTCCTTGGGGATCTAGGCAATCCTATATTCTTTGAATTTCTAGAGGAGCTGTTTTGTAATGTCACGGTAGGCTATCATGCCTTCATCCTTGGCTTGGTACTCGTCCAGGACTTGGTTGACAACTACCTGTGAATCGCTGGATATCTCGACTTTATCTGCCCCGAGAGCTATGCAGACTCTGAGTCCAACTAGTAGCGCCTCGTACTCATCTTGATTGTTGGTTAGTTTGAAGTCAAACCTCATGGCACATTCGACATCATCTTCTTCTGGAGTGCATACTACGATCTCTGCCCCGCTGCCATGAGTGTTTGAAGAGCCATCAACATACAATTTCCATGAGAATTTTTTTCCCAACATCCTTTTTGCTTCCAGGTTTGGCTATGTGAACTCTGCTATAAAATCTACCACTGCTTGTCCTTTAAGGGATGTCCTGGGGACGTAGTGGATATCGAACTCATTTAGCTCGATTGCCCATTTTGTTAGTCTTCTTGAAATCTCTGGCTTCTGTAAAATTTATTTCAATAAGCAGTCGGTGAGAACCTGGATTGTATGAGCCTAAAAGTATGGCCTTAGCTTCCTTGCTGCTGAAACCAATGCTAGGGCCATTTTTTCTGCTTGTGAATACCAGGTCTCGGCTAGTAAAAGTGCTTTGCTGGTATAGTATATTGGCTCCTGTACTCCATCTTCTGTTTTGTCTATAACTGAGCTTGCTGCTAGTTCTATAATTGATAAGTACAAATGAAGTATCTCTCCCATTTATGGTTTTGAAAGGATGAGAGCCTGCCCTAGGTACTCTTTTATTTTTAAGAAAGCCTGCTCGCACTCTTCATTCCATTCGAGTCCTTTTCCTTTTTTGATTACTCTAAAAAAGGGTGCACATCTGTCCGTGGCCTTTGAGATGAATCTTCCCAAGGAAGCTAAACATCCTGTTAAGTGATGTACTTCTTTTAATGTCCTTAGTGAGGTCATTCTCTGTAGGGCTTGGATCTTTTCAGGATTGACTTCGATTCCCCTTTGGTGAACTTGGAAACCCAGGAATCTGCCTGAAGAAACCCCGAATAGACACTCGTTCGGGTTTAGCTTCATTTGGTATCTCCTCAAAACATCAAATGTCTCTCGCAGGTCTAAGGTATGCTTATCTGCCGAGATGCTCTTGGTCAGCGTGTCATCAATGTATACTTCCATGTTCCTTCCCATTTACCGTGCAAAGATTCTGTTGACCAGCCTTTGATATGTTGCCCCTGCATTTTTTAACCCGAAGGGCTTTACTGTGTAACAGTATAAGCCCTGATTAGTTGTTAATGCTGTTTTTTTTTCGTCGGCCTTGTTCATCCGGATTTGGTTATATCCCGAGTAGGCATCCATGAAACTGAGCAATTCGTGGCCTGAAGTAGCGTCCACCAACTGATCTATCCTCGGCAGTGGAAAACTGTCTTTTGGGCATGCCTTGTTCAAATCTGTGAAATCTACGCACATTCTTCATTGTCCATTTTTCTTCTGGACGAGGACTACATTAGCTACCCATTGAGGGTAGTTGATCTCTCTAATTGACCCTATAACGAGTAGCTTCTCCACTTCCTGTTTGATTGTCTGACTTCTTTCAAAATTGAATGATCTTTTCTTTTGTATCACTGGTTTCGCATTCGGGTCTACTGCGAGATGGTGAGATATTATTCGGGCATCTATCCCGACCATGTCTTCATGACTCCAAGGGAACACATCTTTGTATTCTTTGAGCAGATCAGTGAGGCTTTGTTTGACTTTTCCTTACAAATCGGCCCCGATCTTGACCTTATTATCTGGTTCATCTTCTTTCAAGATAATTTCTTCGACTGGTTCATTTTTGGACTCATTCGACTCTTCCCTTGGGTCAAATTCGAATGACAGTGACTATTTGTTCTGACTCGGCTGTGTTATAGTGCATACATGTTCACCATCATTTTTGTCTTTGTATACTGATAGGTTAGCTCTTCGGGCCATCTCTTGGGATCCCTTGACTACACCGACCCCTTGTTCGGTCTAGAACTTGATCATCAATGCATAAGTGGCTATTACGGCCTTAATTTTATTTAAGAATGGTCGACCCAACAACGCATTATACGGCCAATTGTCTAAGTCTACCACCACGAAGTCGAGCAGTACAGTTCTCTGACAAGGTGCCACTTCAATATTTACGGGTAGCTTTACCGTCCCCAGTGACCTAACCTCAATTCCTTAGAATCCTCTGAGTGAAGTATGGAAAGGTTGTAGATCATTTCGGTCCAACCTGAGTTGATCATAGACGGATATATTAAGAATATCCGCCGAACTCCCATTATCTATCAGGATTCTCCTGACTTCTCGGTGACCAATCCGGGCACTTATGACTAAGGCGTCATTTGGCAGAACATCGACCCCATGTGAGTTTGCTTCTGTGAATATTATTGGGTCTCATCCTTCATTTACCCTTTTCGGATCTGGTTCGATCGAGTTCATGTCAAAGTTATGTCTTGGTTCTACTGCTACTCTGATTTCCTGTGTTCGCTCTCGGTTACTTCTCATAGTGGATGGTCCTCAAAAGATTGTATGTATTACTTCATTGGCCTCTGGACTGGCCCTTTGATTTCGACCAGAGTTGTGATCGACCCTGATCTATTTCTTTGTTTCTGCTTTCTTATCCTTTTTCAAGATTACATCATGTAGGTGTCCTTCCCGAATGAGGGTTTCTATGTAATCTCTGAGCTGGTAACACTTGGAAGTCTCATGACCGGTTTCCTTGTGGAATCTACAGTATTTGGTTGTATCCCGCCGGGCGAACTGAGACTGTCGTCGTGGCTCTTGTACCAGATTCTTTGATTCCAGTATGGCTAGGATTTCCTCTTACTTTTTCCGAAGAGGGGTATAGTTGGTGTATCTACCTCGGTATTTCTCTGTGGTTTGTTCAGCATTACGCTCGTTTCCCCCGTCCTTGCTCTTTTCTTTGCTGTTTTCTTTATGTTTTCCCTTTTGGTTCTGTACCTTAGACTCAGCGTCCTTTTCGGGTTTTCCTCCATGCATATAGCATCCTCCAGTGGCTAACTCTTCTTTTTCGGCTAGTGCATATCCTCCCGCCATATCCATCATATCTGCGTATCTGATCAGACGGGTTCTTCTCAGGTCAAAAGATAACCATCCATTCTGTAGATTGTTGATGAATGCAGCAATTATCGCTTCATCGTTTGCACTGTCGATTTCTGATACCGCTTGGCCGAATCTCCCTAGGTATTTTTTCAGCGACTCATATTTCCTTTGTTTTATTTGAGAAAGGTAAGCCACTGATTTGTTCCTGTGAACATTGCTAAGAAATTGCCTTGAGAAACTCCTGCTCAGTTCACTGAAACTTCCGATGCTCGCTGGGGGCAATCTCCCGAGCCATCTTAAGCCTGTGGCCCCTAAAGTCTGTGGAAAGTTGAGACATAGCAAAGGATCGATGTGGGCATACTGAGTCATAGCACTTTTATAGTGTCTGAAGTGTTCTTTAGGGTCTGTATCTTTCTTGAACTGCTCCACGTGCGACATCTTGAACCTTTATGGGAATGAGGTCCGTAAGATTTCCCTAGTGAATGGGCTGTTAGAATCATCATCATATAAATCGTTGTACCCATAACGTCTGACCAGTGCATCCATTTATCGCCTATTGTTCTCAACTTCTCGAGTTAGGCTCTGGATTGCGACATCTCTGTCTCCTACCGGACTTCCCTGATGGTTGAACTGATGGGTGATTGTAATTCCTCTTTATGGCTCTTCACTTTGATGATGGGTTACGCGTATGATTCCGTGATGACACTTGCGATGGTGTCGATCGCTATCTTCTGATGACGACCGATCCCTTTACCAGTCATGTTTACGGTGTCTAGCACGGACTGTCTGATCCTGGTTCTGCTTCTGGCGTGGTCGTTCCTCTTCAAGTGTTTCACGTCCAGCCTGATTGATTGGAGCAGAGTTCCTTCCCACTTCCGGTGTATTTAGTTATGGCCCTTCTACAACCAAACGAAGCCTCGCAGGTGGGAGGTTAGGAGGTTGTGCTTCTTCTGCAGCCAGTAGATCAACTCCTTCCTTTATTGCGACTGCCACCAATTGTTGTAACGCCTCTCGGAAGCTTTGTGTCAGGTCTCCGCTGGTCAGAGGAACTTGTTGGATCCCCGCCATGAATATAGGTTGGTTCTCTGTGGTTGCAGCGAGATCTCGCAAGCTACTGCCAATATGGAAGTTATCTGGAGATTTTTAGACTTCCCCAGAAGTGCTTTTGCTTCATGCCATTACCTTTAATTAAATCGAAGGTTCAAAATCAGCCCCCTCCTTATAGCGCCAATTGTTGACGTCGATTTCTGGTTGTATGAGAAAAGTCAACAAGATTTGGATTCTAGCTGTGATTTCAAAGAGAAAGAGACGGAGAAAGTAATCGGACGCAAGTTTTTACGTGGTAAAACTCCGATGACCGGAGAAACGTCCACGGGTGGTTGAATGATCAACCAAGCCAAAATCCACTATGAATAAAATAATTACAATTCTCGATCTCTCTTTCTTCTCTCTGTATTTTTCTATGATTGTTGTATATATTTTGTGACGAGATTATGGGTCTATTTATATTACCATAGAACCATAATCTTCTTTGTATAAGTAATAAAAGATCTTTGTATTTAATTATGATTGTTTATTTGTTCGAAGTAGTTTGTCTTCTTTCTTGTTTTGGATATTTGTTTTGAGATCGAATGAAACTCTAGTAATGTAGTCCAATTAGGATTTATTTCCTTAAAAGAGCGTAGTCTTTTTGAAGAAATAAAATTGTTGTCTAATTAGGAACCATTTCTGCTTCATATTCTGTTCTTGTTGGAATTCTCATTTGATATGGATATCTTCGTATATTTTAATGACTTGATCCGTGTGAGCTACGCGTTGGGCTTTTTATTTGGGTTTCTTCATGCTTGTCCCGAGTAGAACACGATATCAGCTGGTCCCGAGTGACGTCATCTGAACCCGAGTAGAAAATGTCACCAACTAGCCCCGAGTACCTTTATATGATTCCGAGTAGTATATGACGTCAGTTGACCCTGATCAGGTCTTGTTCAGTACTTGTTTATTCGGGCTTCTCTTCTTTGATGATGCCTTGTAGGATGCTTATTCGGACGTTCACCTGACAATTTTATCCTGTTTGTCGATGACGTGTACGTCTGGAAAAATTCATATACGACAAATTTCTTATAAATTTTCAAGTTATTGATTTTTGTAATCCTTTGAATTGAAATCCAATGATTGAAAATTAATCATATAACTATATTGTATAGTAGATAAACCCATATACAAACTATATTAGAAAATAATGTACGAAATCATAAGAAATTAAAATACTTAAAGGGATTGATTTTGTTTTGATAAAAAAATAGAAGAAAAAAATAGAAGAAAACTACATTATTGTTGCAATTATCATCTTTTCATACAACATATCATAATAGGCATATAATGAATATTTTTTTGAATTTTCATTGGCCGAGGGCCATGGCCCTTATGGTATATATACTTAAAAGTCCATTCCTCGTTAGTTTTTACTTTTTGTTTATTTTATGATGATGAGGAGTTATATTTATGAAACTTTTCACTTATGCACCGATAAATCAGTGCGTTGTATGTGGATCATTAATTTTAATTATTTTGATTAAATCTGTACATATTTATCATTGTTTATCCATAATCTATAACCCACATACAATACACTGATATATTTGTAAATTATAATATATATATATATATATATATATATTAATTAGTCTTTCTCCCCTCAATACGAACATATTTAATTATATCAATTTCATAACTATCAACCAATGGATACACATACTTCAGTTTAATAAAGTCTTTTTAAACCGAATCAATCACAAATATAAAATATTTTCATCATCATAAAAAATAAACAAAAAGCAGAAACGAATCAGGAATGGACTTTTGCATATGTATCTCTCTGTTTGTTTTGTAATGGTATCTTATATAATATTGAGAGAGCGTTCATCAATGATAAATCCTTATGAGTGAAAATGAATATAATTACTAACGAGTGATTACAATGTTAACTAAAATATGGTAGGAATCAAATTATGTGGATCTCACACACAAATCAGGAATTAAATTATGAAAAAGTTCTATTTTCTCATTCATTTTTCCATGTAACTTGATTCCTTTTTATTTTTTATTTTTATTTTTTAAAAATATTACATAAATTCAAGTAGTTTGGACCACGACCTCGTGGCGTAGATGTGATGGATTTTCATCACTTAACCAACCTCATTTTGTCCGCTTTTATTTCATTCTAAATACACCATATAACTAATCAAGGGTATCACCGTCTTTTTAAAAACAAAACAAATTAATGTATCAGTATAGTAGTAAGAGATGTTCTATTGGCAAACAACTTTTATCTTTACACATTCCATTTTTTTTTTGTTAATGACAATTTTATCCTTAATTAAAATTACTTAAAAGAACAATTAAAATTCTTACAAATATCTCCTCTCCCACTACTCTACTCTTCTCTCTCTCTCTCTCGTCAATTCTCATCTCTGTTTTTTTATTTTTATTTTTTAATTTCTACTGCTTTTTCGGTTCATTACTCACTTAGTCTCTCATTTTCGGTTCCATGAATTATTTCGGTCATTCTATTCTCTTATAAAAAAGCAAAACACATGAATAGAACAACACTTCCATTCCAGCATTCACTCACTTTTTCTCAGATTTAAATCTAATTCCTGACCCGAATTCCATTCCAACACTTACCATAAACCATTTTGTTTGATGAACCCTAAACTATACTATCAGGAAACATGTAAGAATAAATAAGTTCCCCTAAACTTTACAATCACAAAACAATTAGAAAACTTTATGTTTTCATTAGTTTTCAATTTTTTAAATCACTTTACCGCGGTTCATCTTGCTCAATATTACGCAATTCTCTTTGATTATTTTCTGTGTTTGTGATACATGCATATAATGTTAACTACAACCCATGAAACTCTACATAAAGAAATTGAAAAGGAGATAAAGTTTCATTTTATTTTTATGAAGTTAAGCAGAAAATTATTTGTTGTATATTTATGGAGTTTGGTTTGCATTAAAAATAGTATAAGAGTATTAAATTTATTGAAGGTTGATTTTGGAATCAAATGTAGTGTAATAAGAAATTATATTTTTTTTTTTTTCATAGAGTGCTTTTAGAAGAGGAGTTTTAAAAGAAAATAATTGATTGTCACTAGTAACTCTCTAGCAGTAAATTACTTGTAAGATTTTAAAAAACCTTCAACTTCAATCAATCAATCTATATATATATATTTCTATCTCTTCTCATATTATTTGACATGTCTCTTTCGTGTAATTTTTTAAATGGTAATAATACAATGGTCTTTATAATGTATAACAAAATATAAAACGATAAAGAAAAAAGATGATATCCACAAACTATTTATTTATACTATTTTTTTTATTAATAACAATTTAAATCTGAATTAAAAAATAATAAATTAGATAAAAAAAAGCTTCTAAACACACTCTAAACTAGTTTTTTTCCCAATAACAATATTTTTTTCTCTCCCTATCTCTACTGTTTTACAAACCCTAAAAGTATTCTCCATTATATTCGATATTTTCAAGTTTTTCTTAATTGCGAAGTGATGGAGAATAATATGTAATCAAAAGAAAATCCTAAAGTTACGCGAATGATATGCAATGAGAACGCGAATGATATGCAATGAGAAGCAAAATAAGAATAGGAGGATGATATACAATAAGAAATAAGGTAAACGTGTACGTAGCAGCTATAATATAAAACGAAACCTTTTTTGTTTTTGTCTGTCAAATTTTTTATCGAAATATTTGATTTTTTTTTTAGTAAATAGAAAGTTCTTTCATTTCAAAATCCGAAAAAATATTTATTATTGGAATCTTTATTTGAATCTTTCGGGCATTCATCGAAGGGGAGTAATTACTTCGAATATTTGATCAATTAAGATATCTGGAAACAATCTATTTTTTTTTATTTATTCATTTGAATTCGAATTCGAAGTGGATTCTTCTTCTATTTCTGTATTTTGTCTACACTAGATTCAAGGACTAACCTCTGAATCACAACTAAAAAACGGGGGCTCGATTAATAAATTAATAATTAATAGACGCGATACCTTATAATAGAACTCATGCTTGATAGAAATATTAGATCGCATAGAGTCAACGAACGAGGTGACAATTCACAGATGAAAAAATGACAAAAAAGAGTGCCTTTATTCCCCTTCGATATCTTTCATTTATAGTATTTGTAGTATTTTTACCCTGGTGGATCACTTTCTCATTTAATAAAAGTCTAGAATCTTGGGTTACTAATTGGTGGAATACTAGGCAATCAGAAACTTTTTTGAACAATATTCAAGAAAAACGTATTCTAGAAAAATTCATAGAATTAGAGGAGCTATTCCTCTTGGATGAAATGGTAAAGGAATTTCCGAAAAGACATCTACAAAAGTTTCGTATGGGGCTTCACAAAGAAACGATCCAATTGATCAAGATACATGACGAGGATCATATCCATACAATTTTTCACTTCTCGACAAATCTAATATGTTTCGTTATTCTAAGTGTTCATTCGGCCCCGTTCTGCAACTGTTTTTCAGCCTGTTTTCGTTTTTATTTTTCAAAAACGATTTCGAAAACGTGTTCGTTAATCGTTTTTCAATTATTTTTAAAAAATGAAAAAAAAATGAAAAAAAAAACAAGTATTAAAAGTGAAAGATTTGAAAAACACAAAATACTTGTTTTTTGTTTTTCGTTTTTCGTTTTTGTTTTTCATTTTGTTTTTTACTTTTTTATATTAAAAAAAATCATTTTGTTTTTCATTTTATTTCATTTAGTTATATTATGCGTTTCATATGGCTAGGATAAGACGGGACAAGATTTTTAAATGACCAAAGTGCCCCTATATATACTCCATAATAATTTATTTTCAACTATAACTAAAACCATTTATACAATAATATATATATATATATATATATTATAATTATTATATAATATATTATTAAATATAATAATATATATATGTAATAATATATATAATATTATAATATATTTATTATATAGTAATATATATATATATATATATATATATATATATAATTTAAGATTTTAGTTTTGATTAATTCATTTTTTGATATGTTTTTTTTGAATTAATTTTTGATGTGTTACTTTTGTTTAATTTAAAAATTACAATACAAAAATTATATTGGTTAATTATGTAATCAATTTTTGATAGTTTTCAGTTAACCTATCAGACGCGTTTTTTTCGTTTTCATTTTCAAAATACAGCTTTCAGTATATGCTACCGGATGCGTTTTCGGAATTCGAAACTGAAACCAAAAACACTTTTTTCATTTTCATTTTCATTTTTATTTTCGAAAAACAGCAACTGAAAAACGCTTACAGGACGAGCCCTTCTATTCTGGGTAAAAAGACTACAAATACTACAAATACAATAAGAAACAAGCAACAATGAAGAAGTGAGCTTTTAATTATTTTTAAACTTATAAAGTTTTTGTCTTCCTCTTAAATTCTAAGAATTTTGACGCAATGTTGGTGCTATCAAAGTTTAAATATATCATATCCTTGTCATACTCTTTCCACAATGTTGGTGCTCTGTTTTTTTCCTTACAACAAAATGGAAAAAAAAAATGAAAAAAAAAAAAATGAAACATAGAGAAAACTGGATTTTTATTATTGATTTTGATAAAAACCATTAGCTATACAGAAACAGACTATTTATAGTCTCATGTATACATATTCAATAGTTGCATGCATATATGTTAATATTAAAATTAAAATTAAAATTCAAAAATAATAATGTATAATATAATATTAAGATATAATGGAGTGTCTTTCGAAAAAAAATTAATGGAGTGTCTTTATAATAGAAGTCTCAAAAGAAAGAGATAATTTTGAAACAAAAGAAAGTGTTTATATATATTAATTTAAAATTTTAGAATGAATCGTGTTTAGAAAAGAAGTGTCAAAAGAAAAACTTAGATCGTTATAAGAATCTCTAAAAAAGTAGCATATATATATATATATATAATAACTTTAAAGTACGGTATCCTGCACACATTTTTCATGAGGTCTCACTAATTCTCGGTAACAAGAATCAGTGAAATCGCATAAAATACAAGTGCAGTATCATATATATATGAAATCATGTCGATTCTAAGAATTTTGATTTGAATTTTTTTATGGATGATAAGTTTAATGAAATTTACCTATCAATAAAATTTAATAATTTTCAAGCACTACAACTATTTATAAATATTTTATTAAAAATGAAAGTATCAATAAATAGACGAAATACAGAAAAATTCAAAATTAATAGTTGTACTGCTTAAAAAATTCTTAAAGTTTATTCATAGTTAGATTTCATTGAACATATAATCTAAAAAAAATCAAAACAAAAATCATAAAATGGATGAGATCTCATCAAAATCCTTACCGAAATTAAAATAATGGATTCCTTATGAGAGAATCATTATATATACTAGTATACAGCCCGTACGATGTGCAGGCATGGTAAGATTTAACATAATCGTTATCAAATTTATATACTAAAATCTTTTCTTTTATAATCATATGTTGAAATTAACATATATTAGAACGAAAAAATATACTAAAAAATCAATCGACTACAACTTTCTGCAATTACATTTGAAATATATATAATAAAACTTTTATTAGTATATTTGAATATGGGTTGGAGACCCATTATACATCCAAGTGGACCAAAAGCACGACCACTACATGGAGAGCCCAAATCCATGTAGATCAAGCCCAAGCCCATACAAATCCTATGCAAAGCCCAAACATGAGTTCATACACCAATAACTGTATGAGCTGAGCAGTTTTATGAGAGGCAAATATCAGTTTTAGAAATTTATATGTATATACACACACAAGACACACAAATCTAAATATATAACATGTATTTGAGTGTGTGCATGGATGTCTAGGCATTGTCTGTATAATGCAAAGCATCATTGTGTGTAATGCAAGACAGTGTGTGCAAGAATAAGAGAGCATGTGCGTAATATGTAAAAGACAACAATGAGTGCTGTATGGTGTATTGGGTGAAAAACATAACATATATAATAGTGTATTATCGTGAAAACACTGTATGTGTTATATATTTGATAGAGACAATATACAAAGAAAAACACAAATGAGAGATGTGTATATGCATTGTGATGAGAGAGGACTTTCCGAATGTGTGATCATCCTTCAACCGGTGGTACAATTCCAGGTATTCGATTCCGTTTTCGTTGGAATTCGAATTTCCATATGGTGGACGGTAATAATATAAGTTCAATTTGTTTTATGTATCAAATTTACTTTCAACTTTCAACCACAAATTTTAGAATTTTCTAAAATTTATAATTCAAATAATTTCAAACCATTACTTTATACTTTTTAAGTTGATGTTCTAATTCCATCTCTGGTCTTTGACAAAATAAGACTGTAAAGAAAATCAAGTTAAACAAATCTATAATAACTTAATAATAATAATAATAATAAAATAAAGAGTAAATTGCAATCAACCTCCTTGAGGTTTGTCCTCTTACACACATAAATAACTTTATCATTGATTGACACCCACACCCTTTGTTGACTAACTTTTTTATTTAAAAGATTAAAACACCCTTGAACTTTAAATTAAATTAATAAATGGATAATTTCACTTAAGTCCCTACTTTTTAATGAAATATCATTTATTTAAACGTCTTTATCATATTAACAACGTAAATCCCTTACTTTTACAAAATACATCACTTTAGTTCATTTGACCAAAATATTAACGGTCAACTCTAATTCTATATATAAAAATACAATTTTACCCCTGTCAAGTGATTTATTCAATTTTAAAAAAATGGTTTATAAATATGAATTAACAACAAAAATTTATTTTCTACAAAAAATAGAAAAAAAAACCTAATGGATGAATGATGTAAAATATAAAGTTAAAATAAATAATAAATTAAAAATATTAAATTGAAAGTACGATTATGAAAATTTTGATATAAAAAACTAATTTTTTATATCCAATTTTTTTTGGCGAAAACATTTTTTTTAATAAACATTTTTTTTATATATATTTTCCATTATCCATATGATAGTTTTTTTTTCTGTTTTTTTTAGAAAAAAATGGGTGGATAATAAAAATAATAATTGATGGATAATGAAAAATATAAAGTTAAAAATAAATAATAAATTGAAAGTATGATTAAAATAAAATTTATCCCGGTTTGTGGGAGTAACCCTCTATCCGGTTGTGAATTGTATTCCATATGTAACCTCTAACCGATAGTGGGAGTAGTATTTCGAGTTGTGTCTGTATAATCTAATTAATCTCATCAGGTCCCGATAGTAGTTATATTTCAAAAAAAAAAACTTTATATTTTCCATTATCCATCAATTTGTTTATTTTTTATGTTTTTAATTTTTTTTAGAAAATAAATTTTGTTACTAATTTATATTTATAAACCATTTTAATATTATTTATTTTTAAAACTCAATAAATCATTTGATAAAGATAAATTTGTACTTTTATACATATAATTAGAGTTGACCGTTAGTATTTTGGTCATATGGATTAAATTGATGTATTTATCAAAATAAGGGACTTAATTTACGAATATGATAAAGTCGTTTCAATAAATGAAATTTCCCTAAAAAGTAGGAACTTTAGTGAAATTACCCATTTATTAATTTAATTAGGGATCAAAGGTATTTTAGTCTTTTAATGATAAAAGTTAGTCAACACGGGATGTAAGTATCAATTAATGATAAAGTTGTTTATGTGTGCAAGAGACCAAATCTCAGGGAGATTGAGTGCAATTTGCTCTAAAATAAATAAGAGTTGTATATATTAAAACCTACCTTATTTATATAAATACATAAAATGACATGATCAAATTCTTGGCAAACATGTTGCATGTATAGATTTAGATACAAAAAATAAACAATAAAAATATTGATTTAATTGTAAAATAATTTTATAAGAAAAAACAATATTATTACTGCCTTATTTTTGAAAATAATCGGATTGTATTTAATGCATATTTAATACATCATAACAAACCAAAAGAAAAAAAAACTGAAAGGATAAAAATATAAACAATCAGTCCATTAAAAATTTTGTTTTTACACCCCCAGCTTACTCAGAAATGTCATTTCTATAATTTTTTTCTTATTCTAAACATACTTGTCAAGGTATTAAAAAAAAATTAAAAAAAAGAACACTCTATAGAGGTTATTGTCAAGCCTAGTGATAATTTTTTTTTTTTCATACTTATTTTTTAAAGACATTCCATCTTTTTTAATATATTCATTCCTAAATATTTGTTTTCACACGCCGCACTTTTAGATGATTCAATAAAAAAAAATGTGAACACTTTTATATAGATGTAAAGAGTAGTGAATTTTGTTTTTATTATTTTATAAAAATACTTATTGATTATCTTTTATTAAAAAAAATGAGTGAATTCCATATATTTAGAAAAAAAGTCCATTGAATTGAATGCAATAATTAATGTTTTTAATGTGTTACCATTATTATTTAACTATATATCATTATTTTAAATTTGTGTTATGCTATCATTAATATTTTTTTAAAACATTTACCGTTAATTCCATAAAAAATGGATTACCATTCATTTGGTATCACAATTGATATTTTAATTTGTTTTGAAAAGTATTTATTTATAACCATTTATAAGACTAATTAAAATTTAAAAATATTTATTTTTGAATATAATATTGTGCATTTAATGCATATTTAATACATTTTAAAAAACCAAAAAGAAAACGGAACAAAAAGGTTGAAAATAGAAAGAAAAAAAAACCATAAAAAATATATGTAATTTTCCTTTTAAAACAAAATATGTGTGAGAGGAGACTTTAAATTAAATTTAATGATTTAATTAAAAACCAAATTTTTAATTTTTAATCCTAGTGACGACGGTTGTACTTATCAATTAAGATATGGGCACCGATTGAATAATTTGACCAATTCAACGTTTTAAAACTATTTAATGTTAATTATATTTGAATAAGTTTCTTTAAAAAATTGAATTTAAAAAAATCATATGGTGTATTAAATACCACGTTAGTCTCTTTGAATAATTTTGACCAATTCAACGTTTTAAAACTATTTAATGCTAAATTAAATTTGAATAAGTTTCTTTAAAAAATTGAATTAAATACAAAAAAAAAAACCATATGGTGTATTAAATGCCACATTAGTGTCTTTATTCCTCATATCTCTTTTTCCTTTGTCACTGATTTTAATTCGTTTCTCTCTCAAAATCCCCATCCCTCCCTTAAGCCTCTTATCCCGATATCTCCTCTCTTCCTTTGTATAATCTTTATGTGTTTTTTCTGATGATGGGCCTATTGGCTAGTGGTCGACGATGTGAATTGGCTCACAACTGGATGAGGTAATCGTCAGGATGATGACTAATTGTCGATTCACCTAACATCTTATATATATAACACAACGATACATATGAATTTTATCAAATTGATATAACAAATTTTTCATACCTCGGTGATGGATATGCCCTATCATCTATGTAATAGTTGAGAGTTGCAATAACTCGAGCCTTACTCCTTAGTGTGTAAGCCTACCCATAATAATGGGTAGCATTTTGTTTCTACACATAGTCATCGTGCTTGTCTTTATATATTGGAATTGTTTGGGTAGGATCGAAAGCCAAAATGTTTTGTAAAATAATTATTAATGTAAAATTATATCAGTTTTATTAGTATTGAACACCTAAAAGTTAATGTTAAAAACCCAAAAGTTATGCGATGAATTAATGATACTCAAAACAATCATTATTATTTATTACTTCTTTAATAGAATTTTCAATTAATTAAAAAATATTAATATTACTAACATATATAATTGTATAAATTAATGTATTTAAATCCAAAGCCCCTTCACGAGACACATGGCGTTGTGAGGGTCAGCTTTTATTATATATATATATATATATATATATATATTATTAAAGAGATAGAAAGCAATTCAATTTCAATTAATGCAATAAATGAATTGCAATTCACCTATATAATAAAATTAACAACTCTCCATTTATATGTCTATATAACATACAAATAAAGAGGTTATCAAGTGGCAATCTGAAAATCAAAAAATCAACAGGTAATCAAGAGAAAATCTCGTTATTAATGCGATATGAATAAATTATGTTAACTAATATCATAATTGATTTTTAACCCATTAATATCAAATCATATTATTAATTGCAATCAAAATGTAAATTCACATGCTTTACTGATATATACATAAAAACTTCATCAAATTTAGTTTTTTCAATATTTATAGATATTTTAATTGTTTTGAAAATATTTATTTATTACCATTTATTAAAAAAGGTATTTTTTGAATAAATTGTGCTGTATTTAGAGGTTTAAATTATTATTATTATTATTTTATAAAAATGATTATTCTATAAATACTTGTATAAGTATTCAATTGTCTTTTAAACTCCATGAAGGTTATTGTCAATCTTAATGATAAATTAATTTATTTGTCCACACTTATTTTCTAAAGACATTCAATATTTTATAAATAAACTCATTTCATTTTTTTTTATAGGTCAATCTCAAATATGATCAAGTAAAAAAAAGGTGAAAACTTTTATGGAGATGTAAATAGTAGTTGATTTTTTTATTATTATCGTAACAAAAAATAAAATTATTACCATTTATAAAAAAAAAATATAAGTGAATTTCATATATTTTAAAAAAGAATCAATTGAATTAAATGCAACAATTAATGTTTTTAATGTGGTACTAGTAACATTTGATTAAAAAATATTAATTTAAAACATTTATTTTTTAAAATAATCATAGTGTATTTAGTGCATATTTAATGTATTATAAAAAACAAAAAAGAAAAGAAAACATCGATGTTTCAAACAAAAAGAAAAAAAAACTATTAAAAAAATCTTTATAAATTTCCTTTAATAAAAAATCGGGATACTTATACGGAAACCGAGTAGAAAAAACATTTTTTTTAGAGAGAGACAATACGTTCTGACGTTAGAACCAAATACTGTAATCTTAATATTTATCTTTAAGGAAAAATATCATTTTACCCTTAAGGTTTACTCTATTATTAAGACGAGGATAAAGTTTGTACATATTGACCGTTCTTCATTCTAAAATAGAAAGAATGTATAATATTCCAATTCTGTCAATTTTTCCATCCAAAATGACGTTGACCATGGTCAAATGACCTTATTATCCTTAAAAATAATCAGGATATTACCATTTAACCATCCAGTTATTTATTAAATGAAAAATATATTAAAAAAATAAAAAAAATAGATCTCTAACGTCTATCTAAAAAATGAACGGTGGATATGTATATTTTTATTTAAATTAAAAAACATAATTAAAAATTAAAAAGAATTTAAAAACAGAAAAAGTTAAAAAAAAAATAAAAAAAAAAGATATGGAACTCCACCGGATATTATTTTTTATCAAATTTTTTTTTAAATAAATCATTATTCAAGCACACTGATTCAGTTCATCTTCTCCAACACCAGTTCAGAAATTAAATGTAACAAATTTTATTTAAAAAAAAAATCTGATGGATCTCTACCACCAGATCTGGAACATCTGGAAACCCAGGTTATCGTCTTCTCCAACGCTATCTCAGAAATATTCTTCAACCAAATCCAGATCTCAACCAAATTATTTTTTTAAAAAAAGACCTGGTTATCAAATTTTCAAACCAAATAAGCATTTGAAGATCCAAAGATTTGAAATAAAAAAAATTGTATCTGTCACAGTAACCACACAACTCCAACTCAAACACCAATAATACCACAACAACAATCTCCACTGCAACTCCAACTCAAACACAAACCCCAATCGAAAATATCATCTCTCTCTACATCATCTTAATTTCTCTCGATCTCGATCTCGTGTCTTTGATTTGGTTGCCCTTGTGTTAACAGTAGGGGTGTTTGGTGGGTTTGATCTGGGCGGTGGGTTTCAACGGCGACGCTGGTGGTGGGTTTCGATCTAGTGGTGATGGTTCTCTCTCTCTCTCAATTGACATCATCTTAATTTCTCTCGATCTCGATCACATGTCTTTGATTCGGTCGCCATTGTTTGACAGAGGGGGTGTTTGGTGGGTTTGATTAGGGCGGTGGATTTCGATATGGTGGTGTGTTTCGATCTGATGGTGGTGGTAGTTTTGATGATGATGATGATGATGATGGGTTTGGTTGAATGGTGGTGATACAGATGGTTTGGTAGTGTTGACGTTGGTGATGTAGCGATAATCTGCTGATGTTAGTGGTGTAGTGTTGATGTCTGGTTGAACGATGGTGGTGGTAGTGTTGAATGAGTTTTAATTTTTTTTTTGGTAATGTTGATATTGGTGATGTAGTGATGATCTGTTGATGTTGATGATGTAATGTTGATGTTTGGTTGAACGGTAGTGGTTACAGTGTTGAATGGACTTTATCTTTCTTTTTTTTTGTTTTTTTTTTTTCAATATTGCCCATCTCATTTAACTTTTATATATTTTTTAATATATATTTTTTACAATATTGTCCATTTCATTTTAACGGTCAAAGTCATTTTGGATGGAAAAATGGATGGAAGGGGGATATTGAACATTCTTTCCATTTCAGGGGGAATAACGACTAATATGCTCAAACTCTATCATCGCCTTAACAATAGGGTAAACCTCAGGGGGGGAAATGATACTTTCCCTATCTTTAATATTTTGTCTCTCGAATTCATCATCCATAAGTACAGAGTACCCGTAGAATGCTAATCTTACCGGAGGGTTGGATAACGAATAACATCTATAATTGAAAATCCAAGTCTGTCAAAGTTAAAATTCATTTTTTTCAAGTTTTGTTAACCAAAATAAACATGGTAAAAATATCAAAATACGCTACAACAATATTCCTCCCATTTTTTTTATTTAAATAAACAATAAACAAAAAGATAAGAAATCAACATTACATAAAATATAAAAAATTAAAATTATTCTACCTAATATTAAAAAGAATAAGTAAAAATTACTCTTACCTCTTAACACCATCAAATTCCCTACCGTTTGAGTGTTTTAAGTTTATAAATCAATAACAAAAAGTAAAATAAAATTATTCTACCAAATATTAAAAAAAAAATGTAAAAATTACTCTTACCTCCGAACACCATCCAATTCCCTACCATTTGAGTATTTTTGAGTTTATTTATGAGGAAGAACCACAAGAAGGGGATGGAAAAATATGAGATTTTGGGTGGTTTTTATAGCAAAAATTGAGGAAGAGGAAACAAATTCCGAGTAAAGGTTATTGTTCATATATTATGATGACTCAGTTTTCAATAAGGGGATGTCAAAAGATAAACAATTATTAATAATATTAGAAAGAAATAAATATAATAAATGAAACAGAAAGAATATCAAAAATAAATAATTATTAATAGCATGAATATAAGTAGGGTAATACTACACTTTCTAAAAATATGTACAATTTAATGTGGTAATCTAGTAAAAATAATAATTAGAGAAACAATATGACAATTCATTAAATGAGTTAGACTGCCACATTAGATTGTACATATTTTTAAGAATTATTTTTTGAGAAAAGTAGCATTTTCCATATAAATAAATAAATAAATAAATAAATTATTAGATAGATGATAAATTGTAATTTAAAACCGAAACTCTCTCACAGTAATATGTGACGCCGTGAGGGTCGACTTATATATATATATATATCCTTCATTATTAATATTTCATAGTAGGAACAATTTTATTAAAGTTTCTATTTTTTTATTTTTTCAAATTATCACATATATAAACGTCCGTCTCATATTAGCAACTATAATCCTTTTTTTTCTTTTCAAAATACATAATTTTAGTTATTTGATCAAACTAATAATTATCAACTATAACTAAATATATAAAAGGTCAATTTTACCCTTAAAAGTTTTTTGTTATTACATTTTAATTTTTCAAAATTTCTTTCAAATACTTTTTATATTTTAATATTAAATTATAATCGAATTAAGAACAAAAAAATTTCTTAAAAAACAGGATTTTTTTATTATGAGCATAATATTAATTTAAATATCAAAAATTAAGATTAAAAATATATTAAAAAGCATAAAACAAAAAATATTTTGATTTTTATTTGTTGGAGATCCAATCGATTGAGATCTAAAAATTTTCATATCTCCTTCGTTTCAACAAGACTAATCTCAACACGATGCATCAAGTTCTTCAAATTTGATTTATGGGATTTCATTAAAGAACCTGTATACAAATCAAACGTTTTAGTAAAAAAAGCAAAAAAAAAAACAAAGAAACACACACTATCAATAATTGACAAATCAATTAAATATCAACATAAAAATTGATTTCAATAAATCCATTGAAATCGATTTGGCTTCAAACATTTTAGTGTAAACAATTCAAACAAAGAAACACCATACCTATTAATAATCAACAAAATTACAAAATTAAATATCAACATAAATTTTGATTTCAATATATCCATTAAAATCGATATTATCTTCTTTCTTAATCGGTACAGATACAGAGTGGTGCTCGAGAAGATTCACTTGGAGGGGTTTGAAGAGCGTTTGAGTTCGATCGGAGAACCCGACTAGACCAGGCCCGAATCGTCGATTTGGCTAGCGGAGGTTTGCGATAGACATGTCTGATTTGCAGATAAAAATTCTAAAGAAATAGAGATATTCAGAGACTCATAAAATTGCTCTTTAAAAGGCCAATTGATCGAAAAACAGAGCATTAAAAAAAATAGCCAACACTGGCCTGTTCCTTGTCTTGAATTGTCACGATGATTTTCTTTTCTTTTTGAATCGCACAAAGCTGAAATTGACGAGCGAGACTGGTTCCGCATCAACCCTCAAAATGGATGATGTCGACGATGACTCCCTTCAATTTGACCCTCAGTGAAACTCCCAACTTCTTAACATTTTTAAAGAAATCTAGTTGCAGTGGTTGCTAATTGATTTGTCAATTAAGAATGAAGAACTTGCTGCATCTTAGTGTTGAGATTAGTCTTGTTGAAATGATGGAGATCTGGATCTCATCGATTGAATCTCAAATTTTGTTATTTGTTTATTTATTTTTTAATATTTTTTTAATCTTATTTTTTAATATTTAAATTAATATTCTGCTTATACTAAAAAAATCATGTAAAATAGTTTTTTGTTCTTAATTCGATTATAATTTAATATTAAAATATAAAAAGTACTTGAAAGAAATATTGGAAAATTAAAATGTAATAACAAAAAAAATTAGGGGTAAAAATAACCTGTTATATATTTAGTTATAATTGACTTTTAATAATTTGATCAAATGGACTAAAGTGATGTATTTTGGAAGAAGAAGGATTTAAATTGTTAATATGATAAAGACGTTTAAATATGTGATAATTCAGAAAAATATAGGGACTTTAGTGAAATTACCTCTTAATAATATTGACATTTTGTTTTTTATTTCTTTAAAAATCTTTAAAGGTTATTAATGTAATTTTAACACCAAACTAATGCTAATTACGCTGCAGCTTTAATTCTTAAAGTTATCTCACTATTTTCTATATTGCAGTCGGGTGTAATTAACATGAGAGGAGTTGAGATATGATTAAAAATAGTCGTATTTCTATATTTGTTTTAATAGCAACTTATCTCACAGGTAGGAATAATTAGTCCCACAATTATATATATATATATATTTTTTTTTTCTTTTATTTATTTATTTAATTTTTATATAATTAAAATATAAATATCTTTGAATAATTAATAAAAAATATATTTTAAAAATAATAATTTCTATAAAAACAAATATTATTTTGTTTAAAATTGCTTTTAAATATTTAAATATATTTTTCAAAATTCAATTTAAATTATTATTTTAATAGTCTAATTACATACAACTATTTTATCCAAGTGATGTGATACTAGGGATGCACGTTTGAGGAATGGAGATGGATATAGGTCCCCCTATCCCCATTCCCACTTCCTAGACCCTTCCCCCATCCCTCCCCATTTCCCCATTTGGGGAAAATGGGGATAAGGATGTTTGGGGGAAGGTCCTCCCATCCTCATCCCCAATTCCCCATTTTTCCCGTTTTTCCATGTTATCTCATATCCCCGTTCCCTCATTTTTCAATTTCCCTATTTAACTAAAAATTATAAATTAAATAAAAAAAAACTTTCATTACAAATAAAAAATATCAATGCATTACAAATTCAATATAAAATGTTTTAGATAATTCAAATATATATTATAATTATATTTATATACTTTTTGGGGAAATGAGGATCTCCATCCCCATCCCCATTTCAATTTAATTGTGGAAAAAATGGGGAAATGGGGATGGCCCCATCCCCATCCCCCCATTTCCCCATTCTCCCCCTAAAAAATTTTCCCAAATGGGATGGAGTGCGGGGATTTGGGGCCCCGGGGATAAATGTATATCCCTAGGTGAGACTATTTAGTCCCATGTTTTTTTAAATAAAATTCTTCTTATTTTATTTTTTTATTTAATTATAAAATTATATATTTATTTAATATGTCTTATTATAATATTAAAAAATATTTTTAAATATTAATTAAAATGTTTATTTTCTTTAGTATTAATTTTAAATATTATTATTTTTTAAATAAAAAAAATAAAAAATTTATTTTATATTAACCAATTTCACGTTGTGAAATCTCATACAACACCAAACAATACACGTCACAATACTGATTTAGTCAAATCCAATCTCATCCAATCCATTCCAATTTGATCCAATGAAAATAATTCTATCATATTTCGCGTACCAAACGAACCCTTAATCTTAATGTGTGGTGATGGGTTTATATAGTAGTTTTAAGTATCAATGTAGTTTTTGGTATTTTAAAAGAATACAGAGAGTAAGATTCCAATTTTTATAAGAGAGAAACTTGGTCAAGACTCGGTAGTGCCAAATAATACACACACCCGAGCGATCTAATCTGAAAATTAGGTTGTTATCCAATCCAATGAAAAAAATCTTATCATATTTCGCACACCAAACGAACCCTTATTCTTAATGTGTGGTGATGGGTTTATGTAGTAATTTTAAGTATCAATGTGGTTTTTGGTATTTTAAAAGAACAGAGAGAGTAAGACTCCAATTTTCAAATGAGAGAAACTTGGTCGAGACTCGGTAGTGCCAAGTAATACACACACGAGCTACCGAGTCCAATCCAATCTTTGTAGAGGCTAAGTTCATGAATTGGAGATACACAGATCTGAACCGTTAACATCTGTCACAGGTTAAACCACTGCTAGCTGTCCTTACTTTAAAAAAAAAATCCATCCAGAACACAGGTTTGAAAGAAGTAAATGTATTTTATAATAAAAATACTATCCCGATATTTTCATATTTTGAGAAAATCGAAGTAATGTTATTTTGTTCAAATCTGGTGATGACAACACTCCAATTCATACATTTAAATTTTGCTAACATAGTATTATTTAAATAAATAGATTATAGTTTTGTCATATTATTTGGACATCCGTCATCAGATTTGATTACTAAATTTAGATAAAGTAATATTGTAGGACTATATAGAGGACACATACATATATTAAAAATCTCTCATAGTTTGAGGATATTTATGATATTTCCTCCAAAAGTTTCAGAAATTTGAACCCTATATTTTGAAAATTTACCTGTTTCAGCCAACACAAGACAGTGCAATACATTGTTGTTTCTCTTTTGTTTCTTCCAAAACACTCGTACTGGAAACTGCTGCCGGTGCTACTGGGTTCCTCTCCAAACCCAAACTCGTCGTTCTTAACCTTGTTTTCAGTACAGTTCGTGTCGGCTATGTCTCAACGGTATATTATTTCTTCTCTCTTTCCAACTTTTTATCATTTCGAATTCAAACATTTTTTATATTTTCTCTTCATTTTTCTTGCTTTGCTTATCCATGGAAAACCCAGATCCATTGGGTTTCTATTCATTTAATTAATTTCCTAGGATGTTGTTTATTGGATTATTGTATGCCTTTATTATATGTTCATTCGTGTTTTTCACTTTTTCTTTTAAGTTATGAAGATTATGCAAGTCTAATTTTGTGTTTAAAACTAATTCGATTTTCTGCCATAGCATATAACTTTTGAGTTTAGTAATCACACACACTTAGACATGCTTGGCTTGAGCCAATAAATCTCATTCTTTGTGACTGGATTATATAGCAGAAATTATTGAGTCAATATATATATATTCCTATAAATGGACACCGGCGGCAATTCGTTACCTTCTGGACCTGATGGAGTTAAGAGAAAGGTGTGTTATTTCTATGATCCAGAGGTGGGCAATTATTACTACGGCCAGGGTCACCCTATGAAACCCCATCGGATTAGAATGACGCATGCCCTTCTCGCTCACTATGGATTGCTTCAGCACATGCAAGTTCTCAAGCCTTTTCCTGCCAGAGATAGGGATCTTTGCCGCTTCCATGCCGATGACTATGTGTCATTTCTTAGGAGTATTACCCCTGAAACTCAGCAGGATCAGCTGAGGCAACTCAAGCGCTTTAATGTCGGTGAGGATTGCCCCGTCTTTGATGGTCTATACTCCTTCTGTCAAACTTATGCTGGTGGTTCAGTTGGCGGTGCTGTCAAATTGAATCATGGTCTCTGTGATATTGCTATCAATTGGGCCGGTGGACTGCATCACGCTAAGAAATGTGAAGCTTCTGGCTTTTGCTATGTCAATGATATTGTGTTGGCTATTTTGGAGCTCCTTAAACAACATGAGGTTTGTTTGCATTTTTCGTATTTACTTTATAAGAAAAATTTAGCTTTTACTGTTGTATACATATTTTTATGACATTAACATAGGAGTATGACATAGTGGGGTGGCAGCAATGTTTTAAATAGTGTGAGGCGGTTTGAGTCGTTTTGTACTAGTGAGGCAAGACGGCCGAGGGGGGCACCTCGATTTAGAAATATCAAATAATGCAAAAAAATTAAAATAATCTGACTGTGTGAGATTTGGGTAGGGTGTTGTTTGTTTTTTTTTTTTTTAGAAGCAGAGGTGTTTTTCTATTTTTTTTTGAAGCAGAGGTGTTGTTGTTTGATGAGTGTGACTGTGTGAGTGGGGTGTTTGATGAGTGTGAGTGGGCTGTTAGGGTTTTAAAATATTAATTCTAACTTAGACAAACCTTGAAACCTTGAGTTTGGATAAAAAAAATAAAAGCCTAGATTCAAAACTCAACATTTCACCACCGAAAACCAAATTGATGCACCGCCTCACTGACTCAAGTCGGTTCAGCTTTGAGGCAATCGCCTCATTGCCTCAAAAACCCTCTATTGATATCCTATTTTGTCTTTCCTTCAAAAACTCTGTTATTCCTTTCTTGCAAATGACCCATAATAAAGCTAGGACAACAGTCCAACACACTTCCACAAAACCTTGGCTCTATCCCCTTTGGCAAATGCATACAACCTTTTTACAAACGGTGGCTGCTAGAGGCTGAGTTGCCCAGGATAATTTAGCTTCCAACAAAAGCCTTGGCCAAACTTAGATGCCACCTAATAATGTAAAAAAAGATGATTGATGCTTCCCTCATTTTACTTGTACATGATACAAAAAGAAGACATAAGGCACATTCTTGGATATCTGTTTTGAAAGACCTTGCAAGTATTGATCTTCCCTCTAACCATAGCCCAAGCTAAGAGTTGAATCTTAGCTCTTAGGAGGAAGTGAGGAACTTTTACTTCCAAACTGCTTTGAATTGATTGAAAATTCGATGAGAAAACTCATTACTTAGCCATTTGAAAAATGAGCTGCAAGTATACATGCCTAAGGATTCAAGGTCCTCCATCTTTCATCTTCTCTCAATTTATCAAGGGAGAGATTATCTAGGGCTGCCCTCAAAAGAAATTAAATCTTGGCATTCGCTATCATTTAGACCTCCTGAAATTTAGATCCCAATTCCAATCCCTAGGAGATGAGATTTTAACTCTAGACTTTATAGTATTATTATGAGAGAGAACCACTGTATAAAGTCTATGATATAGATCACAAATTCCTCTCCATTTCTAAACTTTAAAGAAATGTGAGCCAAAAAAATTGGATATTCCATAGAGATAGCTTTTCATGGACTTCTATACGAACTGTAGCTCACTAACTTAGAGTCCCAACCATTTATATGATATTTGTATTTGCTCCTAATGACTATGGCTAAGGGAGTTACTCTCTAATGGAAATCTCTATAACCATTTAGACAAAAGAGCCTTATTCTAAGGGATTTCCTATCTGAGTCTTGTCTATACTCAATACTCTGCCTGGAAAATTCAATCCTCCTTGTGTTGTGTTGTGGTTTCAGCTAAGCTTTTGATTTTTGTGTGATTTACCCAAGATTGGAGAAAACATGAAAACAGAAAAATATAATTCATGGTTGTCTGCCTATGTATTCATGGTCTCCGTATCTAGCTTTGTCTTTGTGAATCATTGTTTATAAAATTTATAATTATTTAAAGTAGTCAACATCTTTATCACTTCTGTTAAGATATTCATGAATATTTGACAGAAATGACAAAATTGTTTTATACTTGGGAGGAAACTTATGCCTCTTTGCTTATAGTTCGTAGGGCAAAGAACCCGAATCTAAGACATCTTTTCCATCCCATAGTGTAAGAAATGGACTTAGTCGTAAAAAGATATCCAGTGTTTCATCTGGACATAGTGACCCAAAATCACTTCCATAGTAGCTTATACCAACTATTTTTATGATTTTATTTCTCTGTTCCTCTCTCTCTTATTATAAAGTATGATGAGGAAATCTAAGTCATAAAGAAAATTTTGAAGGTCAAATGCTTTGAATTTTTTGCTTAATTTTCATTGCATGGACAGAGTTCTCATACTATGAGCATTCCTTCAGTCATCATATCAAATTTTCAATGATCTTAATATGCTTTAACTAATTATGGACCATACAATTTTTTTTCCAGGTTTCTTTGTAGACAATTGGTATCTTTCCAGACTACACAAATTTATCAGTGTTTATCTTATTACTTAGGACAGTTTGCGTGGTTTTCACAATAAAACTGCATTAATTTGCATCAGATCTGATAAGCAAGTAGCAAATGATGGTTGAAATTGTTGAGCCAAGAGGATTCATTTTGCATTGCTGCCATCATATACATCTATTTAACTTTTTGACCCAAATAACAGTTCAATGATTTAATATTTGGCTATTTAAGGGTTTTGGTGCTTGGTACTGTAATTATCTTCTAATATGTCTACAACTCTACATTTATTAAATGTTTTCTTTCTCTGCCTTGCAGCGCGTTTTATATGTAGATATTGATATCCATCATGGAGATGGGGTGGAGGAAGCGTTTTATACAACTGATAGGGTTATGACTGTTTCATTCCATAAGTTTGGTGATTATTTTCCCGGGACTGGGGACATACGTGATATTGGCTATGGAAAAGGAAAATACTACTCCCTTAATGTTCCATTGGATGATGGGATTGATGACGAGAGCTACCATTACTTGTTTAAACCAATAATGGGAAAAGTGATGGAAATTTTTAGACCTGGTGCTGTAATTCTTCAATGCGGTGCCGACTCCTTGTCTGGGGATAGGTTAGGATGCTTCAATCTTTCAATCAAAGGCCATGCAGAATGTGTCAAGTTTATGAGATCATTCAATGTGCCACTGTTGCTGCTAGGTGGTGGTGGTTATACAATTCGGAATGTCGCTCGTTGCTGGTGCTACGAGGTACGGTATTTCTTTCACTTTATTTATCTATTTGTATCAAATATAATTTCTGTGAGAATGTGACTGAAAGAGAATGATGGTGGGTTAGAACTAAACAGTTTGCTAATACAGTGTGGCTAACATGATTTTTGGCCTTCATATTATATCTTTTATTCTATTTTTTTCATTCTGAGGCTCAGAGATCATGTCAAACTATTTTTGGTTGCTAATTGTTTCTATTTCTTATTAATCGTTATTTTCATCATCATTTTCTATCAATTTTTCTAACATAACAAAGCTTTGATTAATGAGATGATCACGTCTTAAAAACCCATAATTTGATTCATTTTCTTAAAAACTTTTTTGTTGGGTGCAACAATATTATATTATATTAAATTGTCAATGTGTTGTGTAAGACAGACGGGAGTTGCACTTGGTATGGAAGTGGATGACAAGATGCCTCAACATGAGTATTACGAGTATTTCGGCCCAGACTATACCCTTCATGTTGCTCCTAGTAACATGGAAAATAAGAATTCACGGCAAATACTTGAGGACATACGGAATAAGCTCCTTGATTATCTCTCAAAGCTTCAGCATGCACCCAGTGTCCAATTTCAGGAAAGACCACCTGATACTGAACTTCCAGAGGTCTGTTCTGCCTTCACTTATTATGTTATGTATGTTCATTTGTGTTCTTTCATATGTCATTGCATTCAATAATCATTTTGGTAGAGTATTCATAATGAAAATATATTATTTGACATAGTGTGATGCTATTCTTTGGTATAAATTTTCATCTTTCTTGTGTTCATCTTACACAACAGTTTGGTATAAACTATTAAAGATACGACAATATGAATTTTCGGTGCTCTGTTCATTTTATGCTTTTCCATTTGTTAAATTGCCAATTTAGCATAGGAAAAAAGTAGAAAAACTTACTTGGCAGACTGGATTTAGTGTGCTTGATGATTCTCTTATTCCCCTCTTGTGGTTCATTTATCTGTCTTAGTCCAATGAAATTGTTCTGTTCTAACTTGTCATGTAATTTACAATTAGAATTGGATCAGCTACTTGGTAATTGCTGATTGTTTAAATTTTAATAATATTCAGGCAGATGAAGATCAAGAAGATGGAGATGAGAGATGGGATCCAGATTCCGACATGGATGTTGATGACGAACGGTAGCCTGTTTTACCGCTTAAATTTCTTGTTTGACTTGTATAATTGCACCTCTACTAATTTACAACATATACAGCAAGCCACTACCAAGCAGAGTAAAGAGAGAAATGATTGAACCAGAACCAAAAGATCCGGTATGCTATATTACATTTACGGTTTGGATATATTATGTAAAGAGAATTTGGATATATGGTGTATGTGGACAAAGAATTGGGATCACATTATTGAGAACTAAAACTGTTTAATTCATCAGTATTTTTAGTTTTTGAATTTTCTTTTCTTCTTAGGATGGCCACAAAGGAACTGCTGAGCAGGCTAGAGGTTTTGATACAAATACAGATGAGACTGCAAGTGCAAAGGTGAGTTTAAAACATGAAAGATGAGGCATTGAATATTCACCTTCACACTCGTAAATAATCAGAGTTTTGGATAGATGTATCGGTTGCTAAAACTTGATGTCGGTACCGCAGATTCTAGATATGAGTTCTATGTCAATTGATGAACCAAGTGTGAAAGTCGAACAAGAAAACACGGGCAAGACATCTGAGCAGATGTACCCAAAGTCATAATCAACGTCAACCGGAGTCGGTAGTGTATTGCTGTGGTAGCTCAATTATGGACTTATGGTTTAAGCATCAGAGACATTTGTAAGGTTAAATAGATAATTTTATAACAGGTATCTGAATGGCTGTTTCTTTAACTTGTGTTGGAAGTAGGGCATGAACTATTGTAATTTTGCAGCTAATGCTGTCTTCATTTCTAACAAAAGTTATTTAAGTCCTGATCATTTCTTTTTCTCCTTTCTCTTTTTGTTACTTCCAAGTTCTAGACATCATAAAACCGTGTTCGTTCAGTCGTGTGAAATCGGTTTTCAAATTTATTGAAATAGAAGTATGTACTCATGATTTTTTGTCAGATTAATATTTGATGTGTTATCTTAAAGGACGCGTTATTGACATTAGTAATTGTTTGTGATATCATGGTTATTATTTTAGGTTCGTAATTGATTGCAGATATAGACAGTCTTTCCAAGCTGGGTTTGGACTTTGTTTTGTCTAATTGAAATTGATTCATAATGGTCCTCATGATTTGCTGAGTACATGAAAAATTAAACATAAAAACAAGAATCCTCAACCTGCCTTTGCACTTAAACATTAACAAAATAGAAATAACAGTTTAAACACTATACTGTAAAAATGTCTTGGTTTCATATTTAATTTATTCATAGTTTTGTTCAAATTTCACTTGTCGTCAACAATTGAGTAATGGACTGTTTGCATCTAAACCTAATTTTCACTTCAACTAATCCACGAAAATTTTGCATATATATAGAACACAATCGTAACTCAATAACGAATTACAAACCAAAATTTTGTGGAAGAAGATTCAGTGTGAGCAGGCCAACTCATCTTCCAAGTTTTGTTCACCAATGAGGTCATTGGACATAGCAGAAGGTATTATGTGACGCTTCAAAATTCTAGATGTGGCAATTTTTGCCTTCTTATAGTCCAATACAACTACCCTGTCATCATCCAAATCAAATCTCAAGTTCTCTGAGCTACAATTTTCCACTTGTTGGCATAAATGCTTCAAATTTTCGATTTCCACTCCGTTGACCTTTTTAACCTGTTGACAACATATAACATCTTTCAGAATTCAGATTATAAACTAACAATTAACATACATAAATTGTATTTTCAATTGGGACAAAGGAGCATGCATGACAGCGCCACTACATGGCCATATAACCAAATGGCTTAGAATTTGATTGCTAGAAAATTGATCCCTCCCCTCTCCTCCCCTTTTATAGTCGTAAGATGTTGGACTTTCAAACCAGGATTAATTGGAAAACTAAATAACAGGCCATTTGATTTCTACTTTAATAAGGAACATGTATACTAAGTAACATAAAGATAGCAATGCATGAAAATGATGACCCATCAAAATGAAAGAGATCATGAATTCATAATTCTAGTTACACCAGAAATATAACAGCACCTGTAGTTCTGCAAGACGCTCATACCCGGTATTGATATCATCTATCAGCACCTGAACCATAAAAGCAATTATCAATAAAGGTTAGTACATATTTTATTGACCAACTCAATAATAGTAAGAACATGCTAACCCACCAAATAAATATTATGATGTGCGAAGGCAACAGATTAGATGTCAGCATGCTAGACACACAAAAGTGACAGCAAAAGTTTATACTCATCAGAACATAAGTGACCAGTCGCCTAGAAATAAAACTTGAATTTAGATGTTTATATGCTTTTTCCTAAATCACAACCCAGTTCATAAGGAATTGAATTTTGACATTATTAAAATTTTAAAAAGGGAGCTAAGTGGGTCATTATCAAGTTAAAGAGTTTTTTTTTTTTAAGCAAGCAGTAGGCACTTATGTTGAATGTTGCCAAGAAATATGCAGACCTGAGAAAGGATGACGAATTGTTGACCAGCCTTTTTAGGCAGCTCCCTCAGTGCACGTTCACACAATCGACGAGGTGAAGTATTATACCAGTCTTCTCCATATTCATGAAGATATGGCTGGGTGAGTGGAATAAAGACCAAGCCAGCAAAAATATAATAACTAGGAAGCATATCAAATTGATGAACTGGCACCAGTGGCTGCAACTGCAAAATCAACAAAGTTGAAGGTTAGTCTCACAACAAACTTTTGAATAAATTAAATAGCTAAAGATGGAGAACATATTCATAAACACCCAACCAATTAACAACATTTAAAGTATCAAATCAGAGTCACATACCTAAAAGTTTCTTTTTCAATCATTAGCAATTGTTGAAAGATTAATTCTTGTAGAACCCAAATTATGCTATTGTTTCTTCTTACTATTATCATATCACATACATCTGATGCAAGATAAAGGCCAATAACACCATTGGAGTATTGGACCCACCAGCTCATACGATACCTTTACATTTGGAGTTTGATGGGTGTCATATTCATTCTTATATGTTAGA
This sequence comes from Dipteronia dyeriana, assembly GCA_032871835.1. Taxonomy (NCBI): domain Eukaryota; kingdom Viridiplantae; phylum Streptophyta; class Magnoliopsida; order Sapindales; family Sapindaceae; genus Dipteronia; species Dipteronia dyeriana. Next base: position 47,403,973 of record CM065303.1, on the reverse strand, counting down.
TATGCTAAATAGATGATCAACAGAGAATAAAACTCCGCAGTCCAACAGTGGTAAAATTTAACTCATAGCTGGTTTTGCATATACTATGTTGTCTAGTAGAAAACACTAAATGGATCTATACATCACTTCTAATTAATGTCTTCTGCCTCCTTCTTGACCAATATTTATTATAGCAGTAATTCACTTGTATATTCTAAAAAGCACTTCAGACTTGGTTGTAACCCAAATCTCCATTCCAAGGCAACTATTGTGCTTATCTTTTTCCTATTCTGATTATCTAGATCTATTGGAAATTACAGCTTCTAACTACCTTTTGGCTTAGCAATGGCTATTTATTTTTTCTCTCCAATTTGTTAAGGTGTAATTATTCCTTATCAAACTCCCTGCTCCACCCATAAATTCTGTAAACATGAATAATCAAGATAAAGATTTGATCATTTCAATAATCGAGAGGAATCGAACTAATGTCTTACAGGTCGCAGAGTGATACTGAATTCATGCTCCTTGCCATCCCTCAAAACTTTAACCAAAGCTTTTTCATTGGGTTTCTTCATAGATACCAAATGATCAAATGTTATCCGTTCTCTGTTGCGAAAAGGAACTGCAATGTTGTAAATCATGCAACAAATTACGGACATAAGATAAAACCACAATTATATAGGAACATGATTCCTTCAAAAGATTGAATAAATACAATGTAGGCAGGTATCACTTAATTTTACATAAAAAAAATTCAATGACTTTCAAGTAACTCTTAGTTTAATCAATGGGAAGAAAAATGCTAATGTATGAATTAAAACAAAGCACAATCTTGTCTGAAGGTTATAACAAAGGAGAACAGTACCTGTGCCATCATTTGCTATAGGCACACCATCAAATGCAAGGACAATATCATCTTTTTTCAAGATAAAATGAGCATCCGATAGAGGATTAATTTTGTTGACTAATACTCCAGTCATTTCAGGGAGCATCTGAAAGTGGTTACGAAGTTGAACATTTTCAGTGGGCTGGCATGACAGTCCCAGCGAGCAGAATCCAACATATAATCCACTTTTCTCCACACCATCAATAAAATGCTTTATTACTGGAACAGGAATTATATAACTGCAAATTACAACACCAGAAAAGCCTTATGGACTAGGAAATGAAGTTGCATTCGAAATATATATATGTTATGCTAATATGAAGTTGAACTGACCCAATATTCTCAGCACCAGAAAGGTTTTGGAAAGCTACACCAGCAACCTTATTACCCATGATAGCAGGACCACCACTGTTACCAGGATTTATAGCAGCATCGATTTGAATGGCCATAAGCTGTGTTGCACCGTGCACATATTGTGTAGGTTCAACTCTCGAAACAACGCCTTTAGTAACCGAAATGTTATCTCCACCTGGACGCCACCACATTCAGCATCAAATATTCAAATCAAATCAAATGTAGTTGCTGGTTAGTTAGCTATTCATGAATTGTACCTTGAGGATATCCGACAACAGCTACGGCTTGTTGAAGACATGGAATGTCTCCCAGCTCTAAAAACTTCATGCCCTCCCAGAATTCTTGATTCTCAACAACAAGAATAGCCAAATCACATTCATGACCCACAGCTTGAACACTTGCTCTGTACTTGGTTGGAGAACCATGTTTTCTAATCAATACAAACGTATTGTCAGCCACCACATGAGCATTTGTGAGGATCTTTTTGCCAGGAATAGCGAAACCAGAACCTGTAGTCTCGCGTTGAGACTTTTTCTGCCAAGGCAAGAAATAGTTTGGACTGCTGGAGACTGTGAATATCTTCACCACACAGTCCAAAGCCAATTGTATTGCCGAAGAAGCACCATTGCTTTTGATTTTCCTGATGTGACGTCGTTTTGATGATGATAGTGCATCGTTCCAGAGCAGATTAGCTCTCGCTGTCGAGGTTGTTGTAGTTGAAATAAAACAATAATGATGGTGGTTGGAAGACGACGAAGATGATGATGATGACTTGTTGGCGTTATTGAAGATGATAGAAGAAACTGAGCAAGAGGAAGAGAGTCTGCGGATTCTACGCAGCGAACAAGAAAGCATCTCTCTCTTTGCCTCTCTGGTGTTTCAAGTTTGCCCGTAAAACTCCTTTTAACAAGAATTGGCTAGGTTTCCACTATCCAATGGATCGTGGCCTCAACCTCCATGGGCTCTAAATATTTTTAAAAGGGCATTTTGGTAACTTTGTCTGTTTGTTCTGTTCTCTAGAGTCTAGCTCTTCTTCAAATCACAGATCTGTTTTTTCACTTCCATTTCCCATTTCTTCTCAAAGCCCAAACAAATACTAAGCTAATAGACTTCGGAAGGTGATGGATAGTATTATTTTTGATTTTCAAACTGCTTTATCCCTGGTAAGTTGATTACCGATAATGCGATGGTTGGCTTTGAGTGCATGCATACTTTGCGTCAGAAAGCTAAAGGTAAGAAAGGATCTATGGCTTTGAAGTTAGATATGACTAAGGCATATGATATGGTGGAGTGGATTTTTCTAAAGGGTATGATACGTCGTTTGGGTTTATCAGAGCTTTGGATTTCAAGGATTATGGACTGTGTGACTTCGGTATCCTATTCTTTTATTTTTAAGGGATCTATTAAAGGGAATATTCGGCTATCAAGGGGTCTCAGGCAGAGAGACTTGCTGTCTTCGTATTTATTCTTGTTATGCGCGGAAGGGTTCTTTAGGCTGATAAAGAAGTCAGAGAGGGATGGGGTGTATTATGGACTCCGATGTAGCCGGCCAGGATAAAAAATATCTCATCTTTTTTATGCTGATGATAGTCTTTTATTCACTAAAGCTAGTTCTGCGGAGTGTGCCAATGTTCATCGAATTTTGAAGGATTATTCTTCTGCTTTCCGGACAATTTGTTAACTTTAATAAATCAGCAGTTTGTTTTAGTAAACAAGTGGATTTGGCCGAGAGATTGGAGTTGGCTAAAATTTTGAATATGAAGTTTGTTGCGTGTCATGAAAACTATTTGGGGCTGCCGTGTCTGACTAAAAGAAGTAAGAGGGTGATGTTTGATAATGTGAAACAGAGGGTTTGGAACAAGATTCGAACTTGGAGACATCGTTTTTTTCTCGATAGGGGGTCATGAAGTTCTTCTCAAAGATGTTATTCAATCAATTTCAGTTTACTCGATGAACCTTTTTCGTCTTCCGTTTTCTCTTGTTTCTGATATTCATAGGATGTGTGCAAAATTCTTTTTTTTTTTGGGAGGGGGGGGGGGGGGGGGGGTAGTCCAAAACGAAAGCTCCGTTGGTGCTATTGGGATACTTTTTTGTAATTATTCTTGTGGGTTGGGTTTTCGTGATATTGGTGCTTTCAATCAGGCAGTGCTGGAGAATTTGTACCAAATCGGAATCTTTGATTGCTAGATTTCCCAAAATCAAATTTCCTTTCCGCTGAGAGGGGTAATTCGAGGTCCTTTTTTTGTGGAGAAGTTTAATTTGGGGAAGACTTCTTTTGGAAAGAGGTTTTAGGTGGAGAATTGGGAATGGACGGTCAGTTTTTGTATACAAGGATAGGTGGATTCCGCATCTCTCGACTTTCAAGGTGTTTTCTCCGCATGTTCTTGGTGAGGATACGATTGTGGCAGATTTGAAGATTGTTAATGGTGAATGGATAGCGGATTTAATAAGGGGTTCCTTTTCTTCAGAGGAGGCTGACGATATTTTTGGTCTTCCTCTTTGTTACTCTGATTTGCCGGACCGGCTCATATGGCACTTCGAAAAGTCAGGTGAGTTTTCTGTTCGTAGTGGATACTAGTTGGCTCGGAATTCCCTTTCTCGTCTTAGTTGTTCTGGATTGAGTGGGTTTGAATCATGGTGGAATTTTTTTTGGAAAATTCATATTCTTTCAAAAATCAAGCTTTTCATGTGGAAAGCTTGTAATAATTGGATTCCTACACGGGTGAATTTATGGTATCATGGTATGCGTTTGGAGACCCGTTGTCTGCTATGTTTGAAGTCTCCAGAATCCTCGCTGCATGCTTTGTGTGTTGGAACCCCGTTCACCGTTCACCGGTCATGCAGCGGAACTAGGTTTTAATTTTTTTTTATACAGATCATATATGTATCTGGGACCAGTGAACTTTGGATCGTAATTATTTTTCGGAACTAATACATACAATATGTATATACAGGACATTGTAATCAACAAAAATCAGAAGAACATACCAACGTTTGGAGGCTCTTTCACTTTATAATATGCTCCTGTCTGAACCAATCTTACAAACGTTTGGAAGCTCTTTCACTTTACGATGTGCTTCTGTTTGAACGACTCGATCTTCTTCGCTATCTCCCGAAACTGGTAACTGCATGTGGGCATGTCACGGTCTCAGGAACTTGAATGGAGGATGTAGAGAGAATTGAAGAAACTCTTTCTTCTATGTGTTTCAAAAACACACAAAACATGAAACAATATATATATATATATCACGCATGTTGTTGCTTATATCACAAATATTTTTCTGTTGTTGCTATTTCACACACACACACACACACACACACACACATATATATATATATATATATATATCACGCATACTGATGCTTATATATATTAATAAGCCAACTCTTTTCTATATCCTATCAGCACTCTACTTCTGTTTATATATATATATATGTGTGTGTGTGTGTGTGTGTGTGTGTGTGTGTGCGTGTGTGCGTGTGTGCGTGTGTGCGTGTGTGCGTGTCAAGTATTTGCATTCTATGCAAATTCTTCTTTTGACTATTGTTTCATGTGTACACACCAATTTGCCTCCAATACAATCTCTTGTGTTATTAATAGATATATATATCTTTAAATTATCTTTTTCAAATATATTAAATATATTAAAAGTGATAATAATTATTTTAAATTTAAACTTAAATTCAAATACTTAGATAAATGATTTAGTAAAATAAAATAATCATATTATTTTATCTTCACCTAAATCCATATATCAACTAACACCCTCCAATTAAATAGTTAATTAATAATTCATAATTATCAATATAATTAAATAATCTAATTATTTAATTAATTTAACTATTAACATTAATTAATTAAATAATCTCATTATTCAATTAATTCCCGAATAAATACAATTAATTGGACAATCCAATTAATTAACCGTGGCCCTTGTTACCTTAATCGATCGGGCTAGCAATGACATCTAATGGACCCACAATATTTTGAGCTCCAATAATCATCGGAATCATTAATTAAACTCTTTAATTAATATTCCTTGGTTATTAACTCCGGTGTTATTCCACTAGAAACCCGAAGCTGCACTCTCTTAACTGTAGATGCTTTTACACAGACCGATACAACTCGGTGTCCATCGATATAGCTATTACACATGGTGTGATCCGCCACAATAGTTCATAATTAGAGCTGGGTCATAATGTCTGTTATACCCCTCTAATTACATATATCCTTTAAGTACCTTTGATTCTCTAATGAACAATAAATCATATTTCCTCACGAAATTAAGAGAGCGCTCATATTGTCCAAGCCTCGAATCAACCCTTAAGGGAACTACCATCTACTTATCATAAGAATGAGTGGATTCCACTATTGTGTACAAACAATCCCAGCCACAAGCCAAACCGCAATCCCAACATACGAAGTATATTGATCAGGAAATACATCTGACCTCACTCATGGTATATCAAAGACCACGATTTAACCTGAAGGAGTCGATAAGACACTCAGGATTAAGATCATCCATATATAACCATCATTAGTTGATATCTATGAATCTCATGGGTAAACAGATCTTGGTGAGAGATCCATATAGATCATGACCCAGTCCTATATGATCACATCATATAAGGTGCCTCCATTCCCATATCTCATATGCATGATTCGGGATAGAATCATCGTACATTACGGAATGGACTGCATCTATAGATTAACCACAAATAAAGTACCCAGCTTTATTTGCTATCTATGGACTCTTTAGATTGCACGTCACTTACTGTATCCATCTGTATATAACACTCATATACAAAGTTCGAGATTACATCCGGCAATCTTGGATGTTAAATATATGTACAAGTTATAAAATAAACAACACAACAATAATGAATTGAACTTTTCCTTTTATTTATTTCATAAATCCATTTACAAATTACATGTTTATGGCATAAACCCCAACATTGTGGTCATGTAAGAAATTTGAGGTGGTTAGGAATAGCTGTTGTTTTCAGGGTGGTGGTCGTTGTTTGGAGTCAGGTTCATTTTTGGATTTTGTCAACTTATGTAAGAAGGTTGTTGATACTGAGTATTTTGAATTCTTGTGTGTGTTGTGGTGGCGAATTTGGCAGTGTAGAAATTAGTTGGTGAATAGGAAGACTCCACATCCTGTGTCTGATATACATGCCTGGGCAACTTATTTCTTGATGGAATTTAGAGGCCACAATCAGGAGGCTAGGGTTAGGCCTATAGGGGTGATCAAACAGGTTCTGCGGTGGGTTGCTCCCTCTAAGGGGCTGTTTAAAATTAATACGGATACGGGCTTGCGAGTGGTTGATAATTTATATGGTATTGAGGTGGTTATTCGGGATTGGAAAGGCTGGGTCGGTTGTCTTTTTATCTTCGGGTGTCTACTAATCTTGACCCCCAAATTGTGGAGGCTTTAGCGATTTTAAGAGGAGTTCGTTTAGCTTTTAGTATGGGTTTAGTGTCTGCTGGTGTAGAGTCAGATGCTTTAACTGTGGTGGATGCAATTCGATCTCAGGTTGTGCCTCTTGCTGATGTTGGAGTGATTATTCATGATATTATACGGGAGATTTCGATATGCGAAATCTTTTCGGTTGCTTTTGTTCCCCGTCCTGCTAATAAGGTAGCTCATTATTTAGCGAAACTTGCTGTAGATTATGTGGGTGAATCTTTGTGGTTATATGATTGGGTGATTGCCCAAGCTCTGTGTAATTCTTTTTTCTTCAATGGAAAAGGTTATTTCAAAAAAAAAAAAATACTATACGCAGTATGCAACTGCTTAACTAACCAAACAAATCAAAACATTTTCGAAAGTGGAAATCACAAGAAATGATCAAAAGTTTATTGCTTTATTGATTCAGCTATCATTTTATTTTAGGTAAAAATGTTTTTAGTCCTCATAGTTTACACTATTATATGTTCTGGTCCCTCTAATTTCAGAATTAGCCTGTTTGATCCTTTCGTAACAGATTCCATTTAAAACAGTCAATCTGACATGTACAGAAGGCAAAAAGCCCTTATTGCCCCTAAAAGTGTTTGAAGAACATAAAAAGACATTTGTGACCCTTAAAGATGTTGAAGGACATGGGAATTACATTTTTATCCCTTGAAGTAACCGTTGCACATTGTAATGACTACATCGTGGCTTATATAAAGCCCTACAAATTCTCATTTCACATACACATCATATTCTGATACACAAACACATTCTCATAAACACAACATAATATTCAAAGAAACACATCCAACAAACACATCTCCAACAAACAAATGTCCGGCAATTTCCAACAAAACATATCCAAAATCACATATCCAAAATCATTTGTCCATTTCTACTCCAACATTACACATCTATAAAATCGACAACACACCACATCAATATCAAGTTCAACAATTATGGAGGCTACATCAAGCTCAACAATTAGCATCAACGGGGCGATAATAAAATTCAAAAACCGAAAATACACATGTGGGATTAAAGTTGCTGTGAAGATTTCTGGATCTGAAAACAACCAAAAGAAATTGTTTTTCTAATGTGAGAGAGGAAAATGTAAATTCTATACATTTTGGGAACCCGATAACAAAGAATTCAACCAAACGAAATACATAGAAAGCATTTTACAAAGGTTTGGAAGTGAAGCTAATTTTCAACAGCTTGAACAAGAAATGACAGTTTTAAATGCAAGATTGAGGAAGCTGGAAATGGTATGAGAAATGGTGCAGCACCTAGATATTGGGGTTTATTCCCTAAAGATGTAATTTGTAAATGAATTTATGAAATAAATAAAAAGAAAAGTTCAATTCATTCTTGTTGTGTTGTTTATTTTATAACTTGTGCATATACTTAATATCCAAGATTGCCAGATGCAATATCGAACCGTGTATATGAGTGTCATATACGGATGGATACAGTAAGAGACGTGCAATCTAAAGAGTCCATAGATAGCAAATAAATATGAGTACTTTATTTGTGGTTAATCTATAGCTACGGTCCATTCCGTAATGTACGGTGATTCTATCCTGAATCATTCATATTGAGATATGAGAATAGAGGCACCTTGTATGATGTGATCATATAGGGCTGGGCCATGATCTATATGAATCTCTTAACAAGATCCGTTTACCGATGAGATTCATATATATCAACTAATGATGGCTATATATAGGTGATCTTAATCCTGAGTGTCTTATCGACCCCTTCAGGTTAAATCGTGGTATTTGATATACCATGGGTGAGGTCAAATGTATTTCCTGATCAATATACTTCGTATGTTGGGATTGCGGTTTGGCTTGTGGCTGGGATTGTTTGTACACAATAGTGGAATCCACTCATTCTTATGATAAGTAGATGGTAGTTCCCTTAAGGGTTGATTCGAGGCTTGGACAATATGAGCGCTCTCTTAATTTCGTGAGGAAATATGATTTATTGTTCATTAGAGAATCAAAGGTACTTAAAGGATATATGTAATTAGAGGGGTATAACAGACATTATGACCCAGCTCTAATTATGAACTATTGTGGCGGATCACACCATGTGTAATAGCTATATCGATGGACACCGAGTTGTATCGGTCTGTGTAAAAGCATCTACAGTTGAGAGAGTGCAGCTTCGGGTTTTTAGTGGAATAACACCGGAGTTAATAATCAAGGAATATTAATTGAAGAGTTTAATTAATGATTCCGAAGATTATAGGAGCTCAAAATACTGTGGGTCCATTCGGTCTCATTGCTAGCCCGATCGATTGAGGTAACAAGGGTCACGGTAAATTAATTGGATTGTCCAATTAATTGTGTTACGAAAGTGACACACATTTATTTGGGAATTAATTGAATAGTGGGATTTTTTAATTAATTAATGATAATGATTATGTTAATTAAATAATTATATTATTTAATTGTGTAAATAATCATTAATTGGAGGGTGTTAGTTGATATATGGATTTAGGTGAAGATAAAATAATATGATTATTTTATTTTCACTAAATCAGTTATCTAAATATTTGAATTTAAGTTTAAATTTATAATACTTATTATCATTTTTAATATATTAGATATATTTGAAAAGGATAATTAAAAGATATATGTCAATCAATAACACAAGAGATTACATTGGGTGCAAATTGGTGTGTGCATATATATAAGTGTTTGTATAGGATAAAAAAAAGGATATATATATATATATATATATATATATATATATATATATATATATATATATATAACACAAAAGAGAGATATAGATTAAGAAAAAAAAGAGAAGCAAATATATTTTTGTTTTTTTGCATGTGGTCGTGTACAGAGTGACACGAAAAAGAAAAAGAAAATTATATTTTATTTTAAAAACTAGAATTGTTCAAGTTGTCTTCTCTCTCGAAGAAAGAGTTTCTTCAAGTGTTTTCTCTACATCCTTCATTCAAGTTTCTGAGACATTGACGAGCCCACACGTAGTTACCAGTCCCGGGAGATAACGAGGAATATCGAGTGGTTTAGACATAGGCATATCGTAAAGTGAAGGAGCCTCCAAACATTGGTAAGTTTTTCTTCTTGTGATTATATCGATTTCAATTTCCTGTGTTTACATATTGTATGTATTAGTTTCAAAAAATAATTACAATCCCAAGTTCACTGGTCCCAGATACAGATTATGATCTGTATTAATAAATTTAAAACTTAGTTCCGCTGCGTAACCAGTGAACATGGTTCCAACAATTGGCATCAGAGCCAAATTTATTTTCAAAACAAGAAATTGTTTTCGATGCTCCTGTATGTATGACTGTGTAGGTACGATTTAAATTGACTGTATGTTGTTTTTGTATGCATATATATATAATTTATAAAAATATGATTGATCGTTAATAATATGGTAATGTGGATTTAGGGTTTATGTGTTGTATTATTATTATTATTATTATTATTATTATTATTATTATTATTATTTTTGTTATTGTATTGTAAAAAAAAATGTAACCTATATTGAAGACCTGGAAAAATCACGAATAAGGATTCATGAGATGAATCGGAGTGATCTGAAGAGACTGGAAGACTCAGAAATTACAAGAAGACCAAGGAATGCCTTGGGGGTATTTTTGTAATTTTAGATTCCAATTTTTTTTAGGTTAAACAATCCACAGTACCCGGTCAATTCATGTATGCTTTATATTATGTGAGGATAAAAGCATTGTCATGCATACATATGTAATTTAGATTAGATGTGACTACACAAATATATTTGATATGTCATACATGAATTATAGTCTGATATTTTATATATATTTTTTAATGTGATTAAAATAGGCAATATACATAAATGACTATGAATAATGAGATTAGTTTTTTAATGCTTAGAAAACTCAGTAATTCTCATTAATACTAATCTAGTTATTAAAGAGTTTAATAAGTTAGATTAATAAGGTTATTTATTGTAATTAGGATTAATATGATTAATTACCTAATAATAAATTATCAGAATAAAGTGTTAGGGTTTTAATAGTTAAAACTTGGTAAACACTAATATAATAATCTGACCTTAGTAAATAGTTTACAAAGGCATAAATTATTCACTAATATATTAGATTTTTAATTGTTAAAAATCATTAAAAATTTATTAGTTGATTAGAATTTGTTTCTAATTAGTTAATACGCTAGATAACTTGATTAAAGTTAGTCGTTTAATTCTGTAGAGTCTAGGTGCATTAACTGTTAATAGAAAACCCTAATTTTAAAATAGTGAGTGGGAGAGAGATATATGACATATATATCCCGCGGTCTCCATCATTAGTTCAACACCGTGAGATCTGAGTGGGGCCTCGTGACGGCTTTGCTTTCGTTCTCCCTAAGGAGGGTTTCTACAAATCTCAATACCAAGGTTGGCATCCCAAGTAGGATTTCTGAGGATATTTTGGGATTGACCGACCCTAAGGCGGTAATTCTCGAGTTAAGCCCGTGAGATCTAAAATGATGGGTTACACTCACGAAGATTTCGATTAAGTTTGTTAATTAAAAACCTGACTGAATGAGCGATGGTTGAGTGATATGGAATAAGAGTTATTCTAGAATATCATTTGATTGAGAATGTCTCGGTCCAACATGCAAAGACTTGACCGACCCTAAGACGACACTTCTTTGTGGTATGCTGGATTATCGTGGTATAGTAACTAGTTTTAGGGTAGTTCTAGTTCGTTAAACATGTGCATGCATCATGTTTAAATTTATGTCAAAGCACTCACACTTGTTTTAAATAAATGACTGAATGAATGGTTTATTTATTTCAGCAATAATGTCTTCTACATTACTTCAAATTCTCTTAAACGACAAATTAACTGGTGATAACTACACTAAGTGAAAACTTAACATTAATGCAATATTGGTCACCAAAGACCTCAAGTTTGTGCTTACGGAGGAATGTACTCCAACGTCTGCTGCCAATGCCACACGAACTGTTCGTGAGGCATACGAGCGATGGGTCTCATCTGATGAGAAGGCTCGAACATATCTGTTGGCTTCTATGACATACGTGCTTGTCACAAAGCATGAAGCAATGACTTCAGCATTTGAAATCATGGAGTCATTGCAAGCTATGTTCGGGCAGCCCTCCGAGCAAAAGCGACACAAAACCATTCATTATGCTATGCTCGCTCGGATGAAGGAAGGTACATCAGTTCGGGAACATGTCCTGAGCATGATGTCCTACTTCAACACGGCAGAAGTCAATGGTGGGGCCATTGATGAACCCAGTCAAGTGAGCATCATACTGACGACTCTTCCGAAGAGTTTCGATTAGTTTAAGAGCAACTACAGGATGAACAAGTTAAAGTTTAGTCTGACACAGTTGTTCAATGAGCTTGCTACCTTTAAGTCTTTAATTAAGGACAGTAAGGGTAATACCGGTGAGGTAAATGTTGCCGAACCATCTTCATCCTCAAATAATAAAAAGAGGAAGAGGTCTGCTGGGAAGGCGAAGGGTAAGCCCAAACCCAAGAAAGTCCAAAGCAAAAAGAAGGGCGCCTCTACCAACCAAGGCTAAGGAAAATGTTTTCATTGCGACAAGGTCGGGCACTGGAAGAGGAATTGTCCTCAATACCCGGAGGAGGTAGCCAAGAAGAAAAAGACGAAAGATAAATATGATTTACTTGTTCTTGAATCTTGTTTAGTGGAAGATGATTCCTCATCATGTATAATTGATTCGGGGGCCACTAACCATGTTTGTTCTTCTTTGCAGTGGACTGATTCTTAGACACAGCTAGATGAGGGACCTTCTCAATGCGTGTGGGGTCGGGGGATGTCGTATCGAAAAAAGCAGTGGGAGCGATAAGATTGTAATTTTGTAATAATAATAGTTTTTTATTATTGAACAATGTTTTTTATATTCCTGGATTTACACGGAATTTGATTTTCGTTTCTAAGTTGTTAGAACAAAAATATTATGTTTCTTTTAATAATAAGTCTGTTATTATTGGAAAGAATGGTCTGAATATTTGTTCAGGAATTAATGAAAACAATTTGTATGTGTTAAGACTGTTAATACATGCTACACTGCTCAACACCGAAATGTTTAAGGTTGAAAAACCAAAAACTAAACGACATAAGATTTCTCCAGATAATGAAACGTATCTCTGGCATCTAAGGCTTGGTCATATCAACCTTGACCGATTAAACAAACTAGTAAAAAATGGACCGTTAAGTGAGTTAAAGGTTTGCACCTTACCTGTCTGCGAATCTTGTTTGGAAGGTAAGATGACTAAGAGATCTTTTACTAGAAAAGGGCTTAGAGCTAAAGAACCGCTAGAGCTTGTACATACAGACGTCTACGGACCAATGAATGTTAAATCTAAGGGTGGTTATGAGTATTATGTCACCTTTAAAGATGACTACTCAAGATAAAGATAAGTCTACCTAATGCAATGGAAGTCGGAAACATTTGAAATGTTCAAAGAATTCCAAGCTGAAGTTAAGAATCAATTAGGTAGGACTATCAAGTCACTACGATCGGATCGTGGAGGTGAGTACCTTGACCAAGAGTTTGAAGACTGCATGGTCGAGTATGGGATAGTTTCCCAACTCACAGCTTCAGGTACACCTCAACAAAATGGTGTAGCGGAGAGAAGAAATAGAACCCTGATGGAAATGGTGAGATCTATGATTAGTTTCTCATCATTTTCAAATTCCTTTTGGGGATATGAGTTACAAACAGAGGCATACATTTTGAATGTAGTGCCATCCAAATCTATTCCTAAGACTCCCATAGAGTGTTGGAATGGTCGTAAAGCTAGTTTGTGACATTTCCGCATATAGGGGTGTCCAGCACACGCGCTGAAGAACAGAACTGGAAAGCTAGACTCTAAGTCTGTTGTCTTCCTGTTTGTAGAATACTCCAAGTAGACTAGAGGTGGACACTTCTATAGTCCTAAAGACAACAAAGTATTTATATCGACAAATACAATGTTTCTTGAGGACAATTACATTAGTGACCATAAACCTCGTTCCAAGATTATATTAAATGAGTTGGACCTTGGTGAGACTAGTGTTTCATCAACAAAAGTTATTGATCCACAAACATCCGAGAGTCAGATGGTTCCTGATCAGGATACACTACCACCTAGATGTAGTGAGAGGGTTGTAAGACAACCTTAACGCTATTTAGGTATAGGTGAGGGATAATGTGTTGTCTCTGCTGATAGTGTGGATGATCCATTGACATTTAAGAATGCAATGGAAGATCCTGATAAAGAGGAATGGCTTAAAGCCATGAATCTCGAGATGGAGTCCATGTACTCTAATTCAGTCTGGGATCTTGTAGACTTACTGGATGGGATAAAACCCATAGGGTGTAAGTGGATCTACAAGAGAAAGAGAGGAGTAGACAGAAAGGTAGAGACTTTTAAGGGAAGGCTAGTGGCCAAGGGTTATACCCAGAAAGAGGGCGTAGATTATAAAGAGACCTTCTCACTAGTAGCCATGTTTAAGTCTATTAGGATTCTCTTATCCATTGCTGCCTATTTTGATTACAAAATTTGGCAAATGGACATCAAAACTACATTCTTGAATGGCAATCTTGATAAGAGCATCTATATGATGCAACAAGAGGGATTCGTGTCTCTAGATCAAGAGCAAAAGGTTTGCAAGCTACAAAGGTCCATCTATTGGCTTAAGCAAGCATCTAGATCTTGGAACATTAGGTTTGATGATGTGATCAAAACCTTTGGCTTCGAGCAGAACGTCGATAAGCCTTGTGTCTATAAGCGCATCATTGATAAGAAAATAGTTTTTCTCGGTCATATACGTAGATGATATCCTACTCATTGGAAATGATATGGGAGTGTTGTTTGATGTAAATGGTTGGTTGGCTAGCCAATTCCAAATGAAAGATTTGGGAGAGACGAGTTATGTTCTAGGGATCTAACTTATAAGGGATCGTAAGAACAAACTCATAGCACTGTCTCAGGCATTATATATCGACAAGATTCTTATACGATTTTCGATGTGAAACTCAAAGAAATGTAATTTACCTTCTAGGCATGGAGTTCACTTGTCTACGGAACAGTGTCCTAAGACACCTCAAGAAGTTGAGGATATGAGATGTGTACCCTATGCATCGGCAGTAGGTAGTCTCATGTATGCTATGTTATGCATGAGACCAGACATCTGTTATGCAGTAGGAGTAGTCAACAGATACAAGTCTAACCCATGATTGGATCATTGGGTTGCTGTCAAGACAATTCTCAAGTATCTTCGGAGAACGAGAGACTATATGCTAGTGTATTTCGGGCAGGATTTGATCCCGTTATGATACACGTATTTTGATTTTTAGTCAGACAGGGATTCTAGAAAATCTACATCTGGTTCAGTATTCACCTTGGGTGGTGGAGCCATTGTGTGGAGAAGTATCAAGAAATCTTGCATTGCTGACTCCACTATGGAAGCCGAATATGTAGCTGCTAGTGAAGCTGCTAAAGAGGTTGTTTGGCTTCGTAAGTTCTTGAGTGATCTGAAAGTTGTTCCAGATCTGGATAGGTCTATCACACTTTATTGTGATAACAATGGTGATGTGACTAATTCCAAAGAACCAAGAAGCCACAAAAAGGGAAGCATATAGAGAGAAAGTATCATCTCATTAGAGAGATAGTGCATAGAGGAGATGTGATCGTCATCAAGATAGCCTCACAAGACAATCATGATGATCCATTTACGAAGACATTACCGGCTAAAGTGTTTTTGGGTTACCTAGATGGTCTAGGGTTATGAGACATGTCTCACATGCTTTAGTGCAAGTGGGAGATTGTTGGGGTTTATACTCTAAAGATGTAATTTGTAAATTAATTTATGAAATAAATAAAAAGAAAAGTTCAATTCATTCTTGTTGTGTTGTTTATTTTATAACTTGTGCATATACTTAATATCTAAGATTGCCAGATGCAATATCGAACCGTGTATATGAGTGTCATATACAGATGGATACAGTAAGAGACGTGCAATCTAAAGAGTCCATAGATAGCAAATAAAGATGGGTACTTTATTTGTGGTTAATCTATAGCTACGGTCCATTCCGTAATGTACGGTGATTCTATCCTGAATCATTCATATTGAGATATGAGAATAGAGGCACCTTGTATGATGTGATCATATAGGGCTGGGCCATGATCTATATGAATCTCTCAACAAGATCCATTTACCGATGAGATTCATATATATCAACTAATGATGGCTATATATAGGTGATCTTAATCCTGAGTGTCTTATCGACTCCTTCAGGTTAAATCGTGGTATTTGATATACCATGGGTGAGGTCAAATGCATTTCCTGATCAATATACTCCGTATGTTGGGATTACGGTTTGGCTTGTGGTTGGGAAGGTTTGTATACAATAGTGGAATCCACTTCTTCTTGTGAGAAGTATATGGTAGTTCCCTTAAGGGTTGATTCGGGGCTTGGACAATATGAGCGCTCTCTTAATTTCGTGAGGAAATATGATTTATTGTTCATTATATAATCAACGGTACTTAAAGGATATATGTAATTAAGGGGGTATAACGGACATTATGACCCAACTCTAATTATGAACTACTGTGGAGGATCACACCATATGTAATAGCTATATTGATGGACACCGAGTTGTATCGGTCTGTGTAAAAGCGTATACAGTTGAGAGAGTGTAGCTTCGGGTTTTTAGTGGAATAACATCGGAGTTAATAATCAAGGAATATTAATTAAAGAGTTTAATTAATGATTCCGAAGATTATAGGAGCTCAAAATACTGTAGGTCCATTAGGTCCCCTTACTAGCCTGATCGATTTAGGTAACAAGGGTCATGGTAAATTAATTAGATTGCCCAATTAATTGTGTTACGAAAGTGACACGTATTTATTTGGGAATTAATTGAATAATAAGGTTATTTAATTAATTAATGATAATGGTTATGTTAATTAGATAATTAGATTATTTAATTGTGTAAATAATCATTAATTGGAGGGTGTTAAGTTGATATATAGATTTAGGTGAAGATAAAATGATATGATTATTTTATTTGTACTAAATCATTTATCTAAGTATTTGAACTTAAGTTTAAATTTATAATACTTATTATCACTTTTAATATATTATATATATTTGAAAATGATAGTTAAAAGATATATATCAATTAATAATACAAGAGATTGCATTGAATGCAAATTGGTGTGTGCATATATAAATGTTTGTATAGGATACAAATAAGGATATATATATATATAAAGAACACACACAAGAGAGATATAGATTAAGAAAAAAAAAGGAAATATATTTTTGTTTTTTTTGCATGTGGTCGTGTACAGAGTGACACGAAAAAGAAAAAGAAAATTATTATTATATTTTATTTTAAAAACTAGAATTGTTCAAGTTGTCTTCTCTCTCTCGAAGAAAGAGTTTCTTCAAGTGTTTTCTCTACATCCTCCATTTAAGTTCCGCGTCCACATGCAGTTTCCAGTCCCGGGAGATAGCGAGGAAGATCGAGTGGTTCAGACAGGAGCATATTGTAAAGTGAAGGAGCCTCTAAACGTTGGTAAGTTTTTCTTCTTGTGATTATATCGATTTCAAATTCCTGTGTTTACATATTGTATGTATTAGTTTCGAAAAATAATTACGATCTCAAGTTCACTGGTCTCAAATACAGATTATGATATGCATTAAAAATTTTAAAACCTAGTTTCGCTGCGTAACCGGTGAACGGGGTTCCAACACTATAAAACTTACATGTAAGGATGCATAATCTGGAAACAAATATTCATGGGAGAATGCATCACCTAGAGTTTAAAGAAGGAAGCTCAAAGCTGATGTGGGTAGTTAACATGTCTTTGTTTTGTGTACATGGCAATCATTGTACTTAGTATGACAAACAAATACTACATGTAATAATAAGTAATGTTTAAGCATAAATAAAAAGTAGTTATAGTTAAGCATTTAAGTATAGTACACAAACTAGAATCACAGCCAAAAACCACCAATATTCATGCTTCTCTGTGTGCTAGCACTTTCAAAAAGAATATTAAGCACATCTAATGGTCTGATAAATATATCTATAAATATCTAGCAATAGTATCCATGTAAATACACATAAAATAGTTGTGGCAAAAAAGTAGTTTAATAAAAGTTTCCAAATAAAACCAGGTGATGTTGTCTTCCACCTTTCCAAGTGTTGTTGTCTTAGTTAAGAACTTGAGAGTGGGGTTGATTCTGGGTTGTTGGAGGCTGTGAAGATGACTGTGTTTGAGTAGTTTGTTAACAGAAAATGAAAACGAAATTAGAACAGTCATAGAATATTTTTAGAAAAAATGGTAGA
Source organism: Dipteronia dyeriana (assembly GCA_032871835.1). Lineage (NCBI taxonomy): Eukaryota > Viridiplantae > Streptophyta > Magnoliopsida > Sapindales > Sapindaceae > Dipteronia > Dipteronia dyeriana. The sequence continues at coordinate 47,385,925 of CM065303.1, read as the reverse complement.
ATCGTGAAATCAGGTAATCAACTGAAATGGTAGTTTCCGTGTCAGTTTCTCAAAAGATTAAAATCAGAGTGTGAAAGAAATGACTGTCTTTGAGTAGGTTGTGTTGTTTATGGTAAGGTTTGGGGAAACATATTCAGATTTTTTGGTAGTACTTAGAGGGAAACAGAATTGGATAGAGAAAGAATAGATCAAAAATTAAAACAAGTTAAGAACGTAATACCATTTTTTTACAGGTCCTTTTGTTGTGGCCATGTTCTGAACAAATCTTGCAAACAACTGTTCCAGACCTTCCTCCTTTAGGTGGCTAATCTGGTTCCCCCTTTCTCTGTGTCTTAGGTCTGCCTGGTTGGACAGTACGGGGTGGTGGAATCAAATATTCCGTTTGACCTTCAATAAGTAAACAAGTAGGCACTTCTGGTCACCTTTTTTGATCAGGTATGAGATGGATCATACCTCTATAAGTCTGCAAGTAAGCACTCTTGCTCAGACTTTGATGGACAAAATCACTAATCTTATATTTCATAATAGATTTACCACATTAATGGCTGATGGTAGCCATTGCATGGGTACATGGAATCTCACTCATCTGCCAGTACCCACACTGATAACTATACTCCCTAAGTTTCACACCGTATCCCCCAGTTGGACCCAAAATCTCGTATTCCCCATTCCAAACTGCTATAATTGTTAATAACCTACTTTCTCTACCATGCTTCAAGATTTTAGCATTCACCCTTTGTGGCAAAACAAAATTCCACGTTTCACACTCCTCTTTCCTTTCTTGGAATTTTCTCATAATCATTCTTCTAACAAACTCTAACAACTGTAAATAAGATGCATCCCTATAGAAACCTAGCATGTTGTTAAATGCTTTGGTCATGTTATTAGTGACATGGTCACATCTAATGTTTTGGTCATAAGCAAACCTATACCAATGTTCTGTGTCATTATTTTGCTGCCAAGACTTGGCAGCAGGGTCAATGACACCTATCTCATTCATTGCCTAATTGAAGTCAAACACGTTACAACTTCTCGTGGCCCTACAAAACAACATCTTATAATGCTCACCCTTGTAGGTAAGTCTAAAATTGGAAAAAATATGTCTCGCACAATACCTGTAACATGATAATACAAGTTTTTAAAATGAGAAAGCATAAGATTAAATTTATAAAAAAATCATAAGCGATCTTCGTTTGGCAAAGGGAAAATGCAATCCTAAAGCTGCAATGACACATTTTTATCTGTCTGACATGAATGTCAAGTTCCTGCTTTCTGGGTACTTCATATGGATATTCAAGTTGTTTAAGAACCATTCCCAACTTGTTTGATTCTCCTTTTCACAGATGCAAACTGCTATTGGGAATAACCCACTGTTTGCATCCAATGCGACTGCAGACAGTAGCACTCCTCCAAAAGGTCATCCATTCCAATGAAGGGCCTATATCCCTCCAAGAACCCAAGTTTATGAGCTTCGAAACTTAGAAACATCCTTTGAAAGGTTGGTTGTGGTTGCTGGGTGTAGATATGTACTGTTGATCCGGGGTTGCTTTGGTTTACCATGTAAGCATATCTCCTTAGTAAATCAAAACACTTAGCATGGTCTTTTGCTAACCCCGTTAAGGCTCTTTTCCTTGCATTATAAAGCCTTTGAACGTCCACCGAGACCCTATAGTTCTCCATTAAAAGATCACCTATCACTTTAACACTAACACTTGGGTTTGTCTTCACAAGGTTCTCAAACTTAGAGGCAATCCACTTCACTTTGGCCTCTTTGTTGTTGTAAACCCTATGACATTCATGTTTGTCCACCAATGTGTTAATCATGAATGTCATTTTGTCAATCATTCATGACCCATGTGCCCTCCAAGGGCAACTATCTCCTAAGCACTTGTAGGTCTGTCTCACATTGTCATTTTCACTCTTTTTAAAACCACTTCATGTTGAATTGCATATTCCCTAAATATCTCTCACATTTGGACTGCACTGTTAAATGTCTGACCTACATGAAACTTAATTTCACCACCCATCATTTTCTTGAAAGGATTACCTTTCATCAGTCTAGCTATTGATCGGAACGATTTATATACCTATTTGAGGTCCCCATTACCTCGCTTTTGTTCTTATTTTCGAGTATATTTTGGTATTTGATGTGTTTGTGAGTCTTGTGTAGGTACATGTTCCTTACGGAAGGTTTTTGAGCTTAATTGAAGAGTTTTGGAGGTTAAAGAGCAGAATTTGGAATAGCTTATACAGACACCTCAACTTTAGAAAGTCATATCTCTCTCCTCCGATTGAAATACATCACCCATAACCACTTTTCGGAAAGCCCCGGAGGTTTTCTTTTCAACGTATTATTCTGAGGTTTGTAAAGAAAGTTATGACCATTTTTGTAATGGTGCGTAGAGGTGCGGTACTCAACCGTGCGAGACCAATTTGCAAACCGTATTTTATACCGCGTAGAAGGGCAGCAACCTCTAAAAAGTGATGTGCGGTTCGCGGTGTTGATGCGTACAGAACATCGTACCGAATATCTTGACGGAAATACATTTTTCAGTCATTTTCAGAGGGGTATTCTTATCTTTTCACCAAAAAGTCTTGCTCTAACCTCCCACACTATAAATACCCTATTTTCTCCTCATTCTTGAGACCTTTCTTCCCCTCTTTTCCCCTTCTCACGCCTCTTCTCTTCTTCTTCCATTTTCTTTCACCTCTTGCTCTCATGGAGAATTTTCCTCCATGGGAGCTCACCATACACCTCCACCTCACCACTATACACTTCCTCCATCCATCTTAGAGTAGATTACAAAGAAATTAGGAGCCAAATTCGAGCTAGGAAGGCTAGAAGCATCTTTCGAGGACTTGTCTTCAATGGTTTGCTCTTATTTGCTCATTTCTTTGTATTCTTGTTGTCTTTGACGTGTAAAAACAATTTTGGGATATTGTAAACCTACAATTGTGTAATAAATGTATTGATTGTTCTTAAATCCATTTGGGTTTTGTTTTACTCTTTGCTATATGTGTTTTTATGCTCTTAATATGATATGTATGTTTATGAATTGTTAGAAATCAATATGTGTCCATGATTGGGTTTAGGAGTAGTTGTAATTTAGAGTAGAAATTCGATACCTATGATTGTTGATTGATTGATGGATGACTTGAAATTCCATGTATTGAGTAATTTGAGTAATAGGGATTTTAGCCCCAAAGAGTAGAAAAGGTTTCAGTTCATGCTTTTAGTTGCTAAATTGTCCTTGGTTCATATCCTTGTTCTTAATGAGTCTTTGTATTAAGACACGATTATCCATCCACGTGACATGATTGGGTGATGAATTGATTGTGGGAAAATTCTCTAATCAAGAGGATGAACCTTTCACCTAAATTGAATGTTCTAATGATATAACAATCACATTGTTGCATATAGTTGTTAGGTAAACTTATTTCCTATGTTTAGCCATCCTAGAGAGTTGACTAAACCGAATCTTTGATATAGAAGTAAAGACCACCGACATTTTTCTTATGCTTGTGTTGTTATATGGATGTTTTGAGTGCTTAAGGCCTTTGCTTAATTGATCACTTTGTAATTGATTCATGGTTATATGCTATGTACCGAGAGGAGACGCATTTGACAATGCTTAGATAAACATTCACTATGCTTGACTAGAAAGTGCTAGAACCACTAGGCTAGCGTATAGGGTTCGATTTGTATTCCACGTGCTTAATGGGTTCATATATATTGTCCGGATTGCTCGAGAGAGATTTCGGGTATATATGGATACTATCTCTAAGACATCGAGAGAGATTAGAGATTAATTAAGGGGATACGAGCCTATTATATACTTGCACATTTGAGGATTAGGTGAGTCTAGAACGTAATTTGAAGGATTATCACAGTTGAGTCGTTTCCCTAGTGTAACCATATTTCATGCATATCTCCATTCCATCTATTATTGTATATATCATTTGTATAAGTTATTTAGTTATATTATTATTCACTTTTCTGTACACGCAACACACGAGTCCGTTTGGAGTGTTGTAATAATAGCTAGAACTAGAGACGATCGGTGAATCCCACCTCCCTGTGGATCGATCCCTTGCTTGCCGCTATGCTAGTCTCTGTGACTTGTGCCCTTACGAGGCCGGACTTAAATGTTCATATTTGATGACACTGCAACGACGTGTCCCCATCAGCTATCTTAACCTTATCTGGTTCAAGCTCTGAGTCTGAAAAGTATTCATCATCAAACTTTGCTTGATAACCCTCAAATAAATCCATACACTCCTTAATTATGTCATCATTCCTATCATTCCCATCATCAACATCTTCATCAACTATTGGAACTTGTCCATAATTATCCTGTGTACCCTCTCCCTCACCAGCCTCACCCTCCTCATCATCCTTATCATCATCTTTCTCACTATCACCATTATAATTCAACATTTTAGCCTCTAAATCGTTCCAGCCAAGTGGTTGATAACCACTATCCTGGGCCAACACTTCAGGTTCCTCATCTTGGTCATCTCCATGAGGATTTGGAACATAAGCATTCTCTAGCTTAAAGACTATTGTATCCAACCCATGGTCCTCAAACATCTAAAAATAATCAACTAACTCAATATCATTGTTGACCTGAACTCTCTCATCACTCCAAGGTAATTGTACCCAAACAATGCAATCCTCACTGGGTACTTCATTTTGTCAACTAAGCTCATCAATAGTTGCCCGAATCAAGGTGATGAGGCTAATGTGATCAGAATCATATTCACCTACATCTAACACCTCATTTCTAAATAACACATTTATACTGAAAATATCCATTGCACCCATGCACAGATAAAACAAACAAATTCAATCAGCAGACTACACTAAAACAAAAACTCTACATATACAAATTGAAAAATCAATCAATACTGGAAATTAAAGAACTATTAACATTCAATAACAGTTTATTGCACCTGTGTACAGATAAAACAAACAAATTCAATCAACATACTACACTAAAACAAAAACTCGGCATATTAAAATTGAAAAATCTTATCAGTTCAATATTTGTAATTAAAAAACTATTAACATTCAATAATAGTTTAATACTGGACACGTCATGTATCAAGTTTGTTTCCATTTAATTTCCCATCAAACACATATAAACAAAACACATATCAACCGATTCCCATCTTCAATACATAAACACACACAAAAATAACATTCTAGAACCCGATTGTTTAAGAAAGAAAAAACCATTCTTTTTTCAAAATTCCTTTAATTTTAGTACCATCACACGTAAAACAACTTCTGTAACACTCAGTTACACTTAATTGATCTTAAACAGAAAACCCCCAATTTCTCCAACACGGAAACCCTACAAAGATGGATTTTATGAATAATCGCGGTGTAAAAAATCTGCATGCAAAATATATCACTCAAAACACACCTAGAGAACATGATTGTTTAAGAAACTCACCTTCCAATGAACAAGCTTCAAACACTCACTCACAAGATTCTTTCGTTTGCAACTGGAACCAAACTCAAGCCTCTACAAGTCTAATAGTGGGATAAAATGCAAAACAAGAGCCAAGAACGAGTTTAAATGAAAAAGATGAAGTGAACGAGCGAAGGTTTTTGGCGCCAACGAGTGAAGGAGAAATGGTGGTGTGTGTATTCTGTAAGAACTCTACATAGAAAAAGGCTTTTAATCTTGGGACCACCACTAATTTAGGTTTTTTTTAGTGGTTTGTGAGGTGTCATAATTTTAGGCATGTAAAACATATCTCATCCATTCATTTTATTTTTTGTTTTTAATTATTCAATTGTAAATTTGTTAACTTACCGTTTTGCCCTTCTTAATCAATCTTCTAGAAATCTGAATGACAATTTTACCATTTTGCCCTCGTTCCATTGACGGAATTTTTAAAATCCCTAACAGAATTGGACGGTAGAGATCTAACCAACCATAAATATAAACAATAGGGACCTACATTTACAATCCTGAAACTAGGGGGACGAAAACGTATAATAGAGCAAACTAGGGAGACTAAAAACATTTTTACTCTTTTATTTTTTATTATAGTTATCATCTTTAGGTTTGAACTGATAAGTATGCATTCACTTTTGTCTTACTTCACCCAAAATTTCACTGTCTTTGGTCTTGAAACCCTCCAATTTGTCTTCCAAAAATTTTAAAATCAGATGTTCTCTCTCTCTCTAAACTGGTTTCAGCTTCTCCAACATACAGATCGTGTCCCTTCAACATTGGATCGTGTCTCTCCACTTCGTCTATCTGTCTCTATCTCTTCGACTGAAACTTAGCAACATTTTTGCTCTTTCTCTTCTCTTCAACCCATATCTCATTCATTATTTTGTTGGGAAAAGTGCCATAAGAACACATGTTGTTAATTTTTTACTGAAATAATAATTGGATTGATATTTCATTTTATATTTGTGTACATTTAATGCTATTAATATTGTATTAATAACATAAAATTCCATGATTATTAAATGTAATATTAAACATTTAGTGCTATTAAGTTGTTATATACATGAGGATTATGTTTAATATAATAATCTTAATTGTCTGTAATTGACAATTAAAGTTGGGATCTTTAATTTATTAAAATTAGTAGTACGATTCATTCCTATTAAGAAAGGAACAGTTTTATCCAAACTGTTGATGTGATGACATTAGAATGAATATACTTTGTATAATAAGATTATACAAGACATAAACACGATAAATTGGAATCTTTAATAATCTATGTCTTGAAACAAAATATTATAATTTATCAAATAGATGATTATTTATGGAACGATCTTAATCCTGAGTATTTAATAGACACCTACTTATTGACTTGTGTCTTTTGACTTACTCGGTATGGTTTGCTCAAGATGCCAAACCTAAAACCTTGTTTCTTGGAGACATGATGGTATACTTAGCTGGGAATGATAATATACAAGATGGAATCCATTCCTTCTTAATTGAAGTAAACAAACGGTTCTTTTGAGTAAATGATTCAGGTCTTGAACAATAGAGCGCTCAATTTATGATATGATCATAAATAATTGGTCATTAGAGAATCATGGACACTCAAGGATAAAGATGTAATTGAGAGGTCAACGGATTTGAACATAGCTCACATTACAAACTGTTTATGGAGGATTGATCTGTATGTAATGATTATATCAATGGATTGTTCGATTCCTATTCGAGTAATAAAATCTACAATGACAAGAGTTCAGTTCCAGTTTTTTAGTGGAATAAATATGGAATTAATAAATCTAATATTTAATTAAAGAGTTTAATTATTTATTAAATATTTATTAGAGGTTGAAATTATAGGTCCATGTGTCTCCATACCATCTCCATAACACTATATTGAACATTAAGGTAAAATGAGGCTCTGTGATTAATTTATAATTAATCATCTATACATAAATAAGTTTATGTATTAAATAATATTTGATTATTTAATTATATATATAATATAATAATTTGATTATTTTATTATATATAAAATAATAATATATATACATATTCTTTGTTGTAGGTGGGTGACGGTGACTTTCTACACCACCCACCAAAACGTTTTTAATTTTTTAAAAAAGGCAAAGACTAATGGTGATGGTCAAGTGAAGAAAAACAAGAAGAATAAAAGCAAATGACAATTGCTCTTGTTTTTGACATTGATAAAAGGTTTTTGTTTTAATTTCTTCACATAAATTTAACCGAGTTGAATTGAAGCTCCTACTTTATGCATCATTTTGTCAACCACCCTAGCTCTCTCTCTCTTTATATACAATCCACAATGAAGAAAGAACGACGAAGTGGGTTCTTGAATTGTTACATAGGAGAGAGAGGAACAAAGAAGAGTTCATAGTTCATTGTAATGAGAGAAATATATAGAAAGAAAAATAAAGTTTTTTTTAATACTAGCATCTAAAGAATATTTTGAGAGTCTCTCAATATTTTTCTTGTTATCTCAAGAGTTAAGTACACAACTTGAATAGAAATTTGAGAGTCGAAATTTCTGTTGAATACCTAGACATCCACCCGTCGGTTCTTTTGTATTAGAGATTCGGTGTGGAAGAACTTGGTTCGAGAGAATCACGAAGATCCTGAAGTAAAAAATCTTGAAGTGGAAGAACTTGGATCAAGGGAATCACGAAAAGTCTACAAGGGTAACTATTTCTCTCCTCACTATTTCCAGTTTAATATTAGAATCAATATAATCACAACGATCCGATTAAATTTGCTTTGTTTTTATGAAAATTTTAAAACCGAGCCCATCGCCCTTTCGTTGTGCGGATGCCGGTTTTCGGTTCCCGGAACCAACATATTTGTGTGTCTCTCTATCTCTCATGAAGTAGATTTGAAACCCAATAACAATTTGTCTCGGAATACATCTCTTTCTCTCTCTTGAAGTAGAACCGGAGTCAAACGACGTTCATGAAGGTATGTATCATTTTCCCACTTGTTTTTTTTTATTACAAAAAACATTATGTTTGATATGAAGAACAAGAGATTTGTTTTGATTTAGAGTGAAATTCATATCTTGTAATTTTTCATTCATAGGTTACATGCCATTTTATTGTAAAGTTACATGCCAGTTCAATTTGAAGTTACATGTTATTTTATTTCTAAGTTATATGTCACTCGGTAATTTCGATTTAGAGTGAAACCAAACTACTGTAATTTTTTGTACCAAAGTTACATGCTAATTTTTTTTTAAAAGTTACGTGCATGTTATTGTAGACTTTACATGCTAGTTTATTTCTAAGTTGCATGTCATTTGGTAATTTCGATTTAGAGTGAAACTCAACTATTGTAATATTTTGTACCCAGATTACATGTCAGCTTGTTTTAAAGTTACACGTATGTTATTATAGACTTTACATGCTAGTTTATTTATAAGTTACATACTTACATGTTATTATCCTCTTGTTCTATTGTATCTTACCTTCTTACCAAATATGATTAATTTAATTACTCATAATTTATAATTTTATAGGTACATGAATAAACCTTTTCCAGATTTTTGTATGGATTGCTATTTAACTACTAGTTGGCTTGAAGCATATTTCGAGATCATCTTCCCAGTTGGGCATCCAAGTGAATGGAATATTCCTAAAGATGTGCGAGTTGTTCATCCACCTCATTTTCGTCCGTAAGCTGGAAGACCAAAAAAGCAAAGATTTAAATTTGCTGGGGAACATGAAAATGGAAAGAGCATAAATTGTACAATTTGTAAAAAATCTGGTCCTAACCGACAAAATTGTAAGAATACTCAACCATGTCAAGCTCCTTAACCATGTTCATCTGCAACATCTGCAACATCGAAGTGACCACGTAGACCTTACAAGTGTAGGAAATGTGGAGAAAAAGGCCACAATTCACAGAATGTCCATTAGCACCGGAAGTTGGTGTTATAACTTAAGTATTAGCAATGATGTTTTGATTCTTATATGTATGGGTGAAATACTATATTTCGTATTGTAGACTTTATTATATGAATTTAGTTCATTGATCATATTCCGGTATTGTTACATGCAAGTTGATTCTGAAATTACATATCAGTTTAAATTTAAGTTACATGTCAGTTAGTTCTGAAGTTACATGTCAGTTCGTATTGAGTTTCACGATTGAAAGACACTACGGGGTCATTTGTTTTTTTCACTTAAAATTTAATGGGTCTGAATCATAATTATTAAGTTGTTTTGTTTGTTTTTCTAAGTGGTCAAATAACTTAAAAATCCTAAAAAACAACTTAAAATAAAAAGTAAAAAATTCTGACTTTTCACTTATTGTAAATCACTGAATTGCATTAAATGCAATCCAAAATCTTTTCTTCTGATACTATCACCCCATATATAACATGTTTCTAATTTCATCATAATTATATATGGTATATAAATATTTTATTTTAATACAATGAAGTTTATTTGTAATCGAAGAAGAAGATCACAATCATATGTGTTCATATATAATTATTGTTGGATTGTTTTTATTCTATATTATATGTATAATTGTTTAACATATGTATAAATGTAAAATTACTTATTCTTAGACAATTTTACTTTTAAAAAACAAATGTGTTGACAATACATTCAGATGTGAGGAAAAAAAAACAAACATGTCATTCAGGTTCAGATTTCAGTATCTATTCAGTCTTCATAAAACTTCAGGACTATTCAGTCTTCAGATAAAAAAACAAACGATCCTTAATTCTAAAAAAAAATCCAATATTGTTACATGTCAATGTCGGTTCTGAAGTTACATGCCAGTTCAATTTGAAGTTACATGCTATTTGATTATTAAGTTACATGCTATTTGATTATTAAGTTACATGTAGGTTCGTATTGACTTTCACGGTTGAAAGAAGTAACTCCAAAACAAAATTCCAGTATCGTTACATACCAGTGTCGGTTCTAAAGTTACATGACAATTCAATTTGAAGTTACATGTTATTTGATTAAGTTATATGCCAGTTGGTATTGAATTTCATTGTTGAAATAAGTAATTCCAAAACAAAATTCCAGTATTGTTATATGCCAATGTCGATTCTGAAGTTACATGTTAGTTCAATTTGAATTCCAGCATTGAATGAATTCATGTTTGCGATGTGCGCTATAATATTGAATGAATTTATTTTGAAGATACAATTTCAGTATTATTACATGCCAATTATTTACGAAGTTACATGCCAGTTGTTTCAAATGTTACATGCCAATTATTTACGAAGTTACATGCCAGTTATTTCGAATGTTACATGCCAATTCCATATTTCAAAGAATGATTTGAAGATAACATTCTAGTATTATTACATGTCAGTGTTAGTTACAAAGTTACATGTTTGAGCTTTATCAAGTTACATGCCAAGTCATACTGACTTCCATTTTTCAAATAATGATTGGAAGATAACATTATAGTATGATAGATCATCAGCGATAACAATTTGTTGGTATTAAGATAATTCAAAGACTAATTTATGAAAGACTAATTTCAAAATATAATTCCAGGAGTTTTAAGATAAAGTGAGCAACTTCATATATTTCATACACTTCAAATTTATCAATCCACTGGTACACTGTTTGCAAAAATTTATAGGGCCATATACTCCCTAGACCTGGGAACATTTTTGGTTCCCCATCCCCAAAAAGACCTAAAACTCGAAACCTTTTCGGATAGATTGTATGTGCCTAATTCAACTCTAACAAGTTTTGTACAAAAATTAAGCCAACCAAAGCAAACTAACAATCATAACAATTAAGGCTTTGCGATCCTTCAATTGTTCCCAACCTTGAAAAGCTCTAGATGGTGGATGAAATTTAGAAGACTAGTCTAAGACCATGATGGAATTAGTTCTTGGTGCTCTAGGTGCTTTTTCATTTAAAGTTATACTCGTACTGCTTCCTAGGTTATCGGCCTGAATGCTTGACCTAACAAACAGGATCACAAACAAATCAATAACCTACCATAACCATCAAAGAAAAATAAATAAAAATATAATACTATGTTTATACATCCAAATGTGAAACTTCACAATATGAGTTATACCAAGTATGCCAATTTAACAGGTTTGTGCTATAATTGAAATGAGAAGATAAAAAAGTATACTTCTTAGTTCTTGATCCTTCCATTGTTCCCAACCCTGAAAAGCTCCAAATGGTGGATGAACGTTAGAAGACGAGTCTAAGACCATGATAGAACTAGTTCTTGGTGCTCTAGGTGCTTTTTCATTTAAAGTTATACACGTACTGCTTCCTAGGTTATCGGCCTGAATGATTGATCTGACAAACAGGGTCACAAACAAATTAATAACCTACCATAACCATCAGAGAAAAATAAAGAAAAATATAATACTATGTTTATACATCCAAATGTGAAACTTCACAATATGAGTTTTACCAAGTATGCCAATTTAACAGGTTTATACTAAAATTGAAATGAGAAGATAAAAAAGCATATTTCTTGTTTCCTTTTGCCACAACTCTCTGCTTCATAACAGACATACGGTTCCTCAAAGGTGGGGGCTCTCCAATTCATTTATGAGAAGCATACCAGCATAAGAACTAACAAGCTTAAAATGACCATCCAACTTGTTAATCCCATCAACTTTATAGAGGCCTTAGATCTATAATACATACAAAGCCCAAGAACACAATTAAATTTTCGCTATTATAGCAATTGAAATATATAGTTTTAAATTTTCTTCTTAGGTCAGAACTCAGAGGACATCAGTAATCTAAATCAGTATAAAAACTTTGCAATTTATAAGCAGGCAGAACCAACCTCTTCACTTTTCCTATATATATTTTTGGTATGGGAACCGAAATAAGGAATTGCAATTTTCAACAGAGTCAAACCAATGGTTCACAAGAGCAAAACACAAATCCAAGAGTAGGGAATTAAGCTTACATAAAACTAACCTGATTTGAAGATCGACGAGCGAAGGCGACGGTGACAGCGTCAACGACTAAGAGCCGCTGATTTGGTGAGAGGTTCGGCGGAATTGAAGACCTAAATCTCCGGATTCGACGACCTTGAGTGGCAAATTCGACGACCTACAATAGCAGATTTGGTGAGAGGAAATGTGAAGGCGAGAGGTCCAGTGACAGGGAGAGGTCCGACGGATTCGACGACAACGACAGTAACAGTGAGAGGTTCGGCGAATTGAACGTTTGTTTTCTCTTTTTCTCTTCCTTTCTCTTTCATTTGTTTTGCGATTTAACATAACCCTAAAAAAACATAATGGTGAACCCCATTCTTTTCTTTTGTTTTTGTTTTTTCAAATTTCAAATTTAGGGGTATTTCAGTCCAAAAGTAGTCAAAAGTGATGAAAACAATCAAAAATAAATTGATGACTAAAAACAATAATGACACGTTTACTAATCAAGAATAGGTGGAATCATAATCAAGTTTCACTGGAAACGAAATGGAGGAGAATCGAAATCAAGTTATTAAAGGGTTAATAGCACTGATACCCCTTAAACTTATAGCGCAGTTGTATAGTGCCCCATGAATTTTTTTTCTTGGCACTAAACCCCCTAAACTTCCATTAATTTACAAAATCAGACGGAACACTAACTTCCGTCCATTATTTGGTCAGCTGCTGTGCAAGTGATTGCACACATAGGGGTAAATCTGGAATTGAAATAAATACACTTTAGGGGGCAAAAACGCAACAACCCAATAAAATCCCAAAATCCCAAAATCCCCAATTCATCGTCAACCTTGTTCCAAATTGCGATTAGGGTTCTGAAAATCAACCTCAATTCATTTAATCAACGCCATTGAAGTTGAAAAAGCTTGGCATCTTTTATAAATCGCATATTTTCTGCATCGACGTCTTCTACGAGGTGTTCTTCAGTTTGATTTGAATTAATTCAACAATTGAGTGATGGTGGGAGTAAGGAAAGACGACGACGGGCAACCCAAATATGGTAAGTTTATTTCTGCATTCAGTTTGTGTCTTGAGTCTTGCATTATATAGAAATTTAGAAAAACAAATATTGGAGTTGTGGGGTTCACTGCATTTGATTAAAGAGAATGAGACCACAATGTTTGACGAGCACTGCGCTATAAGTAATTGATTTTTTTGGAATCATACAAACTTTTTGTTGCTTTGTTTGATTCTGCTTATTGCTTTATCTGCATCTGCTTATTCTGATAATTGAAATCAGAACCACATTGTCTTTTTGTTATATTGAACCACATTTTGTTTAAGTTGTAGGGTCCACTACATTGATTCTGTTTTCAATTTGTACATTGTTAACTGAATTGTGTTGTGCTTTGTCTTCATTTGTTATGTAGATCCACATGACCCAGATCAATTTTTTAGTTTTAGGGTGCATCACGGTGGGGAGTTCAATGGAGACATGGATGAGTACATTGGGGGGGGGGGGGGGGCAGTGAGTTTTTACGACTATGTTAGTTTAGATGAGTTGTCCTTGCTTGATCTAGATGATATTGCAATGGAACTGGGTTATAAATTACCAGTTGGCTATTGGGTTCAAGTGGATGGTTATGGAAAGCCATATAACATATCCAGTGATCAACAACTGATGTGGTTTGCAGGAAAAATACCTAATAATAGAGTTGTAAATCTGTATCTAGAGTCAATAATACCATTGCAAGAAGCCCCATTAGAAGAAGTCTCTTTAGAAGTGGTTAAGGGGAATGAATTGGTGGCATACCAGAACATGGCCCATATGATGTTCATCAACAAGGGCCTGATACTGCTGATAGGGGAAATTGGGCTGAAAATCATATGCATGCTACAATTGATGGGCCATCTGATGTTAAATTACATGGGTCACCAGCCTCTTCTGATAATGTGGTTGGTAAGGTGCATGCTAGGGTTAGTGAAGAGGCTGGTAAAAAGGATAAGGGAAAACATGTACTAGAAAAGGCTGGTGACTAAGAAGCAGAATGTGAAGGTGAAGGTGAAGGAGAAGGAGAATATGAAGCTGAAGGTGGAGATGATGCAGATTTTGTAATTGATCCTGATTATGAGCAAGAGGCAGATGATATTGCAACTGAGACTTGTGTGGATCCAACCAAGATTTGGGATAGATTAAATGTCCCAAATAGACCACATGAAGAACTAGGAGCATCTGGATCTGAGTTTGAAGATGTATCTGATGAATTGTGTAGCTTAGAAGGGTCAGATGTACGAGTTCAAAAGTTCATGCACAGAACATACCATGAATTTCATCCAGAAAGGGACATGCAGGACCCAAATTTTAAGGTTGGTATGTTGTTTGGAACAACTGATATATTTAGGAAAGCCATTAGGGCACATGCTGTGAAGCATAAACGTGATGTGAAGTTTCAAAAGAATGATAAGCATAGGGTTAGGGCAGTATACAAATCAGAAGCTTGCAATTGGTTTGTGTATGCTTCTTGGTTGAGTGATCACAAGACCTTCCAGATTAAAACTCTATGCAATGAACACACGTGTGCTATGAGTTTTAAGAACAAGTTTGTGAACTCAAGACTAATAGCAGAGAAGTAAGTAGACCAGTGAAGGGTAAATCCTGATTGGAGTTTCACTGGAATATCAGCACAATTAAGGATTGACACTAACATGGATGCTTCGAAGTGGCAGTTCTGCCGTGCTAGGCATGCTGTAAAAGGGATGATTGATGGTGCTGTAAAGAAGCAATACTCCAAACTTCAGGAGTATACTACAGAGGTGATGAGGATGAACCCTGATACAACAATTCTATTGAAGTGTGATGACAATGGAAGGTTTCAGAGGATGTACATATGTTTGGGGGCTTTAAAGCAGGGGTGGAAACAGGGATGTAGGCCCCTTTTAGGTTTGGATGGGTGTTTTACAAAAGGATATCATATTGGGCAGCTTCTAACAACTATTGGGGTTGATGCAAATAACCAGATGTACCCAGTAGCTTATACTGTGGTAGATGTTGAGACCAAGCACAAATGGGGATGGTTTTTAGACCAATTAGCTCCTGATTTGGAATTGAACAATTGTTTTGCTATTGTTTGGATTAGTGACAAGCAGAAGGGATTAATAGATGCTATTGTGGAAAGGTTTCCAAATTCAGAACACAGGTTCTGTGTGAAGCATCTGTACAATAATTTTAAAGCTCAGCATAGAGGGCTGCTACTAAAACAAATTTTATGGGGTGCTGCTAAAGCTACTACTGAACAAGAGTAAGTATTGTATATTATGTTTTGTTTCAATTAGTTAATATTTATGGTTTCTAACTTGAAATATTTTTTTGGTTACCTTGGCTTCACAGGTTTAATCAATGGATAGAGAAGATGAAGACTGAGAGTCTACCGACATATAATTGGTTAGCTGGAAAAGATGCAAAGCACTAATTAAGAGCCTTCTTCAAGGACACAACTTTGTGTGACATGGTGTGTAACAACATGTGTTAGGCCTTCAATGCAGCAATCTTAGCAGCTCGAGACAAGCCAATAATCACTATACTGGAGATGATCAGAAACTACCTGATGACAAGGCTAGTGAGGAAAAGAGCAGAAATGGAGAAGTGGAGTCATGAAATTGGGCAAAAGGTTTTCAGGTTTGTTTTGTAACCCTTTATTTTTTTTATGTCATGGTTTATGTTTTTTCATATGGCATGATTATTGGTTATTTGTTATCAGGTTTGTTAAGAAGGTTAAGCAAGAGAGTGTTTATTGCTATTCTGGGTACATTGGAAACTCCACTTACCAAGTAAGCGCTCGTGGAGATGAACAGTTTGTGGTTGACATCAACGACAAAACTTGTGGTTGCAGTAAGTGGCAACTGATAGGAATACCATGTGTGCATGGAATGGCTGCACTATTGAGTACCAACCACAACCCTATGGACTTCATACACTTAAGGTACAAGAAGGAAAGTTTCTTACGGGCATACACTCCAGTAATTTATGGGATCAATGAGCCAAAAATATGGACAAAATAAATGAAGCATCAATATAGTGTCTAGATTTTAGAAAACAGAGGGGAAGACCAAAGAAGATTAGAACATTACAATCAGATGAGGTTAGAATAGGGAATACAACAAAGTTGAGAAGGAATTATGTAGTTGTTAGGTGCAGAAAATATGGCAAGGAGGGACACAATGGAGGGACACAATGGAGTAACTTGTGAACAAAGGGGTGAAGGTACTGACAGTGTTAGAAGGAGTGTAGCTGATGAAGGTGAGAGTGAATCTATTGGAGGGAGTCAAGCTGATGAAGGGAGTCAACTTATTGGAGGGAGTCAATCTGTTTCAGGTTTGCAAGTTGAGCTTCATGATGGTAGACCAAAAGGTGGGAAAAGGAGGAAGACAAAGAAGTAGATGGTTTTATGTTTGATGCTTGTCTACTTTTGTACTCTAACCACAATCTAATGCTTTTATGCTTTTGTATTTGAACATATATGTATATGTAATGCTTCTGATGGTTGTATTTATGTCCAACCTTTATGGTTGGTGAACCTTAATGGTAGAAGAACTTATGTGCAACCTTAATGGTTGGTGAAGTTAGTAATGACAAAACTTTTGAGTTGATATGTAATGTGAATGTTGTTTGGGTTTTCTTTTGGTTTTTATAGAATGAGTTTGATGTTAATGTGTTTTGGAATATGTAAAATGAGTTTCATGTAAATGCCATAGTCATGAATGAGTTGGATATGAATGTGATTGCCATTGTCTTCTCAAATTTGTTTACTTTGATGATAAACAACAGGAAATTTAAACAACAGCAAAGTTGGCAAGCAGAAAATTGAACCAAAAATTTTTCATTCATAAAAACATATCATACATTTTGTTCTAATACAAGCAGCAAAGTGTTACTATCATTTTGTTCTTTCAAACCCCTACAAATACACTTTACATGTTTTCTAGTATCTTTTTCCATACACACATTACAATCACTACTGCAACAACCACAACATATAACTAATTCCTTATTATTTGTCCTCTACAATTGACTTTTTCATTACTAACAACTGGAGCTACAGATGTATCGTTGCCTTCAACACCTTTAAAACCATTAGTTTCCAACGATCTCATCTCAAGGTCTCGTATTCTTCTAAGCAATCCAGGAATGATGACTTTCGACCTTGTACACATCAGGGGATCAGACCATCTGAAAAATCCACAATTCTCATATCCCTGTTACGAAAAAGCGAAATGCACACAACATTCAGGAAAACAAACAAACAATTAGCTAAATATACAAACCACATACCCGATAATTATAGCAACCCCAAAAACGTCGTCCCAAATTCAAATTAGTCCAAGATGTGAAACGTCTAGCTGATATTCCACACAGACACTTTGGGTTGAAAGATACAACATCGGTGTCATCATTTATTTTTGGTAAAGACAATACAGACAGAAGATGAATGAATAAGAATGAAGAAGAATGAAGAATGAAGAATTTCAGAACTAGAATGAACAAAAGTGAGGAACAAAGAATTAGAAGGAAAATGAAAGAAGAAGACGAAGAATTGGGGATTTAGGGATTTAGGGATTTCAATTTAGGATTAAGAAGAAGAAGACGATGAATTAGAAGGACAAATTGTATTTATTTCAATTCCAGATTTACCCCATGTGTGCAATCACGTGCACAACAGCTGACCAAATAATGGACAGAAGTTAGTGTTCCTTCTGATTTTACAAATTAATGGAAGTTTAGGGGGTTTAGTGCCAAGAAAAAAAAAATCATGGGACACTATGCAACTACGCTATAAGTTTAAGGGGTATCAGTTCTATTAACCCGTTATTAAATTACATTCCCGTGTTTACTAGCAATTTAAGAATCGAAAACAAATCAAATTTATTCCATTTCTAATATTTACTTATACTACGGAAATAAAATGATACATAATTGATTACAAAAATACTCTTATGTATAAAATATGATGAAATATATAGGATAAGATCTTATCATGTCTGCTTGCTTTTGATTTTGACATTGAATATATTAAAGGATCAAAAAATAGTCTCCCAGATTTTCTGACCAGAGAATTTTTACAGGGTGACAAATGAAAAACACAAACAGAGGTCGTGGTGGCGGCCGAAACCCTAGTGGCAGAGGCTCCATAGGACCCGACAAAGACAAGAGCATAGACTTATCATTATCGACTTATCATACTCCCCCTAAAAGGGAGTCATAAAGACAAGTATGCAATTTCCATAGTATCTCAACCCAATTACCTATCCAATTACCCCAATTACCTCCTGTTGGGCCTTCATCAAGCAGAAACCCAAGCCAAAGCCCAATCCACACAACAAACACATTTTCTCCTCTTTCAGTAGACAGCAGTCCTTTCAAAACAGTAGCCTCATAAAAAATAAGCCCATATTCAAATAAACAGGACAAGATTTCAGCCCAAAGCTCACAATCGGCCTTTCCTAAGGTCAACCAACCGACATATTCCTATGTCAACAAACCTTTCTTTGATAGGTTTTTTGCCATTGAACAACATTTTTTGCATGACCATTATTTTAGGGAACCTAAAAACTTGCGAATGATATCATCAATCCCTTGTTTGGAAGGATCCCAGAAGACATTTTCTATGAGTTTATTTTTATGGACACAGACTCAATTTTCATTTCAGATGTTTTTGACAAAATCGACAAGGAAAAACTGATTTTTAGAAAAATAAAAATTTGCAAAATTATCACTCTTGAGCAGTGAGGTGAAGATCCCAACTCAACGAGGAATTTTAGTAGAATTTTCCATGTCTCATATTTCTCCTATCAAAGCTTGGACCAAATTTTTATATGGACAAAACCTAGGAAATTCACTTTCTTGGTTTATCTATTTTGACAAAAACTTTAAAATTGACCTACCAATCTGGTTCTTAGAATGGTGGGACAAATTTGGACCCATAATTGATTTTCTCTCCAGTCAGGTTAAGGAGGGTTATTCCTTCTGGATTTTCAACCTTGCCAAACCAGATGAATGGGATATTAGCCCAGACTTATTTTTATTTTTTGTTCATTTTAACTTGACATGGATACTGATGCTAGAGTATTCCATCAACGACAAGATTGTGGGAAATGTTAAGGTCCCCTATTTTGGAAGACAAGTCAAGATTAAATGGTGGAGTGGTATGAACCTTGCTAATCATGGAAAAGATAAGGTTTCTAAATGGTTCAGTGAGAACCCGACACTCTACAACAAAATCTCTGACCAATCAGGCTTCCTCATGGCTAAATCTCATAATCAGGCTAGAATTGCATCTGCAACCACTCCTGATGAACTCATGAGGATTGCAGAAGAAATGAAGAACTCAATGGCCAGCATGTCTCAGGCTGGTACCGGTTCAGACAAAAGCGATAAAGAAAAAGATGTTGACTCAGATAATTATGTGTATGACAACGAGGATCCAACCACCTTCTTTGGACACGATCTGTGATATCCTCATAATGGCAGACAAGATCAAAAGCAAGCAGACATGATAAGATCTTATCCTATCTTAAAGCAAAAGCAAAAGCTATGCCGACAAAGTAAAAATGACAAAAGTGACAAGTTAAATGACAAGTCAAAAAGAGAATAGTAGAGATTCCTATCGCTTTAATAATTCTGATAGATGTAAAGTAACCGTAGTTCTAAAAAGTAACTATGGTTTGTCAACTAGAGTTTATTCCTTATGCTATATATATTGTAAAGACTCTCAGCATAAGCAAGTTCAATTTTTACATTTTCTAGTTTTCTCTAAAAGCTCTTTGAAGCTTTACTATTTCTCTACTTCCTGATTGTAAATTTCTGAACTCACTATAAATAAAGTTTAACTTATTTCGATAAATCTTTGCTGTCAGACACATACTATTTACCGTTGTAAGGATCTAATTCTTTTAATTTTATGACTTACTACTATTATATTCTGGTATGAGTATATCGGCTGGAAACCCAGACTTATCTGTAACCAGAGTGTTGCTGGCTAGGATACACTTGTGGTATAACAACGCCACATACTCGACAGGACCATTATAATTGTATTCATAATGTATTTTTGAATAGTTAATTGCTTGTTCATTTTATCTTTAATTCCCTTTATGTTTTTAGAATTACTATATATTGTTCTGTGCCTTTTATTTTATATTGTCTTGCTCCGTTTTGGTATCAGAGCCTTAAGGCTTGTTGAAGACGATAGTAGTGACTATTTCTAGGTGTAAAAGTCAGTAGGTCTATAGGGTGTTTGCCGTATGGCAGGAGAGCTATAGGCTGTTGGCCCGTTTGACCAGACTGTGAGTCAAAACCTAGGATGTTTACTATTTATTTTCTTCACCATGTCTGCAAGTAGTTCTAGACCTGGGATTGAGCCTGACGATATGAATAGTTGTACTGGACAATTTGTTGCTAATTTTGAGACTAATTGGGATGACAAAGATTTGATTAATTAGCAGTTGCTTAACATTCAACAAAGCAGTATTTATAAGAAAAAGCTTTTAGACTTCAGAACCCTTTTGGGTCAAAAGACTAAAGAAATCAACGTGAAATTTCAAGACAATACTTTCTCTACAAATCTTTTAAATAAAAACAGTTTGACTCATTACAACAAAATCGGCTTTAATGATCTACATATTGGAAGTGTCCAAGTAGGCATTAAACCTCTTTCAAAAATTGGTTTAAACAACTCCCTATTAATTGTTTTAAGAGATAAAAGGATTACGAATTACAAGGAATCAATATTGGGTATGGCTGAAACCTCTCTGACATATGACCCTATTTATTTCCAGTGTTACCCAAACTTCACTATAGCCTTAAACACTGATGAACACAACGAAAAATGCCTAGTCATAGACATCCAGACCCATAACTACCAATTCCTTGAAAAATCCAGTCCTTATAAGCTTGTCTACAGCGTTCATTACAGAGTTTTAACCTCTGGACTTATTCCCAGCTACATACCTCCTTCAGTATCGGCTGACCATACCATATGCTATAATGCATCTCCCTCTGTAAATGTTCTAGTACCAGTCCCAGTCAGATGGGAAAACATTAAGTTTCCAGATGATTGGGTCAAAGAGAAAGTTGACCAGCCTACCTATAAGCCACCTATGAGAAACCTCCATGACTGTGTGACAGAGCAAGATGGAACCCTTAGAATATCCTTCAGAAGGGGTCTGTCCCTCAGAGATAATGGCATTGACCATTCCAGATCACTAAATGACTTACAGACAGCCAGAAATTCATTATCTAGTTTATCCAGGCACAACATAGCCAAACAAATACCCAGTTTAGCCCCCAAACAGCCCACACAAATAATTAACCTTATACCAAGCCCTGTGGCTCCTGACCCAGTTGCCAATTATGACCCAGAAGAAGAATCCAGCGAACCAGTAGTAAATCTGGTCCCTAGAAGGAGAAAGCCTAGGCCCAAACCAGAAAACCCAACACATGTGGCCCATGTTCAAAAAACCCCGGAACAAGTAGCCCAACCAATACACATTTATGACCAAGGTCAAACCTCACCTACTCC
Source organism: Dipteronia dyeriana (assembly GCA_032871835.1). NCBI lineage: Eukaryota > Viridiplantae > Streptophyta > Magnoliopsida > Sapindales > Sapindaceae > Dipteronia > Dipteronia dyeriana. The sequence goes on along the minus strand of CM065303.1, from coordinate 47,363,978 downwards.
CTCACAAGTCCTAACAGAGATCATTAACCCAGAACCACCTGTCCGATTCATTAATGTCATTGACACCAAATCCAATATTGATTTTGATATATTAATTACTGATTACTATTCCTCCCGGAATCAGCAATTAAGAGAAAAATACGAAAGGAATTACTCTGAGAACAAAAGGAGTCAATTCCGTAAAATATGGACAGAAAATGTTAAAACTATTAATCAAGAAATACCCTTCTTTGAATGGTACACAAACAGAAAAACTTTGAACAAAACTGCTCTGTTATTGACCAATCAAAAATTAGAACTTACAAAACTAAGAAAGGTGAAGAGAAACAAATACATCCTCCCCCTAGACATTTTGAAATAAACATACCTAATGACGACCTTGAAGGTAATACTAACACTACTCTCTGTACACCCTTCATTTTATTTGATGAAGAACTATCCCCCACTATGACTTCATCGTCACATCAAATAGGAATGGTCATGAGGCAAAACAATTATACCAATTTCTTCCTAAATTCCCCGGGAGAACAGCTGGAAAAAATTGACCTAAATCTTTCTCAAACTACTATTTCTCCTACCAAAAATTGTCCTTCTCCACAAGTATTCACCCCTTATGAAACATCTACCTCCTCTTCCAGAAAGACAAAAGGGAAAATGCCTATACGAAGCACTGGACCAATACTATTCCCTGACCATACTGGCATTGAAAAATGCTTTGACAACCTCATTGATGAAAAAGAACTTCTAAAAGCCCTTGAAGAGAGACTCATAAGCCTACCAAAAAAGGAACCTATCCATTACCCAGAAATCCAAACCCTTGACAAAAATATTCCAGAATCCTCCAGTGAAAAAGATGAAACTATGGACTTCCAAGACATGGTCTAAAAAATCACCTCCAATAACAAAGCAGACAGCTATAATCAAACCAAATATTACCAAAATACCAAACCTTATTACCCAAAACCTACTCCTCCTGACCTCCAATATGAAGAAACTGTTCCCTATCGTGCCAATACTGGTAATGCCTGTTATCAGTTCAATATTGATGGCTTATCAGAATACCAAATTATTACTGTCCTTAGACAAATGCATACCATTGGGTATATTTATATCAAAAAACAGAATATGTCTCATGCTGACGTTGTTACATCCTTGACCACTGGTTTTGAAGGGCATTTATTTGGATGGTGGACTCATACCCTGAGCCTGAGTGCCAGAAGCACTATCATAAACCATGCCAAAACAGTGACTACTACCCTGCCAACTAGAACCACTACTGACCCTACCTCTTTTGTACCATATTCTTCAACACAAACAACTACAACTACATCTGATCCGGATGTGATAGATGTCTTGTGTTACACTATCTTGATGCACTTCGTTGGTAACCCCAACGTTAACCAAGGGGAATACTTTTCAAAACTTCAGAATTTAAAATGCAAAAGACTTAGCGATTTCAAATGGTATAAAAATATTTTCTTGACCAGAGTTTTACAACGACCTGACAACGCTAACCCTAATTGGAAAGAAAAATTTATTACGGGTTTACCAAAACTCTTTTCCAATAAAGTTATGGACGAAATGGTAAGACAAATGGGATGGTCTGACTGGTCTCAAATGGACCTAAATGGCTGGACTTATGGTGAAATAATTGCCACCATCAATGTTGTTGCTATACAACTTTGCAATGATCTTAGACTCAAAAGCCAGTTTAAACAACAAAAATTGACAACCATAAAAGAGCTAGGATCATGGTGTGAACAACTATCTCCAGAAAAAATAAATTTTCAAAATTTTTTCAAAAATACACCAAAAACAAATATAGCAAAAGAAGAGCCAGAGGCACTTATACCCAGAAAAAAGGTTGGGAAGTACCAATGAAAAATGCCCATAAATACTCCAGATCTAGAAAGACAAAAAATCACAAAAAATCAAACAGATGTTTTAAATGCGGCAACGAAGGCCATTATGCCAACAAATGCCCTGACCAAAAGAACAAAATTAAGAGCCTTGACCTTGAAGACGAAATCAAGGAAAAGGTCCTCCAAGTTTTGTATACTGATATTGAATCAATTGATGGATCATCATCTTTCCCAGATGAAGTCCTAATTTTAGGAGAATCATCTTCTGATGATACTTCCTCTGATTCATCCTCAGAATCAGAACCAGAAACCTAGCCTTGCTTTTGTAAGGAAATTAATGTTCTCGATCAATATGATTATTCCTTAATAATCAACATGATTGACAATATAGAAGATCCTTTACAAAAAGCAAAACACATTAGACAATTACAGCAGAAAATTGCTAGTGAAGTTGCCCAAAGTAGCAGTAATGCCCCCTCCACTGACAATAAACCTTTTAAAAATGCCCATTTTCAAGCTCCTGTTTTTGAATAAAATGTTTTAGGAAAATTTCAGACTAAATCCAGAAAAGTGACTGTCACTGACTTACAAAAAGAAATTCTTGATATCAAAGGAGAAATAAAAGTTTTGAAAAAAACAAGTCCAGGATTTACAAATCAAAGAAAGCTTGAAAGAGCAATTTCCAAAAATACCCCCTGATAATTCCCATGAAAAACAGTCAAGTTTTAACAGTTCTGACGAATCTGACAAAGAACAGCACAATCAAAATGACATTTCTAGTTTTGCTCAAATCAATGTCATAAGGGAGGTTAGAATCCAAAAATCCTATGTAGAAGTTGACATCAGAGTTGCTTCAGATTACAATCTAAGGGTAAATGCCTTAGTTGATACTGGGGCTGACTTAAATTGTATTAAAGAAGCACTTGTTCCCACTAAGTACTTAGAAGCTACTATAGAAACTCTTTATGGTGTGAACAAAATTCAATTAGACATAAAATACAAACTTACTAATGCCAGAGTTTGTAATAGTGGTGTTTGTTACACTAATGACTTTATTGTTGTCAAGACTCTTTCTCATAATGTGATTATTGGATTACCATTTCTTTATTTAATTTCACCATTCAAAGTTATTGCTGAAGGCATTGTTACTGAGTACCTAGGAAAATAAATTATATTCCCTTTCATTTTCTCAGTTTTAGTAAAGGATTTAAATGCTTTAAAAGACAAAAACATTTGGGATGAATCTTCTGATCCTCTTAGCAATCATATTGCTACTCGCAATCAGAAACAAACACAATTGAATTTTTGAAAAGATGATTTAGTTTTCAAAAGACAAGAAGCCAAATTAGAAGAGAAATCTTTCTAAGAAAAAGTCAAGGCTTTTAAAGAGAAATTAGAAAAAGAAGTTTGCTCTTCTATCCCTAATGCCTTCTGGGAAAGGAAGAAACATATTGTCACTTTGTCCTATACAAAAGATTTCAATGAAAAGGGAATACCACTAGAGCAAGACCTATTCAAATGTCTGTTGACATAATTGAATATTGTAAAAAAGAAATACAGGATTTACTTGACAAAAAACTTATTAGACCTTCTAAATCCCATTGGAGTTGTCCTGCTTTCTATGTACAGAAAAATACAGAAATAGAAAGAAGAGTCCCTAGACTTGTTATCAATTACAAATCTTTGAATGCTGCATTACAGTGGATCAGATATCCTATGCCTAATAAGTCTGATTTACTAAAAAGACTTTATAACTCTATCATTTTTTCAAAATTTGACATGAAATCGGGCTTTTGACAAATTCAAATAGCAGAACAGAACCGTTACAAAATTGCTTTTACTGTTCCTTTTGGATAGTATGAATGAAATGTTATGCCATTTGGACTAAAAAATGCTCATAGCGAATTTCAATGCATAATGAACAATATTTTTAATCCATTCACTGAATTTTCTATTGCTTATATAGATGATATTTTAATATTTTCAAAAAATATTGATCAGCATTGGAAACATCTAGAAATATTTCTTAAAACTATAAATTATTCTTTTCCAAACTCATATTAGATTTCTGGGCCACAATATCGAAAGAGAGACTATTGTTCCCATCCAAAAGAGTTTAGATTTAGCCATGAAGAAGTCTAATTGGTTAGAGATTTTATTGTAGAGTGTTGGGTTCTCACTGAACCATTTGGAAACCTTATCTTTTTTATGATCAGCAAGGTACAATATATATATATATATATATAAAATTATTATTATAATATAAATGGTATTATAATATGTATACATTTTTTATAAATCATACAACTAGAATAATATAAATTATTAATTACATAAACCATATTACGATTAAAAGAAGGAGACTAATATGATTTATATAAATTAAAAACAAAACTCAATAATTATTAGGAAGACAGATTGTTTTATTTTTTTAAATGAGGATATTTTAATAAATATATTATAAATACCTTTTTCAATCGAAAAATAGAATTTAATTTTTGATTTATGAACAAGATCTACGGAAATTATTTCCTATAAATTCAGCGAACAATGGAATTAAGAAATCAGAATCGTGATTCTTTTTACCGGACGGGATTCCTTAGTAAACACGGCATAAACAGATAATTTTTTTTTTCCTCTTTATGAATTCACCCTTTTCAAAACTTTCCACTGCACATGAGATCTGAATACTGAGATGATACATACCTCTCTAGATCTGGAAACCTTCTGATCATATATTTTTGATAAAATAAATAAATCATGAGGGTAGCATCACCATCGGCATCATCCTCCGCGGACGAGCGAGCTGCTACTCTCAGTGGAGGAGGCTACCGTGACGCCGAGTCTCTCTTCCGTACCAAACCGATATCGGAAATCCGCAATGTGGAGCTCAACACCAGGAAACAGATCCAGGAGAAGCAGGAGGACCTCCGCCAGCTCGTCGGCACTCGCTACCGTGACTTGATCGACTCCGCCGATTCCATCGTCCTCATGAAGTCTTCGTGCGACTCCATTTCATCCAATATCTCCTCAATTCACTCTCACATTCTCTCTCTCTCCGCCGAGACCCCCAAATTGGTCAGCACTAACCCTAACCGACTCAAAATCTACGGAATCGCGTGTCGTGTCAAGTACTTGGTAGACACTCCTGAGAATATCTGGGGTTGTTTGGACGAATCCATGTTCCTCGACTCTGCTGCGAGGTACGTGCGTGCCAAGCACGTGCAGTACATATTACTTGATGTTAATAAAGATATCGATCACTTGAATTTCCCTTTGTTGCAACATCAGTGCCAGATCGTCGACAGTTTCAAGGCTCAGATTTCGCAGCGGAGTCGAGAGCGTTTGTTGGATAAAGGCCTAGGAATCCATGCTTATGCGGATGCCTTGGCTGCTGTTGCTGTCATTGACGAGCTGGAGCCCAAGCAGGTTCTGGCCTTGTTCTTGGAGACCAGGAAGGCTTGGATTCTTCAAACGTTGGGTGTTAATCTTGCTTCTTCTGATGTCGTTTATGTTTTCTGTGAAGTTTTGAGGATTATTCAGATCACTGTTGCTCAAGTTGGGGAGTTGTTTTTACAAGTATTGAATGATATGCCTTTGTTTTATAAAGTCATTTTGGGTTCCCCACCTGCATCTCAATTGTTTGGCGGGATTCCGAATCCTGATGAAGAGGTCAGGTTGTGGAAGTCGTTTAGGGATAAATTAGAGTCTACGATGGTAACTCTTGATAAGGACTATATTGCAAAGTCTTGTTTCGCTTGGTTGAGAGATTGTGGTGCGGAGATTGTCAGTAAGATCAATGGAAAGTTCTTAATTGATGCAATCTGTAGTGGCCGGGAGCTTGGTTTAGCTGAGAAGTTGATACGTGAAACCATGGATAGTAAGGAAGTGTTGCAGGGTAGTTTGGAGTGGCTTAAGAGTGTTTTTGGATCAGAGATTGAGTTACCGTGGAGTAGGATTCGGGAGCTCATTCTGGAAGATGATTCAGATCTTTGGGATGAGATTTTTGAAGATGCTTTTGTCCGGAGGATGAAAATAGTTATTGATTCGGGATTTGAGGACTTGACGAGAGTTGTGAATGTGGCAGACTCCATTCATTCAATAGGAGGGGATTATTCTGGTGAACCAATTGATTTCCAGGTATACTTGAACAGACCTTCTAGTGGTGGTGGGGTTTGGTTTATAGATCCTAACAATATTGTTAAGAAGGGTGGTCTAGTTTTGGGACACAAAGCAACGCCCGAAGAGAACGATTTTCAGACTTGTCTCAATGCATATTTTGGTCCCGAAGTTAGTCGGATCAGAGATGCAGTGGATAATTGCTGCCAGACTGTCCTTGAGGACCTACTCAGCTTTTTAGATTCTCCAAAGGCAGCTTTAAGGTTGAAGGATTTGGCACCATATCTTCAAGAGAAATGTTATGAAAGCATGTCAACCATATTGACGGAACTTAAGAGGGAGCTTGATAATTTATATGCCGCCATGGAAAATGGAAACACAGCTGGTCATCCTGTGCCTGCAGCTATCACTGTTGAAAGATGCCTTTTCATTGGGAGACTCTTGTTTGCATTCCAGAACCACTCAAAGCACATTCCAGTTATACTCGGCTCTCCAAGGTTCTGGGGAAAGGAAAATGTGACTGTGATTTTTGACAAGTTATCACACATACTGAGGCAAACTAAAGCTTCTTCTGATGCTCCCAAGGCTGAATATCCTGGTAGGTCAACACCCACTGGCTCCAAAAGACAAAGTTCATCAGCAAATGCATTGCTTGGAGCAAATGAAAGTGCAAGCCCGAAACTTGAAGAACTTACTAGAACCATACGAGATCTTTGCATCAGAGCTCACAAATTGTGGATATTATGGTTGTCTGATGAGCTTTGTATCATTCTCTCTCGGGATCTTGGACGAGATGATGGATTATCAGCGACTTCTCCCTTAAGGGTAAGTATCATTTGTTTGGGATTTTTTTTTTCAATCTCGTTCTATACCAACTTTACGGGTACACAACATTACATACATGAAGCTGATGCATACATAAATAAATACATACACTTATCCAAGGCTGCAGTGGTTGTCTCTATGAGCCTATCCTTCCTCCTGCATTAGGACAGGTAGAGGGTGCACTATGGGAGGCTAGAGCCCCATTACTAATAAAGGTTTGGAACCCTTGTCTCCCATGTCCTTCAGGGATTTTTATTATTACTAAGCAAATTGGTAAATATGAATGTTGTTTAGGTTGTAGTGTTGAGATTTTCTTGTTGAGATTTTCTAGGTTGCTAGTGAGTTTGCCGGATTCCTCTATATGTCAACATGAGAAAAAGAATTTGGCTTGTAGTAATTAGTGCTGGTGTGAGACGTAAATTATATTCCACCCCCCACCCCAACCCCAGTCAGAAAAAAGAAAAAGAAAAAGAAAAAGAAAGGTGGTAATAGAATTAATAGAAGGGAGTTTCATTTGGATCTTTGTTACCTTTCACCCGTCTCTCTGATTGCAGACCCAACTCCTTATGGTCTTTGCATTTACAAGATGATTCTGTAATGTCAATTTCTGCTAATTGTTTATGGAGGGATATTCAAATTCCCTCATTCTTTAGACTCTCTATAATATATCCATGCGTGTACCTCATTTTATGTATCGATGCTCCTAAAATTTTGATTATTTATCATGTCTTTGCCCTATGAGCTTTTTTGTTACCTGTTGTTCCCCTATGTGCTGGTGAAAAAACTGCATCATAAATGTTTAATTACATTTTTATTATTGATAAAATTATATTTTTTAAGATTTTAAGATTAATAAAATATATATTATTTCCTGAAAACACCAATCAATTTTAAATTAATTTAAATTGAGTTTTTTTAATTAAAAAATATAATAAAACTTATATATATATATATATATATATATATATATTATATCATATAAAATTATCTTCATCTCATGAGAAAGTGACAAGTTTTTCTCATTTAATCTATTAAATATATATATTTTAAAATCTAAATATTTAATTATATAAAATTATCTTCTTCCCATGAGAAAGTGACAAGTTTTTCTCATTTAATCTATTAAATATATATATTTTAAAATCTAAATATTTAATTTTTACATATTATTTTGGCATTCCTTCTATTTAATCTATTTAATTATTTCAGAAGAATATGAAAAAAAACTAAATATTTAAATTAAATAATATATAATAATAATAATAATAAAAAAAAAAATTTAAATGAGGGACACTTGTCATTTCCTAATGAGGGGACTCTTGTGTGTGTGTGTGTGTGTTAACAAAAATTAAATTAATTTAACTATGCACAATAATGTTTTTACACTTACAACATGTTAAAAAGATTTTTTTTTTCAAAATAATTATATTATAATATTATTACTTATTATTTATTTTTTCATAATATTTTTTTCAGATCCTGAAAATATGAAAATCAATTTTCTCATTTTCAAATGAAAATTGATAAAAGAGAAAACATTACCAAACAGAGCCTTCTAAATTTGTTTATCTTTGTTTTCCCGATTTTGTGTCTATGTTAATTAATACTATTCGTAATGATAATTTGTTGTTACCAGTTTAAATAAGAAATAGTCGGATGCCATAATTATTACTGATTGGTAGCTGATCCACTGTTACCCTGGTCCAAGTTCAGTCTATTGAATAGTTGTGTTTTTCTTTTTCAGTAATTTGGTGAGTTTTGCCAGGATGTGCATACTATATTGGAACTTAGCCTATAGGAAAATGGTTTTTAAATATATACTTCAATTAACAAATATACTTCTGAGTGCTGTGATATATATACACACATGTATGATTACACAAATCAGTTGAATTGTTTACAATGGAAAACAGTGCTGACTGTATACAACTGAAGAAACATTAGGAAGATGGATGCATGATATTTATATTAGGTTCCATGCTCTTCAGAATCCTTTATATCTTCTTATTTGCAGTTACATTTCTTTACTTTTATTATCTACATCTAGCTAAATACTAATTAGGACAAAACTTTATTCACCGTAAATGGATGTAACTTTGCTTACATTACACAATTAGTAAAAAGGAAAAATTACAAGGCTCTGAAACTGCACTGACCCATAAAACCATTGCTTGTTCTCTCTCTCTCTGCCCTTTGAAGGAACACTGAGTGCTGATCAACATGGAAACATGCTCATTTTCTACTTGAATTGCTGCTAGTAGTCTTTGTTCAATCAAGCTCATAATTTATCTCTGTCTATTGTTTATGTTATTCAAGTTATTTGCTTTTCCATCAGTCTCATTTCCAAATATTGGCAGGGTTGGGATGAGACAGTTGTCAAGCAGGAACAGTCTGATGAGAGCCAATCAGATATGAAAATTTCACTCCCTTCCATGCCGTCACTCTATATCATCTCATTTTTATGTCGCGCGTGTGAAGAAATTCATAGAATTGGAGGTCATGTACTTGACAAATCAATTTTGCAACAGTTTGCATCAAGACTACTGGAAAAGGTCTGCTGCTTGCCATGGGATTTATCTGTTCCTTTAGTAATCAATAAGTTTATTGTAGTTTGCAAGAATTTTATTGTTGACATTTCATCTTATGATGTGTTGCTAACTGATGTGCTTGGATTAGCCTCAAATGACAATTTAGTTGAATATTTTTCTGAATTATTTTTGCGAATTTAGAACTCATTCCACTGCATATTTCTTGGTCCTCTGCCTTAGCCATTGATTTAGGAGTACAAGAAGATTGACTATTTTTAGGTTAGAACTACCAAAAATTGAATTTTACGGTCTAAGGTTATAATAATTGGATTTTTGGTTATAATTTTGAATCTATTGGTACACGTGTAGGGTTCAGTAGGAGGGTTGGGTTGGTTAACCTCAACCTAGTTTCAAACTCTATAAAATCAGTTCATGTCTTCTAGATGCTTAAATGATCCCAAAGGACACATAAAAGCCAAAACTAACTTGAAGCAAAGAATTGGATGTTGGGTTCTTACTCAGGCAAACCAGCTCATCCCTACTTATAGAGTTGGCTTGTATGGTGTGTAGTTTATTGTTATGTGTGAAATGAACTTGTAAAGTATGAACTTGGATTTCTAGTAATTAGGGTAAACTAGGATCTTTGTTGTTGTTGGTGGTGGTGGTTTAGGTGTATGTAAGCACAATTTTTTTAAATTTGATTCGGAAGTGGCTGCATTGCTTCTTCTCTTAGACTTGTTATTTCTTCATTGTCTTGTTCTTTGCCTGTAATACAATATCCTTTATTTTTTTTATAAGGTCTCCTCTGATTCTCTGCTCTTTCTAGCGCTTCTGTCTTTCTCTTTTCTCTGTAGCTACTGGAGAGCTTCATAATTATTAGTTGCAAATTCTTAGCTTCAGTGAAGTTGAAGAAGACAAGGATGTCTTTTCCTTCATCTTTCACCTTTTTAATCTTATTTTCTGATATATCTCTGTTCACTTGCTATACTTAAACTGGCTTCTTCATGTTTGATGTGGTTCAAGCCACAACTCCGCCTGGTTGTTTTTTGGTCTGTTTGGAACATAATTCAATTGATATGGTTTTGATAAGTTTCATGCTCTATAATATGCCATTATTTTTCTATTACTAATCGTAATAAGTTTGATTTTTTGCCTAATCATTTCATTAACATGTTGGATCTTCTTGAGAATGAAAGGTTTATATGTGATTATTCAACATAATAACTGATCTTTTCACTTTGTGCAAGGATTAAAAGTGATTATTTTTACCTTTTATAAATTATCATAATTTCGCTGAATTACTGGATGTGATTTTTTGCTTATTATTTTGAAAAACAGGGATGTAATGCAATATTGCTATCTGCCCCTTTCTGTAGTTTGGTTTTTGAATTTTCTTTCATTCTATGTTTTTACCGTGTTATCCCATTAAGTTAGGGTATATGCGACTTATTAGCTCCAGTGTTTTAGGAGGTCTACTAAATTTCTTTGATTCTGTCCCTATATAATACTGATGATATATGCAGGTCGCAGGCATTTACAAGGACTTCCTTTCTACTATAGAGGCACATGGATCACAGGTGTCAGAGAAAGGAGTTCTGCAAATTCTGTTAGACTTAAGATTTACTGCTGATGTTCTCTCCGGAGGTGAGTGCAATATGAATGAGGATCTATCCAAAACTCCGAAGGCAAAGTTTCCTTCCAGGCGGAAGCAGGATCAAAACCAGACCAAATCAGCTATTGTAGAGCTTGTTGATGGATTAATCAATCGTTATTCACAAAGATTGGATCCCATTGACCGGCTTACGTGGGTTTTTCTATCCATCTATTCATAATAAATTGTGAAATATAATTATTATGCTACTAGCTAGAAGTTCATATATTTGTAGGATAATTACAGAAGGCATCAATAAGATTTTTTTTCCTCTAAGTTACGGTTGGTTTCCCATTCATGACAGGCCTTAGTAGAAATTTTATGAAATAGAGACAGAATTCACATTAGATTTTGCAGAACTACTTAGCTAAGATATCATAAAATTGTAGTACTTAATCTAATTCAAGTATTGACATTCCTGCATCCCTGCCCCCTTTCTTTGCTTTACTTTAGAATTCTGTTTTGCTATCTTATTGTGTACTTGTGCAAGAATAAAATTCTAAATTCTATATATTAAAAACTATTTTTAATAAAGGCAGAACAGAGATTTTCTTAATATTTCTTAATTTAGGATTCCGATGTAGAATAAATATACTAATATAGAGTTATGTGTTTCTCTACTAGTTTTATTGATTGGTAGTTTATTTTATTGAGGTTTAAATTAGATCATACGGTTTCAAAACTGTTTCAATTGTGCCTACTTCTAGACTCAATAGTGTCCATATTCAGTGGAAGAACTGCAAATAATAGAGGTATTCATTTCAATAAAGTATAGCGAGAATCCCCTTAATAGCATTGACCAAAAAATTAATGTGTTTTAACTTGCTCTCTGAAGGCTTCTATTTAATTGTGTTTCTGTAATCTATTGGTTTTTGAGTTTTTGAATATTTTTTGAGAATTTCTTTCTTCTTCCCAACACGGTTGATTGGGTGTAGTAATGTTGAGTATTTATTACTTCTAATTTATTTTGTATTATTCAAGGTATGAGCCATATCTCCGTGAAAATGAGCGACAAGCATACCTGCGGCATGCTGTCCTCTTTGGATTCTTTGTGCAACTGAATCGGATGTACACCGACACTGTGCAGAAACTGCCTACTAATTCTGAGTCAAATATTATGAGATGTTCTACTGTGCCTCGTTTCAAATATCTTCCCATCAGGTTAGCCTTTAATAGTTCTTTTTGGTCAAATCACTTCAATTTGCATCCATCATTTTCTGTAAAGAAACTTTTTCTTTCAGAAAAGGATAATTAAGTAAAAGAAAACACTAGCTACAGTGGACATCTTGTTCACTTTTTAACTAATCTTATTAATGAAACTCTCTCTTTGATTACTCTCTAAAACAAAATCGCTTTCTAATTATTCACTTTTGAATTTCCAGTGCTCCAGCACTATCGTCAAGAGCAACAAGTAAAACATCTATTCCAGCTGTTTCAGATGATATCTCTTCTAGAGGTTCCTGGAAAGCTTATACGAATGGAGAACTTTCTCGGAAGATTGATTTTGATGACAGCTCAAGTTTCGGAGTAGCAGCACCGTTCTTAAAGTCATTCATGCAGGTATATGTTTGTTTGAGTATCCTTGTCCTTCAAATTTAGGGGGATGTATTCATCTTTAGCTCAAACCCTGACTAGTCAAAGGCTATTGCTAGGTGTCAGATCCTTGGAGTTCATGTATTTTTTCGATAGATAATAATATGGAATTCCTTTGTGTCGGGGAAATGTTATAGTTACCTTTGTAGAGACAAACAATTTTCTTTACAGGTAGAAGTTGTATTAGGGGAAATCTGAAGAGGCAAACGCTATATAAGATTTGGTGAATTAGAAACAGCTGAGTTGGATCAAGCCAGGGTTTGATTTGGTGATGTTCTGAGAAGAAAGCTCGTCATTGTTGTCATTGAAAATTTTTCTGAAGGGTTTAAGCTGAGAAGCTATTGTTGGCCTGGTAAATTGAGGTATTATTTGGGTTTGAATCCCGGTCGTGGTATAGCTTGGTGATCTCATGAAAAGAAAATCTGATGTTGTTCATCGAAACTTTACCGAGTATCTCAAAAGTAAAATCAGTGATGCAACCCCCTCCATAGAAAACTGATAATGGGTCCAAATAGAATAATGTAGAATTTGATTTATCATATCTTCCCATGGATTCTGGTCTACAATCTCAAATTTTAGATTATAATCCAAATATTCAAGACCGAGTTTGTAGAAGGGTTATTATTAACTTGGAGGGTATAAATTTCCTTATAAATATAAGAAAAGACATATAATAACATTGCTAATGCTATTGAGAATATCATACTTCTATTGTAAATAAAAGTTATCAACAATGATTTACTGATTGTAAATATTTTTATTTTAATAATCAAGTGAATCAATGGCACCTCTTGAAAGAAATTTTTGGCTTTGTCATTGGTATAGAATTATAGTGATCTTTTGTTGTCCGCTTACTGGGCATATATGGAAATACAAGGTTCTAATAATTGTACTTTTTATGGTCAGGTTGGGAGCAGATTTGGAGAGAGCACCCTAAAACTTGGATCCATATTAACGGATGGGCAAGTTGGCATATTCAAGGATAGATCAGCAGCCATGTCATCTTTTGGTGACATTTTACCTGCCCAAGCTGCGGGTCTTCTTTCTTCTTTCACTGCAACTAGATCAGATTCCACATGAAAACTTCCCAAATGTGCAGAGGATATGATGCAGTATGTGACACCAGTCTGTTCCCCTGGAGAAATGGACAACTACATTTTAAAAGATACAAGTAGATTATGTTTCCGTCATAAGGGAATGCAGGATTCCTAGGAGTTGGGAAAATGTTAAATCTAAAGTAGAAGGGAAGGAAGAGGATAAAAGTTGAATTAGTGGGAACTGGGAACCAAGAGAAGGCAATGTTGCAATTTGTATAAAGACGACACAAATCATATTTACGTCATACCTGAGTCACGGTAAAATGTGAATATGAGAGCAAGTTGGATTTATCTATCGGTTGGAAGATTCAGAAACAAGAGTAGATGTAATGGTGTGCTGGATTATGGTTAGTTGGTCATATCTTTCCAGTAAAGACAATTTGTATGGACATAATCAAATGATACTGGTTTGACCCCTGATGTAGTTGCTAGGTGGATCTTAAGGCTGTAGTCGACTTTATCGAGACAATGGTTACAAGCTCTGCTGATTATGGTCTTGGGGAATTCTTACAGAAGTCTTTTTGGGTGCTTGGTAAATAAGATGAGCAGGTATATGGATATTTTTTGCTGCTGTGTTTTCTCATAGTTAGATTGAGTTACATGTTAGAAGCTAGACGGAAGATGGGATGAGTATCATCTCTTTTTCCTATTGCTCTATTGTTTATTTTTTATCTGTTTCATTGGTCCTGTGTAATTGTTTTCTGTTTTGGTTGGCATATCCATTTTCATAAATTCTTGTTCAGTAGAAAGGGAGAGGGAGAGAGAGAGATTCAATTGTACAAGAAGAGACCATAGCTGTACACTTGTGAACGGAAGTGCTTGGATGTTGAACTGATTAATTCCCTTGTGGGAGTATTACATATTGACATTACATATGAATAGATATCATATGTTAAATTACAGGTTGCTATCATTTCTCGGGTTGGGGCTACTGTTTAAGTTGGCAATCAAGAATTGAGCCAGTCACGCATATATGGCTCGCAAATCGCAATCATTCTGTTATGGCAACAATTGAAACATCAAGCTCAGTATCTAACTATGATGACGAAAGCAACCGAATTACAAAAATATTGGTTTTGTTTTAGAGGTGGGCATTTAGAATTACAAGTGGAATTTTGATGTCTAATAAAAAGGGGGGATGGTTGGTTGAGAATTGAGATATGAAAGAGGTTTGGGTTGGTTGAATACGAAGGGGGGGACAAAAAGCACGTTATTAAGGAAGGAGAAGAAGAGATGTAAGAGGCAACAGGCGTTGGCTGAAATGTTGTTTTCATTCCACCTTCTCTTTTTGTGGGAAAGTGTGCAAAAAGGCCAAACTTCAAGAAGGAAAACAAGGGATAGTCAAGGAAGGGCAAAAGAATGAATGAATATAGCGATAAGGATTAGTCAAGTCATGCACATGCTTAAATTTATTAACAGTAGAGAGGACTTGGTATATATATGGGGTCAGAGCACTCAGCTCAGACTTGCATGGTCTTGGCACTGTCCCATTAATGCAATTGCAGCACCCCCAGCTCCATTGCCATTGCTATTGCTGCTACCCAATTCAATTTTTTTCTCTCTTTTAAATTCATTTAATTGTAAATATATTTTCGACTGGGTTTTCACTTTTCATTGGTATGGGGATTTGGAGGACTGACTCAGAGGTGGGGTCTTTTACATATGCTTATTTGATTACTCACTTTGTATCATAATTTTCTATGTGATTGGTTATTAAGACGATATGATATGATTTTAGGGTCAACTAGGTGGGGTCGAAATTGAGAATTGAGAAATTAGAAATTAGAAAGAAAGAAAAATCCCCGAAAAAATGCAATGCAAAACGGCAATAGGGCAAAAAGGATGGCAATATTTGGTTAGGGTTGTGGTAATGTGTGCAATTGTCGGGATATCCCCCTACCATTAAAACCGTCCTTTTCAATCTCAAGTCACTTCTCGATCTCACTCTCTCTCTCACAATTAAACATAAATAATAATATATCATTACCATTTACAAATACCATTCTCTCATCAATCAACCAATCCTACTCTACCCCACCTACCACTCCTTTACCACACTACCCTCCTCATAGGAATGTAGGATTTTCGAATAAACCAAAAAAAATATATATATATATATTACAATAAATTAAAAGAATAAAGTTCATCCACTCGGGATACGTTTGGTGCGCATGATAGGATTAGACTATTTTTAAGATGTGGAATTGAATTAGATTGGATTGGATTGAATTGGATTAATTATAATGTTTTCCGTGTTTGGTGTAATATGGAATTGAATTAAAAATAGAGTAATCATGCATTTGGTGTAAAATAGGATATAATAAAAAGGAGAAAAGAAAATTGCCTACACCTCTCTGTTAGTCAAATTTAGATAAATTTGATTAAATGAAGGATTGTTTTCGCTATTTTCATTCAAGTTAATATTTTATTAAAAATAGAATTATAAAAGAAAAAATAATAATAAAAAGATGTTACGTAGAGAGTAAAGACCTAGATCTAGTCTCATGGAGCCAATCTCATTCTCTCTCCTAACGTCTTCTTCTTCATTTCAGTTTCTTCATCTTTTCTTTATTTTTATTTTTCTTTTGTTAATAGATCATGATTTGCTCTCTTCTTCATCTTTTTTTTTTATTTTTTTTTATTTTTTCATTTTTATTTTCTTTTGTGAATAGATCCATGATCTGCTCTTTACATTTTTTTTTTCTTTTGTGAATAGATCTGGTATGTTCCATTCTACTCTTTTCATTTTTATTTTTCTTTTGTGAAAGGATTTGAGTTTTTCTTTTTCAATGGCAAACACAAGCCATGAACAAAATAACAAGGCAGGAATGTTCCTTTCTTCTACTCTGCTTCTCTGGCTGGTCTCTGTTTTGGAGGGGTGTTTGTGTGTATCATCTGAGTTGGAGAGGTGTTGTGTAATAAAGAAGATGGGAAAGAAATTAATCTCATCTATTTTGGTGGGATTAATTTATCCTGTTACAATCGGATTAAATTGGTAGATGGGATTATTTTTATCCCATCCTATTGTTGAGCCAAACGTAGGAAATGGTTTAAAAATAAACCTATACCATCCAATCCCATCAAACAAACGAGCCCTCAATGTAGTAAAAACCGAAATCATGAAACCGGTATCATGGATCAGAATTAATGGATATATCGGAAATAAAGTAGACCAATTAATAACTCATCTAATAAACTACATTTTATCGATAAATTAACACAGTTATTATAATTTATAATGTGGAAATAACAAGTATATATATATATATATATATATATATATAATGCGATGCTGGTTATTCTTTTTTAACATGTTATGTAATATAAAGAAAATTAAATAGTCATTAAATAGTAGTCATACATTTATAAATGTCTTAAAATTTAATATCAAAATGAATTTATTGTTGGTTTAAAGACATAAGGTATATTTTCATCTTAATTTGAACAATATATATATATATATATATTTTAAAAAATTGTGTTTACATAAATTTGAAGATAGTTATTAACATGTATTGTGTATGTTACTTGATCTCTTGCAACTTAACATAAATTGGATTTACTCAAGTAGATGGATATTGTTGGTTAGTATGTAAAGAAATTTGGTAATATTTCAAAAAAAAAAAAAAAGTATGCATAGAAATTTTATACCTTTGTGGCGAAAGATAATAAAAAATATTACAATCTCTGTAACTACCACAATATGATACATTGAAAACCAACCATGTTTATGAAACATCAAATGAACTATGTTTCATTGAAAATAAGAGGTAAAAAAATTAAATAACACTTGTTGGGTGGGTCTTGTGCAAATAGCACCACATTAATAACTCTTGTTTAATTAGCTCTAAAGTAGGTGGTGAGACCAAAATACCCCCACTTATTTTTTATCTTCATTTTTTAACTTTTAAATTTCTACATATTTCTCTCTCTTTCTTCTCATTCTCCTAAACGATCTCTCTCTCTCTCTCTTTCTTCCTTTCCTATCATATGGACTCACCTCTCTCAAATTCTCTTTCTTTCTTTCTTTCTTTTTTTATTTCGTTCTCATTGAACCATTTTGTGTGAGAACGATTTCAAAGAATTAAAGATTGAAGTTCACTCATGCCTCAACTTTGAAGATTGATCTGAAAAACGTAACATATGCCAGTAAGTATTAAAAAAACAATAATAAGTCTTGAATATTCGTGAATTAAGTCAAGTCTCGAATAATCGTAATAAGTTTCGGGTATTCATAAATTAATTTTCAGGTATTCATAAATTAATTCTCGAATAAGTATAATAAGTCTCGGGTATTTATAAATAAATCTCGAAATAAAACAAATAAGTCTCGAAATTAAAAAAAAATCTCAACATCGACTACTGTACATCTTCTCAGATTCGACAAACCCAAACTTAAACCCACCAATTCAAGATTCAAATAAACCCCCATTCAGTTTCAACAAACTCACAATTCACATCAAATTGACAACAAATTCACAATAAGAACTAAATTGAAAACTCAAAAAATCAAATTTGAAAACAAAACCCTAACAAAAGACATTTTTCTAGAAATTCCTTCAATCACCACTATTTTGTGGCCGATAACTCTTGTCGACGTGTCACCAGAGTCTTGTGGCTGCAGTCAAATTCTTCGCGATTGTCGCCAGTGTTGTACCAGTTGTCGCTATCGATTCCCTCTTTCTCGTTTATCACTATTGAAGTGTTCATTCTTTAGACAACGTACGAAGGTAAAAAAAGAAAGAAAGAAAGATAACTCGAGAGAGGTGAGGAAGAAAGAGAGAGATCGTTCTAAGAGGAGAGGAAGAAAGAGAGATCGTCTGAGAGGATATATATAGAGAGAGATCGTTTGAGGGAGAGAAATATGCAGAAAATAAAAAAGTTAAAAATAAACAAATAAGTTGGGGCATTTTGGTCTCACTATCTATTTTGGTACCAATAAAATATGAGTTATTAAAGTAGTGTTAGTTGCGCAATTCAAGATTGAAAAGGTGTTATGTAGACTCATTTCCTCTTGAGGGGAAAGTCATAATCAATAATTTTTTATCGGTTTATGCCATTTCTCTCTATTTAACCCAATACCTACACTAGCATATCTATAACCATGATCTTCATCTTGAGTTGCATAGGTAAATTGATCTTCCCTAGTAAATGGATTTAAAGGGTAAAGAGTTTGACTTAGTAGAACTAATTTATCCACTATCTTTGTCATCTTCACTTCCACTGCTTATAGTCTTCTATTAAAAGTATGATGGTCATCAGATATTGAGTAACTTTCAAGTGAGAGATCCCTTACTTTAATTTCGGTAAGAATTTTAATAAAATTCTATTGATTTTTAATCTGATTTTTTTTTTTGTAAATGATAAGTTCATTGAAATTAACTTATGCATAAAATTTATGAATTTTTCAAGTACTATAACTATTTTTTTAAAATTTTTCTATATTTCTCTCATTTTTATGATTTTTTCATATTTAACAAAATCGGGATAGATATAGTTCTAGTGCTTGAATTTTTTTATAATTTTATTCATAAGTAGATTTCATTAAACTTATCATCCATAAAAAAATTCAGATAAAAAATCATAAAAATTGATATGATTTCATCAATATCTTTACCGAAATTAAAGTAAGGGATCTCTCACTTGAAAGTTACTTATGAGATACTGACACCAACATTTGCACTAACTTCGTGATTGATTACCTGTTCAACATTTATTCCATATTCACGAGCACTCGTACACATTCATGGATCTAAATTTTCTTTCTCATCATCTTGGTGGGTTGGTCTAACCCATTCGAAAATATGATTCTCATTGTGCTAATTTGTTCAATTATTTGAAATAGATCCATGGAATCTATTCCATATACTTAATTTATCATTTTTAGTCTCCATATTCCTGAGTTGAAGCTTCATATTATAATAACAATAAACAAGTTGTTTAAGTTTATAATGGACAAAGTAGTTCCATTGTCTTTTGTGGATTAAAGCAAATGTGCTAAAATTTCTATTAATGGTACTAATAAATCAATATTTATAGCGTGAAATTGTGAAACTAGTAAATAATTGGAAGTAAGATATAATTAACAAACACTTAAAAGAGACGTAATAAAGAAAATCTGTTAGATAGATCATTTAATTAGCCAATACTATAATAGTTCCAATATGTCTAAAAACTTAAATTTTTGTATTTGAAAAACCAAATTTCGAGAAGGGATTTTTTAGAAAATTTCGGGATGCATTCGTGGATAATTTTAAATATAGGCAGATATTATGGAAGGTGTTGGATGTACAGGTGTTTCGGAAAACAAGAATTAGATCGGAGATATTTCCAATCAAAATATCGATATTTAATTCGATATATCGGCTTTCAAACTCAAATTATACTTAAAAGAATGTTATACATTCGATATACCCTTATATGCTTATTAATGCAATTTGCAACCATAGATTCAAATAGAGCGTTGACAGGTTTTCGTAACATATAATAGTACAATTATAGCTATGTCGTCGTCTACCTTGAAGATGGAATAATGATGAGCATATATGTAGGTGATGGGTTGGCTGACATACATTAATGGAATCTATTTGGTTCAGACCAAACTGATGAAAGTGAAGATAAAACTTAATTAAATTTGACCTTTTTGGTTAATAGATTTGGGATTCTAATTGTGTGGGAGTTTAAGGTGGGGGGTTGGGTTTGGTTGGGTTGAGTACTCATGACGACTCATGAGCGTGGTCAACCTGCAAACCTAATTTCATCAACGATACAACAACTAGTAATCATTGTCTATAAATATATAAACATATTAAATGAATACAAATTAATTCAAAGAGGTATGATCAGGTCAGGCCCCAGCTAGGCTAAAGCTGCTTCAAATTGAATAATAGGTAATGGAGCCAATCGCATTCTAATTAGTAATTACAATTTAACAAATACAGAGAAGAGAGTCATATATATATATATATATATGTATGTTCGTTCATGCACGCATGAGAGACATACATGATGTGCATGCATGGATGGTTGATGGTTGTTCATAAGCAGTAGTAGCAGTGAAAAGGGGTCTAGATGACTGGCGAAGCCATTAAAGGCAAAAGCCATCATTGCAAAAGTACGTCATCATTGTCATGCAATATTGCAATGTTTTTGACTAAAAGTTTTTGAATCACAAAAAGTTAATAATAATAATAGAGAGAGAGCAGCAGCCAGCAGGTTGGAAATGGGAATATTATTATATTTGATTATATACGTAGACATGTAGTATAGGTATATATGGTTTTGCTCATCTTTAATTAATAAGTAGTCCATATATGTTAATTAATTTGTGTGATTGCATTGGATTTGAGTATTAAATGCCTTGTTGTCTATTAAATGTAAATTCATTCATATTTGCTCTGCAACGGCCCTTTCATGCTTCTTCCTCATCTCTGCACACTCCCCTCTCTATCTTCATTAATTTTCCACCCACCTCCTCTCTATACTTTTTGTCTTGTTTCACTTTGTCTCTCCGTGTCCTTCCTCATTGATATTGATCATGGTAACCGGTAAATAACCCTAACCCTAATCCTAACCCCAGCTACTATTCTTTCTTTCATTTCTAATGGCGCTTGTACACGAACCAATCCCAACTTTTAACCCATTGAGTTTCTCTCACAAAGGTATTAGTTCCGGTCCTTGATAACAATAGAATGTACAACGATATTTCCATATTAAGGGAGTTCAATTTATTTTAATTAACTGAGTAATACTAATAAATCCAAAAAATTAGTCCAAAAACTAACCCAAATAATATATAAAGTGATTTGTTTATTTAACACATGAGTAATACTATACAATCAAAAAAATTCAATCCAAAAGATGTGATAAATGAGTTGTCATCACCGTACAAATCATGAGGTGGTATGGTGAATGACATGGTAAAGACCAATCACTTGGCACATCATTTGGGTTGGGTTTTGTACTAAATTTTTAGGTTGACCAATATTAGACATTAGTGTTAACATATTAGTTTACGATCGATTTGTATGGTAATGACAACCCACTTATCACATCATTTGAGTTGAATTTTAGGTTATTTTTAAGATAATGGGAAATTGAAGTGGTAAAAAACACTATAATAAATTGCTATTTGAATCAATTTTAATTGAACACAAGGATACCCCATTATATAGTTCGAACGTTTTAACCCTAGCTATATAGGTATTCTTTGAGATAAGGTATTTATGTATATATGTTTGGATTAATCAATATGCTGAATTTAATGGACACTATCGTTTTCTTTCAACTTAATTAGGTATTAATTTTGGAAGACTGAATTAATAGCTAGTAAATGAATTTGTTTAGGTTTCTAAAAAAATGAATAAATTTATGTGTTGTAATTGGTGAAGGAACAAATAGCACGAAGTTTTTCTTAAACGATCTATTTGGAGAATACCAAAGCATGCATTGACAATGATGATATTGAGTATTGACCACCACCCAAGACAAGTAATTACTCAACTCTATCAGCTGTCTTGATCAATATCATACCGTATACCTAGCTATATGTCTTGGGGTTGGTTGTGCTAATTACCATGTATAAATTAAATAATAGCAATTAATAAAATATTCAAATTGCAATACATGGTTCAAATTGAAAAAAATGTGGTTAACTGTTTTGAAACAAAAGTTGAAAGACAGAGAAGTCCAGCTGCCTGCCTGTCAATGGCACATTTTATGAGGCAAAATCCCCCACCACAACCAACAACAAATAGTGATGATACATATATACTATTGTAATTCTGCATGGAAGACTAAACTAGTTTTAATTCTTTTTATGCAAATGACGACAAGATGAAATGATATATAAATTAAATAGTCCATATATATATGATGAAAAAAAAAAGCCTTAAGAGGCGTCTCATGATTCATGATCAAGTAGATATAACAAAATTGTCTATATAGTAGTAATAAGGGCACTTTTTTATATATATATGTCTCTCATTCATCTCTCTTTAATTCTCTAAATAGTAGTAGATCATGTCCTTTTCCAGCGAGTTTCATGATAATCATACCCTGCACATCAAAATTCAAAACCAACAAATTATATATACATGAATGGAAATTACAAATATATTTATATACATGTTAGGGTTATTGAAAGTTGTGGTGGTGTGAAAAAATGTGATTGCATATATTACGCAACCGTGCGCATTGCAGAGACTGCATCATGAGAAAGAAAAAAAGAGACTGGGATTAGGACACTGACTTGCACAGTTTTTTCAACTGTGTTGGTCATATATCCGGACAATACTTCACAGCTAATTGCTACTCCTTCTGGTCAACAATACTGCCAATTGTCTATCCAATATTTTCTCATTAGCACCCAACCCCATTGGTCATTGTAATTAACCCTACTACCTCTTATCTTCAAATTCAAACCCTAGTTTTCTACAATAGGTCCCATAAGATATATAACAACTGGTTTTATGCAGGTAATTTGATCATATTAAAAACAATCTTGCAATCATAGAGAGTTTAATTTCATAACAGGTGACTCAAATCAAGAAATTTTTTAGACTGAATTAATTCTCTTTACCATCGAGCCACATTAACGGCGGTGGTAAAGATATCTCGATTTTATTTCCTTTCATGGGGATCTCCAAATATGCAAAATATATGGTATATTGACTTTATAGTTTATAGATATTTTTTTAAGAGTGAAATGAGAATTGATTTTATTAAAAAAAAAAAAATGGTTTACCTGTGAATGAAGGATGAAATGGGCGTTAACATATGAGAAACCCTAATCCTAAGAAGGATTAATCTTGCAGCGGTGGTCGTCGGCAGCAGCAGCCGCCCTAGGTTGCTGGAACTGGCTCAATTGTCCGAGACTTGCCGATACATTCATGGCTAGAAGGCTCGCATCATAATTGTTGCCACCATCAAAGCTCCTTAGCATCTGATGTTGTTGATTATGATGATGAAGATGATCCCTCGGAAAAAACTGGTGATGGAAGTATTGTTGATCACGTGCACCACCTCCACCGCCACCACCCGCGGCACCACCGATCAGGTTGATCCCCATGTTAATGTTTTGATGGTGGGTGGTGGTGGTATTGGCAGCGGCCGCAGCCGCTGCAATGAGGCCAGCATGTCCTGTGATTCCCAAGTTTTGATACTTAGAGAGCTCGGACTTGGCGCAGCTGAGATCTCGTTGGAGCTGGCGGAGGCGCTGTTGGAGGAAAGAAATGACTCCAACGCAGCCGTAGACGGGGTCTCGGAGACGCATTTCAGCCTCGTAAGCGAGGGAATTGACGGCGTCTTCCCTCTGTGAGGGCTGCAACTCATTGAGGAGTTTGGTGACGTTACTTGCACCGAACACTTTGTGTACGTTAGCGAATTTCTGAGGCTGGTCCGGAGGGAAATATGGAGCGAACACGCACTCCGGTTGACACTTCCTCCTCAGGAATTTACAGGCCGCGCATGGTGAGGTTGATGATGATGCCATCTTGATCTCTCTCTATCTATCTATCTACAAATAAATCAATAATCATTATCATAAGAAAAAAATGTAAATGTAAATGTAAATGAAGAGGGCTACTTAATTTGTAACTATTGCTTGAACATGAAATGAAATGAAAAAAATAAATAAAAATAAAATTGGTTGATGATAAAGATACCGCCAAGGAGAGGACACCGAAAACTACAAAGGCGGCGCTGGTGCTGTTGCAACGGCTGATTTTAGGGTTTGGAGATGGAATTTATTTATAGCAAAATTAAAGTAAAGAAGCATATAGATATATATGGATGTGTATTGTAGAGAGAAAGAAATATATATGTTTGATCATATAAAATAAAATCTAAAAATATTCACGTGTATGAAATGAAGCATGAAATAGGAAAGATTACCAGTCACAGGATCTGCCCTATAATTACTGATAATTTCAAAAAAAAAAAAAAAAAAACTTTGATCTTTCTTACTCTTGGCTCTGCAGTATTGTAACTTGTAAGAGATCAAGTCTTTTAAAGGAAAAAAAAGGATTCTCTACATATATAACGTGGCAAATTTATGTAATGTAAAAAATAAACAGAAGGAAATTTGCATTTGAAGGGAGGAGGGAGAAGGATGAATTGGATCTCGTGATATGTAGGAGTTTCTTGGTTTTGCTACTTTCTATGAACAGATCTTGCTTGAATTTCATGGACATAAATTATTGATATATTCATCAATATTATTCCTGTAAAGACGAGACTTGTTATCTTGGGATGAACACTACTATATAGAAAGCATATAATAATATATAATATATCATGTGATGTGAAGAAGAAGCAAAATAGTTTGAATGGAAAGATCATATGTTACTGAAAAAGAGAGAGATCGAAGAAGAGATGAGTCTGACTGCTGGGGCGAATAATTTTCCCTTATTCTTTTTGTCTTGGAAGTGCAAAGTTTCATATAATATATAAAAATGAAAAATGGAAAAAGAAAGAGAGATGAAACTGAAGGGGAAATAGTGGAAACTGGGGGTGTGGCATCCTCGGTTTTGTGAGTCAAACCTTTTTTTTTTCTTTGAAGCCCTTTCAATTCACACAAGGCTATAGCTACCTCTCTGTCTTCTACTTTGATCTTCTAGTGGTTTGTTCAAGTGATTTGCTCTTTATGGGGATAGTAGTGGGTTCAATATATTCATGCAAAAAAGAGGTGTCTAATAGTTCGCCGGAGAAAAAAAGGCATGGAACATGCATATAAAGATGATGGTAAATGGTAAGTAGCAGCAGCAGCTTAAGTTTAGCACTTGCTGTTGTCTGTTGATATATGTATGAATATATTAGTGATAGTGAGAGAAAAAGAAAAAAGAGAAAGAGAGAGAGAGAGAGAGAGTTGTTGTTGGTGTTGGTGTTGGTGTTGGTGGGTGGGTTGAGAGGTAAAACCGGCGGACAAGGTGAAAATCCCCCCAAGAGCAGGGCCTAAGGAGACGGGGAGAAAACCAACAAGAAGACAGAACAAAGGCTGAGTGAATGTGATTGTGTGTGTGACTTGTGAGAGAGATGATATATGAATATGATCATCAACACAACAATTATTATTATTATGTCAAATTATAATTATCATGATATCACTCATTTTAATTTGAGAGAGGTAGACGAGAGCGAGTAACTAGTAGTGTTGTTGTTGTTTAGCTAGATCGACGTTGGTGTTTGTCTATATGTTATTATTATTATTATTATTACTAGTCATCAGACCTCTTCTGCACAGATTTGGACCATGTTGTGTTCTTTTGACAAGACCTTTCCTCCCTCTCTCTCTTTTTAGAGTTTTATTAGGCTTTCAGAGTTTCAGGTTCTGCATCTGTCCCACCTCTCCATTTCCTCCATTTTAACAATTACAAAACTCATTAAATGCTTTCCTTTCTTCTCCTAATCATATATGTAATTTTCATAATTCATTCTTTATATCATCCATATCTCAATATAACCATATATACATGCTTTACAAGTTAACTAATTTCGGTATCTACAAATATATATATATATATATATATATATATATATTTAACAGGACCCACCATATATATAATATGCTATATATGAATTTATATTTCTATTCTCATTACTTGATTGTGAAAGTAAATAATATTTTCCCAATCATATATTAGGATGAAAGGAAAGTGGGAATAATTAAACATATAATTGCATGATTGATCTTAATTATGATTCCATTCCATCCAAAATTATCTTCTTTATTACTTGATATAATTCAATTAACAAGACATCTATTCCTAGATTTAGAAAAAAAAAACTAAATAAATAAAGATACATATTCCATCTAAACTTATAACATTTAAAGATTGATCCCTAACTTTTTTACTTCTACTACAATATTAATAGATATACCAAATTGAAATATGTTATTGAATTTAATATAAAAAAAAATATCAATCATCAATCAAATGGTCGATTTATTTATTTGAACCCTATCTTCACCCCACCCTGTCCTCATCTAAATCAATAGTCTTGATTAATTCGATTTTTGGTAGAGTGAAAACATAAAAATTAATAGAAATAATTTTGACCATTAACTTGCTATATTATGGAGGTGAGACAAATATATATATATTTTTTTAAACATATTTAACATGATTTTTTATGTTGCTTTTTTATATGAAATTTGGTATCTAATTTATATATCTTATTGATAAATTTGGAGTAATAATGTTTAAAAATAAATTCTTCCTCCCGGAAGAGAACCATATAAGACTTTACTATTTGACTACTCATAAAAATCTCAAAGTGAGGAAAAATTCTATTAAAGGTCACTTTAGTATTGTTTTTAAAAAGTTAAAATCTACTTATTTTATAATTTTGACATACAATGATGTTTAGTAAAACTTTCAAAAATTGATTAATTGATTAATTGATAATTTAACAAGTTTTGACGGTGATTAATGTGATTTTGAGAAGTTGGTGGAGGGTTTCTTTTTTAAAGTGGTTATAGAATAATCTATTTCATGCCAACATGGATGTATATCAGCCGGTAGATAGACGAGTTTGGGATTTGAATAAATGACTCTCAGGTCAGCGACTCAAATCCTACAAATGAAGAAAACTTTCAAAAAAAATACCTGGTTGATATTGTTAAAATCATTTATATATCTTATTTCATGGTAAAATTAAATATTGATTTTATTTATAAAATCTTTTTATTGTTTTTGTAGAAATTGTTTTTTTTTTTGTAATTTAAATATTCTACTTAAATAGATTTAATATATATAATTAATGAAAAAAATAAACCTAATTTTGTTTTTGGCAATTGGAATGCTTGTGGTATCTGTTCGTCTGGCTTTTGAATTTGACAATCTGATCAAATGCGTAAATGATCACCATAAAAAATGATAGCTAATTAAGCAGCCTCCTACTAAACACTAATCTACTATATAACACCAAGTCCAACAGTATTACATATAGATAGTAGACGTCAGTGTCTTTACAAGATCGCAAGATATAAGAGCTAATTGAGCCTTGAAAAGCATATTTGTACGTTAGATAGATACTTCAGCTGTAATAATTGATATATATTTGCATCAACATCGATCTACATCTCTTGATTGAACAATTGTTGGATGTGTAAATTAAGTCTTCAAGTGGGAAGACTTCGTAAATTATTTCATTCTCTTGTGGAGCTTTTTCCAAGCTGACGGGAACCATTCCGATCTCGTTTCGTCTCCTGTACCTGTACCTGACGTACATGATAAAATACAAATTAATACAAGTCAAATGAGTTTAGTCAATTGGTCATGTTGGTATTTACATGTATAAATGATCAAATTAAGTAGCTAGAGAGTAAAGGCATACCATAATATGGTTGTCTAATGAAGTCCTGGACATCATCTTATTTGGAGTAGTAACAGAGACAGAGCCTCGAGACTTTGGTCTTGCTGTTGTTGTTGTTGATGATGATTCTCTATCTGATTTTGATCTAGCATTCACTATTTTGTCTACCATCCTACTCCCCAAAAATTGTGTTCCAATGCTATTATTACTATTTCTAGTTTTCCCAGCCTGAATCTGAACCTGATCCTGTTGTTTGGGATCTGTGGTAAGTTTTCGACCCCTGGTGACACTTGGTGAACATGATTGTCTCCTAGTAGCAGAAGTTGACCGATTGAACCGATCAGCAGCACTACTACTAGGAGCAGCTGTTGGTCTGCCTCTAGTAGCCGAAGTTGAACGAGTGATATCAGTCATGAGGTTAGGAGGTGTCTCGTTTGAAAATCCTGGAATGTCAGTTGGAATTATTAATGTTGATGATCTTTTACTAGAAGGTGACACCCCCCTGCTTCTGGCTTTTGTTTTTGCAACTATATTGCTGTTGCTGCTGTTTTTGCTAATGTTTGAAGTGAGGAAATCCATGTTGACTACTCTGCTGGTGTTGCCAATCACATTTGTTGGTTTTGTATTATTTTTGGGGTTGTTTGAAGTGGAAGACATTGTTGGTTTGCTGTTGTTGGTTTGGGTTAGTGAATTCTGAGTTTCATGAGTTGGGGTTACATATCTCATTGTTGGTTTTGGTTTTGGTTTTGGTGATTTTGGTCTTCCATTAGTATTGCTTTTGCTTGCTCCCTTTGCTGCCGAATCGCTTCCAAACTGGTTTGCAGTTGATCAAGATCAGTTCATTATATATTAATAGAATGTGGATTAGTTTTAAGGAAATGAATGAGTTAGCATAATATATAATTAATTAGTATCACCCTTGATCTTGAAAGAGGGTGGAGAATGGGAATGTCACGTTGGATGATGAGGCGGTCTGCAGGGGCATTGCCCTCCATTTCTAAAGATGGAAATAGAGGAGTGGCTGGTGGTGTCTTTAACCTGAACGTACATATCAACATCAACACTCACGAACACTCTTCATCAATTAAATTCTAATCTCAATTAACTACATTAATCAAACTAACTAATTAATTAATTAGATATTTACCAATCATAATCATTTTTTTCATTCTCAGCAAAGAATTCATGTCCAGGGCCTTTTCTTCCGGATGCCATTCTATACAGTGCAAAATTTCCTGTAATTTTTACAACATCGTTATATTAAAATGCATCAACATGTAGACACCATATATGAATTATTAAGTATACCTGCTGCATGATTTGGTTCAAAGTCATCAGAAACAGGTTGAAGAAGGCTTGACATGCGATCTTTTTCGCGTTTATGCAAATCTCTGAACAAAACAAGATCCTGATCATCTCTCTCACTCGCCGCCTTCGAGGGGATTTTCCTGCCCTTGATCATTGTTTGCACTTGCAGGCTAGCTATGTGAATTGTGATTGCTTCAAACAAATGTTCAAGTAGTAGTATACTAGTATATGATTAATAAGGAATTGTGGCCGGCAGATGAATTCAAGCCAATCAAAATTGTGAACAAGTCATGAGATTCTTCGAAGTTCAAACATCACACCATTTGGCGTTGTTTAATTTGGATGCTAATTCATGTCATGCACACTTAGGACAACAATCACAGTTTCAAGTTGTTGATAACTTTTATGCCACGCATTTGGGCCTAAATCATCTTCTACTATAACTCAAAACGGCCCACCCAGCAAAATGGGCCCTTTTTTTTTACTCATGACAAACATTAGCCGGATTGCATGAATATTAACGATGCTGGGAATTATAAGGGAGATCTTATCTTGTATTATTATTATTATTATTTGTTTTTATTTTTTGAATTCCTCCGTTACTTTAGCTATTGGATTGAAATCTAAAGGATATTAAGTCACTATGTATCGTAATGTTCCGGTATATTAGTCAAACCCACGTTAGCTAATTGAATATTTTTTAGAAGAAATATTCGGATCTCATTATTAAGGGAGATTATGATTTTGGACTCTCTAGCTTGCGTTAATCTGGGTTGATCCACTGGTTTTTTAAATTACTAACTTTAGTCCACTAGTTCTCTCACAATACCTATTCTAGTTCCTACCCCTCAATTCCGTTAGTTTTCGTGACTTCCGTTAGGTCAACAAAGGTATTATAGGAAATTTGACCAAAACTTTTAGAAACCGGTCTAGAATAAGGGTAAATCTAGAATTTAATAATGTGAAAAAAAATTAATTGTACTTTAAAAATAGAAATGATAATAATAATAATAATAATAAATTAAATTTCATTTTTCCCTCCCACTAGTCAAATAATAATAATTATTATCAAAAAATTAAATAATAATTAAATTTTAAAATAATTCAATGTTAATACAAATTTAAAATAAATTAAATAAATCATTTAATATAAAACTAAATAAGAAAATAAAAATAAAAATAATAAATAAATATTTAAATAAACTTAAAAAAACTATCACTTTCTCTCTCCTCCCTCCCCTATCCTCAACACTATCTTCTCGTTTATGTCTTCTCTCTTGATCTCATCTCCGGTTCTCTTTCTCAATCTCTCTCAAAATCGATTGAGATCAAACCCAATTCTATTTCACGAAGCTCTAAAAAAAAAACTATTTCATTGCAATCTCAAAATCCATCAAACACACTCAATTGATCTACATCATCCTCATCTTCAACATTCATTGCCACATCTCAACCTCATCTATTCAACCCACGCGAAACATAGATTTGTGACGGTGAGAAGCGAATGACGACGAAACAACCGACGACGGGATCGAAAGTTGACGGAAGGCTGGACAAGATGACCAACTGGATGGGGATGATGACGTTGGGGACTTAGAACGAGTGAGTGATGGCAGCGGTTAGGGTTTCAACAACAAAATTCATGTCTTTGATGTTGGTTTACTTTTTTGGAATTTTTGATGATGATGCTTTGTGATCAGGTTGATAACGACTTAGTGGTATGTTTTATTATTCAGTTTCTGGGTTTGAATGGAGGTTCTAAGTTTGGTGTTGTTGATGATGGTATATGATGTTGGGGTTTCTGGGTTTCTAGGTGATGTCTGAGTTTCTGGATTAATTAGTTCTGGGTTAATTATATATTACTGATAATGATTTTTTTTTTTACTTCTTAAAATATATTTATATTTATTTATGAAAATTGATGGTAAAAATGTCATATAATAATAATAAGATTATTATTATTTTTTTTATAATTAGTTTTTTTTTTTATATTTTTTAATTTTAAATTTAACTAGTTTTTGTTATTTTTATTTTTCATTTAATTAAATACAAAATTACCATATTGACCTTCATCAGAAACTTTCATTAAGGGTATTTCGGTCATTGTTACCCTTTTACAATATCAGGCTGTTTGTTTTCACATAATTCCTTACAGAATGACTAAAGTTAATAATTCTAAAAATTAATAGATCAAACCCTGATTAATACTAACTAGAGGGATTAAAATCATAATATCTTCGTTATCAAATATCAACTACTCTGTCATAATTATAATAAGGACGAAAGATTGGCTAATAATCATTAATCATTTAATCATGGATATTATTGAAAGTGAATGAAAAGCATATTTTAGTGATCTACTGCGTTAAACAAATCGGATTTTGTTCTAACAATGAGTTGAGCTTTTTCAATTCATCTTTAAATCCTTAAGAAAAGCCGATCTAACAAACACAAATTGAGGTTCACTTTTAATTATACCGCTTGTATTAGAGATTTTGTAGAAGCTGAAAAAACTCTGTAATTTCTGGGGTGCTATGCCCAGCTGGTTTTGTGTTTTCTACTTTTCTTTGCACAGCCGTAAAAAAATAAAATAAAAAACTTGAATTTAATGAGATATTTTGAGCTAAGTATTATAGCAAAAAAAAAATTATTTAATTGATTTTTTTTCTTATATTTATATTAAATTTGTATTCTTAATCCAATTTATATTTATTTCTTGTACCTTAACTATATAAATTTAAATTTCGGTTTTAAATCGAACCAGTTTTCTGAAGTGTTATAATATTAAGTAGATTTTGAAAACCAACCCTGATTTTATACCCAAAACATTCTGATTTTATTTTTTTAGTACTATCCGAACCTAGCTAGTTTGGTCTACGTCAGACGGCCAGTTGTCCAAATCACAAAAGATACATTAATTCAAAAAATAAACTCAGTCTTCTCATTATTGTTAGCAAATCCTTATATAAAAATTTGAGAAGATAACAAAGATAATATTAGTAATTAAGGTAGATAGCAACTAACAAGTGATAAGGCAGAATAAATTCAATCTAATCTTACTGTTAAATAATCAACATGTATCGATTTATTCGCATCTAAACAAGAACAAACTTTTATGGTAAAATCCCTCTAAATTAATATTTTTGGGACTCATCTTTAAGTGTTTATTTAGAGGAGTTATTAATTTAAAGGGCTTTTTATTGTAAAGTGTTATTTTGTTTTAAAAAAAATGTGAAAATCGGTTTTCTTGTTTAGAGAAGGTTTCTTTTTCAGAATCCAGAATCTTTTATTTAATCAGTTTTCTTCTTCAATGATTTTTTTTTTCTTTTTAGAATCCCTTATTTAGGAAAGATTTGTAAAAAAAGTTTCAAATTAATGTTTTATTACAATATGATGGAACATGCCAAGATAAAATTATACATGTGCTACAACAATAACTTTTTCGATACTACACGAACCTTTTGGTTACAATAAGAATATGATTACAATAACTTTTTAATGACAATTCAAAATATAAAGGATGAAGTCAAAAATATCAAACATTATGGCTTTATGTAAAGTAATATCTTAAAATACTTTACTAGTTCTTGAATATCATGTAATATATTTTATATTTTTATGAAATTATTAATTTATATGGCAATTGGAATCAAAATTTTACATTAGATTTCATATATATATATATATATATATATATATATATATATATATATATATATATATAAACTATTATGTGTTTATATTATAGGGATTTATTAATTTTTTATACTAACCCAACTCAGATTTTTTATTAATTTAAAGAGGATGTTAATTTAAAGGAGATTAATTAGCAATGGTTTTACTTGTTTTTTCCTTTTTAATGCAATAATGGGCTTGGCCGCTCGCGCAAGGCACGTGCTTGGTTTTATGTTTTTAGATAATTGATCCTATGTATCCCTCACACTTAAACCAATTGTGAATTTAAATATTTTCTTCCATTTTCAAAATCCCAATTATATGTAACGGTTAAAAATGTTTGTTTTTTAATAAATAATAATTTTCAAATAGGATAATATTATATATAAATTAAAATTGTAAGTACAATTACAATTAAAACATTTTAAACTCAATTACATCATTTAAATAAGGGTTAGGGCATCTCCAACCCTGCATTAAAATAGAGTAAAAATCCATTTTAGAGCAAAAATGTTACTCCAACCCAGCTGCAAAAGTTGTACCATTTTTTGCTCCGGTGAACATTGTCATGCAACACTGTTCACCTAGTGTAAAAAAAGATGTATCTTTTCTTCTTTTTTTCATCCCTAAACTTTTATAAAATCATAGTTTGACCATATTTATTAAAATCTAGGTTAACTGACACCGATGTCCAATAAACTCTTCTAAAATATGCACCATGCCCCCTATATTTTTTGTCGCCACTAAACCGTTTGAACTCTCTTTTTTTGTAAACATTTGGGGTTTTTGCCTCATGTGAGGGGCATTTACAATTAGTGTTGCTAATTATGAGAGTTCATGGGGTTTAATGACGAAAAATAAATAAATTAGGTAATGTGCTAATTTGGGCATAGAAAAGAGGGCATCAATGCTAATTAACCTAAAATCTATTCTGATTATATTATTTATTTAAAGATTTTATTTAATCACAGTTTCACCCTTAATCAATTAAATTTATTTTAATTTGATCTTCTTTTATTATTTAATGATTTTGTTTTAATTTAATTATTATTGATATTAACTTTGAATGCAATTTTTTTTTTGAATAAATCACTTAATTCAAAACGGGGGGGGGGACATCCCTCTACGTAATCTTTATCATAAGATATTAGTCAAATAGATCACATATAGATTATTGACAAACAATCTCAAATAAACTTGATTTATCAAAAGTTAATAACTTGCAAGTGAATTAACGATACTTAAAAACTTAAATCAAAAACTTAAATCAACAACTACTTGTATACAAGATTTGCTTTACAAGAATAGAGTAATTATACAACTATGATCAACTAAGTTATATTCATATCACACTTATATAAATATTGTCATTAAAAAAAAATTAGAAGAAATAGTACAAACAAGATTTATACAAACACATACAAATATAAAGAGATAGAGATAGAGTCACTTGACATAATATTTTTACGTGCTAAAACCTTCGAAGCGGAAAAATCCACCGGTTGAATCCAAAACCACTGGTAAAATGAATCCACTATGACAAATAAAATATACACTCAAAAAAGTGATCAAATTTCATGATACACTCTCCAAACTATCACTTATATCCTACCCTCGGGCATAGCGAACCACCTTACCTACTCCCTATCCAAGATGTGTCTAACACACTTAGGCCATGTTTGGCACATATGATTGACTTGGGATTGGACTATTTTAGTCATTATCCTATGTTTGGTGATGTTTTGGAACATTAGATTATTAGTCCAAAAAGAAAAATAATCTCATGTTTATGAGATTAAATAAACTCACCTCCAACCCCATCTTTACTTATTCTAGGACTATTTTATATGTGGTTCCCACCTATTTATTTGATTTCTCATTTCCTTTTATCTTTATTTATTCCATGTTTTATCTTATTTTCTAATTTTCTATGGTTATTTAGTCATTTTTGGTAAAAAAAATTACCTTCTAACCTATTGTTGATATCTTTAAAATTATTATAGTTAATAATAATAATAATAATATATATATATATATATATATATATATATATTTAAAATACTTTTGGATATTGTTACTTTAATAATATATAAATTAAAACATTTATTATTCAAATACATATTTTAATATTTTTTATCAAATTAAAAATATTATTATATTTAGTCCAATCCTATGTTTCATCAAACAAAACGTAGTATTAATTTAATCTAGTCCCATATTTTTCCAAACACAGTATAATATTAATTTAGTCCAGTCCAGTCCAGTCCAGACTAATCCCATCTAATCTCAGTCTCATTTCAATCCAATCCAATCCAATCCAATCCCATGAAATAATCCAATTCAATCCCGCATACCAAACAGGGTCTTATAGGAAGCAACTTTCTATTCAACAGACGGTCAAACTACGCTACGATAAGTTGGCTGAAGATTTAAGCTGTCAGCATGTCAGCATTGAGATGCTCTCACATAAGGTCAGGGTGACCCATGAAGCCATCGATCGATTCAAGTGGTCTCGATCATCTCGTCTCATGTGATCCCAGGTGTCCTGGTGGTCATCTTCCTTAGGACTCTGGTCATCTTGTCGATCATCTCTTCTTTGGGAATGTTCTCTTCTCCCACGAAGATCTGCCCTATCTTTACTGGTTTTGCGGGGTGCACCTGGGGTTATGGCCACCACCTTATAACGCACTTTGGGATCTTAGGCTACCACAGGCATGGGCAACTGATATGGGGAAGTTAAGTTGGTGGTTACCGTTATGTTGATTTCTTGCCTCGTTGTATCATCAATTACCCTCAGTAGGGATTCTTGGATTTGTCTGAATGCATCTAGGGAAGGCCTGACATGGGTATCCGTGAGGGTTATTACAGTCTGGCCGTCTGTGGCTGGAGTTGTGGAAGATGCTCCTTCTCCAGTGGCACTGGTGTCTATTGGGCCAGAGGTGTTAACATACTGTGGGGTGTTAACGTTGCGCCGGGATTGACTACAATCTCCACTGTTTTTCATGTTAGCTTTTCACAAGTTCCTCAAGGTTAATCCTGAATTACAGTAAAACCCCCCTCCTTCTAACGCCAATTATTGACGGTGATTTTTGGATTATATAAATTTGACTACACATCGTACAAGTTAATATGAATTGACAAATGAACTATAAAAGAGGGAAAGAAAACTCAATCATGCAAAATGTAAAGTTTTACATGGAAAACCCTAGAAATGGAAAAAATCACGGTTGTCGGTGACTACAAAGAAAAATATTTATATAAACGTTAAAGTTACACGCTCAATCTCTCTTATACTCTCTGTGTATTCTCACGTTAACTCTAAAATTGGTGTTTGTAGGGACTATTTATATATGTATAGAATCCTAATTCTTCATGCACAAGTAAGGAAAATAATGTAATTTAATAAGACCATAACTTATCAGAGTCGTTTTCATCTTCTTTCTCGTTTCCGCGTATCTTATGCATTGGATGAATATGATTTCTTGCTATATTTAGACTCTGGTATCTATAATTAAAGGTGCATTGTTTGAATAAGACTCTTTCTTTGCGTATTTGAGTTGTGATTGCTCTCGATTTAATGCTCTCCATGTGTCGCTCAGCCAACTATCAAACTGGACCAAATCGTACATGCCTCGATCGGGTGCTTAATCTCGATTGGACATCTTGACCCGATCGATCAAGTTACCCCGATTGGGACATCTTTACTCGACTAATTTAGCCACCTTAATCGGGTTACTTTTCCCCGATCTTTTGGATAAACTTAATCAGGTTTTGAGATCATCTTTAAATCATCTTGGGTTGTTCTCTTCTGATTGACCTTTGATGGCGTGACATATCTGATCACCGTATTTCCAGGTAATCTTATTGATTCTTCAGTTCTTCAAATTTCACCAATAACAAAACATATATGACAATATTAAAAGTTATAATAGACAATCAAATCAATCCATAATGAAAGAATTTTGACAACACCATATTTGTATGAGTAGAGGAGAGAGAGTTTGTTGATGGTTTTTACATACGGGGGCTCAAATAATTTTTTTAAATTATGGTTATTAACAATTAAATTTTCGTATTGATTAAAGATGAAAATTTAATATTTTAGGGTGTCACTTTTGATTTTCTCTTTGTTTTTAACCACATATGAAGTTTTAACTATTAATAATTACATTATAAGTTTTTTTTCATACGTGGTATATGGATAATTTCTTAAAAGCGTGGTTCTGAACACAAATATGTAATATTATTAGGGGTTATTTATAATATTTTTTTTTCTGTAAATACTTTGTTAAAATTTGTTCAAATGAATTGCGTCATCATCTCCATCATCATACCGCGTGCTGACTTTTTATTTAATGCTTAAATCTGACCGATCGAATTAATTTATTTTCTTTCTTTTAATTGTTTAATTATAATTTATAAATTAAAATTGACTTGTAGAATTAGCTAGCTTCCTCAGTCTGACTAATCGAATAGGACATCCCTCGTCTGCGGTGTGGTCAAATTACTTGAATAGCCTTTTTATACAGCTGCAATTGCAAAATAGCAAGGCTAAATTTGACTTCTCACAAAATTAAAAATAAAAACAAATAGAAGCAGGTTGTATACAGTTGTGCAAAATGGACCAGTGATGCTCATTGTGCATGCAAAACATTACATTTACTTACTTTAATTAAAACATCTAGAACATCTAATTACTTAATTAGTTGTTTTTATATATACAGAAGAGGGACTGGGACATGGGTTTATTTATTAGAATAAACTAATTAATTAGTTAGTTAGTGTGCGTTTGAAAATAAATATAACATAAACATTGAGATTAACATATATATAGTGATTTAGTACATATATGCCGTTGATTAATTACGTGTATTGATTGTGCTCTAACTTTTCTAGCTGTAATTTGTCCATCGAAATATGAAATTGAACCTTATAGATCTATTCAATCACCTAATACTAATATTAATGATGCAATCGAAGATAAATATATAACAAAATCATGCAAAGCGTTATATATGAGCTTAAGCATGTGCTTCCATTTCCTAGAAAATAATAATACAATTAACTAATTAATTGAACCAATTATTGAAAATGAATTTATTGTTTGCATGGAAACTCTATATTCAAACACACACACACACAAGTCACAATTACCACCCAATATTGTGGCTCTGTGGTAGTGTTGTACATAGTAGGGGTGTGAGCAGATTAGATTTATTAGATTTTCTATGATCCAAGATCCGATTTGATTTTATCAAAGAAATTATAATATAATCCAATCCAATTTTAGAGCATATATAATCCGATCCAAAAGTTTTTGACAATTTATAAAATTTAAATAAGTTAAAAACACAAACATAAATAAAACCATCCAAAAAATTTAAATAAAAATATAACAATTTATTATAACAAAATACAACATCATCCAAAATTTACTCAATATTTATCTAAACAATTTGATTCAATATAAATCAAGTGCACATCACCTATTGGGAGAACTAGTAGTGCACCTTCCTTCCACACATGTGGTGAGAAGTTCAAATCCCACCATGTGCATTTTACAAACATGTGTGGAGAGTTTTCTTCTCGGGTTGTGAGAAGTAGTTATCTCCCGTTATGGGAGTAGATATTCAAACCGTACAAGTATCGTTTGATCTCGATAGGTCTCCTATTATAATAGTTTGTGTAATATTTCAAATAAAGTAAAATAAAAATATAAATCAAGTCTTATATTTTAGTTGATCCAAAGAATTTTCATAAAGAAATTTATTGTATCCATCACTAAAATAGCTGGCTACTGGTATATGACCAAGACCAGTAAAACCTTCCATTCACAACAACACAAGAAAAAAAAAAGTTATAAAACCCAAACAAGGTCATTTTTAAAGGCAAACACATATATAAAGTCAACTCTTCTCTCTGGACTTACATAAACCTATAGAACAACATCAGTGGAAAACACCAAACATTCCTATATCCCTCCTCTCCTTGGCTTGCCTTGCCTTGCCCAGAAAGTCTTGTACTGAAAAATCAAAAAATGCATGGAGGGAATCACTGGGGTGGCTCATTCGAGATGGTAAACAACGGCGATCATCGTCATAACGGGCACGATCACGACGCGACCACGACAGACGATGAGAAAAGCCGCAACATGGATCAATGGGACAGAGCCTCCCTCCACCACTTACAATCACAACGTTACCAACATCTAGACCAGACCCAACAGAGCTGGCTGCTGGGGCCTCCTGAACCCAAGAAGAAAAAATACGTCGACTTGGGGTGTGTAGTCTGCAGCCGCAAGGCGTTGAAGTGGTCATTATGGTCTTTTCTCATCGCTTTCCTAGTGATTGCACTCCCCATCATCATCGTCAAAACTATTCCAAAGCACAAACCTCGTCCTCCACCTCCTGATAATTACACGATTGCCCTCCACAAGGCCCTCCTCTTCTTCAACGCCCAGAAATGTACGTCTCTTTCTACAATCTATTAGAATACTTGAACAAGAAGTGGATTTTGATTAATTAAAACTGGTAGATCTATTTTCATGTATGATCATGATTATCTTCTTATAAGTAAGATGGTAATTAAGTTTTGATTTGTTGAATTGTTGTTGTGTGAATTTGGTTCGTTATTGTTCTTGTTCTACATATATATGATGATGATGCTCCATCGCCATTTACGGGGCTGACTTGACTTGCAATGTTTTAGTCGACTAATTCTCAATCTAAACTACTGACTCCGTGTAATATGTGGCATGTGACTCTTTTTCTTCTACTCCTTGCTAAAAGTAGTCTAGAATCTAATTATGTGGATCCCATTTACTAATAAAATTCTCCCCTCCCAGTCCCACCTATCGGATTAATCTTCCTTTTCTTACTTTCTTTTTCAAATGGAACTAGATTACTTTGATCTGCATTCCCATTTAGTATATTCACCGTCTAAACCCTTTTTTTATATTAGAATTTAGAATTCGGAAAAGGAAAACTCAAACTAACAACTTCATTGGGCAATTGCGAGAGGCAAACTACTATACTAACCTCTAGGGGTGCCCCATCTCAAAAAAGTTATAAAATTATATATATATAAAAGTTTATAAAATTATGAAATTGTATTTCTAATTTAAATGTTATTTATTTATTTTTTAAACGTTGGTCCCGTAATTTTTTTTTATTTTTGTATTTCTTGCTCCAACACCCCCGATCTTAAATATAGGTAAAAGAGGCTTACTACTAAATCAGTCTCATTTTTGCAACACACTCTAAAGTTATATGGCATCAATTGTGTCGAAAATATTCACTACATTGAATGTGTTTTCTAAAAAATGCAATTATATTTGTTCTTAAAAATGTAAGTATCAAGTTTCAAATTGGAAAGGTAGTCCGTAGTCACATGTTAATTTAGGATAACATATGGGTAGTGGACCAGAGCTGAGATCTGATCGATTTCCAACATATTGTTTGTTACTTTAATTACTACATGAACAATCACGTCTGCGACTAATTAGGATTTAGGTTGTTGGAATTCCTCTTTCGGATCTCTCTTTTTTTTTTTTTTTTTTTTTTTTTATTCTTTATATAATGTTATATAATTTAATAAAGATACTTTGCATATACATCCCTTACGTTGACAAATTCACAATATAATTGAATTAATTAAATCCACACTCCTACATCATGTCATCAATTTTTATTTCATAAATAGGCCGCCCATATACTAAAATTTATTAATTAACTTCCGTGGAGCTCTATACTTGATTAATATTTTAATAGATGTTGATGATATTTTCCCTTTACTTCCGTGCCAACGGTTTGAGACACTCACTTTTATCTGTACGTAAGTTTGTATAATAAAATAGTGCTTGCATACATGCAGCTGGGAAATTGCCAAAGGACAATGGGATAAATTGGAGAGGAAATTCAGGACTGAGTGATGGAAATACAACAAGTGATGTAAAGGGAGGACTAGTAGGAGGCTATTATGATGCTGGTGACAACACAAAGTTTAATTTTCCAATGTCATTTGCTATGACTATGCTTAGTTGGAGTCTCATTGAATATGATCACAAATACAAAGCCATTGGTGAATACAAACATGCCAAAGACCTCATCAAATGGGGCACTGATTATTTGCTTTTAACCTTCAATTCCTCTGCTACCAAGATCAACCAAATTCATGCCCAGGTACCTAACTATATTAGTATATTAATTAATCACACTTTTACCATGCTCGAGTCCTCTTACGTGATTATATATGTGTTTGATTATTATAGGTTGGTGGATCTCGAAATGGTTCTTCAGAACCAGATGATCATTACTGTTGGGAGAGGCCAGAAGACATGGACTATCCGCGACCAGTCCAAACTCTATCTTCAGGGCCTGATCTCGCCGGAGAAATGGCTGCAGCTCTAGCAGCAGCCTCCATTGTATTTAAAGACGATACTGCTTACTCCAAAAAGCTCGTCAAAGGTGCTAAAACCGTGTTTGCTTTTGCAAGGGATGGCGGCAAAAGAACACGATATAGTCGAGGGAATTCTTTTATCGAACCATATTATAACTCGTCCGGTTATTTTGATGAGTACATGTGGGGTTCTGCTTGGTTGTATTACGCCACA
Organism: Dipteronia dyeriana; assembly: GCA_032871835.1. Taxonomy (NCBI): domain Eukaryota; kingdom Viridiplantae; phylum Streptophyta; class Magnoliopsida; order Sapindales; family Sapindaceae; genus Dipteronia; species Dipteronia dyeriana. The sequence goes on along the minus strand of CM065303.1, from coordinate 47,322,393 downwards.
GGAAACCTTTCGTACATTTCATTAGCAACCAACCCTGGCTTGTCTAGAAATTCCAGGGCCTTTTTCATGATTCCCGATCAGCTTGCGCTGAGTTGGGACAACAAGTTACCAGCAGCAATGCTGTTGTTGACAAGATTCAGGATTTTCTTGAATCCAGGGTACCCGTATGAGGACATGTTGCGGATGTACCATAACACGACTACTCTTACAATGTGTGCTTATATGAAACAGTATGGTGTCTTCAACTGGACTCGAGGTACTCAATCGATCTCTTTCAATCAGATTAGATGATGCATTTTTATGATAGTACTGAATTCTTAATTAAATGTGTTTCGTATAGGGGGAATGATTCAACTGAACCGCGGAAGGCCACAGCCTCTGCAGTATGTTTCAAATGCTGCCTTTTTAGCATCTCTGTATGTTGATTATATGAATGCCACCGGCGTTCCAGAAATCAATTGTGGTCCTGATTTCATATCGTTGGACAAGATTCGGAGTTTCGCAACCTCCCAGGTATACATACATATAATCCTGATCGAGACTATTTAACTAGAACTCAACATATTCATTGAATCCAAGCTAATCGATCATGTTTGTTTTGTATACAAATGCAGATGGACTATATACTTGGTAAAAACCCCATGAAAATGAGCTATGTGGTGGGATTTGGGAACAAGTTCCCAAGACATGTGCATCACAGAGGTGCATCAATGCCTCGTGACAAGATAAAGTACTCTTGCACAGGCGGATTCAAGTGGCGCGACACCCGCAACCCCAATCCTAATAACATTACAGGAGCCATGGTTGGAGGGCCTGATCGGTTTGACCAGTTCCGCGATGTGCGCTCTAATTATAGCTACACAGAGCCAACTTTAGCAGGGAATGCAGGACTGGTTGCTGCACTTGTATCGTTGACAAGCAGTGGAGGCCATGGCATTGATAAAAACACTATGTTTTCAGCGGTTCCACCACTCTACCCACAGAGCTCTCCACCCCCACCGCCATGGAGGCCTTGAATTAATGCAGCTACAATAATTAAACTCCATCTCTAGAGCTTCATCACACGGACTCTCCATAGATTTTTTTTTTTTTCATTTTTTTTTTACTTTTCTGCCACTATTGTTTGTACAAAAACGTTTTGAGGTGTTCATTTTATGTAAGAAAGTGAGACGACTATGAAATAAATGATCATATACACATACTTAGTTGTTTGTTTGCTCAACAATCTGATAGCATACCTGCAGGCCACTGATTAAGCTACACATATTCAGCTGAAACCGATACGAATAAATTAAGCTAAACAAATTAAGAACATGAGATAAACTTAGCTACTTGATGGAATATCCATCTAGGCATGACTCGCAAGATGTGCTAACTGTACACCAAAGTAGTGCAACAATATTTCCAAGATCAAATAAGTTTGTTCACGTGGTTAGACCGAAAATAGTGCATCAAAGTCATATTAAACCAAAATCTTTTTTTTTTTATTATTGCACTCATCCATATTGTTGTTGATTTTGGGCACCTGGTCAAAGATCATTGGAATAAGTTATTGTTCATGATTTTGGATTCTTTACTAGAGCTTTGTAAGGCCAGACTGGTTCCACCAGGCTTCATTAAACATATTAAAAAAAGTTGCAGCTGCAAATTGCAATCATGTCATGAAGAATAAGAAAGGGAAGTGACAGACTTCAATATTGCAGAATTCAGTACTTGTCAAGTGTCAACGCTTAATTAAAACAGGCAGCTTAGCAGCAAAGATAATATCACATTTTCTTCTGGAAAAAGAAAGTACAAGTTTCATACAAGCTTCAATTATGAACATGTAAGAATTTAAGCTTTCATTAATTAATGAAACAACAACCCTTAATTAGGACATTGAGAGTTGGGATCCTCTCCTAACCCTGTTTTTTGGTTTTTTTTTTTTCAAGTGCCAGTGAAACACACATTTGTACGAGAGAAAAAAAAATATATAGAACTCTTAACCATGTGTTTTCTTTTATACTTATATGTCACTAGATTAAGAAAAGTCAATAAAAAAAAACAATGGAAGAGAATCCTGTGTCAGGTTTTCGAGTTATGTTGATATAATTCCATATCAATACAATGTTTCTTTTATATTGATTAGTTGTACAAGCCCATGGTATTACAAGAACACACAAATATGTTATTTCATAAATATGTTATTTCTTAGATATAGACGTAGCACGTGCATTTTTACCGACTTTTGTCAAATTAAATCTAATGCATATGCATACATATAAATATATGTGCATTAAGCCTTGCAAAAAGAATGAGTCTAACAAAAATACCTTTTATGTGTAACAAAGTCAACTCCTCTTGAAGACTTCACTTTGCTTGATAAGTTGTCAATGACTTGATATGGAATGTTATAACAAATCAATAATTCCATCACCCAAAAGAAACTAATAATTATTGAACAACTCCAAATCAACAATACTCTAATGACAAAATATCTCCAAATAATTCCAAAACAAGATTCATATCACTGAAATCAAGACAATACCGAGTATATAAACTCAAATTCTAGGTAACAATACGAAGGAAAAATTACATAAAATATCAAGCTCTTCAAATTCCTGAAAGTCTATCACTCTAGCGGTAAACTCGTAGGAAACTCAGTTTGCAAAACGTTAAATGACAAAGGGTGAGTTGTCAACTCAAAAAGTATTATATAATACGTAATCGAAAACATTTATGAAATTAATAATAACATTTAAAGAGTGCGTAAGTTTTTAAATATTCATATACAATTAAACTTACAAAAGCAACATTTTCAAATATAAGTAAAACTTACAAAAGTAACAATTTCAGATACAAGTAAACATACAAAAGTAACATTTTTAAATATAAGTTAAACTTGTAAAAGTAACATTTTCAAATACAAATAAAACTTGCAAAGTAACATTTGTAGTGGACAATAACAATTAATAACATTTCATATAAATAAGCTCAAGTCAAAGTGTCTCCAATACCCCGGTGACCCCGCCATTTACATTTTAGAAATTGATACAAAACCAATATCGTAACATTTCATTTGTCGCGCGTTGTATTTACATTATCATTGATGATCACCATTTCATTTCATTTCACATTTTATTTGCTATTGACATTGAGCTAAAACATTGCTTTCTAAATATGTATATCATAATATATTTGCATTGCTAAAGCACAAAAGAACCAAACATTTAGCATTTAAACAAAAGTTCAAATAAGGGTAAAACTTATTTAAAAGAATTAGGTAATGAATATGTAACCCAATACTACATAAGTAGGAAAATGAGTTTATATATATATAGGTATATAATAAAATATTTCAGAAGATAATAATATGATAAATAAATTTATTTTCTAAGAAAAACCCTTATGCTACTACATACTATATATAAACAAATCTATTTATGATAACAAGTTTTTGGTTTTACTAACGATATTAGGAAGTCACAAGAGTAATTTAAATATATATAACAATAATCCTTCAATCAAACTAGCCAAAATAGAAGAAATCTAGCTCCCGTTCATTATAAATACTTTTTTCTTTTATTATTCATTTTCAAGTAGAAATTTCAGAAAAATAGATATTTGTGCTCAAACATTATTGATTTGAAAAAATTAGGCCTCGAAAATTTGAATAACTTAGTCAATAAATCCAAAACTCAGATTATTAACTCCCCTTAAAATATCATAATTTTATCAAACACCTATAAATTTCTATAAATTTCTATACATACAAGGGTCAATCCTGACAGCGTACATTTCTATCCTCCAATCAGACTTCGTATCAAAGTTTAACAGCCCTACATATCGTGACAAATTCCAAACTTTTATTTATAAACTAAGGCATCAATACTTTTATCCTTATACCGAAAATCAGAATTTTACCTATCTTCGTTTGAGAATTAAAATTCCTACAGCACAAAAGGCTCATGATTGTCTGCCTAAATATCTTGGCTTAAACATCAAATATACCTAAAGAATTAAAATACTTATATATCACTAAAATTTTATGACAATTTATATCTGATTTAATTCTGCTTTTAAAACCACTGTATGGAAAATCAAACTTAAATAAATCCCTAATTTCAATTTAAAATTACTCCAATATAATAAGGCCAGTTTGATGATTCAGAAAATCAGCATACGCAACTGATTTAGAAATAAAATATCCCTAAGCTAAACACCACCAAAAATTTGAAAAATTATAACACAACTTGATATATACCTACTATTCTCATACCAAAATTCACCATCAATTCCAACCTACAATTATAACTAAAATAAACATCACAGTAAGTTGCTTCACCGGTATTAAAACAAATCAAAATTTCAACCTACACTAACACTCAAACTTTAACTCTTTAATGAACTCCAAAATTCCAGCAATTTATTATAAAGATTCATGTATAATTCTATTTCATTCAATCCAAATTTCATGCATTAAAATATCTCCATAAACTAAAGTTGAGCAATTGTTAGAGGCCTAAATTTTGTTAACGAGATATTTTGTATTAGAAAAAAAAAACAAAAGAGTTTGAAAAAGACTAAAGCTTTAAACAAAAACAAAAAAGGAACAAAGTTTAAGAAAGGAACAAAGTTTAAGAAATTATATCTTCAAAGAGTTTCTGAGTAGAGGTGGAAATGACTCGATACTTTTCATCGATATTACTTTGCAAAATATACACATATATGAACAGTCATAAAATAATGGAGATATACAACAACTACTAATTTTGCTAATATATTCAAATCCCTCCAATATGTTGGAACATTTTCAAATAAATTGATTTGGACCGAAAAGGATACAACTTTCTAGAAGTTGTTGATAAAAATTCACACCTATTCCAATTGGTGTGTGTGTCTTATTGAGTGAAATGACACAACTTTATGTTTAAAGGTTGTATCATTTCATGAATGGATGCAAAGCAACAAAGGTTGTATTGCTTCATGAATGGATGCAAACCACACTATAAAATGCCCATTTACCATTTGAGACATACCAGAATTTGGCTAACTTGGAGAGTTTGGCCTATGATCTCTCCTCTCTATTTTCTCACTTTAAAATAAGCACATGTTGTCATATTGTTTTGTTGCATTAAAATTATTGATATTCTATCAGCAGCGCAATGATAGAATTTCGTATCTTGGCAAACATATAAAAGTCAAAGGTGTTCATGGTCTAATATCGTCAGTGCCAATGACGTTAGACACTGATGCTTCATTGTATCTTGGAGGCATATTTGTATAACCCCGGTGCAACACCCAATTGGTGGGGGCAAATAGTGTCTTAAGGAAAACGTCAATAATGACGTGCCTTGAAGCACATAATTTCTATGTTTACAGGTTGCAACAATATCAAGTTCGATACAACATATAGTTCGAAGCAATTTTCAGTTCAATTCAACAACACTTGATATAAGGTACATACATTCTAAATTTTTCTCCAACAATTTTAAGACACTATTTTCTTTTTGAATAGTAACACCGTTCTTTGAGAGGTCATTGAAATGTGAATCGAAATAAATCGAATTTGGAATGCTATGAGTCCAAAATAATCATGCTTAAAAAGATTTCACGGTTGAACTCGTAAAATTGAGATTTACAATGAAACCGAAAATTTCAAAGTTTGCAAGTGTAATGCTTGTTTGTTACAACTTACAAGCAACAAACTAATATTAAACAACTATCCATGTTGACCGATTTCATCATGGTGAAACTTGGTTGGAATCAAATTTCAAAGAATATTTGGAACAGACAAAGGAGTGCATTGAATGATATCCAAATTGACATGAAACCGGTTTGAACAAACTTATTTGAGTTTGATCAATTCTGTTCTTGAGACAAACGGATATATGGACTTTGGTGTAATTTGGCATTCCATAGTATTTTGACTGGTTGAATGCATTGCTGAGATATAAATTTGGAGATGGAATCGTGAGATATAAACTGTAAAATACTGTAAGTTACTATTTTATTTGGTAATATTTCAATTATTTGTCAATATTTCAATTATTTGTTTTCATTTTTATTTGGCACTATTACATGCATAGTTTATTTGTTGTTTTACAATATTTTAACTATATTGCAAAGTGTAAGATTAAAACCTTAGAAGGAAAAATGATATAGAATGCATAAAGGAGTTGCAAAATACAGTAATTGCTAATGACTGAAACCAAATAATTTACTGGGATTAATATTTTCAAAGAATCTAAATATGATATTTTATGAAACTAGATTCATTTGTTATATATGCATAAATTATATTTATTGTATATACATTTGTGTGAAACTGGCTGTAATTAAAGTAAATTAAATGCCAATTGAAATCTTCCTGATACATGGAGAGGTAAACAGGTAAGGAAAATAAAAAATCCTCCGGCCATGGCGTTATTATGTATCTAGTAAAATAAACTAGAAATATACATGTGAGACAAAGTATAGTCTCAAGTTAGATTCCCTATAATTGCAAATATATACAATTATATATTTTTATGTGAATGATATGTTTTATTAGAATTAGTGAGAAGTAAGAACTCAATAAATTATTTTCATGTGAAAGACATGATCATGTTGCTTATGTGAATTTAGGTATTGAAATTATCAAAATGATAATGGCCTAGTGTTTACCCAATCATACTAAGAATGAAGTACATTTATGTATATTGAAAATAGACATTACAGGTTGTACAAGGAAAATGATATCTCAAATTGAGTATACTCATTGCATCTTATGTATATCATGATATATACTAGGCATAATAATATTTTGTCATTTAAAGACAAAATGTGTATACATGTTATCTTAGTCATCCACACTAAGAGTAGTGTATAGAATTTTAAGTATCAAACTAATATATACTATGAATTTAGTATTGGAAGGATTTATAAACACCATTTGAATACATAGATGATCGTGTAACCAAAAGTGTTGTGGATTTCTCATATCTGGTGGATAATTTATTTTGAATTCAATAAAGCGGATCTACTTAGAAGACCCACCGTGGTTGTTGAACTTTTAATGGCATCATGGAGAGACCGCGGTTAAAGAATTTATAATATAAATTCCTTGGTGGCCAAAACCAATGTCTCATAAATTATTAATTGTGATAATGATACAGTATTGTAGAAGTATGTAGCCAGATATATAATGGCAAGTGTAGACATATCGGCTTAAGAGATAATTAAGTGATACAATTGCTTATAATTGGTGCATTTACCATAGATTTTGTGAACTCTTGCCAAAATCTGGCAAATCCTCTTAAAGAAAGTCTTGCAATTCAACAATTCAGCAATTCAGCAATTTAATACTTAAAACTTTAAGAGAAGTGGAACTGAAGCCAGCATTTAAATATCACAAATGATGGAACCTCAACCAAACACTTGAAACATCAAGACCTTCGTTCCAATGAACAAAGTACATCATAAGTTGTGATTGTAAGCACTATAATATATATTATATATGCGTCCCAAAGGTGAAATTGCTTGATACCTGTTGTGGACAAAAAGTCACAACTATTCTAAATGGTGTATGTGTGTCTTATTGAGTGAAATGACACAACTATATGTTTAAATGTTGCATCATTTCATGAATGGGTGCAAAGCAACAAAGGTTGCGTTGCTTCATGAATGATGCAAACCACTCTATAAAATGTCAATTCTTACACTATTTGAGACATACTAGAATTTGGCTAACTTGGAGAGTTTTTCATGTGACCATATTTCTCATTTTAAAACAAACACATGTTGTCACATTGTTTTCTTCTATTAAAATTACCGATATTCTATCAACTGTGCAATGATAAAATTTCGTATCTTGACAAACCTGTAAAAGTTAAAGGTGTTCACGGTCTAATATTGTTAGTGTACAACGACGTTAGACATCGATGCTTCATTGTATCTTGGAGGCATATTTACATAATCCGGTGCAACATCCGATTGGTGGGGGTAAATAGTGTCTTAAATGAAGCATCAATAATAAGGTGCCTTGAAGCACACAATTTCTATTTTTACAGGTTGCAACAATATCTAGTTCGGTGCAACATATAGTTCGAAACATTTTTCAATTCAATTCAACAACACTTGATATAAGGTACACACATTCTAAATTTTTCTCCAACATAATATGGAGTTGACTTGTTTTGTGATTGTCCTTGAATAATGCTAGGGAATTAATCACCGGTAATTAGTTACCTTAAAAAAAAATTGAGAGTTGAATATTATATATATATATATATATATATATATATATATATATATATGTGTGTGTGTGTGTGTGTGTGTAATAATAATAATAATAATAATAATAATAATAATAATAAAGAAGGAAACAAAAATTTGGGTCTTACAGTTCTTGTATTTTTTTGATATCGGACTTGAATATGTTTTCATATTGTTTCGTATTTGAGTTCCGGTAATTTCGATTACTTATTCATGAGTTTTCGAGTTTCGAATTGGAAGTTACGTAACTTTCCAAGTCTTTAGCTTGTATGGTTTTATTCTTTGTGTATCGAGTCAATTTCCATACTTTTTTAAAAAGTTTTATTGACGTCCATATTTGTATGAGAGTCTCAGTTCATAATCTAAAAAATGGATTCGAAATCAGAGTTCGGAGGCCGAAGAACAGTTGAAGAATGCAAGAGAAATGTAAGGGAAAAGGAGAATGGACAAAGGTCATTTGCCCTCCATTCCCGTGGAGGTGTGTGAGCCTCATGGGAAGAATGACCCTCTGCCCTTATGAGGCTCACGCGCATCCATGGGAGCTGAAGTGGGAGGTGCAACTTACCACTCGAGCTCCACAGCAAGCCACCTCACTTTCCCCTCTTTCTTTATTTTAAAATCTCTTCTCCGTCTCATTTTTCATTTGAATAAGACTTAGGGGATGTATGTTGTTTTTCAATATAAGACTTATTGGCTTTTATAACTTTAAATTAAGATAAATCAATTTGTTTCTTTTTCCAACTTATATCTTATTTTAAGATATATGTTTTTTAGAAAAAGTAAAAAACTTTGACTTTTATCTTATTAAAAAAGTGCTACAGTAGAGTTTTTTTTAGTAAATTTCCACAAATGTCCCATAACAATTCATACATTTATAATTTTATCCGCACATAATAAAACTCTAAAAATAAATTTTTTAAAAATTTCTAATTTTGAAGAAACCGTAACACAGCCTAATTAATTTTACATTTGTAATAAGTCATCCAAAATGAAAAAACAATCATACCATAGTATCTTAATTTGAAAGACTTATTTATATGTCTAACAAATTAAGGTCTTATAAGACTTTAGATTAAAAAAAAAAAAACAATCTCTTAGTGTAGAAATTCTCAAAAAAAAGAAACACCATATTTCTCTCTTTTTATCAAAATTGAGTGATTCGAGTTGGAGATTGTTCGTATTAAAAGAGAATCAAGTTTGAAGGGTTTTGTTCAAGTATTTTTATGGTTTCACATAGATTTCGTGACTACACTCTTCTTGTCAAGGTATTTGTTCATCTTTCATGTTTTACTCTTTAAAATCATCAAATACCTTGGGTCTTTTTCTCTTTTATGTGTATGTTACTTGAAAAATAGTTATTGAGAGATAGAGCTTCGTTTTTAGTTAGTTGAGCTTGATTAAAAATTTGTATGTGAGTTATGTTTTTTATAAATCTATGTTTTTACATATTTGTGAGTTGTATTGTTACTAGTTTTTTTATTTAGGACTATTTTGTGCTCTAATTGATTGTCTTTTGATGATTATTAATCTTTACATGTGCTAGAACTCTTCAATATTTGCAGGAATAGTACAATTAATCTTATATTTAGAGTCTATTAGTTTTTTTTGTTGAATACTTGATGAATATGAACTCTAAATGATTGCTAGAGAACTTTATTGTTTATATACTTTGAATCTAGCATTTTTGATGTTATTTCTAAAGTTTCGAATATGTGTTTCATGAATATGTTTTGTTTTCAAACTTTAGTATTATGAATATAATCTAAAATTTGACATGTTTTTGATGTTTTACATGTTTTAGATTTTTGTTCATGTTTAAGAATTAGACAACTTTGATGTCTATGTCTAGTTTCTCATGAAGTGTACATAATCCATATATTTCATATGTACATGCATCATTTATATAATTGCATTTGTTGTTTGGATTATAAGCTAGAAAAATATATATTGTCTGTCCATTGATCATTTCTAGTTTCCATAGGATATATTGATGACATATTCTATGTTGCATGTGTTTACATCATTTGCATTACACTTAGATCGTTTACCTTGCAAAAGATGAAAGTCTCTTATTGAGGTGTGAAACTTTAATTTGAGCAAGGAAATCTTAACTAGGATTGTGAAGATCCAGTTGGTTAAGTACTTAAGCAATAAGTCTTGTCTAAGATTGTAAAGAACCGGATAATCGAGCAAGAAATCTTTTTAGAGTCATGTGAAGTGTCATAGGCAGAAATTTGCTCTCTAGATACATATGAAGTGTCTTGGATAGAGAGTATGTAAAGTTTTCACTAGGCCCGAGGGTAGAATATAAGGGATATCCAATAGAGAGTGTATCATGTGAAGTGGTCATGTAACACCCCAAATACGATACCAACGGATTAGGATGATACTCGGTCATAAATCTGTAAATCTTCCAAGCTTACCAACTATAAAGACTGAAAACATTCACAAAAGAAAGGATTTATTCATGAATAATTCAAATGTAACCTCCAAAATAACCGTTTAATAAAACCCAATCCTTACAATACGAAAGATCCAATAAGGTAAAACTAACAATGTTCTCAAGGTAACATGATATAAGAAAATAGACTCTAGCGATCAAATCCGGTACTGAAGTAAATCCTTGACTCTAATTACCCATCTCACATAAACCAGTACTACTCTGCAAAATGGTGGTGAAGAGGGGTGAGCCATCAACTCGGTAAATAAATTCATGCATGACAATTGATATCGATGAAAAATACAATTACATACCATAGCATAAGCTTATAAGCATAAACAATGTTTTCAACTATTAAACTCAGTATAATTTTCACAAACATTAATAATAAACAAAGTAGTGAACAAAAGCTTCATTTAAAACACAGTATACACATTTATATATAGTAATAACAAGTATTCGATATATCAGTTAGCTCATGTTCCATAGAGTCACAAGTACCTGTGTGACGCGGCAACAATATGTCACAATTTCTCGTGTGACGCGGCAACAGTATGTCATAAGTACCCGTGTGACGCGGCAATAACAGTATGTGTGCACACAAAATCCCAGCTAGGTCAGTAACAATAACAGTAACAATAACAGTAACTATGGAACGATGAGCCAAAACGGTTCTTTTTTATTTTATAAATTCATATATATTTAACTCAGCGGTATTTTCATATAACAGTATAAACGGTAGCGGTAACGGTAACAGTAACATTTTTTATATAAACAATATAACAGTGGTATTTCTATAAAAATATTTGAGTTTAAATAATATAAGATAGTAGTAGTAGTTTAGTAAAACTATATCACTATAGATAATAGTAAGCAAAATATATTTGACTGTATATAAAAAATGGATCAATTTCAAAAACGGTTTATGTACATTCTTAAACAACTTAAATACTTAATCAAAATCAGTAATATCTTTAGCAAATATACTACAGTAAAATACAATAAAGAAAACAGTATTTTGGTAATTTGATACGTAAAACACCATGAATAAATTTACTTACCTCGGACACGAACAAATCGGTTCTAGCTCTAGAAGCTCAAGCGTCACTCAAACCTATCAATTTACAAATTGATTTACTGTCATAACCTTATCACCACAGTGAGGTAAATCAACACAAACTTCACGTATATAAAACTAAACTTAGAAATCTAGTTTCCAGCTAATACAATTGACCATCCTCTGATCTCCGATTTTTAATAATTTCTCTACAACTCCAAATATTAAGAAATTTAATATGGATAGTCTATGCATATTGGAAATACAACTTTAAAAGTTTCAATTTATTCTAAGATCGATAGCATGTCCAAACAATTAATTACATTCTTGTTTATCTCAAATCTGTCCCGTAGAGACCTTAGTCAACCACAGTCCACTCCGAAATTTATATAAAATTATATACTCATGTATAAATTATGAAAGTTTGTAGATGTAATCTAGACATATAAGGTAATCTTCAGTAAAAATTTCAGATCAATATGGAGTCATTAGATCATACAAAAATACCAATCTTTCATGGTTTCCCGAAACTATCCAGCAGGATTCAAATACTGACCCATGTTTATTCCAAAATTCATAAAATTATTTTTATACATCTAAAGATTATGAAATTTGGCAGAGTGATAATATACTCATAAACCTACATCTGTGTAAATTTTCATAATTTTCCCACATTATTAACCAACCCAAAACAGATTTACGAAATGTGGCTGGTCTACTAAAACAGAGGATTTCAGCAACCTCTATACCAATTCGAAAATTCTATCATGATATGGACCAGGAACTATGGAACAAATATAATTCAATCCTATACATATGCCTACTCTCATAAACCATTCATAAAAACAGTCTAATATAGCTAGAAAGTCCAAGACATGAAAGAAATACAAAAAAAAAAAAAAAACAACTTACCTAGAACTAGGAGTGCTTCAAGTTATTGTTGATTCCTTATTTCTCCACAGAGAAGGTTTAGGCTGGCTGCCGGAAAAGAAAATGTGCAGCCGTTACTTTCTCTTCTTTTGTTTTTGTTTTTCTTTTCTCTTACACACTCACATTTATATATATTAGGTTTAATAGGAATCCACCCAAATTAAGACAATCTAATTAAGAGAATTATAATTTGATCAGATCTTTTAGGGGTAATTTTTATGTTATCGTAATTTCATTCAAAATTTGAAATTACGGCTGTTACAGATCACTTTAGAGGATGTACTTTTATTTGTCATAGTGAAAGCTAGTTTGTCAGTGGTTATGGAATCATTCCGTGTATGTTTACTCTTCGAAGGTTTTACCTCATAAAAAATAATGTGCATAATGTACCTATCCCTATCTCTTACTTTTTGTATACGTGTTTAGTAAAATTTTGTTTGGATCTTTAATTGATAACTTCCATTATAAAATTAAACAAGATCTTTTGGAAAGAATACATGAGACAAACGTCTTCTTGATTAGTGTTGTATATATCACTCTTCTATTTGAGTTGATTTATTTGTTTACGGTGACATTTGATTAATACTTATATATAGTTGACACACATACATTTTATATATATATATATATATGTATGTTAGTTTCTCAATCTCATCACTGATAAGTAATAGACTTTGTTTAATATATTTAGATAAATAATTTTTTTATAAAGTCCATGAGTATTATCATATTATCAATCTGTGTTAATTCATGTTATCTAGAGGAACAAACTTTTATTTATTTTAAAAGATTGAAAAAAAAAAACATAAAAACCTACTCGCTTGGTTAGCTTTAGCAAATTAACAAAATACAACATGCATAGTCAAATGTCAACTCTTTATAGAATATCCATCTCTCCCCTCTCTCTTTCTTTAGATCAATTCAAGTCAACTCTTCTTTTGTATATCTCTCCTCTATCCGGAATTATATATGTTTTATGAAACACCAATGGTGGACTACAAGTACATGAACCAAAAACACAAAAGAGAAAAGGTCATTAAGTTTTGAACCTTGACATCCATCTTTGTGTTCTTGAAAAAAAGGAGATAACTAGTCTTATATTTGCAAACTAAAATGTATGGAAGAAATCACTGGACATTATGTTGGTATATTGCTATTGCTTTTCTGGTAAATGCATCACTTCCCATAACCATTGCCAAGGGGACATTGCCTGAGCACAAGTCTCCTGATGACCCTTACACTCTTGCGCACTCCACAAGGCCCTCCTCTTCTTCAATGCCCAGAAATGTAAGTCTCTTTTCATTCACTTTATAGGTAACCTTAATTTTATGTAAGTTTGTGTGTTGAAATGTTATCAAATTCAAATGGCGCAGCTGGGAAACTGCCCAACAACAATGGGATACCCTGGAGAGGAGATTCAGGACTCAATGATGGAAATACAACAACAGATGTGACGGGAGGACTAGTAGGAGGTTACTACGATGCTGGAGACAATGCAAAGTTCCATTTTCCAATGTCATATGCTATGACTATGCTAAGTTGGAGTCTCATTGAATACAATCACAAATACAAGGCCATTGGCGAATACGATCACATAAGAGAAATCATCAAATGGGGTACTGATTATTTGCTTCTAACCTTCAATTCATCTGCCAACAAGATTTACCAAATTCATGCCCAGGTAACTTCCTTTCTGTATTTGGCATTGCGGGCGACTCAATTGTTATTTTAAAATGTCCATTTGGTGTACATATATAGGTTGGTGGATCTCGAAATGGTTCTTCAGTACCAGATGATCATTACTGTTGGCAAAGACCAGATGACATGGACTACCCGCGACCAGTCCAAACTCTATCTTCAGGGCCTGATCTTGCCGGAGAAATGGCTGCAGCTCTAGCAGCAGCCTCCATTGTATTTAGAGACGATACTGCTTACTCCAAAAAGCTTGTCAAAGGCGCTAAAACCGTGTTTTCTTTTGCAAGGGATGGCGGCAAAAGAATGTGATATAGTCGAGGGAATCCTTTTATCGAACCATATTATAACTCATCCGGGTATTTTGATGAGTACATGTGGGGTTCTGCTTGGTTGTACTACGCCACAGGAAATGTTTCTTACATTTCATTGGCAACAAATCCTGGCTTGTCTAAGAATTCAAAAGCATTTTCCGGGATTGTTGATCTGAGTGTACCGAGTTGGGACAACAAGTTACCAGCAGCCATGCTCTTGTTGACTAGATTAAGGATATTCTTGAATCCGGGATGTCCTTATGATCACATGTTGAGGACGTACCACGCCATGACTACTATTACTGTGTGTTCTTATATAAAACTATTCCGCATCATCAACTGGACTCGAGGTACTCAAATCTCTTTCAGTCACATGAGAATCATATTAGATGATGTGTTTTTATGATACACAAGCAACTAAATTCTCAATGTGTGTTTTTATTTATAGGGGGAATGATTCAACTGAACCATGGAAGGCCACAGCCACTACCATTTGTTGCAAATGCTGCCTTCTTGGCATCTCTCTTTGTTGATTATATGCATGCCACTGGTGCTCCAGGATTCTTTTGTGGTCCAAATTTTGTTTCTTTAGATATGCTTCAAAGATTTGCAACCTCCCAGGTATATCTCTTTCTCTTAGAAGTCGGCTTCAAAGTAAAACGCTTATTTTTGTTCTATCGTGAACACGTTTCACTTGCAAATTATGGGCTTAACTAATACTCAAATCTTCTTTGAATCCAGACTAATTAACCTGTAAGCTCTTGACTAATCATGTAATCTGTATTGTCTCTACAACAGATGGACTACAAACTTGGTAAGAACCCCATGAAAATGAGCTATGTGGTTGGGTTTGGGAACAAGTTCCCAAGATATGTGCATCACAGAGGTGCGTCAATACCCCATGACAACAAACAGTACTCCTGTACAGGCGGGGTGGAAGTGGCGGGATAGCCACAACCCCAACCCAAATAACATTACGGGAGACATGGTTGGGAGCCCTGATCAGTTTGACCAGTTCCGTGTTGTTCGCTCTAACTATAACTACACGGAGCCAACTTTAGCAGGGAATGCAGGACTGGTTGCTGCACTTGTATCGTTGACAAGCAGTGGAGGCCATGGCATTGACAAATACACCATGTTTTCCGCGGTTCCACCATTCTTCCCTCAGAGCTCTCCACCCCCGCCACCTTGGAAGCCTTGAATTAATGCAGCTTCAATAAACTCCATCTCTAGAGTTTCATCACACAGACTCTCCCTAGAATTTGTTATTTTCCTTTTCTGCCACTATTGTTTGCACAAAAACATTTGATGTGTTCAATGTTTATGTAAGAAAGTGAGACTATGAAATAAATTCACTCAATTAACATACTTGGTTGTTTGTTTTCACAGCAATCCAATGGTAAAAATTGAATTTGCATTGAAGCTCTTATCAATCTTGCACTGCAATAAACAATTGATCAACTGATCACACCCACCAGGCCCCTGATTAAGCTACACATATTCAGTTGAGACCGTTACATATGAAAGTGAACTTGCGAAGAAATTAAACCTAAGGACTCTTCAATAGACAATAATGCTGGATCTGGATAAGTGATAAACAAAGAGAATAAAATGAACTATGCATGTGCAGTTGTACACCAAAGAAGTGGAATGATATTTCCTAGATCAGATAAGTTTGTTCACATGGTTAGACCAAAAATGGTGCAGAGCTGCCCTTGGCTGGATGCATCAAAGTCCAATTAAACCAAAATCATTTTTTTATTGCATTCATTGACATTGGAATAAGTTATTATCGAAGATTTGTGATTCTCTACTGGAGCTTTGTAAGGCCTGACTAGTTCAACCAGGCTTCATTAAACATATTTAAAAAGTTGAAGAATTCAGTACTTTTAATGCGGCTAGGCTTTAGTTACTCAAGCAGCAAAGGTAATACGACATTTTCTTATCTGAATAAAGAAAATACAACTTTCATACAAGCTTCAATTATTAAGATGTTACAATTAAAGCTTGCATTAATTAATGAACCAGAAATCCTTAATTAGGAAATTGAAATTACAAAACTATAACATGTATATACAGTAATTTTTTATGGAGTAATACTAGGCTTCCCAAATTCCTTTCCAAATGTTGTTGGCACGTGAGATGTTAACATCATATCACTCACCATATAATCTCATGATTTACAAGATGTTAGACACCTCACGTGCTAAGTAAACTCTTCTTTCTTTAGATCTGTTCAAGTCAACTCTTCTTTTTAATATCTCTCCTCTATCTGGAATTATATATGTTTTATGAAACATCAATGGTGGACTACAAGTAAATGAACCAAAAACACAAAAGAGAAAAGGTCATTAAGTTTTGAACCTTGCTGACATCCATCTTTGTGTTCTTGAAAAAAAGGAGCTAACTTGTCTTGTATTTGCAAACTAAAATGTACGGAAGAAATCACTGGACAATCTATTGGTCTATTGCTATTGCTTTTCTGGTAAATGCCTCGCTTCCCATAACCATTGCCAAGGAGACTTTGCCTGACACTTACACTCTTGCACTCCACAAGGCCCTCCTCTTCTTCAATGCCCAGAAATGTAAGTCTCTTTGTCACTCGCTTTATAGGTAGCCTTAATTTTAAGTAAGTTTGTGTGTTGAAATGTTATCAAATTCAAATGATGCAGCTGGGAAACTGCCCAACAACAATGGGATACCATGGAGAGGAAATTCAGGACTCAATGATGGAAATGCAACTGATGTGAAGGGAGGACTAGTAGGAGGTTACTACGATGCTGGAGACAATGCAAAGTTCCATTTTCCAATGTCATATGCTATGACTATGCTAAGTTGGAGTCTCATTGAATACAATCACAAATACAAGGCCATTGGCGAATACGATCACATAAGAGAACTCATCAAATGGGGTACTAATTATTTGCTTCTAACCTTCAATTCATCTGCCAACAAGATTTACCAAATTCATGCCCAGGTAACTTCCTTTCTGTATTTGGCATTGCGGGCGACTCGATTGTTATTTTAAAATGTCCATTTGGTGTACATATATAGGTTGGTGGATCTTTAAATGATTATTCAGTACCAGATGATCATTACTGTTGGCAAAGACCAGAAGACATGGACTATCCACGACCAGTCCAAACTATAGCCGCAGGGCCTGATCTTGCGGCAGAAATGGCTGCTGCTCTAGCAGCAGCCTCCATTGTATTTAAAGACATTACTTCTTACTCCAAAAAGCTCATCAAAGGTGCTCAAACTGTGTTTTCTTTTGCAAGGGATGTCGGCAGAAGAAGACGGTACTGTCAAGGGAACCCATATATTGAATCAATTTATAACTCATCCGGGTATTTTGATGAGTACATGTGGGGTTCTGCTTGGCTGTACTATGCCACAGGAAATGTTTCTTACATTTCATTGGCAACCAATCCCGGCATGCCTAAGAATTCAAAAGCATTTTCCGGGATTGTTGATCTGAGTGTACCGAGTTGGGACAACAAGTTACCAGCAGTCATGCTCTTGTTGACTAGATTAAGGATATTCTTGAATCCGGGATATCCTTATGAGGGCATGTTGATTAAGTATCATAACACAACTACTCTTACTATGTGTTCTTATATAAAACTGTTCCGTGTCTTCAACTGGACTCGAGGTACTCAAATCTCTTTCACTCACCTGAGAATCAGATTAGATAATGTATTTTTATGATACACAGGCAACTAAATTCTCAATGTGTGGTTTCTGAAATGTTTTTATTTATAGGGGGAATGATTCAACTGAACCATGGAAGGCCACAGCCACTACAATATGTGGCAAATGCTGCCTTCTTGGCATCTCTCTTTGTTGATTATATGAATGCCACTGGTGCTCCAGGATTCTTTTGTGGTCCAAATTTCTATTCTTTAGACATGCTTCAGAGATTTGCAACCTCCCAGGTATATCTCTTTTTCTATTAGAAGTCGGCATCACACGTTTATTTTTGTTCTATAGTGAACAAACTTCACTTGCAACTATTAAATTGCATCCAAAAATTAAAATTTGATAACTATATGAAGTGGACATAAAGATGTTTACACTAGAAAATAACTGTTTTTCTTATAATTCTTAGTAATCTATCACACAAGAAGGAACAAAAGTTCCTCCTCAAAATTAAAGGTTTAACTAGTAGTCAAATCTTCATTGAATCCAGACTAATTAAGACTAATCATGTAATTTGTATTGTCTCTACAACAGATGGACTACATACTTGGTAAGAACCCCATGAAAATGAGCTTTGTGGTGGGATTTGGGAACAAGTTCCCAAGATATGTGCATCACAGAGGTGCATCAATACCCCATGACCACAAAAAGTACTCCTGCACAGGCGGATGGAAGTGGCGGGATAGCCGCAACCCCAACCCTAATAACATTACAGGAGCCATGGTTGGGGGACCTGATCAGTTTGACCAGTTCCGTGATGTTCGCAGTAACTATAACTACACTGAGCCGACTTTAGCAGGCAATGCAGGACTGGTTGCTGCACTTGTATCCTTGACAAGCAGTGGAGGCCATGGCATTGATGAAAAATCCATTTTCTCAGAAATTCCACCATTCTTCCCACAGAGCTCTCCAGCCTCAGCCCCAGCACCGTGGAAGCCTTGAATCTAGAGCTTCCCTGGACACGTCCCTAGAATCATGTTTCTTTTCTGTCACTCGTGTTTGTGTAGGAAAGTGGGACTATGAAATAATTCTACACATACATACTCATATGCTTGTATTCAGATTTCGTATTGTTATCTATGTTCATGCCCTTAAGCAACAAAACATCAAAAGACAATGAGGGCTGCATTGTGTTGGGTCAAATTGCAGGACAATAAACAAAAATTTAAGAAATCATGTCAAAAAAAAAAAAAAAAAACTTTTTGATGCATTATTAATGAAGCTTGAATGATTTAGATGGAAAAGCCTATATTAATGAAGCAACAATCCTTAACTATGGCATTGACATTACAAACTTTGTGAGACATTTTTGTAACCTTTCAGATTCTATAAGACGATAAACCACCTTATTTATTTCATGATATTAAAAATACATGCATTTCACCCATTAAAATTGTGAGTTTGCTTTATTATTGTGCATAGCAAGAACCAGGTTCTATCGGAGCACTGCGTCCTAGTCCAATTAACGGGGCAGCTGCAACCCCTCTTCTATTCAGCAAACACCTGAAGTTTGTCAACCTTCCAATAACTTCTACCGGATCCTTTGCCAGATTGTCATAAGGTGTCCATAACCGCTCTTCAGTGAGAGGGATAGAAAACGAGAAAAGAGCAATTTAGTCGGTTGAAAGTAAAATGACAAAAAAAAAAAATCTATATGATTGGAACAATTCAGTGCATGTTTTTTCCCAATTTTTGGCAACAAAACAGGTCAATATTTTTACTATCATGTTTAGTTCAACATGACAAGAGAATCAACTCCTGAATATGCTACCTGGGGAATTCAATATTTCTTATATGGGCAAACAAAATATTTAACCAATTGATTTTGACATTGATAAAATTAACAATTAGTACCTGCAGCTGCCGCAGCCCGTGGCCATATGGTTTGTTCAATATCCGATGTGTCAACTGTTTCGCCCCACATGCATACCTCCCCGCCAATAACTAGTTTCTGCTGCTTTGGGTCAGTGATGTTTGTGAGTGGTTCATTCATATAGAAATCTGGCCATAGTGCATCCAAGTGATCCAAATACCACTTATCCTGATTGCTTACAATGCACCTTAATCCAGCAGCAACAACTTTTTGGGCAACACCACCCCCAAGCCTACGAGGGAAACATTAATCAGAAATTAATCTCTCTGAAATCTTAGGAGAAGCAAAACATAATAACAGGTTTAACAATAACATATTGTATTGATCAACTTTAGATAGCATATTACACTTAACATTCTGTAAAAGAAAGAAAAAATTGAAACTCAATATATTAGAGCTATGGAACATGGAGAAAACTAGTGGTGCATGGATCTTAATTGAATTAATATGAAATGGGACAAAACTCATTACCTCTGATGTGTTTTAGTTAAGATTTTAAGAGAGAAGCATTCAATCTGCGAGTTGGTTGACATAGTAACATGTTAAATTTATTATCTTTAGCCCATTTTCAAAGGTTTGGATCCTACAATGAACACAATTTTTTAACCACTTTGATGATTTACTGCATGCACTGAAATAATAATGTACAATTTTTTCCAAAAGTTGTGGCTGATTTAACTACGTGAAAAACCGTACATGATAATAGTAGAAGACAAAGACTGTCTAGGTTGGATGTTGGCTGAGGAAGACTAACCAGTTGTGCACCACAGTTTTTGGGTTCAATTTGTTGCCAAAGTTGTTGAAGGTCTCTTCCCTGGTATATTTCATCTTCACGGATTGGTAAGCTGTAAAAATAATGTTATTAACTATATAATTTTATTTATAAGACTCATACCAGTTGACAATTTCATATCCGTGAGAGAGAGCTATTTTCTGGGCTCGCAAGACAAAGTATTCATATGCTTGTTTTTCATTCATTCCACGCTTTTCTAACCTGTATGGTAGAATAGTCAGAATCAAACATGTATATTTATTGTCTAAATTTCAAAACATCGGTTTGTGCAGACTAGAGTTGATTTTTCTCTTCTGTATTTCTGGTTTTAGTTTCATAATTTACAACTGGAGTCCCTAACTCAGTACAAAAACACCTACCAAGAGAGAAGGGACATGATGATGTGCATGAGATGGCACAAGACAATGAAGACATGATGGTAAAATTACCAAAAGGGTTGTAGTATTACAAGCAGATAAATCAAAGAAAGAAAACAAAGGACCACCATAAGCAACTTTTATTTCGGTAGAAGGAAACTTGAACAGAATAATTCTTGAGATGCTTACCATTTACTCACATGAGGAGTCGTTGTCCAGCAACCTGAAAGCAACATCGGAATTATAACAAATTATCACCACAACATTATCAAACCTCTTCCATTATCGGAGGCTAAAAGCAACCATATTTTAAAGTATAATCAATAACGGAAGAACGCATTAACCACCATGTAATGTGTTCTAAAATAAATGGTCAAGACTAATATGTTGAGCCAAACTAATCAGTTGACAAAATAAAAGCACCCAAGATCATTTTTTTTTTTTAAAAAAAAGGTAAGAATCAAGAAACAGTAGGACAAAGCCAGAACATTCGTCAAGGACAAGTTGCATAATGGTGCTGCAGCCAGGAAAACTATGTTTAATTGCTGCAATACCAAGAATAGTAGTATCGTTATAGTGCAGTTTAGAAGTAGTGCTAAGGAAATAAAAATAACAATCGCAATATTGGCAAGACTCAAGAGTGAAGTGTAAGATTATTGAACTTACCTGTATTAACTTCATCACCTCCCAAGTGAACGAATTTGAATTTAAAGATTTTACTGAAATCTGAAAACACAAAAGTTTCAATAAATGTGAGGTAATTTCTCTTACCCGGTTCCTTCTACTATGTATTCAAAAGAAATGTATTTACCTACCTGAAAGAATCCCATCTATCACTTTAAATGAGAATTCATTGCTGACATCAAGTGGCTGCTGACAGTCCTTTGATGGCCACAAAGAAGGATAGCCCTTTCCCCTAAAATTAAATATAAGTTACTCATATAACCAACCATGCTAGAAAATCAGATGTATACAAATTAAATTTTGAATGGAAGGTACATATATCCTTGTCATAAAGAAAAACTGCTGTGAAAACGACGTGAAGATTACCAAGAGAGAGCATGTCCTGGAACATCCAACTCAGCTAATACATTAATTCCTCGTCTCTGAGCATATCTGCAAAAAGTTTATAATACATAAATTAGAGCTATGGAACTTGGAGAAAACAAGTGGTGCATGCAGTATAGGGCAGAGATCACTTGCCTCACAATTTCAGCAGCATCAGCCACTGTATATCGTTCTAGAATTGAATAAGCACCGTCCCACAGTTTTGGATATGAAGGTATCTCTAGAGGGAAAGACTGTGTGTCTACAATGTGCCAGTGAAACACATTCTGCATAAAATATTAAATGAGCATATGAAATTCTACTTCTATAAAACAATAGAATGAATTTTGAAAAATGTATATAAATAGAGCATGGAGTGTTCTATATCTAAAACCGTGATATAAATTGTACGTGCAAGGGGTTTTATCATATAAAGTGACAACAAATTCCCGATACCATGTTTATCAATTCTGAATTACATACCAGCTTTGCATAGGCCATAGAGTCAATAACCTTCTTAAGCGTCGGCAATGGCTGATAGTGTCGAGATGTATCTGCAACAGTTTCATTTAAATCAAAGTTAAAAATGTGATAAAAATCACTCAAAAAAGCCATATCGTGAGTGTAAACATTTCTCACCGATTAAAAGCCCACGAAAAGAGAATCTTGGCTGATCAGTTATGGTCCAGGGAGTCTTGGAGACTTCAATTACCCTGGAGCTGAAGTTGAATTGGCACAGTTGGCTGAATGTCTGCAATGTTGAATAACTAAAATTATTTTTGAAAACTTCATATTTTGGTAGTAATGTGAAACCACCATTGATACGCAATCATGAATGATAGCACCTAACCTGAAGACCGTGCAAAGCCCCATAAACTGTCTTTGCCTGCATAGTTTCCATAACAATCAGAATCGATCAGTGAGTCACAAATTGATAGCCAAAAACTTGATACAAACTCCAGACTATGAAATGTATATGCATTTTATACAATGTCACTCAAGCACCCAATAAACCACATGAAAGCAGGTAACATGACCATTTAACTACATTCATTCATGCGAAATATGCTATACTCCTACTTGATACCCAGAAAGTCTTCCAATTCCAATTATAAAGAACATGTATAGGTTAATGTAAATATATATCCATCAATCAAAATTAATTTCGCAGAGCTATATATTGGGCAAAACAAAACGCAGCTTCATGATGGTGAAGAAGTACTAAAAAGGACGAGTCATGCATACCTCAAGATGTGCAAGAGCAGGATTCTGAGGAGAAGGAATCAATAACTTGTATGACTCATCGACGCCATATTGTAACTGCAAAGAACGTGACAATTTTCAGAGAAAAGATGTTGGTACTGGTTTACTAAAGCAAAAAAACCAAAATTGAAAAGATGTTATCAAATGCAATGAAAAGAGGCAAATTTAAGCCAAAATTGAATTAAAGCAATATCAAAATAAGAAGAAGAAAAAATCCAGAAGTCTTGTTGAGTGCTGCAGAGAGAAGCAAAACATAAAGGTCTCTCATTTATTTGCATTATAAAACTAAATCAAATTATGTTTAATCAAAAAAAACAATTAATCACCCAAATCATAATCAAGAATTGATAGATCACCAAAAAATGAACAAGACATACAGACCTCATCAATTTGAGAGGAAATGACTACATTGAGCCCCTGGAGAATGGTGGAAGCATTAATCTTGGAGAAATCACCCTCAATAACATGAGCCAAGCCGACAACATCAAGAAACCTGGAGAAACCATCTTTCAAAATGCAAGAGGCATCCTTGTAGTTGCTTCCTTCAGTCGTCAACTGGAAATCCTTACTCATGAAAAAACTTTTATGACCATGACTAACAGAGGCAGGCATTGGCCATATATTAACCCCACCACCACCACCCTTTTTGCTCACAACCTCTTCCACCAAAACAAACAACACCAACAACACCACCACCCAAATGTTCATTTCTCTCCTCTCCATCATCACCATTCACCACCACAAAAACAACAACAGCAGCAGCAGCAGCATCAAATGTTCTTCTCCCTAGCAGTAGCTATATCAAAATTCTAAACGTATGTACACAAAAATGGTACATATAAAAAAAAAAAAAAAAGAGAATCTTGAAAAGGAACGAAGAAGAAGCCAATAGAAAGGGGATTTGTGGGTGGTTGGTGCTTTTTGTATATTTCTCCATTTAAAAGGATGGTGTTTAATGTTTATTTATAGTGAAGAAGTAGTTGGCTGTAAAAAATGTTACATCATATGTCCTATGAGTAACATGACTACATGAGTCTCCATGTCTGTCTGATTCTGTATTCTGTATTCTGTAATCTGTAATCTGTATTCCACTAATTTGTTGTATTAAAACATTTAATGCTAATCATGTGCGTTATTCAATACAAAAGTTTCACCACCTTTATTCAATCTGGTCCCTTGTCTTAAAAATGGACCCCACCATTGCTGATTTAGTGTTGATGATTGTAAGTCATGAGATATTTAAGAGGTCACAGGTGCCGCCAAAACACATGTCAACTAACCTTTACCACCAATTTGGTTGCTCCACGCCACGCGCGCGTCCATTCATTCTTTGCCCTTTTTTTTTTTTTTTTTTTTTCTAATCACTACCTATTTATGCATACCCATTCATACTCCTCTAAACAGGCTCTCCATTCTAAAGCTTTCTTTTTCTTTTTTCTATATAAGGACGTAAATATCCATATCCATCGAGTACTATTTTTAAAATATCAAAAATATTTAAATATATTTATATAATATATAAATAGTAAATTGTATTCTACCTCCCAAAGGTTTGATCTCTTACATCTAGAATCAATTTTATTATTAATTGATACTCACACCCTCTACTGTAGATCAAACTTAAATGTTGACTAACCGTTACGGTTAAAAGACTAAACTGCTATCGATCCCTAAATTAAATTAATAAAACAATATTTTAGAAAATTAAAAAAAGAAAAAGAAATGATTTTCATTTACACAAACCCACAAACATTTGATGATGAATTGAAAAAATAATAGGCACATTCAATTAGTTTCAACATAATGGCACAAACCGAACCACAATTTGAACAACCCAGTAATTGAAAATATAAAATAAATAAATTAGTTTCATCACATCCATTGTTCAAACAACCCAAAACATTTTTTCTCTCCCCGATTCTCTTCTATCTTTCTCTGTCAGACTTCCACGGCTCTCTTCTTCTCATTCTCTCTACCTGATTCTCTTCTGCCGCTTAATTCTTCTCTTTTTCTCCCCCCGTCGCTCTCTTCGTCTCTTTCTATAGGTTTGGGTGTTAGTATATACGTTTGGTGGTTTGGTTTCTACGTTTGGTGAGGAGTATGGGTGAATGGTGAGGGGTTTGGTTTCCGGGGTTGGATTGGGGGTGGTGGTTGTTTTCGATTTTGATTTAGGTTAGTGGTTTTGGTTGATTTCGATTTAGGTTAGTGGATTTGGTTGATTTTGATTTAGGGATTTCAATTTTGGAGGATTTCGATTGGGGGTGGTGGAAGTGATTAGTTGATTTTGATTTAGGGTGAGGGTTGTCATTGTGGTTGATTTCGATATGGGGAGATATGGGTGGTGGTTGTGGATCTCTGAACTCTTGAAATTTAGTACCAGGTAGGAGTTCTCTGCGACGAACTTCTCGAGGTCGGAGGTGGCAGTAGAGATGTCGAGGAAGCGAGATGGGTCGGTAGAGGATTCGATTTGTGTGTGGCGATGAATTTATTCGGGTCGTTGGAGTAGCAGAGGAAAGCAGAGGTGGTGGTGAGTCGGACGGGTCAGGTTTTCGATTCTCTAACCGAGTCTGGTCACTCTGGTAGCGAGTCGAGAGGCGCTGGGGCATCAATTGGTGCTTCTTTTGGTGATTTCTGGAAAAATGATGGTGGTGTGTTTTCGGTGATTGTTATAATTTTTTTTTCAGTAATTTGAACATCAAAATTGAATGGTGAATATTCCGGATTGATAGTAATTGTTGATGATAGATGATGATGTTGTTAAGCTTGAATTATTTGATTTTTTTGAAGAAAAAAAAATGTTTTTCAATTTATGGGTTGTTTGAACAATGAATGTGGTGAAACTATTTTTTTTTTTTTTCAATTTCTAGGTTGTTCAAATTGTGCCTGGATTTGTGCCTTTATGTTGAAACTAATTGAATATTTGAATGCGCCTTTTATTTTTTTTCAATTCATCATCAAATATTGCTGGGTTTGTGTCGATGAAAATCATTTCTTTTACTTTTTTTAATTTTCTGATTAAATGTTGTTTTTTAATTTAATTTAGAAATTAGGGGTAGTGGAGTCTTTTAACCTTAACGGTTAGTCAATGGTGAAGGTTGACCTAACAGCCGGGGGTATGAGTGTCAATTAGCAATAAGGTTGTTTCTGAGTGTAAGAGACCACACCATAGGGAGGTTTAGTGCAATTTGCTTATATATAAAAGTTAACCCTCAAAACATCACGTGTTGTCGTGAGAGAATTTTAGATTTAAATATATTAATTTCGGTCTATATTAACAAAACCAAATAATTAGTCATATAGCCTAATTGCATGATCCTTCTATTTCAAAAAGAAAAAATTGGATGATCCTTTATTAAATGCAAAGATTATATTACTCTTCCGCTAAATCATTTCTTCCACAATTATCAATTCTTAGTAATTTAAACCTAAAATCATAAAAACAACGATATTGATCTAAATGCATTAATTTCAATATATATTAACAAAACCATATGAATAGCTGACTTAATTGCGTAATCGCCTGATTGCATGATTCTTAAATTATATGCAAAGACTACATTACTCACCTTAAATCATTTCTTCTACACTTATCACTTCTTAATAATTTAAACCTTATCATATTCTCCATAGGGGGTGTATTCGATTAGTATTTTAAAATAGTTTTAAAGACTTTTTTAAAATGGATGTCTTTTACAGATTTCATGCATTTTTATAAATTTTACAGAATTATGAACTTTTTTTACAGACTTTTTATTAATTTTTAAATATAAAATAACTTTGTTTTAGTAAAATTATATACATATTTCTCAAGTCAATAAAAATATTTTTAAAGAATGAAAAAAATTATCGTTAATTAAACTTGACAAAAGCATTCATACCTATATATGTGATTTTAAAAAAAAAAATTGTAATTTATTATATTTTACATCCTAAAGACATTATGCATCTTTTTTTTTAATTAGTCAGTTTATTTTTATATAATTAGTCAAATATTATAAAATTTCTTTTTGAATAAATATAGCAAACCGGCAATAATATTTTCGTTTACATGTATCTATGAAAGTATGACAATGTGTATAAAAAATCTATCCAAAAATTATTCAAATTACTAAAGATAAAACATAAAAACCGTATATAATTGTTGAACAAGACCTATGTCTGAAAGTGGGTAGTTTTATATTGATCATAATTACATAGAGTCACCCTAATACACGACTTTGATTATAGTATATTGGCATGGTTGAGTAGTGGTTTTTGTCATTTATTATTTTTAATTAACATAAATAAAGTTCGTTTGATTTGTGTTGGTGTTGTTTAGTTGTTTTGAAAATAGAAGTAAAAAAAATGAAATCTCTTGTCCTTAATTGCATAGACGATGGAGAGTTGTTTTATATTATTTTTTAGTTAATTTTTTATATTATATATCGTTAATGTTTGTATGTTTTTTTTATATATAATTTTCATTCATTTTATTTTATTTATGATTTTTTTAAGAATGTGTGTGCTTTTACTTGAAAATATAACATTTGTTTGGTGGTTGAAGTTTTTCAAAAAGGTTTATATTAAGTGAAATTCTTTATACTTAAAAAGAAAAAAGGAAAAAAAAAATATCACCCAAAGTCTTTGGTAGGAATGAAGGACAAATTGTGAGATTTGTTATAACTAAGGATCATTAAAATTCATTGATATTTGAAGTCATTAAAAGTTATTGAAATTTTGAATACCTCTTAATTTTCATAGACCGTTAAAAAGTCTATGTTGAAAAGTCTATATTGAATATCCATGACTTTTTATAGTCTTTAAAAGTTTATATCGAGTATACTCAAACTTTTTAATTCCATAAAAATCATTAAAAGTCTTTTAAAACCCAAATTGAAAACAACCCCAGAGTTTAGTCAATTAAACAGTATAATCATAATATGTCAATCACAATCTTTACTCTAAGTTGGCTCCTCTCCCTCAATTTTCGCTATAAAAACCATCTAAATTCTCACATTTTTTTTCCATTTCACTCAATTGACTCTCCCTCACGTACAAACCGAAAACACCCCCCAATGGTGGAGAATTGTATGGCATTAGGTGTTGAGAAGAATTTCTATAGATTTAATCTTTTAGTTTTAGTTTCCTTTGTTTTGTTCAATTCATAATAATTGTCAAATGCCCCTTTCAAAAAGCCTTTCACCGTTTCCATGTATCATATTATCAAAATGAAGCATCTATGTATGTTTTTTTTTATTATTCAAACATGTTATAAGTTTTTTTTTTTAGGAAACAACTTAAAAATACTCCAAAACAGTTTAAAATAAAAAGTAAAAAATCCCTATTTTTTACTTAATTTCAAACCAAAATATTGCATTTGAAATATTTCATTTCAAGATTATCTTTCCAAAGATAATTATTTCCAAATTACCATGATTTTATATTATACAAATTTCTTTCATTTGACATATTATTAATGATAAGTAACTATAAACAAAATAAAGGAATAATAAAAACCTTAATTTGTTGTTGTTGTGTAAAAATCAAAACCATTACGATATCATTATTTATCGTATCATAACATTGAATAATATCTTATCAATATATACATAAAAATGGTTTAATATTTGTTAAATAATTTTTATTTAGTTGTTTATATCATATCAAATTAAAATACATACCAATTAATAGTAATAAAGGTATAAATGTCAAATCATTTATTTTCAAATAATTTTATTTTAAAATACAAGCACGTTGACATTATATTCAGATATGAAAAAAAAAAAACAAATATATTATTCAGTTTCAGTTTTCAGTTACTATTCAATCTTCAGAAAAAATCAGACTATTCAGTCTTCATATAAAAAAACAAATGACCCTTAAGTAACACTACATTGCCTCCTTAAAAAAATATTGTATCCACCCGAATTTTAATTAATCTTATAAATTATCATAATAAATAAATATTTTTCAAACAAAATTAAAATATCAATTGTAATACCAAATTAATGGCAATCCCTGTTTTTTTTATGGAATTAAAGATAAACTTGTAAAAACATTTCAATGGTAATATATTAATGATAACATAAAAAAAATTAATCAAATATTAATGGTAACACATTAAAAACATTAATTTGAAATTCACTCATAAGTTTTTTAATAAATGGTAATCAATATTTTTTTTGTAAGATAATAATAAAAAAATAACTCATACTACTATTTACATCTCCATAAAAATATTCCCCTTTATTTTTTTTATCGAATCATCTATGAGATAGACGTGTGAAAAACAAAATCTATAAATAAGTATATTAAAAAAATGGAATGTCTTTAGAAAATAAGTGTGAAAAATAAATTAATTTATAAATAGATTTGACAATAACCTCCATGAAGTTTTTTTATAAAACAATTGAGTAATTATAAAATTATTTCTAGAATAAAGGTTAGATATATATATAAATTATAAAAATTGTATTTTTGAATAAATTCGAGTGTATTTAGAGGTTTTAAAATCGTAATTTATTAAAATGAAATGTCCTAAGATAATAAATATGAAAAAAAAAAAATTGGATTGTAAATAGAAAATTTAAATAGTTATGTATCTCTATATAATTATAAATATTTATACTTCTTTTTCTACTTTTACCAATTTATTTTGTTTTCTTTTTTATTGTTTAGAATGTATTATATATACTATGATTATTTCTAAAATTAAATGTTTTTGACTTTTAATTATACTTATAAATGGGTAATAAATAAATAATTTTTAAAAAATTATAATACTAAATCAAAGCTAATTCGTTTTTTTATGGAATTATTGAAAAAAAATTAAAACATATCGATGATAGTATATTAATGATAACATAAAAAAAAAATATATATATATATATATATAATACCCTAGCTAGTCCTATAAAATTTTTCCCATTCAGTATCTAAGTCCAAACACATAATCCAGATATATTGATCCGGGTTTGAGTCTGAATTCGAGATAGACTTTCGCTTTAGTTTAGATAAATTTAAAGACAAAAAAAAAATGATAAGTGGTTAGATTTGGTAACAGGTGGCAAATTAAAGTGATAGATGGCAACATGGCAAGTGGTTGATTTGAGAGGTGGCACGAAATTTAAAAAGAAAAAAAAAAGTGTAGATCTGTGACTCTGTGTTGTCGAAGAAAAAGAAAGAAAGAAAAAGACACATGGGAGAGAAAGGGAGACTCGCCAAAGATAAAAGAAAAAAAAACAACAAACAGAGACGAAATAAAGAGAGATAGAGGTTTAGTTTGGTATTGTTTTTCCAGCTGTTTTTAGGGTCAAAAGTGATTCTGCACCTCAGACAGGGTGTTTGGTAAAATCGTGGGGAAATGCTTTTGGTCACTTTTAGCTTATCCCAACTGAGTTTTTGAGAAGCTACAAATACATGCTTTTGGATTTTGGCTTCTACTTTTAGAAAACGCGCTACAATATTAAATGAAATTTTACTAACTTTCCAACTTTGTCATTGCCTTTAACGAAATTTAACAAAAAAAAATTGGGTTTATATTTTTGTACAAAAAAATATGTTTCCATAATTAATTCAATAAAGTAAAATAAAAATGAAATAAAAAATAAAGTAGAATAAAATAAAGAAATAAAGAAATATGACTAATTAATTAAATAAAATAGAATAAAAAATAGGGCTAATTAATTCAATAAAATACCATAATTATATAACACTTAACACTAAATACAAATAAACAAGAAAAATATAAAGTATATCAAATTAGTACCATTTAGATGTCGTTGTCCTTTTAGTAATTTTACACACTCACAACACTTTTTATATCAGTTTACCAAACACATTGAAATTGCTTTTAGTTCTCACAGCATTTTTTAAAATCAGTTTACCAAACACTCAGCCGATTCTTCCCACAGCAATTCTAAAAGCAATTCCCACCACAGTAATTTCAGAAGCACTTCTCCCCACAGCACAACAATACCAAACTGAGCCAGAACCTGAAAACCAGAGAGAGACCAAGATACAGAAGAAATAGAGGGTTGCGAATTGAGAGAGAAATCAGACGGAGAAGGAAGACGAAAACAGATAACATTTAGTTTAAGAGAGAAGAGAACTGAGTGCAGCAGCATACATTGTCCCATGAATCCTTAATTCAGTTTTATGTGATTTTAGGAGAATCCGAAAGATAAACAAATCAGATGGAATCCTAGATTTAGTACACACTTGAGCCAGAAGTACTGCGACTAGAATCCTGTTTTAATTTATAATTACGTTAAGTGCTTTTAAATTAATCCTTAGAGTTGATTACTTAGAATGGATTAAAAACAAATAAATCATTCCTTTGTTTAAGTTAATGGATTTTCAGATTTCAAGATATATATTAGGATAATAGAAAAAGAAGCTGTTATTAGAACTGATTTGATTTATAGAAGAACTTACAGAAGAATCAATTAAACAAAGAATAAGGATTTTATTTTCAGATAACAACATCAAAAGAATATGTCAAGCATTGTCACAAAGATTTCAGATTTTAAGATTACAGTTAACTATGAGAACTTTCAATAAAGAAAATAATATTGAGTTATGTTTCCAAAAAGAAAGTAATTACATGAGAGATGTATGTAAAAATATAGTTTAAAAGTTATTCCGAAAAGTTATTCAGAATTTTCAAATATCATATATGTATCCTCCCTATCAGACTATATTCAGATTATATTCGGATTATTAGTCTTTAGGACTGCTCTGCACGTGTATATGAGATTACTCTACACGTTCAATCAGATATCGATGTGTATATGAGATTATATTCAGATTATTAGCCTTTGTGACTACTCTGCATGCGTATGTGAGATTATTATGTACGATCGATCAGACATTGATGTGTATGTTAGATTATATATATATATATATATTATTCTTCACGTTTGATCATATATCGGCGTGTATGTGAGATATGTATTTCCCCCATACTCTGTGTGTGCATTGAGATGTTTTGTCATGTATGTGAGTTATTCCCCAAGATACTAGTTTGGTAAAGAGTTTTCAGATTTTATGTATAATACTGATTATGATCGGTAAAGAAAAGATTTCAGATTATCATAAAAGATTTCAAATTATTAAAGATCAGTTTTTATAAAATAAGAAAATGTTTTTTTATTATATTATGTAGTATTTATAGGAAAATGTGAGTCATTCACAGATAATGTATTTAATTAGCTTTATGCTCATATCTTAATAATTTCCGGATTGTATTTTTGTTGGCTAGTATAATTTAAATGAACTAAAGAGCTTTGCTCATTATTGATTATAGGGCACGTAGGCGTTTGAGTGGTAAATCTCAAACTCAAGCCCACCGGAGAAAGAAAAAGATAAGACTTTTAGGTCTCGTTTGGTGCACGAGATTGTATTGGACTATTTCATGGGATTGGATTGGATTGAGATGAGATTGAGATTAGATGAGATTTGATATGATTGGATTGGACTGGACTAAATTAATACTGTTATAGGGATTTTTTGATAGCATGACAAGTCAGCATGATCACCTGAAAACACGGTGATTAGATATGTCCCGTCATAAAAGTCAACCAAGGAAGATTAATCCAAGGCAATTAATAGATGATCTCAAGACCTAGTCAAGATTACCCAAGATTGTCGGGAAAACCAACTGATCGGACATAAATAACCTGGTCAGGGAAACTAACCGATCGGGTAGAGACAACTTGGTCGGGACAATCCAATCGGGATAAAAGAAGTCTGGTCAGGACTAGACAATTGTTCAGTTGGACAACACGTGTTAAATGCAACTATGACTCAAATACAAAGAAGAATTGTTTTACTTAAACAAGGAATCTAGAATCACACTCCAATAAGGAAATATATTTATTTACTCTTCAGTATCAGAGAATTATATTCAGGAAAAAACTCAAATCTTTTAGAAGGATAAACACCAAACAGGAAATGAGTCCAAATCAAGCAATAACTCTGCTCTTCTAGAAGACTACACACCGATCAGGAAATAAGTCTTGTTATATGTATATTTTTGTCGACTGTACACGTCACTGACCAGGTGGATAGTCTCTTAAAATTGTCAGGTAGATATCCGAATAGGCATCAAGAAAATACCCTTCAAGACATCACTAAGGAATGGGAACTCGAGTAAGTGTGAATACAAGTATTTGGCAAGTCATGACTTGTTCGGGACCAAGTGACGCCATGTTCTACTCAGGACAAATAAGAGAAACCCGAATAAAGAAATTTAGTACATGATTCGCATGTGGGTGAACCAAGAGTCATGCTCAAATACGCAAGACATCCATATCAAGAAGAATTTCTAGAAGAATAAAATACCGAACAGGAAGCAGGTTCCAAATCAGGCAACA
The DNA here is from genome assembly GCA_032871835.1 of Dipteronia dyeriana. Lineage (NCBI taxonomy): Eukaryota > Viridiplantae > Streptophyta > Magnoliopsida > Sapindales > Sapindaceae > Dipteronia > Dipteronia dyeriana. The sequence goes on along the minus strand of CM065303.1, from coordinate 47,288,339 downwards.
ACTTTACTTCTTTGAGAAGATTGCACATTTATAAGGAAATAAGTCCTAAACGGACTATACCACCAGAGTCTCATTCGATCTCCACACGATCTTCGAAACAGGTAAGAAGATAAAGACGACCCCAACAAGCAACCAATTGTAATTAAATATGAATTCTTTCATTATTTATACAACAAGGATTAGGATTCTATGCATATAAAAATAGACCCATAATCTCATTGTTAGGAGAGAACAAAAAAAGTACACAGAAAATCACTAGAAGAGAGAGAGAAAAAAAAAGATCGAGTGGTATAATTCTTTATTTCAATAGTGGATTTTGGCTCGGTTGTTTATTCAACCACCCAAGGAAGTTTCTCAGATCACCGGAGTTTTACCACGTAAACTCGTGTCTTATTCGTTTCAAATTACATTCTTGTTCTCTTTCTCTTTGACAGGTCATAACTAAATTCAATCTTATTGACTTTCTCATCCATCGAGAAATCAACGTCAACAAGTCTTAAATGAACTATTCAACTAGAATCCTACGAAGACTCTAATTCAATACACAAGATCTCCGAAACAGGAAAAAAGACAAAGACGACTTCTACAAGTAACCGATCATAATTAAATACTATCATATTTCCTTATTTGTGTAATAATTATTAGGGTTCTATACACATATAAATAGACTCATAATCTCATTGTAAATAAGAGACAGAAATACAACAAGACATAGAAAATATACAAGAAAAAGAGAGAAATAGAGAAATAGAGAAATAGAGAGAGAGATATGCTAAAAAAAAGAGATTGAGTGTGTAATTATTACATTACAGTGAATTTCTTCTCGCCGTCACAGGCAACTGTGGACGTTTCCCTACCTTGGGGTTTTACCACGTAAACTTATGTGTACATGTTTTCTTATCTTTTTTCTATTTTCTCCATAACATCTTCGACAATTAGCGAAACCAGTTAGTCGCGTGATCAATCCTATACGATCCAAAAATCACCATCAACAACTGGCGCTAGAAGGAGAGGTGGTAGAACTCAACTTCGAAGAACCAACATAAACAGACGAAACATCGAAATACTCTAGCGAGCCCAAAAAAAGGTGCTAATGGGGTGAATTATCTGTTTTATCAGCATCAGAATATATGTAAGCGAGCAAATTCGTAAACAGAGTTCTAAAAAAAAACTCGTGAAGCAGCAACATGACAAACGACAGAGATGGAAGCTAGTATCCAATGATGCTGATACCCTACGTGCCGGTAACGATCCTGACCCGATAAACGCTAACATTGTAGAAGGAAGTCTGCCCTTAGTGACTCCAACTTCAACTGGTCAAGATGCAATTACCTCTACAAACGTTCCCTTAGTTATTTCCCCAAATGCATTACAATAAGTCCAAGAGTCCCTACGGAGAGTCATTGAAGATGCTGCTAGACAAGGAATCAATATAACAGCAACTACAAATCTGACATCACCATATCAATTGTCCACACCTATGGTGGCTCGAGACCCTAGGGTAGGTTATGAAATGATAGACGTGACCTCAGACGCTCCCCGTAAGTCTAGTAGAGAAAGAGCAGACCACCATGGAAAAGGGGAACGACCCCAAAGGGAAGATGAAGGAATTATCGGACGGGGGAGGCAAGATCGGTATCAAACAGACTTTGAGTCAGATGAAATCCGTAGAGGTGGGATCGATCTAGCTCGTCATATAACAGCGACCAACCACCCCGTAGAACACGCCGAGGGGACAAATCCCCTCTAAGATTCCAACATGGGCACATCGACCATCAGCGATCGGTAATGGATAACGAGCCAGGAGATAAGCGAGATATCCTGATACAGAAATTAACCTAAAAGGTGGAAGCATTAGAACGTCGCCAAGGGCTTAAAGATTTATTAGACGATGATTCTGAAAGCCCATTCATCAACAGCATTCTCCAAACCCAATTCCCAGAAAGATTTATAATGTCTCAGGTCGAGCAATTTAAAGTAAACACATATCCAAAAGAACACGTGAGACGTTTTCGAAGTGCGATGGCACAATACGCTTACAATGACCCATTGTTGTGCTTGACGTTCCTATAAAAGCTCATGGACTTAGGGTATAGGTGGTTTGGAAGGCCCCCTCAGGGAACAATCAAGAATTTTTGAGAGTTAACCCAGGCTTTTTCATGACAATTCTTAGGGAACATACAAAGGAGGAAGTCGATAACTCACCTCGCCACCCTCAAACAGGGAAAGAACGAGTCACTAAAAGATTACCTGAAGAGGTTCTCTCAGGAAGTATCAGGGATCCATAACCCCAATGATGAGGCTGTGGTGACCGCTTTCACCAAGAATCTACAGAAGGGTCGACTTTCCTTCGATTTGAGGAGGAAGTGCCCAGATACGTACGCCGACCTAATGGATGTGGCAGGCAGTTATACAATGGTTGAAGAAGATGAGCTAGTTTAGGGGGTAGTTATGTACACGGGGATCGTCCCGGGGAGAATGCCAAAACAAGTGATAGCTATATAAAGAACCATAAGGGTGATCATCAGGAGAGTGATGGGAGCAATCGTAGAAATAGTCGGAACGATAAAAAGTTCCTTGGTCAGTACACTAACTATACTCCCCTCACCAAGAGACAAGAGGAAATCCTGACAACCGTACAAGAGGAAATCCTCACTATATTCCTATGTTTTCTTTCATGAATTCTGTTTTGTTGATGAGTGTATAGACATGAAATCTGACTTGTACACTTAGATTAGATAGATAATAAGCAATAGGAAAATACTCTCCTCCCATGTTTTCCTAGAAGCATTTGATCTTCTTGTCAAATTGTAATTCTACTGTCTTTTTGAATTGTATAAGAGCTTGTAATGTATCAGATTTTAATCTCAGAGGAAATAGCCATGTAAACCTAGTGTAGGCATCTAAAAAGGCTATATAGTATCTATAATTTCTCAAGACAACATAGGAGTTGGTTCCCATACATCACTGTATCCCAATTCCAAATGAGACTTAACAGTAATAGTTGACCTTTGAAAAGGAAGTTTATGTAACTTTTCAATTTTACATGAGTCACAAAAGTTTAGAGAATGAACATTAAATGGAAAATGTAATGTTTTCAAAACTTTTTGAAGAACAAAAGGAGCAAGATGACCTAACTTTGCATGCCAAATGACAAAATTTGACCTGGCAGCAACAAGATATACTGAGTTGTGGCAGCTCTACTAGGCAAAACATGAGATCTAGCTTTATTTACAACATAGGGAGACTTATTTATACAAACTCTGTCTCTATTACCGTAGGTAGATCCAAGAAAAACATGCCCTTGAGAAGTATCTTCAATTAGCTTCAATTCATAGAGTTCATTTCTAAGAATCCCCTAAAGTAGAACCTTTAGGTTCTCTGATCCTTGATAATGCAGCAAAGAGAAGAGAACCCAGTTATAGCATTGTTATCTTTTGTAAATTTCGATACACTAAGAAGATTTTTAGTGATGGTTGGCACATGCAAAACATGGTTAAGAAGCAAATCACAATAATAACAATGTGACTTAATCTTAGTGTTACCAATATGAGAAATCTTTAACTAATTACCATTTCCTACTGAAAATCTATCATTACCTTGATATTCAGCCTTCATTGAGAGATTGTTCAGGTTTGAGGTAATATGATTTGTAGCACCTGAGTCCACATACCAGGGTTGATCAGTCACAGTCTCAGGAAAAGTAAAATATGCAGAGGCATTTTGATAGTTTCCAATTGGTCCCAATTGCATGGTTTCATGAGCAGTGTTTGAGAAGTTTGTATGGTTGTTTCCTTGATCAAAGGTATTGTAATTCTAATTCAGATTTGGACTAAAATTCTGGTTATAATTCTGATTTTGAGCAAAGAAAGCTTGACCTCCTTGGTTTTGATTTTGAGCAAAAAAACGAACTTTGTCCATTTTGAACTTGACTTGGACCTCCCTGAAACTGCTGATCAAACCTTTTGAAACACTGTCATGCTCCATGTCCAAGTTTTGAGCAAAGTTGACAATGTAACCTTTGGTTTGATCTTCCACCAAACCTACCACCTCTGTTTCTTCCTCTATTACCTCCTCTATAATTATTATTGTAGTTTCTGTTGTTGTTTCCTATGTTGTTGAAAGTTGTTTGAGTAGAATTATTACTCATATTCTGAGCAGAAGGATTTATCAGGTTTAAATGAGCTGAGGAATTAAGTTCTTCAATTCTTTGTTCATGCATTAAGAACAAATATTGAGCATCTTCAATGGACATAGTTGTTTGCTGAGAAGAGATTAAGGTCACCACCGAATCATATTCGTGCCCAACTCCATGTAAAAGACACATAATGAACTCCAATGTTATTATGCATTTGGAAAAAAATGGAGTGATACATAAGATAGATACTAAAGAAGTTAAAAAAACTATCTTCAATGCAATTATCTAAGTTGAATATGGAGATAATGTGGCAAAAAAAAGTTAGAGAATATGGAGTTCATTTTCTAATTCTAGAAACTCCCCTAGAAATGTTGACTAAGATTTCTAACTATTTTCACCAATAATATTAAATCTCATTGAATTGTAAAATAAAAGAGAAGAGAAAATGTAATAATTGTTTTATTATTATTGGTCATAAAATATATACATATTTGACTTTAGATAATTGTATTGGAGATGTGAATATACATTTCTAAAATAAATAAAAAAATCAAAAGTAGGTTCATAGTGAATAAAAAATCTGATATGACACTATTTAGAAACTCAAAAATATATATTTATCTCGGAGATGCTCTACTATTAAAAAAAAAGGTTTTTTTTAATAAATTGAATAGGAAAAAGAAAAAGAACTACGATATCGTTTGAGGATTCTCTCTTTTCCTTTTAATAAATTGAATAGGATAGGGAATAAATTGAATAGGATAGGTAAAAAGACCACGGTGTAGTAGTGTTTCTACGCCCTCACATAAATATAATTTTTTGATCTTATACTTTTGTCAAATATTTCTTGTAGATCCATCTGGATTACATAAAGGTCTTCGATCAGACGGTTTTCGAAACTGATTTAGAATGATTTGAAAGAGTAATGTTAGATGTCCCAATTTTTTTTCCAAATGATGTAGCATATAAGGTGTCAACATCTTGTAAATCATGAGATTATATATTAATCAATGTGATGTTGACATCTCATTTGCTACATCATTTAGGAAAGAATTTGAAAAAAAATATTTGGGACGTCTGACATTACTCAATTTGAAATTGGTATACAATGTTGGAAATCTTGGAAAATTGATAATAAACAATACTAAAATTTAAATTATATATAAGATTTGCTCTTACAATTTTTTTAAATACATATTTTCTTCTTTTCGTATAATTGTATTAAAAATAAAAATCTGGTCCAAAAAATTAAATAGAATTTTGAAGAATTAGACTTGCCAATTTTAAAGTAATTAGTTTTTTTTTTAAGTAATTAGTTGAATCTTTATAAACTGAATTTTTGTAAAATTGTATTGTAATTATTTTTCTATTGTTTTTTTTAAAACAATTGTGTTGTAATTAGGGACTATGTTTTATATATCCAGTGAATAAAGATTAGAATAATTGTATTATTCCAATAATTATATGAGTCTATTTTGGATCAATTATGATTTATGAAAAAGTTAGAAAAAGAATTGATAAATATTGAATTTCTAGCAAATTTTGGACTTTATTGAAATTTAATCTTTTTTCTTTCTCATAGAAGATAGATTGGATTTTTTATATTTAGATTTCTCTAGTATGGTGGGTATTGCTTCTTAATATTTTAGAGAATGATTTGTTTCAAGACCAGGGGAAAAAATAGTTTGAAGAATACTATTCTTAGATCACGAATGGAATATCCTTTTCGAATTTTAAACGAATAAGTGAGTTATAATTGTGTCTTTAAAGTTACATCCGGTTCATGATATTGATATAGTAAATTAGTTGACTTGATATACTTTTCCAGATCAATAAAAATAAGATTGATGATTATTGTATTTCAATCAATAGTAGTGGAAATTTTAATTTTAATTTTATATATAAAATATGAAAAAATGGCAGATTAAAATATTGAATGAGGATCATACCGAATTTATATGATTTTTCAATTTATATTTTATAATGCCGTAGGCTGTATACTAATTTTTTTTTTTATATCGATACCCTAAAATTATCATCATTATTTTACTTCCTTAATGGTGTTCTTAACACCCTCAGTTTTCAGTATAGCGTATTCATGGACTCTGTTTTCTACAAATCTATTGGTTTATGATGTAAAAAGTCTAGTCATTGACTCTTATATCGAATGCTCGTGTACATGTTTATTGCATGTTATATATAGTCCAAATAATTTCCTACCTTCAACCAAATAATTTTCACCTAACTTCAACAAGCAACGAAATTTGGTTCAACAATTTAGACTATTAATTTGGACTATCAAAAACAATTCAGAGATATTCAAAGTTTAGAGTAAAGGTATATATAAATATAAATATAAATATATAATGTAACGTTATTAAAGTAACTAAAAAGTTTTGTTTTGCTTAGCTCTATAACATTACAAATATAAAGGAACAATGTTTGTTCAACTACAAAAACTATATCAAATTATAGATATCACCATGGCACCAAAACTTGAAAGATAAATATGCCTCTGGATGTAAAGTGCCCAGACAATACATGTCACCAAGGGACCAATATTTAAAATGACATTTAATCTTTCAATAATTTATCATTAATGAATCCATCTCAACGATAATGACTGATAACAAGTTGTATTTACAGGAAGGTGGTTTCAATCATACTGACCGGTGAATTCGAAGATATCATTTATGTAATTTATGTACATTCAAAGAAATTTGTACAGTTGATTTGATCCACAAATGTACATTGATCAAGTGTAATAAAACTGAGAAAGGGAAGGAGAAATATGAACACCCATTTTGGACCGTCTCTTCTTTCATGTATATAAAATATATGGGGATTAATTGAAGGATCCAGCACCTCTCTAAACAGCAACTCTGCCAACTTGTCATGGATATATGCTGGGTTCACATTCACCGTAGAAATGGAGATATACATAGTTCATGCTCCGTGCTAGAACTAAAAGCGTAGACTGGAATAAAGGTTTTCGAGGGAAGCATACAAGGGCTCACCAGCCTTAGGCCTCTCCACTGTCCCAAGTAGAATGTCAGTTGTAGTAAGATAAGGATCACCATAGTACCGCAGATTGGTATCCATCCTCGTCACAACGATGTTCCCTTCCAGTGACACTCCCACAAATGCCCCTATTAATTTTGCAGTAACATAAGGTGTCAGTTACTCTCCCAAACACTGACAGAGTTATAGCAATTGATCCTTGTAATCTATTAAGCAGAATTATAATACAAACACTAAAGGCATTTTGAATGTGACGACTTTGTTACAACTGTAAGTGTAACACATGCCAGAACCTGTCTCCAGCTCGTACATCAGCTTCCAGTACTCTCCCAACAGGCCCTGCTGCAGCACTACAACCAGCACCAGGAGAAAAATGCATGAGTCTACAAAATGTCTTCACAGCTTTCAAATCATGGAGCAAGAAAAGGAACTGCCAACATAAAACATAACTCCAATCCGGAACTTTGATCGACGCTAAATTTTCTAGTAAGATATTTACAACAGAACCCACAAACCAGGGAATGAAAAATATCTGAGTTTCAAAGAAACTGACACAATGATGATATTAATTACAATCAAGTGAAATGCAAAATTTCACCTGACAATAGCCTCTCAATGTATTTGAAGCCTTGTATATCTCATACTCCATGGACATACCAACTGGAAGGTTCAGCCATCCCCTTGTACATGTCCGATCCACCACATCATGTTATGCCACTTGCACATCATTGCTGATACTGTTGATTAAAATAACCTGTAAAGGATCAAGTCAATCATAGCAGGCATCACATACCCTTTGTGGATTTTGTTCCCTAAACTTCACAGGCAACAAACACCTCCCCCTAAGTACATACTCTACTCTACAAAAGATCCCTCCACAAAACCGGCAATGATGTCTGCTACAAGTAAGTGCTGTAAAAGCAGTACACTGCATGCAAACTGTTGTCGAACTATCAGGAAGCCACTCTGGGGGTCTATGTAAGCACTATAGTTAATCCCATCCGACTCACGAAGTGGTGGAGCACTTGGTATGTAAACCGAGGAGTGAAAGAATGTATCCCCATTCTTTGCAGATCCAAGAAATGAAAGGTTTGAACTGGGATCTTGCTGACTAGCGGAAACATTTGAATCTTTGTTTCGCCCAGTTACAATTGCAACTATCCCACTTAGCACATTTTTCAAGTTGACCTCCGGAGCCATATCATTGCTTTGCACAGAATTATGTTTATCATCACTTGAATCATATTCTCCATCAATATAGTCTTCAGAGTCGAGTGGAAACTGATACACATAATCTTCTTTTAAAGCCTCTGAGCCTGATGGGTAAGGTTTTTTGCCTTCTCTGCTATGTTCATCACTGTAATTGACCATATCATTCTCATTATTTACTAGCTTTGCAAGTGAAGGATACACAACTCTTCCCTCAAAGGTCGCCATACACCACACCACATGCAATTGACTATAAAAATCCCCACAATATTAACTGCAAGATGAAAGATGTAATATGGGGAACTTAGAAGTAATTACAGAACAATAAAAATGTAATAACATATGATCCATAAACTCCTACCAAAACAAGAAAAGGCCCAGGTTTTACAATTCTGAGCATAAAATTAATGATGCCAGCCAATAAACCTTTACAAGGATTTTAATTTCCATTTTCTATTCACAAAGTTGTAATAGTAACAATTATACAGAAAACTCGCAAAGCATAAATTAATAAATTACTAAACCATGAAATGTTAAAACACAATGCTTTTTCTAATAGATAGAAAACTTGCAGAATTCTAATAATAGCAAAATCATTCCTCGTCAAAAATAGAAGATGATGACTATCGGACTATGTAAAGCTGAACAAAGGAATTATGTAAGACCTGACAACAGAAAATTAACAGAATATGTCAATTATCGTAGACCTCACCAAAAACCCATGATTGCAATTAGGGTTTTCTAGATATTGTCCTCGTTTACAGTTGATAATATTTTTTATGAGAAAAATGGAATATATACTTGGAAGACGGCTGCTGGAGCGGGCGGATGACGGACTGGCGACGGCGGCTGCGGCGACGAGAGGGGGGCTGATCGACCGGAGAGGGGTTGTTTTTGGCTTCAAGTTAATGAAGCCCAACATGGTGGCGTTTGAGCTTCATTAACTTGAAGCAAAAACGACGCCATTACACCAAAACGGTAACGTCCTAAACCAATGGGGATAAGATCCGTTTGAGGTGGATTTCGAACACTTAAAACGAAACTGGTTATTTCGGGTCGGTTACAGGACATCCCAAATCATTTCTGAGTTTGAACGGAAAACGAAAACCCTTTCGAAACACGGGTCGAGTTTCCCTTACGAATTGGGTTTCGAATATAATCCGATCCGATGAATTGTCATCCCTAGACATTTTTTTTTTTTTTAAATCCGCCTAGGCTGCCTAGGGAATGCAGATTTGGCATAAATCGCAACAGTTAGGCCTAGGCTGATTTTTCAAACGCTGCAAAAATCCAAAATATGATTGATGGAACAAGCCGAAAAGCATTTGTGTTACAATCTTAAAAACTTTGGTGCACCAAATTTGTAGCTTCTATGTTTTTGAATTTGTCAGTAAAGGTAATTACAGACTTGTCCAACTGTTTTTATGCTTCACAAGTAGAGGTGTCCACGGTTCGGTTAAACAGTTCAAAACCGAATCGAAACCGAATCGAAACCGTCTTCTGAAAACCGAAACCGTCGGTTACAAAATAGATTGAAAACCGGTTCCCGACGGTTCGGTTACGGTTACGGTTATGGAATCTTAAAAACCGTCCAAAAACTGCCGGTTTCGAAATCTTAAAAAAAAAACCAATAAAATGCTGACACGTGGCAGCTTGTATGGAAAAAAAAATCGACCGTTGGGCGTTGGAGGAAAATGACCGTTGAACAACGGTCATCTTCCTTTCTTTTCCCAACGCCCAACGGTCAGAAATCAGAATTCAACGGCCCTTTTTTTTTCCTTCATTTAATTTCCAAATTACCCCTCCACACCAATTCTATAAATACCCTCCACAATTCATTCTTCTTCACACCACTCCCACCTTCTCTCAATCTCTCTCAATCTCAAATTCTAAATTCTCTCTACATTCAACAATTTTATTTTATTCTCATTTCTCATATAAATTAAAAAACATATATCTCTTCTATTTTTTTTAATAATATATTAGTAATGAAAATATATCTACCTCATCTACTATGTCACCCCCTTCAGATGAATTTGATGCAGATGAAGAAGAAAAGCCGTTGAAGTCCGATCTCTTCAGAGTGCATATGAAGAATTTTGAGTTAGATGATGGAACAATCAAAATCATGTGCAACTACTGCCCCAAAACATACAAGGCCTCTAAGTCCTTTGGATATGGCACGTATTGGAACCATGTTAAAAGAAATCATCCGTCCGAATTGGTGAAAGCTAGTAACCAAGGCCAAATATCCAGGTACGGAACCTCTACCAATCAATTATTTCATTATAAGTCTGAAAAAAATAAGGAAGAATTATCAAGAATGGTTGCAGTAGAACACTTACCTTTTAGTTTTGGTGAGAAAGTTGGTTTTGTTAATTATTGTCAAACTGTATTAAATCTTGCAATGCAACGTGTTCTTAGAGTCACTCTCACACGTGCACTGTTTTCCATTTACAAAAAAGAAAAACATAAATTGAAATCATTTTTTTTCCAATATCAAGGTCGTGTTTCCGTATGTGCTGACATATGGACCGACAATTTTGGTAGCCACCATTACATGGGTGTGACATGTCATTATATTGATAATAATTGGAACATGCAAAAAAGAATTATTGCATTTCGTGTTTTCGATGAGTCACATACAGCTCACAATATTTTTCGACACCTTAAAATTATTTTTGAAGAGTTTCATATCCAAAACAAATTTTTTGCAATTGGTTTTGATAATACTGCAAGCAATACCGCATTTATTCCTATGTTAAAAGAACTATGCAATCCCTATTTTTTGGGTAAATTATTTCATCAACAATGTGCATGTCATGTTTTAAATTTGTGTGTTCAAGCTGGATTACAAATTCTTTCTGTTTATATTAGACCAATTAGAGATAGTATTAATTATATCTGGACACATAACAAAATCCAAAAACAATTGTTGAAATTTTGTTCTCAAAATAATAAGCGTCCCATAAAATTTTCTCGATATATTAGTACTCGTTGGAATCATACTTATAAGTTGCTTAATGAAAGTGTTGAATATAAGAAATATTAGTTTCTTTTATTACTTATAACGTTCCTTCAATTTCGCTTCAATTGAAGCATTGAGATATATGTATAAAAATTCTTGAATTGTTACGTGTTTTTAATGATGCTACCAATGCTTTATCTGGTATTTACTATGCCGCTACTCATTTATTTATTGTTCAAGTTTTAATATTACTGGTGCATTCAGTGACTGTGAATTAGATATTCAATTAAGTCAATTTGTTGCTGCAATGAAAAAAAAAAAGATACAGTATTATAAAGATATTCCAAATATTTATTTGATTGCATCATGTTTTGATCCACGCTTTAAATTAGAATGTTTGCAGGATTATTTAACTCATTACTACAATAGTTTAGGAATAGAAACTGATGTTCTTAGTTGTTGTAATTCCGTTAAGACTTTACTATATGAATTATATGATGAATATCTTAGAATATATGGTTTGTCTTTGAACATGTCGGTTTCACAACCCCAACCCACATCTGATGGTACTACAAGTTCCTCACAATTTAAATTAAAGGGTTTAGGGGATCGATTGTTTTCCTAAAGAGCCAAAAAGTTACGAGCATCTTCTTCATCCTCATCTAACTCACATTCTGAGCTTGACCGATTTTTAGAAGCCAATCATGTATTTTTAGAAGATAAATTTACTATCCATGGTTGGTGGAAGGATTATGAACAAGAATATCCAATTTTGGCTATTATTGCCAAACAAATTCTTGGAACACCGGTTTCTACATTTGTTGTGGAACAAGAATTTAGTGCAGGTGGAAATATTTTGGATCCAAGCGGTCGGTTATATGTACACAGTCACTTGAAGCCCAATCGTGTGTTGATGATTGGACAAAGGCGAAATTTAGACAACAAGAACTGGAGCCGGAAATAGTGAATGATTTCTTCAAAATGATCAAACCACGGGAACAAAAGGCAGCGAATAGATTCTGTTCAAATCTTTCAACCACTAACACCGACTATCCCACTACAGGTAAAAGAACTATGTGGCCTTTGATTCCTCTACATTGGCGGAGGATACGTAGGCAGTTTAATTGTGGTCAACATTAAGTGCAAGGCTAATTTTTATTTTTTTCAATGTGTTATTTGAACTTTGTTAGATTTTATATTCAATTAGGGCTAATTTCTAATTTTTTATATATAAAATTTAGATGCAACTGTAAATTTTTACTTATTAATTAATGTCAATTTCTTTTATATTTACATATTCATTGTTAAATACTTCAACGGTTCAATTGTATATTTAGATAATTGTATTTCATATTTTATGTGAATATTTAAAATATAGACATTGTAAATGAAATTTGATTACAAATAAAAATGTTTAGGCATTTTTTTTAAATTTTAACTTTATCAATTAAAAAAAAAAACCGAACGAACCGAACCGAAAAACCGCCGGTTCCGAAACCGCCCAATTCCGGTTACGATTACGGCTCGGCCTTTCCACGGAACCGAAACTGGCGGTTCGGAACCGAAACCGAACCGTGGACACCATTATTCACAAGTAACTTCCTCAATGACAGGAAACACAAGACACAAACAAGTATTTTTAACAGAGAAAGGAGCAGTATATAATGTCTGGGTTGCTTGGGAGATGCACATTTATAAATGTCTCCTATTTGGCATGCTAGCTTTTGTTTCTTTGTTGGATTTGAGTATAGAATTATTTCAATCTGGATGTGCCAGTGCTACTCATGAGCCATGTCTGTCTTCCCTCTACCTCACATGCACAATATCAGCACATGTGCGCTCTAGGGTGAGGCAAGTTGTCGGTTTCTATTTTAGCATTTTCTTCCCTCTTTTTTTTTCTTCCTTTTCATATTATTCTCCACCACCTCCATTTACTGTCTAAATTAGCCTGTTTTGCCTGTGAATGGAGTACTTGCAACTGCAACATAAAAATTGAGTTTGTTGGCATGGAACTTTAGGTCTGAAATTGAGATGGGGTTGAACTATTGATGCTAGTCATTAAATTTTCTTAAGAAAACGATCTCCAAACCCCTATTTTATTCCAATTAAGGCTGAATTACATGCTGCCAGATCTCATGCTATATAGTCGTTTTTGGCCAGCAATGGAACTCTCTGCTCACACTGCAAGGGAAGAGAAGCAGATTTGTACTGCAAAACTGTTTCTCAATGTAGGCTACTCTTTTTTTTGTTCCTAACAGTTGCTTCTCACCTGTAATGGATGATTCTAATAGTTATTTGAATGGTGGCCGTTGCAGCAGTAGAAGAGCTTTTTCAGAATCTTTGGGTCCAATGTCAAGAGTGCCGGGGTTCTCTTCATCAGGATGTGATCTGGCAATGCCTAGTTATAAGGTTTCCTTACCCTTAAATACTTTTATCATCAAGTTAAAATTGTTATCAGGGTTCACACTCATCTTGCAGTTGAGACTTGAGACACAATGCCTAGTGTAGAATTAACTCCCTTCGTGCCTATACTTGTATTAGTGCAATTTTTAGTTCTCTTAAACACTGTTGATACATTGTTTTTTACTTGTTCTCGGTTTCCCTGACATTGTTTCCTGTATATTATTTATAAGCAGTTTTTTTTTTTACAAAAAGACATGGCTGAAGCCCAGTGCAATTAGACTGATGGGACTTCTGAGAATCTTATCAAGGTTGGCCACAGTTCCCCTTACTATATTTAATCTAAGTTGAGTCTTCTGGTTGCCAGCATTTCAGAATAAATACTCAGATTGGAGTAATTTAGTGAAGTAACGAGTTATATTGGTGAAAGCTGATTCTGATTCTGATTTTGATTTTAAGATCAAATAATTTATAAAATGGTGTTTCCCAGGAAAGTTTTTGCTGGACTTGAGGACGACATCAAACAGTGGTTCGACCAAGAAATTTGCATTGGAATCTCAGTTCTATTATAAAATGCTGTTTAAACTGTCCAGTGTATGGAACTGATCAACAATGGTGCACAGCACAAGTTTATAAATGATGAATTAAGTATTCCAGTATGGGCATGGCAACTATTTTGTAAATATATTTTGCATAAATAGTTTAATGTGGTAATACATGTATGAATGGTACTTGGTTTAGCAACTCTCTTTTTTCTTGACAAACCAATTTTCATCACAGAGATTAAAATGGTCGTGGAATTGATCCTCATTTACATAAGGATTGTGGGGCACTAATTCATTAATGGCAATGATATTTCAGAAGGAAAAATAACTCATTATCTTTAACGATATGATTTTGTAACTACGCGAAAGAATCCAATGGTTGGAAATAGCCTAATGGCTTTGATCATATAACAAATTTCAATTGCAGTTATTCTTCTCCAGTAATAAATTATGTGAACAAGTCAACAAGTCAACGTAAACATGTTCCAAACAAATTGCACCGCAAACGTTTGTTGCCAAAGAATGCTAGTTGAAAAAAAACAAACAAAAGAAACGAAAAGAAATATGTCAATATACAATTTTATACAGTTTATTCACTCCAGAAGATTTGCAAATATACAAACTTCAAACACAAAAACCCTCCTAAGCATAAATGATACATTGATTTAATTAGTGTCCCTGACAATGAAATAACATCCTAATCAAGTGTACAATCTGTAGAGTGTTGTTATCAGTTCTCTGCACATTGGGCATGATTCAATTGATGCGCCACAAATACAATACTTGCAAGTCTTCAGCAAGAAAACGAGCGAGATTGAATAAGATAGGTACATTTTCGGGCAGGGAGGTCTCACAAAGTTGTTTAAAAACAAGTATCACTCCATTTCCAGTATCACATCAATCAAAGGCACAAGATGAACACAAACCACATAGCTAAGTAGCCCAACATACCGTTAGGATCTAAGAATTGAATTTCATAGTCTTACCATTTTAATGAGTCTTTAATCCAAACATTTTTTTAAGACCAAAAATGTTTGTCTCAACTTTCATTTTCTTTCACCCTTTGGATAGACACAACTCTTATTCAAATTGTTTGATAAAATTGACCCTCTCAATGTTTTCTAGTTTATGGATTATTTACTCAAATAGGAACTGCCCCTAACAAGTAACACCCCCACGATATTTTAAAACAAGCTAAGCACTTTGAATGGTAAGAAGATACGAGTGAGAAAAATATCTAACATATCTGACTATAATTTAGTGTTTGAGAAGATATGAATAATTGTTACAGATACAGTGCCAACTATCAAATGAAAACTAATGCATTCATGATCAGAGAGAAATATAAAGTTGCTCAAGTTGCTCAAGTCTAAACAATAAAAATCTTACCATGATCTATCTAGCGGTGAATATTAAGCATAGATTTGGCCTCATTCTGCTCTTCCATCAACTCTTGGGTAGCATACTTGTTCAAGAGCTCCATCTTCTTCTTCTCAAGCACCATCTTTTCGATCTCCTTGTCATCGGGCAAAGGCACGTGTACAACGAACTCTCTCTCTTTGTCCTTGTTGACCCTGTCCATCTCATTCCTCCTCTCCTCCTCCACCACCTCCTCCTCCTCCTCGAACAGAACCTCCTTCAAAACCCCAACACTGACCACTTCCCCACTCTTGACCGCCTTCTTAGCCTCCCTCCGAATCTCATCCATCCTCCTCCACTCTTCCTCCGCCTCAATGCGAATTCGCCTCTCGCCAGGACCCTCCACTCTCTCCAAAACCCCGTCCTCCTCATCCCTATACCCGTAATAGCTCGCATCAATCCTTTTATAAATGTCGTACCGCGTCCTCCGTTTTCGCAACTCCGGAGGCTTCTCGAACAGCTCCTTCACTCCCGGCAACTTCTTGGCTGCACCGAAATAGCGATATCCCGGGCCACGGCCGCTAGGGTTAGGGACGTCGACGATGTTCCCTTCCAGGTCCGTCATCTTAGCAGAGTGTTTCGTGTAATTGGGACCGCCGAGCTCGAGAATCCGGCGTTCCCAGTGAGTTTTCTCGCGTATAAGCTTGTTAATCTCATCGTTGAGGTCGCGGAGTCGGTGCTCTCCCAGGCCTTCGTTTTGGATTTCGGCGACTTTGCGGCCGATCTCCCGCATGATTTGTTGACGCCATTTGTCGGCTTCGGCGAGATCGCGGCACTCGGAGGCCAAATAAGGGCGTCGCTCTCTGGGCTTCTTTTTCTCCTCCGCTTTGAGTGTGATAAACCGATTGAGCATCGATTGTGCTTTCTCTTCATTGCGAGCCATGGTGTTAGGGTTACGATTTTGGTGATACAAGCCCGAGGATTGATGAGAGACAAGTGTCAAGTGTGATGCCCTTCAAGGATGACAAG
The DNA here is from genome assembly GCA_032871835.1 of Dipteronia dyeriana. NCBI lineage: Eukaryota > Viridiplantae > Streptophyta > Magnoliopsida > Sapindales > Sapindaceae > Dipteronia > Dipteronia dyeriana. Next base: position 47,271,670 of record CM065303.1, on the reverse strand, counting down.
AAACGTTAGAAGAGAGTTGCAGAGAAATTGGAATCGTAAAAAATTGGCCTGGGAAATGGCAATTGAAAAAGGTTATTTGCAATAGTGGCCCAATTGGCCCACCTAAAACGCACCGTTTTTAATTAGGTTTCAGAATCATTCCTATAATTCCCTAAATCCTTTGGCCCGTCTGGTAAGCGTTTTTCAGTTGTTGTTTTTTAAAAAATAAAAGTTCTCGTCCTATAGCTGTTTTTTCAGTCTGTTTTCGTATTTCGAATTCGTGTTCGTTAACTGTTTTTCATTTTATTTTTAAAAAAAAAAACAAAAAATCAGTATTAACCGTAAAAAATTTAAAAAACACAAAATACATATTTTCTTTGTTTTTTTTTTTTTTTCTTTTTCTTCTTTCTTTTTTTTTTCTTCTTTCTTTTCTGATCCTTTTCTTCTCCCTTTTCTTTGAACCTTCTTCTTCAATCCTCTTCTTCTTCTTCTCCAAACTTTTTCATCTCCAATGCTTTTTTTCTTCTCCTCTGATCCTCTTCTTCTCCTTCGCCTCCTCCTCTTCTTCTTCGATCCTCTTCCTCATCTTCTTCTTTGATCTTCTTCCTTTCTTTTTCTTCTTTTCTTCTTCTTGACCGATCTGGTTTCCTTTCTTTTTCTTTTTCTTTTTAATTTTTTTTATATTTTTTGTATTATTGTTATTTATATTTATTAAAATAACACTTATTTATAATTTAAGAGTTTAGTTTTGATTATTTGATTATTTGAAAAAAAAATATAGTAATTTGTGATGTGTTACTTTTGTTTAATTTAAAAATTACAATACAAAAATTATATTGGTTAATTATTTAATCAATTTGTTTATAATTATAATAATATTAAACAAAATGCAAAAATTGATATTTCAATTTTTGATAGTTTTCAATTAATCTGCCAGACGCGTTTTTTCCGTTTTCATTTTCAAAATACAACTTTCAGTGTATTCTATCATACGTGTTTTCAGAATTCAAAACTGAAACCAAAAACACTGTTTTCATTTTAATTTTAATTTTCAAAAATCAGCAACTGAAAAACGCTTACAAGACGGATCCTAAAATTGAAAGTAAAATTGTTTCAATTGGTTTTGATAATGCTTCCAACAATACGGTAGTTATTCCTGCTTTAATTGAATTATGCAAACCGTATTTTAAAAGTAATTTTTTTCCATCAAAGATGTGCAGGCCATGTTTTAATTTTTTGTGTTAAAAAAGGTTTGGAAATTCTTCAAACGTTTATTAAACTCATTAAAGATGTCATCTTTTATTTGTGGAAACATCCTTCTACGATGAAAGCATGGGTAAAATTTTGTAAACAGACATGTAACGTCTTATTAGATTTTCTCGTGATGTTCCAATAAGTTGGAATTCTACTTATAAATTGCTTTATGAAAATTATGATTATAAGGATTTATTAGTTTCTTTTATACAATATAATGTTAGTCACATCAATCTTTATCCACACCATTGAAATGTTTGTACAAAAATTTGTACTTTGTTAAAAGTCTTTAATGGTGCTACTAATAATTTTTCTAGTGTTTATTATCTCACTACTCAGTTATTTATTATTAAGAGTTGTAATATTGTTGGTACATTTTCTGAGTGTTCATTCGATATAAAATTACAAGTCTTCATTGAAGCTATGAAAAAAATGGTTAGACTATTATAAGGAGTTTATAACTATTTATTTGATTGCATTGTGTTTTGATCCATATTGTAAATTAGAAAATTTGTCTGATTCTTTAACTCTTTATTATGGTTGATTAGAAATATATATAAATATTCATAGTTATTGTTATACACTCAAAACATTATTTTATGAGTTAGATGATGGATATCATAGAATTTATTATCCATCATTGAACATTAATGTTCCACAAACTCAAACTGTATCTCTTATTCCATCCTCTGAATTTTTGGATTTAGGGTCTGAATTGTTATCCCAAAAGACCAAAACATTACGAGCTTCTTCTTCTTCATCAAGCTCGATCTTATATTTCGAGATTGAAACTTATCACAATACCAGTTTTGAGTTTACGAGAGACGGTGATGTGGAAGCATTTGATATCCTATAATGGTGGAGGGATCATGAACAACACTTCCCAATTTTGGCTATTATAGCCAAACAAATTCTTACAACACCAATTTATACCGTGGTTGTGGAACAAAAGTTTAGCACCGATGGAAAATATTCTGAACGTAAGTCGTTCGCTATTGAGTCCAGAAACAATCAAGTCCAAGTTTATATTGATGATTGGACCAAAGCGCAAAACAGACAACAAGAATTTGAATAAAAATCACTCTACGATTCCTTTGACGATGACCACACCATTGGAACAAAAGACAACGATTAGTTACAATCCCAACTCCCAACTCCCAACTCATTTCACCGAACAGACAATAAAAGGAAAAAGAATTACGTGACATTTGATTCCTCTAAACCCCAAGAGGATACGTAGGCAACTTAATTGTGATACAAATTAAGTTCATGGCCAATTTATTTTTTTTAGTTTGTTTTCATTTTTTTTTTTAGTTTTTTATATATTTATTTATTTTAATTTCGGCTTACTCAATAAATTTCAGTTACAATTTCACATCATTATATGTCTAGTAATTTTTTTTAGTTGGTATGTAATATTATTAAAAATGAACCATTTGGAACCGAGAAACCGAAAATGGAACCAAACATCGGTCATGTCAATCTTTAGCACCTTCAATCTGAAGTGGATGAAGAATATTTTGCAAGAGTTGTTATATAGATTGTGGAGGAGAGGAGGGTCATTTATGTTTTACATGCTCAGTAGCTCAATCAGCTAACCCTCGTAAAAAGGAAAATTCTCATTAGAGTCTGCTTTTAGCGGATCCCGTGCTTCACTTTTGTGTGATTGCTTGCCTTTTTTTCTCCATTAATGGAAAGTTTGCAAACTAGTTACTCCAGGTTGGCCGGTGAGTCTGAGAGAGGAAATTACACGAATTTCAATGTCTACAATTTCTTAGAACTTAAAAGGAGATTCAGGAGATTTCAATTGAGGTGATCACTCCAAAAAATTATTTATTTATACTTTTCATGTTGAAAACTTGAAATTGTTGTATTAAGAATATTAGCATGGGTGACATATTGTCTCTTTTTGTAGTATAAGTTTTAGGTTGGTGGAATGAGAGACACATACTTGCATCTTCATGAACCAAGTTATAGAAAATCCAATAGTGAAAATGGTGAGAAATGCCACATTTTTTTTGGTGAGTTGCAGTGATGTCACTGTTATAATAAGTTAAGTTTAAAAGGCACCTATTATGATGAGCTACCGAAATTGCCCTTAAATATTCGATTCTTTATTCTTTAAAAGCCTCTTTCGTTTAAAAAAGTTATCTGAAAATCAATCAACTACTCCAGGTATTTCTTCAAAAAACGAGCTCTATTCCAGATATTGCACAAGAAGGTAAATTAATAATTCTAATCTTCATTTCCATTTTTTTCTTGTATTTCTGTGTGGTATAACAATGTATGAACATTTATGAACATGTTGTCTCAATTTTTTTTGTTTATGTCTGAGAGTTGTAAATTTTTAAAAAATAATGAATGAATGTGTATGCATTTTTTTTTTGTATATATATTTGGTCGAGTTGATTTGAAGTGGTGCAAACAAGTTTAAAATGTTGGGCATAAAAGCTGGAAGCATTTGAAAAAACGCTCGATCCCTCACAAAAAAGCTCGATCTCTAAGAAAAAAAGCTCAATCCCTATAAAAAAACTCGATTTCTCACAAAAAAAGGTCGATTTCTCACAAAAAAAGGTCGAGCCATATTTGAAAAAAGCTCGAACCATATTAAAAAAACTCGATGATGTACAAATAGAGCTCAGTCCTGAACAAAAAAAGCTCGATCCCGTTCAAAAAACTCGATCATGTATAAAAACGGCTCGATCATGTATAAAAACGGCTCGATCATGTACAAAAACGGCTCGACCATGTACAAAAATTGCTCGATCATATACAAAAAAAGCTCGATCGCTTACACTTTTGATTTTTGTTTAATCCATTATAATTGTAAATTTAATATTAAATATTTTTTTTAATAATGGTTTTTGATGATGATTTTGACAGGACAATGGATAGGGTAAAAATAGTCATATCTTACAACGATCGATGGGAGCAATTACCCGACGGAAATAAGAGGTATTTAGGTTCCGATAACCAAGGTTTGTATGTGTCAAAAAATTTGAGTTACGACGAATTGGTGTCGATCGTGCAAACCATTGTGAAGTTTGATGAGAACAAATACAGTGTTAATCTACAGTCTATATCAACTGTTCATGGGATTACATGTCGTACATTTATAAGAAACAATGATGATGTTCAGTTTATGCTAGGGGAAGATAGGGTGATCTCTCAAGTATGTGTTAGTCTAATCGAGAGGCCAGCAGGAGGTGTCATTGGTGAAGATATCCCTCATCGTGATAACACCCAACAATTTCGATCGTCAGGCGGAAGCAACCAGTTATTGACAGAAAAAAATGGGATTGATGGTCGGGAAAACATATGTGATGTCCCACCGGAAGTAGCCGCCCATGATAATATATTAGGACCTCAATTCGACGATGTATTTAGTTGTCAAATTGAGATAAATGGTAGGCAGTACAACCACCAATATAATGAGATCTACAATGACATCAACAATGAGCATAATACAGCACCAAATGTTGGGGTGATTCATGAGGTGGATACTGAGGGCAATTTCAATTCTGTAGAAAATGTAGAGGACAATGAGGATGATGAAGAACCTGTCCAAACGGAAAGACGTGTAAGACATGTACACAGATTTAGTTTCAGTGCACCAGATATAGTTGGGACCTCCGAGGTCCGGGCTAATGTTACTCCAGATGATTCTGATAATGCCACAACATGGGTTATTCCAGGAGCAGAATCATACTCGTTTAGTATGGGTGGAAGCAGGAACTTGGTTGAAGATGAACCTACAAGCATGATATATAAAGGGTAATTTTTTCCAACGAAAAAGGATTTGAAGAGACTAGTAGGCCATTTTGCAATACAGTAGAACTTCGAGTGGAAGGTGAAAAGGTCCAATAAGACAACATTACATCTAGTTTGTTTAATGGAAAATTATACGTGGAAGTTAAGAGTGATGAGGAGAGATGAAGGCACATACTTTCAAGTAAGAAGTTTTATCAACGAACACACTTGTCCGTTAGAGGAAATTCACCGCCGCCACCGACAAACTAGTGCAGTCATAATTGGAGAAGTTATTGCACCTAGACTTCAACAACAAGATGGTCGACTAATGAGTCGGAAGGACATAATCGCCGACATAAAATCAATGTATGGAATCCAAATCATATACAGTAAGGCACACGCCGCCCTCGATTATGCGTTGTCACTGACATATGGAACGCATGAGGAAACCTTCCAACTGTTTCCATCATTTGGTTACGTTTTGGAACAACAAAATTCCAGTACAATCACTGACTTACAGTGCGACGAAGATGGTAAATTTCTGTACTTTTTCATATCGATTGGTGTCTCACTTAGAGGATTCCAGATGTGTATACATACAGTAATTACAGTTGATGGTACCCATTTGAAGGGACGATTCAGGGGTACAATGTTTGTTGCAACAGCACAATATGGGAACGAACATGTGTATCCAATTGCTTTTGGGTACGGCGACTCAGAAAACAACATTTTATGGGAATGGTTTTTGGATTGTTTGAAGGGTACCCTAGGTCATATTGATGAGCTGGTTTTTATTTCCGATAGACATGCAAGCATTAAAGCAGGGATTTCTAAAGTGTTCCCTTATGCCACTCATACCATATGTTGCTGGCACTTTGCTGAAAATATTAAGAAGCGATTTCATAGGAAGGATATTACCGCAATAATGGATAAAGCAGCCCGCGTATACACCGAGTTTGAATATAACTGACATATGGAAGAGTTAAGAAACTTGCACCAGAATGCATATGATTATGTAATTGATGCCGGTCCACACAAGTGGTCCCGTGTACACTGCCCAGAAAGAAGGTACAGGGTGATGACAACAAATGCTGCAGAATGCATAAACTCATGCCTAAAATTTGACGCCAAATGCCTATGTTTACTCTGGTTGAGTTCATTAGGAATATGCTACAACGGTGGTTTCACGATCGCTATAGAGTTGCACAAACCATGCATCATCAGTTGACCGACGCAACACATCTTGTGCTCTTAAAACCTGTGGAGAAGTGTGGTTTTTTGACCGTAAATCCAGCAGACTGGAATATTTTCTCGGTCAAGCGGTCTGGAAAATAGTGGATTGTTGACTTAGCCCGGAAGACTTGTACTTGCAACAAATTCTAAATGGATCATTTTCCATGTTCTCACGCTCTTGCGGTGGCACGGTACATTACTTTCAAGTTTTACTATGAGGTGATTACTACTGAAACGTGAAGCTGATCATTTTCAATGTTTTTTACAGGGACCGAAACTTGGACTTGACAACTTTGTGTTCGGACTACTACAAGAGACAGACACTTATTGACGCGTACCCGGTTCCTATTATACTGGTGGGAGATCCTTCCACTTGGGTTGTGCCATCTGACATTGCTCAGATAGTGATTTTGAATCCAAACTCCAGGAGACAAACAGGACCCCCGAGGGCGGGTCGCCATGTCTCGTCTTCGGAGAGGACAACTACATAATCCTGTAGAAGATGTGGACAACCAGAGCATAATTGCAGGAGATGTTCTAATCCATCTATGATTAATGAAGGTCCAAGCAGAGGTGTTCCCGATGAATACCGCCGCAAGTGTAGCATCTATCATTCAATTGGACACAACAAACAGACGTGCCCTAACATTGACTCTAATAAGGAATGAATGACAAAGTTTTGATCACATTGTAAACATTTGGAATTGTATCAGATTGTAATAATTTGGAATTGCAATAATTACTTATTATTGAATGAATTAATACTAATGAATAAATAATGAATGAATTACATGTCTTTGTACATAAAAAATGGTAATATACAACCAATCACTAGGAGGGTCTGGAGTTACAAAAAGTCTCCACAACCATTTTCTCCTGAATGATCCCCATGTCGTCCTCTGACCAATCAAAAGGGCTTCGACCCACCAGTAAGTACTCGATAATTCTCAAAGTATGGGGACCACAGTTACCTCTGCAATTGGACACATTAAAAACCGTTACAAATCGTTCTTAAATAATATCTAAGCATGTAAATGAAATAGAATATCTTACGATTTTTTTGTTGGGGGACTGTAGAAGTAGGCACCACGCTGACCGAGAAGGGCTTATTTTCCTTAGGGAACGGCCGACGACCACCTCGTCGTGCAGTGTGGAACCCCGCGTCATTCAACATGGTCGGTAAAAACTACTGTAATGGCCGGACCTGCTGCTTCCTGATATAATGATGGACTTCCTATCTCCAAGGGTCAAATATCTAAATCTTCCCGAGAATAAGGTCGACGGTCACCACCAGCCAATGTTGGCCCCCAACGTTGCACGAAATCAGGACCTGTAATAGTATGCATACGGTGTTAGGACAGGATATACGAACAGTTTATATTTTAAATCATTTCCATCGTCTAACACTTACCAGGTCAACCTCGTGCCATGGGCAGTTTCCACTCGTGGTTGCTCCACGGACCGTCTGAAGGTTCTCTTCCAACCATCGGGATTGTAACACATTCCACCTTGTTGTGGTCACAGCCCCGTGCGAATCACGAGGCATCATCCTCTCCTACTGTAACAACATAAGTGGTTGTACATACAATCATTGACAATATCGTATTAATAATACAAAACCATAAAATGCGATTCGATTCCAAAAATTTATAACTACTTATATAAAATTGGCTATCCAATACGTTGATCCTCTGGTTGTAAATAATGGGGAATCCTCGCTGACGCTTGCGAAGAATATGGAGGTATACGTCCATATGCTGACAGACAATATAACTAATGAATTGTTAACAATACAACATTACTTACACAAACGTTAATATGAAAATCACGTGAGTACGTACCGTGTCCTCCAAGTCCATGAAGTTGGACTGCATACGAATGAACCATCCGGCATCCACTGGTGCCAGCACTTCCACATCACGTATGTTTAATGATTGAATTAGCTTTAGGTAAATTTGAATAAACATTAAATATACAACCATTTTTATTAGATAAAGTTGGACTCACAGCTCCCCATTGATTTTCCTCTTGAAGGCTTTGTATGTCGTAAGCTGGTCAGCGTCCACAAGTCTGTGGGGGTCAAAAATGTGTTTCGCAGACTCGGGTCGTGTCCTCAACCTCTTTGGGCGGTATGGATCTGTGTAAGGGCTCATCAACTGTCATTCGCGTTTAACTAAATGCTTCATGTGCGGTAGTCCAGCCTCCGATGAGCTCTAGAGCTCGGTCGATGTACTGGACGGTGGGGGGGGGGGGGGGGGGGGGTCGTTGAGGCTGAATCGATGTGATGAGCGGTGGAGGGGACCACAGACCCTAGTTCGTCATGTTATCCAGGGGAGGGGACAGCTGAGCCTGGGTCAACATGCTGGATAGGGGAAAACAGAGAGCCGACGCCGCAAACGTCCTGGGTGGGGGAGGGGACTGTTGAGCCTAGGATGACAGGCTGGGTGGGGAAGGGGACCGCACCACGTCCTGGGTGGGGGAGGGGACCGCTAAGCCGATGCCGATGTGCTAGGTGGGGGAGGGGACCGCTATGGCTGAATCGATGTGCTGGGTGGGGGGACCGCTGAGCCTGGGTAGACCCAGATAGGACAGGTGGGAGGTCCGACTGAACTGTTGTACGTGTAGCAAGCCTACTATCGCTGGTATGCGACTGAGGTTGCCTCTCCGGACCTACCCCTCCGATAGGCGGGTCCTAACTAGGGATGACAATGGGTCGGGTTCGAGTTGGGTACTACCAGACCCAGACCCAGACCCAGACCCAGACCCTCAAAAAAAAATTAGACCCAGGCCCAGACCCATGAAGATTTTCGGGTTCGGGTTCGGGTTTGGACCCACGGGTCTACAGCAGACCCAGACCCGCCCAGAAGACCCACGAAATTTCATGGGTCCGGGTCTAGACCCGCGGACCTGCTTACCCTTAAAATACTTATTAAAACTATTTTTTTCATTTCTATTTTTATTTTTACCTACTCAATTTTTAACCGGTAAAACATACTCAATACGTGAATAATTAAATTAAATTGAAATAAAACAAAATAACAAAGATGATTGACTATTGAGTTGAGAATCGAAATAACCACACAAATCGAATCAATAATCAATAAAGTCATAAACCAATATTAAACATTACACAAATAGCATCATAAAACAAACACAACTAGTTTAAAATCAATAATCCATAAAAGTCATAAACCAACATTAAACATTACACAAATAGCATCCTAAAACAAACACAACTAATTTAAAATCAATAACCCATAAAAGTCATAAACCAACATTAAACATTACACAAATATCATCCTAAAACAAACAAAACTAGTTTAAAATCAATGACATAACACATAAATCATTGACCATCAATGAATCAATGACATTCATTCTTCATTTCCTCCACACTTCCAATTTCCAAAGTTCCATTCCATTCCATCAATCAAGTTTTTCACAAAAGGGTTGTTGATTCCTACAACATTAAAATATAAAATCACTTTAGTATATATTCAAATAAGTTCAAATAGTAATAAATTCATGAAAACAAAATGAATTTACCTCATCATCTTCATTCATCATCATCTTCCTCAAAATTAGATGCTTCAAATTTTCTTTCCAACTTTGAATCTAATAAGAAGTAAAATATATGAATTAGAATAAAATAAGAAATAAAATTGATAATATAAAAAATTCAAAGAACAATGTAATAATTTTTATACCATTAAATTCGGACCATAACCAACTTTGAGCACACATTAATGCCTCAATTGTCTTTGGATGTAACCTGCTACGATGAGGGCTCACAATCTACCACCAGTATTGAAAGCCGACTCGGATGCAACCGTAGATACAGGAATTGCCAAAATATCTCTAGCTATACAATGCAAAGTAGGATATTTAGATGCATTTACTTTCCACCATGTCAATATATCGAAATTCTCAACTCTTGGAATGACAGGTTCCTCCAAATAATATTCTAACTCTGTCTTCACATGAATTGTAGTACAAGGAACTTCAGTAATATACTGATCGAATCATGACATTTTTTTTTGAGGACCCATTGTTGATTGAGATGGTGAAACATGTGTAGGATTACTTGATGAAGCTTGACTTGCCTTAGACTTTTGCTCATAACAAAACTTCTTGAATCTTGTTAATCTCATATGAAGATCCATCTCCATAAAGCGAAGGAAAGTAACATTCCATGACTTTCATTTTATATCTAGGATCCAAAATTGTTGCCACAACCATAATACCATGAAAATCACTCCAATAGCTATCAAACTTGTGTGCCATAAATGATGCCATTAGTTTTATTTGTTCAAATGTGGATATGCTCCAATCATTAATGGCATCCCTAATATCACACACAGTTGGTAGATAATTATTAGCAGTAGGATATTTTGTTCCTGAGAATTCTTCAGTGGCTTGATAAAACACATCAAGTTTATCACTTATCTCTTTTGCCAACACCCAATCATCTTCAGTTGGGACATTTTTTAATGTGAATCTTTATGTTTCAAATGAGGAAAAACTGTTTCGTACATTAAAGCAGAGTGACTCATCAAGTATGTAGAATTCCACCTCGTTTTGCAATCAAGTACCAACTTCTTAGTGCTTTCAATCTCTAATTGGCTTACAGTCTCAAAAAAAATTCTCTCTTTTAGGTGATGATGTCCAATAAGAAACACTAGAACGAATCTTTTCAATACTGTCACTAATCACATCTAACCCATCTCTCACTATCAAATTCAATATATGTGCAAAACAACGCATATGGAACATGTCTCCATTCAACAAAAGTGACACATCCGAAAGCATTTCTAAGAGAATACGAATCATAGCATTATTGGTGCTACAATTATCTACAGTTAAAGTTGATAACTTGTGTTCGATATTCTAATCATGTAAGCACTCCATCATAACATCAGCAAGCATCTCAGAAGTGTGTAGACATGGAACATATATAAACCTACGAAAGCGAATATCACAATAAACATTAAAACTATTAATCTAATATACTACCACTAACCTTACTAATTTTCACATATTAAACTACTAAATTTACATAATAAAATAGTTAAAGAGATTAATGTGTGATAGTGTACCTTATGATTTGACTTTGTAAAGTCCAAGAATTATCAACAAAATGTGCCGTGATAGCCATGAACCCTTTCCTTTGATTATGAGATGTCCACATGTCAGTAGTAAGTGCAATCCTACCCTTATTTTTCTCTAATAAACCCTTTAATTTACCCCTCTTATAATCATAAATTTGTATTATATCACTCTTCAATGTATTCCTATATGGTATTTTGAACAATGGTTGAGCCGTCCCCATGAACCTATGAAACCCTGAATGTTCTACCATACTAAGAGGGTACTCATGCAAAATCACCACATTTGCAAGCTCTCTGTGGGTAGTGTCTTGATCAAATTTAAACGTCCTAATTTCAATGTCTCCCTCCTTTGTTTTTGTAGCTTTTAACATGCGTCCCACGTCACAAAATTGCCTTCGAGGACAGTTATCCCTATGTTTTTTTAAATGAGATGTTCCAGCAGTCCCTTTTCCCGATAACTTCTTATTACAACCTTTGCAAATAGTTGTCCAAACCCAGTTAATTTTTTCTCTATTAAAAGATTCCCACACCTTGGATGTCAATTTTCTTTTCCCATCTTCATTGACACTAGAATCAATCTCAATGTCACCGGATTCAACATTAATATTAGTAACTTCACTATGACTTGAATGAGTCGGAATCGGAGTCGGTTGGTCTTGGCCTTGGGTAATACTTTTTAATGTCGACATTCTGTGGTAAAATGGCAATAACTATATGTCAATAATTACCAATACAAAGAACAAACCGTTTGAATTGTCATAGAATGTTTCATTAAAATCATCATGATAAAAAACTTTGCTATAAATATTATGATTACAAAACATAATTATAACTATGTTTACTGATTTAATTAAGTAGTCCAAGTATAAATCAACAATCTTGCAATTACAAGACAATACACCAAATTGCAGAATATATAATTTATCAATATGTTTCTCTTCTTTCTACCTCTGCTTTTCATCATCTCCACATCTATTTTCTTTTAAGGGCCTTTTTATCTACAAAATGAAAATATTGACAAAACAATAAAAAAAAAATTATATATATATATATATATATAATTAAATGGTTACTTTTGAAAATATGACATATATAGCATTATAGCAAGCTGTAACAAAGAGCTATATGTATGTCAAGACAATAGAATAATATACTAAGTTAAAAAAAATATTAAAAAAAGATATAACTTAATATATGTTTGAAAAGAAGCACATGTTTCTTTCCACACTCCAACAAATTGACTTGGAACAAATTGACTCGGTGTGTGTTACATGAATATATATATATATATATATATATATATATATATATATATATATATATATTCATGTATCCACATGAAAGAAGAAAGAAAAAGAAGCCATTTCACTATCTGATCAATGTGCATTGCTATGGAGAGACACAAGCATACAGAAATAACCACAAATAATCTATATGTGAATACTCGATTCTTAAAATTTATGCTTCATTTGTTCAGTAGAAACATCACATTTCTTTGCTGTTTATCCACTATCAAATCCTGGCTGCTTTATAACATTTGCTTTTGTAAGGCCGTGGTGTTTACATCAAGTAATTAACAATATATAATAAACTACTACATTGCAAACATTTCAAGTTGAATGATCAATAGGATAGTTGATGATCAAATATGATCTGACCTCTAATTAATGATTATTTAATTATTTTCAGGCTTGGTATTCAACTACAAGTTGGCAGAAAAAGTCATAGTTTCTGTGTTTATAACATATTTCACTGAATATTCAAGCACATACGATCTCAGAAAAACAGCAGTATATGCCAATTTGGGGGAGGGACTATCGGTGTTACTTGTGTTCTTTGTTATATGAACACAAATAACACATAAGTATAGATGAAGAAACCATTGTGTATAAAAAAAAGACAACATAACAAACAATGGAGACAACAACACATAGGAAACCAACACAACACTACCAACCAGCAAGACAACATCAGCACCCAAAACAGAGAAAACCCAAAACAGAAAACCAAAACAACCAGCAACACGCCAACACAGCCAATTAAAAAACTCTTCAATTCATCACCTCCCCATTAATCCTGGACCCTTTCTTAGCCAATTGATCAGCAATGCAGTTAAAGCTCCTTGGACAGAACAGAACAGAGATCATACCAGAATTATTCAACCAAACAATAAATAAGTATCACAAATTCACAATAACAAAAAAATTGTTGACTATATGATATAAAACGAAATCAATCCATAAGTCCACAAGGACGACAACCCCATATAAGAGCAAGTGCAAGAGAGAGAGAGTATGGTGAGTGGTGAGACTGGTGACCGGTGAGCCAATGAGCGGTGGAGCTGCAGGCTGTCCAAAGTGTGGACCTGACGGTGAGTAGTGGAGCTGCAAGTGTGGTTTATGGAAATTCAAAAGGTGGGAAGAAGAAAAGACGAAAAAAAGATAAGAAAAATTGAGAAGAAAATAAGATTGATGGTCTGGTGGAGTAATGGATACAGCTGCAAGAAGAAGAAGGAACACTGATGCAGTGATGTATATGCGGCTACAAGAAAAAGAAAACAAGAAATTAGGTATAGTGAGTAAGTGAGTTCTTTGTAAGTAAAACGATGTAGTTTTATACCAATCGGGTCCACGGGTCCGGGTCGGGTATTTTGACTGAGACCCAGACCCGACCCGACCCACATTCAGGTCTATTATATTGGACCCAAACCTGACCCATACCCGATTGTAAAGACCCAGACCCGACCCATCATGTTTGGGTTCGGGTTCGGGTTCGGTTCGGTACTTACGGGTCCGGGTACAATTTCCATCCCTAGTTCTGACTACGTCCACCTGTCATGTCTGACCCCCCCCCCCCCCCCCCCCGTATACCTATCAGTCCAGTCTCCGGGACTAAAGTCTGGATCAAAAGGTGGGGGCCATCCCGGTGTGTAAGTATGGTCGACCCCTGAAGCCCCCGGATCATATCCAGTAACACTCAGTGTTGTTGCTGACGATCCTCATCACTCTTCCGGATCATATCCACCAACTCTAAGTGTTGACGTTGTCTATCCTCCTCACTCTTCCGGAGGGCTTCACGCACATCGTTCCACAGATCTGCCAACGAAACCTGAAATCATGTCTATATTGTTAGTACAAAACTATCAACACGTGTTAATAAAAAACACTAAACTTTGCTTTCAACTTACCTCTCCATCACATCCAACGCCCCCACGGGAATCCCCTGTAGATGTACCATGTTCGGGGGGTTGAGGGTCTGTCTCATATCCCTGATTGTCACTGGGCCTTAAACCCCCAACAGCGGGCTCAGATCCCTCACTGTCACTGGTCCTATCTATTAAACCCTCACCCTTTGTACCATTGTTCCCGCCAAAGGTAGTCTTATCAGAGACTGAAGGCGGCATATCATCTCTGTCCTCTTCTACATACAGGTTCCCCACTCGTTTAGCCCGGCATAGTACGGTGTCTGTCTCTCAGCTGGTGTGGGCACCAGTTTCTTCCTCGCAAACATCTGAAATATTAGTTAGAACAATGTAATTGTATAAATACTAACTAATAAAAACATTAACAAATTAAATACATACCCTGGCTTTGAAAATCTTTGCCAACTTCTTTCCTCTCGGTTGTTTGGTCAACTCCTACTTCAAAATATGGGGAGTCAGATCTGTAACCCTCCGGCCACGGAACTCTTTGGCCAAATCGTGGATCACCTCGAAAGCAAATACCTGCATCAAAGATAAGTACGATAACTAACCATAACATTGAGGAAAACACCAATAAAGTACAACTTGTAATTCGAAATTCTTACCAATAGGGCATGAGATAGACCGTATATGTTGTAGGTCTCCACCATGTGTATGTCAGCGCCCTTTTCCTGCTGGCGTCGCTCGAACCCGTCTCATCGCTCGTCAAGCGCATGCTTGAATGAGTAAATAGAATGCATGTACACGTGGGCACCCCACGGGAACGAGTCGAATGCATCGAGATCCTCAACCAGCCGAAACTGCCAAACTGGAATCTTGAATCTCTCATCCACCCTCATCAGTATCCAGTTCAGCATATATATGAGGCAGAGCTTGACAGCATCGTACGTCTCTCCAACTCTGCGACGGTGACAACACCCTTTATCTCCTCCAACGAGATCTCATCGGCTCTAGGAAAGTACCGCTGATGTATGCCATTCTCCACTGTTGCATACTTGGTCGTGTCTGGTACAACTCTAAACCGTAATCCGGTGATCAGGTAAAATTCCACCTTCTAAAACCTCACCGACTGGTTCCCTAACATGAATTGCATCTCATCTGTTGAGCCGTTATGATGCAGCTCCCTCAAAAGCAACCGATGGATAATACCACCGGAAAACTTCATCTCCCGATGCATTGTCAGGAAATGCCCGAAACATGACGCCATGAACTGATACCGATCTTCATCTGCAAATTCTACAGAGACCCGGTTCAGCGCGTCGTCTATATGGCCAAGGGCATCAAAATGGTTGTGTCGAGTCAATTTGCCCTCGTACCAGTCTTCTTCTGGAGTTTTAAGCAAATCCCTCAACCTAATTCTCATATATAATGTAGCAGAAATACAACATCATTAAACAGAAAAAATTTCGTAACCAAAAATTATAAGTCTCGATCCAATGTAAAAACAACTCGGTCTAAAAAAATATGCTAGATCCTAGGAGAAAAAAACTCGACCCTTTAAAAAAAAACTCGATCATATGACAAAAATGTTGGATCCCATAACACAAAAGCTCGGTCCAATTATAAAAAAGCTCTGTCCTATAAGAAATAAGCTCGATCCAAGGACAAAAAAGTTCGGTCCAATTATAAAAAAGTTCGGTCTTATAAGAAAAAAGCTCGATCCAAAGACAAAAAAACTCGATTCAAGAACAAAAACGCTCGACCCTTTAAAAAAAACTCGATCCTATGAAAAAAATGCTCAATCCCATAACAAAATAGCTCGATTCTATGTAAAAAAAGCTCGATCTCATGATGAAAAAACTCGATCCAATGTAAAAAAAGCTGGATCCTTTTCAAAAAGGCTCGATCCTATTCAAAAAAACGCTAGAACCCTTATAAAAAAAAGCTTGACCCACCAAAACCTAATTTTCACGAAAATAAAACTCGACTCATATATAAAAAAAAACTCGACCCTTTAGAAAAAAGCTCGATCCTATGAACAAAATGCTCGATCCCATAACAAATAAGCTCGATCCTATGTAAGAAGCTCGATCCTATGTAAGAAGCTCGATGTCATGATGAAAAAGCTCGATCCAATAAAAAAAAAAACTCGACCCTATTGAAAAAAGCTCGATCCCTTTTCAAAAAAGCTCGATCCCTTTTCAAAAAAGCTCGATCCCTTTCAAAAAAAACTCGACTTACCAAAACCTAATTTTCATGAAAATAAAAGCTCGACACAACAACAAATAAGCTCGATTCTCTTGTAAAAAGTCTCGATAACCCAGATTACATCTTCCTCAACTGATATTCAACCAAATTACAAACCCTAACCTAAACCACAACCATTCTCAGATCTCAATTTTAACCGGTTTCTACAATTTCTATCAACAAAACTCAATACTAACATGTAATACAAGTTAACAACAACAAAAACGAAGAAAAAAAAACTAATCTTACCTTTCTCAATCGTTGTTGTTCTCATGTAATCTCGTTCTGGTCACTTCACTGTCGATTAGTTTCCCGTCGGTTTGACTGTTGCTTTTCTCTGACTTAGAAAACGACAAATTACTCACTGTTTTAATATTTCTTGGTATTTTCGTCTGAACACGTTAAATGGTGTCTTTTAAACATACATCAGTAAAATGATGATATTTGCACAACACTCCCCTCAAATAGTGTCAATAATTTTTTGACCCCAATCCAATAATAATAACTTTCTTGCTCTTATTTGGATTTACAGTTTTTGTGTCAAGTTTCTAACTCCGTGTAACTCGAAGATTGTCACTTAAAATTTCCTTGCTTGGAAGGTTTGGGGTGAGATTATGAGAAGATTAATTCTTTAATTTGCATGTTTTTCGTTCTATATTCCAAAGGACTTATATTTTACATTGTTATGCTCAGGTGCTAACTTCGACGGACTCTGTTTCTATTTCTTTATATCCAGAGCAACATTCCTAGACCCTAGTTTCCCAACAACAGAATAAAGAGCGGTGATGACTGTAACAGGATATAACTGAGCTTCGTATGCGATCAATGTACAAGTATGACCTCAGATGTAGTCTGTCTATGAGTAAGTGCTGTAAAAGGAGCAGTGCATTCTGGGGATCAGCAGCTTCTATAATTAATCCCATCAGGCTCAGGCTCAGGCTCAACAAGTGGTATGTATCCCCATTTTTTGCTGATCGAACATTTGAATCTCAATTGCAACTATCCCACCAAGCACATTTTTTTAACTTCTTTGCGCAACTTAAATCATATTCTCCATCAAGTGGAAACTGGCACACATAATCTTCTTTTAAAGACTTCCGAGTCTGATGGGAAAGGTTTTTTTTTTTTGCCTTCTCTCATACCATTCTAACTGTAGTTGAACTAGGATTTGGTAGTTTGAACTAGGATTTAGTAGATGTAATGTCTCAAAATGCTGTGTCCATACAATACATGCCACCACGGGACCAAAATTAAAAAAATAAAACATTTAATATTTCAACATTTTTATCATTTATGAATCCATCTAAATGATAATGACTGATAACTTCTTGTATTTACAGGAAGGTGTTCTGATCATACTATGCCTCCAACCACAATGGCCAATTAATGGAGAAACTGACATGGCAAATCATTCACCCATGAATCAGAAGATATCAGTTAATTACAAATACCAATATAATTTATGTACACATTAAAAGAAACTTGTATAGTCGATTTGATCCACAAATGTACATTGATCAAGTGTATATAAAACTGATAATGGGAAGGAGATATATGAACACCCATTTTGAACAGTCTCTTCTTTCATGTACATAGAATATAAGGAATTAATTGAAGGATCCAGCACCTCTCTAAACAGCAAATATGCCAACTTGTCATGGATATGCTGGCTTCACATTCACCGTTGAAATAGAGATATACACAGTTCATGGTCCGAGCTATAACTAAAATTGTAGACTGAAATAAAGGTTTTCGAGGGAAGCATACAAGGGCTCACCAGCCTTAGGCCTCTCCACTGTGCCAAGTAGAATGTCAGTTGTAGTAAGATAAGGATCACCATAGAACCGCAGATTGGTATCCATCCTCGTCGCAACGATGTTCCCTTCCAGTGACACTCCCACAAATGCACCTATTAATTTTGCAGCAACATAAGGTGTCAGTTACTCTCCCAAATACCGCAGTTATATCAAGTGATCCTTGTAATTTATTAAGCAGAATTATAATACAAACACTAAAGGCATTTAGAATCCAACACCTTTGCTACAACTGTAAGTGTAACACATGCCAGAACCTCTGTCTCCAGCTCGTACATCAGCTTCCAGTACTCTCCCAACAGGCCCTGCTGCGGCGCTACAACCAGCACCAAGAGAAAAATGCATGCGACTACAAAATGTCTTCACAGCTTTTAAATCATGGAGCACAATTATGAAGTCCATGAGCTCACCCCCAATCTGGAAAACAAGGAGCAAAAAAAAAAAATCATAATCAGAGCATAATACATCAATCCCAGCAAATGAGAATGTCACGTTTAAAAGGAATAGATTAAAATCAATAGATATTTCTTATAAAGTTAATGATAGCAAATCCTCTTTCAGTTAGCAAGAGAGACACATATCCTCAAAGTTTTAATCAATTATTTATTTTTGTTGTTGATAAGATAAATATAGATCTTAACTGATCAAATCAACCAAGAAAATGTATAATCAAAAAATGACAACCAGCTAGAATTTTACCTGAGGGCCCCAACCTAAACCAGCTGAAAATATGGCTGATGGAGCAGACCAGGATCCATCTGACCTTTTAGCAACAACCAAACCGGTGCCCAGTTTGTAAGCAACCAGCATGCCAGCTTTAGCAACTGTCAAAATTGCCAGGCCTCTGGCTCCTTTCAGAACTGCTGAGGGTATGGACCTCTCAGGATTCAACCTAGCAACCTGTCAATATCAACACATGTTATCAATATCTAGAAAACAATTGCATATGGGAACATAATTACATACAAGATACAATTTAAAAAATAATAAATAAAAAAATTGTAAATGGTTCCATGCTGAAGTAAAATCTTTAGCAAGAAAAGGAACTGCCAACACAAAACATAACTCCAATCTGGCTAAATTTCCTAATGAGATTTTTACAACAGAACCAACAAACCAGGGAATGAAAAATATCCGAGTTTCAAAGAAACTGAACATAATGATCATACTAATTACAATTAAGTGAAATGCAAAATTTCACCTGACAATAGCTTCTCAATGTATTAGACGCCTTGTATATCTCATATTCCATAGACATACCAACTGGAAGGTTCAACCATCCCCTTGTACATGTCCAATCCACCACATCATGTTTTGCCACTTGCACAGCATTGCTGATACTGTTGATTAAAACACCCTGTAAAGGATCAAGTCTATCATAGCAGGCATCACATACCCTCTGTGGATTTCGTTCCCTAAACTTCACAGGCAATAAACACCTCCCCTTAGTACATACTCTACAAAAGACACCTCCACAAAACCGGCAATGATGTCTGCCACGAGTAAGTGCTGTAAAAGGAGCAGTACACTGCATGCAAACTGTTGTGGAACTATCAGGAAGCCACTCTGGGGGCTCAGCTTCTAGAACCTCTTTGTAAGCACTATAATTAATCCCATCCGGCTCAAGAAGTGGTGGAGCACTTGGTATGTAAACCGAGGAGTGCAAGAATGTATCCCCATTCTTTGCAGATCCAAGAAATGAAAGGTTTGAACTGGGATCTTGCTGACTAGTGGAAACAATTGAACCTTTGTTTCGCCCAGTTACAATTGCAACTATCCCACTTAACACATTTTTCAAGTTTACCTCCGGAACCATATCACTGCTTTGGGTAGAATTATGTTGATCATCACTTGAATCATATTCTCCATCAATATAGTCTTCAGAGTCAAGTGGAAACTGGTACACATAATCTTCTTTTAGAGTTTTTGAGCTTGTTGGGTATGGTTTTTTGCCATCTGACATGGACCAGGCAGTACTGCTATGGTCATCATTGTAATTGACCATAACATTCTCCTTATTTAATAGTCCAGGAAGTGAAGAATGCAGAACTCTTCCCTCAAAGGTCGCCATACACCACACCACATGCAATTGACTATAAAAATCCCCACAATATTAACTGCAAATTGAAAGATATGATGTTGGGAACTTATAAGTAATTACAGAACAATTAAAATGTAATTCACAATAAAATAAATGGCACAAGGCATACCACAACATATGATCCATAAACTCTCACCAAAACAAGAAAAGGCCCAAGTTTTACAAATTTGAGCATAAAATCAATGATGCCAACCATTTAAATTTTACAAGGATTTCAATTTCCATATTCTATTCACAAAGTTGCAATAGTAACAATTATAGAGCAAACTCGAAAAGCATTAAATTAATAAATTACTAAACCATGAAATATTACACAATGCTTTTCTGATAGAATCTCAAAAAGGGTTTGAACTTGCAGAATTATAATGATGACAAAAACATTTCTCGTCAAAAATAGAAGAGGATGATTATGTAAAGCTGAACAAAGGAATTACTTAAGACCTCACATGAGTCACATCAGCAAGTTAACAAAATATTCAATTCTCCTACAACACACCAAAAACCCAACAAAAAAAAATACAAACCATGCTTACAACAATTAGGGTTTTCTAGATGTTATCCTCATCTAAGGTTATCAATAATATTTTCTGCGAGAAAAATAGAATATATACTTGGAATATACAAGGAAAGTATCACCATACCATCGGTGAATATCATGAATTTCAGTAAGAAATTGTGTATATGAAAATATGAAGATGTGTATACAATAAAATTAAGAGTTAGATATATCATGTTGCTTTACAACGAAATTATGTATACAAAACTCCAGTGTTCTAGTAGGAGATAGGCGCTAGTCGAGTAACAGCCCAGCGCTACAAGACAGTGCGAGACAGTCATGCCCTCGCAAGGCGAGGCGGCCACCTCCAAGCAGTTGAGGCGGCCACCTCAATTTGAAAGTGATAAAAAATTAAAAAATTAAAAAATTACAATTAAAAATACTAATATAGAAAATATTATATAACATTTAATAAATGAATCATAATTACTAACATAAATATCCCAAAAAAATGAATTATAACAAAAAAACACGTCATACTTATGATAAATGACCACTATATGTTGAATAGGCTGTAATTTTTTTCATTTGTGTCGCCATAACTATCAGATAGGAAAAATTTTAATTTTTTTTTTAAAAAAAAATAAAGTTATTCATTAATATTGAGAATACAAATTCCTATCATATAGGAATTAATGTTTTTGAAATGGCAGTAATTCATTTATTGATGAATATTGGGAAGACAAATTCTCAATTATGAGCCACATTGGAAACCCAAAAAAAAAAAAACATTGATTTTTAAATACACTTTGACTTTTGTATGAGTGTATCCGCAGAATATTAATTGATGAATATTGGGAAAACAGATTCTCATTTAAAAAGTTAGTTTTCTATAAATAAATAAATAAATAAAAATCACGGACCGTTGAGGCGACTCAGTCCTGAGGCGGCCGCCTCATGCCAAAGAGGCAGCCTTTTCACACATAGCGATAGAGGCAGCCGCATCAGGACGCTTTTGGTCGCAAGGCGGCTGAGGCCGCTGCAGTTCGCTTTTTTTTTAAACACTGATCAAACCAGTCCAAATCCACAAAAACCAATCACAAACCTATCAAATTCAAAATCCAATCAAACACATATGAAAAGCAAATCAATACAAACCCTAGAAGGCAGCTGCTGGAGCGGGTGACGACGACGACTGAACGACAAGCTTGTGATGGCAACGACAAAGGGCTGGCGACAGCGGCACGGCAACGAAGACAAGAGGCGGCTGATCCACTGGAGAGCGGTTGTTTTTGGAGAGGGGCTGTTTTTTGCTTCAAGTTAACAAAAGCCCAAAACGGCAACATTTTGAAGGGTTTTTTTTTTTTGGTTACCGCCTAGGCGGAGTCAACAACGACTTTGACTCTGCCTAGGAAGGCCGATTTGGCCTAAATCGTGGCAGCCATGGCCGCCTAATGCCTAGACCGATTTTTAGAACATTGCAGAACTCCAAATTTGATTTATGGAACGAGCCGAAAAGCATTTGTGCTAATATCTTAAAAACTTGTGTGCACCAATTTGTTTCTTCTGAGTTTTTCGGAAAAGGTAATTACAGACTTAAATCAAAGATCGTATTAGACATCATCATATTCCCATAAGGTATGATAATAATAGTCCATGTATATACCAATTGCTCTTTGTTATTACTGAAAATATTATTGCATAGGCCAAAGGGCAATATAAAAATTGCAATGCAAGCATTATCTATGATTCTGTATACTTAACTATACAGCATGTGGGTATCATCCAACACCAATTACAAAGCGTCCATGGTAGCATTATAAGATATAATGATACTGAAGGCCATGTCAAAGCTAGAATCCTGAAGAATGGTTCTGATTCTTCTGAACTAAGGGCATTAAACTCCTACGGTCTCTAATTGTAGAAAGACAGACTAAATGGAGAGAAAATTTTGAAACAATCAAACAATCAATAAACTTTGAATCACGAAACTTGAAAAATTACTTCATTCAACTTCAATGTTACACGTGACCAAGCATCTTCTAGTCATCTTCATCCGAAACAATGTCCTCTAGACATAACACTAACATATTCATGTTGTATACACTCATAGTAACAAATTGCTATTTAAAAATAAATAACTAATTGCTTCCTGACCCAAAAACGATTTTGATTAGTGCAGAGCTATAGGTTTTTCCAATAGGCTATTCACAGAATACCAATTCTCTTCAACTGCGTTCGATTGAAATTTGTATTTTCTGTTTAGTTCCTCTAACAATGAAACAACTGAAAGAGCATGCAAAAATCAATAATTTTTCATCTGAGATGAACTTGTTTTAAATTTGGATTTTATAGAGCATAAAAAAAAACGAAAAACATAAACTTAAAATCAAAACTCATAGTAACCATATAAATTCGAAAACTTTTAGCCCAAATAAAAGATCCCAGCAAAACCACAATCTCACAAATTAAACAAATATAACATAAATGGAAAGAAGCTCGCTAATTTCTAACCTGGCCGAGTACGATGTGCAATTAGGGTTTACAGAAGCAGTCGGCGAGCTGAATGGTTCTTCTTCTTGGAAACGATTAGGGTTTTTGTGTGATTATGGATTTGGAGTAACGAACATACGTTTGATTCTAACAAAGTTTACCAAACCAACAAGGTTTCGTTTTGATAAGATTTTGAGGATCTAGCGACACATGACAACTAATCATCCAACGGTCAAGATTTTCCATTTGCGTTGTCTTTCACGCTTACGCGTTTCTTTGTTTATTTAAGGGGAAACTTCAATTTAGTCCCTACTGTTTTAAAAAATATGTCACTTTTTTACTCACTTTCTATTTTTGGTTCGTAGGGTCCCTAAAGTATTCAAAATAACTAGGGGTGGGCATAAAAATCGAAACCGAATTGAACCGAACCGAACCGAAACGAACCGAAAAAGGGTGTTTGGTTCGATTCATAGTTCCTATTCGGTTCAAACCGAATTGAAATTTACAAACCGAATTGAATTCTATTCTCTTTCGGTTTTGGACATACAAAACCGAACCGAACCGAACCGAATAAACCGAATTGCCATAATTAATTATTTTGTAAGGTTCAATTTTATTATGAATTGTTTGTTGATGATGTTTTATTTTTGGACTTCATATATATACTATAATTTTTTACTTCTATTTATAGAAGTTATGATGATTTTATATTTTGATTAGGTATGTAGACAGAATATGATTGAAATTTTAGATTCGAATTCAAAATTGAATTGTATTTTGTTTAAATTAATTTTTACATATTATGCTTTCTTAAAAAAGTTTATGGCTAAATATTCCTTTCCGTTTGGATCCGTCTCTTAGAAATTTCAATTTAACTAGGTCTAAAATCCAGTCTAAAATCCAAAAATGCAACTTAAAACCTTAAAAAGTAAAAAAAAAACATATTAAAAAACATTTAAAGCCCATTAGGTCCAAAACCGAATCGAACCGAACCGAATCAAACCGAAATAAAGATGTTCGGTTCAATTCGGTTTTCAAGTTTAAACGGTTCAAATCGATTCATATTTTTAAAAACTGGATATATATCGGTTCAATATGGTTTTGGTCAAAACCGAACCGAACCGAACCATGCTCACCCCTAAAAATAACTCACCACACTGCCACACGTATTGATATTGTGTAATGTGAGACCTTGAACCCCCACAAGTATTAAACGAGAGTTACATATTATTTAGGGTTCAAAAATTAAATAACACTTTTTTGAGGTGGCATTTCAACACGGTCATTACCTTAATAGCTTATGTTTAAAAGATAACTATTATGGTGAACGGATAAAAATACCCATAATAGTTGTTGCATATCAGATTTAACAGTGACAGAGTTGTGAAATAGAAAAAAAAATCTCGTTGAAACACATGATATCACTCAAATGGTGACGGAGTGACACTACGTAGATACATTCGGGGGTCGAGTTGTCTGTCAGCTCAGCTCACGATGGGGGGGTGGTGCTCCAAAACTTTTTTTTTCTGGTCAGTACTTAAAAGACTCGAAATGTAATTACAAAAGGCTCCGAGCTTTTTACTAGAGTCTCAAAGCCATTAGTAAAAAGTTCGGAGCCTTTAGTAAAAGTCTTAAAGCCTTTTTTAAAAAGATTTGAGCCTTTATTAAAAAGCTCAGAGGCTTTATTATAAATCTTGGAGCCAACCATTACAAAAAAACTTGAAGCCTTTACAAAAAAACTCAGAGACTTTACATAAAGTCTCGGATAATTTACACAAAAGCTCGGAAGCTATAAATTAAGTCTCGGATAATTCAAGGATGAGGAAGAGACATGGCGTTTGAGGTTCCTTTACTGATGCAAGGGGTTGGTTTTGGTTCCTGGTCCCTTGTCTAGGTACCCGATCCTAGATCCTAGGTCTTGGTGCTTGGTCCTAGTACCCGGTCTCTTCTTTAGGCCTCCTTTGTAATTCCCTTATCTAAATAACATGTATTGAGGAAGGATTAGAAAGCTAGAACCAGTGGGGTTGATACCTAGTTCACATACATACACACATGCATAATAAAAGGAGATTGATGGGAGAGAGACAAATCTTTCGGTATAGGTGGACTGACCAATAAGGAAAAAACATAATGAATGATCATATAATGAAAAACCCTTAGGCAGTATCCAGAGGAAGGAGAAAAACCCTTCTGTTATATATATATCAAAGAGTGCTCACAAGAGCTTACAGGAATAGCGAAATAGTACAACCATAGTGCTTACTTGTACTTCTTGGTAAATGTAACACTTGTAGATGAGATGATACCACAATGATGGTTTAGGGAGAATTTAGGTGAGGTATATAGGCTTCTCTATTTTTTGTCAATTTTTGGATCCTATTGGGAATCCATTTTGGCATCGATCAAGGGATCTCTCAATAGACGATTTATGGGACAGATGTGCGATGTTTGATCCCTTCTTGGAGAAAGCTTGGTCATATTTATACGTCATCATTGCTTGTTGCCCACTCCGTCAATCTAGTTAATCAATCCGTAATCATAAGAACACTGATTTAGTATTGATGGAGTTTACTCATTAATGACATTGTGAATGACCATTAAAGAGTTGATTGATTACTCATTAATTGCCATTAAAGAGTTGACCGATCACTCATTATTGGCGTTGTGAATGACCATTAAAGAGTTGACTGATTATTCATTAGTAGGGTTGATTATCTCCATTAATGGAGTTGACTATCTCCATTAATGGCGTTGTGAATAGTCGGAGAGGTCGACTTTCTCTTCCATGTTGTTGGAGGAAAATACCTTGACTCTACCTTTGGGGGTGTGGTACCCTGATGTATCGATCCAATCCTGTTGTTGTGGCACTTGTTCTAGCATGTTGGCACATTCTTGGTACCATTCTTCCTACCGAGCGGAGGGAATGTACATACTAGATTGGTCTTGGATTGATGTCTCGGTACTTGGGAACCAGGTTGATTCGTGGTGCCTAGATACCAGGTATGAGGTATCCTGGTACCTAAATAACAGGTAAGAGGTATCCTAGACGGGTTACGAACTGGTGTTGAGGTACTCGGGTACTGGATAGATATCCTGGTATCAAGGTACAAGGTAGGAGGTACCAAGATGTTAACTCGACTTGATATCT
The DNA here is from genome assembly GCA_032871835.1 of Dipteronia dyeriana. NCBI lineage: Eukaryota > Viridiplantae > Streptophyta > Magnoliopsida > Sapindales > Sapindaceae > Dipteronia > Dipteronia dyeriana. The sequence goes on along the minus strand of CM065303.1, from coordinate 47,244,905 downwards.
GGCAGTTTTAGAGAAATGATGTTGACCTTTTCCCAAATAGTGGTATCGAGGTGCCTAGGTTGTGTGGGAACCGATCCCGATATTGGCTCTACCAAGTACCAGACATGTCCTACCAGGTATCAGACAAACGAAAAATTATTCTTTGAACCCCTACCTAAAAAGGTTATTAACAAACTTAATTCCAAATCATTAGATTACAATTAAAATATTCATTTCTAAGTCTATCCTATAAAAAAAAATCCAAAATTATCCTATTTTGTTATGGTATAGAGATATTTTTTAAAACATATTTCTTATTTAAAACGATTTTTAGAAAGGAAAAAAAATCATAATCATATATCATAGAGATCGGTGCATATATTTCAGGAGCTTATTTAAAAAAATATAAATAATTTTTCGTTACTTGGTTTACGGTGCACATGATCCAAGAAACAAAAAAAAAGGTTTCATCAATTATATACATCGAAAACGTGGACAACATATAAAATAATTTGAATTTTTTTTTTACAATAAATAAAACATGAACTTTGTTTGTAGAAGAACATATTATGTTAAATTACTTCTTTTAATTAGCATAAATATAAATGTAAAATTACTCATTTCAGACAATTTTATTTTTTAAAAAATAAACAAATATGTTGACAGTATATTCATATATAAGAAAAAAAAAACATGTCATTTAGGTTCAGATTTTATTCCATATTCAGTTTTCGAAAAAATTAAAAACTGTTCAGTTTTCAGACAAAAAAAAACAACAACCCATTAGAGCCTATTTGATTTTTCTATATAACTCTTAATGGAAATTAACATATTCCATTAAGTTATTTTGTTTGAGTTTTTAAGTGATACAATAACTTAAATACTCTTAAAATCACATGGAAATTTTCCACTTTTCACTTAATTAAAAACAACTTAAATTTATAGCAATTTTATATTCCCAAAACTATCCTCACAAACAAAATACGTTTTCGGTTTTCATTCTCTCATGACCCTACCATATTAATATATTTTTTTCTCACCTTTAAAATAAAAATAACAACCATAAAACCTACTTGTTCGAGGACTTGAACAACTCCATTGGAATCCAGATTTCCAGTTTTAATATGTTATGGATTTTTTTTTCTATAATTTGATTAGTTTTATTAATTTTAATTTAGAGTTTGACATTTCTTTTACTTGTACAATTTGGGATGAGACCGGTCATTAAAATTATCAAAGTTCCACGTAGCAAAACTGAAGTAAGGGTCTTAAACTATAAATGTTTTATTTTTTTAAAACTTAATTTTTTAAAAAACTATTTAAATTACTTATTATATATTATCTTTTAATATATTAAATTTTAAAAATATAAAAAATAATAGTTTAAATTACTTGCTATAGTTGTTTTTTAATATATTGAAATGTAAAAATATATAACCAATAACATTTGAAATGATATAGATATAAAACTATTTACTTTCATATATTTGTAACTAACAAAAAAACAAACATCTTATCACTATATTCAGTTATAAAAAATAAACAAGTTTTTCAGTTTTCAATCGCTATTGAGTATTCAATACAATTAAGTACTGTTTAGTCTTCAGATAAAAAAATCAAGCACAACCTTAGTTACATCTAAACAGTTGTCTGTTCGAGATAAGCTCATTCATCAATACTGTAATATTGTAAGATTTTCTTTTTTTTTTTCAAAAAAAAAAAAACTTATTTACATCAATACATTACTTTAAATTTACTTCGATACCCATGAGTTGTGAAAATTAAAGCTTAAACATGTTCATTTTGAAAGTTAAAGGTTAAATATGTGTTTGAAGGATAAAATGGTACACTTCCCACAATCCCAAACCGATGTTATAATGGAAGATGAAGTTAAAGATAAATGAAGGCCCAGTTTGGCATTGCTGTGCTGTGGGAAAAATTGCTTTTGATTCTGCTGTGGAAGAATTGTTTTTGGATTTGCTGTGAGAAGAATCAGTTGAGTGTTTGGTAAACTGATTTTTAAAAGTGCTGTAAGAACCAAAAACAATTTCAATGAGTTTGGTAAACTGTAAGTAAATAGTGTTGTGACTGTACAAAATTACTAGAAAAGACAAAATTGAATATTTAAGATGATTTGAAAATAAATATTTTATTTTATTTTTGCGTGACCATAAACTTGTTATAAAATAAATAAATAAATTTTGTTAAAATATATATAATTTTGTTTTAATATTTTTTTTTATCTATTGCCACATATATTGTGAATATATCAAGAAAACTAGCATAATTTGATTCAAAGATTCGTAAGATTACACAATTGAAATAGACAACACCTAAATAACAAAGTATATGTTATAGTAAATTGTAAATAAAATATTAATGCTAAGTGCGTGTTTTGTTATGTGGTAAATTTCATAAAAGGTAAATGATAAAATAGTAAGTTTGAAAAAAAATTCATTAATAAGAGTATTGAGTGTGTTTTCATTTCTGCTTTCTATGAAGCTGATTTCTAAAAGTATCAATTTGTAGCTTTCCAATTTATGCTGTGGGGAAAGCCAAAAGAGACCAAAAACACTTTCCATAAATTTTACCAAACACCCCAGACCAACTTCAGAAACGTTTTTAGCTCCAAAAACAGCCCGGAAAACAATCCCAAACTGGGCCGAAGTTAAAGATAGGAGTTTTGGTCTAACACACTCATACCTAACTTCCAACTACAAATGCCAATCAACCGAACAATATCACCAATATCACCTTTTATTATATTGTTTTTATGCCTACATTATTACATTATACTGTTATGTATTGTACATAATACATACACATTCACTTGTCTCTCCCTACCAACCTTTATGCCAATTACTTATTCTTCAATCTCAAGTTTTTCTCCATCATTCTTGCTATTACTGAACCATGATATTATACATCTCTAAATTCTTTTCTATAATAGTATCACAAATACAACGTGATTTATAGGTAATAAGAATTAAGATATACGGCTGAATTATCTCAAATTATAAATCATTACGAGGGTTTAAAAGGGAGAGATCTCAAATCTATAATTTTATAGTATAAATATAAAGAAAATATCATTTAACCAATCTTATATAGACTGACATTTAGTACCGATGTGCTTTTAACTTTCTTAAGACAAACAATGTGAAGTAGAAGTCAATTTGCAATGGGGTGGATCTCAAATTTTTACCAGTATGGTCGGTTGACAAAAAGAAACACCTAACGGTAGACATGAACATGGTCTCCACTTCTTCTCATTACAACTATAATTTAGTAATTAAATCACATATGAATATAAAATGATATTATATAAATAAATGTTTTATTATAACAAAAATAAAAGGCTGAATCTTCCATGTGAGGTTATGACCGAGTATTTAATAAAATAAAATTGTAAATTCATATAATCTATTTTACTTGGTATACCTATACCATGAGGTTATGATAGAGTACTTTTTTTAAAAAATTAAAAATTTATATAATCTATAATATTTTATCTAATTTTGGTGTTTAAACGATATGATAATACTATAATCCATTTATTTAAATTGTATTACGTTTACATGATTAATAAATAAAATTGAGTGTTATCTAGACAAGTCGGTGGTTCGGTTCAAACCGGTGAACCAAACCGGAATCGAACCGTTGAAAACCGAAATCGAACCGTTTGAGAAGGTTTGGAACCGGAACTAGACTAGAATCGGAACTAGACCGGAACCGAGTACTGCGGTTTCGGTTCCGATTCCAGATTTGTTGGAATCGTCTGGTTCTAACAAATCTTTTTTTTTATTAAAAAATTGTGTATCTGCCGTCTTCTGCAGCCCAAGTGTCCAACGATAATTTTTTTTTTATAAAAAAATTACCTTTACATATATGTAATACTTTATAGAAGAAGAAGAAAAAAAAAACCGGACTGTCGAAACTGTCGAAACCGAAACTGGGGCAGAATCGGTTCCGGTTTCAGTTCCGATTCAGGTTCCTCTAGAACTGGAACCGTCGGTTCCGCACCGGAACCGGAACCGGAACCGATGACAAATCTAGTGTTATCATATCAATTAGACATTAGATTTAGATATCAAATTTGGATAAAGTAAAATCGGATGAAAAAACCATATTTTAAAAAATATATAAAAAAGAAAATTAAAAAAACAGAACAAGTGAACAGCCATTAGTTCTGGTCATCTTCAGACTTCAGTCCACATTAACATTTGTCCGAAAATCCCAAAAAACAAGGTGTCCTCGATTCTCTCTAATCCGAATTTTTTATTCGATTTCGGGTCGGACAAAAATGGATCCGCCTCCGCTCATAGATTTCTCCGACGACGCCGTCTCTTCCGTCACTTCACACTCATACACCGACCCCCACGGCACCAGAATCTTCGACCGCTACCTCTCCTCCTCCTCTTCCTCCTCTGCAGCCGCTTCTTCCGACGACGACGACGAGACGCACACACACTCCTCCAGTTCCACCACCATCAAACGCCTCGACTACATGATCGATTTCCTGGACCGCAAACTCTCCACTTCCGACGACAGGAACCGGAACAGGCGCTCCACCTCGTCCCTCCTTGAGTTCGTCGGCAGAGGCGGCGACATCCCCATGTTCAGACCGCCGGTTCGGGCCCCCGTCCACCCGGCCAGGCCTCCCAGCCTGGAAGTGAGGCCCCACCCATTGAGGGAGACGCAAGTTGGGTGCTTTCTGAGGGCAATTCTGTGTACGGAGAAGCAGCTGTGGGGCGGAGGCGAGAATGGGGTGAGAGTGTGGAATTTGAAGGATTTGTATAGTGAGAGTGGGAGCGAAGAAGACAGGACGGCGCCGTTTAAGGAGTCTGTGAAGGGGGTTTCGGCGTTAATGTGTTTGGTGGGTGATGAAGGGAGTGGAAGTGGATTGGTGTGGAGTGGGCACAGAGACGGTAAGGTGAGGTGTTGGAAGATGATGAATCAGAATCAGAATCAGAATCAGCATGGAGGTCTCGGTATCTCTGATGGATTCAGGGAGGCCTTGTCTTGGCATGCCCATCGCGGCCCGGTTCTTTCCCTTTGCATTTCTTCTTACGGTATCGTCTCCACTGTCTATCTATGTATTATTTTAGATAATATGATGTATTATAAGGCTTTTTACTTCTGAAGAACACAAGCTTTGCTTCCCTTCGATGGTCAAAAGAGAAAGATATAGTTTAGATTACGAGACAGCTATTGGTAATCTTGACATTGTTATTCCTATAATGGATGGTATACTACAGTCACATATGGTTAACCTATAATTCAGAGAATTTATAATACGTTGACATTTATATTGCTGCTCATTTTTAGGAGAGAAGCGTCAATTGGGATGAGTGTACAACCTCATTTTAGGATTTTACCATAAGATCCTGCCATTTGTGCATGCATTTATGAACTTATATTTAAAGTCGCCATAATTATTAGTAGCTTTTCCGAAAAGGTGCATACATGATAAGGTCTTATTAGACAAGGCATTTATATGTCAATGGACGGTTATCCCGTTCAAGATTTTTTCTTCTCTTAGACTCGTGTAGTTCGCTTCTTCTGTGGCTTGGATTGTCATTTTTTTCCGATATTTGCCTGAATGATTTTAGATATGTTGATATATTATAATAACGCAGAAAAAAGTTCTCTACATCATTACCATGTTTGTGATAATTTGTCAGTCTTGTTTTTGTCTAGCTCACTTCACTTCTCTTTGGTCCAGGGGATATGTGGTCAGGTTCTGAGGGTGGTGCTCTAAAGTTATGGCCATGGGAAGCTCTTGAAAAAGCTCTTTCTCTAACAGCAGAAGAAAGGCCCATGGCTGCCTTGATAGTAGAAAGGTCATACATTGATCTTAGGAGCCAACTTTCTTTGAACGGCTTCTGTAGTATGTTAACATCAGATATTAAGAACTTATTATCTGATAAGTCGAGCGCAAAAGTGTGGAGTGCTGGATATCTATCGTTTGCACTGTGGTATGTCTACTTTATGAATGCAATAATGTGATTTTTTTTTTGTTGGTAAAAATGTGTTCTTTCAATGTAGAACATTGTTATGGGAAGTAAGATTTCTGGACATAATTCAGATAGATATCCCACTATTTTAAAGCATTTGATTAGTGTGATCTTTTTTGTTTTCATCTAGCAGTCTTGTTTATGTGTCAGTTTTTGTGGTTGAATTATGCTCTACAGGGATGCTCGTACCAGGGAGTTACTGAAAGTGTTTAATATAGATGGTCAGATTGAGAATCGAGTGGATATGTCATTATTTCCGGAATTTTCCCTAGAAGATGAAGTCAAGATGAAGATTGTTACTAGTTCAAAGAAAGACAAAATGCAAAGTTCCTTTGGTTTTTTCCAACGTTCACGTAATGCCATAATGGGGGCAGCTGATGCTGTTCGTCGAGTGGCTGCAAGGAGTGGCTTTGGAGATGATAATCGTAGAACTGAGGCACTCGCCATAACAATTGATGGAATGATATGGACTGGATGTGCAAATGGCTTACTTGTGCAATGGGATGCAATTGGCAATCGTTTACAAGATTTTCAGCATCATTCTTCTGCTGTTCAATGCTTATGTACATTTGGTTCACGGATATGGGTAGGTTATGTGAGTGGTATTGTTCAGGTATTGGACCTTGAGGGTAATCTGCTTGGAGGATGGGTAGCTCATAGCAGTCCTGTGATTAAAATGACTGTTGGGGCGGGTTACGTTTTCACCTTGGCTAATCACGGTGGTATACGAGGGTGGAATGTCACATCTCCAGGGCCTGTTGACAGCATATTGTCTTCAGAGTTGTCTGGGAAGGAATTTCTATATACACGGATAGAAAGTTTGAAAATATTGACTGGTACATGGAATGTTGGACAAGGGAGAGCTTCTCATGACTCACTTATATCTTGGCTTGGTTCTGCTGCTTCAGATGTTGGCATTGTTGTTGTTGGATTGCAAGAAGTTGAAATGGGTGCTGGTGTTCTTGCTATGTCTGCTGCAAAAGAAACTGTAAGATGTCTTCTTCACCAAAATTTTCTCATGAAGTATGTTAAAATATTGCATCTGAAATCCTTTAAGTTTAGACTGTTTAGTGAAAGGCTTCTCTAGTTTACTTTGGACTCAGCTAGGTTTTGAGCTGCATATCATTAGAGATCCTGTTGGACTTGGGGGAATATGCCACTTAAATTTTCTTTTATGTCAATTGCATGCAAGGGTCAGAGTTTGCTTCAAAATGTGTATCAAAGTGCCTTGGGTCAAGATAAATTCATGTATGGTTATAGCTGAAGTGGAACAATCAAAAAAACTTTCAGGCACTTTGATTCAATGATCTAGGATACCATGCAAAGTTTTAAGGCCTAAATCTCCGTTGAGCATTCACTTTGTTTTGGGAGAGAAGATTAGAAATGTGACAATTTTATTTCATGAATCAGAATTTGAAAGTAGTTTCTATTTAATATAATATTACTTACAGTCATACAGAGTGGTTGAAGGACTTGAGCAACTGAAAAATGCCTTATATTTTTAATCAGGAGAAACTCATTGACAAAGATATCTAGAATTCTCATTTTTTTTTTTGAATATAATTATTCAATATGATTTCACATTTTCCCAATCATTCCTCATTTATCATCGTCTATCTTTTTCTCCTCTCTTATAACTGTAGGTAGGACTTGAGGGGAGCTCTGTTGGACAATGGTGGCTGGATTTGATAGGAAAAACATTGGACGAAGGGTCAACATTTGAACGTGTTGGTTCTAGGCAGCTGGCAGGATTACTTGTTTCTGTGTGGTAAGTTTCTGTCGTGGGAAGATCTTCAATGAGCTTTGGTTACTTTTCAATTTGTTGGAAAGATAAACCTTTTATTAATAATAATTTGAGCAATATTTGGAAGGAGGATCATATTAGAATGATTCATTTTCCATGTATGGTTGAAATAATCTGGTTGGACGAGGCTGTATGTCTCCCTTCATGTGTTTTATCAATGCTGCGTCTGGACTCTCTCATAGCTCTTACTTTTCCTTTATTTCTTTTTTTTTTTGTTCTATTTTAATTCCAAATATTTATTTTGATGTTACCACGGTGATGTGGCTTAATGGGTTCCCTTAAATGCATGTAAAACAATGGCCAATTTCATTTTTGTGTGATGTCCAGACTGCTTTATGATTTATAACAAGTTTCCACTTCTTTATCAGCTTATCCTTGTCTTTGTTTCTTATTGAGTTCTCCATTATGATTGAATTTCTCATCACTAATTGCGGATGGTTAATATTTTAGGGTTAGAACTAATCTTAAAGCTTATGTCGGGGATGTTGACGCTGCAGCAGTTCCATGTGGCTTTGGGCGTGCAATTGGTAATAAGGTATGTCCATCATTATCTGTTCAGCTGACACCACTATTTATGATGGTTGGAAGTGCGGGTGTGAAATGCTTCCTAACAATATTAGTTTTCATCATTTTTTCTTTAGATAATTATGTTCAATCTAATGATGGATATGCTCAGAATAAAGTTCTGATAGGAGCTGTTGCAATATAGTAGGTAATTCCTCATAAATGTTCCAAAAATAATAAATGAGTGGCGAGGGTGAAAAATTATTAATAATATTAGTTTTCATCATTATTTCCGTCATGACTTTATTTAAAGGATAATATCTTTGAAACATACAGCATTCAATGATGGAAAATCATTCTTTGTTTCCAAACTTCTTGAGGTGTAATAAGTATTCAGCGTACTATAGGCGTTCAGAGTATCGGACCTCATTAAACATTTATGAACATGTATACACCAAGTATTTGTATCAGAGTACAAAAATAGGGATAATCATGAAATGAAGCCGTAGCCTTTAAGCCACTTGATGAATATAGTGTGACGTGAAGATCCTGTCAATATATCAAGGTTTGAATTGTATGTGTAGATTTCACTCACCGTTTAAAGGTTTAGCAAGAGAGAAAATGCAAAACAAGGCAATTCTATTTTTCTTTATTTTTCCTAAAAGGAGAGAAGTTTAAGAGTATGGAAGAAATTGAAATCGTATTCTGATCAATGTGAATGATATCCAAATTTGCTTTTTGAAAATTTTCATGCTAAATATGTTATGGATGGAATTTTAATTTTAATTTTTTTAGTTTAAGGAAAAAAAAATAGAATTTAGATTATTGACACCAATTATTTTCATGTGAATATGAACATATTTTAGGAGATATATATTATTAGAACTCTAATTATGCTTTCAGATATTCCTCTGATACAATCCTGCAAAAGAGCTCACTCCAAACAGCACACCACAACACTTCCAATAATCTGTAAACTACTCTACGGTCTCCATTCATCCAATTTGTACAGATTTCCACAATAATTCTTCTATATTGATTAAATGAAATAGTATTGAGAATCACAGTTGTTGCAATGCACAATTAATGAAATGACTAAGAAAAGAATAACAGGGAAAATAAACAACAAAACAGAACATAGGTAGGCATTCGAGAGGCCTATTCTCTCCCCATGATCCAAGAAGAATTTCAATTCTCAGATGCCCCTCTGCCCCTTTTCCTCACTCCTTATATCCTCCTTTTCTCGGCCACTTTCTATTTTGGATTCTTTTGTAACAACCTCTGCCACCTCAGCCTCCAAGTTGCCTCCTGCCTGCATGCTCCTTTTTGTGGAAGATGCCACCTCAGCCTCCAAAATGCCTTCTGCCAGCATACTCCTTTTTGTGCCATTGTCTCCAACATGTCCCTTACCCTTCCTACGTGTATAAACTTTTCCAAAGTGTGATCATCCTCCTTGTCAGATCATCTGTCCGCTTTAGGAATATTTACTTTCTAAGGGCACATTGCTTATTGCTTCCATGTGTGCTTTTAAAGGTAGAAGCATAGAAGTACTGTTACACGGTAACTTGCAACTAATTAACACATGATTGCATTGACTTTTTATAGCAGATAACCATTTTGAGACTTTGGTGGACCAACTTTGGGACAGAGGAGAAACAATTTTCAATTGTTTATTATCATTTATCAAATACTAATTATTTTAATGTCTTATTTTTATGCATGAGCATATGTTCTAACTTGCAAATCTTATGATATAAGTTGAACTAATTTTGCCTAAATACTACTTAATTATTTGATTTTATTTCTTATTTCTTTCCCATTACTTTTTTTTTAATGTGGCGAAAGCTTTTCCAACCAGGGAGCTGTTGGTTTGAGACTCAGAGTATATGATCGGGTAATGTGTTTTGTCAATTGTCACTTTGCTGCACATTTAGAAGCTGTTAATCGTCGTAATGCGGACTTTGACCATGTATATCGGACAATGACCTTCTCGCGACCATCAAATCTTTCCAACGCTGCTGCTGGTATGGTGCGATACCTGTTATTCTGTTGCTCACTTGCATGCTCAATGTATTTATTTTGGCATGTTTATAGATCTGGCTTGCCATTGGTCCTTTCTGTTGCAGCTGGGGCTTCATCTGCTGTTCAAATGCTTCGCAGTACAAATGTACGTATAGACTTAGATTGCTATAACTGCTACCTTAATCGTAAAGTAACAGGTACTTTGCTCATTTTCGTAAGTCAGTGTGATAAAAACTTTAAATGTATAGGCTATGGGTATGCAAACTGTAGAAGGGATGCCTGAGTTATCTGAGGCAGACATGGTCATATTTCTTGGTGACTTCAACTATCGGCTTGATGGAATATCTTATGATGAGGCAAGGGATTTTGTGTCTCAAAGATGCTTTGATTGGCTTAAAGAAAAGGATCAGCTGCGAGCAGAAATGGAAGCTGGGAATGTTTTCCAGGGAATGCGTGAAGCAGTTATTAGATTTCCTCCTACATACAAGTTTGAAAAACACCAAGCTGGTTTAGCAGGTATGTTTTAAAGTAAACTTTATGAACCGAGGTTAGTTAATTTGTGGCTTGTAAGAGCACAACACTCTCACTTTTAGAATTGCTTGGACATTTATGTCTATTACCAAAATAGCGAAAAATGTTCATTGTATATAAAATTCTGTTAACTAATAAATGGAGTATAAGTAAACAATGTAGCAATGTAGGAAAAAAAGAAGAATGATAATGAGACATGAAAAAGTACTATAGTAGAAATAGTGTGGATCTTTATCGTTTAGGATCTATAGAAGTTATTAGATAATGAATTCATGTATGCAAGATTTTTAACTTACTGGCACTGAAAAAACACTTGAAGCTAGATTAAATACTATATATATTAAGAAAAGAAAAATAAACTGATGGAAAGTGTTGACTAAGGAGTAATTCTAGGAGTAAAATCGTAGGAGGATTTCTAGGAATCAATTTCCTATAATTGTTGACTTGTAAATTAATTGTTAGTTAACTAATTAATTAGCTAATTGTTAGGAATTAATTAATTAGCATTTATAGCCTTAATTGTAGGCCTAATTGTAGGCTAAGTAAGGAACATACAATCAATATATAAAAAATCTTCATGGTATCGGAGCCTTAACAGATTGGTTAGGTTTTTTTTTTGCTTCTTTCTAAATTATTCAAAGCCTGTAACTCTTTAGGTTTACTCTTTCAATTTTTTCTCTTCTCGCTACAGTGTTTTGCTACAGTCGCCGTTTTTTTTTTTCATGGCTGAAATTAACTCCATAATTTTTCATGGAAATTAATGGAAAATCCATACTGCGTTATTAGATACTAGTTCCTCACGGAATCTTGTGGCTAAAGCGGTGGACCGATGAGGCATCCAACCATATACTTACTCTGGCGAGATTAAAGGAGTGAAGGGTGAACCTACATCCGTGGACGGTTTGCTAGATGTTCATGTTTGGATTGGTCAATGAAGCGGTTCATGTACCCTACTGGTCATACCCTTGAATAACATTGATTGTATTCTTGGGATGGATTTCTTTATGTCCAACAAGGTCACCTTTACACCACATTTAGGTGGGATGCTTATCGGTGACAACCAATATTATGTACAAGCTGGGTTTGATTGTGATAAAGAGTGGTAAATCCAGTTTCCAGATTTGATTGTACCAAAAGAGGGGGATCTAGCAATGATTGAGACCTTTGGGGCAACAATTGATCATTCACTGGAGATCTCAAATGACAACTCTGTAACTAATCCTGCTAGTGCTTCTCTTGCCCAATCAGATAATCATTCTACTAGCTATTGAGTCAATTTAGTTCTGCACCGTGGGTTATCTACTCCGGCTTGTCAGACCATATGACAAGTATCTCCTCTTTGTTTAATATATATTCACCATGTTCTCCTTTTTGTTTAATCCAGACCTTTTTATTGCCAGAACATGTGAATATGTATTAAGAGATACTTGTTATATGGTATGACGCGTCGGAGTGGATAACCCATGGTGCATAATTAAATTGACTCAAATAGCTAGTAGAAAGATTACCTGAATGGGCAAGAGAAGCACTAGCAGGATTAGTTACCAAGTTGTCATTTGGGATCTCCGGTGAACGATCAATTGTTGCCCCAAGCGTCTCAATCATTGCTAGATCCCCCTCTTTTGGTACAGTCAAATCCGGAAACTGGATTGGCCACTCTTTATCACAATCTTACCCAACTTGTACATAATAATGGTTGTCACCGATAAGCATCCCACCTAAATGTGGTGTAAGGGTGACCTTGTTGGACACAAAGAAATCCATCCCAAGAATACAATCAATGTTATTCAAGGGTAGGACCAGTAGGGTACATGAATCACTCTATTGAGCAAACCGAACATGAACATCTAGCAAACCGTCCATGGATGTAGATTCACCATTCACTCTTTGAATTTCGCCAGAGTAAGGTTGTGGCTGGATGCCTAACCGGTCCACCACCGCTTTCGCCATAAGATTCCTTGAGGAGCTAGTATCTGATAACGCAGTAAGGATTTTTCCACTGATTTCCATGACAACCCACATTAGTCCTAAATTTGTAGGAAAAATTATGGAGTTAATTTCAGCCATGAAAATAAAACGGAGCACTGTAGCGAGAGAAGAGAAGTTTTTATTGAAACAGTAAACCTAAAGAGTTATAGGCTCTAAATAATTTAGAAAGTAGCAAAAAACCATCAATTTGTTGAGGCTCTGATACCATGAAGATTTTTTATATACTGATTGTATGTTCAAATAGACAATAGGGCATATATATACAGAGTAAGTTTCCTTACTTAGCCTACAATTAAGGCTATAAATGCTAATTAATTAATTCCTAACAGTTAGTTTTACAAGTTAACAATTATAGGAAATTGATTCCTAGAAATCCTCTTAGGATTTTACTCCTTAGTCAACACTTTCCAACATAAACCCAATATGGTTTGACAAAAATATTTGATATACCATTACTATAACACTTTAGCCGATAAATTTGTTGTATTGGAGTTACAACTCGTAAGAATAACTTTGCTTTCAAACTTTCTCTTCTCAACTCTTTATGTTTCATTAATTATATATTATAAAAGATGAATTAGTAGTGAGATAAAAAGTGAATAAAACTGTATTATGCATATGCTTTTGTACTTTAATCACTGGTTGGGATTGTTCTTTTCGTTTTCCATTTTTCTGGTCAGAAATTCAGTTCAAGCTTATTAAACTAAGTGCTTAACGGGCTGATTTACAGAGTCTGAATAATTAGATACGAGAATGTTCCTTGATAAAAAAAGTAAAGAAAAAGAAATGCAAACAGGTAGTTAAGAGGAAAGATAAACGGTTCACAAGAAAGATGGGAAGCAACATGTATAAAAGGAATAATAAACCTTTGATACATTGAGTTTGTGAAATTACTTTTCCTCTTTTCTTGGATGTAAAAGCTTAATAATTGAATTGATATTACCAAAAACTAGCTCAGAGGTCATGTCAGCACTTTTTACACTTAGCAGAAGATCTCTCTCAGCTACCTCAGCAGTTAGCAACTGGTACCTCTTGGATGAAGTAGTGACTTTATGCTTGGGCTTGGATATAAAATCTCTCAACTAAGTCTCTAACTGATCTCGGGTGAACTTAGTTCATTAAAACAAAGATCCCTTAGTTCTGCTGGAGCCCTCTTTTTTGGCACAAATTGGTCAACTTATATGGCTAGTTGTAGCAAGGCCACTTGTCTGAAATTTGTCTATCTTTGCTGAATGGTCGGTTTCCTATTAATTTGTATCTCTTGTGAGTTGTCTCTAGGTAGAAGTAGTGAGCTTGTTTGAATGACCTGAAACAAAGAAATTTATTTGGAACTTTGATGGGGATTGCCGGCGTTTAGACTCTTCGTCAAGTCAATTGTGGAATGTATAGGGAGAAATCTGAAGTAGAGAAACAGAGTTTCAACTCCAAAGTGAGCCTATAGCTTTATAATGAATTATGAATGTTTGTCTCCTTTGTCAAAGGAGGTTGATTGCTTTGAGTGGTCATGAAAATGGGGTCTGCTGATGACTATTGGAGTGGTCATTTGTCTCCTCTCTTAAGATATGCCAAATGCCTATTGGATGATGCCACTTGTCTTCGTCTTTAGTTGTGCCAAATGACCGTTGGGCACATGTTTTCTCTCTTAGGTAATATGTTCATCATGTTTAAGCTATAAGAGAGAAAACAACTAATATCATCCATGACATAACTTAAAAGAGAAAACTAGTGAAAGACCTCCTTTCATGACAGCATCAATATTCGACCTTCTCTATAGATAAAGGAGGCAGCAAATGGGTTCATTTTAAAAGCTATAAGCTCAATATGGGGTTGAAACTCTACCCAATCCACTGTAGACATTCTCTCTATGTTCAGGCATTGACTTGATTGTCGGAGTCTTAAGCTAGAAAACCTCGCCATTGCTTCCTAATGGATTCTTTGTTATAGCAACTTATTAGTTCCCCTGATATTCAAGTACAAATGCATTGTATTTTGACTTTGAAAACTCTAGCTCAACAACTCATGACTACAAACATTTGGACATTTTGGCACTTGGAATCAGGCAGCCACAAGGCTAACTCGTGATACAGTTAATCACAACACTTAGGAACGCCCACTACCCATTTTGGAATGCATGACACCCATGCAATTTTCTCAACCACATACAAGATGATACAGCACACTCAACGTTGTTGCTGAAACGTACTCATAAAAGCTGTCTTTTTACAGGGTATGATTCTGGTGAAAAGAAACGTGTTCCTGCCTGGTGTGACAGAATTTTATACCGTGATAACCGGACAGCTTTAGCATCTGAGTGCAGCTTAGAGTGTCCCGTTGTCTCTTCGATATTACAGTAAGTTATTTGATGGTACTACTTGATTCTCTGTTATATAAAAATCTTGTCAAATAAATCAACCAAAAGGATATGGCAGAAATATTTGAAGGGCTATTCTGAAAGGCACAGGGTGAAATTTTTTCTTGACAGTTTGTTTATACACACTTGTGATGTGTGCACACACAAACACATATTCTCTTATCATCTTTTTGACCTGACATCTCTATTTGAATAGGTATGAGGCTTGCATGGATGTAACAGACAGTGATCACAAACCTGTCCGTTGTATATTTAGTGTTGATGTTGCTCGAGTTGATGAATCGATTAAGAGACAAGAGTTTGGAGATATAATGGGATCAAATGAGAAAATAAAACTTATCCTTGAAGAATTATGCCAGATTCCTGAAACTATCGTCAGCTCAAACAACATAATTTTTCAAAACCAGGACACATCCATTTTGCGTATCACCAATAAATGTGGAAAAAAGGATGCTTTCTATGAAATAATTTGTGAAGGTCAGTCAACGGTTAAGGAGGATGGACAAGTATCAGATCGTCATCCAAGAGGTTCCTTTGGCTTTCCCCGATGGCTTGAAGTAAGTTCTCTTCCCTTGAATGAACATATATATTTCCATTTTACACATGATCTTAGAGTTGGCTTTGATTGATTTTTAAACTATTATTCTCAAGCTGACCATATTAGTTCATAGGTAACAATTTGCATTTCTAAATGTGATGATGTAAAAGATAAATGGAAATACATGTGCATGCACATCTATAGAAGTTGGCAGAACTATATCAAATGTTATAACCTATGTTCACTACTTATTCGCTTGTATTACTGGAGACATTGAAACGATTATGTAAAACATAATTATGAGTAAATTCATGACAGCATAGCATATTCGCCTTTTCACTACATCAATTACTGATATCAACTTACGAACTAAACCGCAGTTTGTTTTTCATGCTTTTTTGGTTATTGTACTGAATATAGTGTCAAGATTGATAGATTCACTGCCCCTCTGCATATGATTAGGTCATGCCAGCAACTGGTGTTCTAAAACCTGATTGTATAGAAGAAATATCAGTTCATCATGAGGACTTTCAGACCCTCAAAGAGTTTGTCGATGGTGTCCCGCAAAATTGGTGGTGTGAAGACATGAGAGATCAGGAAGTTATATTGGTGGTCAAGTTCCGTGGCAGTTTATCAACCGAGACAAAAAATCACCGAATCCGTGTGCGCCACTGTTATTCAGCCAAGACACAACCAATGGACCATAAACCCAACCACACTGGGCATATCCAAGGAAATGTCCTTCCCCGGTCAGATTATCAACGTCTTAGCATTTCCTTGGATGTGGTTGACCATTTACGGAATTTGCATAGTCCTTAAAGCAGCAAAGATAACATCCCCGCAAAATATTGATGAATGCATCATCATGATCAGCTTTTCTTAAGGGAACCTCCTGTTTAGACAGACCTATTTCTACAATTATCTTATACTTGCAGGAAGATGGGTGGCCTTATATGATGCCTTTCACAGAATATGCTGCAATGAATCAATCTGGTGCCGATTTTTTGTATGTCATCAGGTTTTTCGAATGGGGTCCTTCCTATTATTCTTTTTAATATTGAGTTTCGATGTACAACTGTACAGAAATAACATCATATATGTAGCCAGCAGCTAAGGGCGAGGAAGAGTGAGTCATTTTCTATTTGTTTCTGTGAGTAGCCTTGGGTAAACCGGAATACGGTTGTCTCCGAGTGGTTGCTAAAGTGTTCAAAGATGACAGAATGTTGAGTTTGATATTGTTTTGGTAATCTGCCCCTACTCCAACTATTATCAGTGGTTTGTTAAATTAGATGATTGATTGCAATAAATGGTTTGGATTTCCACCAAGAATTTGATGCTAGCTTAACATAAGCTAGATCAACTACAAAGACAAGGCGCATATAAAGACGAATGTCTAGGAAAAAAAAGATTTTTTTTTTATATACTTTTTTTGTTCTCCCAACATTTTCTTATAAACTAACATAAAGAATGAGTACATAATGTTAACAAATAATAATAAAAACTTGGAGGAGTTTTGACAGAGTCACACATACACTTGATGTCAAACACTCTTTTAACATGAAGTGTTTGTGTGAAAAGTTGTCCAAGGAAGTAGATGGGCACGTTAAAAGAGATGTTATTAGCTTGTTAGGTGAGGAGGAGAGGAGATGATCGCTTTCGCTGCTGCTACGAATATGATGATGAAACTGGGTTGTTAGCTCATTTTCATTTTCAATCAATTCTTATTTTCTAGCACTCGCTTCTGGAAAACAAAAAAGATGATGGTAGACAACAAGCAAGTCATCTTCAAAGGGTATATAGAGAGAGCGCCGAAGGAGACAGACATGGAAATCAAGATTACGAAACTAGACCTCCATGCACCAAAAGGGTCTTCTTCATTTTTGGTCAAGAATCTCTATCTCTCTTGTGATCCTTACATGAGAGGCCGCATGCGTCACTCTTTTGATTCTTACATACCCCCTTTTGTTCCTGGTCAGGTGTATTCTCATCTCTCTTCCATTTACTTTTTATTTTTATTTTATTTGTAGAATCCAATTCCATATATTTAACCATTTCTACTTTTGTAAATCTTCTGTTTTTGTACATTTTCTAGCGTTTTAATGATACCCCATATTTTGTTTGCTCTTGTTTGATGAATCTGCAAAACATTTATGCATATTCTGTTCGAATGTTGAAAATTGCCTTCAAAGATGCTTCTTTTTACTGCCTGTGGCTGTGGTGCTGTTATAGCTCATTTCTATATTTCAATGTTCATCGATGCCTTCCAATTACAATGTCCTTGTTTTCTCATATGTTTGTGTGTTCTTAATAACCTTGATGTGTCTCATAGAGTCGTTTAAAGACTTCGTGCTTACAGTAACCATAGATAATATTTTACCCAAATTAATCTTGGAGGTTAGAGACCTTGTCATTGTTTTTATTTGAAACTAGATTATCCAAAGCAAGCTACTTTTTGGCTCTTGTTGTCGATAGTTTGACCATCCTTCTCCTGCTAATCTTTATAAAACAATAATATAAGATAGAACTTTTTGTGTTAGCATCTAAGTTTTGTATTTTGAGTCTTCTACATCTACAATTTTATTTATGGTAGTCACACTTTGTAATTTCTTAGCAATGATATTTTTTCGATGAAGGCCATTGATGGATTTGGAGTGTCAAAGGTTGTGGATTCTGATAACTCCGATTTCAAGCCAGGAGATTTAATTTCAGGGTTCACTGGTTGGGAAGAATACAGTTTGATTCAGAAACCTCAGCAGCTTAGAAAAATTCAGCCAGATGATGATATTCCTCTCTCATACCATGTGGGTCTTCTTGGTATGATGTTTTTCTTCTTATTATTTTTTTCGACACATACACAAAACAATCGTAATGTTAGCAGGTTCTTATTAAGCTCTCTCCATGTCAATTATATCACTTCCCCCAATCAATTTGCAATGACTGATATTATACAGAAACTTGTTATCTTGATGCTTTGAAAGACCATATTTATTCCAAACCCCCCCCCCCCCCCCCCCCCCCCCCCCCCCCCCCGGGCAAAAAAAAAAAAAAACAAAGAACGTATTTATTTAGCTTTAAAAACAAAGAAATATCTGGAGGGCAACACATACCCGTGAAATAAAATGGTAATGAAATTATTGTCATGTGACTAGAATGAATTTAACTATGAAGTACCTAGGATTAGGTTCATATGTTTTACTCATTTCTTCCAATTATTCAAAATAAATAGGACATTTATATTTTCAGATATATTATTACGTTTTCCAGATCTGGAGTGCTAATTTATGATTCAAATTTAATATTACTTGTTGAATGCGAGTATAAAAGTCTTTCACTGTTCATGAGGTATATAGCTTGGGGTTGTCTCTTAATTTGCATATCGTCTCTGTATATAGTCTTCAATAAATCTCATGTTTTGCCTTAAATACTCTATGTTCTTAGTTTCGGTTTCTTCATCTGTATTCATCTTTATAATTGTTCAGTAAGTCATTGAACCCTATTCAAAGCAGATACTGAAGTAAGAAATTCTCATACAGGTATGCCAGGTTTAACTGCTTATGCTGGATTTTATGAGGTGTGCTCGCCTAAGAAAGGGGAATATGTTTTCGTGTCTGCAGCTTCCGGAGCTGTTGGTCAGCTTGTTGGCCAACTTGCTAAGTTGCACGGTTGCTATGTAGTTGGAAGTGCTGGAAGTGGCCAGAAGGTAAGTTTCCTTTTGATGAGTATCATATTCATCATAGATGACATTCCAAATTTTAATTTGATACATTTGAGAGACTTGATGAATACCAATGTTAGGTTGATCTTCTGAAGAGCAAGCTTGGGTTTGATGAAGCTTTTAACTATAACGAAGAACCAGACCTTGATGCAGCTTTGAAAAGGTCAGTGATAAGCTTTTGGGAATTCAAAATAATTTTTGTCAGACATCTCAGAAGTCTGTTCTGATATGCCTTTTTTCTTAATTCCAATCTTCTCTTGTTCCATCTGATGAGATTCAATCAATTGCATAGGGTATGTATTATTTTGGGAATTATCTGTTGATATTGATGATTATGGGAATGTCAAGTTTGTTTATTTGCTCGTGTGAAACTGAGTTTACTATTCTAGAAGTCAGTTGTTACGCTTCTCAGTACTAATTAAACAGCGGGAACTAAGTTTTCATATAACAATGAACCTAATTTTGTTTTACTTATCAATCTCCACAAGACTACTAGCCAACATAATCCTTGAAGTTTCCTTTTAAAAAATGACACCTTTAAACATGATAATCTTCAGCAGAGTTGCATTGTATGCTTTAACCAAAGTATTTAATCAATATTAACATCTTGATTTTATTATTTGCTGGTATATATATTTCACAAAGTTTGAGTACTCATTTGTCTGTATCTGTAAAGATTATGCTAATATTACTTTAAGTTGTGTAAATATGTATCGGTTATTGCAAGTTTTGCTCCCTTTATCCTCTGATTCACTCCATTAATTTTCATTCGCTGTGATTTTGGCATAATCATCTTGACTATGGAGAAAATAATAGAATTAGATTCATCTGTGTTACTATGGTCTTTTCCATAGAAAATCTAATTTATCTGACATGACACGATATTCGGTATTATGCTTCTCTCTCGTATCATTAACTGCATAAATGTATTATCCTCTAAACAGATGTTTCCCACAAGGCATCGATATCTACTTCGACAATGTGGGCGGACCGATGCTTGACGCAGCATTGGTGAACATGAGGATTCATGGCAGAGTTGCAGTTTGTGGAATGGTGTCTCAGCATGGTCACTATGATCCCCAAGGTATTCACAACCTGTTCAGTCTGGTACGAAAGCGCATTTCAATGAAAGGCTTCTTGCAGAGTGATTACTTGCATTTATACCCACAATTCATGGAGTATGTTATCAGCAATTACAAGCAAGGGAAGATTGTTTACATTGAAGACATGAATGAAGGTCTGGAAAGTGCTCCGGCTGCTTTTATGGGATTGTTTTCTGGCAAAAACGTTGGTAAGCAAGTCGTGTGTGTAGCCTGCGAATGAATGAATGATTGTTGCCAACTGATTTTGATATGTGCTCACTGTTCTGATCACTTGAGGTTATTTTTGTGTCATAGATAGTAAAAGATTCTTGTGAACAACTTGTGATAATAGAAACAGATATATTTACCAAATGCAAGGCCAAGGATTTGTATTTTTTCAAGTAACAAGAGCCAAATTGAATGCAGTTGGTTGATCAATTATGTTTTTGGTTTGAACTAGAATATAATTAATTAGCAAAAGCCAATATAATATTCATGGGGGATTGTTACTGATAATATCTTAATAATTGTCTTTAGTAATTGTAGTATTTAGTAACATTTCATTACTTTGTGATGATAGAGACACTCTCCCAACATTCTCTCAAGATACATTCTTTCAAGACACTCATTTCATATTATAATGTGGACATCTTTTACTGATATCAAATTTGGAGCCAAGCTGTTTTTTCATCTTATCTAAATTCAAACCGACCATTAACTTTGCAAATTGCCCTTCTAGTTTTTTTTGTCTACGTGTAAGCCAAGTTTTAGGATTCATTTTCAGGAGTTGAATTTTTATATTTTGGTTTTGTTCTAACTTATGTAGATTATAATCTTAAAGATCACAAAATTTAATTGATAATATAGATTTTTGTAATTAACTATTGTTATTGGTAAAATCTTGAAAGATGACAGATCCGCATGATAGTCAGGATTCACGATGATTAAAGATGTCATGTTACCAAAAATCAATAAGGCTAAACCAACTTAAGTTGGCTAAAATGATTCTACAATGTTTGGTCAGGGTTACCAAGATGGTCAGATGAAAATAGCTCTATTAAGGTAATTAGATTGATAGGGTAAAGGCAATCCGGTCGGATCACTAAGCCGGTTGGATCAAGGCATCTTGGTCTGGATCAAGTAACTGGTCGAGGTGAATGAGGTTTGGTCGGGTTTGGATGATGGGCAGTTGAGTGATACGTGGACAACATCAAATTTAATGCAACCACGACTCAAATACGCAGAGAAAGATTCTTGCTCAAACAAGATGTCTAGAAGCACACTTGGGGAAACAAACTTCTTTCAAAATATCAGAGTCCAAATTAGTCAAGAGATCTACTGTATTTAATACATCAGAAACACAGAACATGAAAGAAGATATCCACGACTTCAACAAGTTAGAGTTCCATTGAATATCATCAACTTTCCTCGTTTGTACATCAAGAATTAGGGTTCTATGCATGTATAAATAGATCATAAAAACATCATTGTAAGGGTTAGAACACAACCATACGCTAAAGAGAGAATAAGAGTGTGTAACAACTTTATCATAGTGGATTTCCTTTATCGCCATCACCGGCAACCGTGGACGTTTCCCCGATTTGGAGTTTTACCACGTAAAACTTGTTTTTGTATGTTATGTTCTTTTTATTTTCTCCATAATATCGTTAACAATTCGTGATAATTTTTTAGATGCGTGATTGACTTTACATAGTCCCAAAAATCACCGTCAACAACTACTAATATTTTTGAAAAATATAGTTAATGAAGCAAAAAAAATATATTAAAATAACTTGTCAATTTTAGAATTCAATACAAAAAAAATATAATTTTGAAACAAAATGATTTTTTTTAAGTGCCAAAAGGTTAAAATGATAATTTTTGAACAAAATTGAGTGCCTAGAATTTAAGTTTTTAGATTGTTGATGGTGATTTTTTGTCTTGCAGGAATTTGATCGGTCAACGATGTGGATTGTTTAATTTGTAAGCGAAACACAATGAAAATAAGAAAATAATTATGGAGACGAATTTACTTGGTGAAACTCCAGTAATGGAGAAACGTCCACAGGTCGTTGCTAAGCGATGGAAAGCAAATTTACTATGGAAAATATTGATTACACCCTCTAATCTCTCACACACCGTTATTGATTGACTAGATATGTTTTACAATGATTATACATTTGTATTTATATGGTGTACTATAGGGTTTTTGGCATTTCTGAGGAAGATTACAGAATCTTGATTGGAGTCTTGGACCATCTCGATTCCTTTCCTGTTTAGAATCATCACGCAATCACGATAGTTGAATATGTGTTTAACTTGATTCTTCACATTCCAGAGAGGATCGCCTTGTTTCCTATTTGGATTGTAACTCTTGAATTCTATCTTGGTAAAACTTTCATACTGGTCGCTGTGTTCAGGTTGGTTTGTGATTGTCTGTTTTGGATTAGCAATCCTCGATATGAGCAGGGATGGGAGTGACAGGGGAGGATCCCCCCACCCCCACCCCCATCCCCATTCCTAAAACCTCCTTCCACCCTCCCCATTTGGGGAAAGTGGGGATGAAGGTGGGGGGGGGGGGGGGGGGGGGTTGGGGAATCCAAAATCCGAAACTTAGAATTTAGGATTTAAATTCAATTATTCTAATCGTTCGATTCACTCTGTTTAGATATTCAATCTAATAAATAATCTAAAATATAGAATTAATACAAATAACTATAGCAATATCGTATTGCACTTAAATATATATGGGTAAATGAGGGAAATGGGTAGAGAGTAAATGAGTAATAGAGTTAAAGTTTTTTTTTCTAATGAAAGTTAAAATGTATAAATATATATGGGGAAATAGATGAAATGGGTCCCCACCCCTACCCCCATTTAGGGAAATGAGGGATCTAAATGGGGGAATAGCCTCTGGGGGCAAAATTTGCCTCCACCTCCACCCCCACCCAAACACCAAACCCCATTTGGGGGTAAAATTTACCCCTAAATGGCGGTGGGGCCCCATAGGAAAAATGCTCATCCTTAACTATGAGAGATTTTATCATGTACATATTGTCTGTTTTGGCCGTATAGATATCGCTGAAAAGAGATCTTCAGTGAACAGAATACTTATCCATGAAGGCTTCTTAATTTGGCAACTTTACTTTCATATAAATTCTCGTGATGATGTGTCCGTACCCGATGACATGTCCCTAGTCAGTGTTCATTTCATTGACTAGTTGACTTTTGTCGACGTGGCTTGGTGGATTTTTCGTTTTCCTCGTTCTACTTGGGCGACATGTCACTTGGGCAAATTAAACACACAACAATACCCCGTTAAATATCTGAACGAGTACCTTGTTTGATTGCACTCGACATCAATCCCGAGTAAACTCTGCTCACCAATTTCTTCATTGTTGCTAACCTAATTCATACTCGGAGTAAGGTATTTAATTAGATTCCCTTTTCGATTTTGTCGTATCTTCATTAATGAGGTCATTATTGCCTCCATTAATTTAAAATTTTAATGCAGTGTATTAATTTCGTCCACAAAAAATTGATCGTTCTAATGATCGAAAACCCTTGACAGCGACGTTTGGAGGCTTTAAGTCTTTCTATCATGATAGGTGTCTTCATGTGGGTAGGTACACCCAACGCTTTTCAAGGAGACGTGACATATTCTGACTCCCACGTCATTCCCCAAGTCTCCTTATTTTCCCGCCTATTCACTTCGTGACGTCAGTTAGGGTTTTATTCAAAAAGAACTCCCACAAGTATTTAATCTCTTCACATACCCAGTTAGGCCATTTCTTGTTTTCTTTTTTGCTAATTTCTCAAGTTTGGACTCTTTCCTAAATCCAGAACCTTCAAAGAGCAATCCGGTTTTCTTGCTTCTAATTGAGGATCGCTACTCCTTTTGTTGTTATTTCTTCAGCCGTTGTTGCTTAGATAAATATTTCAAGTGAGTTTTCAAGGATTATGAAGCTTGACATTATCTTTTTGTTAGTATGATGATTGCAAACGAACGTGGAGATGCCCTTGTGGTTGTTCGATTTGAGAGGCTACTGCATATTCAGGCTTCTAGTCAACTGACCTCTGATCAACCTCCTTTCTTAGTTGTTGATGTCTCTGGTTTGGCATTGACGTTTTTCTATCTAACACTGATACTGATATTCCTCAAACTGATCCAATTACTGACATCTATTAAACTAATCATTCTATTTCCACCCGTAGTGATTCTTACCAACCTATGACGAGCGCTAGGCACGCTAGTACACATCGAAGAGTCAAGGATCCAAGGACGGTTCTTCCCTGAGATATCAGAGTTAGGCGTCAAACTATAAATGAGTTAGAAGTTGAAGACGAGCATAATGAGGCTCACATACATTTCTCGGCGCAACGAGTGCGTGCATACAACGAAGAGATAAAGTTGAAGATATACGTGCAATTAATGAGTGTACAATCTAGGGATGGCCAATGGGGAAATGACGGCGGATGTAGGTCCCCCCATCCCCAACCCCATCCCCCTATTTCCCCATTTGGGGGAAATGAGGTTGGGGTAATTTTGGGGGGAGGTCCCCCCATCCCCATCCCCATCCCCATTTCCCCATTTCTCCTATTTTTTCCCATTTTTTCCTGTTTCCTTATTTCCCCAAAGTCCCTCATTCCCCCAATTTTCCTATATCAGTAAAAATTACATATTAAAGAAACACATAAATTCGCAATCTAATAAATTAAAATACAAAATAACATCAAATACAAAATAACATCCTATACAAATTGAAATGAAAGTTAAATTGTTTAATATGTATATATAGTTAGTAAAATATGTTAATAAATTATATGGAGCTTGTTTGGTGTGTAATTTAACAGTAAAATCAATATATATATATATATATATATATATATATATATATATATATATATATATAGTTATATTGATTGGTGTGTAATTTAAGTTATAGTTTATAAATATGTATATATAGTTAGTAAAATAAAAATAATAAAAATATTGAAAAAATAATAAAAATATTAAATATATTATAATATTTAGAGGAAATGGGGAAATGGGGATGGGGGCACCTAACCCCAACCCCATCACCATTTCAAGGAATTTGTGGGGAAAATGAGGAAATGGGGATGGGGACGGGTCCCCCCATCCCCAACCCCAACCCCATTTAAATTTGGGGTTAAAAGTCATCCCCATCCCCCATCCCCCATCCCCCATCCCCCATTTCCCCATTTCTCCATTTCCCCCCAAAAAAATTTCCCCAAATGGGGACGGGGGAGCGGGGGTTTGGGGCCCCGAGGTAAAATGGTCATCTCTAGACTGTACATAGTGATGTATTTGATTTATTTTTAATTAAAGTAATTTGTCCATATTGGTAAATTTCAATTGAGATAATTTTATAATTAATTTTTTTAATAAAATATGGGTATACTAATTAGTTTTATATGTGACATATCAACACCATTAAATTAAATACAAATACATAAAACTATTAATATTATAAGGGTATAATTGTATTATTACTAGTTTTCAGATATTGATATTCAGACGTCATAGATGTAGGGGGGCCGATCTACAGTTGTAGACTGTGCTTTTGCAACTTGTTAGAGTCTAGTCGAACCATGATTGTCGAATGTTTTGCTAACCTGCAAAAGAGAAGGAAAAATGTGAACAAGGTTGGTCAAGCCCTAGATTAGGCCTTATTTTGCTTGGGCTGAGTGTGGAGTAAGATTGACAATGAAAACTTCAAAAATGAAGTTGATTTATACGCGATCGAGTTATGTAGGTTAAACTATAATTTTCCGATGATCGAAAAGAGTATTTTGGCAGAATTTTGGCACGCTAATAAGCTTTCTTTTTCTCCTAGAAATCATAATCCTTTCTTTGTGGCTTGAATGGTGTATTTATAGGATTTTCCAGACCTAGTTGCGTGGTTCATTCAGTATCTGATGCCTTCAATCGTGTCCAGATGTTGTGGGATTTGATAACCATGGCCAAGTAAAATGTGCAAACTAACAGTTATCACTACCAACTAACTAGTTTTACTTGGTCAAGTATCTATTAAGAGAAGAGACCAAATCAGTTGGGCCTAGGGGATGCATGCTTTAGGGAGTGGAGGCGTCAACTGATAGGGTTGAGTTGGTTTGGTTCCCCAGAGTTAGAGTGTCGTTTTATTTTTGGCACACTTTTTCTTGGGAGTTGAATTTCAAAATAACCTAGTAGTTACCCTAGTTAATAGGTAACCGTGGCGGTTGTGGCATGTGGCAACTATAGTTAAAACGAAAGGTTACAAACCTGTCTTTGCCACTTCCCCACCATTACTCTATTTCCTTAGTCTCAAAACAACGGAGAACAATACTTTTCTCTCTGCAAATCTTTCACCAATCAAGTTCGTTTCATCGAGCAAATTTATTTCAAGATATCTATAAGGTAAATGCTCATTTTCCCTTTCGTTTTCTTCTGCAAGACTTATTCACTTGTTTACAAGGAACTAGAAACATTAATTTAGGGGTTTACTTTAGAAAAATTGCATGAGTTCTTCATCGTTCTTTGTATTCTTTGTACAAAACCAATCCAATCTCATTGTTTTGATATGTTTAGGAAGCGAATAACGAGGCTTATATGTTAGAAATCCTAATGTTGGATCCTTGTAGAACCCTAGAGTGAAAGCCGCTCGATATAGATTTGCCTAGATTTTGTCAAATCAACCTAAGGTAGAAAAATATTTTAGGGTCTGATTTTGGAGTTCGAAGTTCCCATCTTGATTTATGTATTTCTTTGTATTTTTCAGCTTTAGAAACATTATGTTGAGCAAGAGAACAACGTCATATCCTCAGCTCGACTTAGGCTATAACTGGACATCCAGCAGTTCGGGAGATAAAGCTATAGAGAATGGTGGGTCCGATTCTGGAGCTATCGAACATCGGGTTACTGTAGCTACTCTATAACATGAAATAGGTGTAGACCCGGGTGATAGGTTAGATTTAGTATAAATCAGAATTACACAAGTTTTTGTATGCTTTTTCTAGAGTATGTAGATGTCAAAGGTCCATCTTATTCAAGTAGACCGATAGACATTCTTGGTGGGGAGAACCTTGAAAGTGTACTTACTGACAACAACATGGAGTTATATGGCATTCCCGAATCCGTCGAGCTACGCGCTCTAAAAAATCATGAGCGAGTGGAATGAGATATCCCTAGTTGAACGTGTTTTTACAAGTACGTTTTTTTCGATCTCTTGTCCCCTCACTAACTCATGGGATTTTTGTCTGCTGATCCTGGTAAGCTCAAGCTCAATAGTTGGAGGATCCTCTTAAGTTTGATTGTTCTTCGTGAAAATGAAGGATTAAAATTTAGGATATCCTCGCTCCAACAATCTTAATACCTAAAGAAACACGTTCAAGAAAAAGGTCGGTTCACAATTTGTTTAAGGCCTCACATGACTCACCTGATCTCTGACCTAACCATCAACGATAGAAAATGGAAAGATAAATTCTTTTTTATAAAAGGAGCTCTAGTAGATGACCCTTGGGGAAACAAAAAATATGCTTATCTCCAACTGTGGAGTCGACTTAGTTAGCGTCAATTCTAAGTGTAAATCCTCGTGTCACTTCGTTCTTAGTACTAACAAACTTGTTTGTTTTATAGATAGAGTAAACAGAGATAGTAAGATCGATTTCGATGAAGTTGTCGAATGTACCAAAGAGGTCTTGGCAATGCCTGAAAAAGACATAAGTTGAAAAGTGATGTTATTGGAAGGTAATCTTAGATCCATCACTTGTTCATTCCATTCAAATGTCTTGTTCTTTCACTGAGTATTGAAAAAGGGTTGGCATCGCTCAGACAATTTAGATATGAATCAGTTCAATGTTGCTACTCGACCTGTAAGTTTCTGTACTTCTTTGATGCATTTAGGTGAGGCGATTCTATGGATGGATCTGATTTGATCGGCATTTACGTCAACCAACATGTCGATATGTGTTAGCGGGAAAGGATCTTTCGGGCATGCCTTATTGAGGTCAGTAAAGTCTATACTGACCCTTTACTTCCCATTCTTATTCTTCACGACCACAACATTAGCTAGCCAGTCTGGGTATTTGACTTACTTGACAAATCCGACGTCGACTAACTTTTACACTTCCTCATTGATCACCTTATTCCTTTTTGTTGTGAACTTCCTTATTTTAAGCTTAAATGTGGGATGGTCAGGGCCTACTTGTAAACGATGAACAATTACCTCTGGGTCGATTCCTACCATATCAGAATGCGACTAAGCAAAGCTCTCAATGTGCTCTTTCAAGAAATTGAACAGCTATTGCTGGATTACTTCGGGTAATTTAGAACCAATTAACAATTTATGCACTGGATGGTCTAGATGAATCGACACTCTGTCGAGCTTTTCCATATTTGGCTTTTTTGGAGTTGGTCCGGGTGCTGGTTCTTGTAGTTGCTATAATAGATCATTATAATTCTTCATGGAATTTTGTTAGCATTCTCTTGTAACTCTCTACTCACCCTTGATCTCTCGAACTCCCCACTTAGTGGGAACCGGATCAACTGGTGGTAGGTCGACGGAACCGCTTTCATCTCGTGTATCTAAAGTCACCCCAAGATAAAGTTGTACGAAGAGGGGTTGTCGAGTACCAGAAAGTTGTTGTAGAGGTTCATGCCTTCAGTATACACATGTAGTATGATCTCCCCGAACAGTGTTGTCGAACGACGGCTGATCTTGGACTCATCGACCTGCATTCCTAAACAGCACTATAAAACAGAAATTTGTCAGAACTGCTATTGTTAATTAAAACTCTTTTAACTAGACAACTGGCTATATGCAAAGAAATAACTATACATCTAGCTATATGTAAAGAAATAACTATACATCGTGATGAGGGGTGAACTTGTCAAGAGCTTTGAAGGTAATAGTCTCATCGATCCTTGACTCATGTTCTATCTTGGATTGGACTGCAGGGTGTAACGCTTGTCAAGTGTACCTCCTTACGGCTGAATGGGTCACGCCATTCACTTCTGATCCTTTTGCAATAAAGTTAATAACTCGATCATGTTGGGGCGGCTCTGATGGACTTTCGTCTCAACTGGCTTATTGTTTCTTGTTGCATTGAGCAAGTGTCTCTTTTCCTTTGTCCATTAGGAACTCTAACAAGTGACCTCGCTTCAAGAGTTCAACTACCTCCAATTTGAGTTTAACACAGTCTTTTGTTCGATGACCATGATCTCCATGGAATTCACATCGAAACCTGGTGCTTCGATGTTGTAGGGGAGCATTATTCTTTTTCGGCCACTTGATCGTGCTTCTTATCTCTTTCATGATGGATACGAGATCTATAGGTTCGATGTTGAGGTTATAATCTGGGATTAGTACTCGGGATCGGCCCGACCTAGGTTGGTTACTATACCGATCTCTCATTGGGTAGGGTTTAACTTACATGTTGTTTGATCTGTGATCAACGTGACCGTTTCTTCTTTTGCTGTAGTTGTTATGTTGCGCGACGTAGTTTGCTTCATCATCCACACATTTGCCAATACATCATCCATTGTCTTACACAGATATTTTGTGAGCTCTTTATAAAGATCGGAGTCGAACCTGACTCTTTTCCTGAATGCAAAATGGTGGTCGCCTGGTTGCAATGAGGGATACGCACCTTCTCCCTGTTGAAGCATCCGATAAAGCTCCTCAAGTTCTCGCCGCATCTCTAGGTTATGGTTTAGAGGTCGTCCGACTGCTTCTCCAGCCTTCAACTACTGACAAATTTCTCTACAAACATATATGTAAGCTGTGCAAAATAAGTTATTGAATTATTGGGCAAGTTAGTATACCATTGTAGAGCGGGACAGCCGGGGCCTGGATCCAAATGCTTTGCACATGCATGCTTCTCTAAGATCGTGTGGGATTAATGCAGTGAACATGCATTGCTTGTACTGTGCAATGTGGTCCTTTGGATCCGTCTCATGTTTGGGAAGTTGAATTTCCAGGGCATTTTGACCAAAGTTACAACATCAACGAACATAGGGTCTACGAAGCTATTTGTTGCACTCTTCTTGATGGGTACTGAGACTCTTGGAATCCTTTGATGAGTGCTTCCATTTTTGTAAACCCGCTAGAAGGTTTACCGTTAGCATAAATAGCTAAGGTTGGAGTGGATTTTACAAATTCTGGAATCGATCGAAGAGATGCGAGGGTCATGAAGGTGTTCTCCGGTTGAGGATCACCATTCTAGTTTGGTTCCTATGGCGTTCCCTAAGGGGTCAACGTGTTGATAGGGTTTACTTTGGCTTGAACCGTCTGGGTCATAACCTTGGGATTCTCTCTTGTCGAAGTCCTTTCGCCGGTATTGACCTGCTCTAGTGTTTGAGAATTTGCTTCGTACGCAACTGGAACGGTCTTATCATCGTTTAGCATGGTGTCGACTACCTGGACCGGAGGTATCGGTGGCCCGTTGTTAGGCGCACCATCGACCATAGCTAGCAGTTTCACATTGCGAGTGTGTACCGTAGCATTTTTGGCTTCAAGCTTTTGTAGTTTCTCTACAATCGTAGTTATTTGAGCAGTTAGCATGGCAATCTGCTCCTCGACAGTTGGTGGATTTTCATCTCCTAACATCTTAGGTGAGTCGTTGTTGTGATTTGATTGGCTCGTGAAAAAGCTGCAAAAGGCCCCACGGTGGTTGCCAAACTGTAGAGGTTTGCTCTACGGTTATAGACTGGGCTCTTGCAACTTGTTGTTAGAGTCTGGTCGAACCAAGACTGTCAAAAGTTAAGAGAAGGAAAATGTGAACAAAGTTGGTCAAGCCCTTGATTAGGCCTTATTTTGCTTGGGTTGGGAATGGAGTAAGATTGACAATGAAAACTTAAAAAATGAAGTTGATTTATAAACGATCGAGTTATATGTGTTAAGCAATAATTTTCCGATGATCGAAGAGATTATTTTGACAGAATTTGGGCATGTTAGTAAGCTTTCTTTTTCTCCTATAAATTAGAATCCTTTCTCTATGGGAGGAAGGATGTATTTATAGAATTTTCCTGACCCAGATGTGTGGCTTATTAAGTATTTGATGCCTCCAATCGTGTCCAGATTTTATGGGATTTGATAACCATGGCCAAGTCAAACGTGTTGACCGACAATTATCAGTACCAGATAATTGGTTTGACTTGATCAGGTGTCTGTTAAGAGAAGAGCCAAATCAGTTGGGCCTTGGATCGATCCTTCATCTCTAGGCTTGACTCGGATCCAGTAGCAGAATCAACGTGGTAAGCACTGGGTCTAGAGCCAAATTTTAACTACCATAATAAATAGAAACAAACATATATTCTATATTTCAGATTTTAGTCACTATTCAAAATACAATAGCACCCAGCTATGGACAACTTATGTCTTTTGCATAATAGTTTAATAAAGAGATATTAATAATATATATGGAGGAAAAGGTTACTATTATGAATTATCACATTAATTTAGTATAAACAAAGATTCCAATCGGTTGCTGTCTTATATTAATTAGATTTATTTTGACAAAGAGATGTTAATAATATTGCTGTAAGTTTTTTGTTTTTTTCTTTTCTATCCTTATTTTGATATTTTTATGTTATTGTAATTTTTAATATTAATAATTTATATTTTAATAATATGTTTTGGTTTTTATTTTATTATTAGCTTATAATTATTAATATGTAATAAGAGATTTTTTTTATAACATAATATTTTTTTAGAGAAATTTATAACAAAATAATAAAATGAAAATGAAAAAATCATAATAAAAAAATATTAATTAATATTCAATATTGGACTCATTTTAAAGATCTAAATGATACATTTCTAATAGTATAATTTTTATGTTAATAAAATTTATAAATTAAAATTTATTATATATTAATTAAATTTAATGAAAAAGGTAAAAGGGTATAAATGAAATAAAAAATGTTGTAAAGTGAATTTAGAGTATGAGATTTGGTACTATAAATTTAGAGTACCGATCTTAGAAACTCAAAAAATAATTCTATGAGATATAATTTTAGAATATTGTGGGATCATTTCATACTCTAAAATTTATTAGAGATATGAAATTATAGTATGGTGGGAGATGTTCTTACTATCTTGGACCGAAAGGGAGGGAGGAAGGAAAAAACAAAAAAAAACAAAAAAACGATACCTCAATTGAAAGGAAATTATGTGAGGGGATGTGTGAACAAAGAAGCAGTGTTAAGATGTGAAACCTCAGACATATGAAACGGATAGCTTATCTAAAGGAGAATTCAGTGACTCGGTCACTCAGTCACTCAGTCACTCAGTCGATACAAAAAAAAAACACCTTACTTTGACCGAATTAATCAACCAAACAACCGACTGTTAGCATCAGGAGTGATGACTGGTCCATTCCAGTCAACACACACACCAGTCCATTTTTGTTTTCATTAATAATTAATTAAAATATCTTATCTTCTAAAAAAGTTAATTTTTTTGCTTATAGAATTGAATTATTATATTAATTACAGAATTTTAATAGTAAGTGAAGTTAATCGGATAATGGGTATTCGGTATTCCATCCCATAGCTAAATGTTTAACTACAGTTGAGACTTAAATTCAAGTTGGAACCCATTAAAGTTTGTCTCTGGCTCTGAATTTTCAAACTAAAAAAGACTTGTTTTTGCTCATTGGATTTTTGTGTCAACTAATCATCTTTTAGTGTATGAAAAAAAGGGAACGAAGAAGGAGAAAGTCTTTCTTGACAACAACCCCTGATGTTTCCTGGCTATTTCTTGTGTTCATACCAAAAAGAAAGAAATTAAACTCTTTGTTTGTGGAGGGTCCTTTGCGTTTTCGCTTTTTCTTATCATCACTTGTTGATTGGTTTAAAACCCCTTCAATTTTACTCAGTCTTCTTATAGTCTTGATGCTGCAGCAGCATGTTGATCTAAGGTGTGTAACTGACATTTCTTCATCTGGGTATGTCTCAATTTTTTTTGGTCTTTATTTGTGATAGATAGAGTGACCTGAGAATTTAATTAGCTTTTGTAAAACTAGTTAATTTCAGTTACTATTATTGTTTTTGTGTACTCTCTAACTTGTGTTCTAATGTTTTTTTCATTTGCAGGTGTATAATTTAAGTTGAATTTTGCTTCCTTTCTGGGTTTTTGTTTTGTTTTACTTGATTGGTTTACATTTTGTGGATTGGGGTGTGAAAAAGACTGCATTTTAAAAAGTTTTAGAGTTTCAATTCTGAGGATTTTTTTTTTCATGTACATGGCTTTGATGGGTAAAGATGGTATTTCTTTTGCAATCAACTTGATTGGGTTGGTGATTTTGCTTAGTATTAGTGTAAGCTATGCCACTTCGACTGATATAGAGTGCTTGAAAGAGTTTAAGAATTCGGTGGAAGACCCTTTTAATTACTTGTTTTCATGGGATTTTAACAACAATACTGAAGGCTTCATTTGCAAATTTACCGGTGTTGAGTGTTGGCACCCTGATGAGAACAAAGTTCTCAATATCCGCCTTTCGAATATGGATCTTAAGGGACAGTTCCCTCGTGGGTTCGAAAACTGCAGTAGCATGACTGGCTTAGACCTTTCAAACAATAAGTTTTCTGGGTCCATTCCTTCTGATATATCCATGAGACTCCATTATGTGACGTCCCTCGATCTCTCATCCAACAATTTTTCTGGTGAAATTCCATCCGGTCTAGCCAATTGTTCTTTCTTAAATTCACTTAAGCTGAATGACAATCGATTTACGGGCAAAATTCCGCTGGAGCTTGGTGTACTTAATCGAATCAAGACATTCAGTGTTGCCAACAATCTGTTGACAGGGCCTATCCCTTACATCAATTCTACTGCTGTTTCGCCTGAGGACTATGCTGGCAATCTTGGACTCTGCGGAAATTTTTTAAAAGCCTGCCCAGGTACTCAAAAGAAATCTCGTGCTGGTATCATTGCTGGGGCAGCCATTGGTGGGGTGACTTTTACCTCACTTATTTTAGGTATCGTTTTGTGCTACTTCACGCGTGTAGTGGTTAAGAAGAAGGAAGAAGACCCCGAAGGTAACAAATGGGCGAAGAGCATAACGGGATCGAAGGGCATCAAGGCAAGTTGTTTGATTCGATGTTTTGCTCATAACTGTATTGAACTCATCTGTTTGCTTACTAAAGTTTAGTTATTCATATATTGTTCTTGGTTTTATTGAATTTTCTAAGGTGTTGATACTTATTGAAACCACAAATTTATTGATAAAGAAGATACCTTTGTTTTCAGGTTTCCATGTTTGAGAAGTCAGTTTCAAAAATGAGGTTGAGTGACCTTATGAAGGCAACTAATAGCTTTACAAAAGACAACATTATTGGAACAGGAAGAACAGGAACATTGTACAAAGCAATGCTTCCCGAAGGTTGTTCTCTAATGGTTAAGAGATTACAAGACTCTCAGCGCTTGGAGAAAGAATTTGTTTCTGAGATAAATACGCTAGGGAGTGTTAAGCACCGTAACTTGGTCCCCCTGTTAGGCTTTTGCGTGGCAAAGAAGGAAAGGTTTTTGGTCTACAAGTACATGGAAAATGGAACACTTTACGATAAACTACATCTGGCAGAACCTGAGGCCAGCGACATGGACTGGCCATTGAGACTCAGAATTGCTATTGGATCAGCTAGAGGTTTGACATGGCTGCATCACAATTGCAATCCCCGGATTATTCATAGAAACATAAGCTCTAAATGCATTCTGCTGGATGGGAATTTCGAACCCAAATTATCCGATTTTGGCCTTGCAAGGCTTATGAATCCAATTGACACCCATTTAAGTACTTTTGTCAATGGGGAGTTTGGGGATTTCGGTTATGTTGTTCCTGAATATCCACGGACACTGGTAGCTACTCCAAAGGGGGATGTTTATAGCTTTGGAGTTGTTCTCCTGGAGTTAGTAACAGGTGAGAAACCTACCCATATGGTCAATGTCCCTGACAGCTTCAAGGGAAGTTTAGTGGAGTGGATAACACAGCTATCGGATAACTCCCTTCTCCCAACTGCCATCGATAAGTCTTTGCTTGGGAATGGTTTTGAGAATGAACTCAACCAATTTCTTAGAGTTGCTTGTAACTGTGTGTCTCCAACTGCAAAGGAGAGACCCACCATGTTTGAAGTGTACCAGCTTCTCAGAGCCATTGGGGAGAGATATAATTTCACAACCGATGAGGAGATTACACCTCTGCCATCTCACTCTGGTGATGCTAATTTTCCGGATGAACTCATTGTTGCTGAAGAAGCGAAATAGTCACAGTTAAGTAGAATTAACATTTTATGTGGTATGTATTAGTTTGATGCCATTAAGAAAAGGCATTTGAAGATTTGTAATGTTTGTAGCTTTGATGATCAGATTATTATACATATACTTCATATATCTAGAGCATGTCAAGCATCTTTTGTAACCTTTATATGTTTGATACCAGCAATTGTGTATATTCTGCTGAGACAATGTTCTGTAATTGCTCTTTTATATTAGTGAAAATTCTCTGTAGTTCTGGATTTAAGTTGGCTATTTTTTGAACGATTGATAGTGCATTTGTTCTTGTTTTATGTTGAACAATATCCTGATAGTGTACTGATTTAACACTTAAAATGGAGATCATTAAGATCAAACACTGCTTTTTACTCATTTCTTCTCATGGAATGTACCATCTGTAAATTGATTGGCTCATGTAAAGTTGTATTTGTAGTGGAATGAACCTTTTGCCATATATTTTCACAGCCAACCTGAATATCTCTTATTAATGAATAACAATGAATACAACATATTGAAGCTGAATTTACATTTTTTGATCATTAGAAATGGAAAATAAAGATATTCTGCCATAAACAGCTAGCACTATCCAGGAACCTTATCATTTATTCAACACCACAAAGTACATATCAGCCTAAATAAACAGTTGTTTCAGATGTGCATTAAGCATATCAAGCACAATTACCATCTCTAACTCAACTTCGAAATACACACATTCATCTTACGCTACTCAAAAAACCTATCAAGCAGCTACTGAGTATCTCAAATATTACAAAGGTAGAGGATATCCTCGTAGGGATGTGGAATCTACTCCTGACTCCCGCACCAATGCCACCCTACCGGTCCTTGCCACCTTCAAGAAAGAAGCGGTTTAAAATTTTTAATAATTTGAAAGTGATAGAACCAAAAGAAACTAAACACATGTCACCAAATTTCTAGACTAGCCAAATTACTGTTTTCAGGAATGAGTGGAGAGACTCGAGTCAAGCAAGAATCAGACAAGAAAAGATTTCAAAATTCCACTCAACAGTGATGTACTAATTCAAATGCAATATAATGAAGCTTTGCGACAACTTGAATTAGAGGACAGACCTCACAAATCCCGTAGGACTCCAGTAACATCTGCAGTGCAATAATCTTATTCAAATCACCTGTAAGCTGAAAGAAAAATACAGATAACAAAAGCATTAGCAATACTGGAAGAAATGAAATTCGGAGTGACAGGTGTAGGCAGTGAAAGTCTTTAACGGCAATGCAATAAATCTGGAGCTCCTGCATGTCATGTTATACCAGGCAACCGTTGGTGCTGCAGTCTAATAAATTTTCTCTGCTTTTATTACTCAAACTCTGCAGTCAATCTACCAAAAATGTTGTCAAAACTACATGCAATCATTAACTTTATACTGGGTAAAACTAAATATGAGAATCCCTAAACCTGTACCATGTCAGGATTAGACAACTGTAAGAACCAGTCTAACACAAAAGTAGGATATAAAGAACGCTCCAGATCTACTGGCGTTTCTGTTAGAAAGTTTTTAGGCTCTTCAGATTTCCACAGCCACTCTAATTTGTATTATTTTCATTCTTACACAAGCCAGATATAGGTATATACAGGATCATTAGAAAATTGAACTGAATGTTCTCTTTAAGCATGTAGAGATACCATCAAAGGTGGTGAACATTATAAATTAACAGATGGTTCTCACTTCTGAGGAAAATGAATCAAGATATTAATGAAATATTTTTTCCTCAACAGAGCAAGAAATTACCTCGAGGGTAATTGTGTGATCAGACACATCAACTGCTTTGGCCCTGAATATTTTGGCAATATCAAGGACGTCCCTCCTAGCAGCAGAATTCACAGCAATTTTTATCAACATTAGCTCTCGCTCAGCAAATGGCAAGTGGGTAATATCCCAAACCTGAACAAACACCATCACCAGTCTTGGTCAGTCATTTGTTCATTTAGATTGCAAATTTAGATGGAAATATCTAAATGCGATGTAAATATTAGAAAAGTAAAAAATAACCATCTGAAAAACTGCAAATTTTGGAAATAACTAATAAGACAATATGAAGGCATCGATTCAATATTCCCATTTCAAAAGGAAAAGAAAAAAAAAAACTTATTAGCATTCTATCAAAAATTTCTATATACATAAAATCAATAAACAAAACGAAGTTCCAATTGATCCTGACGAGATGGCAAATCCACTCCTCAAGAAATAAATAAACAAAAAAATTATCAAGTATATATAAAGATTAAAACCACAACTCTCAAGGCAAGTGAGGCCAAAATGGTTAATGAGGTAAGGGTAAGGTGTCAAAATCTCACATCACCAGAGTAAAAATGTATCATTAGGCTATATATGCAAACCTTTCAAAACTACTATGACATCTTGTAGATGAAAAATCCAGGAACATAACCATGTTAACTAAGCGCAAAGAAAAAATTCCGTTTTCCCTATTTCTCCTTCATAGTGAAAATGGAGCCTAATTAGAAATAAAAATGACTTAAAACCCATTTTGATTTATTATCAATTTATCATATTTAATTCATTTCAAAATGAAATAAAATATAAATCAGAAAATTTCATTACTAAATAGAGGATCCAGATTTTCAACTAAACTGTTGAATTCCATCAAAAGGTAACCTGAATTCTTTTTCCAATGAAAACCTTGATCTATGAATTGAAATCAATAATCCACTTTAATTTGCCAAACAACAGAAATGAATTCACTCTTCATTTATTTGAAATCAAGAATTTCTAGCTTAATGTAATTGCTGTCAAGTATTAAGTTGCTCATCGGAAGAAGTAAATTGAGTACTCCTTACCTCATGAAGATCTATTAATTTGTGCAATTGCTGAACCAACTTGCCAATTGTCTCATCATTCCCAGGAACAACAGTGGTTATGCGAGAAAGACCCTCCTTCTCGGCAGGCCCCACAGCTAGACTCTAAAATGAAGCAACAAAAGAAATCACCACACCAGTAAGTCATGAAATTTTTGGGAGCAATGGTAAACTAAGCATAAACCAATACAGACAAACCTGAATATTATAACTTCTTCGCGACATAACCCCAGTGACTATGTTAAGAACTCCAGGAGTGTTATTCACAAGCATAGACAAAGTATGTGACCGAACACCGCTTGACTGAATTATAGAATGGAGTAAGTTAAGAGGTGCAAATCACACGCAAGAAAAAGGAAAGGCAAGGAAAATGCACAGGTATCTCTATGTGTGTACGCCTGTCCAGAACATAGAAAGTTGTTTGAAGACCAATTTACTGTTCAAGATCATGGTTTACCACTAAAACATTAAATCAGATCAAAGTCAAAACCATGATACTGAAATAAACACCATGATGTTTTATTTCATAACCGGTTGGCAAGCAAGATAATAAAGTCAAATCTCACTTTAAATACAACATGATTTATTTATTTTTGGTGATAGGAAACAGAAATAAATTATTAATAACCAAATAGTAGGACAAAAGTTGAACAAATTAATATTTTTTGTTATTATTCTTCTCCATAGAGGAGGTAATTTATAGCAGAAATACAACTAGGAAAGAATCAGAAAATCCTATAATTAAGCTAATTGATTATGCTACAATAACTTGCTACAGCATCCCACTACAGTATTTTGGTTACATGGCAGAAATTACATCCATGACTTTTTCTACATACTCACACTATCCAAATTCAGGATTAATGTGGGTCGTCATGGAAATTAATTGAGAAATCCTCACGGTGCTATTGGATATTGGTTCGTCACGAAATCTTTTGGCGAAAGCAGTGGTGGACCGGTTGCGCATCCAGCCACAACCCTACTCTGGCATGATTCAAGGTGTGAATGGTGAATCTACATCTGTGGTTGGGGCAATGATTGAAACACTTGGGGCAACAATTGACCACTTACCGGAGATCCCAAACGACAACTTGGTAACTAATTTTGTTAGTGCTTCTCTTGCCTAATCAGGTAAACTTCCTACTAGCTACTTGAGTCACTTTAATTATGCACCGTGGGTCATCGACTCCGATGCGTCAGACAATATGACAAGTGTCTCCTCGTTTTTTGATACATATTCACCCTGTTCTGGCAACAAATAGGTCCGGATTTCCATGGTAGTTTGTCATCCATTGTTGGAACAGGTTCTGTCAGAATTATTGCCAATATTGCTCTTAAATCTGTCTTACATGTCCCTAATCTCTCTTATAATTTATTGTCAATTAGTAAACTCTCTAATGACTCTAACTGCTCAATTGTTTTTTCAACTCTTTGTAAATTTCAGAATCAGACTTCGATGACGTTGATTGGCAGTGCTAAGATGCAGGATGGGCTCTATTATTTTGAAGACAATCCTAATAAGTCGGCTTTGTTTTTAAATAGTGATATACATTCTCTGCATGTAATCGAGCAAATAATGATCTAGCATTTCATATTAGGTCATCCTAGTTTTGATTATTTAAAACACTTGTTTCCGACTTTATTTCAAAATCTATCTCCTTCTCAATTTCAGTGTGATATTTGTTGGTTTTCTAAAAGTACTCACAAACCGTATGTCTCCAAACCTGGGGCCTCAACACCCTTCTATTTAAAACATGGTGATGTTTGGGGGCCATCTAAAATTCCTACTTTAAATGAAAAACATTGGTTTGTAACTTGTATTGATGACCACACTAGATTGTGTTGGCTCTATTTAATGAACTCCAAATCTGAAGTCGAAAAACTTTTTCAAGAATTTTAGGCCTCGTCATGCAGCTGTTTTTCAGTCCGTTTTTGTTTTTGTTTTCCAAAAAAGATTTCGAATTCACGTTCGTTAACCGTTTTTCATTTTATTTTCAAAAAAACAAAAACAAAAAAACAAAATGAAAAACAAAAAACAAAATCAGTTTTAATAGTAAAATATCTGAAAAACACAAAATACATGTTTTCTTTGTTTTTGTTTTTTGTTTTTCAAAACAATTAACAATAAAATTATTATTTTTTCTTTTTTTTCTTCCTTTTCGCTCGATGTTCTTCTTCTTCTTCCTACCACGACTCCCTGAATGACATTTGGAGAAGTAGCCGATTTGCTCTTTCAACGCCGGAGGTCACCTCGGCAACGCCAATCTAAACATGAAAATCTGTTCTTTCTTTTCTTCTTCTGATTTAAACACAGACCATGAAAAAAATAATTGTTCTTTTTCAAACACTGATTAGAAAAAATTCTTTCTTTTTTCATCCAATTTTAAAAAAACCCAGACCAAGAAAACAGATCTGTTCTTCTTCAAACACAAACCAGAGAAAAAAATTCTTCTTCATATAAAAAAAAATGAACGAACAAAGAATGAAAAACAAATATGTTCTTCTTCAAAGGCTGCCAAGGAAAATAAAAATAAAAATTATTCTTCTTCCTCCGATGTTAAAAAAACCGGATAAAGAAAAAAAAAACTACATGTACGTCTTCTTGGGCAAATGCAGACATTATCTTTATCTTTTTTTTTATTACAGATTTTGTATTACATTTTATATTATTTTAAATATTATCCTAACATTAATTATTGATATTAACGTATAACAGGTAAATGCTTTTCTTTTATTTACTTCTTTTTATATTTAATAAAATGAATATCTATTTATAAATTATGAATAAGTGTTGAATGTTTCATTAGTCGATTATTATTTGTGATTTTTATTGATCCACTTTTGTTTTTTTTTTCCTTTAAATTTACAAATTACAATAAAAAATGACATTGACCAATTATGTAACCAATTTGTTCTATAATTTTAGGTCATAATATCAAACAAAATGTCAATTTGAAATGACAATTTTTTTTATATATTTTAAGTTAATCTACTGGACGTGTTTTTACCGTTTTTATTTTCAGAATACAGGTTTCAACACATGCTACCAGACGCGTTTTCAGATTTCAAAACCGAAACCAAAAACACTGTTTTCATTTTTATTTTTATTTTCGAAAAAAGTCAACGAAAACATTATCGAACGACCTCTTATACTCTTGTTGAAACTCAATTTCATACTAAAATCAGTATTTTAAGAAGTGATAATGGCATAGAATATTTTAACCAATATCTTGGGAGTTTTTAAAAACAAAAAGGAGTTCAACATCAATCTACGTGTTGCCATCATCCCAACAAAACGGGGTTGCAGAAAGAAAAACCGCCACCTTTTAGAAGTGAGTCGGGGCTCTAATGCTTTCAATGCATGTCCCAAAATATCTATGGGGGGACACTGTTCTACTAGCTACATACCTTATTAATAGGGTACCCTCACGTATCTTAAATCATAAGACACCTCTACATTGTCTTAAACAATTTTTTCCTACTAATAGATTAATTTCTAATCTTCCCCTCAAAGTTTTTGGTAGCACTGTTTTTGTGCATGTATCGGACTTACTTCGGTCAAAACTTGATGCTAGAGCCGAAAAATGTGTTTTGGTTATCCTCCTAATAAAAAAAGGTATAAGTGTTTTAATCCCGTTACAAAAACAAACCCATATTAGTATGGATGTGTCCTTTTTTGAACAAAGACCTTTTTTCTCCAAAACTCATCTTCAAGGAGAGAATGGAAATAAAGATGAGTTTAAAAACTTATTGGACACTAATCCAGTTTTGGAAACTAATAATTCAGTTTTACCAAATCCTTTTCCAGTTTTGGAAACTAATAATTCAGTTTTACCAAATCCCTTCTTTCCTAAAAGTTTTTCAAATTCTTCTAAAGAATATGTTTTTGAAAAGGAAATAGGGGTTGATGGCCAAAAATTAAGGACTGATTGTGCCAAATCTTACTGATTCAGTCCAGGGGGAGAAACATTACTTGGTGATAATCCCAATCAATAATCATCCTACAACAGAGTTACTGGTTTACACTAGACGAAAGTCTCATGATAATAGCGAACAACCTTATCTGGTACAAGAGAGTTGGCATTCTCGAGGTCCGATCCTGAACCTCTTACAGATAAGCATAAACCAGGTAATACTTTTGATTCTCAACCCAATGTTTTTACTGATCTTGATATTCCCATAGCCAATAGGAAAGGTGTCCGGAAATGTACCACATCCTATAGCCAAATACCTATCTTATCACAGACTATCCGAAAACTACAAAACCTTTACTTCAAAAAT
This sequence comes from Dipteronia dyeriana, assembly GCA_032871835.1. Classification (NCBI taxonomy): domain Eukaryota; kingdom Viridiplantae; phylum Streptophyta; class Magnoliopsida; order Sapindales; family Sapindaceae; genus Dipteronia; species Dipteronia dyeriana. The sequence continues at coordinate 47,201,946 of CM065303.1, read as the reverse complement.
CTCCCACTTATTCATCCTTAGGAAAATACAAGAAGCCCTAGGACACCCTATTTGGAAAATAGTTATGAATAGATGAATGCACTAGCCAAAAATAAAACCTTGGGTTGTTGATGAGTTACCGAAAGAGAAGAAAACTGTGAGCTGTGGGTTTTCACAAATAAATGTAGAGCTGATGGATCCATAGAAAGACACAAAGCTCGCCTTGTTGCCAAGGATTTCACTCAAACCTATGGCCTCGACTACCACGAGACTTGCACCCGTGGCCAAGATCAACACCATCCGAATCCTCCAATCTGTGGCAGTAAATGTAGGCTAGTCCTTACACCAGTTGGATATAAAAAATGCTTTTTTGAACGGCAGTCTGGAAGAGGTATTCATGGATCCTCCTCTTGGGTTTGAGGGAGAATTCAAGAATGGTAAAGTGTGTAGGCTGGTGAAATCCTTGTATGGATTGAAGCAGTCACCTAGAGCCTGGTTCGAGAAGTTTGGAAAGGTTGTGAGAAGATTCGGGTAAAGCCAAAGCCAAAGGGACCATACACTCTTCTTTATACATTCGAGTGGAAGTAAGAAGGCTATTCTTATCTCTTCAACATCATCATGACCGAAAATGATGTTGAGGAGATAAGAAGACTAAAAAAGTTGTTAGCTCAAGAGTTTGAAGTCAAAGATCTAGGCGACTTAAAGTATTTTTTGGGAATGGAGTTTACTAGGTCAAAAAGAGGGATCTTTGTTTCTCAGAGAAAATACATCCTAGATTTATTGGGAGAGACTGAGATGACAGGTTGCAAGGCTGCAGAAACTCCAATAGAACCAAATCTGAAACTTGAGGCTGCTAAACCAGAAAGTTTAAGTAGACCATGAACGATATCAGAGGTTAGTAGGCAAACTGATCTACTTTACTCACACTCAACGTGACATCTCGTTTGCAATCAAAATGGTGAGTCGTCACCAGGACCAGAACATAATAAGGCATAGAGGCAACTTTAAGAATCCTGAGATATCTAAAGGGACACCTGGGAAAAGACTATTATTTGCTAACAGGGATCATTTTTAGGTTGAAGTTTTCACAGATGCGGATTGGGCTAGGAGATCTACATCCGGCTATTGTACCTTTGTTGGAGGAAACGCGGTGACTTAACGAGGTAAAAAACAGAGGGTTGTAGCAAGGAGTAGTGCTGAGGCAGAGTTCAGAGCAAATGCCCTTCGAATTTGTGAGGTAATCTGGATAAAAAGGCTTCTTGAAGATTTAAATACTTGGATTTCCTCTCATTTGAAGTTGTATGGTGACAACAAGTCAGCAATTGCCATAGCTCATAATTTGGTTCTACATGATAGAACCAAGCATGTGGAGATAAACAAGCACTTCATCAAAGAAACGATAGATAGTGGACAGATTTGTATGTCCTGTCTACCCACCACAGAACAAGCGGTAGACATCCTCACGAAAGGATTATCAAAGAAGCAATTTGTCAAGTTATGTTGCAAGCTGGCCATGGAAGACATTTTTCGTCCAACTTGAGAGGGAGTGTTGGAAAGTATTGACTAGGAGTGATTCTAGGAGTAAAATCCTATGAGGATTTCTAGGAATCAAATCCTTTTAACTGTTGTCTAATTGAGTTGACTAATTGATTAGCTAATTAGTAGGAATTTATTAGTTAACATTTATATTCTTAATTGTATCCCTGATTGTCGGCAGTCTCTTCTGTATATATATATGAGACCTATTGTAATTCTTTTGTAAGACAATTAATACAAATCAATATACAAAAATCTTCAAATCCTATCCATTAATGACAAATATTCTAACATAATGACAAATATTCTAACAAAAGTTTCGAAAATAATCAGCCTTGCCTGTCAGCAAAAAAGATACTTCCCCCAATCAGAATGGATAAAAATAAACGCTATCTTCCTCAATTCAGTTGAAACCAATGCTCATAAGGGCAGCCAACCAAAGATGAAAATCAAACATTATCCCGTAAATGATACACCATCTACCCACAATACTGCACTTCTCAGAATTCTTTGAATCCTCCTCATTAAGGAACTCATAATATTGCCATTGCCACCACAATGAAATTCCACGACTACAGATTTTATCCTTCTCTAAGAGCACTACAGTTTTCGACGAACAAAGACAAACAAGAATGCACAAAAATCCCTATTCATACTTGCAATCGGAAAAAAGATTATCCTCTATTCTCATACAAAACAAAATGATCCAATACCCTACACTTACACCATTGGAGTGACAAACACATACTAGGCCTTCTTTCCAAATCTAATCATAAGTATTAGTTTTTTAATGTGTAATAATCCAATCAGAATATGTGTTTTATGAGATCCTTTAGCATTCCAAAACATCAAGGATGGTACAGAAATAGGAATAATTGTACATATTAGAAGTCACCATCATTTGTAATGTGAACAATAGGTAAGTCATGTAAAGGATTTTTTCTGACAATGAGAAACCAATTATTCATGTTCAATGAAAATTTATAAGACTAAAGGATCTTCAGAGGTAAGCATCTTACATCTTCGTCGTAGAGAACACCCCAATGAGCATCAAGAACCTGATTCACTGGGAAGTCGTCATAAGGCTCCACAGGATATACATCACCCTTCATAAAAGAAATGAAATCTGTGTTTATAAGATATAACAATAGTTCGCAGAGGAGATTTACAACATACAGATACTAAGAAAAGAATACAGAACAATCATGATGCATATCCACTAGAGGAAGGCAGACAATAACTAAAAACATATAACAGATATATCAAACTATGTAACAGTTAGTTAAGTTACCGCTAGTAACACATATTGAAGAGACTAGAGAGTAAAGACTAAATTTCTCTCCTTGGGAAATAATAACACTATCCACTACCAAATAATTATGTTATAAGTTAGATGGGCTGAACCATTCATGCAGTGGCCACCTCAATTTTTCCTAACATCAAATGTTTGAATTTTCAAACAATTCAATCAGCAACTCCAGTGATTAGTAGAGCAGATTATGTAGGTTGATATCAGAGTGTTAAAAGATTTCTATGCAGAAGATACTTATTGAATATTTTACCGAGATTATTTAGCATATTCCATTTTGAAAAGAAGTGCACAGCTCTACAAAGTAATTCCTAATATGTGGAATTAAAAAAAGGAGAAGTGGCAAGCAAAGCCAGCTTAGTGGATTCAAAACTTTAATACCCTTGAGGATGTGCTGTCATTGGCATTCACTGATCTGCTATTTTTCACTACAACCCCACCATTCGGAATTTCCCCTTCAAGATCCGGATAAGACGTTGCAGAAAAATTCCAAAATGGAGCTGTCTCGCCCATCTTTTCTCGCCTCAGAGCAATCTGTATACAGAATTAAAATTGAATCTCTTTATACATAACAGTACTATAATAATATTAATGGGAAAACAATAAAATTAATTAATCTAGTTATCTAGATTGTAGTAATGGGTAAAGTTTTAATAACCAGTCACATTAATCACCAAAATCATGTATCTATAACCTTTTAAACTTAACTATTGATGGGAATTATGTTAATTTCAATACACCGGTTCTTTTTAGCTGTGAGTAATCCCAAAGAAGCTATTAACCTTTTCTTTTAACCTTGTAGATACTGGTATCTGAGAAGTTGGAATCATATTAGATGTTATACATAAACACAAAATGGTGTTTATACTTTATGGTGTTCTTGCTTGCCTTTAGTTTGAAGGATCCATAATCATCATCTTCAACATAACACTTTATGGAGTTGTGTGTATTTATTGATATTTAACAACTTTGGTTGCAAAACACTCTCAAGGTGAATTATTTTTTCAAAGCTTGTTCATTCGTATATAATTTCATGGTTGAATTAGTTTGTTCTTAAAATAGATTTACCGAATATGGATACAATACCTTTCCGGTTCTTGCAAGTTCTTTTATGCCAAACTTGCTAAAGTTTCTCAGAACAGCAACCATCTTTCCGGGATCTCCGGTGACCTAAAAAGTCCAAAAAGGACAAAAATAATTTTTACGAGAATGATTGGACCAAAAGAGAATTTTAAATACACCTATAAATCTTATATAATCTCATATAATTATAGCAATTGTTTTGAGGATTAGCAAAAGATTCAATGTCTACAAATATAGCCAAAGAGAAATAAAATACAAAAGAACATTAAACAGCAATAAAGCACAATCTCATGGTCAAAGCAGTACACTAAATTTCATGATCTCACCAATGTTTATAACAATGTATTTACTTGATCATGTGGCTGAACATAAATAATAGTTATCCATGTCAAAGTAAGAAACACGAAATTCATGATCATGATTGGTAAATTTCTCTTCGTGGTAAAGGAAAACCACATCTCAACTTTTTATGATTACCCCTGACCTGAAGAAAAATGAGCAGAAAAAGACATAATCGAACGATCAAACAAGTAAACACAAATAAAGTACACTGTTTTGCCTAAAGGTTTGTGACCACCAGCATACTGAGCAAAAATATTTTAGTATAATCACAGAAAAATAGAAGAAAGAGGGCACTCATATAAAATAGCCCCATATACTCCAAGACCTTCAATATAATTCTCTCCACTCTACAACCCTAGGAAAAGACAAATTAGTAGAAAATAAAAGAAAAATATCCTAATTTCAAATAACAGGATAACCCAAATTAGATCATTCCAAAACAATTAAATTTTCTGCTAATTAAAAATACGAAATTGCTAATACCTTTCAGATTTAACATTTTTTAAAATTTTCTATCATGTATCGTATTTAGTAGGTAGTAATGATCTTTATATAGCATATGTCATTGAGAGTAGAGGCCATTCAGATTTTGACATACATATCTAAGATAAAACCATATTAAAATTAGGTGTAATAAGATCATAACTGAAGCATATACACCAGACAAAAATATAAGAATATGACAATATACCTCAACAGTCAGTGAGTGTTCGGCTGTATCCACCACTTTTGCTCTGAAGATGTCTACTAACCACATGATCTAAAGATCAAGGCCAAGAAAGATTATGTGCTTGAATGCATAAAACAACAACAGAAGAAAATTAAAAGAAAATCCTTCTTTTTTCATAAGGTATAAACTGATCACTGGTTTATAAGTTTATAACACACACAAAAATTCTTCTAAGACTGACACACTAGTTACTTTTCACAACTCACCACATATTATAGTGCACATTGCAGATATGTGGGCATGGACTATCCTAAAGTTAGACATACCTTAGAGCAAAAGAGAATTTAAATAAAACTCTTGCAACAAATAAAAATTCCAAAATGCTAAATAATATATAATTCCTTTTACAGCAAAGCAGATCACTGATATAATTATATCTAATTCACATATATACACTTTTTGTGGACAGATTAAAACAATCTCTTGCAATGTTTAACATTCTCCAAATATACAAGCTATTGCACTGTTTAACATTCTCCAAATATTGGAAACAGAATCAATGGATGGAAGTTTAAATCAAATTCAATCAAATAGGAATCTGTCCTCCAAAGTAATAAGATCAAGTCTGAAAAGTTTTGTATAGAGTACATTTATCAAAATGTGCTCAAATCATAAAGTTCCAATTTCACTGGCATCATGTTTACAAGTGAATATTATTTATTTAATGTGACAAACTAAGATATAAATTCCTCATCCAACTAGAAAACAGTTCCAGTTTTTTAGATCAGAAGAGTCATTGCTTTTCAGAGCAGAATCCATAAGCATATTAACTTTATTATCTAAACAAATTCAGAAAAAAACAAAAGAAACATACTGCATCATTACCTCAGCACGCATACTTGGATCTGCATTAAGTTTTATAAGCATTAGTTCGCGTTCTACTAGGGGCTCTCTTGAGATGTCATCCACCTGATACATAAGTTACTTTACTGATAAGTAGAAAGTAAACAAACAAAAAGAGGGATGAGTCGTCTTCTCTTATTTCTCTTTTATTTCTCCTTTACCCTTCTCTTTCTTCCCTTTTCTTACCCACTTACGAAAATTAATGTTAAGTACAATGTGATCACTATGAACCTCTAAACTACAATTCTTCTACAAATTTTTCATGTCTTCATAAACGAAAAAAAAAAAAAACAGAAATAAGTGTTTCATTAAATTGTATTTAATTTAAGCTTTGTTATTATTTTTGGGATGAACTACTTAGGACAGACCAAAATCTCAAGTTAGATTACTTATATAGCATCAAAGCCTTTTACACCTACTAAAAAAAAAATAAAGGAAAAAGAAAAACTTTTAGACATCATTTTAGCCTACAGCACACAGCTCAAACATGACACATGACAAGGGCCACAAGTAAGTAGTAACTGGGGGTGTTACTGCTGAATATTGATCGATTATTTCAATTCAAAAGTATTATTTACAGTATAATTGAGTGCTCCACCTAATAACTTGAGCTTATAATTTGGATTCATAATAGAAATAAAGTACAAACATTCCTTCCATTACATTTTCATTGTAAGAAAACTCTATTGTCATTGACACACACACAAAAAAAAAAGAACACCAGGCACTATAATTAAGGAAAAAAAAAGCAAATCAAAAGGTCAACAAGGGTTAGTCTTAACCTTTAAGACATTGACAAGCTTGTTAAGTTGCTCCACAACTTGTTGTAAAACCCTTTCAGTTCCACAGACTACTATGGTAAAGAGAGCCCTGTCCTTGTTCAAACCCACAGCAAGGGACTCAATATTGTAACCTCTCCTAGCAAAAACCCCAGCAATCCTGTTTATTATTCCACTCTCGTCACCAACAAAAACTGAAATCGTGTGACGTTTCATCCTGAAATAAATGAAATGTATATTAAAACCAGAGTAAACATACTAAACATCCCCACTAGAAGGCAGTAGGAATTGAAGTTACTATGAGCTTCTATCCACCTCTTTCTTCCTATTAGACATGTCAAAACCCAATGCGAGTCAAAAATAAATGTCAATTGACAAAGTAAAGATTAATAAATGTAAACCAGAGAGCAATCACTTAGTTACATTTGAATGAAAACTGGTAATCACATGATGCATATCAAAATTTACAACTAAAACATGAATAACTCAACAATTGCAATTTACAAAACAGGATACAGCTACCCATGTAACAGCTAAATCAAACAAATGTTGTAAACAACTTTACATTCACTTGGTAATTAAACCCGCTTAGAAATCTTAAAATATAATAATATATAGATAAAATTAGCATAGCAAAAAAAAAATAAAAATTGGACTGACCTAAGGGAAAAAAACATCACTAAAGATCATATGAAACCCCTAGGCAGTATAGCAAAATTAAAATAACAGTACATTTTGCTCATTAAGTTGCTATAAAGATGTAACTTTATTGATGAGAATAGTAAAAAGAGAAACAAAATTAATCAACTGACCCATTTAATAAAGATACATGCAGGTAGGAAACCCACAGTATTAACCCAAAAAAAATCCAACAAAAAGAAATCTCCAGTTACATGACTAAAACAAGCAAAACAACAGCAAAAACTCACTTGGAGCTGGTCAGAGGAGGCAGAGACTGTGAAACAGGAACTGCATTGTGACTGCCGCTAGAACTAGCACAGACCAATTGGAGTTTCTTTGAAGATAACTCACCAACACTACTTAAACTACTGGTACCACCAACCCTCCATATCTCTGGTGATGGTCTCCAAAATGGTACAAAATCAGAGCTTCTGGTGAAAACTTCACCACCCAAATTCAGTTTCGGAGACGGGTTCACGGCAGCCGCCATAGTTACTGGTTATGGAGAGAGAAAGATGGGATTTTTTGGAGGGGAGAGATTGTAATGAGAAGTGGAGAATAGATAGTCATCATAAGAGTGAGTGAGCGGGTCTTGAAGTGTTATACATGTGGTGTGGACAGTGTACGGTGGACCGGACATTATAAAAGCCTAACTCTTTGTTGTTAGTTTGTTACACGAGCTCATTTTTTATTTAATATTTAATTTGGTCTGTCAGTTATGGTTTTTTTTTTTAAGAATCAATAATTGTCATTTATGATTTATAAAGAGATAGTATCATTTTCTCCCCTAAATTATGACCTAATAGTAAATTTCCCCCTATATTTTGTTTATTAGCCATTCTCCCCTCTAGAACTGAAAATATCCGTCATATTCCCCATTCCCGTTAGTTTTTCCGTCAAAAATGTTAATTTTCATATTAAAAGACATTTTTTCCCTTGAATATTTGAGGTTAGTGAGAAAATACAATTATGCCCTAAAACTCAAATTATAAAAAAAAAAAACTGAAAAATAAAATAAAAATGGTGGAGATTCAGCATCCCTCTAAGATCTCCAAATCGATTTCAATTTTTCATAATTTCTTTCCTTATCAGTTTTGATTTTTTATTATTTCTAATCACCAAAATATAAAACCTAGATTCTGAAACCAATAATTTTCAATTCCATTCACCATAAAAAATTATTTTAATTTCAAATGATTCAACACCATTCAATTTTCCAGAATTTCTTTCCATATCAACATTCAACACCAGAAACCAACACACATCCATCTCCAAAACCAAAACTCACCACCATGCCAATCATCAAACCTTAACCCTCAAATCCAAAAGCAAACCCATCAACCACACCATCACTAGCTTAAATCCAACCAAGCCCATATACCATAACCACACCCGTTGCCGCCGTGAAACGGCCATCAATTCACCTCGCGGCGGCAGTTACCCATCTATTAAAGGAAAAAAAAGAGCGAAAAGCGAGATATGAAGAAAGAGGAGGGATCCATGACGAGAGGAGATCGACGTTTATCACTAAAATCCTAGCCACCCACAAACATCGCCATATACTATCAACAACCGCCAAACACGACCGCCCCCTAACCCAAACCAAACACCCACTGTCAAATCTAAAACCGAATCCGATCAAACCCCCACCGTCAACCAGCGACGAGAAGAGATCAAAATGAGATCTGGGCTCTTTCTTGCCGGCGGCCCCAAACCAACGAAGAAGAATTAGAGAGAGATAAAGAAATAAAGGAAATGGATTTGGTTTGCATTGATTTGAGTAGGCGGGGCTGGTTGTCGTCTTATTCGTGCCTGCGAGTTGGAGCACCGATAGACACTAGTGGGGTCATTGGGAAGGTGAAGAAGATGGAGGATTTGGTGATTGTTTTTTTTAGCGTTGTTTTGTGTGTAGTGTTGATAATGGTGCCAATTAATGTGTATTGTTGATTTTACCATTTTACCCTCCCATATAAATTCTCATTCAGATTCATGTGGTGAAGTCACCATTTTACCCCTAAAGTCAACAATAACTTAACAGTCAACTATCCAATTTAACGAAAAAACTAACATGAAGGGGGAATATGGGGAATATTTTCAGTTCTAGGAGGGAGAATGGCCAATAAGCAAAATACATGGGAAAAAATTATTAATACGTTATAATATAGGGGGGATGATACTATTTCATTTATAAATCTTTATCGGATACTTTTTTGGGCCAAAACCATAAATAGTCCTAAAATAGGAGAGTGTTCAAAGATATTATTTCTCAAAAACTTCGATATTTTTATCTAAGAGAAATAATTATTGGACAAAAATACTCTTAGTGCATTCATGACAAGTAAGAGAGGGAGATTTTATTTTTGTCATCTTCATTTACCTCCGTTGATGGAGCCATTAGTTGATGTATATGATGGGGTGGACAATGGAAGTCCGTTCGACTTCCATATGAATTTTTTTTCAGATCTTCAAGTGGAGATCTGTTTCCAAAAACTTTACACGATGAAATATCAACATTATTACATGATGAACTATTAATATCTTTACACAATGTTGATATTTCATCGTGTAAGGTTTTTGGAAATATTTTCAAATAACTTTTAAAAGGAAAATCGATATCAAATTTTCTCTCACAATACCGTTGTAATCGTTTCAACAAGGAGAACAAAATTTCGAAGAGATAAAATTGTAGAGAAAGAAATACGAATGAATGAAAAAACAAGAAAAAGCTATAAAGAGAGAGAAAGTGAGATTCAAGTTATTAAAATTGACGAGGGAGAAAACTTAAAAGAGAAAAGAAAGTAATTAAAGACGAAGGATATGGAAGCTAAGTCAACAAAAAAAAGTTAAGGACATTTTCGTTAAGCCATCTATAAATATGGATAAAAACATTTAACTTATTGAGAGCGGATAAATATGAACAACATCGTAACTTCAGGGATAGATACCGAATTTCCTCTTCTTCTTTTTTTTTTAAAAAGATTTCTTTGTTGGGCACTAAAATTATATAAAGCTGGAACAACAAGGAGATATTTGCAGCATGAAAAAAAGATATACCTAAAAAAAATGAATTTACTTATTTCTTTAGGTAGCTCAGTAGCTCACGGTTTGCCAATATGCCACTCAAAATTAGGCCAAAAATGTTATGTGACATTGTGCTTGTTTGGTTGAGCTTTCTACTGGTTCAAAAGGTCTACGAACGTCTATTTATATTTTTTAGAGTTGTTTGGTTGGTCTTTTAAGAATATCTATTTTTAATTGAGTAGAGACTAGTAGAGTTTAAACCTCTACTAGACAAAAGCTCATGGGGAGGTACTTCTCCAAATAGACATTTAAAAAAAAAAAAAGTCTACCAACCAAACAATTATATATATTTTTAAAAAAACTCTATTTCTAATAGATCTACTTGTAGTAGACCTTTTACTAATAGAGGTTTTTCAAAAGCTCAACCAAAAAAGTTTGATGTCTTATATTGTTTCTCAAAATGGGATAATTGAGTAATCACAGAATCTTTCGAGAGGACGAGAATAACTGGCACGAGACGAGTCCTATATCAATAAATGAAAAAAAATTGAAAAAAAAAATAATCTAATATTTAAGATGTATTTAGTAAGATTATTTTAAAAACATATTTTTCAATATATTATAAAAATAAAAATAATATAACAAATTAAAATAATCAACTAATTCACAATAGGGGTCGATAAATTATTGGCACCATTTGGGGAGAGGGGATACTAATGTATGTTTAAAAGGCACAATTTAGTGTGATCGGATAAAAATACCCCGAACTGTTGAAAAAGATAGAAAGTTGTCGTTTTGTTAGAGTGAAAAAAGCTAGAGTGAGAAAGAGACCGATGACAACAGAATCAACAGCGAAGTGACCGGAACGTGAACGAGAATACACCAAATTTGTTGCGATTGACAGAGGTAATTTCTGTTCATTTTTTTTTCTAGATTTTGTAGTCGATAACTTGTCATTGCATGTTAGACTTGTGTTTGTTGATTGAATTCGTAGATTAGGGTTGAAAACGATATATGAGAATGGTTGTGGCTTAGGTTAGGGTTTGAAATTAGATTGAATATGTGATGAGGAAGATGAAATTCTGGGTATCGATGAATTTTAATTTTGAGAAATTTTGAAATCGAGATTTTTTTTAGTGAAATCGAGGTTTTTTGGAACAAGATTGAGGATTTTTAAGTAAGAATTGAGAAGATTTTTTAAAGAATCGAGCATATTTTTCAAACGATCGAGATTATTTTTAAAAGATCGAGAATATTTTTCAAACGATCGAGATTACTTTCAAAAGATCGAGAATATTTTTCAAACGATCGAGATTATTTTTCAAAAGATCGAGAATATTTTCAAACGATCTAGATCATTTTCAAAATATCGATAATATTTTTCAATCGATATTTTGAAAATGATCGAGATTATTTTTCAAAAGATCGAGAATATTTTCAAACGATCGAGATTATTTTTAAAAGTTCGAGAATTTTTTAAACGATCGAGATTATTTTTCTAAAGATCGAGAATATCTTTCAAATGATCGAGAATATCTTTCAAATGATCGAGATTATTTTTCAAAAGATCGAGAATATTTTCAAATGATCGAGATTATTTTCAAAAGTTCGAGAATATTTTTCAAACGATTGAGATTATTTTCAAACGATCGAGAATATTTTTCAAAAGATCGATAATATTTTCAAAAGATCGATAATATTTTTCAAAATATCGATAATATTTTTCAAACGATCGAGAATATCTTTCAAACGATCGAGAATATCTTTCAAACGATCGAGATTATTCTTCAAAAGATCGAGAATATTTTTCAAATGATCGAGATTATTTTTCAAAAGATCGTGAATATTTTCAAATGATAGAGATTATTTTTAAAAGATCGAGATTATTTTCAAAAGATCGATAATATTTTTCAGAAGATCGATAATATTTTCCAAACGATCGAGATTATTTTCAAAAGGTCGAGAATATTTTTCAAACGATCGAGATTAATTTTCAAACGATCGAGATTATTTTTCAAACGATCGAGATTATTTTCAAACGATCGAGAATATTATCAAAGGATCGAGAATATATTTCATAGAACCGAGTTTTTTCCAGTTTACTTATGTATTGTTTCTGTGATATTGCAAATGAGGAGCAAGTTGAAGGATTTCCTTAAAACTCCAGAGGGAGATTGATTCAAGGGAAAATTGACTCGACACGACAATTTTGAAGCCCTCGCCCGTATAGACGGTGCATTGAATCGGGTCCCAAAAGATTTTGCTGTTGAGGATCGGTGTCGGTTCATGGCGTCCTGTTTCGGGCATTTCATGTCGATACACTGGGAGATAAAGTTTTCTGGTGATGTTATCCATCGATTGTTGTTGCAGGAGTTGGACCATAACGTGCCAACAGATGAGATGCGGCTCCTGTTAGGGTGCCATATGGTGAGGTTTTCGAAGGTGAAATTTTGCCTCATCACCGGATTACGTTTTGGAGTTGTACTGGACACTGGTCTGTATGCTGCAGTGGAGAATGACATACATCAGCGGTACTTTTCTAGAGCCGATGAGGTATTGTTAGAGGAGTTGAGGGTTGTTCTTACCCTCGGAGAATTTCAAGAGGTGTACGATGCTGTGAAGTCGTGTCTCATATACATGCTGAACTGGATATTGATGGGGGTGGACGAGAGATTCAAGATTCCAGTTTGGCAATTTCGGTTAGTGGAGGACCTCACTGTCTTCGATGCTTTCCCATGGGGTGCCCACGTATATAGGCATTCTATTTTGTCATTCAAGCATGTGTTACCCCGACGACGTGAGGAGAGAGGCCAGCAGTCACAGGGCGATGTTGTACATACCATTGAGGGGTACAACATTTACAGTCTATCACATGCTCTATTGGTATGAACTTAGAATTACAACATGTACTTTATATTTTGTTGCCAAAATTTATGACATTCTAATCGTACTTATCTTTAACGCAGACATTTAATTTCGAGGTGATCCCCGATCTGGGCATTGAGTTTGACACCCGAAGGGTTACGAAGCTTTCTCCTCGTATGTTGAAGTGAGAGTTAACAAAACAACCTAGAGGGAAAAAGCTGGCCAAGATTTTCAGTTCTTTGGTATGTATTTAATTTGTTAATCGGTATATTAGTTACTATGTTTACAATGACATTCCTCTAACTAAGTTTTCAGATGTTTGCGATGGAGGAAATCGTACCGACAGCAGCTGAGGAGGGAGCACCGTACTTCGTATGCCTAAGCGATGGGGGGCGTATGTATGTAGAGGAGGATAGGGTTCACTTTTCGTCCGTCTCTGATCAGACTACTGTTGGCGGGAGCCATGAAGATGGTTCGAAGGAGAAGGGTGAGGGAGAGATGAGCAATGATACGGAGGCTTCTGACCCATGGGGCATGAGTTTCAGTGCCATAGACACTGACGGATCTGAGCCGTCTCCTCGGTGAGTAAGGCATAGAAGGGTTCGGTCTACCAACCCCGGACCTGGTGCATCTAGAAGGGATTCCCGTACAGACGTTGGACGCGATATGGAGGTAAGTTGAGATGATAGTTTTGTTTTTATTAACGCGACCTATAGAGTGTTTTAGTACTAACAATGTTGACATGAATTCAGGCCCCATGGGAACATTATTTCAACGAGTTACGTGAAGCCCTCTGAAAGAGTGAGGATGATCGACAGCTGCAGTACCGGGAGTTGCTAGATATGATCTGAATCCCGTGTTCCCCAGCAGAAGAAATTGTAAGACATTTTGTTTTCATTTACTTTGAGATTGAGTTATTAAAAGATTATTGTTTTATTAATGCATGTTAATGTGTCCAACTGTAGGGGTAACTGTGGTCCCCACACGTTGAGATTGATCGAGTACATTCTGGCAGACAAGAATGATTTTTATTGGTTGGACTACGATATGGAGATCGTTCGGAAGAAGATGACAGTTGAGATTTTTTCAAAATCCCGGCCCGTTTAGTTTTATGTAGTAATTCTTCTGTATATGTACCATTTTTTTGTATAAAAATGTTTACATTTAAATAAAATTTTAATTTAATTTTTGTTTCCTTTTCAACTATCATAAATCACAAGTGTAACACTAATTGGAAATCCTATTTAATTAAAATTGAAATTCAGTTATTGAACAAGTCATACGAGTACAAATTTTCACAATGTTATCATCATAACGCCTAAAATCATTCCACGGTAGAGTCTCTAGTAGGGCACGTCTGTCTGTTGTGACCAACTGTATGACAGATGCTACACTTGCGTCTGTATTCCTCAAGAACAACTCTGCTCGGACTTTCATTAATCAAAGCTGGGTTAGAACATCTCCTGTAATTATGCCCTGGTTGTCCACATCTTCTACAGTTTTGTGTAGTTTTCCTCTCCGAAGACGAGATATGTTGACCCGCCCTCGAGCGGCCTGCTTGTCTCCTGGAGATTGGATTCAAAACCACCCTCTCAGCAATGTTAGATGGCACAACCCAAGTGGAAGGATGTCCAACCGGTATAATAGGAACTGAGTACGTGCCAATAAGTGTCTGTCTCTTGTAGTAGTCCACACACAGGGATATGAAATCCATGTTTCGGTCTCTGTAAAAACAATGAGATTCACATTGCAGTAATATTAACCGTACACTAAAATGTATGATATACATTGCGGCAGCGAGCGTGTGAGAACATGGAAGATGGTCCATTTGGAATTTATTGCATGTGCAGGTCTTTCGGACTAAGTCAACAGTCCACTGTTTTCCATACCGCTTCACAGAGAATATGTTCCAGTCAACTGGATTTTTCGGTCATAAAATTACACTTTTTCATGGGTATTAGGATCACAATATGTGTTGCGTCGGTCAACTGATGATGCATGGACTGTGTAGCGATATGACTATCGTGAAACGGACGTTGTAGCATATTCCTAATGAACTCTACCAGAGTCAACATAGGCAGTTGTCGTGCAAATTTTAGGCATGAGTTTATGCATTCTGCAACATTTGTTGTCATCACCCTGTACCTCCTGTTGGGGCAGTGTACACGGGACCACTTGTGTGGACCGGCATCAATTACATAATCATATGCATTCGAGTGTAAGTTTCGTAACTCTTCCATATGTCGGTTATATTCCAACTCGGTGTATGCTCGGGTTGCTTTGTCCATTATTGTGGCAACATCCTTTATGTGATGCTTTTTAATATTTTCAAAAAAGTGCCAGCAACATATGGTATTGGTGGCATAAGAAAACACTTTAGAAATCCTTGCTTCAATGCTTGAATGACGATCATAAATGAATACCAAATCATCTATATGGCCAAAGGCACCTCTCAAGCAATCCAAAAACCACTCTCATGATATGTTGTTTTCTGAGTCACCGTACCTAAAAGCAATGGGATAAACATGTTCATTCCTATCTTGTGCAGTTGTAACAAAAATTGTACCCCCGAATCTTCCCTTTAAATGGGTACCATCAATGGCAATAACTGGACGCAGACACCTCTGGAATCCTCTAAGTGAGGCACCCAATGACATGAAAAAGTAAAGGAATTTACCATTTTCGTCGCACTGTAAGTCAGTGATTGTTCCGGGATTTTTTTCTTTCAACACGTAACCGAATGATGGCATTAGTTGGAATGTTTCCTCATGTGTTCCATAGGTCAGTGACAACGCATAATCGAGAGCTTGATATGCCTTACTGTACATGATTTGAATGCCGTACATTGTTTTCATGTCGACGATTATGTCTTTCGGTCGCATTAGTCGACCATCTTATTTTTACAATCTAGGTGCAACCACTTCTCCAATTATGACTGCACTAGCTTGTCAATAGCGGTGGTGAATCTTCTCTAACGGACAAGTGTGTTCATTGACAAAACTTCTTACTTGGAAGTATGTCGCTTCATCTCTCCTCACCGCTCTTAACTTCCACGTACAGTTGTCCATCAAACAAACCAGATGTAACATTATCTTGTTCGACCTTTTCACCTTCCACTCGAAGTTGTGCAGCATTGCAAAATGCCCAACCAATCTCTTTAAATCCTTTTTACTAGGAAAAAATTGCCATTTATATATCATGCTTATATGTTCATCTTCTACCAAGTTCCTGTTTCCACCCATACCAAAAGAGTACGATTCTGCTCCTGAAATTACCCACGTTATGGCATTGTCAAAATCAGCTTCAGTTACATTATGCCAGACCTCAGAGGTCCCAACTATATCTACTGCACTAGAACTACATCTGTGTACACGTCTTGCACGTTTTTCTATTTAGACAGGTTCTTCATCTTCCTCACTGTTCGCTACATTATTTACCATATGCAAATTTGCCTCATTAGCCACTTCATGAATTGGCCTAAAATTTGGTTCATTGTTCTGCTCATTATTCATGTCATTGTACATATCATTGTATTGGTGATTGTACTGCCCAACATTCATTTCAATTTGACAACCAAAGAACTCGTCCAATTGAGGTCCGGCTATATAACCATGGTCGGCTACTTCCGGTGGGACACCACACATGTTTTGCTGCTCTTCGTTCCCACTTCTTTCTGTGAACAATTGGTTGCTTCCACCTGACGATCGAAATTGTTGGGTGTTTCCACGAGCAGAGGTATCTTCAGCTATCACATTTGTTGTTGCCCTCTCAATTATACTAACACATACTTGATGGATCACCCTATCTTCCCCTAGCATAAACAAAACATCATCATCGTTTCTTATAAATGTGCGACATGTTGTCCCGAAAACAATTGATATAGAGTGTAGATCAGCAATGTATTTGTTCACATTGTACTTCATAACGGTTTGCACGATCGACACCAGCTCTTCGTAAGTCATATTCTTTGACACATACATTCCTTGGTTATCGGAACCAAAAAACCTCTGACTTCCATCAGGTAATTGCTCTCATCGACCGTAACTTATGATCATTCACCTTCCCCAATTTATTCTCAAGTTTATGGTACCATTTATTCTCATGTTTATTGCTAATGTCTTTTCATATTTGTAACTATTATATTGTGAGCCTATAAAATGGAGGACTCACCAAGTTGTAAACACCATTGAGAAGTGAATAAAATATTATATTTATATGTTAACTTTTCCTTGATTTCTTCTTGTGTTCTTGTGCTATTACTATTGATTTCATTTCATGTTATCAGCACGAAGTAGCTCCGATCAGGTAAATATTCTTCTTTATTTATTCTTTTTCACAAGGTATGAAAAGTATATATGTTGTAATTTGTTATTGACTCACAATAACAATATTCATCAATTTTACAATTACAAAATATTATGGAATTAACAAGTATGTTCCTACCCTTACATATTCTGTTATAAATTCGACATATTTGTGTTTAGGAATTTCTAATAATCATTTTTGTGATTTAGTTAGCAGAATATGTCAAACATCATAAAACTTGAATTTGCTGCTCTTGACATTTCTGGTGACAACTATTTGTCTTGGATTCTTGATGTTGAAATTCATCTTGATGCTAAAAATCTGGGAGAAACAATTAAAGAAAAAAAATGAAGCATTTTCACAGGACCGTGCTAGAGCAATGATTTTCCTTCGGCACCATCTCCACGAAGGATTGAAATCTGAGTACCTTACTGTTAAAGATCCATTTGAGCTTTGGAAAAATTAAGAATAGAGATTTAATCACCAAAAAACGGTGATACTTCCTAATGCTCGTTATGCTTGGATGCACTTACAATTGCAAGATTTCAAATCGGTCCATAAGTATAATTCTTCATTATTTAAGATTGTTTCTCAATTAAAATTATGTGGAGAGACAATAACTGAATAAGACATGCTAGAAAAAATATTTTCTACTTTTCATGCCTCGAATTTGTTCCTGCAACAACAATATCGAGAGCGTAGATTTACCAAATATTCTAAGTTAATTTCATGTTTTCTTGTGGCTGAGCAAAATAATGAGCTTTTGATGAAAAATCACCAATCTCGCCCAATTGGAACTATAGCATTCCCATAAGCGAATGCTAACTCATCAAATAACCGTGACGGTTATCGTGGGCGTGGATGTGGCCGTAGCCGTGGGCGTGATTGTGGTCATTATTAAGGCCGAGAGGGTCATAATTATAAATCTAAACCAAACCACCATAAGTGGAATAACAATTATGGAAAACAAGAAAAGAGGAAATATTTTCAAAACAAACCCTCTAAAAATCATGACAATGCTTGTTTCCGATGTGGAGTAAAAGGGCATTGGTCGTGTACCTGTCGTACGCCTAAACATCTTGTGGAACTTTATCAAGCATCATTGAAGACAAAAGGAAAAGAGGTGGAAACAAATTTCATTAATCATGTTGAGCCAGTTGACATAACTCACCTGGACGTTTCAGATTTCTTTGAGGACCCAAATGGGAACATTGGCCACTTGATTGGAGATGGAAATGTTAATACCAATTAGCATTTTTATTAAATTATTTTCAATGTGTTTTTCATTATGTTCTGGTGTGTTACTAGTGCTTAATTTTCATTATGTTTAAGTTTTTTTTAGTGCTCTAGAGTATTTTGCATGTGATTATAATAAAATTCCCTATAGTGTGGGTTTTGAGGAAATAAATTTATCTTATAATTCGGTTTGCTTTTAATAAAGTTTGAATTTTATATTTTCAATTTTTTCTTAATTAACCTGTAATCTCCTCAATTTTTATTTTATTTTATTTTATTTATGTTAACTTAAATTTATATATGATGTAGGACATGAGGAAGTTGCAGCCGTGGGAATCAGTCATGAGGAAGTTGATATTATTAGTTAGTTTACTTGTTAGTTGAATTTTCTTGTTTTGCAAGACATTAGTTGTTAGTTTTGAAAATAGGAAATAAATCAAACCTGTTTGATATTAGTTTTTTTTTAGTCCGTTTAGGATTAGGAAATAAATCAAACCTGTTTGATATTAGTTTTTCAGTCTGTTTAGGATTAGGAAATAAATCAAACTTGTTTGATATTAGTTGATTCTATTTATTTTCTATTTAAGCAAAGAGTCAGGGAGGTTGTAGGAATTATTATTATTCATTCATCAATAAAATTGTTCTTTGAACACAACTCTCTCGTGGATTCGAGATTATTTAGCTTCCGCTACGTCAAGTGGTATCAGAGCCTACGCACTCAGCAAAATTTCTGATGGCGTGCGACGATATTGGGAGTAATCGTTCAACCGACGACGATCAGCGAATAAGGGCAATAGCAACCGGGGTTGTTACTGCCGCCATCAATGGCATTCGTCCACTAATCGATGGGGTTCCGTTACTGCAGGCTCAGCTTGAGGAGGTTTTTCAAAGATTAGAGGTGTTGTCCCCTAATGGCAACAGGGTAGACGACCAGCGACGTAGAGGGGCAGATGAGATCACTCGTGGCCCGACGTCCTTGACACGTAATCCTGAAAACACACCGCAAGTCCAAAACACACAATCGCTATCCATGTTTTCGTCCCCAAATTCTCAATTGATGAAATCTGAAAATCAGGCTCCGAGGAGAACCCAAGGTGACCGAGATTATAAACTTAATATGGAGATGCCAATCTTCAAAGGAACACAGAACGTGGATGAATTTTTCTCTTGGATTGACGAGGTTGAGACAGGATTTGGGGTGATGGACTGTTCTGAAGACCGAAAACTCAAAGTGGTGGCCAATAAATTGAAAGGATCGGCTGCAGCATATTGGAAGTACCTGAAAAACAAGCGAGTGCTGGACAGAAAACCTCCGATTGCAACGTGGGAGAAGATGAAAAGTAAATTCATGGGTAAGTTCCTACCTCCTGATTATGAGCAGCGTTTATATGTACAATTACAGAACTGCAAACAGGGGAATCGGACTGTGGAAGAATACATCGATGAGTTCATTCGACTAAATTCGCGGAACTTGCTGCCAGACAATGAAAACATGAAAATCGCAAGGTTTAGAGGAGGTTTGAAACGGGAAATACAAGACCAAATGAAGATGCTTAATACATTCACGCTCGGACAAGCTTTCGATTTGACACGAAAGGCTGAAGAGCCCATCCGAGCACCTCTTGTGCGAACCAAGTTCACAACCCAGCAGTTCCAAGCAGGTCCAAGCAAAGTAACGCCAACAACTGAACCAGCCACTGAGATCGTGACTACTGATGGTCGACCAAAGAGATCTGCTCCACAACAAGCACCGAATCTTTATGCTAAACTAATGCCCTCACTATGCTACAGATGTCACCAACCTGGACACCGTTCGAATCATTGCCTACAAAGACCTGCTGTCAATGTTGTTGAAGGTGACTGTGAAGAAGAATGGGACAATGGCCAGGAAACAAAGGTGGTCGATGGAATTGAGGAGGGTGAGGATGACGACTTCGTTGGAATGGTGATGCATCAACCGTGTGAAAGTCAAACAAAAACAAAATTATTATTAAAGAAATCTACACAGCACAGCTCGGCAGAAAATCTGGAAGCAAAAAAGATGAAGACAAAAAAAAAATTGTATCGTTCACAGGGTTTTCTTGACACCAAAAAGGGGACCAGAACTTTCGACTCGCCATCAAGTCTTTCGAACCAATACCCTTATCAATGGGGTGATAGCGAAGGTAGTGATAGACACAGGTAGGTCAGAGAACTTGGTGTCCAAAGAGCTGGTTCGAAAGGTGAAACTGTCCACTGCGAAACACCCACAACCCTATGGCCTGCGTTGGATTCGAAAGGTGGAAGGCGCTGCTGATGTAGTCGATAAAGTGTGCAAAGTACCGCTATCAATTGGTAAGAATTACAAAGATGAGATTGTGTGTGATGTAGTGGTTATGGATGCTTGCCAGATTTTGTTAGGAAGACCATGGCAATACGATGTGGACATCAGTTTCAAAGGAAGAGCCAATACCTTCGAATTCTGGTGGAAAGGGAAACAAATCATATTAAAACCACCTACTTTGAAGACAGAAACCCGGCAAGAGGAAGAATAAAATTTCCTAGCCATGGCAACAACTCATATGACCGAGGAATGCCAAGCTTGTGCGTTGTTAGCTCAAGAGGATGACATGGAAGAGGAAACAATACCCGAAAAGGTTTTTCCTTTGGTGACCGAGTTTTCTGACCTTACACCAAAAGAACTACCAATGGGATTACCACCAATGCGAGAAATACAACATCAAATTGATCTGATTCTAGGAGCGAGTCTACCAAACCTAGCACACTATAGGATGAGTCCACAACAACACAAGATACTACAAAGTCAAGTTGATGATTTGTTACAGAATGGATACATCCAGGAGAGCAAGAGCCCTTGTGCAGTGCCTGCATTACTAGTACCCAAGAAAGATGGAACTTGGCGAATGTGTATTGACAGCCGGGCAATCACTAAAATTACAATCCGTTACCGGCACCCGATACCCACAATCCAAGACATGGTCGACCAATTAGGAGGAGCAAAAGTGTTCTCCAAAATTGACCTGCGAAGCGAGTACCATCAGATTCGGATTAGGCCGGGAGACGAGTGGAAAACCGCGTTTAAAACGCTTGAAGGGTTGTACGAATGGTCCGTGATGCCATTCGGTCTCTCCAACGCTCCAAGCACTTTTATGAGACTCATGAATCAGGTACTGAGACCTTTTTCATGCAAATTTGTCGTTGTTTACTTCGACGATATTCTTATTTACAGCCCAGATGAAGAGACACACTTGAGACACCTGAGAGAAGTGTTAATAGTACTGCGAAAAAATCACTTGTACGTGGACAAGAAGAAGTGTAATTTCTTGCAAGACCAATTGGTTTTTTTGGGGTTTATCGTGGGAAAGAATGGGGTCCAAGTGGATGAGGCAAAGGTCAAGGGAATTCGTGAATGGCCGACCCCATCAACGGTGACAGACGTGCGAAGCTTCCATGGGTTAGCAACATTCTACCGAAGGTTCATTCGAAATTTCAGCAACTTGGCAGCACCATTGACTGAATACACAAAAAAAGGCCGTTTTCGTTGGGCAGAAGAGCAAGAAACAAGCTTCGCGCTACTGAAAGAGAAACTAAGCACAGCACCTGT
Source organism: Dipteronia dyeriana (assembly GCA_032871835.1). NCBI lineage: Eukaryota > Viridiplantae > Streptophyta > Magnoliopsida > Sapindales > Sapindaceae > Dipteronia > Dipteronia dyeriana. Next base: position 47,179,633 of record CM065303.1, on the reverse strand, counting down.
CCTCGCATTACCAGATTTTGACAAGTTATTCGAAGTCGATTGTGATGCTTCAGGAAAGGGAATTTGGGCCGTTTTATCTCAAGAAGGTAGACCGGTGGAATTTTTTAGTGAAAAATTAAGTGACATGAGACAGCGATGGACGACCTACGAAAAAGAATTTTATGTTGTCTACCGAGCTCTCATGCACTGGCAGCATTACTTGATCCAAAAGGAATTCGTGTTGTACAGTGATCATCAAGCTCTGAAATTCATCAACAACCAACACCACATGAACAACATGCATGCACGGTGGATCACATACATGCAAAAAATTACCTTTTCCCTAAAACACAAAGTTGGACTGATGAACAAAGTTGCTGATGCATTGAGTAGGCGGACCACACTGCTGGTAACGATAGAAGCTGAGATCACTGGTTTTGAGACTTTGAAAGACCAATATGTCACTGATGAGGACTTCAAGGAAGTGTGGGACAAGGGCAGCACTCACCAAAATGTAGGTGACTTCCTGATACACGATGGATATTTATTTAAATCCAATAAATTATGCATTCCAAAATGGTCATTGCGGGAGAAGATTATGCGGGAACTTCATGGAGGTGGATTGGGCGGTCACTTGGGACGTGACAAGACAATCACGTTGATCACCGACCGATATTACTGGCCGCAACTGAAGAGATACGTGGGGAAAATCGTCCAACACTGTCGAGTGTGTCAGGAATCGAAAGGACAGTCCCAAAATACCGGTTTGTATACTCCCCTGCCCGTTCCGAAAACAATTTGGGAAGATTTATCGATGGACTTTGTGCTTGGATTACCACGAACTCAGAGGGGAAAAGATTCCATCATGGTTGTGGTCGACCGATTTTCAAAAATGGCGCATTTCGTCGCCTGTAAAAAGACTGCAGATGCAAGCAATGTTGCCGACTTGTTTTTTCACGAAGTGGTGCGTTTACATGGAGTTCCAAAGACCATCACATCAGATCGTGACGTCAAATTCGTAAGCCATTTTTGGAGGACCTTGTGGAAGAAATTTGATACCCAATTGCAGTTCAGCAGTGCTTTCCATCCACAAACTGAGGTGGTAAACCGTACTTTGGGTAATATGTTACGATGTATCAGCGGAGAAAAGCCAAAACGATGGGATCTTGACCTGGCTCAAGCAGAATTTGCATACAACAGTATGACCAATCGCTCGAAGAATAAAACTCCTTTTGAAGTCGTATATACTCAGCAGCCAAAACACGCGATGGACCTGGTCACATTACCAATCCAACCAAAATTCAGTAAAGCTGGAGAAAATCTAGCTGAACGGATTCAACAACTACATTCGAAAGTGCAAGCTAGCTTGGAGGCTGCTAATTCTGCTTATAAAACTGTTGCAGACCAGCATCGGCGCAAGAAAGAGTTCGCAGAGGGAGATTTGGTGATGGCCTATTTGAGGAAAAATCGGTTTCCTGGAATCCGAACTAAGCTACATAAACGAAAGTATGGACCTTTCAGGGTCGCCAAGAAAATTAATGACAATGCCTATATCCTACAGCTGCCAGATAATTGGAACATCTCCAATACGTTCAATGTAGCCGATCTTTCGGAGTACCATGAGGACGTGCCCTTGTATTCGAATGACTCGGGATGAGTTTGTTTCCAAGAGGAGGAGACTGATGTAGGACATGAGGAAGTTGCAGCTGTGGGAATCAGTCATGAGGAAGTTGATATTGTTAGTTAGTTTACTTGTTAGTTGAATTTTCTTGTTTTGCAAGACATTAGTTGTTAGTTTTGAAAATAGGAAATAAATCAAACCTGTTTGATATTAGTTTTTCAGTCCGTTTAGGATTAGGAAATAAATCAAACTTGTTTGATATTAGTTGATTCTATTTATTTTCTATTTAAGCAAAGAGTCAGGGAGGTTGTAGGAATTATTATTATTCATTCATCAATAAAATTGTTCTTTGAACACAACTCTCTCGTGGATTCGAGATTATTTAGCTTCCGCTACGTTAATATATGTGAAGATGGCTTCGGATCATACTAATGATTTGAACAATCAAAAGATGAATGATGAAGACGAATGTCTTGTAGACAGTGCCACAACGCATACAATCCTTTGAAACAAAAAATATTTCACTCACTTAAAATTAGCTAAAGCTAATGTTAACACAATATCAGGTACTACAAACCTGATAGACGGCTCAGGAAGAGCAAATATTTTGTTACCAAATGGAACAAAATTACAAATCAATGATGCTTTATATTCTAGCAATTCCAGAAGAAATTTGTTAAGCTTTAAAGATATCCGTCTTAATCAATATCACATTGAGACTGCTAATGAAGGTAATATATAATACATTTATATCACTACTATTGTATCATGCCAGAAACAGATACTGTAAAGATTTTTTGGACTTTCTTCTGGGTTGTATCAAACTGCCATACGAACTATAGAAACAAATCTTATATTGAGCTAAAAGTTCAATGATCCAAAGACTTTTATGCTTTGGCATGATAGACTTGGTTATCTAGGATCAATTATGATTCGGAGAATTGTTGAAAACTCACATGGACATTCCATAAAGAACCTGAAGATTCTTTTACCTTCTGATAACCCATGTGCAGCTTGTTCTCAAGGCAAATTAATTACAAGACCATCCACAACGAAGGTCAATTTTGAATCCCCAAGTTTTTTTGGAAAGAATTCAGGGTGATGTTTGTGGACCTATTCATCCATCTTGTGGACCTTTTAGATATTTCATGGTTTTAATAGACGCGTCAACTAGGTGGTCACATGTTTGTTTGCTCTCTACTCGTAATGTTGCATTTGCAAGACTTCTTGCTCAAATTATTAAATTACGAGCACAATTTCCTAATTATCAAATAAAAAAAAATTAGACTAGATAATGCAGGTGAATTTACATCTAAGGCTTTTGATGATTATTGCATGTCAATCGGTATTGATATAGAGCATCCTGTTGCACATGTACATACTCAAAATGGTTTGGCAGAATCCTTGATAAAACGTCTTCAATTGATTGCTAGGCCTTTACTTTTAAAATCAAAATTACCTATTTCTTCATGGGGACATGCAATATTACATGTTGCATCGTTAATTCGTATTCGACCAACTAGTTATCATAATTTGTCACCTTCACAGCTTGTCCTTGGCCAACAACCAAATATTTCTCATTTAAGAATCTTTGGTTGTGCTGTTTATGTTCCAATTTCACCCCCACAGAGGACAAAAATGGGTCATCAACGAAAACTTGAGATTTATGTTGGCTATGATTCTCCTTCAATAATTAGATATCTTGAGCCTTTAACAGGATATTTTCACCGCAAGATTTGCATATTGCCAATTTGATGAACAAGTTTTCCCGTCGTTAGGGGGAGAAAAGACAGATGATCTGCGTGAACTTATATGGAATGCATCATCCTTATCTCAGTTTGATCCTCGAACAAATCGATGTGAACTTGAAGTTAAAAGGATTATTCAGTTGCAAAATGGTGCAAATCAAATTCCAGATGTATTTACCGATTCAAAAAAAATAGTAAAATCACATATACCTGCTGAAAATGTCCCAACAGGGGTTGATGTCCCTGAAGGACAATTAGATAAGGTAAATGAAATTAAGCCACGCTTAAAGCGTGGTAGACCAATTGGTGTGAAAGACTTAGCTCCAAGGAAAAGGAGAATACAAATGAAGCTTCAAAATAAAAGTGGTTTTCCTGAAGAAGCTATCATCAAAAACCAGACAACAAAAATTAATCGATCCGAAACTGATCAAATTACTCCCGAAGAAGTATATGAACAAACAAATAAGGAAATACAAAATTCCCCTGAAAAGGAACAAAATGGTCATGAGTATTTGCAAAGTAAAGAAATTTTAATCTCCCCTGATAAAACTCATGAACGAATCTCAATAGATTATGTTGGTTCTAAGAAATTCTTGGATCGAAGAAATATTAACATTGATGATAAATTTGCATTCACTGTCGCTCTTGAAATTATGAATAATGATGAAAATGTTGAACCAACAACAGTGGAAGAATGTCGATGTTAAAAAGATTGGCCAAATGGAAAGAAGCGATCCAAGTAGAACTAAATTCGCTTGAAAAACGTGAAGTTTTTGGACCAGTTGTCTTGACGCCTGAAGACATCAAACCTGTCGGGTATAAATGGGTTTTTATTAGAAAACGAAATGAGAAAAATGAGATTGTAAGATATAAAGCACGACTCGTAGCACAAGGTTTCTCGTAGAGACCGGGTATTAACTATGAGGAGACTTATTCCCCAGTAATGGATGCAATCACATTTCGATTTTTGAATAGTTTGGCAGCCTCTAAAGGGCTTGATATGCGTCTTATGGACGTAGTAACAACATACCTGTATGGATCTATTGATGCTGGTATATATATATATATATATATATATATGAAAATCCCTGAAGGATATAAAATGAATGAAAATTTAAAACATAGAAGCTTGTATTCAATTAAGCTACAAAGATCCTTATACGGGTTAAAACAATCTGGGCGCATGTGGTACAACCGCTTAAGCTAGTATTTATTGAAAGAGGGATATGTAAATAATCCAATTTGCCCATGTGTGTTTATTAAAAAATCAGAAATTGGATTTGTTATCATTGCAGTATATGTTGATTATTTAAATCTCATTGACAATCTTGAAGAGCTCACAAAAACTGCATCTTACTTAAAAGATGAATTTGAAATGAAAGATATTGGTAAAACAAAATTTTGTCTCGGCCAGCAGATCGAGCATTTACCAAACGGAATATTTATTCATCAATCGACATATACGGAAAAAGTCTTAAAGCGTTTTATATGGATAAAGCTTATCCATTAAGCACTCCAATGGTTGTTCGATCACTTGATACAGACAAAGATCCATTTCGTCCAAAAGAAGATGGTGAAGAGTTTTTTGGTTCTGAAGTACCATATTTAAATGCAGTTGGAGCACTTATGTACCTTGCAAATTGTACAAGGCCTGACATTGCATTTGCAGTCAATTTACTAGCAAGGTATAGTTTTGCACCAACGAGAAGACATTGGAATGGTGTTAAGCATGTATTGTGTTATCTTTGTGGAACAATTGATATGGGGTTATTTTACTCAAAGGGATCAAAATCACAATTATCCGGATATACCGATGTTGGATACCTTTCCGATCCACATAAAGCTCGATCACAAACAGGATATTTATTTACCTGTGGAAATACTGTTATCTCATAGAGATCTATTAAACAAACAATGGTTGCCACTTTCTCAAACCATTCAGAGATATTGGCAATTCATGAAGCTAGCATGGAGTCTATTTGGTAAAGATCCATGATACAACATATTCGGGAAACATGTGGACTATCTTCAATAAAAAATAGTCTCACAATATTATCTGAAGATAATGCTGCTTGCATTACACAGATTAAAGGAGACTATATCAAAGGTGATCGAACTAAGCACATTTCACCAAAAAAAATCTATATACATGAGCTCCAAAAGAATGGTGAAATAGATATTCAAAAAATACGCTCAAGTGAAAATCTTGCAGATTTATTTACAAAAGCATTGTCAACCGCAACATTCACAAAGTTAGTGCATAATATTGGGATGCGGCAATTGAAAAGTATTTCTCAAACAATTGAGACAACAACATCAAAATGAGCGTATTGAAGAGGGGGAGTAATTGTTATGGAGGAAAATCTATATACTATATACTGTACTCTTTTTCCTTCACTGAGTTTTTATCCCACAGGGTTTTTCTCAGTAAGGTTTTAATGAGGCAGTTGTTATCACCTCTAACATTATCTTTCAAATACTTATGAATAATGTACTCTTTTTCCTTCACTAGTAAAGGTTTTAACGATGCATGTTCTATGTAAAATGGATATTCAAGGGAGAGTGTTATGAAAATACAATATGAGTGAATGTCCATCCAATATTACAATGTAACTTATGATCATTCACCTTACCCAATTTATTCTCAAGTTTATAGTACTATTTATTATCATGTTTATTGCTAATGTCTTTTCATATTTGTAACTACTATATATTGTAAGCCTATAAAAGGGAGGACTCGCTAAGTTGTAAACACCATTGAGAAGTGAATAAAATATCATATGTATATATTAACTTTTTCTTGATTTCTTATCGTGTTCTTGTGCTACTGCTATTGATTTCATTTCAATTTTAAGGTTTTTGTAATAGTGGCATGTAGGAGTGAGAACCAATAATTCAATTGTTTGCACAGCTTTTGTAAGTGTGAAAGTGCTTTTGGGAATCAGAGTTTGTAGAGTTGTAGGTGTAAAAAAACATGTCGATGTGCTTTTGGGAATAGCAGTCATGCCACATACCACATACCACATACCACATTGATCGTAATTCCCTACCACATATTATATCCTAGCTAACACTCGACTTTTATACCAAACAAAATTAAATATTCCGACTAGAAAAATATTTGGTATGTATATTCATCTAATAAAAATCATAACGTATGAATCATTTAATATGTATGATATAATTTAATGTATATATAACATAAATTTTACAAAAGAAATGAGATTGATCCAATATCACACCCTTGCACCTAAATTAATGAAGTAGTATATCTGAATTCTGTATCATCCACCGTTCCTAAATTATAACAATTTAAAAATAGCAATAACATAAATTATGTTGAAGTATTAAAGATTAAACGGTAAATATATGGTTTATATAATTTAGATGTTATATTTTATTAAAATAAATTTATATTTGAATTTTAAAATATGCTAAACTATATATTTCTATTTCTAGTTATCATTTATGTCTAAATTTAAGCATATATATGTTTAAATTTAATTTTTTTTTTCAATTTGACTATATTTTTTTAATTTAATTGAATGTTAAAATTTAAATTTAGTATCCTTAAATTCAAATATATAGTAAAATTTGTATATTTAATTGTCTGAAAAAAAAATTATTAAATAAAACGAGTCAATTTGAGTCGGGTTTGGGGCACCCCTACATCATTTGGTCAGGTTTGGAACGAAAATAAAAAACCATTCAAGTCAAAGATTGGATTTAGGACAACTTACTAAAATCGGATTTCTAGTTTGGGGAGCCCGTTACCATCCCTAACTAAGAGGTGATATACCTCATATGAACATACATATTCATGCTATGTGAAGTCGTAATATTCCTTGCTAAATAAGTATAAGAAGGTCCAAAACCCAATCATCCCATAAATGTTTTTATATATATATTAAAAAAAAAAGGTCTTAGGTACAAGCTCCGGAACATAGGGGCAGACCCACCTTAAGGTTAAGTGGAATTTGTGTCAAAATTTTTAAAAATAATTGATTTGGTTAATCATCCCATAACCTTTTAAATATATATATATATATATATATATATATATATATATATATATATATATATATGTATATAGGTCTCGGGTACAAGCTCCGGAATATATGGGCGGACCCACCTTAAGGTTAGGTGGAGCCTATGCCCTTCTTTAAAATTTTTAAAAATAATTGATTTGGTTATATATATAAACGGTCTCGGATACAAGCTCCGGAACATATGGGCGGACCCACCATATATATATATATATATTAATTATAACATTTAACACAACATGTTAACTCATAACAGTTAACTCATAACATAACTGTTATTGTTTAGTTTTCCTCTATTGTATGTTAGATGTTCTACTCCTACTAATTACATTTAACACAACATATTAACTCATAACATAACTGTTATTGTTTATTTTTCCTCTATTGTATGTTAGATGTTTTACTCCTACTAATTACATTTTTCAAGCAAGTTTAATTCAATTTTATCCTGACTACTTTATTTTATTTTATTTTATTTTATTTTATTTTATATTAAATTATATATTATTTTCTTAAATTATTATTATTTCTAATAGTTTAATGTGACATGCCTAACACATTCAATCAATAAATCCTAAAAAAAAAATATGTTTAGCAAATTTTATTAATCTATTATTTTTTGTATAAATTTAAAGTGAATTCATTACAAATACAAAAAAAAAGTCTTATTATAAAATTAGAATCTAATTTATTATTTGAATAATAAATATTATAATTTTTAATTGTTTATGTTGTTTTCTTGTTTTTTTTTTTTTGATATTCCGTTTCTTGTTTTTTTTTTTCTAATGTAAGATTATTTTGTTCATTTTAAATAAATGTTCCAGTTGTTTTATTTTATCCAAACTTTGTTATACCTTCAGTTTTCTTTATATATAAAAAAATCATTTTAGTTAATAAAACTCATTTTAATATTACCTTAAGTTTTCAGTATTTTTTTTATATATAATTGTTATTTTATTCAAGTGCCCCACTTGATTAAAATTCCTAGGTCCGTCACTGCCGGAACATAATTACCACTATGTTTGGTTTGATGAAATAACAGATTAAGGAAAGGAAATGATTTAAATGAATTTCTAATATCTTATTTGGATTGTTAAATGAGAGAGAAAGGAATGGAAATGGAAATGGAAGGAAATGAAAGGAAAATGAGGGAATAATTTCTTCTTGTTTCACCAAATTCGGTTTCCACCCAAACTTGAGAGGAAAATGAAGGAAAGGAATCCATAATTAATGATTTTTTTCAACATCCCAAAACTAATCATATTAATATTGGGTATTCATGTAGTTAAAAGAATAATATTTTCGTAAATAGAATAAAATGAATTCATTTATTTCTCCCCACCAACTAAGATTGATTTCATTTACTTTCTTTTATATTTATAACCATTCAATCAACAATCATTAAAAATACTTTCTTTTACTTTCCTTTCTTTTCCTTTCTCTCATATTCCACCAATCCAAACATAGTGTACATGTTCGGGATTACACGTGAGAAGTACTGTGTATATACTATCTTCGTGTATAAATAGATGGAAATGGTGAGGAATGCCACCTTTTTTTTGTGTTGTAATGATGTCACTAGTTTAACAACTTATGTTTAAAAGACAAATATTATGGTGAACTACCCAAACTGTTCTTAAAATTTATCTTTGTGCTTCCATCTACGCTTTAAAAAAGAAAAGTTGTCTTCTATTTCAAAAAAAGTTGTCTGAAAATCGATCTCCTTATTTTCTTTCATGCATTTGTGACTGGTTTAACAATGTATCAGTTCGTGTATGAACATGTAGTCTCTAGAATTTGCAAGAGGTTTTTTTTAATAGTGCGAGATTTATTCTATTGTTACGAGTTTTTTAATTATTTTCCGAGATTTTTTTTTGTATTAGTTCGAGCTTTTTTTGTATTGGTCCTAGTTTTTTTTCTATTAGTTTGAGTTTTTTTTAATTGGTCTGAGTTTTTTTTAATTATTTTTCAAAATTATTTTCTTCCTTTTATTTTTATTTTTATTTTTATTTTTTTTCTATTGATTCGAGCTTTTTTTTTTATTAGTCCAAGTTTTTTTTTATTAGTTCGAGCTTTTTTTTTGTATTGGTTAGAGTTTTTTTTATTGGTCTGAGATTTTTTTAATTATTTTCCGATGTTATTTTTCTTCCGTTTTTTTTTCAAGCTTTTTTTCTATTGGTCCGAACTTTTTTTCTATTAGTTCGTGCTTTTTTTATTGGTCCAAGATTTTTTAATTATTTTTCAAGGTTATTTTTCTTCCTTTTTTTTCTTTTTTTCCAACCTTTTTATTTTAAACCCGAGCATTTTTTCTATCGGTTCAAGTTTTTTTTCTATTAGTCTCAGATTTTATTTTATTTTGACTATTTGTGAGATTTTTTGTAATGAATTTGGGGATTTTTGTTTAAAAAAAAATCGAACCCATTTTAAAAAAGCTCGGACAATTGCCGTAAAAGATTGGGCAATTGACAAAAAAACTCGGATTTTTGAATAAAAAAGCTTGGATTTGGTTCAAAAAAGTTTGATAATGTTTCAAAAGTCTTGGAGATTCAAAGTTAAACAAACATAATTTTCCTAAACAAAAAACTCGGACGTGTTTAAAAAAAAACTCGAATTTGGTTCAAAAAAGCTAGAAAATGTTTCAAAAAGTTTCGAAAACCCAAAAATTCATCTTTGCCAAAAAAAAAATTCATCCTGATTTCAAACTCTAACCTAACCCTGAATAATTCTCAGATCTTTTATCAACACACAACATATCAAATTAAAAAAAAAAAAAAAAAAAAACTACGAGGGCGTTGCACGCTGCCCTCCATCCCCCACTCTCCTGAATGCGTCTGCATAGTGCTTCAGTTTCAACAGAACTTTCTTTCTCTATTTTACAAATTTCATTATAAAAAAAATGAATGAAAGAAATCTGATGGAACAACTTTGGAGGTATTTTTGTCTATTCACCATAATAAGTATCTTTTAAACATAAATTCTTAAAGCAGCGACAATATTGAAATGCTATTTCCAAAAAGTGTCCTTTAATTTTTGAACTCATATGATATTCCACAACCATAAATTATTCAAATGACATGTTTTTTTTCTATTATTATTAGTATTTTATATTTACGTATTAAATGACATCTCTATATTGTATTTCTTGTTAGACAAAATTTGTGGATTTTTAATCCCGGCTTAGTGATTATTTTTAAACCATTAAATATCCAAATTGTGAGTTCTTGCTTGCGATTTGATTATTTGGTTAATTTAAAAGTGTTGTTGTCAAATTTTATAAAATTCATAATTGTATATAAAACTCATTAAATATTATGTAAATGTTTGTTATTACATAATTACGTGTTTAATTAGGTAGCTCACTGGCCATGGCTGCCCATATATATATATTAGGTAGCTCACGGTAGACATGACCACGGTTCGGTTCGAACCGTAGAACCGAACCGTAACCGTGTGAAATGAATCGTAATCGTAATCGTAACCGTAACCGTGGGGGAGACGGTTCGGTTCCGGTTCCGGTTCATCCTTTGAAAAAACCGGTCAGGAACCGACGGTTCGGTTCTGGTTCAGGAACCGCCGGTTCCTGGCCTGTATTTTTTTTTTAATTTGATTTTTTATATATAAAAAATTCAAAGATCCGTTGGGCCCAACGGCAATTTTTTTTTCTTTTCCCCTTAAATCTTTAATTTCCTATATAAATACCCCCCCTAATTCATTTGTTTTCACACAATTGATCTCTCAACTCTCTCTCAAATCTCAATTCTCCAAATTCTCTTCAATTATCTCCCAATTAGTCAATTATTTATTTGTTTATATTTAGTGTATTGCAATTATTATTTTTTAAAATCATTTCAAAATCCTTGTCAGCAATTTGTTTAAATATATTTCCAATAAAAAATTTAATTTTAATTTCATCAATTTATCTTAATTTTTTTGAAGAGTTTTTTTACAAATTATTTTTTTAGATGGCAAGTGGAAGTGGAAGTGGAAGTGGAAATGGAAGTGGAAATGGAAGTGGAAATGGAAGTGGAAGTGGAAGTGGAAATGGAAGTGGAAATGGAGTAAGAGACATTCCACCAAGGCATTCCGTTTCCAGGACCGGTAAGGGTCGTATGTCAGAGCCGGATCCGGTCCAGCCGGAAAATATCGGTTTTGATGACACCGCTTACCATGAGTTCCTGCAACGGTAAACCTATCTTGAATCTCTAAACTATTCAGTCAATCCAAATCCCCCTTTAATAATTTCTGAACCCAATTCTAGCCAGCTTACTAGCGGCCCTAGCCCCGGTAATATGACAAGCCAATCAGAAAATATATATGATTTTGCTGCAGATCCAAATTTTGAAGAGGCGGTAGAGAAGGATAAGAAGCAGGTCAAATCTGATCTATTCGTTCCCCACATGAAGAAAGTTACGAAACCGAATGGAACATGTTGGGCGGTGTGCAATTACTGCCCTAAAGAATACAAGTGGACTAAATCTAGAGGATACGGCACATATAGGAAGCATATTATGACCCGTCATCCAGCAGAACTTGTCAAGGGGAATGTACAATCTCAAATTTCCAGGTTTTCTACCTCTGACACTCAATTATTTAAATATAGTGATCAAGCTAATAGAGAAGAATTAGCTAGGATGGTAGCTGTAGAACATTTACCTTTTAGTTTTGGTGAAAAAGTTGGTTTTATTAAATATTGTCATAAAACATTAAATCCTGCTGCATGTCGTGTCTCTAGAACCACTCACACGTGTACAATGTATGATATTTATAAAAAGGAAAAAAGGATTTTGAAAAAATATTTTGTGAACTATATAGGTCGTGTTTCCGTATGTGCTGACATATGGACTGACCATTGGCGAATGCATTCATACTTGGGTGTAACTTGTCATTATATGGACAAAGCATGGACAATACAAAAAAATAATTCTTGCATTTAGAGTTTTTGATGATGCACATACTGCTGATAATATTTATAAAAATATGAAAATCATTTTTGAAGAGTATAAAATTGAAAGCAAAATTTTTTCATTTGGTTTTGATAATGCTTCTAATAATACGACAGCTATTCCTGCTTTAATTGAATTATGCAAGCCTTATTTTAATAGTAAAAAAATTCATCAAAAATGTGATTGCCATGTTTTAAATTTATGCGTTAAAAAAGGTTTGGAAATTCTTCAAGCTTTTATTAAACCCATTAAAGAGGCCCTCTCATATTTGTGGAAACATTCTAATGTTATGAAAACATGGGTAAGATTTTGTAAACAGGCAGGTAGACATCCCATTAGATTTTCTCGTGATGTTCCAACACGTTGGAACTCTACTTATAAATTGCTTTGTGAAAGTTATGAATATAGGGATTTATTAGTTTCTTTTATGCAATATAATGTTAGTCAAATCAATCTTTATGCACACCATTAGAATTTTTGTACAAAAAATTGTAATTTGTTAAAAGTTTTTAACAGTGCTACCAACAATTTGTCAGGTATTTATTATCCTACTACTCAATTATTTATTATTGAGGGTTGTAATATTGTTGGTGCATTTGCTGACTGTTCATCTGATATACAATTACAGGCATGCATTGAAGCTATGAAAAAAAAATGGTTAGACTATTATAGGGAGTTTCCAATTATTTACCTGTTTGCGTTGTGTTTTGACCCACGTTATAAATTAGATGCATTGACAGATTATTTAACTCTTTATTATAAATGTTTTGGTATACAATTAAAAATTAATACTTATTGTGCTGCAATTAAGACATTATTTTATCAGTTATATGATGAATATCGTAGAATTTATGGTTCATCATTGAACATTAGTGTTCCACAAAATGAAAATGCCTCCCAAACTCGATCTTTTGGAGTGTTGGGGGCAGGGTCTGCACTTTTATCCCAAAAGATCAAAAGATCAAAAGATCAAAAGATTACGGGGTTCTTCTTCTTCTTCATCAAGTTCGGTCTCGTATGATGAGATAGAAATTTATCACAGTACCAATTTTGAGTTTATAGGAGACGATGATGTGAATAAATTTGATATTCTACATTGGTGGAGAGAACATCAAAAGCACTTCCCAATCTTGTCTATAATAGCCAAACAGATTCTTGCAACACCGGTTTCTACAGTAGATGTGGAACAAGAGTTTAGCACTGGTGGAAATATTTTAGACGCAAGACGGCCGCTTTTGAGTCCAGAATCAATTCAAGTTCAAGTGTGTGTTGATGATTGGACAAAGGCTGAATATAGACAACAAGAAATGAAGTCAGAAGTGATATACAATTTCTTTGATGATGATCACACCACCGACACCGGAACGGAAGACAGCGATTAGTTACAGACTTACATATGTAAAAGACAATAAAATGTAAAAGAACTATGTGGTCTTTGATTCCTCTAAACCCCGACAGGATACGTAGGCAACTTAATTTTGGTACAAATTAAGTGCAAGACCAATTTTTTTCATTTTTAGTTTTAAACATTTATTTCAATTTATGTATTTACTATTATTATTTTTAATTTTAATTTCGGCTTACGGCATTACACAATAAAATTCATTTACAATTTCATATTATTACATGTTTTATGTTTTCGTTTTTTTTTAAATGAGTATAAATGTATAATAAGGAGAAAAAAAAGAGGAACCGAACCGGCCGAACCGGAATCGGAACCGGAACCGCGGTTCCATGGTTCCGGCTCCTTTTGGAACCGGAACAGTGGCCATGTCTAGCTCACGGGCCATGGCTGGCCATATATATATGGCCCGTGAGCTAGACATGTCCCCGGTTAAGGAAATGGTTAACACCCAATTAATTATAATTAATTATATTATTATTAAAACCCATATTGCATTGAAACCCATATTGTTTCTATTAAAATTCTATCATATCTTACAATTTTGTATCAAATAGAAATGAGATGGATCTTAGGTTGTGTTAATACATGACATAATTGAATAATATCGAATTATTAGCTAAAATAGTTAATCTAATATTTAAAAGTAAAGTTAAGGATTAATACTATCTACGTCCCTATATTATGCTGAAAGATCAATATTTAAACGAGTTTGTTTTTTTAACAACTTTTTTCCTGACTTTTAAAAAGTATATCAAATAGGTCATTTTGATATTATTTTTAACGATCAAACGTGACAGAATATATAAAATGATCATCTTACCCTCCACTTTAATTAAAGAGTTTAAAAATACAATTTTATTTTCTAACATTTTAAATTTTACAATTCAATTTGATATAATCCCACCGACATCCTTTTTTTTTTAAACAAATAAATAAAAAATTTAAAACCATTCTTCAAACCCAAAAAATTAAAAATGGCCATGATATTTTTTTAAAATACAAATTCTTTCAATCATTTTCTCATCAAATCTCAAATTGAAACAACCATCATATCCATTCTCCACACAAAAATCCCAGAAATTTTTTTAACTCAAAATTTTCAGATTTATTTTAACTTAAAATTGCCAGAATTTTCAAACTCAAAATTTCCATATTTGTTTTAACATCATCTTCTCTCAGTTCATCATTCATCCTCCAAAATCCAACATATTTTTCAAATTTATCAAACATAGTCATCAAGCCACAAACAAAAAAGTTATCCTCAACTGAAAATATTTTTTTCTTACACTTTCTTAGTCTCCATGCACGAACAATTCCACAAATCAAGAAATTAATTCCAAAAACTAGAAATTAATTCACCACCTTCAAACCCAACCCAATCAACAACAACTTCACAACCAAACCCAACCACAACATATTCAACAACCAAAACGACCAAAATCCATAAACCACCACCACCATCCCACAATCTCTTCGGTGCCCACTCAAACCACCAAAATCCAGAAACCACTACCATCCCAGAACCCAATAACATCCAAATTTTTGTCAAAAGAAAGCAAATGGAGAAAAGAAGGAGAAAAAGAATGAAAAAGACGATCGGTGGTGAGTTTCGATCTTCTCGTTTGGATGACGATCGATGGATTTGAGAGGAGATTGAGCCTCGTTTGGAAGGAGATAAGAGTGTTGTTCTTTACGTCCTAGAGGAGATCACACGTCGATCTTCTCGTTTGGATGGCGATCGATGGATTCGTCGGAGGGTGACAGCTATGATTATTGGGGTTTTTGACTGAATTTTTTTTGTTTGATTTTGCGGTTTTTGACTGAAATTTCTGGGTTTGGAATTAAATTTTCTAGGTTTTTGGTTGGATGTGGTGGTGTGGTTCGGTTTTGGGTTTGGGTGTGGTAGCGGTGGTCCAGTTCTAGTTCTGGTGTGGTGGTGTTCTAGGTTATGGGTTATGTGTTCTGGCCTTCTGGGTTCAGGTTCTGGTATGGTGGTGTTCCGGGGTTATGGGTTTGGTGTTGTTGTTGATTATGAACGGTTGTGTTGATGATGGTGGTTGTGTTCTGTAATTTTGTTTGGTGGTGGTGACGTTGATGAAGAAAAGAATGGGTCTCTAACATTTTTGTGGATTCCATGTATTTTTATTTAATTTTTCTTTGTTTAATTTACTCATTTAAATTTTAATTTAATCAAATTAAGAGTATTTTTTTATTAAACAATACTTTTTAAATTATACAAATATTTGAAGAATATTTATTTATTATTTGGTGTTGACACGTGCGCAACTTATCATGTCATAATGAAATGACAAAAATAACCCTATGGTTGTTAATGTTGACTAACTTTTAATAGACGGATGAATCTAGTTGATATACTTTTTAAAAGTCATGGAAAAAGTTGCTAAAAAATCAAACTTGTTTAAATAATTGATTTTTTAGCATAACATAAGGACCCAGATGATATTAACCTAAAAGTTAATGTACGAAAATCAACACAATTTAAATCCAATTTTTAAGTTGATGTAATCTAATTATATTTAAAATTATCGTGAAAAATTAAATAGTATCGGTTTATATAGTATAGTAAAGTTTTTTCAAAAACTAAATGATATCAAGTTATATAGTAATTTTTTGAGAAAATAGCACTAGACACCGTTAATTAGTGGGTGAAGTCCCAAAAAAATCATTCACTGTTTAAATTGTTACAAAATCACCATTTTGATAAAACATTATTCCAAAATCACCATTTTAACAAAACAACGTTCATTGACAGTCATTTTGTTAAAATCTAAAAGAAAGCTATCGTTATATGTGACATATGACACACATAAATAATTTTATGGACAATATTTCATGTATTTTGATTATTTAATTATATACAAATTAATGATTTGATTAATTTATTATTTTTATGGGTAATATTTCCTGTTATTGGGTGACCTCAAACTTATTATTATTCCCTGATTAATTTCCTGATTAATTTGGGGTGACATCAAACTTGTTTCATGATTAATTTATTATTTAATTATATATAAAAAGTAATGATTTGATTATAATAATTTTATGAGCAACATTTCCTGTTTTATAAAGTAATAATAAAAAAAATGGTCAAAATACTGGTAAAAAACTAGTTAAAAACCTGTTAAAAACCAATTCAAAAATCGGTTCAAAACATGGTTTACTATTTTGACTCATGTTCTAACAGGTTATGACATAAGCAAACGGACTTCAAACAATTAATGGGCAAAGTGACAACAATAGATATTTTCTTTCTATGAAATGGCTAATTTGAGCCATTTTGAAAAATTAATGGTCATTTAGAGACCACCTCACCAAATCAGTAGTTCTAGTTATCATTGACCCTATTTATTTAAAAACTATTATAATAAATTTGGGGTTTGAAGAGGAAGATATGATTCGAACTTATAATCTCATAATATAGATGTAAAGGGAATACCAATAGACTAACCTTATCTTGTTAAAAAGTATATCGTAATTTTTGTTGCCATACTAGTATATGGGAGTGAAATTCAATAATTCAATTGTATACACATTATTTATAGGTTTGAAAAACATTTTGATTTATTGGAATAATCATGATGCAAAGATGAAGGTAGGAAATGAGAATTGCTTTTAGGAATAGGACTAATGTCAAATTACAGTATAACCTCTCTAAATTAATACTTCAATAATTAATAACTTTTGACATTTAATAAAATTTCATGAAACCAACCGTCTATCTAAAGTAACATGTTTCTTCCCGATTGTCCTGATCTCAAACTGTATATCTCGAAGTATCTTATGTTGTTGATGGTTCTTTGTGTTGGGACTTTTGAAAGTTGAAATAACTTCATTGCCCATTTGGCAAGGGAGGACTTTGATAGAGGGATTTCTTACTTTGTGCTAACAAATTTCAAGTCTTTGAGCATTATCGAATGAAGAAGAAGAAGATTTCATTTTAGGAAGAAATGACCAGGTATAATTGAGGAAGATGAAGTTTAGAACAAACTTTCACTGTTTCAAATTTTATAGATTTAACTTTTTCTTGATGTTGGTCTTCTCATGTTCTTTATATTTAAGTTTTAATCGGAGATATGTAATGTACTTGCATTTAATTCTTTACTAGAAATGTATATATAAGACTAAATTAGTATGATGACAGCTTTCTAACTACCTAAAAGCAGTGGCATTAACAAATATATATATATATATTAAAATAGATGTTCTATAAATTAATAATCCCCTCTGATTAATAAATACTGTACAACGAAGTCAGACCGTACATGGACCACATCGATCATAATTCCCTACCACATCGTCGATCATAATTCCCGACCACATTTTAATTTTATCCCAACACTTGACTTTTATACCAAGTAGATTGCTTGGTTCTTGGTTTTAATACATTTTCATTTAAAAAAAGAGTATATATTCATCTAGTAAAATAATAACATTTGAATAATTTAATATGCATGATATAATTTAATGCATACATAACATCCCTAATTTTTTTTAATGGTATCTACCTAACTATCTATCTAAAACTAAATATATTTTTAAGGGTAGTGTTACTATGTCCCCTAATAAGTTAAAATAATAAATATTATTGGTTAACACAACCCTTTTATTTAAAGTTTTTACTATTTGTAGGATTCGAATCGCTGGCTTGAGAGTCATTTATTCATACTCTAAATTCGTTCATCTACCGGTTGAACTATGCCACTGGACAACATCCCAAAATTATAATTGAAAAAAAAAAGTAATAACCTAAATTATATTGAATACACATTTCAAATAGTATGTGTTAACCACCATCCAATGATGTTTGATGATGAAAAACGCTTAAAAAAAATCACACATGCACGTAAAAGCCCTCCAAATACAAAAACGTATTCACGCCAAGTGATTTCATAATATTCCATGTTAAATATAAACGGGGGTGGACGTTTAATACCGAAAAATTTCGGTTTCTGAAAATATGAATCTATCCAATAAAATTTATAAATTTCACCCGATCAAAAACTGTCCGAATTGGACCGGTTCGGTTTTGTTCGTTTTTTTGGGTTTTGGTTTTATTTGGATAAGTACCTCCCCATGAACTTTTACCTAGTAAAGGTTTAAACTCTATTAGTCTCTACTCAATTTAAAATATACAATCTTAAAAGTCCAACCAAACAACTTAAAAAAATTAAAATAAACGTCCGTAGACCTTTTGAGGCAGTAGAAAGCTCAATCAAACGAGCACTAAATAATGTGCCAGAACAAATAGAAAATACTAGTTTATTCAACAACAAAAAAACAAAGTAAAAAAAAATATATGATATGACACACTTTCATAGTTTTATAGTTTCATAGACCGTTGAACATCAAACTAAGGTTTTTTTATATATATAAGTTGGATATCGGTTCAGTTTTTTAGTTTGGGATAGCGAAGCGGTAAAAAAAATCGATCTAATTAGTTTTCAAAAAAATGAACCGAACTGAATCGGCCAATATAAGAAAATTGAAAAAAAATTAAAAATCGATTGAATCAGTTCGATTCGATTTATTGATTTTGTACCCACCCTTAAATATAAGTAGGTCCAAAACCCAATACTCTCATAAGTTATTTTTACATATATATTTGGTTGTTTGGATAATAATATTCTATCTTATTGTGATTCTAGTATTATGATCCACCACGAAACTTATTCAAAGGACATGTTTTTTTTTAATTATTTTATTTGGGCGTGTTACATACCAAACATTATAAAATTGCATATAAAACCCATTATAATATTTGAAGAGTGATGTGATTGACACACCCCTTACCGGTATATTTATATCCTATTTCTTAAAATTTTGATTTAAAAAATTAAATTAAATGTTTTTAGAGCGATTACCAAATTACTCATTGATTTTTTTTTATTTAATTCCAATTTATTTGTAACCTTTATAAAAGTGATCAAATTTGTCCACATTCACCCAAACCATTTCAGTCCACACACATCACCCAAACCACCACTACCACATCCACCCAAATCACAAGCAAATCCACCCAAATCACCACCAAATCCACACCTAAACCACATTCAAACCATTTCAGTCCACACACATCAGAAGAGAGGAAGAAAGAGAGAAAAAGATGAAGGCCACGATGGCGAAAGAAGAAAAAGACGAAGGCCCGGCGGTGGAAGGAGAAGAAAACAAAGGCCGCAGCAGTGGAAGGAGAAGAAGACGAAGACGAAGGCCGGTGCGGCGGAAGGAGATAAAGGCAAAGGCTGCGGCTGCGGAAGAAGATGAAGACGAAGGTCGGTGCAGTGGTGGTGAGAGGAGAGAAAAAGAGGGGATTGTGGGTTTGGTGAACCGGTAAAGCGACAGTGAGATGAGAGAAATGTGAGAGATCTTGATGAATTATATATATATACATATCATAAATTAATTAATTTTAATAATATAATATAATTTTTAATAATTTAAAATTTAATACGATCTAATACAATACATCACCAAACACAACAATAATACAATCCAGTCATGTACAATACAATCCAAACACAACAATAATCCAATCTAATCTAGTATAGTCCAATACTATCCAAATACTATACGGTGTGCCAAACGAGCCATTATAGACATACCAAACTAGTCTCTTTGTTAATTTTTCATTAGTCAAACTTAACGGTCCAAGATTATGTTAGTCTTTTTATAATGTGTAAACAAAATCAAAGATCGGTGCTATTGGCACCTCAACTACTGAACTATTTATGTCCCGTTTTTTTTTTAATTTTGATTTAATTATAAAAAATTAAATGGTTTTATTACAAATTTTTATTTATTTTCAGGACTACCCTTTTAATTATTTTTCAAACTTAATGCATCCCAATTTTTTTTAAAATAATAATAATAATAATACACTTCATCTCTAATCTTTATATACAGTTTTCTCACATCCATTCACATGACTTGCTTTTACTTCTTATTTCTTGGTAAAATAGAATTGTTTTAGATATCAAATAGCCCAAAAACAAATATCAATTATCTTGTTTTAAATATCAAATATTAAAAAACAAAAATAATTATATGTTATATCTATTCATTAAATCAAGAGAGGGTTACAAGTGACCTAGATTAAATTGGATTCTAAATCTCATTTAATTCAATGTTGTCACTGTGACTCGAACCCATAACCTACTAAAGATTAAATAATCAATATTATTTTTATATCTTTGCTTTGGTCTTGGTTCGAACCCTTGACCTCCATTAAATTAATAACAATTAAATAATCTTATTATTTAATTTAATTCATTATTAATCCAATAATTAAACAATCACATTATTTCATCAATGGCTTAAATAAAATTCTTGTTACTTTCGTAACATAATTAATTGGATCATCCAATTAGTTAACCATGACATTTGTCACCATGAACGTTCCGGGCTAGCAATGAGACTTAATAGACCCATAGTTTTGAGCTCCAATAATCCTTAGAAAAAATAAATTAAACTCTTTAATTAATATTTGATGATTATTAACCTTGGAGTTACTCTACTAAAAATCCGAGGCCGCACTCTCGTAACTGTAGATGTTTTTACACAAACTAAAAAACTCAGTGTCCATCGATATAGCAATTACATGTGGTATAATCCTCTACAAGTAGTTCATGATTAGAGCTGGGTCAAAAAGTTCGTTATACCCCTCTAATTATATCTTTTCCATTAAATACCATTGATTCTATAATGAACAATTACATACTTTATTCCTTTACAAAAGAAGAGGAACGTTTTTCATTGTTTAAGCCTCAAATCAACCCTTAAGGGAACTACTTCTCTACTTCTTGAGAGAAGAAGTAGATTCCACTATTGTTTATAGACCTTCCCAGCCATAAGCCAAACTGTGATTCCAAGATACATATACATTGATCGGCAATGCTACACTGATATCACCCATGATAAATCAAAACCACGATCTAACCTGAAGGAGTTAGTAAGACACTCAGGATTAAAATCACTCATATACAACCATCATTTTTTGATATATATATATATATATATATATATATATGAATCTCCCCATGTAACGGATATTGATGAGAAATTCATATAGATCGCGCCACAGTCCTATATGATCACATCATATAAGGTGCATCTATTCTCATATCACCATATGAGTAGTCTAGGATAAGACCACAGTACATTACAAAATGGACCGTAACTGTAGATTAACCACAAATAAAGTACCCAATTTTATTTGCTCTCTGCAAACTCTTTAGATTGCACGTCTCAAACCGAATTCCTTTGTATATAACACTCATATACTCAGTTTGAGATTATATATGACAATCTTGATGTTTAACATATATGATATAAAAGTATAAGACTTATTAATAGAATGAAAATACAACTTCTTTTATTTATAGTTTTTCACCAATTACAAAATACAAGCTTTAAGGCAAAATCCCTAACAAACCCAAGGGGAGGGGGGGATCCATGGTTGTCGGAGACGGCGAGAAAATATTTTCACTATGAATGTCTCGATTACATACTCAAAATCTCTTGCACTCTTTTTTGCATTAACTGTTACAATGGTAGTTTAGGGTCTATTTATACATGCATAGAACCCTAATTCTGGACACACAAGTAAGAAAAGTTATTGTGGTTTAATGGAATTCTAGCTTATTGAAGCCGTCTTCGTCTACTTCCCTATTTCGTGTCTTTTATTCAATTATTGAATTAGCTCTCTAGCTTGATTGAGACTCTGATATCTATAAGGAGATTTGCTTCCTTATCAGAGTGTACTTCATAACTCCTTAATCGAATACGAGTTCTTTGTAAGGACCTCGATTTTATGATTGACTTATTTCATGACAAACCACAACATATTGGGGATGATTGTGTAATAGGTATCTTATGTCCTCATTGGCAAGCTTCCAAGAATCTCTATGACTTCAAGAGCAAAAGGTATAATCACTTGACTTTACCTCTTGAAGAGTTTAGGTGCACACACACACACACACACTTCATGCATGAGTTGATTCATATTGCATTTGTGTTGTCTATTGCTTATATGTGTGCATCATCTCACACATTGCACACACTCTTACATGTATTTGTATCAACATGCATTTGTGTCCTATTGTTTATGTGTGCATCCTTACTCACAATCACAATTGCATTTCATTCTTAGTCTTAAGTGTGGTTGTTGTGTGTTTAATTCATTTTTCGTTGTTTGATTGGAAACATCCACGCTTGCACGATGGTGTGCTTGTCCTAGCGTGTTAAGTTACCATTTAAGAAGGTCTCATTCTTCTCTTGGTTTGGTTATATGGAGTAAGATGTCTAGTTTCAAAAGAGTGGATTTCAATGGCTAAAATATTTTTTAAAATTGGCCTTTTTATGGTATTGTGACCATATCTTTTTATGCAATGCTTCAAAATGAGTTTTGAAAATTTCTGTTCAAACTAGACATCCATACATTTCTAATGGTATATTATTCATAATATTTCATAACCGTTTGGATTGGTTTTAAAATCTCCAAAATGACCATAAAAATAGGGCAACTCTGTTGTTGTCTATTTCTGACTTTGGTAACTCAAATGACCATAACTATTTTTACAAATATCCAAAGCATGTTTTGTAAATTAAATTAAAAAGTAGACTTCCATACCTTTCCAACGATATATTATATGAAAGGTTTCACTGTCGTTTGGTTATATTTTGGGTCGCTCGAATATCGATCTATTGTGCTATCACGGTTGCGCATGTCCACAAGCGCACCTCACTAGTGCCTCTTGGATAGTAGGTGTGCACTGGTATGGTGCTAGTCAACCAGCGTAGCTCACTAGCACACTGAGCAATTTTTGGATATATTTTTTAAAACGATGTAGTTTTGCTCTAGGGCTCATATATACATGCCATCTTCTTTCTCACTCGTTTTTCATAGCTTCCAAACCATTTGTTAGTATGAGAAAGTATTTCCTTTGAGAGAGAAGCTCCAAGAGTTATTTTTTAACTCTCCAAACCCCAACCCATCTTCATCTTGCATCTTTAGCATCATTTAAAGCATGGGTTTTCTTTGTTGGTAAGTAAAACCTCCATTAAAGTTCATTTATTGTTCTACCTTATTAAGATATGTCATTTATTGCTTAGATTAGCATTTCTTCATATTAGTTGCATATTCATTGAAGTTATGACATGTTTGGGGTTTGTATTGTGATAGCTAGCATTTAGGTCATATTTACCCTCTAGCTAATTAGATCATATTGATTGCATTTATTGATCATGTCATGTTTATTGATAACTTGTGTTGAAATGACCTGTTTGATAACTAGATTATAATATTGCATATCCATATCTAGTTAAATCTTTATGCATTGCATTTAGACATTACTGTTTATGCCTCAATCATTACATTTATTGATTGCAAAATTGCCCTTGATTATTTGTTGTGACAACTTGTGTTGATTGGACTTTTATTGACAATTAGGTTGTTAGATTTTATCTACGTCTTATTGAGTCCTTATTTGTGGGCATATAGGCATTGTTGATAACTAGGATGTTATATTACATTATCTACATCTAGTTAAGCATTTTGTATTTGGTCTTACACATTATTGCATTTGAGTATAGTATCATATATACACTTAGACCATATACTCTTCATTGAGTCAAAGTCTTGTGGCTTCGGTGTGAAGTTGCACAAGCAAGAGAAGCCTTACAACCAAGGGTGGGTTGGCAAACAATTGATCAAGTATCCACTGTAAAAGGCCTGAGGGGTAGAGAATGAGGTGCTCACGCCAAGAGTAGTGTATCAGGGGATATCACTAGGGATTGAACCAATAGTGGTGAGTGGTAGTGGCCATAGCCTGAGGTTATCGAGAGTGAGAGTCCGAGTATCACTTGAGGGTGTAACTTTTTACTCATATAGTGGATTTCTGTGATCGTGTGTTTTCTAGTAGAATAGCCTGTGGTTTTTTCCCGTTTTAAGGGTTTTCCACGTATACATCTTGTGTTATTTATATTTCTGCACTTTAAACTTGATGTTATATGTTTGTATTTATTGGGTGAATTTTGAATATTGATTAATTAAGAAAAGTTGGTAATTAACTTGATTAAAAGCCTATTCACCCCCTCTAGGTTATTAGACACACGTTTTAAAGGGAATTTTCATCCTTCTTTGCGTGTTTGAGTCATGGATGCATTAAATTCAATATCATCCACGTGTCGCTTAGCCAACCATCTTCTGAACCCGATCAGATCTCTATCCACTCTGATCAGTTACTTAACCTTGACCAGGTATCTTGACCTGATCGATCTAGGCACCTCGATCAGGTCATCTTCATCCGATCTACTTGATCACCCCAACCAGGGTATCTTTACCTGATCACCTAGATAAACCCAACCAAGTCCTGCGATCATTTTTGGTCACCTTGGGTCGGTTCTTTAATTACTTGGCACGTCTAATCGCCATACTATCCGGTTATCATGCTTGCCTGTCAGTTCTTTAGATTTTACCAATAACATGTTTAATTGAAGAAAACTTGTGTGTGTTTAATTGAAGAAAACTAGTGTGTTTAATTGATGAAGAAAACTGGTGTGTGTTTAATTGAAGAAAACATGTGTGTTTAATTGAAGAAGAATGATGTTGTGTTTAATTGATGAAAACCGGTGGTGTGTTTAATTGAAGAAGAATGATGATATGTTTAATTGAAGAAAACTGATGTACTTAATTGAAAAAGACTGTTGGTCTATTTAATTGAAGAAGATTTGATAAAAAAACATCCTCATCCTCTTCCACATTCATCTTCTTCAAAAAGAAAATTAAAAAGATTTTTTTAAAAACAAAAGAATTTTCATTACATAAATTGTTATTGGTAAAACCTGAAGAAATGATAAGTCAGTATATTTACACAAAGATGCATGAGTCAGAGATGCCACATCACCAAAAGTCAACTAAACTGAACTAACCTGAGTTGACCAAATATAGCCTTAAAACACCCGGCCGAGGTTACCTAAGCGATCGGGTAAATATAACTCAACAAAGGTGATTAGATTGACCAGGTAAATATGACCCAATCGAGATTGTTGAGATAGTTAGGTCAAAGCCTAGAGTCGAGATTGAATCACTAGTCTGGGGAAAGTGAGGTTTGGTCGGGACTAACAAATGGTAAGTTGATCGACACATGAAGGACATTGAATTCAATGTAATCACGACTCAAATACTTAGAGAATGATTCTTACTTAAATAAGTTGTCTCGAAGCACACTTTGATAAGGAAACAAACTTCCTTATAGATAACAGATTTCAGATTATGTAAGAGATTCAATACGTGGAGAATGCATAGCAGGAAAGAAGATTAAAACGACTCCAACATGTCAACTTTCTTTATTTGTATAACACGAATTAGGGTTCTATGCATGTATAAATAGACTATAATAACAACCATGAAATGGTTAACGATAGTAAGCATACAAGAGAGTAAGAAAGATTGAGAGTGTAACAGTTTCATCATAGTGAATTCTTCCCACCGTCATCGGCAACCGTGGTTTTTTCCGTTCTTGGGTTTTCCATGTAAAATTGTTTGTCTTGTGTGCTTGATTTACATTCCTGTTTTACATTTTACTCGATAATACATGTTATCTTGTTTGACACGTGGTTAATTCTACGAAATCCAAAAATCACTGTCAATAGAAATCACTAAGGGTATTCTTGTCTCTTCGGTGGAAAGTTTGGTAAAAACAATCAGAACACCAATGTATAGTAAAAATAAAGAGTGATGCTATTGACACACCCCCTCACTAAACTATTTAAAACCCACTTTTTAAAAATTTGAATTAATTATAAAACATTATATGGCTTTATTAATTTTTTTGTTTTATTTCCTTGACTACCATTTTACTTATTTTTCAAACTTAATACACTTCATATCTATTTTTTTTAAATAAAAATACACTTCATCTCTAATCTTTATATATAGTTTTCTCACATTCATTCACAAGATTTGTTTTTTCTTCTTATTTCTTGGTAAAATCATCTTTATTAGGCGCGTTTTTTTTATAGTCGGTTGGATTGTTGGTGGTAGATTGTGAATGTGATATTAATCGTCTTATTGTTTATTTTTTTAGCAATTAAGTTAGAGTTTTGGTGTGATTTTGGTTTGTCAGAGATTTAGGTTTTCTTGGTACGATTTTGTTATTTTTTTTATATATAAATAACATTAAACTAACTTTGAAAGATCCAGAATAAAAACTACAAAAGAGTTGATACAATTTATAGTTTACCTGAAAGATCTGAAATAAAATAAACCAAGAGAAAAAAAGTAGCAAACATGGATATAGATTTTGATAAGAAAAATAAGACAAACATGTGAAATAATAAAATCAATAAATACTAATTAAATATGGTAATCATGAGATCGAGATCTGAAAGAAAATATAAACAAACGTAGTAATAAATCAATAAATACTAAACATGGGAAACATGAGATCGAGATCTGAAAGAAACTATAAATAAAAATAGTAAGTATTCAATGCTTTGAAATAATCTATGTCATTAAAGCTTTTGTCTTTAATGTTTTGAAATAGGGAAATTGGGGTTTTATTAGTTTTAATTTATACAAGATTTTTTTAATAAAAAATATATGTCTATTTAAGTAATTTGATAAAGGAAAAAAAATACTAAATAATTTAAAACGTGGACATAAATAGTTCAGTGGTGGGTAAACTTCACTGATTATATGGTTAGTTTCAATTTTAACCCTTATTAATTTATAGATCTTCAACTTCACTAATTTATTTAAAAGTTTGAAATGAATTACCCTACCAAAATATCAAAAGTAACAACGAAACCAATTATACAAAACCGTCAAAAGTTGGTAAATGTTCTCAATTTGAAAGTTCAAAGGAGTTTATATTAGAGTACTGTTCAAAAATTTAAATATGATTTGATCAACAGAATTTTAAACATTGCAAAAGCAGTTAACTTTAATTGTCAAGTATATCTCAAAACTCAAAACCTTCAAATACATTATTAGAATCAAAGCAACCAATTTTTTATAGTACCAGTTGCGGCAAAAGAATAGGAGCACATCCTTCAAGAAGTTGCTCAAATGACTCATTTGTAAAAACCATTAATTCCAGGAAGCTTCTTACACAACTCCACGTGATTATGTAGTAATCTAGTATCATTTCCCTCTTCTATACATAACTCTTAACAATTAACGTTTATAATAGAAAAAAAATATATGAAAAAAAATAAACAATCACACAATACAAGATATACGTGAAAAATCCTAAATCAGAAAAAAAAACTACGAGCCATCAGGATGATAGAGAAAGTTCCACTATATGATAAATTATTACAATCATATACTCTAGGATTCTTTCTCTCACAACCCAAACCCCAAACTACTGAGCCTTACCAAGCCCATAAACTCATAACCGAGTGTTACATCATGACTCTTAACTCACAACGCTCACGAGGTCCTTCTCTAAGTTCTCTGAATATCACCTACGAATATCTCATTTAGATCCCCAGATATTCCCCGGATATTCCAAGGGGTCTCCCGCCGGAACCACCCACTCTCTGATGTTACAGGTGTTTCTTTTTGCTCCATACAAATAACCTAGTTACAAGGTTCTATTTATACTAGTTGACAAAGAAATTCATCTTCTATACATACAAGACTTACTTGTTCCATATAAATACTATTTCTTTTTATGACAAGTTTTTTTTGTAAAGATAAATCTCTTTCCTTCAAGCATAAGAAATTCCATAAACAAATTACTTCTCATTCCACGCATGCTTATGATTGACTATGATTCGGGTCATGATTGCGCACCCACTTCCTAAACCGTTACAAGTCATATGAAATTACAACGTTCAGAAAACTGCAATCCATACAATGAAACGAACTACTTCTTCAGTTCTTCATGGTCTTTAAACCTCCCTCAAACACTATCTCTAA
This sequence comes from Dipteronia dyeriana, assembly GCA_032871835.1. NCBI lineage: Eukaryota > Viridiplantae > Streptophyta > Magnoliopsida > Sapindales > Sapindaceae > Dipteronia > Dipteronia dyeriana. The sequence continues at coordinate 47,150,947 of CM065303.1, read as the reverse complement.
CTTCGAAACGTATATCACGTCTCCAGGAAGCTTCACATTAGTTGAGTCTCGTTTGATTCTCATTAGATTCACTTGAGAATACGAATCAAAACCTAACACACTATCAATACAATTAAGGAACTATGAGATCAACCAGTAATTTGTATCACTAATGCAGAAGACTAGGGGCTCGTTTGGGATAACTTTTACTTTTGACTTTAGACAGTAGAAGAAGAGAAGTAAAAGTCTGAGCTTTTCGGTTACCGTTTAGATAGCGTATGTCAAAAGAGCTTTTATATCTGGAAGAGCTTTTGAGACCGTTTGGTTGGAACATTTTAAAATCTCTTATAACTATGATATGACAATTATGACCTTCATTTTTATTTTATTTTTTGAATAATGATATGACTTTAATTAGAGCTATATATGAATAATCTTTAATTATAGTTAAACAAAATATTTTTTAATTAAAATGATAAATAAACAATTAAATTTCTGGTTTTAAGAAAAGTCAGACAAAAAAAATAACAATAAATTCTAAATGTAAATACAATATAAAATTAAAATTAAAATTAAAATTGTCATAAGTAAAAAAAAAATACAATTAAAAAAGTACCCAGAACCTTAAGGGGCTGCTTAGTATACGGTAATCAAAATAATGTGATTTCCGAGAAACTTTGTATACATGTGTTTGGTTGTGTATGGAAATATTATGGAATTCCTAGGAAAATCAAGTAACAGTGTTTGGTTGTACACAGGAATTTGTTATTTTTTTTACATGGGAAAATCATTATTTCAAAAAAGTAACAATAATAATGTTTTAATTAAAAATCATTATTTAGAAAAAATTCAAAAAAAGTTTGAACAAATCAGGAAATTCCCAGATCTCTTCAAACATTTTTTTAATTAAAAAAAAGTTAAAAAAATTAGTTACAGATCTCTTCAAATTTAATTTTTATTTTTATTTTAAAAGAAGCTTAGGAATATTCTTGGAATCCAGATAGAGATCTCTTCGAGCCATCAAAACATATCTCTCTCTCTCTCTCTCTCGTTCCCCTACTGCTTTCAACTTGTTCATAGAAATCAAAAGAGAAAATTTTAGCATGCTACTCGAATTGAGATCTGGTAGTGAACAAAGGTTTTGCTTGGCAAAATTGAGAATTTCTTGCTTGATTCTCGAAACTAAGGTTTAGTGTGGGGTTTAAAATTAGAAAGAGAATAAAAAGAAAATAGAAGATGAGGAAAAAATAAAAGAAAGTAGCAATCAAAGCCAAAGTTGCAAGTGAACATCAAATTAGCAATCAATGCCAAAGTTAGACCTTTTTTATTATAATCAACAGAAAGGAAGTGACTTTTCCGGTCAAGATTGGGATTTTGGGGTGAATTGAAGAGGAGAAGATTTGATATGGAATTTGCGTGATTGAAAATTGAAGAAGAAGAGGTTAATGATTAGGGATTTCAGTGAAAAGAGATTGAGGATTTTTGGTATTGAGCTTTAGAAGAGGAAGAACGAAGAAGAAGAAAATAATTTAAGAAATAATAATAATAATTTTTTTAATGAGGGTAGGTCCCATTGTGAGAATCTGATTAAGGTAATGTGAAACCCATCTGTTGGGATGGGTTTCACATTACCTCCTTGGAAGGTAATGTGATTCCCATGGAATTCACTTTCCCAGGAAATAAAAAATCAAAACATGCTACCAAACATAAAAATGCTATCAGATTCTCATTCTCATACAAAGATTACCCCATACCTAGGCCTAGCAAAACGGGTTCGTGGGTCGGGTTGGACCAAACCCGACACGGCCCATTTATTAAATTGGTCGTGTCGGGTCAACCCCGTTTAATAAACGGGTTGAACTTCTCAAACCCGACCCAACCCATTTAATAAACGTATAACTCAACCCGACCCGTTTAACTCGTTTATAATATGTTTGATTTTTTCTATATTAATAATTATTAAAAATATAATATAAATCTAAACTAAAAATATCATTAAAAAACCAACATAATAACCAACTAAACCGCATCTCAATTTAGATGAGCCGCAAAAAGACTATAAAGTTTATACAATCCACAAATGATATAATATATATAAAAAACAAACAATTAAAACTAATAAAAACGATAAATAAAGACTGATAGTTCAACTGATGAGGTCTTCAAACTTTATATTCCGTAAAATATTGACAATTACCGTAAAATATTGACAATTACAAGATGAAAGTTAAAACAATGTAAAAATTAGTTATTTATCATTGAACCATAATTGTTATTATAAGTATTCTCCTAATTAATTTTAAGTTACACATTTTCCCCAAACTAATCGTGTCAACCCGTCAACCCGTGTATAAAACCCAACACAATCCGTTTATTAAACGGTTTAAACGGGTCAAACGGGTCAAACGGGTCAAACGGGTCAACCTGTTTATCAACCCGAACCCATTTAGCTCCATTCAACCCAATCCATATTCGTTGGGTTCGTGTCAACCCGTCGTGTCGTGATCCAAATTGCCAGGCCTACCCATACCAAATGACCCATCAAATACTATCATTCCACACAAACCCAACTGTCATCACATTCACAGCCGCCGACACAAACCAAGCAACTCCGACTCGATCTCATCAACCCAATAATTCTGAATCAAATCCAGCAATTCTCACCATCAAACCAAGCAACTCCAACACTCATCAAACCCATCAAATTCTCAATCAAGCCCAACAATTATCATCATCAATCCAAGCAACTCCAACTCCCATCAAACCCAACAAATCTCATCATCAAACAAACCAACTCCAACTCTCATCAAACCCAGCAATTCTCATCATCAAACCCAACAACTCCAACTCTTAATCAAACCCAGTAACTCACATCATCAAACCCAGAAACTCTTAATCAAACCCAACAACTCACATCATCAAACTCGGTAACTCTCATTGTCTCTTTTTCTTTCTTTTGCTCTCAAAACATTTTCATTTTAATGAATAAGTAATTTTCAGTGAAAACTTGTTTGAATCTTTCTAGAAACACATTGCAAAGGGTGGATTTGATGACATATTTGTTATTTGGGAGATTAGGAGATTAGGGTTCATATGAGAAATTGGGGAAGACCATCGGAGCATTTGGAGAACATGGATGTTATGAAAATATGAAAAGGATAAGAGTCTGATTTTCAGTTTGTTATACACGAAGAAAGGGTAAAATTGGTAATATAAAAAAATTCATTTGACTGTATAAATGGCTTCACGTGTTTTTTAGAAGCCATTTTTAGGGAAGTTGGTGCTTCCAATAGAAGAGCTTTCAAGCTCAAGAAACCATTTTTCTATTTTATCCAGATAGTTTCAGAAGTAGCTTTTGGCCCTCAAAAGAGCTTTTCAGAAAAAACTCTCTCCAACAAGGTCTAATAATAAAGGGGGTCTTATTGATTTAGTCTCTACGTTTTTTCTCAAAAAAAAAAATTTTTACTCACTTATCCAATTTTCATAGGATTGTGCCTTATATTTTACAAAACCGCTTATTTTGGTCCTTCTGTGAGTTGGACGATATTCTGAGTTAACTGAAAGCGGGGTATTTTGGTCATTTAACAGTTGTCTAATATATTGCGGCCACGTGTAAAAAAAAAACTAAAAATATATTTATAAAAAAGAAAAATATTTTTTTTTTCAAATAATATAATTAAAAAATAATAATTTGTTTACGATATTTTTTTTTAAGAAAATGTTAAGAGATCAAATCAATTGAAAAAACGAAATTTAAAAAAAAAAATCTTATCATAGATCATAAATCAATTCATATCATTCAAACCAAGATAATTCATCAACACAACACAACACAAAACCTAACCTAGATTCATCACCACCAAATCAACATAAAACCAAAATCCTTGCAACATTACCACTCTCACACACCCAGAAAAGCACTCTACTACCCAATCATCAAAACCAGAAAATCAAAACATCAATTAGAAACCCAGGAAACCGAAACCTTGAATTCCCCATTTGGATCATCAACAATCAGCGTCTGCCCCAATTTGATACCCATACCATCTCCAGTCCACTATCACCACCAGATCTACAGTTCATATCACCACTAGACCACCATCACAAATCAGAAACCCAAATAGACCACTACCACCAACTGAAACCCAAATCAGAAACTAAAACACCACCACCACTAGCAGAACCCAAATCGATCAAAACCATCACTACCATCAATTGAAACCCAGATCGAAACCAAACCCACCAATCGAATTGAATCTGCATCAAACAAAGAGGATGATGAGAGAGAGAGAAAGGAACATGATCGAACCTAGATCGGTAACCAAACCCAGATCAAACCCGTCGACTTCGGGTCGCGTCGCTTCTGATCCACGTTGTCATCGTCGTTGCTTTGGTTCTGAAGTTGTTCGAGTTGGAACACCAATCAGTGATTAGAGGGACAACAGAGATTGATTGATTTCGTGGAGGAGTTTTGAGTGGTTTTGGTTGTTAGGTGTTTGGAAATGGTGACTTGATTGGGTTTGGATTTTTGAGTTATTTGTATTGTGATATGTCGATGGTGATATTGGTGAAGAGATGAGTGGGTTTGGAGAAAGTGTTTGAGTGATTTATCTGGTGGTGTGTTGATGATGAAGCTGGTGAAGAGATGAATTTAGGGTTTTATTTCCCGATTTAAAAAAACCTAGATTTTATTTTATTTTTTCTTTTTTTTCGTTTTTACTGTTTTGTTTTTACATTTAATTTTTATTAATATGAAAGGTCAATTTTTAATTTTTGTAAATAGTTATTATTTAATATTTTAATACTTTTAAATAAGAAACTTAGAGGGTGAAATGGTCATTTAATTTAAATTAAGGGTAAAATAGTCAATTTACTTTTTCTGTTTCGGTTGACCGTTAAAAATCTAATTAAAAGGATCAAATTGAGTGTTTTTTTTAAAACAAATGGACCAATCCTATGGAAATTAGATAAATGAATAAAAAAAAAACTCAAAAATTTCAATAATAAAGACACATATTTATTTACGGTCGAGACACATACACATACATTTAATGTCAAGGTCTTATCCTGATAAGCATACTTTAAGCTTTCAAAAATTTCGGTTTTACATAGACGGTTCACAAAATTTAGCTTCGGAACTCTAATAAAATAAAAAAATAAAGAATATAATTATTAAATTAAAGGGTAAATAGAAAGATATTATCATTTTAATCTCTGTATATATATTTTTTATTTATATGTTTTCTATTCATTTATTTATTTTTTATTGAATTAGTTTTTATATTTTCGAAAACCATTAAATTTGATTATTACGTGAGTCAGACGTTAATCTAAGTTAACGAGAAAAGGGTTATTTTCATCGTTTCTGAATGGTATAACAGTTGTCTGTCACATGTAATGATAAAAAAATAATAAAAAAATAAAAAAATAAAAAATTTATATAAAAAAAGTTAAATTACAAGAAAAATGGGTCTTCATCACAGATGAATGGAGAACCAAATGGGTAATGGCGAATCGCCGATGATGGAGATGGGTCTCCAACTCTCCATAGCAGATGAATGGAGACCCATACTGGGTATCCAATCATTTGATCCATCAATCGACGAACAGAGTGCGGGGCGTTCCGCCAGACTCCAGGTCACGCAGATCGAGTGTCGCAAGCGGAGGTTGATAAGGTGGAGGAAATTGCGGTTAAATAACATAACACCATGGACGACTTGGCTGTTGAAGCTTCCTTCAGTCACTTTTGGATACTCAACCAAGAGAGAGGTGGGTAATTTCATCTTTGAAAGCCTTTGTTCTTTTAGGGTTTTCTTTTCAAGTGGTTGTGTTTTGTGTTTGTTTGATTGCTAAGGAACTGAATTTTTTAAAGGCGAAATAAGGGAAAAATTGAATTTCTAACCTTTGATTTTGGATTTTTTTTTTCTAGCGGTTTTGCTCTGGTTAGGTTTGGTTGATGAAAGGAATATTGAATTTGTAAAAGTTGTGTTTTTGCTTTGATTATTGATTTTTGTTATGTTTGAATGGTGGGGTTCTAGTGTTGGGTAGATTAGAGTAGCCGTAAAAAAATTGCAGATTCAATTTTATTTTATTGTGTTTTTTTTTCCAGGCAATGTTCAAGCATGATTTCAAGCTTGTAGTTGTTTTTTTGTAGGCAGTGTTCAATCATTTGTAGATGTTCAAGCATTAAGGAGATGTTGCAAATAGAGAAAATTCAATTTTGAAGATTTTTTTTTGAAGAACAACAAAAAGGCTGGAAATTTGGGATTTTGTTTTCCAGATTTGAAGAGATCTTGAATTGTAGAGAGAAAAATAATTCAATTTTGAAGATTTTTTGAAGAACTAAAGCTAGAAATTTGGAATTTTTTTCCAGATTTGAAGAGATTGGGAATTTTTTTTCCAAACTTGAAAAGATTTGGAATTGCAGAGAGTGAAATTTCAATTTTGAAGATTTTTTTGAAGAAAAACAAAAGGCTGGAAGTCTGGAATTTTTTTTTCGTATGTGAAGAGATTCCAGATTTCTTTCCAACTATACAAATTCAAGGTTTTCATTCATATTTTTACCATTTTCATTAATTTTAATATATTTATTTATTATTTTAAATTCTTTGTGTTTTCTGTGATAGTTAACCTTCAGAAATATGGTCAGACTGTCAGAGTAGAGGTGGTCAAGGTTTGGTTAAACCGGTGGTTATAAACCGAAACCGAAAATTGAAAATAAGAACCGAAACCGGCCATTTGAAAACCAATTGGAAACTGGTTATAAACGGTTTGGTTACGGTTTGAGTCACTCAAAAACCAGCGGTTTAAACAATGGTTTAACTGGCGGTTTATTATTATTTTTTTGTAAAACAATAATTAGAATCAATGACGAGACGGCACGTGGTATGACCGATTGAAAAAAAATATTACTGTTGGAACATTAATTGTTCCATTCGTTGACACGTGGCACGTTTTCATTGGTGTATTTTTTTTAAAAAATAAAATAAAATGTTGCAACCAATAAAAGGCTGCCACATTGTGTAAAATAAAACGGTACGAAACCGAAACCGGACGGTTTCAAAACCGAAACCGTCAAATCGGCCCAAACCGTGAATGGTGATTTCGATTACGGTTACGGTTTCTTCCAACCACAGAACCAAAATTGATATTTTTAAACCCAAACCGAAATCGAATCGTTGCCATCTCTAGATCAGAGGGACCAAATTGAACAAATCCAATGAAAAATGAATAAATAAGTAAAAAATAGATAATTTTTAAAAAACTTAAAGACTCAATGATAATATCCCACAGCAAAATAGGCCGGGTTGATATTGAAAGTTCATGACATGAAACCTCATATCATATTTCTCATCCTTTCCAAAAGGATGGCCAACAACAAAGTCCTCCATATTATATTGAAAAATCTGCAAAAACGAGATGGCTCAAAAGTCTAAAGACGTCTCAAAGTTTCAACAATACCACTACATATCTGATATAATAAGCACATATATATATACTAAAACTGTTCTTAAATTTTGACTGTTTACATGAACAGTTCCATTGAATGGATTTCGATTTGTCTATAAAAATACCATTGTTACCGTTTGCATACACAGTAAAATTAGATGGGTTTCTAATTATTTGTAAAAATTCCATTGAATAGTATATTGGATGAACAGTATATTGTATAACTACGAAAATATGATTCAACGATCGAATAGATTCTATTATATATATATATATATTAATATATAATATATAAAAATATTATATATTTATATATTATAAATTATTATATAAATTATATATTATTATATATTATTATAATATATATATAGCGGTTTTCTCTTAAGGGATTCCTTATTTTAATTTCGGTAAGGACAATCATGAAATCACATCAATTTTTATGAATTTTGACCTGAATTTTTTTGTGGATGATATTTTCAGTGAAATCTACTTATAAATAAATTTTGAGAATTTTTCAAACACCATAATTATTTATCTCGATTTTGTTGAATATATAGGCATCAGAAAAATGGTAAAATATAGAATAATTCAAGAAAAATAGTTGTAGTGTTTTAAAAATTCTCAAATTTTATTTATATGTAGATTTCACTGAACATATCATCCACCAAAAAAATTCAAATCAAAATTCATAAAAATGGATGTGATTTTATGGAAGTTCTTACCGAAATTAAAATAAGGGATTCCTTATGAGAGAATATATATTATTTTTATATTAATATATATAATATAAATATAATATATATTTATTCCATTTAATTTATATTAATTATTTAAAAAAAAATTAAGGTAGATCCCATGATAGGAATCAGATGGAGGGTAATATGAAACCCAACTGTTGGGCTCTAAAATTGAAATATTCACATGAACAATAAAATTTAATAAATTTCTATTTATTTAAAAAATGCCATTATAAAAAGTGAGAAAAAAAAATGACACTCAACTACTACCACAGTATCACCACAACTCTCTCTCTTTCTCTCTACGCTCTAAAATTGAACTGTTCAATTTTACTTGATTATCATTTTATGTTGTGGAAATGATGAGAAATGTCACTTTTTTTTTTGCGTTGCATTGATGTCATTGTTTTAATAAGTTAAGTTTAAAAGGCATCTATTATGGTGAACTACCCAAATTGCCCTTAAATAATCAAATTTTAATTTTCTTTGTACTTTCATCTCCACACTTTAATCACTGAAAGCAATAACTTCTCTCTCTCTCTTTAATAAACTTGTTTGAAAATTGATCTGAAAGTCGACGTGTTTTAGCACAACAAGATATTTTGAGTCTAGTAACAATTTATCCATTCCTTATGATTTGTTGTCTGAGCTTTTTCGTGAACATGAAGCTGGTATTGTGAAGTTTGAACCTTTGAATTTTGAATCTTCGAGCATTTGTGTAAAATCTTCGAGCTTTTTTTATAAGGGATCAAGTTTTTTTTTTGTGAGGGATTGAACTTTTTTGTAAGGGATCAAACTTTTTTCTTAAGTGTTCAAACTATTTTCTTAAAGGCTCGAACTTTTTTGCCCAAGAATAGAAACTTGTTTGCATCAGTTTAAAAAAGCTCGGAGACATAAAAAAAGTTTGGACCAATGTAAAAAAAGTTAGGATAAATTAAAAAAATGCTCTGAGTTTTTTTTTAGTTAAATCGAGTTTTTTTTTTAACATGATCAAGTTTTAAAAAAAAAAATCTCAGAGTTTTTTTTTCAAAGGTTCGAGTTTTTTTTGTATAGGTTCGAGTTTTTTTTTTCAAAGCTGCAAGCTTATTTTTCAAGGCATCGAGTTATTTTGTTGAACACTCGAGCTTTTTTAAAATATGAGCGAGCATATTTTTTTTTTTTTGAATTTTGTGTTGAAGCTTCGAGCTTTTTTATAAAAGGCCCGAGTTTTTTAATAAAGGCTCCGAGACTTATACTAAAGACTCCGAGCCTTTTGTAATTACATTTCTAGCATTTTAAGACCTGACTAGAAAAAAAACAAAAAAAACTCCAGAGGGCGCTGCCCCCACGCGAACTGATCAGGTAGCTTGATTCCCAAATGCGTCTGCGTAGCGTCACTCCGTGGCCGTTCGAGTGATTGTCTGAGTTTCAACGGGACTTTCTCTCTACTTCACAACTCTATCACTGTAAAATGAATGAAAATAATCTGATATAAAACAACTATTGGAGGTGTTTTTGTCAGCTCACCATAATAGGTGTATTTTAAACATAAGTTGTTAGTTCCTCGGTTTTTGATTGACTTATTTCGATTGACAAACCACATTTGGGAATAATTATATAAGGGGAGTTTAGGTCGGCTTTGCTCGTGATCAAGTTCAAACTTCAAAGGTATTTCACTTGCTTAATTTCATTTGAAGAGATTTAGTGCACACACTCATTTTCATGCATGTTTTTTTTATCACTTTGCATTAATGCTTAATTGTCTTGTTGTGTGTCTATTGTTGTTCTCTATTGCTTGTTTAAATTGATCGCATTTTGTGATTAAATTGCCATGTCGTGTTAGGCATTATGATGCATTCCCTTTACCTCTTTTCTCTTGCAAAATTTATATATGAGTGTAAAGAAAGTGAGCAGTGCGCCACTTAAGCGGCGTTACCACCAGCGCAGGTTTCCAGTGGTTTTCCGCTGGTCGTCATGAGCACCACACCAGCGCAACTATTCTAGTGATTTGTCGCTGGTGTCACGCTGGTCGTCATGCGCACCACACCAGCGCAACTCGTCCAGTGATTTGTCGCTGGTCGTGTGTCACTGCTCTGCGTTACTCCTCTGGCGCCCAACATAAAAATAGGCTATACGTTGGTGGTGCACTACTCGACCAGCGCTACCACCAACGCACAATGCATCTTTTAGACAGATTTTGTTAAAACAGTGTAGTTTCATTTTGGGCCTCATATAAATATATCATCTTCTTCCCAACTCGTTTCTTAGAGCCTCAAAACCTATTTTAAGAGTGAAATAAGGTTTTCTTAGTAAGAGAAGCTCCAAGAAATCATTTTTACTCAATCAAACTTCAAAAACATCATCATCAAACATCTTTCAAGCATGGGTCTCTTGTTTGTTCATGACTAGGTATTTTCTACATGCTCTAGACTTTAAAGTTTAATTATTATGACATGTATACCTAGGTTTTAGCTTTTATTGCAAATTAAATGTATGTTTGTGTGCTTAATAGCTTTTATGACATGATTGTGGTATTGATTATTGGTTGAGAGTATTGATTAGTGATAGTTAGAATTTAGGACGGTTTTACCCTTCTAGCTAATTTTTCTTATCTTTGCATTTAGAGCATTGATATCCAGGATTTGCTTTAATTGTTATTATTAATCCTAGATAAGCATTAATGTCTTGACCTATCATTTTTGCATATAGAATATTCTTGCATATTCACTTAGGTTTCTATTATCTCTTCATTGTTGATTAGGCTTGTGGCTATGTGATTAGTGCACAAGGTTGGTGATCCAAAATAACTATTAATGCCTGTTGGGTAGAGTGAAAGAGTTAGTAACCGGAGGGTTTGACGGGAGGTCAATTGAGGTTGTAAACTTTCTCTCAATAGTGTATTTTGAGGATCGAGTGTGGCGCACTGAACATCCTGTGGTTTTTTCCATTTGGAGGGTTTCCACGTATATATTGTGTGCTGTTATTATTTTATGTTTGTTGTCTTTTATTTGAACACTTAGTAGAATGAGGTAGAATTGATAATATTGATTAATTCGCAAAATTGATAATCTATCGAATTAAAACCTATTCACCCCCCTCTAGGTTATAGACACTCATTTTCTAGGGAATTTCATAAGTTATTAAAACAGTGACAGTGTTGCAATGCCACATCTAAAAAGTATCATTTAATTTGTGAACCATTTTATGTTTGACTAAAATATATTTTATATTTTATGTTTTAATTTTTTTCTTCATAATTTAGATAAATAAAATTTTAAATTATGAATAAAATTTATTAAAGTTAAAAATAATATATAAAATGTTATAATACTCTTGCAACAAAGCGTTGACCATTTTACTAGTATCTGTCTAAACTTACCAAAGTTATAGGTGGACCAATACTTGTAATATCAAAGCGTACGCCATCAAGATATAAACTTCATGCAGTGCAGTGCAACTTTGACAAAATTGAATATATATATAAGGGATCCCTTATTTTAATTTTGGTAAGGATCACCATAAAATCACATTGATTTGAATGAATTTTGCTTTGATTTTTTTTTTATGAATGATAAGTTCGTTGAAATCTATCTATGAATAAAATTTGAATTTTTTCAAGTACTATAACTATTTATCTTAATTTTTTAAATATAAATGTATCGGAAAAATGAATGAAATATAGGAAAATCCAAGAAAAATAGTTTTAATGCTTGAAAAATTTTCAAATTTTATTCATAGGTAGATTTCAATGAACTTATCATCCATAAAAATAATCAAATCAATGTGATTTCATGGTGATCCTTACCAAAATTAAAATAAAAGATTCTTTATGAGAGATTCAATATATAGATCTTAATTAGTCGATCAGTAGTGTTTCTAAGAAGATTTTTGAATATAAACTCTTAGATACAATAAGAATAGTCTTGTCTCTACTGTCCGATGCTCAAAGATATGGAAATGTTAGCATTCGTAGATAGTTGAAACACAATTGACACAAAGAAGACAATGATTTTGTTAAAGAATTGGTTGTAGAAAGTAAGGAGCTTATTATCTCCTCTATTTTTATTTAATTATGAGTAGATATGGTGATGGTTCTGGTTCTAAAGGAACTAGAACCGAAGCCGGAATCGGCCTTTATCGGTTTCGATGCCGGTTTCTGAAACGGCGGTTTCGATTCCGGTTCCGACAGTTCGGTTTCATTTTTTTTTATTTTTCGCTTACTAAAAAATAGTAAATATGTAAAATTGTAAATACATGTTATTGGGTCATTTGAATTTTTTTTAACTAAAATAAATGACAAATTAAAAAAACTAAATAAAACTTAAAATGTAAAATTGGCATTGCATTTTATTTTTACCACGATTAAGTTGCCTACGTATCCTCTTCGGGTTTAGAATTTAGAGGAATCAAAAGTTACGTAGTTCTTTTACCTTTTATTGCAAGTTGGGTGATGATGTGGAGTCGTGGACTAAACGTTGTTCTGATCCTCCGTTCCACTTCCAACGTCCAGTTGGTCATCTTTAAAGAAATCGTAGGGTTCCTCCTGATTGATTTTTTGTTATCTATATTCTGCATTCGTCCAATCATCGACACAAGCCTGTATCTGAATTGATTTTGGATATAAAAACGAACGTCTAGAGTCCAAAATATTCTCACCGGCACTGAACTGTTGTTTCATCACCACCGTAGAAACTGGTGTAGAAAGAATTTGTTTGACTACCTAGCCAATATTGGAAACTACATTTCATGCTCATTCTACCAGTGTAGGATATCAAAATTTTTATCTTGAGTGTTTTCTATAAACTCAAAAGAGGTACTTAGATAAGATTCAAGCTCGAAATACGTGTTCGAGCTTGATGAAGAAAAACCTCATAAGTTTTTGGTTTTTTTGGATAACAAATTATACTCTAAGCTCATAAATCCAGAGGATGATGGGGACTAAGATACATTTTGAGTTTGTGGAACATTTATGTTCAATGACGGGCCATAAACTCTAAGATATTCATCATATAACTCATACAATAATGCCTTAACTTTATCACAACACTTATCAACATCATACTCTATTTTTAAACATTGTTAATAATAAACAGATATATAATTAGACAAACTTTCTAATCTGCAACGGATCAAAACACATGGCAACCAAATAAATATTTAGAAACTTCTTATAATATTCTAACCATTTAGCCTTCATAGCAGTAACGGACTCCACCAATTGTGGATCGATTTCACAATGAGCTAAGACATCAACAATATTAAGACTCCCAATAATAAATAAATTAGTTGTAGGATAATAAAAATCAGATAAATTGTTCGCAGTAGTATTAAGGACTTTTAACAAACCACAAACATTGTTACAAACATTCAATGAGTTTGATAAAGTTTAATGTGACTAATATTAAATTGAATAAAACTAACTAATAAATCTCTATAATCATAACTTCTAGCAATTAATTGATATTTAGAATTCCAACGTGTTAGAACATCACGAGAAAATCTAACTATACACTTACCATTACGTTTACAATATGTTGCCCATGTTTTCATTACAGAAGGATGTCTCCACAAATAATAGAGAGCATGTTTAATAGGTTGAATAAATTGTTGAGGAGTTTCTAGTCCTTTTTTAGCCCATAAATTTAACACATGGCATGCACAACATTGATGAAAAAATTTAGCATCAAGATAAGGTTTGCATAACTCAATTAAAGTAGGAACAACAACAATATTGTTAGAAGCATTATCAAAACCGATTGTAAAAATTTTGTTTTCAATATTATACTTCTGTAAAAATAATTCTAAGATATCTAAAAATATTAGCAGTAGTGTGTGTCTCATCAAAAACTCTAAATGTAAGAATTCTTTTTTGAAGAGCCCATGCATTATCTATATAATGGCAAGTGACACCCAAGTATGAATGCATTCTCAAATGGTTACTCCATATATCGACACATACGGAAACACGACCATTATATTTTTCAAAATATGTTTCCAACTTTCTTTTTTCTCTGTCATAAATTTTTTCAAGTGTTTCTGTGAGCGTGGCTCTTTGAACACGACATGCAGCGGGATTTAATGCTCGTTTACAATAATTAATAAAACTAACATGTTCACCAAAACTAAATGGCAAGTGTTCTGTTGCAACTATTCTAGCTAATTCTTCTCTGTTGTTTTCATCACTATATTTAAATAATTGTTGGTTAGGGGTAACGTACCTGGCAATTTGGGATTGTGAACTTGATCGGGCCTCTACTTCTGGATGATTGTTCGTTATACGCTTTCGATATGTGCCATATCCTCCAAATTTGTCACTTAAATATTTTTTTGTAGTAGTTGCAAACCACTTTAATGGTTCCATTGTCTTACGTAACTTTCTTCATATGATGAGAAGATAGGATTTGACCTTCTTCGATACGTTCTCCTCCGAAGGTGGATGAAATTCAAAATATGCATGCTGTTCATACATATTTTCGGATTGGCTTGTGAAATTAGGGATGAAATCAGGTCGATCGGGATTGAGTTCAGAAATTATTAGAGGGAGATGAGATTGATAGAGGTTTAAGTCTAAGTCTTAAATGTGTAAATCTGGACAGGTCCGGCCCAAGTGATCCGTCCTGTCAGGGCCCGTTTTTGAAAACAGGTCGTGTCAGGTCTGAGCCGCAGTTTCGTCTGGGCCGGGCCAAGTCCGACATGTTTTCTAGAACTAGGGCCCGACACGGCACGTGGGCCTGTCGCTGGCGTGCCCCAAGGACCATACCTCACTATATATATATATATTAGGTTTTGGGTTTAGACTTTAGGGTTTATAGAAAATACATAATTAAAATACAGAAAATCAAATTAACAATGCAATTATGTCAATGTAATTTTCATTGCAATTTTTTTATCCTTTTAATTGATTATTATGAAAAATAAAATGTTTATTTTTCATTCCAATTTTATTAGTTAGATAGATTTATAATTTTTTATAGTAAAATACTAAAATAATTAAAAAAAATGAATAAAGATAAAGTATTACAAATATATATATATATATATATATATATATATATATGAAGTTACGATAATATGAAATGAAGAATTATTTATTTATTTCTAAATTATGAAATTCATTATTATATATTTACATGATTGCCTTATTAAAAACCTTACCAAGAAAAATCCAGTGGGATAAAAACTTGGTAAGGGAAAAAGAGTGCAATCGTATTACAACTTACAAGTACATGTACATGTAAAATAATAACCTATTTCTGGCTCTGGCCACTACTGGAAGGCTCATCAACATATAGATTGTTGAAATTTAGAATAAGTTCATTATCTAAAGTTTGGTTTTGCAACACTTTTTTAGCATCTTGAAGGCATGTTAAAACCTCCACCATCTCCGGAGACAAACAACTTCTTCTTGGTTTAATTATGCATCCACTGGTGCTGAATGCTTGTTCTGAAGACACCGTGGACACAGGGATAACCAGTACGTCACGTGCTAGGTGTGACAGAACCAGATACCTGTACGTATAGATCTTCCACCATAACAACAAATCAAACCCTTCCTTGTCTTCAACAACATCAAACTGTGCTTCAATGTACCTATTCAGTTCGGCATAAGAAGATGGACCAGATCTTTGCCCTGAAGAAGTACTTGCTGATGGGGTCGAAAAATAAACGACACTATTTCAGAGGGGTGTTGTGCAAATATCATCAGTTTAGTAATGTAAGTTTAAAAGACACCATTTAAGGTAAAGAGATGAGAATACCCCGACAAAATTGAAAAAGAGAGAAAGTTGTCATTTTATGAGTCTGAGAAAAGAAACAAGGAGGAAGAAACCGACGATGAGGAAATCGACAGCTTATTGACCGGAACGGGAATACAGTACATTTCGCAGCGATTGACAGAGGTAAGTTCAGTTTGTTTTATCTATCGATTTGTTGTTCATAACTTATCATTGCATTTTAGACTTGTTCTGTTGATTGAAATTGTAGATTAGGGTTGACACTGGTTGTGATTTTGGTTTGGGTTTGAAATGAGGTTCAATATTCTGGTATCGAGAATTTTTTTTTTATAAATAAAAATAAATCGAGAATAGTTCAAGCGAGATCGAGGAATTTTTTAGAAATATTCGAGGAATTTTATCATACGATCAAGCTTATTTCTGAAAGAGTCGAGAACATTTTAAAAGCATTGAGAATATTTTTAAAGGATCGAGAAATTGTTTGGAACGATCGAGAATATTTTTCAAATTGATCGAGAATATTTTTCAAAGAATCGAGAGGTTTTTAAAAGTATCGAGACTATTTTCAAACGATCGAGAATAATTTTGTAACAATCGAGAATCTTTTTGAAAGGGTCCAGATTTTATAAAATGATTGAGAAGATTTTTCAAAGAATTGAGAGGTTTTTTAAAGGATCGAGACTATTTTCAAAGGATCGAGAATTTTTTCTAACGATCGAGAATGTTTTTGAAAGTGTCGAGATTTTTAAAAATGATCAAAAAGATTTTTTCAAAGAATCGAGAGGTTTTTCAAAGGATCGAGAATTTTTTATGGATCGAGAGGTTTTTCAATGGATCGAGAGGTTTTTCAAAGGATCGAGAGGTTTTTCAATGGATCGAGAGGTTTTTCAATGGATCGAGACTATTTGTAAAGGATCGAGAACGTTTTCAAAGGATCGAGAACGTTTTCAAAGGATCGAGAACTTTTGCAAAGGATAGAGAACTTTTTCAAAGAATCGAGAATATTTTCAAAGTATCGAGAATTTGTTTCGAACGATTGAGAATATTTTCTAATTTTTTTTGCAGTTTACTGATGTATTGTTTCTGTGACATTGCAGATGACGAGCAGATTGAAGGAATTGCTTAAAACTACAGAGGGAGATTGGTTCAAGGGAAAATTAACCCGACACGACCATTTTGAAGCCCTCGCCCGTATAGACGATGCACTTAACCGGGTCCCTGAAGAGTTTGCTGTTGAGGATCGCCGTCGGTCCATGGCCTTATATTTTGGGCATTTCATGTCGATGCACCGGGAGCTGAAGTTTTCGGGTGGTGTTATTCATCAACTGCTGTTGTGGGTGTTGGACCATGACGGGCCGACAGATGAGATGCGATTCTTGTTAGGGAACCATATGGTCAGGTTTTCGAATGTGGAATTTAGCCTTATCACCGGATTACGTTTTGGAGTCGTACCGGACACGAGTATGTATGTTGCAGTTGAGAATGACATACATCAACGGTACTTTCATGCACATGATGAGGTATCGTTGGATGACTTGAGGGTTGTTCTTACCCGCGGAGAGTTTCAACAAGCGTACGATGCTGTGAAGTTGTGCCTCATTTACATGTTGAATTGGATATTGATGGGGGTGGACGAGAGATTGAAGATTCCTAGTTTGGCAGTTTCGGTTGGTAGATGACCTCAATGCTTTCGATGCGTTCCCGTGGGGTGCCCACGTCTATAGGCATTCTATATTTTCATTCAAGCATGCGTTACCGCGGCGTCGTGAGGAGAGACACCAGCAGTTACAGGGCGATGTTGGACATTCCGTGGAGGGGTACAACATCTACGGTCTATCACATGCCCTTTTGGTGAGAAATTTGATTTCCAACATGTACATTAAAGTTCTAATCCAAAATTGTCTTTGATTATAACTGTACTCATCTTTGATGTAGATATTTGCTTTCGAGGTGATCCCCCGACTGGACGTCGATTTCGGGACTCAAAAGGTTACAGACCTTTGTCCTCGTATGTTGAAGTGGGAGTTAACGAAACAACCCAGAGGGAAGAAGCTGGACAAGATTTTTAGTGCTAGGGTAAATATTATATTTGTTAATCGTATGTTATATTACTTACTATAAGTAATAATGACATTCATCTATCTACGCTTTCAGATGTCTGTGAGGACGAAAATCGTGCCCACAGCAGCTGAGGCGGTGACACCGTACTTCGCAAGCCTAAGTGAAGGAGGGATCCCGTATGTGCAAGACGACATGGTTCACCTTCCTACTGTCTCTGATCCGACTACAAGTGCAGTTCATCCCGAGGAGGAGGGTGGGGGTCCGACTATAAGTGCATGTCCAGATTTCAGTGGCATAGACACTGGCGGATCTGAGTCGTCTCCTCGGTGAATGAGGCGTAGAAAGGTTCGGTTTACCACCCCAGGAACTGGTGTCGATACAGGGGATTCCCTTGTAGACGTTGGACTTGATGGGGAGGTAAGTTGAGATGGTAGTTTTTTTTTATTAACAAGATCGGTTGATTGTTTTAGTATTAACAATGTTGCATGATTTCAGGCCCGTTTAGAACATTAGTTGAACGAGTTACGTGAAGCCCTCCGAAAGAGTGAGGATAATCGACAACAACAGCACCGAGTGTTGCTGGATTTGATTCGGAAGAGCGAGGAGAATCGACAGCAACAACATATGGATTGTTTGCATTGATCGGGGGCTTTCAGAGCATCAGGCCGCATATGTATGAGCATACACATGATCCATATACCGGAGGGGTAGTTATGGAAAGTGGGGCTCAGTCTCCCTCCTCCCCCTCTGAGCGAGCAGCCGGCCCCGCCTCCCCCTCAGAGTGACCAGCAGGCTCCCCGTCCACCTCAACCTCCACCTCCACCTCCACCTCCATCTCCACCTCCACCTCAACCTCAACCTCAGAGCGAGCAACCGGCCCCCCTCCCGCTCATAGCGAGTAACAGGCTCTCCCTCCACCGACGAGCGTAGAGCTGACTCCCCCTCCACCTCGGAGCAAGCAGCAGGCTCCTCCTTCCTCTCCACCTCCGAGCAAGGAGCCGACCCCCATCCTTCTAGGAGCGAGGAACGAGGAACGAGGAACGAGGAACGAGGAACGAGGAACGAGGAGCGAGGAGCGAGGAGCGATGAGCAGGCGCCCCTTCCACCTCCCCTCCAACAGCCGGCCCCCATCCCCTTCGGAGAGAGGAACAAATGCCCCCTCCACCTTCCCTCGAGCAGGAGGCTCCCCCTTTCCCGTCCTCTTCTCAGCATACCCCGGCGGGGGGAGTTCGACAACAGAGGCTTGTACAAAATCACGGTTGGCAGTTGCTTAGCCCGCCGTACACAGATCCGTGCCGACCTAAGAGGGCAAGGGTAATACTAGAGGGACCTGAGCACGTATTTAATCCTCAGGGACTGGTGGACGGTGACCAGTTGAAGGCTTACCGAGCCTTCAAAAAGAACGTAAAAGGGAAACTATAAGTAAATTTCTTTATTATTTAGGTGGCAATTTTTCTTCTAATGCATTATATAAATATGTAGTTGATGGAACATTAATGCAGACGTCATGTTGATTTGTTGGAGCCGGTTGATGCTGCATGGTTCCATCGGTTGCAGACCAACTTCATGGATGTTGATGATGAGGTACATGGGACCGTAAATTCTGTTTATAGTATTTGTTTTAGGTGTGTAAGCCTCCTAACATATCTTTACATGTTTATATTCCCAGCATATGGACGTGTACCTCCATATTCTTCGGAAACGTCAACGGGCTTTCCCGAATGTGTACAGTCAGATGGTCAACATATTGGACTCGTAATTTTTTGTAAGTACTGAAATTAGTAATGATTACGCATGCTTATAGATTTGTATGGAAAACATTAATAACTTTGAGTTTGTGTTTCTACAGTCCTTTCTGGAGCACCAGTACAGAAAAATGATGAAATTAGTAATCATAACACCTGTTTTTATGTTTACAGGTCTTGATACCGTGTAACATTGGGTGGCAACATTGTCTACTGGTGACTGTGGACCTCATATGCGAGAAGATGTTCATAGTCGACCCCTGGAGACAGGAGGTCCCAGCTCATATCCGGAAGCAGCAGGTAGCCTCGTTGCGCTAATTTGTGCCCTCGATGTTGCATCAGGCTGGGTTTCATACTGCACGACCGGCTGGACTTCAGAAATTTGAGAAGACAAGTAAGCCATTTGATGTCAGCGTGGTGTCGGAAAAACATGTCCCCCAGCAGAAGAAATCGTAAGACATTTCGTAATAGTAACTTTAAGATTGTATTATTATAAACCTAATATTTTATTAACGCTTGTTAATGTGTCCAACTGCAAGGGTAACTGTGGTCCCCACACGTTGAGATTGATCGAGTACTTACTGGCGGACATAAAGGATTTCGAATTGTCGGAAAACGATATGAGGGATCATTCAGGAGAAGATGACCATTGAAATATTTACAAACTCCCGGTCCGTTTAGATTTATGTAGTTATTCATTTGTATACATACCAATTCTTTTGTATACATACCAATTATTTTGTATATTTACAAATTCTTTTGTATATGTACCAATTGTTTTGTATATTTACCAATTCTTTTGTATATGTCCCAATTCTTTTGTATATTTATCAATTCTTTTATATAAAAATGTTTACATTTGTATATATACAAATCATATTTAAATACAATTGCATTTCAATCTCAAATCAAATTTAAATACAATTGCATTTTAGTTAATGAACAAGTCATACGAGTTCAAATTATCACAATATCATCATGATAACGCCTCAAATCATTCCACGGTGGAGTCTCTAGTAGGGCACATCTGTCTGTTGTGACCAACTGTATGACAGATACTACACTTGCGTCTGTATTCCTCAGGAATAACTGAGCTCGGACCTTCATTACTCAAAGCTAGGTTAGAACATCTCCTCGAATTATGCCCTGGTTGTCGACATCGTCTACAATTCTGTGTAGTTGTTCTCTCCGAAGACGAGATATGGCGTGAAGCCTTCGAGTGGCATGCTTGTCTCCTGGAGCTTGGATTCAAAACGACTCTCTTAGCGATGTCAGATGACACAATCCAAGTGGAAGGATGTCCAACCGGTATAATAGGAACCGAGTACGCATCAATAAGTGTTTGTCGCTTGTAGTAGTCGAGAGATGTGAAATCCATGTTTCGGTCCCTGTAAAAACATTGAAAAGAGGATTCACGTTTAAGCACTAATAACCGTACACAAAATTGTATGATGTACCTTATGGTAGCGAGAGCGTGAGAACATGGAAGAAGGTCCATTTGGAATTTGTTACATGTGCAGGTCTTTCTAGCCAAGTCAACGGTCCACTGTTTTCCAGCCCGCTTCACCGAGAATATGTTCAAGTCAACTGTATTAACGGTCATAAAATTGCATTTATTAACACGTTTGAGGATCACAAGATGTGCTGCATCAGTCAACTGATGACGCATGGATTGTGCAGCCCTATGACGATCGTGAAACAAACGTTGTAGCAAATTCCTAATGAACTCTGCCAAAGTCAACATAGGCAGTTGCCGTGCAAATTTAAGACATGAGTTTATATATTCTGCAGCCTTTGTTGTCATGACCATATACCTTCTGTAGGGGCAGTGTACACGGGACCACTTGTGTGGACCGGCATCAATTACATATTCATATGCATTCAGATGCAAATTTCGTAACTCTTCCATGTGCCGGTTATATTGCAACTCGGTGTAAGCTCGGGCTGCTTTGTCCATTATTGCGGCAACATCCTTTATATGATATCGCTTCTTAATATTTTCATAAAAGTGCCAGCAACATATGGTATGGGTGGCATAAGGGAACACTTTAGAAATCCCTACTTCAATGCTTGCATGTCGATCAGAAATGAAAACCAAATCATCTATATGGCCAAGGGCACCTTTCAAGCAATCCAAAAACCACTCCCATGATAGGTTGTTTTCCGAGTCACCGTACCCAAAAGCAATTGGATAAACCTGTTCATTCCCATCTTGTGCAGTTGCAACAAACATTGTGCCCCTGAATCTACCCTTTAACGGCAATAATTGAACGCATACACCTATGGAATCCTCTAACTGAGGCACCCAACGACATGAAAAAGTATAGGAATTTACTATTTTCATCGCATTGTAAGTCAGTAATCGTTCCGGGATTTTGTTGTTCCAACACGTAACTTAATGATGGCAGCAGTTGGAAGCTTTCCTCATGCGTTCCATAGGTCATTGACAATGCATAATCAAGGGCTTGATGTGCCTTACTGTACTTAATTGGATTCCATACATTGTTTTCATGTCGGTGATTATATCCTTCGGACGCATTAGTCGGCCATCATGTTGCTGCAATCTAGGTGCAACCACTTCTCCAATTATGACTGCACTAATTTGTCGATGACGACGGTGAATCTCCTCTAACGGACAAGCGTGTTCATTGATAAAACTTCTTACTTGAAAGTATGTCACTTTATCTCTCCTAACCGTTCTTAACTTCCACGTACAGTTGTCTATCAAACAAACCAGATGTAATGTTGTCTTATTCGACCTTTTCACCTTCAACTCGAAGTTGTGCCGCATTGCAAAATGCTCAGCCAATCTCTTAAAATCCTTTTTAGTAGGAAAAAATTGACCTTTATATATCATGTTGGTAGGTTCATCTTCTACCAAGTTCTTGCTTCCACCCATACTAAACGAGTATGATTCTGCTCCTGGAATAATCCACGTTCCGGCATTCTCAGAATCAGCTGGAATTACATTAGGCCGGACCTCAGATGTCCCAGCTATATGTACTGCAGTGGAACTACATCTGTGTACACGTCTTATACGTATTTCTGTTTCAAACGGTTCTTCATCTTCCTCATTGTTCGCTACATTATGTACAGAATGCAAATTTGGCTCATTAGCCACCTCATGGATTGGTAAGTTATGAGGTTCATTGTTCCACTCATTGTTCATGTCATTGTACATCTCATTGTATTGGTGGTTGTACTGCCCAGCATTCATTTCAATATGACAACCGAAATCATCGTCCAATTGAGCTCCAACTATATCACCATGGTCGGCTACTTCCGGTGGGACACCACATAGGTTTTCCCTACGGTCAATCCCACTTCTTTCTGTGAAAAACTGGTTGCTTCCGCCTGAAGATCGAAAATGTTGGGTGTTATCATGAGAAGGGATTTCTTCACCGATGACACCTCCTGCAGCCATCTCAATTAAACTGATACATACTTGAGGGATCACCCTATCTTCCCCTAGCATAAACAAAACATTGTCGTCATTTCTTATAAATGTGCGACATGTTATCCCGGGAACGATTGATATAGATTGTAGATCATCAATGTATTTGTTCACATCGTACTTCACAACGGTTTGTACGATTGACACCAGCTCTTCGTAAGTCATATTTCTGGACACATACATTCTTTGGTTATCGGAACCAAGAAACCTCTGACTTCCATCAGGTAATTGCTCTCATCGACCGTTGTAAGATATTGCTAATCTAACCCTATCCATTGTCCTGTGAAAATCATCAGCACAAACAATTATTAACAAATAAAAAAAATACTTTTACAAGTACTAAGAATTACAAAAATTTTCTCAACTGTAACGGATCGAGAACATGTTCTTCGGAATCGGGCTTTTTTATAATGGATCGAGAACATTTGCAAACAGACTGAACTTTTTGGAAAGGGATCAAGAACATTTTCTAAGTGATCGAGCTTTTTTCATATGGATCGAGTACTTTTTATAAGGGATCGAGAACTTTTTCAAGGGTTCGAGAATAATTTACAACGAATCGAGAACTTTTATAACGGTTCGATTCGAGAACTTTTATCGAGAATATTTATCAAATTATCGAGAACAGTTATCAAGGGAATGAGAACTTTTTATAAGGGATCGAGAACATTTCTAACGGATCGAGAACTTTTATCAAGGGATCGAGAACTTTTATTAAGGGATCGAGAACATTTTCTAAGGGATCGATAACTTTTTCTAAGGAATCGAGAACTTTTTCTAAGAGATCGAGAACGTTTTTAAGGGATCGAGATTATTTGTCAAATTATCGAGAACTTTTATAACAGTTCGAGAACTTTTGTCCAGGGATCGAGCATTTTTTTGTCGAGCATGTTTTTCAAATAATCGATCTTTTTTCAAACTAAACAAAAGCTCGTTCCAATACAAAATAAGCTCGATTCATCTTTAAATATTCTCGGTCACACAAGAAAAAAGCACGAATGTTTTCCATTTTCATACATTCTAGTGCGGAATCTGAAATGGATACATTGTTATCGAGGAATGGATACATTGTTAACTCATACAGAAATGAATGCAAAATATCTGAAATGCATAAAAGAAATTTAAGTGAAGATCATTAATATTTGTTAACTTCTAGTGCATAATCTAGAGAGAGACAACTATTTTAGAGACAGAGTTAAGTTTTTCAGACAAGTTTTTTGGGGAGATACCAACGAGTTCAGAAAGTTGCTTTTTAAAAATTAAAATTTAGGGGCAATTTGGGTAGTTCACCATATTAGGTGCCTTTTAAATTTAAGTTATTAAAAGGGTGACATCATTACAACACACCTTAAAAAATATGACATATCTCACGATTTCCACCTTGGATGATTTGTCATTTTTTCACTATTTGAGAAGGCTCCAACTTGTTTGCTTCGGCTTTGTCTCCGGTTCTGGTGATTGGAAGGTGTCAATGTTGCTAAACCTGCGCTCATAAATACAAAAAACTTTGAATAACTTGTTTCGAATGTCAGTAACCTGTTCTGAATAATCTATTATCAAATTAGTGCCGATAAACTCAAGCAAAACTTCTAACCAAAAAATTTAACCTTAGGATCTACTATAACACTTAATGCATAAAGTAGATGAATGTTAGCCCAATATTTTTTTCAACTTTATCTCCATGGAAAAACTACAGGGCTTAGATGTTCATCTTCCCTATATCTTTTTAACGTTTTAGACATTTCCACTATCTGATGGATTGTCTGTGAAGATGTGGGGTAATAGACCCCAGAAAGAGTTATAGTGACATTGTAAAAAATCTTTAAAAATTAAACAAAAACCCTTACCACATACCAATCGTCTGAGGTAAGTGATTTTGCTTCAAGACGACCAATTTTAGCCAATTTCATGTTATAAAAACATGTAATGGATGTATGATAATCCAAACAATTATCCAACACTAAGTAAGTAGAGTTCCACCTTACCGGCATATCATTTTAGAATCGTTGGGGTTTGAGACCGTTTAATGTACAATGTCTCTTGAATTCTTGGAATCTAGGATTAGAACTGCCAATCTAAGAAATTACATATCTGATGCGATCTATTTGGTCACTTACCTGCTTTAAACCAGTCTGTAAAACTAAATTTATGATATGACATGCATACCATTGATAGAATAAATAACCTCCATCTTGCGGGATATTTCTTGCAACAAACATTGCAATAGAGCTAATATTTACATATGCATTATCTAATGTGATGTGTGATTTCATAAGTTTCAAAAACAGAAAGAATGACATTAAAAATATTTTCTACAGTATGTGCAAAATCCATAGGATGAAAACTAATAATTCTTTTTGTTATCCTCCATTCAGAATCTAAATAGTGTAATGTGACACATAAATAGTTCTGTTTGGAACATGCATTTCAAATATCAGAAGTTAATGCAATAGAGACACTTAGATGTTGTATATCAGCAATCAAGTCATCTATTTGGGTTTCAAACAATCTTATCAAAGCGTTTCTAGTGGTAGTTCTAGAAACAGTTTTAAATTGAGGGATGAATGCAGATGTGATTAATTCTTGAAAAAAAAAACATTATCACCAACATTGATCGGTTGATCAGTTTGTGCAATGTATCATGCCAAGCAATCTCTAGCATGGTCGTCGTCGTATCGCCACGTCATAACGAACCCGTTTGGGTGCCGTTGTAGTTGTGTCTGGGTTATAGTGTCTACCTATCCATATGCAGTCATACATTTGAGCATATGCCTTTTCAAATGTTCGGTTCCCTTCCTACTTGTGGCATAATCCTTACGAAAAAAACTTACATTTAGCTTTGGATCTGGTCGTCCCGTTTGGGAGTGTCATTTGGATTATGTCGAAACACTGTTAGACATCTGATGTTATTCTTTTAATACATGATGTTGGTGTAATAGCGGAACCGAAAGGTCCCGCTTGGGTATGGGTTGGCTCGGAAAGATCAAATTCATCATTCAGCCTGTTCAAATCGTCCGAAAAATAAGGTTACTGGTTATGATCCATTTCCTGGAATACAAATATTAAAATTAATACTACACTTAAAATTCATAATATACTAAAAACAAATATTAAAATTAACTACTACACTTAAAAATACTAATTTACTAACAAAAAATATTAAAAATCACTAATACAAATTAAATTGATAAAATTACTAACTAAAAATAATAAAATTCACTAATACAAATTAAATTGATAAATTAACTAACAACAAATTTTAAAATTAATACTACACTTAAAAATCATAATTTACTAACAAAACATATTAAAATTAATCACTACAGTTAAAATTCATAATATACTAACAACAAATATTAAAATTTACTACTATAAAAAAAAAATTATTAAAAAATAAATAAAAATCACTAATACAAATTAAATTGATAAATTTACTAAGAAAAAATATTAAAATTCACTAATACAAATTAAATTGATAAATTTACTAACAACAAATTTTAAAATTAATACTATACTTCAAAATCATAATTTACTAACAAAACACATTAAAATTAACTACTACACTTAAATTCATAATATACTTATAACAAATATTAAAATTAACTACTATACTTAAAATTAATAATTTACTAACAAGAAATATTAAAAATCACTAATACAAATTAAATTGATAAATTTACTAACAAAAAATATTAAAATTCACTAATACAAATTAAATTGATAAATTTTCTAACAACAAATATTAAAATTAATACTAAACTTAAAAATCTTATTTTACAAAATAATAACATTAAAATTAACGATTAAGTATGCACATAAAATTATAAACTCACTAACTAAGTACAAATAATAACAATTAATAACTAAAGTCTATACATAAAATTATAAATTTACAAACAAAAAATGTTTCAACAAAAATAATAAGAAAAATGTACCATTAAACTTTGGTGTGTTGGTGGAAAATTTAGAGAATAAGAAAAGAAATTAGTATTACAAATTTTGTAGAGAGAGAGAGAGAGTAAGAAAGAAATCGAATGAAAATGTGTAGAGAAATGAGAATTGAAGAATGTAGAGATTGAGATTTGAGAGAATGAGAGAATGAATGGAAAATGAAATGGATGGAAGTATTTATAGAAAAATTTGAATTGTGGGTCAAAATAAAAATTAGAAAACTTTAGGGGGGGGGGGGGGGTTGTAAATTTCTTTTGGCTTTAACGGCTGAAATTTAAAATTCAACCGTTGGTTGACATCATCGCTAACGTCATCCAATGGCTGAATTTTGAATTTTGAATTTTGAATTTCATGTTGGAACCCCGTTCACCGGTTACGCAGCGGAACTAGATTTTCAAATTTTTATACATATTATATCTGTATCTGGGACCAGTGAACTTTGGATCGTAATTATTTTTCGGAACTAATACATACAATATATATATATACAGGAAATTGTAATCAACAAAAATCAGAAGAACATATCAACGTTTGGGGGCTCCTTAACTTTACGTTATGCTCCTGTCTGAACCACTCGATCTTCCTCGCTATCTTCTGGGACTGGTAACTGCGTGTGGGCGCGTCACGGTCTCAAGAACTTAAATGGAGGATGTAGAGAAAAGTTTTGAAGAAACTCTTTATTCTCAATTTAGTGTATTGATTTTATGCACACATGAATTGCATCTCATGCAAAATATATGCAATTTATTCTTTTTGTTTTTGTGTGTGAATCAGGTGCACACCAAACACACAAAATTAACTTTTTGCCTTTTTTTTTTCTCGATCTCTAATTCACGCCTCTTTTTTTTTCTTTTTTTTTTTCGTCTTTTTGCATGTTTTAGGTATATTTTTTTTTTCAAACTCAAAATCACGTATAACCTTGCGTTCTTTTTTTACATATCTCTCTATAATATATATATATATATATATATATATATATATATATATATATATATATATATATATATATATATATATATATATATTTGTATCCTATAGAAACACTTATACATGTATACACCAATTTACATACAATGCAATCTCTTGTGTTATAATTGATATATATATCTTTTAATTATCCTTTTCAAATATATCTAATATATTAAAAGTGATAATAAGTATTTTAAATTTAAACTTAAATTCAAATACTTAGATAAATGATTTAGTAAAATAAAATAATCCTATTATTTTATCTTCACCTAAATCCATATATCAACTAACACCATTCAATTAATAGTTAATTAATAATTCATAACTATCAATATAATTAAATAATCTAATTATTTAATTAATTTAACTATTAACATTAATTAATTAAATAATATCATTATTCAATTAATTCCCGAATATATACGTGTCACTTTTGTAACACAATTAATTGGACAATCCAATTAATTAACTGTGACCCTTGTTACCTAAATCGATCGGGCTAGTAAGGGGACCTAATGGACCCACAGTATTTTGAGCTCCAATAATCATTGGAATCATTAATTAAACTCTTTAATTAATATTCTTTGATTATTAACTTCGGTGTTATTCCACTAAAGACCCGAAGCTGCAATCTCTCAACTGTAGACGCTTTTGCACAGACCGATACAACTCGGTGTCCATCGATATGGCTATTACATATGGTATGATCCTCCATAATAGTTCATAATTAGAGCTGGGTCATAATGTCCGTTATACCCCTCTAATTACATATATCCTTTAAGTACTATTGATTCTCTAATGGATAATAAATCTTATTTCCTCACGGAATTAGAAGAACGCTCATATTGTCCAAGCCTCGAATCAACCCTTAAGGGAACTACTATCTACTTCTCACAAGAAGGAGTGGATTCCACTATTGTGTACAAACCTTCCCAGCCACAAGCCAAACCGCAATCCCAACATACGGAGTATATTGATCAGGAAATGCATCTGACCTCACCCATGGTATATCAAAGACCACGATTTAACCTGAAGGAGTCATAAGACACTCAGGATTATGATCACCCATATATAGCCATCATTAGTTGATATATATGAATCTCATCGGTAAACGGATCTTGGTGAGAGATTCATATAGATCATGGCATAGTCCTATATAATTACATCATACAAGATGCCTCAATTCTCATATCTTCATATGAATGATTCAGGATAGAATCACCGTACATTACGGAATGGACCACAACTATAGATTAACCACAAATAAAGTACCCAACTTTATTTGCTATCTATGGACTCTTTAGATTGCACATCTCTTACTGTATCCATCCGTATATGGCACTCATATACACAGTTCGAGATTACATCCGGCAATCTTGGATGTTAAATATATGCACAAGTTTATAAAATAAATGACATAACAAAAATGAATTGAACTTTTCTTTTTATTTATTTTATAAATCCATTTACAAATTATATCTTAAGGGCATAAACCCCAACATTTCAGCCATTGGAGGGATTTGTTTTTTGTTTTTTGTTTTTTTTAAAAACAATTCAAATGGTTGAAATCAGTGGGTCGCCGGCTCCGCGTGCCATGGCGGGCCGGTCCGTCGGACCTGGCCCCTATGGAACGACACGCAGCCCGCTTACGTGACGGGTTTGGTTCTGCCTACCACCTTCACGGGTCGTGCTTGGCATGACCCGTCTCTCCTTGTGTGCCAAACGGACCGACCTGTTTGGGTCCGGTCCATATTTACACCACTACTAAGTCTTCAGCAAAGACTTGGTGTTGTATATACTCGTGATAGGCTCTGTCATCAGAACCGAAATTATCAGTCATATGACCCTTACCTTTCATCGAAATTGAACGCTTAGGGCCATCACAACTTCCACTTGCCATTTTAAGATTTGAATTGTAAAATTCCTTGAACAAAAAATGTAAAAAAATTGATGAAAATTATTTGGTAGAGAATTGGAAACTTAGTAGTTAGTAATTGTAAATAAAATAAATTCAAAACAAAATAAAATGCAAATAAACGAAATTGTAAACTTAGTAAATAGTAATTGTAGATAAAATAAATTGGAAACTTAATTGCAAATAAAATAAATTGAAAGCTTAATTGCAAATATAATAAATTATAAATAAATGAAATTGGAAACTTAGTAATTGTAAATTAAATACAAATGAAATAAATTGGAAACATAGTAATTGAGATTTGAGAGAGAATTGAAAACTTAGAGAGTTGGAGAATTGAGACTTGCGAGAGAAATGAGAATTAGAGAGAATTGAGAGGATAGGGGAGTATTTATAGAATTTTTTTTGAAAATGTGAACATTGGAGGCCCAACGGACTGCTGACGTCAGCAGACCGTTGGGCCTCCAACGGTTCAGCCTACTATTTTTTTTTTAAATTGGTGGAACAGCTCGGTCAGAACCGAACCAGAACCGAATGATCCACCAAAATGAGAACCGGAATTCCCGGTTCGGTTACGGTTTTTTTCATACCGGTTTCGGTTCGGTTCCCAGGTTCAAACCGAATCGCTGCCATATCTAAGTATGAGAGCACTTTGTTTTGCAAGTTATATTATTTTTCAACATTCATATTTACAATGGTGAAGCCTATTTATAGGCTCAGTATGTCGGTTATTACAAGGTTAGAAAATTGATAGAAGATTGTAGATTATCAATCATTCTACAAAATTATTTTAATTGTCTTTAGTTAATTCCACAACTCATGAGCTAACTCAATGAAACTAAAAGCAGCTAGAATTTTGTTTGGTTTTATTTCTACAATGTGCAACATTCTAGAATGTGCAGCACCAGTTTCATCAGGTTAAACGACCAAAATAAAAATAACACCACCAACTTGTATGATTTTTGCACTTTAAATTTAATGACCCTTTCGGCATGTCACTTTTTTTTTTAAAGAGGCGAGGTTGAGACGAGATGAGGTAAAAGTATAAAACCCCCCACACCTGCACCACAAGGTTGAGGGTTCGAGTTCTCCCTCTTTCTAAAAAACCTTCAAATTTATATAATATTGTTATACTAAAAAAAAAAAAAGGTTACCATGACGAAATCAAGCGTCTAACTAGGATTAGCATTTTACGGGCTTAAACCTTACCCAAACCCGCAATATATGCATACATGCAAAGTTTGAACCAGACCAACAAAAATCTAGGGTTTACCAAAATCCTATTTTGACCCGTATTGTTATCCATATTTATTGATCTGGATTCAGATCCAAAATTGCCGGTTACAAACTCTCCTAAGGTGAAAGAAAGTGGAAAACAAGAGAGTACAATAAGGTTGTGTTTAGATGCGGGAATAATTTGACTATTTTTAAGAGATGAGATTGGATTGTATTGGATTGAATTAATTATAATATTTTCCGTGTTTGGTGTAACATGAGATTTGACTAAAAATGATGATATCATGTGTTCAGTATGTAATGCGATTGGAGAAAAATAATGTAATAATAAATTATTATTTTTTCTTTGCTTGTGTGCTTTACATAGAACAAGAGACTTTAGGGGGGTGTATTGTATTGAGATTTTTATGGACAATTTTAGGGTGCAAGGATTTTATCGATTTTCAAGACTATTAGAATTATTATGATAATTAGGATTATACTTTTATGATTATTATGATTATATGGATTAGACTTTTAGAATTCTGAAATAGTCTTTGGACTTTATTTATAGACTATTAGGATTATCTTGACTTTATTTCAAAACTTTTTAGACTTTTATAAATATGAATTTTCAAGAGTCGATTGTAGTATTCAATTTTCTCCACACATTAACGAATACCCATACCCAATATGACACCCAATATAAATGTGTGGCTGTGGTTAACACCCTAAACTTATAATTTCAAGACATCTTTATTAGAGAACCACTATATATATTAGTAACACAGCTATACCTTTATCCATACTAGTCTTTACAATTTATGTATAAATAAACCATTATTTGCACCTATCAAAGAAACATGAACATTAATAAAGATATCACGATTAGAAATCATTATTCAATATATGTTCTATAAAATTTAAGTAAAAAAAAAAGTGAAGTATAATTGCTACACTACTCCACCCTCTTATCTCCAATCTCTGGTCACCAATCACCCATCTGTGGACCACAACTCGACCAAGCTGAAAATTTGATGGGATATGAAAGATCTGATGAGGTATGGAAGTTGAGGAAACTACAAATTTATGATGAAAATTTGATGGGGGTGTAGAGGTTGAGGAAGATGAAGATGATTTTGAGTGAGAGAGAAAAGTCTAGAAAGTATTGAG
This sequence comes from Dipteronia dyeriana, assembly GCA_032871835.1. Classification (NCBI taxonomy): domain Eukaryota; kingdom Viridiplantae; phylum Streptophyta; class Magnoliopsida; order Sapindales; family Sapindaceae; genus Dipteronia; species Dipteronia dyeriana. Next base: position 47,118,587 of record CM065303.1, on the reverse strand, counting down.
AGAGATTACAAGACAATTTTGGGTTTAAGGTATTTATAAATATCACTAAAAAATCTGAAAATTCTATTTTGTCGTGAAACCCTATAAATCTTGATCTCAATCCAATATCACCAGACAATTTGCTGCCTTTTGAAAGTCTGGATTTTTAAAAAAAATCTTAAAAGTCTGAATCGAATACCACCCGACTTATATAACTTATTAAAAAGTCTCAATCTAGTGGTTTAAAAAGTCTTAATCTAATACCACTAGACTTTTATTTCCCCAAATTATCTAATAAAATCTTGAACCAATACACCCCTTAAAACAATCATGATTTCAGTTTACTCTATCTTTCACCAAAAACTTCCCTAAAATTCGAAAAACACTCTCACAAAACTAGAGTCAATCACCAACCTCAACTAGCCACCAAATACACAAGAACAAAAACAAAAGCCCAAAAATAAATTTCTAATTTTGAATGATACCTATAACCAACTAGAAATTCTTTAGTTATTCTATGTTTCTCTTTTCGTATTTATGGTTATAGGAGAGATTATAGCAGTAGATTATTGACATAAGAAAAATTAAAAAAAAAATTATATCTGTTGTGCCACCATCACTCTATGCTCCACTGTTCTCGTCCTCGAGATCTGTATCGCCACTCGCGTGGTGGTTATGGATTCGGCGCCGCCATGCCAAAAGTCAGCACACTCTGGCCCTGTTGTTGTTCTTGTCTAGGACTGTGTCAATTTGATGATAATTGAGGTTAGTCGTAAATGTCGAATAGGGTGGTGTTCTTGAGCTAAGAAAAGTAGAGATAAAATTGGAGTTAGAGCTTCTCCAACCCATCATCAAACACCACGCCAATCTCCAAAACCCATCAGAAATCGCCTCCAACCCGCGCCATTCTTTGTGCAAAACCTCCGTTGGTGAACAGTGTCGCGCAATAAATTGCGTGACACTGTGGTTTTGCCTAAAAACTGTTCTGTTTTACTTTTCTTTTTTTAAACCCAAAACTTTTAAATAATCACATTTTAACCCTATTTAATAAAATCTATTTTGATTATATCCTTCATTTCCAGGTTTTATTTAATCACAGTTTTACGCTAATCAATTTAATTTATTTCAATTTGGTCCTTTTAAATATTTAATGATTTTTGGTGAATTAATTATTATTGTTATGTTAATTTATAATAAACTAAAATGAAGTGTATAATTACTAAACTAAAATGAAGTGTATAATTACAAAATTAAAATACATTTTTTATAAATAAGTAACTTCATTCAATACGGTGGAAATTAAAACAAAATACATTAAGAATGGAATACAAACTTCATAGTGATAAAATAAATTACCACAATTTGGAATACACTAAAATGAAGGAAAATGAAAGTATAAATTACAAGAACCCATTAGTAGTTTGGAAGACCATTTTCGGGTCCTTGGAGATTATCGAAAAAATCACCAAAAGACCCAGATGCATTTTGAGATCCCTGGTCTTGTTACCGAGCTCATTTTGCTACAATTTTTAATTGTTGTTGATTCATAAACTCCCGTTTAGTTGGATCATTTATGGATTTCAAATTTATCATCATAATTTTAGCTTCACGACACTCTACTTTTCTCTCTAAAATATCATTAAGTCTTTTCCTCTACATAGCGTTTCTATTAGAAACTTCCAAAAAAAAATCTTGTCCGTCTTTCAAAGTTTTGAAGTTGATTGAATTATGTTCCTCAACCCTCCTTTTTGATTTTGCTTTCTTCACCCCAATGAGCCGTCGAGATGAACTATCCCTACCTTCATCACTACTTATATTTAAAGAAAATAGAGATAGTCCAAGATATGTCGTGGTGGGAGACTCTAGAATTGGAGAGTCTTCTTGTGATGAAACGAAATGACCAGTTTCCGTTTGAAAGGGTGGTGTTACTGTCTCGTTGTCTGTAAATTTTTCCATGTCTTTTAGGATGGGCCACACATGGTCAAACTTGAATCCATGTTTATATTTGTTATCATGGGATAATAAAATTTTTGTCTGGATTATCAGCAAAATGATACAAAAATATTGTTAAAATCAAGTATAAAATATTTGATTTTTCTACAAATTGAATTTTAACAAATACTCACATATCAGCTTCCGAGGCACTATTAGGTTTCAGCCTTTCAATCTGTCGTATGCATCCTCGCATTTTCCCAATGGAAGTAAGGATAGTCTGCATGTGACACTGTAAACTTCTTTTGTTACGAAGTTCAGTGATAAAAGATGGTATGTTGTTGTTGTAATCAGTCTCTACTCGAGTCCAAAACATATCCTTTGACTGGTAAATACCTATGATAGGGTTTTATGAAACATCAAGATATATGTGACAAAGATGTGTGTCTTTATGCATTTGTGTATGAAGAACTTCTTTTCGTAGATATTTTGTGGAAAAAGTGATTTGAAGGGAAAAGTGACTTGGAGAGAAAAGTGTTTTGAAGGGAAACGTGACTTGAAGAGAAAAGTGGTTTGAATGTATAAAAGATTTGGTGGGATATATTTAATTTAGTGTGGGTTGATATTTATAGAAACTCGGAGGTACTCTTTTCAGATTTCATCCTACAGTTCAAATGATGAGGAAACCCATTTATTGGTTGGCATTTGAAATAAGATTTCTTATCCTCATCTCTTGGGAAATGTAAAGATCAGATTCCTTGAATGAAATTATAGCTAGATATTTTTTTGTCCGTTTATACTTTTTCCATATGGGCTTGCAATTATTGTCGGCCACATGGACAAAGAGAAGATATTTTTTTAAGAGATTGAATCTTAAGGTTCAGATAGTGATGCAATCCATATAATGGTTAACATTTAACTACTCGGATATCTTATCTTCCTATTTTGGAAAAATTAAAGATCGGATTCCTTGAATGAAATTATTGCTAGATATCTTTTTATTCGTTTATACTTTTTCCACGTGGGCTTGCAATTATTGTCGGCCATATGGATAAAGATAAATAGCCTACACCAAATTCTGCTCAAACTCATTCAATTAAACTCCAAGAAAAACATGAATTTTAATATTGGAGGTCCATCTAATTTCTTATCTTCTTTTTCATATTCCGACGAAGAGGAAGAGAAAGTTTGACAACTCTTGATGTGATTGATGCAGAAAAAGAACAAATGTTGATCCAATATAGATAATTCCAACAGGTCATGGCTCAATATCTCAATCAACAGAACAACCCAACGACATGTGGAGGCTCAATTCCTGGTCCTATAGTGATTAATCGAGACCGGGAAAGTGCTGATCTTCGTTTGTTCTATGACTATTTTACCGAGAACCCCCGGTACAACGATCAAATGTTCCGTCGATGCTTTTGAATGGGTAGGAGTTTATTCCTTCGTATTGTTGACAAAGTAGAAGCTCGTGACAACTACTTTGTGCAACGAAGAGATAATGTGGGTAGACTGGGTTTATCCACTCTTCAGAAAATAACAGCAGTATTTCAGATATTGACATATGGTTGTCCAGCGGAGGCTACTGACGAGTTTATTAAAATAGGAGAGTCCACACCAATTGAGAGTTTGAAGAGATGTTGTCGTCCTGTTATGGAGGAATTTACATGTGAGTATCTTAGATCACCTAACGCTATTGACGTTGCAAGACTGCTCCGTATTGGTAAAGATTGTGGTTTTTCAGGAATGTTGGGTAGTCTAGATTATATGCACTGGAAGTGAAAAAATTGTCCAACAGCTTAGGCAGGGCAATATGCAGGTTGTAGTGGATCTCCAACTATTATTCTAGAGGCTGTAGCTGATTATGATATGTGGATATGACATGCATATTTTGGTTTGCCTGGTATGAATAATGATATTAATATGTTGGAGGCATCCTATCTTTTTTCCAACCTTGCTCAAGGTATTGCTCCTCCAACTCATTATGTCATTCAAGGAAAAGAATATAATATGGGTTATTATTTAACTGATGGTATATACCTAAAGTCTACGTTTGTACAAACTATTCACGATCCACTTGGTCCCAAAAAAGAATTATTTGCAATGAAACAAGAAGCATGTAGAAAAGACGTAGACCATGCATTTGAAGTTCTCCAATCATGATTTGCAATTGTGGCAGGACCAGCACGTTTTTGGTATAAACATATTTTACATGATATATTGACTACATGCATTATTATGCACAACATGATAATCACGGATGAGCATGATGTTCATGCATCAACTGAGGATCATATGGTAGCACCAACTCCAGAAGTTGAGATGATGTTAGATGAAAATACCCGATTTCAACAATTCCTAGCTCGACATAGAGGAACAGGGATAAAGACGCTCACAATGCAGTCCGAAATGCCTTAATATATCATTTGTGGGATGAATATACTAATTCAGATAATTAGATGATGATCAATATGTACTTTTATTTGTATGCTTTTTCTTTTTTATTTCCTGAAATGTAATGTTCAAGTTATTTTAATAATAAATGCGTAATTTAACCTAATGAAATTTAATTTCTTTTCATGTATTAATTCTATATTTTCTTATCGTATTGTAATATTATGTTAATTATGAGGTAAAATGTTAATTGTGTAGAAATATTAAAAAAAGGGAATGAGAAGGAATATTGTGGGGAATATTCTCTTTAGTGTAAAGTTTGGTGTAATTGATTGGAGATGAAATAGTAAAATAGTACAACAGTTGCCCTATTTTAGTGCAAAATTTGCACCAAAGACACTATTAGGGTTGGAGATAACCTTAGGACATGAAAGTTGTTGGGGCTTCTTGAGCAAGAGCCATAGCTCAACGTTGATGAAAGAAGATGGAGAATCCAATCAATTTGGTTAGGATTGTTTTATCTCGTTGAGATGTGATGAAAAAAATATATGATGAGATTATCTTATCCCATCGCCAAGCCAAGCATAGGAAAAGAACTAAAAATAATCCAAATCTCATCCTATCCCACCTGACAAACATACCCTAAGAGTAGGTAGTTGATTAAACACTTATAAGAGTATCTCCAATGCAGTGTTATATGAGTGTGCAAATACTATAATTTGGCATAAAGTACAAAAATCATGCTCCAATGTAATGCTAAATGTTGTGTCAAATTTAAATTTGGCATATGCTATTTTTTATGTCAAATTTGGCACAAAGAATAACATATGCCAAATTTGGTACATCAATAAATGTTATTTTTTAATTACAAAAAAGCCACTGTATAACTATATTGAATGCATTAATTGCTGACTTCTAAAATTTTAAATAATAATAAAATATTATATTATAATTTGAATGCATTAATTATATTTGATGATATCTATAGTTTTAGAGCATCTTCAATGTTGTGTCAAATTTGTGTGCTAATGCTAAAATTTAGCATATGCTAAACTTTGTGTCAAATTTGGTACACAATATAACATATGCCAAATTTGGCACATCAATAAATGTTTCTTTTTAAAATTATAAAAATATCATTATATATATTTTTTAATATTTAAAATAATTTAAATTTAATGTACATTAATGATATCTTAATCAAAATCTATTTTATCCAATTATTCTTCAGCAATTTAATGAATGCATTAATGATAAATATTAACTTTTATAATTTTAATTAATAAAATAATAAAAATAGCATGTTAAATATAACTGTGCATTGGAGTATAATACTAAATTGTTATGTCAAATATAGTATTTTACATTTTTTTTTGTCAAATTTGGCATTGACAATAACATATGCATTGGAGATAATCTTAAATAAAAAAAAAATAACATTTTAAATGGAATTATGTATTGAAGTACAATAATAAAATGATGTGTCAAATATAGTATTTTACTATTTTTTGAGTTAAATTTAACATTGACATTGGTATATGCATTAGAAATGACTCTCATCGCAAAACGGCTAAAGGTCCATGAAAATTTTGGAAGGATTTTACAATATTTTAAAGATGGGGCTTCAAAGAAATTTTTGGCGTACATTTAGCATAGCCCATTTATTCATAATTTCTAGGCCTTTATACTTCTAGAATATTTGGAATATTTTTTAGAATATTCAAAATATTCTGTCCTCTATGCACACGATAGTGAGCATAGAGAATTTCAGATACATAATATAAATATCTGGATTATTTATTAAGAGAAATATTAAGAAAAGGAATGCTAAGTAATTTTGCAAAAAGAGCTACCAAACATAATTTGTTATAAAAATTAGAGATTCTTAAATCAAAATATCCTCATTTAAAAATAAAATTAAATTGAACCTTCAATTCTTAATTGTTGGTGTAAAACCATAAATTGACATTTTTTTGTAATTTCATATTTTTTGATACATCAAATGATAGATGATGCTTTTGCATTTACTGGGAGTTGTTGTGGTCAATGGGCTCATGGGTAACAGGTTTTCCTTGTCAATTTTAATGGATATATATATTTGGGGAAGGGGATTTGAATTTGACCTCCAACTTCATTTAGGTTATTGCCTTTGCACTAGACATGGCCACGGTTCCGACCGGTTCCGGCTCCTTCCACCGGCTCTGTGGAACTGTGGTTCCGGTTCCGGTTCGGTTCTTTTTTTTTCTTCTTATTATACATTTATACTTATTTTTAAAAAAATACGAAAACATAAGATATGTAATAATGTGAAATTGTAAATAAATTTTATTGTGTAAAACCGTAAGCCGAAATTAAAATTAAAAAAAATAATACTAAATACATAAATTGAAATAAATGTATAAAACTAAAATTAAAAAAATTGGTCTTGCACTTAATTTGTACCAAAATTAAGTTGCCTACTTATCCTCTCGGGGTTTAGAGGAATCAAAGACCACGTAGTTCTTTTACATATTATTGTCTTTTACATATGTAATTCTGTAAGTCTGTAACTAATCGCTGTCTTCCGTTCCGGTGCCGGTGGTGTGATCATCATCGAAGAAATCGTATATCACTTCTGGCTTCATTTCTTGTTGTCTATATTCAGCATTTGTTCAATCATCAAAACACACTTGAACTTGAATTGATTATGGATTCAAAAGCGACCGTCTTGCGTCCAAAATATTTCCACCAGCGCTAAACTCTTGTTCCACAGCCATTGTAGAAACCGATGTTACAAGAATCTGTTTGGCTATTATAGACAAGATTGGGAAGTGCTTTTGATGTTCTTTTCACCAATGTAGAATATTATTTTTTTTTTCACATCATCGTCTCCTATAAACTAAAAATTGGTACTGTGATAAGTTTCTATCTCATCATACGAGACCGAACTTGATGAAGAAGAAGAAGAAGAACCCGGTAATCTTTTGATCTTTTGGGATAAAAGTACAGACCCTGCCCCCCCAACACTCCAAAAGATCGAGTTTGAGAGACATTTTCATTTTGTGGAACACTAATGTTCAATGATGAACCATAAATTCTACGATATTCATCATATAACTGATAAAATAATGTCTTAATTGCAGCACAATAAGTATTAAATTTTAATTGTATACCAAAACATTTATAATAAAGAGTTAAATAATCTGTCAATGCATCTAATTTATAACGTGGGTCAAAACACAACGCAAACAGGTAAATAATTGGAAACTCCCTATAATAGTCTAACCATTTTTTTTTCATAGCTTCAATGCATGCCTGTAATTGTATATCAGATGAACAGTCAGCAAATGCACCAACAATATTACAACCCTCAATAATAAATAATTGAGTAGTAGGATAATAAATACCTGACAAATTGTTGGTAGCACTGTTAAAAACTTTTAACAAATTACAATTTTTTGTACAAATATTCTAATGGTGTGCATAAAGATTGATTTGACTAACATTATATTGCATAAAAGAAACTAATAAATCCCTATATTCATAACTTTCACAAAGCAATTTATAAGTAGAGTTCCAACGTGTTGGAACATCAAGAGAAAATCTAATGGGATGTCTACCAGTCTGTTTACAAAATCTTACTCATGCTTTCATAACATTAGGATGTTTCCACAAATATGAGAGGGCCTCTTTAATGGGTTTAATAAAAGCTTGAAGAATTTCCAAACCTTTTTGAACGCATAAATTTAAAACATGGCAATCACATCTTTGATGAAAATTTTTACTATTAAAATAAGGCTTGCATAATTCAATTAAAGCAGGAATAACTGCCGTATTATTATAAACATTATCAAAACCAATTGAAAAACTTTGTTTTCAATTTTATACTCTTCAAAAATGATTTTCATATTTTTATAAATATTATCAGCAGTATATGCATCATCAAAAACTCTAAATGCAAGAATTCTTTTTTGTATTGTCCATGCTTTGTCCATATAATGACAAGTTACACCCAATTATGAATGTATTCGCCAATGGTCAGTCCATATGTCAGCACATACGGAAACATGACCTATATAGTTCGCAAAATATTTTTTCAGAATCCTTTTTTCCTTTTTATAAATATCATACATTGTACGCGTGAGAGTGGTCCTAGGGACACGACATGCAGCAAGATTTAATGCTTTATGACAATATTTAATAAAACCAACTTTTTCACCAAAACTAAAAGGTAAATGTTCTAAAACTACTATCCTAGCTAATTCTTCTCTATTAGCTTGATCACTATATTTAAATAATTGAGCGTCAGATGTAAAAAACCTAGAAAATTGAGATTGTGCATTCCCCTTGGCAAGTTCTGCTGGATGACGGGTCGTAATATGATTCTTATATGTACCATATCCTCCAGATTTAGTCCATTTGTATTCTTTAGGGCAGTAATTGCACACCGCCCAACATGTTCCATTCGGTTTCGTAACTTTCTTTATGTGGAGAACGAATATATCAAATTTGACCTGCTTCTTATCCTTCTCTACCGCCTCTTCAAAATTTGGATCTGCAGCAAAATCTGGTATATTTTCTGATTGGTTTGTCATATTATCGGGGCTAGGGTCGCTAGTAGGCTGACTAGAATTGGGTTCAGAAATTATTCAAGGGGGATTTGGATTGACTGAATAGTTTAGAGGTTCAAGATAAGTTTGCCGTTGCAGGAACTCATGGTAAGCGGTGTCATCAAAACCGATATTATCCGGCTGGACCGGATCCGGCTCTGACATACGACCCTTACCAGTCCTGGAAACGGAATGACTTGGTGGGATGTCTCTTAATCCACTTCCACTTCCACTTGCCATCGAAAAAAATAATTTGTAAAAAAACTCTTCAAAAAAATTAAAATAAATGGATGAAATTAAAATTAATTTTTTTATTGGAAATATATTTAAAAAAATTGTTGACAAGGATTTTTAAATGATTTTAAAAAATAATAATTGCAATACACTAATATATAAACAAATAAATAATTGACCAATTGAGAGATAATTGAAGAGAATTATGATAATTGAGATTTGAGAGAGAGTTGAGAGAGCAATTGTGTGAAAACAAATGAATTATGGGAGGTATTTATAGGAAATTAAAGATTTAAGGGGAAAAGAAAAGAAAAAATTTGCCGTTGGGCCCAACGGTCAGCAGACCGTTGGAGCCCCACGGCTCTTTTATTTATTTATTTTTTAAAATTCAATTTTTTTTTAACAATAATAATAAAGGTCAGGAACCGGCGGTTCCTGAACTGGAACCGAACCGCTGATTTTTTCAAAGGAGGAACCGGAACCGGAACCGGAATCGGAACCGGAATAGGAATCGGAACCGAACCTCCTCCCCCACGGTTCCGAAACCGGTTCTGGTTACGGTTCATTTCATATGGTTACGGTTCAGTTCCACGGTTCGATTCGAACCGTGGTCATGTCTACTTTGCACACTATTATTATTTTTATTTATTTGTTATATTTCATAAAGGTTATTTTCAAGTCTTGTGATATGATATTTTTTTTTCTCTCACATTTCTTTTTAAAGGATTTTTCAAATTTTTTAAATTCATTTTTTAAAAGTTTATTTTCTTATATAAATAAAAATTAAAAAATGAAGTCTTCTTGCATCCCGATAGTCTGTTTGAGTTTCTTAAAATTGATATTAGATTTTATTTTATTATATATATATATATATATAAATAAAAAATAATCCGCTTCCCCAAATTCCATTTTCTGTTTCCCAACAGCAAATCAACAATCCAACGGCCCAGATTGCTCAATCAAAAAGAGTACCATCCACTGATAGCCCAATTGTCAAAACAAGACCCGTCCAGCAGCTTCTTCTTCTTCTCTCTCTCGCACACACTTGACTCGGCATACATTTTTCTGTCCAAAAACCCACCTAAATCTCAACCTCTCTCTCTCTCTTTCTCCAAAACCCCACTTTGATCCATCATTTAAGGTTCAAACTTTACTGGGTAAATTTCTAACTGAGCTCATTTTAGTTATTCTTCTCTTCTCTTTTTTGGGTTTTAATTTCGTCTTCTCTAATATATTTCTTCGATTGTCAATGCATTCTTGAAATGGGTGATTCCATTTTTTTGGGTATGTTATTTTGGTCCTGTTAATATTTGTTTAATGTTTTATTGTTCTTTATTCATTGGGTTTTGTTTAAGTTTTGATGTTTTATTATTGTTTAAATAAGTCGGTGTTTGATTTTTGGTTAATCTTGAGATGATGTTATGATATCTTGTTAATTTGATAAGATTGTTTTTTGTAGAATAGAATGTGTCTGGGTGCCGAGATATTGGAGAATGGAGGGGAAGAATAAAATTCTCAACTTTGTCTTGATTATGTTTAAGAAGGGTTGGGTTTGTGAAGGTGATTCATAATGAGGTTTCCGGAATTACCAATTGAGATAATGAAGGAAACTATTGAAATGTATATTTGCAATGTGTGATGACTGATGTTAAATTACCTGTTTATGAATAATGTGACAAACGTTTATTCCATCTTCCCAACTGAATTGTCTGGAAATTTGTGATCAAAATTTCCGTTTCCAGGTGTCGAGAGTGAAAAAAAAAAGTCCTTACTCTAGTGGACCTTGCTAGGGTAAACTTTTCTCTCTACTTTTTGTGCACTAAAACAATGATAGGCTTGAGTCGATTATTGTAACAACTAACAGCCAAATAGAGGGCAACTGAATAGGATCATTTTTAGAAGCTGTTCAATTTTATCCTTCTTCATATATTTACTAGTTTTTTTTCAATAACAATAATGGAGAAACCAACCATCATATTGGAAGAGAAAATAGTAAACAATGAGACTTGTGTCCTACAGAGATTTGACTATTTTTGCTGTTTATGGCAGTGTCGTTTTAACGGGTTACATGATTGGTTCAGACTTACAAAGACAGGTGACTGCATGAGATACGTTAGCAGTTTTGTCTGCATTGAGCACTGTGACAATGACTTCCAGAGCAATCTTGCGTAGGAAGAGGTACCTCTTTGATTCCTTGAATCAACCTGCTTGCTTGATTCAGGGATTTTATAGTTTTGAGCATGGACAATCCTCTGGATCCAATGACTTAAGGAGATCAAAATGGGTTGGATTTTCAAGTCATACTTCTGAAGATACTGATCGTGGACATGAGCGAGGTTTATCTTCAGTCACCAGGGATGTACCGACAAAATTTTCAACTGCAGGATTTCTTAATCATAACTCCTGTGAAATTTCAAATTTGGTTTATGGAGTTGGAAGGATTAATTCAGTTTCACCTTTGGGAGCTAGATGGATTTCGCATGCTGTGTGTTATTCTTCCTCAGCCACTGCTGGTCAACGTGAAAATGATGGGAACGAGCCACGGGATAGTACACAAGTGAAGGAAGCTTCACCAGAGGAGTGTGACCAAGCATTTGAAGGTTTGAGTTCGGTAAAAGCCAAAGCAAAAGCTAAGCAGATGCAAGACTCACAAAAGAGTGCTAAAACAATAATGCAGAGAGTATGGTCTATGCTACTGGGTATCGGCCCTGCTTTGAGGGCTGTTGCTTCTATGAGCAGGTTCAAAACTTTGCTTTATGTTGTATTTGTTTTGGGTTTGAAACAATAAGCTTCTGACACTTGATTTACATTCAATGGCTTTGTTCAGGGAAGACTGGGCTAAAAAACTCGTTCATTGGAAGGACGAATTCAAGTCTACGATGCAACACTATTGGTTGGGTACAAAATTACTTTGGGCTGATGTTAGGATTAGCTCAAGGTTACTGGTGAAACTTGCCAATGGGAAAGGTCTTTCTCGGAGGGAGAGGCAACAACTTACTCGAACCACAGCTGATATTTTTAGGCTAGTTCCATTATCAGTTTTTATATTAGTTCCTTTCATGGAGTTCTTGCTTCCAGTATTCCTGAAGTTGTTCCCTAACATGTTGCCATCGACCTTCCAGGACAAGATGAAGGAGGAGGTAATTGAAATAACTGTCACAGGAGATACTCAATTGCTTTATCACAGCTGTACAACCTTATTATTCCACATTTTTAGCAGCTGTGGCTTATAAATGTTTCCTATTCTTTTATTTGCATTAAATGTCTTGCTACTGGAACTGGGGTAGCCTCAATTTTAGCACCGTCAAATACAAATGCATATACATGATTTATATGCAATATCCTTTTAAGTTTCACATATAACTATTTATCAATTGGAATGCCAGTTTCAGTTAAAATGCTTAACTTGTAGGAGGCACTGAAAAGAAGGCTAACTGCAAGAATAGAATATGCAAAGTTTCTTCAAGACACTGTGAAAGAAATGGCAAAGGAAGTCCAGAACTCACGAAGTGGAGATATTAAGAAGACTGCAGAAGATCTTGATGAATTCATGAACAATGTAATATTTTTGTTCTTTTCTTTCTCAAACATGGGGAATGGATTTGCTTTATTTCTAACATGTTCTTGGGCTGGCAATCATTTTGCCATGTGAACAGGTTAGAACTGGTGCCCAAGTTTCCAATGATGAAATTTTAGGCTTTGCCAAGCTATTCAATGACGAGCTTACTTTGGATAACATTAGTAGGTTGGTGTTATGTAATCACTCTTACTGCATATTTGGTTTATGATAGCCATTTTGTTTATCACTCTGTTTCTTCATTATGTGACGGCAAGGATCAATTCATGAATGTTTTTTTGATCGTTGAATGCAGGTCTCGGCTAGTAAACATGTGCAAATATATGGGTATAAGCCCATATGGAACAGATGCATATTTACGTTATATGCTTCGGAAAAGATTGCAAGAGTAAGATATACTTTATTATTTGTTTCTTTTGTTTGGCTTTTGTATGATCATAGTGTTTCAAGTTATTTTGTGTATTCAAAATTTTATTTGATTGATGGGCGCATTAAAAAGTGCCTTAGCAAACCAATTGGTTAAAGGGTAGGTCTAGTATGTAGGCTATTTGGGTTCATGTTGATGTGGGTTATGAATGAAAAGCTTTCATGTGTGTCTTCAAGATTGGTATGGGAGCACACACATTAAGGGTAGGAAAGTGTTTAGACCATATTTTAGTGGTCAATCACATGCGTTGCCTAAGATCATCTCTAAAGGTTTGTCCATCAAGGAAATCAGTTGATCACCTAATCTCTAACAGGTGGTTGGCCTAATTGCGGTGTATATTCTTTTTATTTTTATTTTTATTTTTTTGTTTTCCCTATAGATTCTAATTCAAGAGTTCAACTATGAAAGAAAGAAATGATTGCTTGAGCACCTCTTTGGTCTTTGGTAATTTGGATGTAAGTGAGTGGTCTTTTAAAGCAAGGAAGCTCCTTTCGTGACAGTTGTCGATGAGTTTCTATATAAATTCTTGGTGTTTATTAGCGAACGATACTTTCATATCCTATTGGTTCTTCTACTTGATGAGTGGCCAATAGCTTCTGCGTCATTCCTTTCCCAGTAATGTCTTTAGTTTTTTTTTGTAAAAATCTATTAGCTGTGCAGCCTGTGCTATCATTTGAGTGAGTGATTTATAAAAGATGTGCATTGAAACCGGTTACTCATAGTTTATGAAAGATTACGTATTTATTGTAATTTCTTAAAATTTGAAGAATACTACCGTCGTTTTTGTAAACTCAAGAATGTAGAATTGTCAATAAACTGTGGTTTTAAGGGAATGGACGGGTACTATTGGAATTGCACTATGATGGCTCTTTTTTGGGTATTTTGGCTGGAGAGGACCAAAAGAGTATTTGAGGATGATAAGGAGGAGGAGATCCATATATTGTGGGACAGTATACATTTTTGGGCAGCTCTTTGGAGTTTGGGCTTTTATAGTGAAAAATAGGCTCTTGTGATTTTTAATGAGAAAAAGATACAATTTTTTTTACGGTACAAAGTACTAACTAATACTAAAATAAGAAACTAAAACTATTATGTTCAAGGAAACTTAATTTCCTAATTTTGTCAGGAATCACAACATTTTATTTCTGCGAATTTCAAAGGAGTTCCTTTTTTTTTCTTGATAAACCTTATTTGGGAGGCTGCTTTAACCTAGAGAGGTCTTCTTGTTGTGTGGTGTAGGCTCCTTGAATAGGCTATCTTTTCGCTGTTCTTTTTTCTTTTTGATGCTGATCCTTTCACTATCCCTACAGTTACTTGTAAATGTTTCCTAATCTTATTGAATTTTGTTGTTTTGTTAAAATCAAAAGGGCGGTTGGTGGGGTACTGGAATATTTTGTATAGAAAATCTAAATGAACAATTGACAATGTAAAACCTTATTAAAGTTACGTTCTTTGGGTTGGGCAGAATAAAGAATGATGATAGGATGATTCAAGCTGAGGGCTTGGAGTCTCTTTTGGAAGCAGAGCTTCGTCAAGCATGTAGAGAAAGAGGCTTGCTTGGACTACTTTCAGTGGAGGAAATGCGACAACAGGTCGGTGTTCTATCATCAATTTTTTATTTTTTATTTTTTATATCGGACATAGGAAATTTTATTCAAAGAGAATAGAAAACAAATACAAAGTGAACCAGAAGTCCACAAATACTACAAACTGAACATATAAAACCAAAGATACAATTCTACCAATTTACTATCCAATCAAACATTATGAAAAATCAAGAAGTAGATTATGTCCATTTACTACAGTCTTTGAATTCTATGAATTTACTAGTCTTTGAATTCTTTAGAAGTTGATGCCCATAGAGAAGCTAAAAAATAAACCTTATCCCATAAATGTTGTCTTTCTCTAGAGCTTCATACAAAATTCTTCTATCCCTATAACAAATAACCCATAAAACATCAAAACTCCCACGGTAGTACGGTACCAAAGAATATTAGCTTTCTTTCCTCCCTCAAATGCACGAAAAATCTTCCATTCAGAAAGAAACCATGGACTGTGGAGAACCCACTTCAAACCTGCCTTCAAAAACAATTATTCCATAACTTTTCAGGCACGAAACAATGAAAGATTTTTCATATTTTCTTCAAAATTCTTGCACATGACACATCAAAAAGAAAGTAGACTAAAATTAGGATATCTCTTTGACTCTTTGAATAGGATCACAAGTGTTTATTTTGCCATGGGCTATCAACTATACCAGAAATTTGATTTTGCTAGGAACCCTTGACTGCTTGACTGTTGGGTTTCCATCATTCACCAACCATTCAAAGGACTTACAAGAAAATCTTTCATTAAAATCTTTAGACCACATCCTCCTATCTTCACCCCCATATTAAAAAAAACACCATCCAACAATGAAAGTGGAGAAGAAAATCCCTCCATCTCTCTATGATTAAAGTTTCTCTCGAATCAAAAGACTCACCCAAGACCATTCCAAACTACTTTGACCTGAAGCATTTTTTGAGAAGCAAAGCTAGTATAATCTTGGAAACCTCAAGCAAGGGTGTGGAGAATCAATCCTAATATCCTCCAAAATGAATCCTGGCACCATTCCCTACCCCAAACAGCTAGAACCTTGCATTATAAAATCTCCACGTGTAACGGCTAGAGCTTTAACTACCACTTTAGAATCCCAACCATTTTATTAAAGACTATACTTACTTTTAAGTATGGTCTTCAAGAAAATGATTGGTATTCTTAAGTCAGTGGTTGTTAGAGGTTCTAGCCATTGCCCTTGAAGATTTATGATGCAAGGATTCAATATTTTCTTTTTATTTTGAAGTTTTTGGTTAAGAATGGTGTAAGTCTACACATATTTTTTAAAAATAACTTGCTATGAAACCCAGTCATCATAATAATGATAACCTCTGTATGAAAATCTGCAGTCCTTAGTGAAACTTGTGATATTATAAATACCTTCAAATAACAAAATCTTTGCTGGCCAATTTTAGTACCTTTGTGGGATTATGATTTGTCAACACCTAACTTGTGGTAATTAAAATATTAAAATGGCCTCATGCAGAGTTTGTGACACTGAGGCATTATGGAATATCATCTTTATATTTCATGCTGTTTATCTGATACCAAATGATGTAGGTGCTGAAGGGGTATGATTTTCTCATTTGCATATAGGGTCATGCTAAATTGCTAATTAATACCAACTTATTAGAATTCTATTAGAAGGTAGTCTTATTGGTTATTTTTGGCAACAGGGCTCACTTAATTTTATGAACCGTGTATGCCAAAACAAAGAATCTATAAACGGGAGTTCTTTCAAGACTTTGTGTTGTTGTTCTCCATTTAAAAGTTATAGGAAAGAGTCCTTTATCCTGGTCTGTATATCATTATTGTTAAATTTTTTTTGTTGCAGTTGCGTGATTGGCTGGATTTGTCTCTCAATCACTCTGTACCATCTTCTCTTTTGATTCTCTCTAGGTAACTTAATACTTTAGCTGTTTATGTTCATTCCAAGACGTGGGACCATATTTACATTATTTCTTTGTGTAACCACTGCAGAGCCTTCTCTGTTTCTGGAAAAGTTAGACCAGAGGAAGCTGTTCAAGCTACTCTCTCTTCTCTCCCAGATGAGGTTGTGGATACTGTCCAGGTTACAGCTTTGCCATCTGAAGATTCTTTGTCAGAAAAGAGGAGAAAATTAGAGTTCCTAGAAATGCAGGAAGAGCTAATCAAGGTAAACTATAAGATGTTTTTTTTTTTTTTTTTTTTTTGCTTTTTCGATTTCTTGGGGAGTTGGGGATTTGGAACTGGTGTTTCCTCAGTATATGATCTAGTTTTCTATGAGTCTTCTTACATTCTACTGTCAAATTCGGTGAATAAATCATTCACCAATCTGCAAAAAGTATTAGTCTTTCTACTTTATTTTTTTTCTATATATAATGAATTTTTGATAATTAATATAAAGTTATCAGAGCCGCAGAGCTGAGACTAATGGTTGGAAGTATCAATACCTTACAACTTGCATCTTCAGGGGACAGGGAGTCATTTGTTGCGGGGTTTTGAAAATGTGGGGCTGGTATTGGGGTCGGTGCGCAGTTTGTTGGCTTAGAGTCTGATTTTTCTAATCCAATCATGCAATTCAGATATTGTAAACTGGAGTTGGATCTTTGGTGTAAATCATTGATGTTAATTTGCTGCTCCTAGCATTTGGAAATATATAATAGAATAGAACCTTTCCGATGGGACAGTAATAGAATAATACTAATAATGATTCTGGGACTCACAGGTCACAGATAAGTTAAGTTGGGGAGAGAGTCACCCTAGTTCAGTTCATGTAACAAAGGCTGTTAATTGGAATTGTGATGAAAATCAACGTTTTGTACTTGCTTTATGTAGACGACAAACCAAAGGTTTAGGTTTTGAAGAGCATGTTTAGTAAAACCTTTTGAAACAGTTTAAATTGATTAGGCTCCGTATCAATTTTGACGTTGTAGTATCCATGTTTATTTTTTTCATGCTAATTAAACTAATATGTAGGAGGAGGAAGAGGAAGAGGAAGAAGAGCAGGCCAAGATGAAGGAACTTGGCAGCCAAAAGGATGTAGCTTTGGAAGAGATGACTAATCCAACTGCTAAAGAAGCACGTGAACAAGCAAAAGCAAAAACATTGGAGAAACATGAGCAACTTTGTGAGCTCAGTCGTGCATTGGCTGTTTTAGCTTCTGCTTCTGTAAGAATTGGGAATAATTATCATATCAGTGTTATATGTTAATTCTTGTATGTGGTGGCATTTGCTCAGACCCTTAATTTTCCTATTCTGCTTTTTTCTTCAGTCAGTCAGCAGGGAACGGGAAGAATTCCTGAGGCTTGTCAAAAAGGAGGTACATAAGAATTTGTATCTATGCGAATAACTTCTTTTAAGATTTGAGTTCCTCAACTAAATAACATTTTCTCCACATAGTATTCATTTATTATTTAGGAAATGGTAGGTTGATGTAATTAAGAGATGTTAGTTATATTCTATTTACTTATCTGTTCTTATCATCTCCAGATAGAACTTTATAATAGTATGGTAGACAGAGAGGGTACCGAGGGTGAAGAAGAAGCTAAAAGGGCATATAGAGCTGCCAGGGAGGAGACTGATGATGACGCAGAGAAGGATGTTGATGACAAAGTTTCTTCAGCACTTATAAACAGGGTAATTTTTTTTCAGTTGATCAGCTCTGATCAATTCCTTATTCATTTATTAGTTATTTTCTTCCTGGATTTTTAATGCATACAATGTAAATTTTTCAACATTTCAGGTAGATGCTATGCTTCAAAAGCTTGAAAAAGAAATTGACGACGTTGATGCTAAAATCGGAGATCGTTGGCGGTTGCTTGATAGGTTTGATCATTGACTCCAAAAATTCTACATTTGATAGGGATCCTATATTGCAATGGAATTTTTTTACAGTCCATGGTGTGTGCTTATAGAATCTTGTAAACCGGTTCATTCTTTCCATTTCTAGTTGCAAGTTGCAACGTCACTTTTTGCTTGCCGACTCCATACCCTTCAATAATAAGAGATGTATATTTGGCATTTAATAATAACCGGAGAGGTAGGTAATCAACCATAAAAGATTTCTAAATTTACTAGTCTGTTGTTTCAGATTTTCAGCAAGTCTGCTTAGATTTCTAGTTGTTACTTGTTTGTTTTCTGCAAGGTAAATAAATCCTAGAAAATTGTATTATGTATTGAAGTAGCATATTCTATTAATACACTATTTTTTAGCTTATGTTATTGACACCATTAGTTGCAAATTATATTGCTAAGAATAATGCCTCTGAACAGAATTATAAAGGTGCTAAAAAAATAATTTATTGGATATTTTCGTTAGCCAAATTGTTTACTGAAAGTCACATGATCCGTATAATTTTGACCTTGCAATACGGATTTACCCTCATGTAAATGCATTTATATCAAAGGAAGACCAAGTTTGTCCAGTCTGTAAAACTTGTTACTTGGTACTCTTTGTGAAACAACACATATTTTCTTATTGAATAGCATTACAAATAAATATTTTTTTTTATATGTTGCCAGAGATTATGATGGTAAAATGACTCCTGAGGAGGTAGCATCTGCTGCAATGTACCTGAAAGACACCTTGGACAAGGAGGGTATCCAAGAACTTATTGGCAATCTTTCCAAAGATAAAGGTCAGTGTCAAGATTTCTCTTTCCTTAATAACCTCCAATTATTAACTTTCTGGGAACTTGTCAATTCCATTGGTGGAACTATATATAGCATGCCCTTCATTTTGATGTCACATGATGAATTCATTTTCTACGCAATGTTTTCATACTCTTCACAATTTGAAATAGAAAAATTGGAGTCGAGAGCATCCTGAACTAGTTTGCACGTTGTCATTTTTAAGGACTAATTTCATTTCTATGTGCATACACATTTTCTTAAAAAAAATTTATGCCATGTTGGTTTATCATTTATGATGGAGTTGTTTGAATATATTCTTAACCGAAACATATTATTTCACTTTCTTTTAACAGAAGGAAAAATACTCGTTGAGGATATTGTTAAATTAGGCAGTCAAACAGATGATGCTGATTCAGCCGAAGCAGGAAGATCATAGAGATGTGCTTCACCCCTTTAGTGAGATGTACACAAATGTTATTTTTTGCCTGATTTTACCTGGATGCCTTGGGAAAGCATCGCCGCATTTATTAGTTGTGGTGTTTTCGTTATGTTCCAAGCTAATAAAGCAGGGGAAGAGAAAAGAAATAAATGATTCTTTATAGCAGCAAGTAACAGAATTTATTATTGCTCGAAAAGTAGAACTTCAAATACCTGTGTATAAACATCTTGCATTAGAGCTAATTTGTTTTACTTTTTGGTTACATCTTATAGATAACAAAAATCTTGACCAGGAATGTTATATGCTGAAACATCTCTCGTACAACTTTACCTGATAAATACTTGTTTTTTTGAGTTTCATTAATTTATCATATATTTGGTGATGAGAAATATCAATCATTTTAATGTCAATATCACGATGTAAGTTTCAACTAATGTTTGATAGTGGTTGTAGTTCTAGTTCATAAAGAAAGTGAGGGAGCATTTTATTCTAAACGAAAGTAATCCAACACTTTTGCAACTTGCAACATAGGCAAATTACATTAATATACCTTGGTTATATGTATAATTGTAATAAAACTAGTGATCTTTATATAATAACATAAACATACCTTTGATCCGTTGATTGATGGTTGATCACCGTTAGTCAACCATAAAAAAAGGGAAATAAGAGCAAATTACAATATTTTACTCCGATTATATGTATAATTGCACTAAACCCGTGAAAATATCAAAATAACACAAATATATCCTCTGATATTTTGAATAACGTTGACCGTCGTAGTTAGCTACAAATGAAAAAAATTATCGCTTTTGCTCTTATATAAATATTACTTAATTATATAAATCAGTTAATTAATTAAAAATAAAAATATTAGAAAATATAATATATAAACAAGGTATTGCTATGAATGTTTAAGAGGATGATGATGTTATTTATTTATTTATTTATTTTTGATGATTGTGATAATTTTTAAATTAATATTTATTTTCCTTTTAATTAGTTGTTTAGTTTTAAATTTTAATTAATACAAAATTCTTGTAGCAGTCACGTCTGCTTTAAATATTAAAGTAGTTATGTCTGTTTTTAATTAATATTATTACACAAACTTTTAATTAGTTGTTTAGTTTTAAATTTTAATTAATATAAATTTTTTGAAGCAGCCGCGTCTGTTTTAAATATAAAAAAGTACTTTAAAGTAGACATGGTTGCTTCAAGAATGTTATATTAATTAAAATTTAAACTAATTAACTTATTAAAAGAAAAATAAATATTAATTAAAAGAATTATCGTCATCATAAAAAATAAATAAATAATAACAATAATTAACATCATTATCTTCTCAAACATCCATAGAAATACCTTTTATATATATATATTATAGTTTCTAATTTTTTTATTTTTAATTAATTAACTGATTTGATATAATTAAGTATTATTTCTATAAGTGTAAAAGCGATAATTCTTCTCATTTGTGATTAACTAACAATGGTCCAAGTTAGTCAACGGATCAGAGGGTATGTTTGTATTATTTTGATATTTTCACGTGTTTTAGTACAATTATATATAAAATCGGAGTAAGTTAGTATAATTTGCCCTTATAAATACAAGGGCAAGGGAAATGACAAAACTGACATTTCCTTTTTTTGTAGTTAACCAACGATGGTCAGAGCCGGTCCTGACTTTTCGGAGGTCCCTGGGCAAAATCTAAAAAATGGCCCCTTGTGAGGGGCTGAGCCTACACGGCACATAACACATAACTAAAAAGAAATTCGAAATTAAATCAAAATAGAAAAAAAAAACTTTAAATCGATTCGTAAAAAAAAAATAAATAAATTACCTAGATATGAGATCTTAATCCATATAATTGGACCATTTGTTGTTATTATTATTATTTTTAATGTTTGGGCTTGATCCAGCAGAAGTCAAAAAGTTTCTTCAACCCAGGGATCCCTGTCCAGCCTGTTAAGGGAGAGGACACTGTAGGGCCTAGTTTACTTGTTCTGTTTGATTCCTCTGGACCAATGAAGACAGACGAGCCCATTGGCTTTACTAGATACATAATCAATGTAGATCTAGAATTCTTTACATTCATCGTGCAATGCATGCAGTTATTGATAGACAGAAGAATCATGGTATACACTTTCGTGTACTAACTAAAGCTTTGCATATGTCTGGTGGAGATCATATTCACCCAGGTACAGTAGTAGGTAAACTTGAAGGAGAAAGAGACATAACTTTGGGCTTTGTTGATTTACTACATGATGGTTTTATTGAAAAAGACCGAAGCCGCAGTATTTATTTCACTCAAGATTGGGTCTCTTTACTACGTGTTCTGCCCGTGGCTTCAGGGGGTATTCACGTTTGGCATATGCCTGCTTAGTGGTGTAAAAATGGACTGGTCCGACCCATTAAGCACGGCCTGGCCAGTCCATTTGTGGAAACAGGCAAGGCTGGGCCTGGCCCGCGACAGTGTTGCGGCCCTGCCCGGCCTGTTTCCGGAGAAGCAGGCCCGGCACGGCAAGTCGGCCTGCCTCAGGCGGGCCGTGCCTGTGTGCCGTGCCAGGCCAGCCCGCCAGACCCCTCTGGCTGGCCTGGTCCGACCGGTGAGTTTTTTGATCCATTTTTTTTTTCAAATTACTTTTTTTTTGGATTTATGGTTTAGGGTTTAGGGTTTATAGTTTATGGTTAAGGGTTTAGAATTTAAAATGAATGAAGAGAACGAACAATTATTAGGATTTGAAATGAATAAAGAGAACGAACAGTTTTTTAATTATTTATTTATTTTTCACTTATAGAATTCAGTAATACATATCTACATGATTGCCTCATTAAAAACCTTACCAAGAAAAACCCAGTGGGATAAAAACTTGGTAAGGGAAAAAGAGTGCAACCGTTTTACAACTTACAAGTAAATAATAAATACATATGTAAAAGTATAACCTAGTTCTGGCCCTGGCCACTACCTGAAGGGTCATCAATATATAGATTGTCGAAATTAAGATTAAGTTCTTTATCTACAGTTAGATTTTGTAACCTTTTTTTAGCATGCTCCCAATCCCGAAGGCATGTTAATACCTCCACCATCTCTGGAGACAAACAGCTTCTTCTTGGTTCAATTATGCGTCCACTGGTGCTGAAAGCTTATTCTGAAGACACCGTTGACACTGGAATAACCAGTACGTCACGTGCTAAGTGTGAAAGAACTGGATACCTGTACGTATAGGTCTTCCACCATAACAACAAATCAAACTCTTCCTTGTCTTCAACAACATTGAACTGTGCTTCAAAGTACCTAATAAGTTTGGTATAAGAAGATGGGCTAGATCTTTGCCCTGAAGAAGTACTTGCTGATTGGTCTTTTTTTCGTCGTTTCAGAAGGCTCCAACTTGTTTGCTTCGGCTCTGTCTCTGGTCGTGTTGATTGGGGGATGTCAATGTTGCCAAACCTGGTCTCATAAATATGAAAAATCTCGAACAACTTGGTTCGAATGTCAGTAATTTGTTCTGAATAATCTATTGACAAATTAATACCAATAAACTCAAGCAAAACTTCTAAACCAGATAATTTAACCCTGAGATCTATTATAGCACTTAAGGCATAAAGTAGGGGAATGTTAACCCAATATTTTTTCAACTTTGTCTCCATGACAACAACTGCAGCGCCTAGATGTTCATCTTCTCTATAACTGTTTAATAATTCAGACATTTCCACTATCTGATGGATTGCTTGGGAAGATGTGGGGTAATATACCCCGGAAAGAGTTACAGTGGCATTGTAAAAAATCTTTAAAAATTGAACAAAAATCTTTGCCACATACCAATCGTCTGTGGTAAGTAATTTTGGACTAAATTGTCATGTTTTGGTCAATTTCATGTTATAAAAATATGTAATGGTTGTATCATATTCCAAAAAATTTTGCAACATTAAATAAGTAGAGTTCCACCTTACCAGCATATCAGTTTGGAATCGTCGGGGTTTGAGACCGTTTAATTTACAATGTCTCTTGAATTCACTGAATCTATGATTAGAACGGCAAATCCAAGAAATGGCATCTCTGATGCGATCTATTTGGTCGCTTATCTGCTTTAAACCAGCCTGTACAACTAAATTTATAATATGCCATGCACACTGTTGATGGAAGAAATAACCTTCATCTTGCGGGATATTTCTTGCTACAAACAATGCAATAGAGCTAGTATTTGCAGATGCATTATCAAATGTGATTGAAAGAATGCGATGCGTGATTTCATAAGTTTCTAAAACTTCCATTATGACATTTTTTTTTTGCGGTATGTGCAAAATCCATAGGACGAAAACCAAAAATTCTTTTTGTTATCCTCCAATCAGAATCTAAATAGTGTCTTGTTTGGAACATGCATTCCAAATATCAGAAGTTAATGCAACAGAGACACTTAAATGCTGTATTTCAGCAACTAAGTCATCCCTTTGGGTTTCAAACAATCGTATCAAATCATTTCTAGTGGTGGTTCTAGAAACAGGTTCATATTGGGGGTTATATGCAGATGTGATTAATTCTGTATAAAATGGACTCTCACCAATACTGATCGGTTGATCAGTTTGTGCAATGTATCGTGCCAAGCACTCTCTAGCGTGCATGGCGTCGAACTGCCACTTCGTAACGGACCCGTCTGGGTGCCGTTGAAGTTGTGTCTGGGTTGTAGTGTCTGGGTTGTAGTGTCTACCTGTCCATGTGCAGGCATACATTTGTGCATATGCAGTCTCAAATGTCCGGTTCCCCCCGTACTTGTAGCATAATCCTTATGACAAAACTTACATTTAGCTCTGAGGCCAGACGTCCCGTTTGGGAGTGTCATTTGGACTATGTTGAAACATTGCCACACATCTGATGTTAATTTTCTGGGATGTGATGTTGGTGTAATGCAGGAACCAGAAGGTCCCGCTTGAGTATGGGTCGGTTCTGAAATATCAAATTCATCGTTGAGCATATTCAAACCGTCCGGAAAATAAGGCTGCTGGTTAGGATCTATTATCTGAATAAAAATATGAGCACTATAGTAGTTAATAGTCAAATTAAAAATCAATATTTACTAATAATAATTACTATAACTAATACGACACTTACAATAATTAATTTACTTAAAAAACAAATTAAATAAACAAAAAAATCATAATCTACTAACAAAATTTTTTAAATTTACTAGTTCACTAATACAAATAAAATTGATAAATTTACTAACATAATATACTAATATAAAATTGATGATTTAAACCACTACTCTTAAATTTACTAACATAATCTACAAATGAAAAATTTTAATTTATGAAAAAAAACAATATCAAACGTAATTACTACACTTAACATTCATCATTTACTTATTACAAAAATTAATTTCAGTAATACAAATTAACTTTCTAAATTTATTAATAACAAATATTAAAATTACTACTAAACTTAAAAATCTTAATAAACTAAACAAATAATATTAACATTAAAGCCCAAAAATTGATAAACTAACTAACTAAATAGATAATGTTTTCATTAAGTAACTCAAATCTAAACATAAACATATAAATTTACTATGAGAATATGTTAGACCAAAAGTAATAACAAAATTGTACCTTTAAAATTTGGTGTGTTGGTGGAAAATGTAGAGAATTTTGTAGAGAGAGTAATAACCAAATTGAATGAAAAAGTTTAGAGAATTGGAGAATATATTAGAGATTGAGATTTGAGAGAATGAGAGATTGAAAGAATGATAGAGAGAGTTAATGGAAAATGAAATGGATGGAAGTATTTATAGAAAAATTTGATTTGTGGATCAAAATGTAATTTAAAAGATTTTAGGGGGGGGTTTTGGTATTTTTTTTCCTCTAAAGGCTAGAAAAAAATTCCAGCCGTTGGAGGATTTTTGAAAAAAATAAAAAAAATAAAAAAATAAGCCGAACGGACCGACGGACCGGTCCGACAGGCCTGGCACACCGGATTGGCGTGCCAGGTGGGCCGGCCTGCCCGGCCTCCTCCCAACGGCCCGGCACGTGGCCTGGCCCTCTTCCTTCACGGGCCATTCCCAGCACGGCCCGTGAACTTCCTAGGCCGGCCTGTCACCGACCAGCCCATTTTTACACCACTATGCCTGTTTTGACCGAGATCTTTGGGGACGATTCCGTACTGCAATTCGGTTGAGGAACTTTAGGACACCCTTGGGGGTCTATTAATATATCCACCATTTTTTTCGAAATATAGACTTTCAATTTCCAAATGCCATTTCCAATAAAGAAAAGAACGAAATTGATCCAATAACCGTACCCGCATCAATTCACACCTATTAGATTTGAATTGAATTTAATCGTAAATGCCTCATAAAAAAAATTGTCTGGTCAGTTCAATAAGGTCATGAAAAAACATTTCGATTTATTTATCTCTTATTTTAATATAATGGATTTGACTGGACCAATACATGATTTCAAATCAATTTATTGGACACAACAATAAATTTTATTCGCAAATGATATCGGAGGGATTTTCAGTCATTGTGGAAATTCCATTTTCCCTACGATTAGTAGCTTTCTTAGAAGGGAAAGAAAAAGAAATGGCAAAATTTCATAATTTCCAATCAATTCATTCAATATTTCCTTTTTTTGAGAATCAAGCATTCTTCTTACGGCTAGATCCATTCCCCTGTATGGAACCAACAAATCGGGAATCCGCGGCTTATCAAACAAAGCAGGGATAGGCTCCTCGGGCGAAGGAGAAGAAAACTGCAGCTCTTTCCACTTATGTGTATGAAAGAGGCCTCCCTCGGTGTAGGAATGCATTCCCGAATATAGTCCAAGTAATAAATGCCCAAGTTTCCTTTGGATCCCAATTCCAATATGATCCCCATGCCTCATTAGCCCATACTGCGCCTGAAAGAATACCTATGGTTAAAAAGAGAAATCCTAGACTAATAATATGATAACTCCAATGATCCAATTGTTGAATCAATTGATACCTATAATAGTTTCTAGCAGAAAAAAAATAAGTATTTAGTAAAAAATTGGTTTTTGCATTCATGTATTGTATTTCACCGAAGAAAAATGACTCAGTTACAGTTCCATTTAATAAATTATTGCTTTTACCAAAAATACTTAGTACTTTTCGAAATGTAATGACTAGAAGGGCTGTGAATAATAATGATCCGCATAAAAGAGCTGCATAGCCTAATACCATCATACTTACGTGCATCATTAACCATTGAACTTGTGCTCCTCCAGTGGATATTGATGGTATTCGTGAACTCGTGGATCTCTACTTTATGGAAACAATATTATTTATGGTGCCATTATTCCTACTTCTGCAGCTATAAGAAACTTCGAGTTCATATTGGTCATGGGTTGAGAACGGGAATTGAACTCTATGAGATAGAATCTCCCGTTGTTCCTCAGTAGCTTAGTGGTAGAGCAGTCGGCTGTTAACTGACTGGTCATAGGTTCGAATCCTACTTGGGGAGATTTGATTC
This sequence comes from Dipteronia dyeriana, assembly GCA_032871835.1. Taxonomy (NCBI): domain Eukaryota; kingdom Viridiplantae; phylum Streptophyta; class Magnoliopsida; order Sapindales; family Sapindaceae; genus Dipteronia; species Dipteronia dyeriana. Next base: position 47,091,319 of record CM065303.1, on the reverse strand, counting down.
ATTCCGAATTAAAGAATTTAGAATGTCAGAATGAAAGGGTTCGCTTTGACCGCTAAAAGTAGGTAACCCGTTCCCTGTGTCTTTGTTTCTATTGCATTCTATCTCATCGTATCACATTCTGTTATGCGATATTTGAGAATAACCGTCAATACCTCGGTGTATGGTAAAGCGGTCATACTTCCTTCACCTAACTGAGAACTTAATTTAGCGGCTCTTTCCAAAAGTCGTGAATGCAAATAAAAAACATCTCCTGGTTAAGCTTCGCGACCGGGTGGTATTCGTAATAGAAGAGACATTTGTCGATAAGCCTGCGCCCGTTTGGAGAGATCATCATAAATGATTAAAGTGTGTCATTCACGGTACATAAAATATTCAGCCAGAGAAGCTCCTGTATAAGGAGCGAGATATTGTAATGTAGCAGGGGAATCCGCCGTTTCGGCTACCACAATAGTGTATTCCATCGTCATCTCAAAACTTACATGATCCTTCCCGAACCAAACATGAATTTTTCGACTCATTTGGCTCTCACACTCAATTACTTCAACTTTTTAAGTATGGGTGCAATTCCCATATCTTTTTTTTTGAATGTAATGAGCCTATTCTCTACCTCTCTTCTCTATTCATATTCTAAGATGTCGCGACTAATCACTAATCCAAGACCAGAATATTTTGAGGACTCTTCTGACGGAACAAAACAAAAATATTGAATTGTCAGCAAAGTTGTTTCTTTTTTTCGTCAAATCCAAAGAATTCTTCTTACTTTATATTATACACTGGTCACCGATTCAGCATAAAAAGCGATTGATTGAAATATTTCAAATATTTTGCATTCCAATAAAAGAAAAGGCTCAAATAATTTTATCGACATGAGTTTTTTATATCGAAAAAAAAACAAATTCCAATTGTTCATTTTGCAAACATTTCTATTCTATATTAATAGAGTAGTAGAAAGAGTACCATGCTGCGTCTGGACTTCAAACAGTTTGGTTGTTTGATATTATTAGAAATGCCCAGAAAATATCATAATTGTAAAGCATAAACATAGACGAACTCCTTTGAATGTGGAAAATATATCGAATTCATCGATTCGAATTGGACTTCATTGTCAAGTCACCGGTAACAGGTTAGTCAAAACCAAAATGCATTTTGGTCGAACCACACAGTTTCACTTGTTTGCTGTGATGTCTTGTTTCTCGATTGTACTCCTATTTTCATTACACTGCCTTCGATTTTTTTTTTCAGTATAGTATAAATCTCTTTTACAAACAAAACAAATAAAACTCTCTTGCTTTCACCTCGCTTTGGGCTTTTAGAAAAAAAAAATTCCAAATAGAATTCTCTTTGAAGACGGGTTATTCACATTTGATTTGATGGTCAGAGGCGTATTGAAAGCTAAGCAATGGTAATTCTAAAGATTTCCCGGGGAAAAATAAAGACGTCTCCTACGTTACCTATAATGTGTGGAAGTATCGACATAATTTCATAGAGTCATTTGGTCTGAATGCTACATGAAGAACATAAGCCAGATGACGGAACAGGAAGACCTAGGATGTAGAAGATCAGAACATGAGTGATTCGGCAGATTTGGATTCTATATATCCACTCATGTGGTACTTCATTATATGATATATATAAGATCCATCTGTATAGATATCATTATCTACATCCAGAAAGACATATGCTTTGGAAGAAGCTTGTACAGTTTGGGAAGGGGTTTTGATTGATCAAAAAGACGAATCTACTTCAACCGATATGCCTTTAGGCACAACCATACATAACATAGAAATCAATGCAATAAAGTTACATAGTGTCTATTTTTTATTGATAAAGGGGTATTACCATGGGTTTTCCTTGGTATCGTGTTCATACTGCCGTATTGAATGATCTCAGTCGTTTTCTTTCTGTTCATATAATGCATACAGCTTTGGTTGCAAGTTGGGTCGGTTCAATGGCTATATATGAATTAGCAGTTTTTGATCCCTCCGACCCTGTTCTCGATCCAATGTGGAGACAAGGTATGTTCGTTATACCTTTTTTTATGTTATTCTTCTGACGGTGGGAGAAAAGATAAAATGCAAGCTGATTATTAATTTAATCAGTTACCACAGGGAACATATTGAGAATATCTATGAATAATTTTTTTCTTTCTCTTGTTTGAGGTAAGCCGCAAATATAATATTCTTTTTTTTTTTACAGTGAAAGGAGTTGGGAAGAGGTTGTTAATAATAGATTACCGAGAGAAATAGGTAAAAGAAATTTCCAGCTAAGATTTAATAATTGGTCCATTCTTAGTCTACGTAAAGTCCATCTTGTTGTGATAGAAATGAACAAGAACAAATAAGTTTTAGCTAATGTAATAAAGATACCAATGGTCATATGTATAGAACTAATTTCGGGATTGGGCACAATATAAAAGATCTTTTAGAAGCCCATATTCCTCCGGGAGGGCGATTGGGGCGCGGCCATAAGGGTCTTTATGACACAATCAATAATTCGCTTCATTTTCAATTAGGCCTTGCTCTAGCCTCTTTAGGGGTTATTACTTCCTTGGTAGCTCAACACATGTACTCTTTACCTGCTTATGCATTCATAGCGCAAGACTTTACTACTCAAGCTGCGTTATATACTCATCACCAATACATCGCAGGATTCATCATGACAGGAGCTTTTGCCCATGGAGCTATTTTTTTTTATTAGAGATTACAATCCGGAACAGAATGAGGATAATGTATTGGCAAGAATGTTTGCATTTTGGTTTTGACTAACCTGTTACCGATGACTTGACAATGAAGTCCAATTCGAATCGACGAATTCGGTATATTCTCCACATTCAAAGGAGTTCGTTTATGTTTCTGCTTTCCAAATATGATATTTTCTAGGCATTTCTAATAATATCAAACGTTATTCCTATTTTGGCATTTCTAATTTCCACAGTTTTAGCCCCGATTAGCAAAGGACCGGAGAAACTTTCTAGTTATAAATCGGGTATAGAACCAATGGGCGATGCTTGGTTACAATTTAGAATTCATTATTATATGTTTGCTCTAGTTTTTGTTGTTTTTGATGTTGAAACGGTTGTAGAGATCGGAAAGAACACCAACGGCGAAAGCACTCTGCTGGGCCGACACTGACATTGAGAGACGAAAGCTAGGGGAGCGAATGGGATTAGATACCCCAGTAGTCGAAGCCGTAAACGATGGATACTAGGCGCTGCGCGTATCGACCCGTGCAGTGCTGTAGCTAACGCGTTAAGTATCCCGCCTGTGGAGTACGTTCGCAAGAATGAAACTCAAAGGAATTGATGGGGCCCGTACAAGCGGTGGAGCATGTGGTTTAATTCGATGCAAAGCGAAGAACCTTACCAGGGCTTGACATGCCGCGAATCCTCTTGATTGGACAAATTTAGCACTGCCCGAAAAAAAAGAAGATCTGACTAATCGAACAAGCATAATAAAAAATAAAATAGAAAAAATTACAAAAGAAAAGAAAAAAAGACTGCCAACTCACGAAATAAATATTAGTTCGAATAAAACAAGTTATCTTCCTAAAATAGTAAGAGCGTCAAAAAAGATTTGACAAATATTAAAAAAAAGAAATACTCGATTAATTGGTAAATCATATTTTTTTTATAAAAAATTTCATTGAAAGGATATACATAAAAAAAATTCTAGCTATTGTCAATATTCCAAGAATCAATGAAATTTTGTTTTTTTGAATCACAAAAAAAAATCCAAATTATTGAGAAAAATATCCACGAAACAAATCAGGAAATAAGGGACAGTTATTCCATATATTTTGATATTGAAAATCAAATTTTAGAGATTAACAATGATCATTCTTTTCTGAGTGAACTAGAAAGTTCTTTTTATGGTTTTCGTAATTATTATTATAGGAATAATGGATCTAAAGGTGACGATCCCGACTATGATCCTTCCATCTATAATACTAAATCGAGTTGGAATAATCACATTAATAATTTCGTTGACTCTTATCTTCAGTCTCAAATCTGTATTGATAGTAACATTTTAAGTAGTAGTAACAATTACAGTTACAGTTATCTTAAGTAAAGTGAAGTCAAATCAATGAAGTGAACAACCCAACCTCCGAAGCTTTTCCAAAAAGCTTCTACTTGTTTTGAAGCTTTTCTTCCCAACAATAGACTTGCAACTATAGAAAAGCTTCTCTTTGATAGCGGTCATAGGGGGGTTCAGAAAGGATCTGATCGTAGATAGAGACTGAAACCTGTGCGGGGGTAGGGACGGATGTAGCCAAGTGGATCAAGCAGTGGATTGTGAATCCACCATGTGCGGGTTTCAATTCCCGTCGTTAGCACATAACTAAATAACTAATTAGTGAAAACTAAATAACTATAAGGGTTTTTTTCAGTGAACGTGTCACAGTTAATTAACTCCTATTTTTTTCTTTTGTAAATTGTAAAATCGAGGGTTCGAATCCCTCTCTCTCCTTTTGCTCGGGGAATCCAATTTTCCTTTATTTATTTTGGTTTTACCTTACTTTTGCGTCTCATAAAGGAGAATGACTCGGCTAGGTAGGCTAGCCGAGCCAGAAAAAATAGAAAATCGATTTGATATAAATGAGTTGAAAAGCAAGTAAAAAAGAGTCATTTTTAAGTATGACCCACTTCCCTCAATATGTATGGTGAAATCAAATCGATTCCTATTTTAAACATAAGCATTGGATCCCCTATCTCAGTTAAGAGGAGTCATGGAAAGAACAGGTTCAAAATCGCGATCAATTCCTTTTCAAATCCGGCTGCAACTGCACGAGCCCTTCCCGCGTGCCATAAATGATTGCTTGTTGAACCCTATGAATTGCGTGAAAATAGGATACTCAAAATTCGTGGGTCCAAGAGTTTTATAAAACGTTCTTGGTGGAAAAAAATGGGAATGAAAGATCCCACTGAATTGAATTGGGTCCATGAATCTAAGAAATAATGAGAATTCTTGACCTCTCTCAATTCGAAAATCCAGGATTTGAATTGATGTCCTTTCATTGATTCCTCCTAAATTGCATTGATTTATCCTAAAGATTTCATTTCAATTGGAATTTGATTATTCACCATGTACGAGGATCCCCGCTAAGCATCCATGGTTGAATGGTTAAAGCGCCCAACTCATAATTGGCGTTAAGATAATTACGTATTTACAAAATACCGTCTCAATTCATCCTATTTCATCAGATCCGGGATGTGATATGGTTCCGAAGGATGAACTGGATATGGAAAGTTCCAATGTAATTCATTCTTAAACAAAAATCATTTATTTCATCTATTCCATGACCGGAACAGGGGGGAATACACGTTACACCACGATTTTGAATCAGAAGAGAGATTTCAAGAAATGGTAGATCTATTCACTCTATCAATAACCGAGCTGGATCTGGTGTATCATAAGGGAATACGTAGTGTTTTGATCTAAGATTTCAATTCTTCTATGTTTCAGCAGTAGCATATTGTTCCATGGAGCTAAGGTCCAAAATATGGAAGAAACTGGTGTTTCCACGACTCTACCACCCAGTCAATTATGTTCCACTTAATCCCTATTTCATGGCCGCATATCTTTCCGGCTAAGTAATGGGAAACCTTTCTCCTGTTACATGAATCCAATTTTCATTTCATCCATGAATTTTTCTTATCGGATTTCTCTCTTAGTGAAAAAAGGGCTTCCCCGCCAGTGTGATAGGAGGCCGTTTTGGGGTGTGCTATGTTTCTGTTTCCTATTACATGACTAGAGACCTTCCGGTTCGCTATTGATATTATGAGCCAGCTCGATCTCTCTCTCTCTCGATCCGGGCCCCCTTCTACCAATCAAATGACCTACCCGGAGGGCGAAAAACGGTCTATCTCGGGCTCACAACTAGATCGATGAACATATGCTTAATACATGCATTTCGAACTCCTCAGACGGTGAAAGAATCACCGTATGCTTCGGAAGAGAAATTATTACGGGCCATACTTGGGATTCAGGTATCCACTTCAAAGGAAACTTGTCTAAAACTACCTATAGGCGGTAATTATATTGAAGCACAGAATTGGTTGAAGATCACGTGGCGTTTCGAATAAGAACTCTCTGTTTATTTATTTGGTTAGAATTTATCTATCTATTTTTTTGTTATAGTTATAATTATTTGTTTGTTGGCCTCATCAGTTTTTAATAATTTTTAATAATAAGATCATTTTTCTGGGAAGACCCAATCAAAGAATTTCATTATATCTTTTCTACGACCGTTCCATTTCGCCTGGTATTTCGTAGGGAGAAAGGATACATAGATACGGTAGAGAATTCATTTTTTTTCTCCTATTCTATTAAAACTAATAAAAGCGACCCTCGAATGACCAAATATTATAGATATAGATCCTGGAATGTCTCTTATCTTAGTAATGACTAATGACTGCTCACGTTATTTGGAATTTGAAATATGATCGTAGGTTCGAATCCTACTTGGGGATATTTGATTCATTCCGAATTAAAGAATTCAGAATGTCAGAATGAAAGGGTTCGCTTTGGCCGTTAAAAGTAGGTAACCCGTTCCCTGTGTCTTTGTTTCTATTGCATTCTATATCATCGTATCACATTCTGTTATGCGATATTTGAGAATAACCTTCAATACCTCGGTGTAGGTCCGGGATAATCATTTGTTCCATAGTCCGGGGGCTATTTCCAATTAGCCAATTAAGAATTTTCAGATGTACTAGTACTAGCAAGTGCATCAAAGATGCAGTAATCGATTCTCCCGAGAGGCCACAATTTCCGCGAGCAAACATATTAATGACGAGGAACACATTTTTGCTATGCTACTAATACTTGCTCTGTTATTCTGCTTCGGGTCGGGCATACTTTATTTAAAAAACCATGAACGGTAAATAAATAATAATAAAAAAGTAAGGCTACTCCATTTCGACAAAAGATCCACACCCAAGTTCCATAGCCTTGGGCCCGCTATCCCGATCATGATTTTCCTACCCCAGAGGGAAGGGTCCTTCCCTTTTGGGCAGGTTGTGGGCAAAAAGGGATTCGAACCCCCGACACCGTGGTTCATAGCCACGTGCTCTAATCCTCTGAGGTTAGCCATACACTTTACATGTTTCTAGCGATTCACATGGCATCATCAAATGATACAAGTCTTGGATAAGAATCTACAACGCACTAGAACGCCCTTGTTGACGATCCTTTACTCCGACAGCATCTAGGGTTCCTCGAACAATGTGATATCTCACACCGGGTAAATCTTTAACCCTCCCTCTTCTTACTAAGACTATAGAATGTTCTTGTGAATTATGACCAATACCAGGTATATAAGCAGTGATTTCAAACTCAGAGGTTAATCGTACTCTGACAACTTTACGTAAGGCAGAGTTATTAAATGGATTCAAAACAATCTTACTGTCTGGATCAGGATTATAAATTCTCTCGTTTTCATCCATTAAAATTTTTTTACTTACTTGAAAAGTCTGTTTTAAATTATAAAGTTTCAAATAGTTACTTACCGAAATCAGATTATAAGTTATTAAATAGTAAAATGAATAAAAAATTTCAATTTGAAGGACTGTTCCTAAGGGTCCGATGAATTCCTAATTGGAATTAGAGGATCTTTTTGAATGTGAATTGATTGCTTTATCACATTATGATATTTTATATCGTTGAATGAACCCAGAATACGATTGACTTTAAGATACGAATAGTTTGAATCTAAGACATGAAGATATGAATAGTTGGTTTACGTTATGGAAGAAAGACATGGATATATGATATTAGATATTGATAGTTATATATCAACTAAAGATATATCTAATCCGCCCTACTATTGTGAACTTAGATAAAGATTCCAATAGAAATTCTTTAGTTTCATCTTTACCTGTGAATTGAATGTGAATGAATAAAGCGATGAAATAAAGACCTGTTCTTTCCATGACTCCTCCTAACTGAGACAGGGAATCCAATGCTTATGCTTAAAATAGAAATCGATTTGATTTTACCATACATATTGAGGGAATTCTATGATTAACTAATTGGTGGGCTTGAGGAATAGTTGAAGCCATACCCCAAACAATTTGGTTTAGCTTTAACCATGTTAATGACCCCACACTATTGGTTTGGTTGATAGAGAATCAAAGTCGATTTACCAATGAATCGTGAAATGCTATGGTTCTTAAATATGATTTGAAATTGATTCACTTTAAAAAAAATAATATTTGAAGCTCTTTTTATCTAAACCAAAATCATTCAATTCAACACTAAACATAAAAACGTGAGCCCCTTTTTAGGTCGTTTTTGCTTGGGCCCTGGGTGGACGCCTATACTGGCCCCCCCTTAAGGCAGGCTCTGACGATGGTCAACTGTTAATAAACGGGTCCAAGGTAATATTTATGTTTTTATGTAAAGATCACTTATTTTAATGCAATTATACATATAAGGGTAAGTTAATTCAATTTGCCCTTTGCGACATACAAAAAACAAAAAAGTAGACCCAAGTGTTGAGTGTGTATTTGTTAATGTCGACTTCGTACAAGGGGTGGGCACCAACCGACCAACCCGACCCAACCCGACCAACCCGACCCAACCCGATTAGATTGGGTGGGATGCTTTTAAGATTGGGTTGGGTTGGGTTAATAAAATATAACCCAACCCAACCCGACAACCCGACATAAATAATAAATAATAAATTGAATAATTTTATTTACTATTAGATTTATTATGAAATCTTTTTTTTTTAATAATTAAAAAGTTTACTCATGCACCATTTATAATATTTTAAATGACAAATATAAATACATAATTTTAAATATTGTATACCGTAATATATAATACATTTATTAAAAATATGCGATTATATTAATATATTATTTTTATATTTTGTATTAAATGACACATCCTTGATTATACTTTAAAATGTTATTTTTTCCTTAGGATTTGATTAATAATTTAGTAGAAAGTCTAATAATTGTATATAAACTCAAATTATTATGTTGGTTAAAATAAATAATAGATTATCCAACCACGGGATATTTGACGAAGTGATTATAATTGTAAAATGGATGAGAGACTTAGATGGAGACTTTTCAAGTTGGATAAATTGCTATATTTTATATTTTTAATTATGTAAAAGATATTTAAACAATTTATATAATATGTTATGATTTGATTTTGATGCTTTTAAGTAATCTAAACTCAACGTGATATGATATTATGGTGAAAAATTATTTTAAATTTGACTTTTGATATAACAAAATTTGAATTTAAATATATTTTTTCTATTAGACTTAAAAAGCCCAACCCGATCAACCAAACCCAACCCAACCAAACAAATATTGGGTTGGGTTGGGTTGGGTTAAAATTTACGTTTGGTTGGATTGGATTGACAAATTTTCAACCTAACCCAACCCAATCCAACCCAAAAACACCCACCACTACTTCGTAATGCAACGACTGCTAATACTACAAAAAACATTAGCTCAATTCTTTTTGTATTCTCATATCATGATACAATTTATGTCTACTTATATAGGGAATCGCTGATAGTGGGTTTCATTCTTTATTTGGTTTGGTTTTTGGTAAGACAACTATCAATAACTCACTTAAATTCGATTTTCATTTTTTTTTAGGTTTAATAGCCATCAATACCCCCTGAATTTATAGTGCGGTAGCAAAGTGCTCATGAAATTTTTTTTCTTGGTATTAAACCCTTGAACTTTCATTTATTGACAAAAACTGGTAAGAGTGAAACAGAGGTTAATAAAAAATTACACTTACATACCCTGATTATATGAATAATTATATTAAAAGTGGAAAAATATAATAATATAGTACAAACACCCTTTGACCTGTTTGACTATTGTCTAAAAATAGTAATAATAATAATAATAATAATAATAATAATAATAATAATAATAATAATTTTTAAATAAATAATAGTAGTAATAATAAAAAACTGTAATAATAATAATAATAATAATAATAATAATAATAATAAACGTTAAAAGATAATAATATAATAGTAAATTTGATGAAAACTTATAGAAATCAGTCTGGAACAAGGGTAAGTCTAAAATTTAATAATGTGAAAAAAAAGTTAATTGTACTTTAAAACCAGAAATTAAAAAATTAAAAATAATATAAATATATATATATTGAATGTATTTAAATTAAATTTTATTTTTCTCTCCCACTAATTAAATGATAATTATTATCAAAAAATAAAATAATAATTAAATTTTGAAATAATAAAGTGTTAATACAAATTTAAAAATAAATTAAACAATTCATTTAATATAAACCCATACATCACCGGATAGTGTTCCTCACATCCGATCTCGCTCTCAATCTCTTTCACCATTCGTCAACCTCAATCTCGATCTGGAATTCATAATAAACTTTAAAAAATAAAAATTTTAAAAACAGAAAATAAAAAATGAAAAGCAAAGCATTAATTTTTTTTTATCAAATTCAACAACCCAAAAAATCAAATATGCCAAAGCTCTTATCTGATTCGAAATTGCTTCTCTTTAGTCTTTAATAGAGAAATCAAATTAAAAAAGAACTAAAAAAAAGGAAGATAAACATCAATGGAGATCCCAATCGCAAATCAATCCCAAAACAAACTCAACAAATCTCTTCTAACAATTCATTTCATCATCTTCTTCAAGCAATTGAAAGAAACAAAATAATCTAGAAAAAAAAAACACCATCGTCAATCCGAATCCTCTCCATTCTGTTTCCAAATTATATATATATATAAAAATTGAACAAGAGCTCCATCACAATGGATGACTCCACTGGGAAAGAGGTCCACTTTTGTTGGTGTGCCCACTTTTGTTGCCACCACCAACAGAACTATTAGCTTCCTGCATTTCCTCGCCCAAATTCTAAGACGTCTCAAGAGCCCCATTTCCCTCATCAATGGTTATCTTGAAAATCTATGGTTTATTCTCCATTGAATCGGGCGAGAGCTTTGGCAGCATAAGAGTGAAAGAGTCACTTCCAAAGAACAAAAAGAAAGTCAACACCAAACGAGGATCAGCAGGAGGCCGAATCAAACCTCTCCCGTAGCCAAATCAACATGCACCAGAAACTGCCCCGATTGCAACCAAATCATACCCACGAGTTTAGAGAGAGATTCACAAGAGAATGTTTAGAGAGAGAGAGAAGGATTCGTGAGAGAGAGAGAGAGAGAGCGGAACCCGATCTGGTGATGATGAATTTCAGATCCTAGCCTAGATCGTGTTTTTTTTTTGTAAGAGCCCAGATCGTATTTTTTCCAGTTTTATTTTTTGTTGTCAAATTTTGGTTTTTTATTCGTAATTTGTTTAATTATATTCTTAATAATAATATTTTTAATTATTATTATTATTAATTAATTATTTTTTAAAAATAATTAATATTATTAATATTTTTTTTAAACATTAGTCATACATATCAAATGGTATTTATATGATATTATTACATTTTTTCTATTTTAATTTAATTATTCATATAATTAGGATATGTAAATGTGATTTTTTCATAACATCCGATTCATTTCTATTAGCTATTACTGAAAGTTTAGGGGTTTAATGTGAAGAATTTTGTTAAAGGGGTACTTTACTACAGTGTTATAAGTTATGAAGCATTAGTGCTATTAATTTTTTTTTTTAATTGGATTGACTAATCACACTAGGGTAAGTCGATTTGAACAGGTATTTCCAATTCGGTTTACCTTCAAACCGTGCCTACCGGCCCTACCCCAAGAGTTTATAACGTTTCATTCTCTAGACTACAACATTGCTTAACAAAAATTCACAAAAGTAATAGCCCCAAATCAACCAATTAATGACCAAAGCTTCACCTGACAGCAACGTGCCATGTTGAGGCTCAGTTTTTAACTTTTTATATACTATATAAACTTCATATTATTTTGTTTATTCGGTTGTTATGCATTTTTTTAATGATATTCTTAAAATATGTTATCTTTAATATTATTTTATTTATTCTATTGTTATGATTTTTTTTTTTGTGGTAATGGTGAGAATTGTCACCTCTTTTTTGTTGTATTGTGATGATATCACCAGTTTAATAACTTATGATTAAAAGATACATATTATGGTGAACTGTCCAAAATACCCTTAAAAGTTGTCTTTGTACTTCAATCAGCTCTTACTTTGAAATTTTCGAAGATTTTATTTTATTCTTTCATCTTCTTCATAGAGGTCTGTTTAACAGACCTCCAATGGAGGTCAAACATTATTACATTATCAATGCATCTTCATTGGATAATTAGTTTAGTAGGGTTATACAGACGCATTTGGGGGTCGAACTCAAAGCTCGGAGCTTCTTTAAAAGCTCGGACAGAGCTTCTTGATAAAAGCTTCTTTTATAAAAGCTCGGATCGAGCTTTTGTATACTTGGATCGAGCTTTTGTATAAAAGCTTCGAGCTTTGGTATAAAAGCTCCGAGCTTTTGTCCAAAAGCTCGATCCGAGATTTTATACAAAAGCTCGAAACTTCTGTATAAAAGCTCGATTACATGTCAAAATCTCGAAAAACAAAAACTTGAATGCAAATAAAAGCTCGATTTCATTCAACTAATTAACAACCAAAACATACAAATTATAGCTCAACTAACCTCGATCGATTGCAATATTCTGTTCAACTCTCCAAATGACACTGGTTTCCAAGTTCCGATACCGTCGCCGTGAAAACGAAGCCGTCGATTCACTTTTTGTCTCTTTCTTCACAACGACTGTGATGACATGAGTATTTTCTTCTCCGCACTTTAAATGGTGCCTTTTAAACATGATTTATTAATGTGGTGATATTTCTACAAAGGCCCCCCTAAAAGATGCTATTAAATTTTCGAACCTTTTTTTTTCGAAAATATTTTATCTTTAATATTATTTTGTTTATTCAGCCATTCCAAATTGAGACATTGATGGACCGTGATAAAACAAAAACAATGTAAAATTCAGACCCATTAATATTTTGTAATTGTAGAAAAATGAGTGTGGTGGAGCATTGCTTTCTTGTCATTTCAATCCCAAAAGTTTCTCAAAACATCATTTTTCTACTTGTCGTTTCATTTTTTACTAGTGGGATCCCTAAATTATCAAGGGTCGTTTAGCAGGCCCGGCCCTAGGGGAAGCTCAGTGAGGCAACTGTCGAGGGCTCCAATTGTAGTTTTTTTTTTTTAAAAAAATTGATTGTAAAATATAGTTCATTTAAGATACTAAACAAAATAGGGCAATTAATGGTTTTAAAATGATCCACTATTCATATATAATTTTTTTAAAAGGCTCATTAATGGAAACCCAACCAATAAATAAATTAAAAAACAGCTCACCATAATATATATATTAAATGCCAACTCATGGAAACCCATTAATCATTCTTACAACAATAACATTGGATCAATGGTGGCGGTGAATTGAATCCTAACAACACTTTATTGGTCACAAATAATTGTTTTTTATATCTCTAAAAAAATTCAATACTCTTTTGAAACGAAAACTCAGAAGTCATTGTTTCGAAGGTAATTAAATCAATACAGTTCATTTTTTTTAATTCTTTTACGAAAACATGTAAGTTTAATTAGTATTTTTACTGCTAAAAATGTGAGATGAGTAAGGTTTAAACAATATATTCTTTGATGCAATTATGAAAAAAAAATGGTAACATTTTTTTTGCTATTTTTGTTATATTATAGTTTTGAGTTTGAGTTATTATATTGATTTTTACAAGTATTTACTAGAGAGAGACAAAAAAAAAAAACAAGTAAACATACATAGAGTATCGAGAGCCTAATTTTCTATAGGTCGCCTCGGACCCCGAAAATCTCAGGGTCGACCATGCCGTTTGGTATGAGGGCATATTTGCATAGGAATGAGAATCTCAATGCATTCTCATGTTTGGTACCATGTTTGGGTTTTCTATTTCCCGAAAATGTGAATCTCATGGGAATCACATTACCCTCCAGAGGGATAATGTGATTCTCATCAAAATATGTGGGTTTCAGATTACCTCCATCTGATTCACACCGTAGGACCCACCATCATTAAAAAAATATATTTTTATTTTATTTTCTTCTTCTCTGTTCTTCACAATGCTTCTCAACATTAATACCAAAATCCTCAATTTCATTTCTGAAATCCCTAATCAAAACACAATCATAACTCACAAATAATCTTCTATTAAACCATTACCAAATCAACATCTCAAACATCATCACCATCACAAAAAGGGAATTTTTGTTACAGCAACTATAAATCTTGGTTTGCTAGATGATGCGGCGAGCTTTGATGATGACGAAGACGAAGACATCGACGGCGAACGAAAATGAAGACGACGAACGAAGGCGGCAAGCTTCGATGACGCGACGATGATGAAGACGACGAGCTTCGATGAAGACTTTGACGAAGATCAAGACCGGCCGGATGCGGTGACGACTACGACGACATGGAGAGAAAGACATAGAGAGAGAGATAGAAAGAAATGGATGAACGAATTGGGTTGGTGATGATGTTTGAGAAATGGATCTGGTTATTTCCACATAAGTTGAATTGATTTTTTATTTTTTATTTTTTGTAGTTTTTAATAATAATAAAACAAATTCCCAAATACAACCAAACATGATTACTTGATATTCCCAGGAATCCTACATAATATTCTCATACACAACCAAACACACGTGTACAAGTTTCCAAAGAATCACATTACTGTGTTTAACTTTCTTAAGAATCATATTATTTTGATTATCCCATATCAAACGACCCCTCAAAAACAACTCAAGAAATGGCTTGAGGGTATTTTGGTCTTTTGATCTGGAGTTGTTTCGACTTTCAATAGTCAATAGTGTGTTTGTTTGGAGACGGAGAATGGAGCTACCGTTTTTATGCCGTGGCCATGGACAACTTTTTGGATTGTGCAGAGCAAAACAATGGAGTATTAGTGTTGCTCAGCTGCTGCGGAGAGCGAAGAACTTGATGCTCCAAATTCCATCTCAAAGCAAGCAAACAGATTCAACCAAGTAAGAAGTAACTACCCGTGCTTTTTAAGTCAGAAAGAAATGTCATCAATTCATTATTTCACAGTCGAAATTCTATAACATTGTAGGTCGTTTACTAGTAAAGGAGGTTATTAGATTCAGATGTGTTTGCAAAGTTGTCGACACTAATTTCATAGTGATAGGTGTTTATTGCGATATATAGCTAGGCAAGGTGTTGATCACAGAGATGTTTTCCTTGCCTTGCATGCCAGGAATTTTGAATTCCCATTTAGTTGTGAGGCCGAATCTTTTAAATAGTTGGTTCGCTTTGTTTGAGCCCTGTAAATGAACTATTTGGCCAAACCTTGTATTTCTAGAATCCCTCTATTCGGAAACTTTACATCATTGCTGGTTCTCACCAGATTTATAAATCGAAAACTTGTTTCCTTATTGGGTTTGGGTGAGGCTAATGTATTTTGCTGAGGTTGGTAAGATAGAACCACTCACGGTTGAGGTTTTCTCACTAGCCAGGAATTCGTGGTCAAAAGTTGGAACTAATTCTGGATGCTTTACATTGGACCAGTCTTCATCGGTTGGTTAGCTTATAGGACTAAGGGTGCCTCTGCTAAGTTTATTTTGGCATTTGATTTTGGTTCTGAGGAATTTGGAGAGATAATGCTACCAGAATATCATCGCAATGGAGATACTCTGTTTCAACACGTCTCACACGAGCGTGAAGTTTTTTTGACAGTGTTAAGGGAATCACTTGCTCTGATTGCTAGCTGCTGAAAAAATCGAAGATATGGGTAATGAGGGAGTATGACATAGCCGAGTCTTGGAGTAAACAATATTCTGTTTCTGTTGTACCAAACGAAAGAGTTAATAGATGCTTTGGCATTGTCAACAACAAAGATTTAATCTTGCAGGCCGGTTATGAGAAAGGGGTGATTTATTATGACCTTGACAAACAGGAATGTAAACCTCTTGGGTTTACTAAGTATCTGTTTGAGTTGTTTACTTTTCGCGAGAGTCTAGTCTTATATGAGGAAGGATTTACTCCACGGAAATATTTACCTGTTGAAATAGGGATATGTCGTTTATTTGGGGAAATGGAAGAGAGTGGTTTTGAAATGACTAAATGAGAAAGTCAAAGAACAGACGGAGGAGGCAGAATATGTGGTCGTTTCCTCTCTTACTTGCTTGAGAACTTTTTTTTCGTTATCATCTTAATTAAATCTAACACTAATCTTCCTAATTCTGATGTGGTTGGGATTTGGTCTCAAAGATAGTTTGCACAGCAAGAGGTGATTTTACCAGTTAAACTAGCTTAAAAACTAATTTTTGGCTTATGGATAGTTCATAGTTTAATATATATGTTTTAAATTGGTTTAGCTGCTTGTATTTTGTTAGTGCTCGTCTTTTTCTTTTCAATTGTGACCGGATGGAAGTGTTTTAACCAACTTTTAAGTTTATCTCCTTCATGTAATGTCTCTTTATTAAATTACCAGTTAGAATTAGACTTTTGTTTGACAATTGGTTTAGAATTTTTTTTGTTGAGGCCATGCATTTTATTCCCTATAATTTATAAATGCCTGCTTTTCACTGTAAGTCCTGCTCTTATATATATATAAGGCCTAGGCATTTTCTTTCCGTATTGTCAAGGAGATCTCTTTCTGGGCTAAGAAGAAGAAAATGTTCAGTTGTAGACTTGTAGTTGTGTAATGCTATTGCCCTATAAACAAGAAATATGAATTTTTGTAACCTCTAATGTCTATGTTTACACTATTTCTTATACTAAATGCTTCAGTCATTTCATTTACCGATTTATCCTTTTAGGCTCATTTAGTATACAATAAGACTATTTCTCCCGAGACGTTGGCTTATTGTATAAAAGAAGATTTATTCACTTTTTAGGGTGTTTGCATGAAAGCCACCATACTAGATTTGATGTGGGAGCATGTCAAGAATCAAGTTTTGTTCCAAGTTTTAATTCAAATACATGACAATACAGTTTCTCTAAGGTATGGTCAATTATGTATTTATTGCTGCAGTTTTTTCATTTTTGACAGTGATTTGGGTGTGGCATGGTAACAACCCTGGTGAAATGGTGCGAGTCAAGATGTTACAAGTTTTCTTTACTTGTTCTTCATATCTGATGCATTACTGTGAGTTTCTGATTTGGAATGATAAAGAAATATGCGACACTCAATACAAGATTCAAGTTTTTGATCAAAATATGAGATGGGCTAACTCATTTATATATATATATATATATATATGTTCATGAGTGTGGGAATTTGATCAGGCACAGGCTCACAAAAATGGCTGCCAGCTGCCGAGTTGGCTTTGCCTGGGGATAAGCTAGGGTGATCAAAGATTATCATGCAAGGGACTTTCTTTTATATAGTGAACATGAATGGTACACCAGCAACTAGTAGGAAAGGTGACGAAGACGAGGAAAGCCTCTTTTTTACTTCTTTTCTTATTGTGATACTAAACCAGAAAAAATTACAGAGATTTATATAGGGAGGAAAAAACAAATAAAACAAGAGAACTAATAAAACAGGAAAACTAATAAAACAAGAAATAAATCTCCGAGAATAAAGTCCAACAATCTCAACAATTCCACACTCCCCCTCAAGCTGGGAAGTAAATATTGATCAATCCCAGCTTGGTAGTTAGGTTTTCAAACTTGATTTTTGGAAGAGCTTTTGTAAGAATGTCGCAATTTGAGAACTTGTATTTATATACATAACCTTGATGATCCCTTCTTCAATTTTCTCCTTGATAAAGTGACTCTCAATCTCCACTTGTTTAGTTCTACCATGGTAGACTGGATTCTTAGCTCAACTTATACTGCTTGATTATCACAAGACATCTCTAGTCTTCTCAATAGGAATCTTTAACTCCCCTAGTAACCTTTGAAGCCACATGCCTTCACAAATGCCTTAGGCCATAGCCCTGAACTCAGCTTCCACACTACTTCTCGCCACAACTGATTGCTTTTTGCTTCGCAAAGTAACTAGATTTTCCTAGACATATATACAGTAACCAGAGTTGGACCTTCTATCTGTAATTGAGCTAGCTTAATCAACATATGAAAAAAATTTCAATGTTCCTCTTGGTTTGCCTATTGAATAAAAAACACCTTTGCCTGGAGTCATTTTAAGTAACTAAGAATCTGATATACTGCATTAAGATATTCATCAGTAGGATTATTCATAAACTGGCTTACCACACTCACTGAAAAGGCAATATCAAGACGTGTGTGAGACAAGTAAATAAGTTTTCCTACAAGTCTTTGGTACCTCCCTTTATCAACCGGAGAGTTGTCTTTTTTCATCTCCAGTTTACTAGAAAAGTCCATAAGAGTATCCTTTGGATTGCATCCAAGCATTCCAATTTCTTTCAATAAGTCTAGGGTGTACTTACATTGAGAAACCGAAATCCCCTTTTTTGACCGAGCAACCTCCATGCCTAGAAAGTACTTAAGAGCTCCAAAGTCCTTGATTTCGAATTCCTTAACTAAGGTGACTTTCAACTTGAGTACTTCTTCTTCATAGTCGCATGTTATGATTATGTCATCAACATACACAGTGAGAATAACAATCTTGTCACATGATGAGAGTTTGAAGAACAAAGTGTGATCTATTTGTCCTTTAGTGTACTCATGCCTTTTTACTGCTTTAGTGAACCTGTCGAGCTATGACCTAGGAGATTGTTTAAGACCATATAGTGACTAGTGAACCTGTCGAGCTATGACCTAGGAGATTGTTTAAGACCATATAGTGACTAGTGAACCTGTCGAGCTATGACCTATGAGATTGTTTAAGACCATATAGTGACTAGGGGTGGACACTTCTAGGCCAATCCGACCCGACCCAACCCAACCCTTGGGTCTGGTTTATTAGTAAACCCGAGACCCGACCTGACATATATGCATACAAAAAATAAGGTTTTCATTTCTCCTCTTTTCTCTCTCTGAAACCCCCACTCTCTCATTTCAACACTGTTTCACACTTCACAGCCATTCAACCTATCGATCTGTCGCTCTCTCTTCTTCAAAGCCGTTCCACAACGTTTCCTTTCGTCGACACTGTCATTCTCATCTGGGTGCGATCGACGAAGGGACTGTAGGTGGAGACAGCGAAGAAATAAAGACGCAGATCTTATATATAACCTTAAAAAGCAAGCTCTAGTTGGGTTGCGTTATCTTCTTGTCAAAGTTGGGTTGTATATTTAAAATATCATTTTCAATTCTTTTACTTTTTATAACAATTTTAATGTTATGTTGTTTTGTTTTGATTTATGTTCTTGCTTGTGATTTTGAGCACCTAGTTCTTCTTCTTCACTTCAATTATTATTGCGTTTGATTTGACTGCAATAGAAAATAAATAAAGTGGCATTTACTTTTATGACTAACTATCATTGGATCATATTGCTCTTTAATCCGTTTATCTTTTAGTGACCCTTTACATCAAATGTTTCTTTCTCTGTGTACTGCCTTTTGTTTCATTTTTCGAATCTTTACTCGAGCTTTGTTTTCTAGATCTTTACCCAAGCTATTTTCGGATGAACTCTTAAGAAACCCATTTTCGGTTTTGTATTTATTTTGCTTATATCTCTTTAGATATGTGTTTTGGAGTTGTTGGTGTTCACAAAAAATGTAAATTTCAAGCTTGTTTAGCTTCGAAAGGGCTATTATATGGTCAGATCGGGTCTGGGTACCCATTTGCAGAGAAAGAAGACGAGTGGCGCGTGTGACACACGCGCCATCTCTAGCATCAAAGTTATCTGTTTGTATCCGTGGGAGAACACACTATGGACACTGTTTGGCTTTTGATTGAAAATTGTTTTAAGAATTATAATCAGTTGTTTCTTGGGCCTCTTTTCTATTTTTAGTTTTATGAATTATAATGGGCATGTTTTGCTTAAAATTACCCATTTTACTTAAAATTTAGTTTTATGAATTATAATGGGCATGTTTTGCTTAGGTCATTTGTATGAATTTAAATGTGCCTTTCTTGCTTGGATACAAAAAAAAAAAAGATTTTTTACTAATATGTGATGTAAGTTATAATTGGTAGATGTAATATTTAATGTTACTATACACGTGTGATGTAATATGTACATAATTGATTCTTTTTTACAAATGCCTACTCCGATCAACCCAACCCGATAAATATTGGGTTGGGTGGAATTTCTCCAACCCGAAATATGATCGAGTTGAAAAAATTCCAACCCAAACCCGAAAACGCCCACCCCTAGTGACTTCTGAAGTCTGCAGAATTTGTTGGCATTTTTGGCATTTTCGAATCCCGAGGGAATCTCCATAAACACCTTTTCTTCCAAGTCACCATTGAGGAAGGCATTCTTGACATCTAGTTAGTGTAGAGACCACTCTAAATTTGCGTGTTAAGCTAGACAACCAGAGCAAATGTCTTCTGAAAGTCAATATCATATGTTTGAGTGAATCCTTTTGCAATAAGACGAGCCTTATACCGATCTACATTTTCATCTGCCTTGTATTTGATTGTAAAAATCCACTTGCACCCCACAAATTGTTTACCTTTTGGCAATTCTGACAATTCCCACGTACCATTTTTCTCGAGAGCCCGAATTTCATCTCCAACGGCAGCTCTCCATTCTGGTATTTTTTGAGCATCATAAATGATGTTTGGAATATCAATACTGGACAGATTTGTAACAAAGGCACGATACCCGGATGACAATCCTTCATAGGAACATTGTTTGAAATAGGTTTTTGTGTGCAAGCTCTAACACCTTTCCTCAAGGCAATAGGCATATCAAGATTAATATTCTTATCAGATTTATCAAGACTAGATTCAAGAGCATTGTTACATGGCAGGGACTCTTGAGAGTTTGGACTCGGATTGGATTCCTGGAAAGGCAGTGGAAGTGTTTGGATTCTCTTATTGTTTTTGCCTTCTTGAATAAACATGTAACTCCTTGTGATTTACAAGTTGTGTAAGCCTTTGAGACTGAGCGTTTTCGGGTTGGATTGGTTCAGACAAGGATTCATATTGAGAGGTTTTAGGAGTGTTTGGAGTTGAGTTGCTCACGGGTAAGGTTGTGTACTTGGTGATATTTTCAGCAACCCAAAACTGATATTCTTGTGTTCTTGGAGTCTTCCCCTGAATATCGGTTCTGGATAGAATGATTGATTTTCAAAGAAAGTGGCATCCATTGAGTGGTAGAATTTTAGGGTTATAGGTGAGTAACATTTGTAACCTTTTTTATTAGTGGAACAGCCAAAGAATATGCACTTTACGGCTTTAGGATCGAATTTACTTCTCTGCAGTTGGTGGATATGGACAAACATTGAACACCCAAACACTTTCAAAGGAAGAGAAGAAATTATACGAGTTTGAGGGTAGGTACGAATGAGTGTTTGACAAGGTGTTTGAAACTCAAGTAATCGAGATGACATTATATTGATGAGATAGATAGCAGTAAGCATTGCTTCTCCCCAAAAATGTTTAGGAACATTGGTGGTAAACATGAGAGACCTCGCAACTTCTAGAGATGCCTATTTTTCCTCTCGGCTACTCCGTTTTGTTGAGGAGTGTCGACACAAGAACTTTAATGGACTATACCATGACTGAATGGGTACTCTCCATGAGTGGATTGGAAGTAACTCTCTACCACTGTCAGTCCTAAGGATTTGGATTTTTGCTTGGAATTGAGTTTGGATCATCAAGTGAAACCTTTTGAATACAGAACATGAAATTTTAATCAATTTCATTGGTCATAGAGTTTATCAACCATGACATAACCATATTATTCTTTGATTTCCAGAGTTTATATTTTGGATCTTCTTTTTGAAGAGGTCTTGTTGTACCAAGAAGGTAGTCATCCTTCCCTTTTCCACAAACGAACATCATGATAGATTGGGACGACCAGTTGAAGTTGTTGCCATTGAGTTTGACGCAGTGAAAAATTAACTAGAATTAGACCGACGTCTAAATTCTACTGAAAACTGGAATCCACCAGAATAAAGTTAAACTTCTAAATTTTTTATTGAATCATAAGCTATCTGAGCCTTTCGGCTTACAAGGCTATTTAAAGTGAAAGAACCCTAACCCGAATCCTTGTTGGACAAGAAACGAAATTACACACCAAAAGCTGCTATAAATAGCGAAACTGCCAAAAATAGCGAAATCACAAAAGTTACGGAAATAAAATATACTAACGACCATAAACAAGCCGGAATTAACGGTAGACGATTCTGGCTTGTCAAAGTCAACTTATGACAAAAATGGAAATTTCCAAAAAGAAAATAATTGCGATTTCGGGGCTTAAATGATGAATTTGGCCGAAAAAGGACGTGCCTCAACACCAAAGGTTTTGATTTCTGAAGATTTCGCCGATTCCCTTCAATTAAGGTCATTTAATCTTAGATTTAGGATGGTCCCACCAAACCATATAAGACTCAGCCACTTGTTCTACATCAGAGTTTGTGACCGGTGATAGGAAGGAGAAAATTGTTGTTGTTAAAAGGACCTTTGGGTCCCCCTAGATTGATGGGAACAACAGCCCCTATTAATTCTAGCACCTACAAAATAGTGAAAAAAAAACTAATAAAACAGGAAATAAATCTCCTATAATAAAGCCCAACAATCTCAATAATTCCACAAAAGGAAACCCTTTCCTGCAAAATTGTTGTTACATGATCAATTCTTAGGAGTAAGTCCACTCCAAATAGCTGCATCTGCCTACGACACCTATTTGTTATTATCCTAAGGACATACACCTTATGGAGGATTTTTTTTTTTTCCATCTGGGTATTCGTAAAATTTGTTTAGTGATCTGGGTTTTATTTTTTTCTTAGTAACTGTGCATTGAGAAGAAATATTTGTAGTTGAGATTGAATTGATTGAGACATTTTCTAGAGGTAGTATAGCTTGTGTAGTTATTTATGTTGTTGGAATGTAGTTTGATCTTACTGTGGTTTTATTCACAGTTTTGCTCCATTGTCATTTAGTTGAAGTCCATCTATTGTTTAAACTTTTAAAACAATTTCCTTAGAAAAGTCTTGTTCATCGTTTTTTAATGGCAAAGAGAGATGATGTGAATTTCATGCTAGAACTAAACCTTCTGATGCGGCGTCTTGCAACTTTCTTCGTGTGTTTGCAATTGACATAGTAAATGTCATAATTTTCACTTTCTTGCAACGGAAGGAGAAATACTTGTTGAGGGTATTGTTAAATAGGCAGTCAAACAGATGATTCTGATTCAGCCGAAGCAGGAAGATCATGGAGATGTGCTTCACCCCTTTTGTCTGACGTCTTGGGAAAGCATCGCTACTATATTTATTAGATGTGGTGTGGCGTTATATCCCAAACTAATAAAGAAGCGGAAGGGAAAATAAATAAATGATTCTTTATAGCAGCAAGTGACGGATAATTATCCTCAAAAAGTATAAATTCAAATACTTGTGTATAAACATCTTGCATTAGAGCTACTCTGTTTTACTTTTTGATTACATCTTATAGATGACAAAAACTTGACCAGGAATGTTATATGCAGAAACATATATCCCGTACAAGTTTACTTGAAAATACATGTTTTTTGAGTTTCTTTCTTTATCTTTTCTTTGGTGATGAGAAATATCAACCCTTTTAATGTCAATATCATGATGTAAGTTTCAACCAATGTTTGATATTGGTTGTAGTTCTAGTTCATAAAGAAAGTAAAAGCCTAAAAGGGAGAAATTTTCCCTTTTCTTTCAGCTGTTGAGGGACGAAAGTGATATATTATTAATTATTCTGAACATACAAAAATAAAAAAGCAAACCATGTAAATATGAATCAATAAATTGTTTGTTTAGGGTGTAAGCATTATATAAAGATAATTAAATCTCGTATTGTATACATAAGAATGAATAGACGTGTACCTGGAAGCGCAGCAGAAAATATCCAAGTTATAGACAATCCATAATAGCGTAATAACCTGAAAAGAAATAATAGAGAGTCTTCTACTCTCTTCTCACCTTTCTCAGATTGTTTAATGGAGAGACAGTTCTGTAAAAACTTATTATGAGTGAGAGTAAGAACCCTCTATAAATAGTATAACTTCTAGAATCCTAACCCATAAAGGATTCTCAAAACCCTAATAGTATGGTTAGTCCTAAAAAGAATACTAAGCTCACACATATACAATAACGCATAGCATATCCTACACATATTAATGTAGCTAAGGTATACCGAGCCCAACAAATATTGATCACATTAATAACGGGATTTCTCCGGTCAACTCTCACTTAAACACTCTAATCAATTCGGTTTTTCATAAACATAAAATATAATTTCATATTTTACTCATATTTTTTTATAAAAATCTTACATTCTCCCACTTGAGGTACATAGATATTATTATTTTAGATTTAAAATTTTATTTTAGAAAACGACTACCGGAATTGACAAATAATTATATGTGGCCACAAAGAATGTTTAAGAGAGTAACACCTTCTGTCCCTTTCCCTTTAGTCCAATAGAACGTTAAGTATCCAACTACAAAGATCATTACATCTTTAGTCAATATAAGATCATATGTAATCAAAATTCCTTTAGCTCTACCTACCCGGGTAAAATAGTATGTATATGTGGTATGAAAATTACATGCAGATGTGATCATCATGCCTATTTCCATATAGGTCCAACTTCGTATAATGTGAAGCAGCTTAAGACGAGCAAACTTAATGTCTTAAGCATCTTACACTCATTTACCAAACATTTTGATCATGAGTTAAATCTCCCTTAAGACGGGCAAATATTTCTGTCTTAAGTAATGTGCACTCATTGGTGGAAACTTTATACCTTATGAGTGAATTGTCCCCTCAAGCTAAAAGCTTGAGATTTCTTCCCATAACAAATATGGCAAACATATTAACATGTATATACAATATATTCTCGAGAATATGAAACAAACATGCATAGAATAAATGCAATTAGTCTAATTAAAGACAACTCTCACTAACCAAACACATCAAAAATATCAATCATCCAATACATGATATAACATGTTCCACAAAACCTCCGGAGTCAAATATCTTGATTAGTGTATCAAGAGTTATTTTACGTATGGCTATTAGAAACTCGCAACTCTTAAATCTTTCTCTACAACCATAATATCCATATGGTTAAACATTTGAGATCTCTTAACATATAAAGAGAAGATAAATACAATGAAATCATCACATAATAAGCCACACATTTCCTTATTCATACATAAATGTGAACATGAAACAATTAACCTCTACAAATATGTTGAAACCTCCTTCCTTTTTTTATGACTATCCAATTATACATGCCAAATTGGTTTGAAATCCACAAAGTCTACTAATGTAATAATAGAATCAATACATACATATATATATATATATATATATATATATATATATTAAGCTTATATCAAACTATCATTTGCGGATACATACATGACATTTTTCTTATGAGAACACTCCAATTTACTTGAGAAATCAAAAACTTTATGTAAATTTATCACTTTTACTAATAGGTACCTCAAATAAGTAGACTTACTCCCACTGACCCTCGGTTATGTCTAAAGACATAATAATATTTTTTAGCAAAGTCATAAAATGTCAATACTTTATTAAACTAAACATCATTGTTTGGAAACTTTATTAACTATGTCAATGAAGTTTTAAAGTATGCAAATTTAATACTCGTTTTCAAAGTAAAACCTTCTAGCAAAAAATCTGACCACATGACTTTCAACCAATTAATTTGTAACTATTTGACAACTAAGTCAAAACCTTAACTCCAATGGTATCCAAAATTACAATTTAACAAACATGACATTTATTCAACATAAATATCACAAGCATACAATTTCTTCCTTAAATGCAAGTCTTTTATATTATACATTCTTAACAACAGCACTCTCTCCCCTTAAAAATGTATAATGCATAGACAAAATTTATTCTCATAAATAAAACAGAACAGGTTTTTTGAACAATTACCAATAGTTTCTAACATTTGCAGTCCTTATCTTTATATTTTATGAGATCACTTTTAATACAATTAATCAAAAGACTTAAAACCGAGAATTTAAAAATAATCAAAATGTCTTACGAATCAATTATCTCCATTCTACCTTCGGTCATGCGATTATAAAGAATTATAACTAAACTACAAGAACAATTATCAATCTAATTTTAAAACCAAAAGTAGAATTTAGAATATGAGAAAAGTTCGAATACCCATAAAGATTGTTATTTGTAAAATCACCATATAACTCACTAGGTGAAATCATAAGCAAGAATCTATTATCTTGAATAAGCTTCAAGATATTAATTTAAATTCGTAGTCATATTATGAAAATTGTACTATGCATTACATGGCCAAAATCGAAAATATCATCCAATAAAACTTTTAAAATTTAAAGATAACCTAAATGTTACCATGAATACATATGAATTCAAATAAAACCTCTTAACCAATTAGTCCATATTAAATACCGAGTTCATTGGAAGAATTTATAATATAAAATGTATCACAAGAAATAACTCATTAAGTGTTTAATTGATAATTAATCAAATAATTCAAAACATAAATCAATGGGTATATTTTCTTGCGATAACAAATTACTTTATTTCCTCAATATTTTCTATGACTTTCTATGTTGAATTGTCAAAATTTCCAGACTACTTCTTATGGTGTTTGTACCTTATCACCTTTATGAAAATGACAAACAAAGGACATAACTTCATAGAATATTAATCTACATTTATTTATAAGGCAATAGACCTTAACTAACTTTCGACAGTGGGTTCACTAATCTTTATTTATCCTTTAATCCTCGCTAAGGTAAAAACCAATTGGAGGGTCTCATCAAATCCATTAAAAAGGTCCATAAATCAATATCTTAACGACATGCATTTAAAAATAGTAGATGCGTTTAAAAAGAAATTAAATCACAGTATATTCATGTTCACACAGATTTTCATAATCATTATAAATAATGATTAAACCTTCATGAAAATCCAACACAACACCATGATCTGTCTTTAGGACAAAGACCACAACACACGTGTTAAAACTTTCCTACAAGTGATTAATCTATTTGGGAGATAAACATCACTTTTATTCTCCTATGCTCACAAAAGTCACACAAGTGATGACTCTCTTAAACAGATGATCAACACATGTATAGTTTCATCTCAATGCTATTCAAAATCTTAATCATTAATAATCCAACGAATATTATGGAATCTTAATGACTAGTTTACTACGTGAATACATTGTAGCCATCAAACTCTATAAATATTCCAAACACAATTGATTATATAATTTTAACAAAAGATCATTATAAAATCCTAATGTTCAGTCCACTACGTAGAAATACAACCAATCAACTTTATGATAATTTCTAATATAATCAATTAATGTTCTCAATGAAATGAACAAATCATAATGAAATCTTAATGGTTAGTCTACTACGTAGAAACATAATCATCAAATTATATAATAATTTCATAGGTTATACATTTGTAAACCAAGAACTGCAAATCCAATATGATTACACCCAACATAAATTTATATATTTCTCTTAATCAATCCAACACAGTCGCACATAATTTTTAATTCAAATTATGTAAAATAATGAGAAATATATAACCTTCTTAAATTCATGTTGAGTGGATATTACCCGTGAGCATATAGAATATGTAGGCATCATTAAGTGTTGGGCACTTTCATTCAATTAAATGAAAATATATTAGAGACAACTTCCAAAATTTCTAACATTTATATCACATTATATAAATAAATATCTCAAGATGATGAACCTCCTACGGAAAAGAACATCACCCATCACATGTGTCTAACATTCACAACATATTGTATAAGTGAATACCTCGAGATAATGAACCTCCTACGCAGAAGAACATCACTCATCACATGCATATAATTCCTTCATTGCGGTTTTATAGATGAATACCTCAAGATGAAAAACCTCATACGGAGAAGAACATCACCTATCACATGTGATAACCCTCCTACGGAGATGATTAAAACATGCATTTCCATCTTTACAGTTGAAATTTAATAATTGATAACCAACGAATATCTCAAAATCTTAATGATTAGTCACTACGTGAAACATAATAATCAAATTCAGGAGAATATTCTATCAATTATTAAAACTTACTAAATTAATAATCGTTAGCCAACTATATTCTCAAAAACGAAATGACTAGTCACTAAATGAAACATAATCACTTGATTTACGAGAATATTAAAAACAGATTATTAATTTTAACCTCAACAATAATCGATAACCGATGAATTTCTCAAAATCTTAATGATTAGTCACTACATGAAACATAATCATCCGATTCACATATTAATTGATAACTGACGAATTTCTTAAAATCTTAATGACTAGTTCACTACGTGAAAACATAGTCATCCGATTCATGAGAAAATTCTATCAATTGTTAATTGTAAACAAACTAATAATTATTATGAAATCTTAATGATTAGTCATTACATGAAACTTAATCATCCGAAATCATAATACTTATTTATGAACTGCAATTTTTTTTCATTAAAAAATTTGGAAATTTTTTAAAATTGCCTCACGATTTTGGTAAATTTCAAATTGGCCCCTACATTTTTCAAAATACTAAATTGGCCCCAAATATCTTTTGAAATTATAAACATGCCCCAACACGTGAACAATTACACATAGATACCTCAGTTTTTGTTAATTCTAAAATGGCCCACGCAAATAACAAAACAGTCCAAAACTTAGTCTGATTTACAAAAAGTGGCCAAAACCAAAATCAAACCCAAAACCCTAACTTTCATGGCCGCCGTTCGTTCTTGCTCCGACGGCCACCACAGCGTCACCAGAAGGATGACGTACGGTGGCGTTGCAACCCCTCTACCCTCAAATCAGATCTAGAATGAGAAG
This sequence comes from Dipteronia dyeriana, assembly GCA_032871835.1. Classification (NCBI taxonomy): domain Eukaryota; kingdom Viridiplantae; phylum Streptophyta; class Magnoliopsida; order Sapindales; family Sapindaceae; genus Dipteronia; species Dipteronia dyeriana. The sequence goes on along the minus strand of CM065303.1, from coordinate 47,062,385 downwards.
AAGGAGAAAGATCGATCTACACCTAAAAAACATGTGGCTTGGACGATCGAATTTCTTCGATCTTGGGTCTAGAACGATCGACTTGGTTCGTCTCATCAAATCGCATGGGTTTGGTGCGAAAACCCATCGATCCGGGTGTGACCCAGGTCTGGTGCAACTACACATGGGCACGAGTTTGGTGATGGTCTATTGACCTTCTGGTGTGATTGACATGTGGGTCTGATTGCAGGTCTTGTGCCATAAGGCACAAATCCATCGACTTGCACCTGAACCCAGATATGGTGCGATCCGATCATCAGATATGATCATATCATATTCTTCAAAACACTAAAATATTATTACGCACCAGAACCCACGACATCGCACACAATCTCTTTCGCAATTCATAAACAGATTCGTAACATCACCCGTCAAAACAATACACAATTTATTTTTGTAGTAAAAGTGTGAGTTCGTGTGAGTTCGTGTGGTTGGTTTACAATAATATAACATGTTGTTATGGCATAATGTAAATGACAAACTCAATTACGAATCCAGATGATTTAATAAAAAATAAAAATAAAAATCATCCAACGTGTAAAACCAACACAACTCAAATATGGATTTAAATAACGGCATCAATAATTTAAATTCAATCCTTAAAAATAAATAGATTCAACCTATGCAACAATACAACCATTCTGATACCACTGTAAGCATTATATAAAAGAATTAAATCTCGTATTGCATACATAAGTAAGAATAGACGCGTACCTGAAAACACAGTGGAAAACATCCAAGTTATAGAGAATCCATAATAGCGCAATAACCTGAAAAGAAAACAAAGAAAATAATAGAGAGTTTTCTATTCTCTTCTCACCTTTCTCAAATTGCCTAATGGGGTGACAGTTCTGTAAAAATTTATTATGAGTGAGAGTAGAGTTTTATAGTATAACTTTCTAGAATCCTAGCCCATAAAGGATTCTCAAAACCCTAATAAGATGACTAGTCCTAAAAAGAATAATAGAATCACACATATACAATAGCCCATACCATATCCTTCATATATTTAATGTAGCTAAGATGCACCGAACCCAACAAATATTGATCACATTAATAACGGCCTTTATCCGGGTCAACTCTCACTTATTTAAACACTCTAATCAATTCGGTTTTTCATAAATATAAAATATAATGTCATATGTTGTTCACAATTTTTATAAAAATCTTACGTAGGGAAATAAATGCTTTTGGATTATTTTAGATTTGAGAAACCGCAATCTCTAACGTACACACAAATTTCGGTAGAATTAGTTATACACCTCTCCCCCGTATTCGTGAGGATGTCACTCAGAGGAAAAAAAACAATGTCTATAATTCTACCCAGAGTAAAAATGCTTTGATATGTTGGGCGTAATGTGCTCAACCATTGAAATCATGTCACATGGCATGGAAAAAATATATATGTTTAATTATTCATAAGAAATGGTGATGTTACTTGGGTTTATAAGCCTACTGAATACTAGTATCAAACAGGTTGGTCCGTCACGGTCTGGCCCATCGCGGGTGTGCCAGGCCGCTTAACAAGCCGGGCTAAAAAGGCACAACTCTTTAACAAGTCCGGCAGCACGGTCATAGCAGGCCGTGCTAGTAGGTCAGGAGGGGTTGGCCTGCTTTGTTTTTGTTTTTTTTTTTCAGTTGTTTGTTTTTTTTTAAATAAAATGTATTCATTGGTGAGGTTTGAATGGTGGTTGCTACTGTTTCCTAATGCTAACCAGTAGAGTCATAAAAAATATTATATTATTATTTCAAATAAATATAATAAGTATAAAAAGTTAATTTAAAACATGTTTATTTCGATCGGGACCAAGGTGATGCAGTGGAAACACCAAAAGAAATGGACCGACGTCTATATTTTATGAAAACTGGAATCCACCAGATAGTAAAGAGAATATAATGAAATTTTATTCAATCAAAGGCTAATGAGTCTTTGGCTTACAAGTCTATTTAAAACGATTAAACCCTAACCCGAAATCTTATTGGACAAAAAACAGGATTATATAGCAAAAGTTACCAAAAATAGCAAAAACTGTAAAAAATAACAAAATCACGAAAGTTGCGAGATTAAATGATACTAACGACCCAAAACAGGTCATAATTGACGGTAGAAGATTCTGACTTGTCAAAGTCAACTTATGAGTAAAAAGGAAAGTTTTCTAAAATAACAAAAACTGCAATTTCAGGGTCTAAACGATGGAATTTGATCGAAAAAGGACATGTCTCACCGCCAGAGGCTATGCCTTGAAAAGATCTTGTTGATTCGCTTCAGGTGAAGTCAATTAGCCTTGAATTTAGGATGGTCTCTTAAAGCCAAGTAGGAGTCAGCTACATGTGCTATATCACAAGGTAAAATTAATTCTCCAGATCAAGATGGATACGGCTGTGGTGTTGGATCTGAAGGATTTTTTTTTTACTAGGCTTAAATGAGGTTTGAAAGTGACACGACAATTAAAAACACATTTTTTTATGAAAAAAGAGGTTTTTCAAGTCCAAAAAGTCTCTGCCAGCCCTTCGAACATCAAAACACAAAGTTATGGCTCGAAGTTCATGGCATATATTACACACTTTAAATTAACTTTTTATAGTTTATATTTGTACCACTTAAAATATTTATTTGAAATAATAAGATAATATTCTTTATGGTTTTACTGGTTAGACACTTAGAGCTTGTTTGGTTGAGCTTTTGAAACATCTCTATTGGTAAAAGATATACTTGTAGCAGATCTATTAGAAATAGAGTTTTTTTAAAAATATATATAATTATTTGGTTGGTAGATTTTTTTTTTTTTAAATGTTTATCTAGAGAAATACCTCCCCATAAGTTTTTACTTAGTAGAGATTAAACTCTACTAGCATTTACTCAATTAAAAATAGACATTCTTAAAAGCCCAACCAAACAATTCTAAAAAATTCAAATAGATGTTCGTAGACCTTTTGAGTTAGTAGAAAGCTCAACCAAACGAACACTTAGGTTATTCGAAATATTGTATCCATGGTTAGACCCTTGTAATATCAAACGTTTTAATTATTTTTTAAAGCCGGTCAACTTTTAAAAAAAATACTTAAAAAAAATTGAAAATGATGTGTCAGCCCGCTAGGCCCGCAGGCCTCAAACCTCGGGCCATCTGGTTCACCGTCTGGAGTTGATTGGAACACTTAGTCAGGGCAAGGCAATGTCCCGACCTGCCTTTGGGCCGGGTCATGCCTGTCGAACTTGACCTGCAAGGCATGGCTCATTTTGACTCCACTATTATTGAAACTTATTTGGTGAGGAGAGTGACCACGGGCCTCATGACACATGAGGTTCTCATTGCCCAAATTATAATGATAATAATAAAATATCATAATTATTTAAAATTTTCATTTTATGGGTTTAATTATTATACGATGCACGTGTGAATAGTATGAGAGTGATCATTTTTGTTTAGATTCTAATTTTTCTAATTTTTCTAATTTTTTTGTTTTAATTTTATCAATATATTTTATTCTAATATTTAAAAAATTCCCACCAAAATAATTACAACATTTTCTTCCTCCCGTCAAACAAATTCATCCCAAAAGCTTTTATTTTTTTATTTTTTTATAGAAAAGTTGGACTTCTATCATGAACTAGTATTGTTTTATAATTACATGAAACTAGTATCGTTTAAATACTAAAAGTATGAAACAAAAACTAATGAGGAAGAAATCAATTGAGGAATTAAGAAAATAAATGGAAATTGAAATTTAAAATAAATAAATAATTTTTTAACCAAATTTAATTTAAATTAATTTTATTTTTCTTTGAATTGAATTGATTTATTCAAAAATTAATTTAATATAATTTTATACTGACCTCTCACAAAAGACACTCTTTTTTATCCATTCCTATGTTATACTAAACAAGATACAATATTATTTTAATCAAATCTGTACTACATCAAACACATCACGATACTAATTCAGTATAATCAAATCTCATAAAAATAGTTCAATCCTACTCAATCCAATCCTGTGTACCAAACGCAATCATACGTTCTATGATTTTTTTGTTTGAAATATTACTTAAATTCGATGTTTTTTTTAGAGGAAGAGCTCGAACCCACGACCTCATAGTGTACGTGTGAAGAATACCACCAGATCAATCTCGTATCATTCAATGATTATTTTTCAATATAAAAAATGACATGAATAATTCCAATCAAGATTTGAGATTACTTGTATTGACTCCATTGTCATTTTTTCTAAAATTGGGTGAAGAATATATTTATCCATTATCGTTACATATGCATCAATACAAAGATCATATACAAATATTGGAAAAACTATTCTAGGAAAGAATAATACAAAGAATATGTATGATTCCTATAATCTTACACAATCAATAGTTGACTCTGTTCTTTGAGACTAATTAGGAATGTACAACTCATTTGACATCCCCCTTCAAGTTGGAGCATATATACTATCCATGCCTAACTTGTTAAGTGAGCTGTGAAAAACTGTCTTTGAGTGCTTTGGTGATGACATTTGCAAGTTGATCTTTGGATTTAACAAACGGTAACTCAATGATCTTAGCCTTAAGCTTTTCATTGACGAAATGTCAGTCAACTTCAACATGATTGGTTCTATCATGTTGCACTAGATTATGTGCAATCACGATTATAGCCTTGCTGCCACTATGTAATTTCATGGCATGTTTAGGTTTGAATCCCAAACCTCTCAACAAGTTTCTAATTCATAGTACTTCACATACTTCAATGTCATACCTCTATATTCTGCTTCAGCACTTGATATCGACACTACTTTCTATTTTTTGCTCCGTCAAGTGACTAGATTGCCACCTACAAAGGTAAAGTATCCAGATGTAGATCACCTGTCAGTAACAGAAGCTGCTTGGTCTGCATTAGTATGACCCTCAACATCTAGATAACCTTGATGTGAGAACATCAACCCTTTTCTAGGAGCTAACTTCAAGTAACTCATAATTCTATTCACAACATCCAAGTATGCTTCATTCGGTGCATGCATGAATTAGCTTACCACACTCATTGCATATGCTATATCGGGTCCAATATGTGATAAATAAATCAACTTACTAACAAGACGTTGATACCTTTCTTTGTTGGTGGGTGCCTGGTTTGGATACTCACCAATTTTATGATTCTCCTCCATTTGAGTGTCCACTGACTGGCAACATTCAAGTTTCAGTTAAAATGTCAAGGGTATATTTCCGTTGCGATAGAAGTATTCATTGTTCTGAACGAGCTACTTCAATATCTAAGATACTTCAAAGCACCCAGATTTCTCAACTCACACTCATTGGCTATAATGCTACATTTTCTTCTTGGCCATTCCCTGTAACCACCATGTCATCAATATACATAATAAGAGCAGTAACCTTACCTTTCCTATGTTTCAAGAAAAGAGTATGATCTGAGTTACTTTACTTATAGACAAAATTCTTCGTTGATTTGTTAAACCTTCTGAGCCACGTTCTAGGTGATTGCTTCAATCCACAATGAGACTTTTTCAATTTACACACCATATTGCTCTGACTGGATCTCATATAGACTTCTTCTTCTAAATCAAGTCTCCATGTAGGAAGACATTTTTTCATCAGACTAGTGTAATGGCAAGTTCAAATTTACTGCTAGAGAAAAAAACACCCGAATTATGTTGATCTTGGCTCATGAGCAAAGGTCTCCCCATAGCCAATTCCATAAGTCTGAGTATAACCTTTTACTACTAGTCTAGCTTTATATCGTTCAATGGTGTCATCTGTCTTGAAATTTACAATATATATCCACTGCATCCTACTGTTATTTTCTCTTTAGGAAGGGTAGTCATCTCCCACGTGGAATTCTTCTGAAGGGCATATATTTCTTCATCATTGCTTGAATCCATTTGGGATTTTTTAGAGCTTTTTGCACATTACTTGGAATAGACACGGTGGATAATTGACATACAAATGATGCATATAAAGGGGACAGCCTATGTAAAGACACATGATTTGTAATATGGTATTTAACCTTTGCTATAAGGTCATAATCATATTTTTTTTTGCCTTGATACTCCTTTAGTTGTACAATGGGGTAATTGATAACCTATGTTTTCTATATAATTCGACTCTAATAAAGTGTTAGAGTTCGATTTTGAGTGTTTAGTTACTTGTGGAGATTCTTCAGGGCCTGATTGGATGAATGATAATGGTAAAGTAGGAGAAATTGTAGGAGGAAAAGTTTACGAAGCATTATCTGGAGATTCCATTTCTTATGGCTCATGTTATTGTTGCACCATTGTAGCTAGTGAGTCCATAGTCATTAGATCCTCAAGTGTTGTCTAAGGTGGCTTGTGTTCTAAGACATTATGTAGAATTTGGATAATCTAATTATGAGTATCTTCTTTAAAGATAGAGGTCTCCCCCTATAGGGGATGCTCTGAATATCCTCTTAAATAGTAAAACCCACTCTCATTGAAAGTAACATCTACAGTACTATATAAGACCCGAGTAGAAGGTTGAAAAACTTATAGCTCATCGAAGTGTCAGCATACCCTACAAAGACACAGTGTAATGCATATGGATCAAGCTTGCCACACTGGTGTGGATATACCTGGACATAATCAACACAACCAAAAACACGTGGTTCGAGACTTGGTGTGGACGAAATGGTAAAGAGATTGTTCAATTTTTGAAATGGAATTTGATATTGAAAAGTTATGGATGTTGTTTTATTGATAAGGTACACCATTCTGTTGTGGTGTATAAGCACATATGGTTTGATGAATAATCCTATTATGGCTTAAAAAATTATGCAAGTCATTGTTGAAGTATTTTCCTCCATTGTCAGCATTGTCAGATCTAAGATTTTTTATATTCTTGTCAAACTTAGTAGCAAAATACTGATGAAATTGTTTGAATTTGGAAGTGACTTCATTTTTCTACTTCATGGGGAAAACCCAGGTCACCTGGTGTAGTCATCTATAATTGTTACAAACCATTTAAAACCATGAATAGTAGGAACTCTTGATGGTTCCCACACATTAGAATGAACAATCATTGAAAGGCATAAAACTTTTATTCAATCTTAATAGGTAAGAAAAACGATGACTTTTCACCAAACTACAAGTTTCACAATGAAAGTCTAATTCAGAAAACTTAGAAAACAAATTTGGAATAAAAGTTTCAAATAACCAAAAGAGGCATGCCCTAATCGTTTATGCCACAACCAAACCTTCTTCATCATGACAGACTTGTCCCCTCTGACATGATGTGCTTGACTCAATCTTTTACTGCAGTCTTCTATCAGGTCCAAACAATATAACTTTCTCCTCTTAGTACCATATCCAATCACAGCCCTAGTAAGAAAATCCTTAAAAAGATAATACAATGGCTAAAAACACACAATACAATTAAGGGTATCAATAATTTGTTGAACAGACAACAAGTCATATACAAGAGGAAGGACAACTATGACATGATCTAGATATAATGATGATGTAAGATATATGGAGCATTCTCCTATAACTGGGATAGGGTTCCATTAGCACCGGTAACATGTGTTTGGCTTGATGGTTTGGTAAAGTTTAACCTAGTAAAACTATATGTCATGTGATCAATTGCACCAGTGTCAATAATTCATGATCTATTACAAGTAAGTGAAGGTGTGCAAGAAGAAGTACCTGAGATGACCAATGCCTTAGAGCCAGACGAACCTGATGAAGGTTCTAATATGGTCTTCTGGTATAACTTAGTCTATATGAATGATGCTCTGCTCAAATCTATTTTTCGCCCACTTGTGAACCCATCTTTTTTAGATAACCATTGACCTCATAACAACCCATAATTGTATAGTTATCTAAACCACATTTTGTACACTTCACTGGGGTTCAATTACGATTGGAGTCAGAGTTCTGAGTGGATAGCCGAGATTGCTTGAACCTTGCGGCAATCAAGGCTGCCACTTCAAATGTGAAAGCTTCATATATGGTTCCTTATCTATTACTTTCTCTTTTAATATGTGCATAAGCTGCCTCTAGTTCAGGTTTAGGCTCCATCCTCAAAATTTATCCCTTGATTTGATCAAAATTATTGTCCAAACCTACAAGAAAGATATAAAGTAAAAAGCGGTCAATCTATTTGGCTTTTAATTTCAATGTTTGATAGATATTTCATGTTGCTAGGATTTAATTGACCAAGTTCTTAAAAGATATTAGTGAGTTCACTATAGTAATTGGCAATATGTGCTCTATTCTGTTTCATCGTGAATGATCTTTTGTGTAGATCATAAATCTTTGTCTTATCTGAACCATCAGAATATGTTTTCTTGATTGCATCCTAGACTTATTTGGTTGTGTCAGAACGGATAAACTGTTTCATCTGATTGGGTTGCATGGCATCAAATAACCAACCATTGACTTGGCAATCCGATGCACACCTTGTATGTTAGGTCTGTGGCTGCAGATTGAGTCGTATCATCGATCAAGTGGCCATGTTTCTCTTGTCCGGTAATCTTATCTCTATAACTTGATGCCATAGAGAATAATTATGTTAATCTAATTTGATTCCAGTTGACAAGTTGGAATTATCTCCTTAGATGGTGATAATCTTAGTGGTTAATTTTGACTCACCGGACCCTGAATTTGATTAACCAGAAACTGAATTTGATTTAGATTTAATATAATCGTCTTCACTAGTCAGGACGACGGCTCAATGAATGATAGATCCATTTGGCTTCTGGTCTATGAGCAATGCGAGTAGTGGCAATGCAACTGATGGAGAAGCAAATGATTGCTGTTGCAGGAATCAGGACTTGGTTTGTATGGTGGTATGGCGGTTGCGGAAGCGTGAAACGGTTAGGTCAAGATACAGTTATGGTCAGCTGCTCTGATACCATCTCAAATTGGGTGAAGAATATATTCATTTATTATCATTACATATGCAGCAATACAAAGATGGTGTACAAATACTGGAAAAAATATTTTAGAAAGAATAATATAGAATAATTATGATTCCTATATTCTTGCACAATAAATGGTGGACTTTGTTCTTTGAAACTAATTAGGAATCTACACTTCATTTGATCATTTTCATTTTGGAACTAATTTATGTAATTATAAACAATAAAAGTAAAAACACAGCCAGATTAACATGATTAAAAAAAGCACAACCAAATTAACATGATTAAAGCACAGCCCGTTTAATCCTAACAAAATAAAATTAATTAATTATACAAAATAGAATTCATTAAGTTTAATATCAAGTCAATAAAAACCCGAAAAGTCATCTCAAACACACCCTAAATCAGTTGAAATAAACCAAAATATTAATCATACTGCCATAATCATTTCAACATAAAAACCGAACATCCTATCTTGATCTGAATTTCAAAATCTACAAAAATCACCTCACCAAAATAATAATAATAATGATAATAATAACACAAAAATCAAAGTTACCCGGCTAGATGACAATGTCGCGGAAGACAGAAGATCGACATCGCGTGGAGAACAGAACGTCCGGAGGGTGAGTGAGGGAGCAAGAGGAATGTGGGAAGTGATAGTTTTTTTGAGTTTGAGAGTGAAACGTGAGGAAAAAAATAACTTTGGATAGATATTTGTATATACGTCGGGTCGAGTTTCCGGCTAACGAAAGCCTTGATCCAACTCCACATAATATCGGGTTACATACTTAAAAGCCCGATATAGCTGATTTTTTTTATTAAAGCGACGATAATGACACCCTTCAAAACCTGTATCTATATTCCTTTTATAATTAAATTCATTAAAAATTTTAAAAAATCTTTAATTTGGAATGGAATCTCACTTAATATCAAAAATACTCTTTCATTAATTATACTATATTTTATTTTTATAAGTACACACTATCTATAACTATTATTATGTTATTTAATCAATTTTATTAGTATATCAAAAATTTTCTTTACCTTTAATTCTCTTACTATTCTTTCTCTTCCTTACTTCTTTTCTATTCTCGGTTTTTTAAAAATCAGACTATTGTTTGTTAAAAATTCATTTTAAGATTTGTTTATATATATATTAGATAATCATGTTCTGTTCGAGAGAATTGTTATAATACAAGATCCGTGATATGTTCCAATTGATGTGGAAGTAGATAGGTGTCAAATACTATGTCAAAAAAAAAAAAATTGGTGTTCGATGAAATTAAAGAACATCTAATATATTTTTTTGACAAGATCATCTAATATTGATAATAAAAAAAGATCTAAAGTGTTTTTTAAAAAAAATGATATAGTCAATTTGAAAGTTTGTTTATATATATATAATGATTTTGTTCTTCTAATAAGAATATTTTTTTGTTCTTCCAACAAATAATAAAATTTAATTTAAAACTTATATTTTTCACAACCAAATTTATCTCATGATTTTGATTTATTTTCCATACTTAACAATAAATTAATATTTTCTTAAAAAAAGGATGAGAATATATTTAAAATGGCATCTTAGGTTTATTAAAATGGAAATAGTTTTTATGATATATATTAATATCAAACCATTAATAGGAAAAAAAAAGTACAAAAGATTAAAATAGGAAACAAATTAATAATTATTTGTGGGTGTACTAATAAACAATTAATCATCTTAGTAATTTTTTTCAAAGGTATTATTAATTTTGGGGTGTACATACAGTTTTTAAGGGGTGTAAATATCGTCACTCTTTTTATTAATAACCTGACCCAACTCGATGATTTCAGATGGGATCGGGTTAGGTTAGCCGGGTCGGCCTAATTGTGCCTATCCCAGTTGTACAAATTCAGTTTTCTCCGATAGCTCACCAGAATTTACCAGTACACACTGAATTTCAATAATACAATAAAAGTGAAAATGGAACAAAATGTCACATTTTTTTATCTCTTGCGATGATGTCACCATATTAATAAGTTATGTTTCAAAGGCACATATTATGGTGAACTACCAAAATTACCCTTAAATGTTGTATTTGTGCTTTCATATTCGGTTTCAGAAAGATAAGTTTATTTCTCTCTCCAAAAAAGTAGTGTGCTTTTCAAATCTGCAGGTAACTGATTTTTGTGATCTCCCTAATGTTTTGTCATGATTTTATGAGTGATTTAAGATGTATGCAACAAATACATGAACATTTAGTCTCCAGAAAATGCACTATGTTTATTTTCTTACTTTTCCAGAATATAGGTCGGTCTTGTAGGTTTGTTATAAAAGTTCGAGGTTTTGTAAAAGCTCGGGATTTTTAAAAAAATCTCGGTCTGAACTTATAAGAGTGGTGCAAGCTTTTATAACAGCTGCGAGCTTTTAAAAGTTCGATCCGAGCTGTTATAAAAGCTCGGAGCTGTTATATAAAAGCTCGGAGCTGTTATATAAAAGCTCGGAGCTGTTATATAAAAGCTCAGAGCTGTTATAAAAGCTCGGACATCTAATATATTTTTGAGTTTTTTTATAACATTCTTTTGGTTATTTAATTGTTATTTGAAATTGAATTTAGATATTGTTATTGTTAATAATGGTTTGTGATTTTGATTTGACAGGAGAATGAATCGGGTGATAATAGTCTTCTCGTACAACGGTCGATGGGAGCAGTTACCCGATGGAAGTTAGAGGTTTTTAGGTGCTGATAATCAAGGAATGTATGTCTCAAAGAGTATGAATTACCAAGAGTTGGTATCGATCGTAGAAACCGTTGTGAAGTATGATGTCGATAAATACAGTGTCGATCTACTATGTATATCAATGGTACCTGGGACTATATGTCACACGTTTATAAGAAACGACGATGATGTTCGGTTTATGTTGGAGGAAGATAGAGTGATCCCTCAAGTATGTGTCAGTCTAATTGAGAGGGAAACAGGAGGTGTCATTGATGAAGAAATCCCTCCTCGTGATAACACTTAACAATTTCGATCTTCAGGCGGAAGTAATCAGTTGTTCACATAAAGAAGTTGGAATAACGGTAGGGAAAACCTATGTGGTATCCCACCGAAAGTAGCCGACCAATGTGAATTAGTTGATGGCCAATTCGACGATGTGTTTGGATGTCAAATTGAGATGAATGATGGGCAGTTCAACCACCATTATAATGACTTCTACAATGACATAAAAAATGAGCAGAACAGTGAACCGAATGTTGGGCCGACACAAGAGATGGATGATGAGGAAAATTTACATCCGGTTGATAATGTAGCTAACAATGAGGAAGAGAAAGAGACTGTTGAGCCGGAAAGACGTGTAACATGTGTACAAAGATTTACTTGCAGTGTAGCAGATGTAGCTGGGACTTCCGAGATCCGGCCTAATTTAACTACATTTGATTCTGATAATGTTAAACCGTGGGTTATTCCAGGAGCACAATCATACTTGTTTGGTATTGGTGGAAGCAGGAACTCGGTTCAAGAAGAACCTACAAGCATGATATATATGGGACAATTTTTTCCTACCAAAAAGGATTTGAAGAGACTCGTTGGGCATTTTACAATGTGGCAGAACTTCTAATGGAAGGTGAAAAGGTCAAATAAGACAACGTTACATTTGGTTTGTTTGATGGACAACTGTACGTGGAAATTAAGAGTGGTTAGGAGAGATGAAGGGATATATTTCCAAGTAAGAAGTTTTGTGAACGAACACACATGTCCTTTGGAGGAGATTCACCACCGTCACCGACAAGCTAATGCAGTCATAATTAGAGAAGTGGTTGCACCTAGACTTCAACAATAAGATGGTCGACTAATGCGTCCGAAGGACATAATCGCCGACATGAAAACAATGTATGGCATCCAAATCTTATACAGTAAGGCACATCAAGCCCTACAATATGCGTTGTCACTGACCTATGGAACACATGAGGAAACTTTCAAACTACTGCCATCATTTGGCTACGTGTTAGAGCAACAAAATCCAGGGACAATAACTGACTTACAGTGCGACGGAGATGGTAGATTTCTCTATTTTTTCATATCGTTGGGTGCCTCACTCATAGGATTTCGGAGGTGTATACGTCCAATTATTGCTGTAGATGGTACCCGTTTAAAGGGAAGATTCAGGGGTACAATGTTTGTTGTAACTGCACAAGATGGGAATGAACAGGTGTATCCAAATGCTTTTGGGTACAGTGACTCAGAAAACAACCTTTCATGGGAGTGGTTTTTGGATTGCTTGAAGGGTGCCCTGGGCTATATTGATGATCTGGTTTTCATTTCTGATCGGCATGCAAGAATTGAAGCTAAGATTTCTTAAGTTTTTCCCGATGCAACCCATACAATATGTTGCTGGCACTTTTCTAAAAATGTGAAGAAGCGATTTTACAAAAAAGATAAAGTAGCCATAATGGATAAAGCAGCTAGATCGTACACTGAGTTGAAATATAATTGCCACATGGAAGAGCTACGTAACTTACATCATAATGCATTCAATTATGTCATTGAAACCGGTCCACACAAGTGGTCCTGCTTACATTGTCCAGAAATAAGGTATAAGGTCATGACAACAAATGTTGCTGAATGCATAAACTCATGCCTCAAATTCGTACGGTAACTGCCCATGCTGACACTGGCAGAGTTCATTAGGAATATGCCACAGAGGTGATTTTATGATTGCCATCGTACTGCACAGTCCATACGTCATCAGTTGACCGACGCAGCACATCTTGTGATCCTCAAATGTGTTGAGAAGTGTGCTTATATGACCTTCAATCCAGTTGACTGGAACATATTCTCTGTAAAACGGTCTAGGAAGCAGTGGACTGTTGACTTATCCCGGAAGACTTGCAGGTGCAACAAATTTCAAATGGACATGTTTCCATGTTCACACGCACTTGCAACAACAAGGTATAGTACTTTTTTAATTAATATATTTTGGGTACTTGCAAATGAATTTGAAACCCCATGTAATTGTGGTTGTAGGGAGTGAAACTTGGATTACACATCTTTGTGTGCGGACTTATACAAGAGACAGACACTAATCGATAGGTACTCGGTTCCTATTGTGTCTGTTGGTCATCCGACTGCATGGATAGTCCCCACTGACATCGCCGATCGTGTGGTGTTAAATCCAGTATCGAGGAGGCAAGCAGGACGTCCGAGGGGGGGCCGACATGCCTCGTCTTCAGAAAGGAAAACCACTCAATAGTGTAGAGGATGTGGAGAATCAGGTCATAATGCTAGACGATGTCATAATCTACCTTTGATTAATGATGGTTCGAGCAGAATTGTTCCGCCAGAATATCAGCGCAAGTGTAGCATCTGTCATTCAGTTGCACACAACAAACAGACGTGCCCTGATAATGGACCTACCGTAGTATGACTGAGCGCATTTGGAAAGAACCCATATTTATTAGTTGTAATTGCACGATGTGAAAATGTTGCGTTATTATTTTCAGATTAAATAGGGATGATAATTTTTAGTTTCCTATTGAAGAACGGGATGTAAAATTTGTCAATGGTAGACGATGTCATAAAATATGCATAATTTACATAATTTAATGAATGAATATTATTACATCGTTTAATGAATGAATATTATTACATAATTTAATGAATGAATATTGTTAATAGTAAAATTTGGTCAGGGTCAAAAAGAAATTTTCCACTTTCCCGCCCCAAGTCAAAGCCCATAGTCGACATTCATGAGACCCCGGGCAGACCATAAAGCTACCCCACAAGAGCAGGGAAGGTGGGCCGAGCTTCGGAGCTATCAGGGATGAAGCTGGGCACGATCAGGTCGAGCCTAAGCTTGAACATAGGAGTCCGGGCTTCTTGAGGCCACCTACCCGGGGACCTCTGCTCCTGAGATCGGGTTCCAAAATACCCCTGCGAAAGCAAGAAAAGATCGTTGAACTGGAGAAGCACTCAAAGCGAAGCCCGACTAGAACAAAAGTAAGCTCCTTCCACTCGTGGGCACTTCCCGAAGCCAGGTCTGATTCGTAGTCTAAGATAGAAGTCCACCAATCTCCAGAAGCCCGTCGTTCCCGTTAGGCATAAAAAGAAGAATCTAGCCTAGTCTATATTACCTCTAGTAAGTGCCTCTATGTCTATCCCAAGCTCTTCTGAATAGAACCGAAGCATATTCAAGTAACCTCCATGAAGAATCATGTCATGAGTACATACAGGATCGTATCCATGTAATAACCAATATTTACGTGCAAGTCAAGAGTTTGACTCCAAAAAGGAAACAAACTTATCTCCCTCAACGATATCATCGAATCCAGTAACAATTCAAATTCAAATGATGAAATCCCGCTCGATAAGGAGGGAACGGATTCATGGGATAACTGTAAGATATTTGTGAACTTAAAATCTACTTGGACCATATATAAGTAAGGCCAAGCATGGTAGAGAAAGAAAAGAAGAACAAGAAAAAACAGAGGAGGAGAAGAGAAAAAGAACGACATAGAGACGAGAAGAAAAGAGGAGAGGATGGCCTAAATTCTGTATTCAGAACACGACCGCCATTGTTTCCACTAATCGACAAGCATAAAGTTACCACATTCCTAGGTCCTAGAGAGATTGTGAGCATATGAGAGGGAGTTCTGTATACCAAAACGAGTAATCAATAATAAAAAAAGCTCACAATTTGTTATTATTATAATCCAGGCTTTCGTTTTCCTCTAAATATGTTAGGTATCAAAGGTACCGGCCTTGTCCACCACTTCCGTGGTAGTGGTCTCGAGGGTGTTAATAGAAATTTCTCATCCTGAGCGAATATCCCGTTAACACTTTCTGGCGCCGTCTGTGGGGAACTCTCACACCACTATCTTTATATTCATAAATTTATTATTTTAAAGGAATCATGAGGCTCCGCTCCTCACAAGGACAGCCAGGCGTATCGGGACAACCTTCTGCTGTGTCGAAAAGAAAGGTCTCGAAGAAAGGGAGAAAATCCGGGCTCCATAGCGAGGTTCCAGACCAACCAGCCATGGTGGGGGCTCTGGATCCCCCAATGGAAAATCAGGTCGAGCTTGACAAACAAGCGGCGACCTTCGTGGAAAACGTCCACCTTTGACTGCTCGCTGAGGGTATTACTATTCAGCAAGCAAACCTTTTACAATCGGGGGGAGTCAAACAGGCCCGGGGCTAGGCAATCCACCTTTGATCTCCTAGGACCTACCCTTCCGGAGCCAGCTCGTAATAGAACAGGACTCCCAGTCTCGATCCAGGATAGGTTAGGACCCATGCCCCCCGTTCCCGAAGCGTCGCCACGCTACCAGCCCAAGCAAGTCAAATCCACGGTGGACATCCTTCCCCGAGAGCAGAGAGAGTTTCTCCACCCAACGACTTCAATGAGGGAAGCCCAAATTAGGGAAGAAGAAAGTCAGCAAAGCCCTCGGGCAGACCCCCTTCGAAGAAGGAATCGAGTGGAGGTCGCTAGTTCGTCAAAAGGATCCGAAAGTGAGAAAACTGAGATCAACTCAAGGAAATCCGAAAGCAAACGCCTGAGGGATCAGTTGGCCGAGCTTCAGAAGGAGGTCCAATTGATGAAGAATGGGAAGTACAAGGAGGACAAGAAAGATCCTCTAAGTGAAATGAATGCTCCTTTCACCAGAAGGATCCGGGAGGCGGAGCTCCCGCCTAAATTCAAAATGTCAACTAACAGATTCTTCGGGACTGAGGATCCCTTGAGCCACTTAGAGAGCTTCGTTCAACAGATGGAGGTCCAGAACACGGCCAGGGCCGCTATGTGTCGAATGTTCCTTACTACACTCACGGATTACGCTAAGACCTGGTTTAGGAAACTACCTACCGGTAATGTTCCCCAGAACAGTGGCCCAAATAGCTCGAGATGAGAGGGGGTACGATCATTACACTCCCTTAAATGTATCCCGTGAAACAGTCTATCTCGCCATTCATGACAGGGGTTTGCTAAAGAAGCCGGCTCCCATGAAATCCCCGGTCGATAAGAGAAATCGCTATAAATATTGTGACTTTCACGAGGACGTGGGGCACAACACTTCAGAATGCTATAACCTGCGGAATCAGATCGAGGCTTTGATAAGAGGAGGATGTCTGGTGGAATTCTTACAGCAAGTCAAGGAGAACATTCAGACTGGAAGGGAAGTGCAAGCCGAGATCCGAGAGCATGCCGAGAAAAGAAAGGGGGAGCAGGCGGACCTGATACGACAGATTCAGATAATACATACCATCAGCGGAGGGCCTACTCTGGCTTGCACCTCCAACAATTCCCGGAAAAACCATGCGAGGAAAGTCCCTGGTACGGACGAATGGTGGGATATCTTCAAGGTCAACCAGAAACCGACTAACCCCTCACAGCTGTCACAGATCATTTTTATCGAAGCGGATGTCTACAACACCATACAGCCTCACGATGATCCCATGGTGATCACGGTACAGATTACCAACTGCATGGTACACCGTGTGCTTGTCGACACAGGTAGCAGCGTTGACGTCCTATTTAAAGATACCCTGGAAAAGATAAACTTGAAACAGTGGTGTTACAATAGCTGTACTACCCCACTATATGAGTTCACTAGGGACTCAATCATACCCGTGGGATCAAAAATCCTACCAGTGATCATTGGAGCCACACATTTTCAGCAGAATATCATGACAGACTTCGTGGTGGTGGATACCCTATCGGCCTACAATGCCATATTAGGGAGGCCATTTTTATCATCCTTTAAAGGGGACCTATCCGTTTACCACAAGGTCCTAAAGTTCATAGTAGAGGACAAGGTGGGGGAAGTTCGGGGTGATCAACAAGCAACTAGGAGATGCTAAGCAGTGTCGGCCAACCCAACGGCCCTAGCAAAACAACTCGCCCAAGTGACAACGATCCAAGATAGAGCAACCCTTGTATCTAACCTAGGAGATGTAGGGCCTACCAATCATTCTGAGGACGACCCTATAATGACAGACATAGAGGAACAGAGAAGGGAATGGGCCAGCGGCCATCTAGTGGATAAGTTAGAAGAGGTTCATGTCTGAGTGGGAGATCCCTCGTAGGTCGTCAAAATCGGAGCCACCCTTGAGCCGGGAGTGAAAGAGGGTTTGGTCAGGCTTCTCACAGAGTTCAATGATATATTTGCTTGGAGTCATGCTGAGATGCCAGGGATCCCGCTGACATTGGCTGAGATGCCAGGGATCCCGCTGACATTGGCTGCTCATCAATTGGCAGTGGATCCGACCTTCAAACCTATTAAACAAAAAAGATGCCACACTAACATCGAAAGAAATGATACGGTTCAGGAAGAAGTGGACAAACTGACCTGGACAGGTTTCATCCGAAAAGCACGTTATCCCGAGTTGATGGCCAACGTGGTCATGGTCACAAAAGCAAATGGAAAGTGGCACATGTGTGTTGATTATACCGACCTCAACCGGGCATGCCCGAAGGACAGTTTCCCTCTACCAAAAATTGATCAGCTAGTTGACTCCACCTCCGGAAACAAGCTCCTGAGCTTCATGGACGTATTTTCAGGGTACAATCAATTTATGATGCACCCCGCGGACCAGGAAAAGACCAGTTTTATCGCAGCGTGAGGTTTGTACTGCTACAAGGTGATGCCTTTCGGGCTTAAGAATGCTGGAGCTACATATCAGCGGCTAGTCAATCGGTTGTTCAAGCCCAAAATTGGGAGGTCAATGGAGGTGTATATCGACGACATGATCACCAAGTTTTTAACCTCAGAAGGCCATCTGGACGACCTTCGCAGAATCTTCATGATCCTGAGGGAGAACCAGATGAGATTGAACCCTTCCAAATGCACCTTTGGGGTAACTGTAAGGAAGTTTCTGGGCTTCATGGTCCATGAGAGTGGCATAGAGGCTAACCCGAAAAAGATCATGGCTGTCCTGGACCTAGAATCCCCCACATCTCTTAAACATGTTCAAGCCTTGACCGGGCAGGTAGCAGTGCTCAATATGTTCATCTCTCGATCTACCAACAAGAGTCTCCCATTCTTCAAAGCCATCAAGCAGGGAAGAAACATGAAATAGGACCAGGAGAGTGAACAAGCTTTTCAAGCCTTGAAAAAAATACATGCCAAGCCCACCACTGCTGGTTAAGCCAAGTCCAGGAGAAGAGCTTCAAATCTACTTGGCCGTTTCAGAAACCGCCGTAAGCGGCGCCTTGGTCAAGGAATGAGGGGATAGGGTCCAACGACCTATTTACTACGTAAGT
Organism: Dipteronia dyeriana; assembly: GCA_032871835.1. Classification (NCBI taxonomy): domain Eukaryota; kingdom Viridiplantae; phylum Streptophyta; class Magnoliopsida; order Sapindales; family Sapindaceae; genus Dipteronia; species Dipteronia dyeriana. The sequence continues at coordinate 47,043,227 of CM065303.1, read as the reverse complement.
TACGCTCTAACCAAGCCCGAAAAGAACTATACCCTTTTGGAGAAGCTCGCTTATGCCTTGGTAACATCGGTAAGAAAGCTTCGTCCCTACTTCCACGCTCATTCAATAGCAGCGGTGACGGACCAACCCCTCCGTCAATTCTTACAAAGACCAGATGTTTCCAGAAGGCTGGTTTTATGGGCCCTGGAGCTTACCCTGTTTGATTTAAGGTACAAACTTAAGACCGTAATAAAAGCTCAGGTTCTAGCAGACTTTGTAGCAGAGCTCTCAATACCTTCAAGCCAAGCAACCCCCTCGGTAACAGACGTTACCTTTGAGAGGATTCCAGAATCTGACAGCTGGCTGGATAGTTGCAACTCATGGATTCTCTACACTGATGGAGCTTTCAGGCAAGCTGGGGAAAGAGCGGCCATAGTCTTAATCGACTCAGAAGGAACTGAGTGCTGCCACTGCTTCAGATTTGAATTTAAAGTCACGAGCAATGAGGTAGAGTACGAAGCCCTTCTAGCCGGAATAAGGGCAGCCACAGAGCTCAGGGTTGATTACCTGAATGTTAAGAGCTACTCATCGCTCGTGGTCAACCAAGTCTTAGGGGATTATCAGGCAAAAGGGGATAATATGATCGCTTACATGAAACTTGTTCAACAACTCAAGAGCAAATTTAAGAGATTCAAGATCGAGCAGGTACCTCGACAACTGAATCGTCGAGCTGAAGTACTTGCCAAGATAGCTACAAATGGTGGCCAGACCTTACCCCACTGAATCCCTCTTCAAGTGATTCCTCTACCTAGCACAATGACAGGTAAGGAAACTTATACCTTGGATCGACAACCGTGCTGGATGGATCCAATAGTGAATTTTCTAAAAGATGGGAAACTTTCTAGGGAGCCCGACCAAGCTAGAAGAGTCAAAAGGCTTTCGGTCCGGTATTGTTTGGTTGATGGGCACCTATACCGGATGGGAAGATCCCTTCTCCTGCTCCTATGTTTGCACCCTGAAGACTCCAAGTGGGCTTTGAGAGAGGTTCATTCTGGGAATATGGGAACCACAGTGGTTGGGAGGCTCTGGCATATCAGGTTCTCCGCATGGGGTATTATTGGCCAACCATCCATCAAGACGTAAAGAGCTTGGTGCAAGCCTGCGAGGCATGCCAGAAGACTGCAAACTTGAGTCACCTCCCCCCGGAGTGGTTGTCATCCCTTAGCTCGCCATACCCCTTTGCTATGTGGGGAGTCGACTTGATCAGACCGCTTTCTACCTCTACGGGTCAAGCCGAGCATGCTATCGTGGCAGTTGATTATTTCACAAGATGGGTCGAAGCCGGACCGCTCTCCCAGATATCAGAAGAAAACACAACAAGGTTCATCAAGACTAATGTAGTTTGCAGGTTCAGAACCCCTCTTGCCATTATTGCTAACCTCGAAAAACAGTTCGACAATGGCCAATTCAAAGGTTTTTATGAAGGCTTAGGAATCGACCTTCTATTTGCTTCGGTAGCCCACCCCCACACCAACGGTCTGGTGGAATCCATGAATAAAACCATTAAGAAGCTGTTGAAGGAAAAGCTACAGTTGAAGAAAGGTGGATGGGCAAAGGAGCTTCCCGAGGTCCTTTGGGCTTACCGCACTACAAGAAGAACAGCTACTGGGGAAACACCCTACTCTCTAGCCTTCGGGGTTGAAGCAGTCCTACCTATCGGGCATAAACTGACTTCCTTTAGAGTCCAACATTTCGAACCAAGGAGCAATGAAAGTAAGCTCCGAGATAGCTTGGATCTTCTGAAAAAAAAAATATCGAATAGCCGAGAAGGTAGCATTCTACCAGAGCAGGATTGCCAGGTACTTTAACATGAGGGTAAAGGCCTGAAACTTCAAGGAAGAGGACCTAGTCATCAGAAAAGTAACGTTGAATACCAGGAAGAGGTCGGACTGGGTCATAGGGTCCAACTGGGAAGGATCATACCTAGTAAAAATGGTGATTCGTAATGGGGCATACAAACTCTAGGATATGAATGGCCGACTCATCGATCATACTTGGAATGCAGATCACTTAAGAAAATTTTACCCTTGAACAGGGGACTCATGAGTAGGTAGCCTCCACCTAGTATTTTATCTCTGGCAATAATGTACTTCATTCCTCTTATCAATAAAGACTGTTTTTCTTATTTTATCCATCTTCAACTATGTTCTACAATGATTTGGGTCTACATGAAAAATTTGATATTATTGCCCCAACATCAGGGGTAAGCCGGGAAGCCCCTTCACCATCCCTTATGCCTCGATCGGACACTACCCCCCGCCACGAAGGGTCTGAGTGTAAGATCATAGTTGCCATCCAGATCTCGAGGCCAGGAAATAGCTAGATAGCCCTCCTGATGCCTTGGTCAGGCTACCACCCTCAAGAAGGGTCTGAGTATAAAAGCATAGTTGCCATCCAGATCTTGAGACCAGGAAATAGCTAGATAGCCCTCATGATGCCTTGGTTGGGATACCACCCCCAAGAAGAGTCTGAGTGTAAGAGCATAGTTGCCATCCAGATCTCGAGACCATAAAATAGCTAGATAACCCTCCTGATGCCTTGGTCGGGCTACAACCCTTAAGAAATATTGGAATTTAATAGCGCAGAAGCCCTCCCGATCCCTAGCCTAAGAGAGGGCTAGATAGTTCTTTACTTGATGCCTCACTCGGGTTAACACCCCCTAAATGGGTTCGAGGATGGAGGGCTCGATTTACTTAAACTCTAAATATCCCAGTTATTACTGGTTACTAACTCTCCGTGTACATGTGATTGCTTACTATGACAGGTCTACGATCAAACAAGGGGACTATCGACTAAAGGCATTGAGCTACAAGTCTTTATAGTCAGAAAGCCCGAGCTATCTGCTTTCACACTTAAGCAATGTTCTTATCTTGTTACTTTTCCTAAGCTAAGTCAGTTTGCAATAGAGGCTGAACCTAGAGAGAGATCAGAAAAGAAGCAAGTACATGCAAGTCAAAATATGAACCAAGTGTAAAAGCTAAACTTCATTGATGAATGAGGGAGCCTATTCCCCAGTAAGGCTACAGCAAACAGGGAGCCCAACCCCTGATTCCGGGCTACAAAAAAAAAGATCAAGCATGAGTAAAGATGGGATGCCCACCCCCATTTCTTGTCATTCAGAGCAAGCTACTAGAAGGTGTACTCAAGCTTCTGCATCCACTCTGTCACCTCCGGCTTCTCCCCCTTCTGGATGAACCTCGCCTTCTATTCCTCCTTCGGGTGATCGCTCATCCCGGATGGCCAGCATCCGCTACCTCCTCCTGAGGATGCCCCTCGATTGCCTCATGATTAGCAGGGTCCTCATCCACCTCAACTGCCTCATGGTCAATAGGGTCCTCCTCCACGACTTCATTGATCACCGCCATAACCTCGGGTGGTATGGCTGCATAAAGAAGATTGGTCATTGACTCTGGCATGCTCTCTCCCCCTACTGTTTCTTCCCTTGAAGCAATCCTAGAGAGGTCTCAAGCTTCTGTAAGATCTCATTTTGGCTCTCCAGGACCTGACGTTGGGAAGACGAGAGGAGGAGAATGAAGGTCTAACCCAGTTGTTTGCTTCCCGGCTTCGGCCACGTTAGAGGGATCCAAGTCATCACGTAAGGGGAGAGACATCTCTGTGGCCTTGGCCAATATATCCTCCATATTCTAGTTAGCGATAATCGACAAGTTAAAGGGAGAGGGGAGGGCTTCGGTGACCTGATAGGAAGCCTAGAAGTAACCTTCGCTGAAGGACGCATCCACCTTGACATGGAGCTTGGCAATCCAGGCATGCATATCTTGATTCTCAGTATCCAGCTTCTTGGCTTCTGCCTTCCAAGAGTCTCTCTGCCTAGCCCGCCGCTCTGACTTGAGGGTTTCTTGGTCAAAGGATCTTTTCACCCTCTCATGGTCACAGCGAAGCTCGCTCAGTTCGGTTTCCATTTCCCTATGATAAGAGGTCATCTCCTCTACAAAAGACCGAGCTTGCGCTAGAAGCCCCATGACCCTTTCAGTTTCAGCTTCAGCTTCAGCTTCAGCTTCAGCCTAGGTAGCCCGGTCACGAAAAAGGGATACTTGTCGACCCATTACGACGTTAAACTTGAAAGCCTGCAAAATATGAAACAAAGGTTAGAGAGCGATCAAAGCTCGCAGTCATAGAAAACAAAGACAATGACTACCTCAGCCAGGAGGGCAGACCCCTTGGTAAGCATGATGTCCACAGGCATTGAAGCCATCCGGGAAAGCCCACCACCCGGGCAAGACGCCACAAACTGCTTTAGAACCTCGTTCTGGCCAATCGAGCCCGACTGATGGTGGGGGTGAGAAGGAGAAGTCTCAAGAACACCAGCCTAGGGATCCCCCGTAGACTTAACTAAAGGGGGCGTATGAAGGTCGGTTTGAGCAGTGGGTAATGTAACTGAATGAGCGATAACTGTAGCGGGGACCGCTGATGAAGGGGTAGATATGGTTGTATTAGCAACCCGGGAAGCAGGACCTCTTTTGATTAGCGCATTGAAAGCATGTGAAGCAAGAATAGCCATCCTGGGCCTAGCTTGGGTAGGACATGAAACTGAAACAGGTGAAGCAGCAGCTGGGGTGGCAGGCCCCCTTTTCTCCGAGGTAATCGAGAAGACCCATCAGGATAATCTAGCAGGAAATGGAGGGGTCCGAGCTTGCTGAGCTTCATGGGAAGCTAGGGCAACAACAAAAACTGTTAAAAAAAAAAGAAAAAAAAGATGTAAGAAGCAATCCAGCTAATAAGGACAAAGCACAACGACTTGAGATTACTTATGAGGGGTAGCATCGGAGATCCGTAGGTTCTTATTCACCCTGTGGAGGTCGAAGGGATCAACAATTGGAAACTTTAAGTTTAGATAATTTCTTGCCAGGATAGTCTTCAGCACAGCCTCAGACTCAGCGGGCAGGGAGTCCTGATCCCATGATGGTTTGTCATTGAAAGCAGTGGGAACCGTGAACTCATGCCCGCCGATGAATACGGAGCTCCCCCAGTCCCCCCTTGCTAGTATCCACTCTTCCTTCCAAGCAGGGTCTTTTCTTGAAGCGCCAGGGATGATAAAGTTGAGTTTGTTTTTGGCATTCAAGTAGAACTGTCCCCGGGGACCTCCGGATAAGCTCCCGATCTGGAAAAGGTAGGCCAGCTCTTCTGCCCCTGGTTTTTTGGGTGACATTACCCAGCTCGCATTTTTCCCTCCACAACACGAGGAAGCCAATCAGATGCCTCCAAAAGCCGGGCGTCAGTTGAAGGGGAGCTAATTGAAGGGCATTAAGGGCCCATCGAAGAGTGGGGTGAATGGGGAGCCTGACCCAGTTCTCAAAGGCCTCCAGATAAATAGGAAGCATGCCCGCGGGAGGATTATAAACATCATAGTTCCTATGAGGAACTGTAAGAGTAACACCCATAGGAATGCCCTATTTATCCCGAAGGCGGTTAATCGATTGTGGGTCAACGGTAGAATCGGGAATAACCATAGATTCTAAAGGAAAAGGCGTCACTGAAAGAAGCCCCACCACGGTAACCTGAACCTCTCCGGCGGTGTCGATCCTCTCTCCAATATCAGAATCCTCATAAACTAAGTTTAGAGGGTTGTCGGGTTGATTCGAGAAGCTTGAACCGATTGAGACGTTCCTACTAGAGCGAAGACACTGGCGGACCAGAGAGGAGTCCTCGTCACTCGAAATTCCTCGCATCCATTTTCGAGAAACTAAGTTAGAGCCGTCAGTTCCCTCGACCAGAGCTTTAATGCTATCAGAAGAGTTCAACATTGCTGAATGAGGAGAGCTTTAAGGTAGGGAAATCGACAGAGGGTAGGAAGAGAGAGGAAATATGGAAATTTGAAATTGAAAGAATGCGAAGAAGAGGCAACGAGTTTGAGTTTAAATAGAGGTTAGGGTTATAATGACGTCGGTGACATCCTCAAAAAAATCACCTCGAGCAGCGGAGAGGGCCGTAACCAGCCGGTTTTCCTCGAAGAACACACCAATTTAAGTTCGACACATCACTTGGGCAATTAATGAGAAGATTTTATTCGAATTTCCCAGTAATTATCTTGTAACGGGAAATTTTCCCAATTAAACAGGGAATCTGACTCCAACCCCAACTCTACCTCCGGTGTTCAAGTCAGAGGGGACTTCTGTTAATAGTAAAATTTGGTTAGGGGTCAAAGAGAAATTTTCCACTTTCCCGCCTCAAGTCAAAGCCCATAGTCGATATTCATAAGACCTCGGGCAGACCATAAAGCTACCCTACAAGAGCAGGAAGGTGGGCCGGGCTTCGGAACTATCAGGGATGAAGCTGGGCACGACCAGATCGAGCCTAAGGGCGAACATAGGAGTACGGGCTTCTCGAAGCCACTACCCGGGGACCTCGGCTCCCGAGATTGGGCTCCAAAATAGCCCCACGAAAGCAAAAAAAGATCATTGAGCTCGAAAAGCACTCGAAGCGAAGCCCGATGAGAACAAAAGTAAGCTCATTCCACTCGTGGGCACTTCCCGAAGCCAGGTCTGATTCGTAGTCTAAGATAGAAGCCCACCAACCTCTCCAGAAGCCCGCCGTTCCCGTCGGGCATAAAAAGAAGAATCTAGCCTAGTCTATATTACCTCTAGTAAGTGCCCCTAGGTCTATCCCAAGCTCTTCTGAATAGAACCGAAACATAGTTCAGTAACCTCCATGAAGAATCATGCCATGAGTATACACATGATCGTATCCATGTAATAACCAATATTTACGTGCAAGTCAAGGGTTTGACTCCAAAAAGAAAACAAACTTATCTCCGTCAACGATATCATCGAATCCAGTAACAATTCAAATTCAAATGATGAATCCCGCCCGATAAGGAGGGAACGGATTCATGAGATCACGGTAAGATATTTGTGAACTTAAAACCTACTTGGACCATATATAAGTAAGGCCAATCATGGTAGAGAAAGAAAAGAAGAACAATAAAAAAACAGAGGAGGAGAAGAGTAAAAGAACGACAGAGAGAAGAGAAGAGAAGAGAAGAAAAGAGGAGAAAATGGCCTAAATTCTGTATTCAAAACACACCCGCCATTGTTTCCACTAATCGACAAGCATAAAGTTACCACCTTCCTAGGTCCTAGAGAGATTGTGAGCATATGAAAGGGAATTCTGTATACCAAAGAGAGTAATCAATAAAAAAAAGCTCTCATTTGTTATTATTATAATCCAGACTCTCGTTTACCTCTAAACAGGTTAGGTATGAAAGGTATCGGCCCTGGCCACCACTTCCGTGGTAGTGGTCTCGGGGGTGTTAATAGAATTCTCATCCTGAGCGAATTTCCAGTTAACAAATATTATTACATAATTTAATGAATGAATATTATTACATAATTTAATGGATGAATATTATTACATAATTTAATACAACTCCACTACTGTACAACATTCATGCCTCGTATTTGTGGTTGAGAGTTACAAAACACCTTCACTGCCATCTTTTCCCGTATGGTGGGCATATCGTCTTCTATCCAATCGTACTGGATCCTGTCTGCCAGTATGTACTCTATCAGCCTCAACGTATGCGCCCCACAATTACCGCTGCAATGCACGACATACACACGAGTTACAAAGATAATAATTTTTATTGGATCGTGTGTATGTACTATTATATAATAATACCTTTTGTTATTATTGCGGCATATCTGTTTTTGACAGCAGGCTCACCCAAAAAGCTTTATTCTCCCTCTTGAACTTCTCCCTACCAGGTGGGCCTGTCATCGTGAAACCCAGACTGATTCAACATGGAATGGAGAAACCACATGAGTGGCCATACCTGGCATTTCCTTATATTGACTGTGACCTCGTATCTGAAAGGGTCTAGAATATGTATCATCCCGGCAATCAAGTCCACGATGGCCACAAGCCAATGCTTACCAAATTCCGTACAGACGATTACAAACATAAATTATTTTATTCATAAAACGCTTACCAAAAGGGTGTAAGATAAACCATAAATGTTGTACGCCTCTACCATATGTTTGTCACGTCCTTTTGCTTGCTAGCGTCTCTGGAACCACTCTCGTAGCCCGTCAAGCGCATGCTTGAATAAAATTATAGAATTACTGTACACGTGTGCACCCCACGGGAATACGTCAAAACCGTTCAGATCATCCACCAACCGTAACTGCCAAACTAGAATTTTGACTCTCTCGTCCAACCCCATAAGTATCCAGTTCAGCATATAGATGAGACATAGTTTTACACTATCGTATGCCTGCTAAAACTCACCTCGCCTCAGGACATCTCTCAACTCGAATGACGAAATCTCATCCTTACCACAAAAGTATCGGTGATGTAGGCCACTATCCATGCTAATATAGCTGCTCGTATCAGGTACTACTCCGAACCTTAATCCAATGATTAGGCAGAATTCTACCTTCGAGAACCTCACCTCATGACTGCCTAACATAAACCACATCTCGTCTGAGGGCCCATTATGATGCACCTCCCGTAAAAGTAGCTGGTGGATAATACCACCCGAAAACTTCACCAGGCGGGGCATGGTCAGAAAATGCCTAAAACAGGACGTCTTTAACCGACGTAGGTCTTCCTCAGCCCATTTTACAGGGACCCAGTTAATGGCGACGTCTATCTGACCAAGGGCATCGAAATGGTCAAGGAAAGTGACTTTGCCCTCGTACCACTTTTCCACTGGAGTGTTAAGAGACTCCCTCAACCGATTCGTCATCTGAAATTAAACAACAACATAATTAATTTTTGGCCCTATGAAATCCTCAGAAATAACAAGCTCTAACCTTAAAAAAAGCACAGAGCTTCAAGATAAAAGCACGGACAGAGCTTTTATCATCAAGCTCTGAGCTTTTGTGTAAAAGCTCGACCGAGCTTTTTTATAAATGCTCGGAGCTTTTGTATACAAGTTGCGAGCTTTTGTATAAAACTCCGAGATTTTGTTTGAAAGCTTCGAGATTTTGTACAAAAGCTCAGATCGAGGTTATATTAAAGCATCAAGCTTTTATATAAAAGCGTCAAGCTTTTATATAAAAGCTCGGATAGAGGTTTTATAAAAGCTTTGAGATTTTATAAAACCTTGATCCGAACTTTTATATAAAAACTTCGAGAATTTGTATAAAAGCTCGAATCAAGGTTTTGTAAAAGCTCGGATCGAGCTTTTGTAAAAATGCTTCGAGCTTTTATATAAAAGCTTGACACTTTTTTAAAACCTCGATCCGAGCTTTTATATAAGTGCTTTGAGGTTTTGTATAAAAGCTCCGAGATTTTATACAAATGTTCGAAGCTCGATTTCATCTTCTTCAACAACTTTTTTACAAATACAAAACCCTAACCTAACCCGTTTTCATTCTCATATCCATTTTCATTCTCATATCCACAAATAAAACCTAATCTAACATTTCATTCAATTAATCAACAACCAAAACGATACAAATTCAATGCTCAACTAACCTCGATCGATTGCAATATTCTGTTCAACGATAAACTGGTTTCTAAATTCCAGTACCGTCACTGTGAACACGAAGCCGTCGATCCACTTTTTTTTTTTTTACTTTTACTCTCTTTCTTCACAACGAAAGTGATTGCATGAGTATTTTGGTATCCACACTTTAAATAGTGTCTTTTAAACATGATTTATTAATGTGGCGCTATTTACACAACAACCCCCAAAAAAGGTGCCATTAATTTTTTGAACCCTGCCATAAAATTCAATATGCAAAAAGCAAAAAGTTGCCAATTCCTTCAATTGATCCAAAATCTAGTTAGTTGATGTAAAAAGAAGATGAGTAGATGACATATTTGAATATACAACTCATACTCTTTGCAACTCGTATTGCACCTCTTTGCACCTCGATGACATATTTAGATAAACATGAGTTTAATCTTCAAAAAAGAAGAGTTAAATATGCATGAGTATTGAATAATATATATATAAAGATTAATTGACACATAATTTGTTATTAGGGCAAATCGTATTATAGTCCTTTGTAGTTTGTCTTATTCTGCGTTTAGTCCAAGGTTTTTTAAAATTGTAACTTTTAGTCCTTTTATAACATAATCCGTAAAATGCCAGTAGTGCGAAATGACCTTAATACCCCTGATAGGTGCTGACAACAATGAAAAGACTATAATACCCTTATTTTTGTCTTTTATTGTCAAAATTTATATAATAGAAATTTACAATTTTACCTTAATTAAATAATAAAAACAACTAAAAAACAAAATTAATAAAACCAAAATTAATAATAATAATAATAATAATAATAATAATAATAATAATAATAATAAATATACAACCATAAGCATTTGTGCCTAAATCCACCAAATTATTCTTCAATAATCTAAACCCAGATCAAAATTCAACTCCAGGAATCAAACTCAGATCACAATTAAAATCTAGAAATCAAACCTATATCACAATTCAACACCAAAAACCGTACTCATCCATCTCCAAAACCAAAACCCATCACCGTTTATCTCAATCACCAAACCCGGAAACCCCACAGACCACAACAATTTTCCAGAAATTCAGGAACCTCATCACCCATTTCCCACTAGTTCTTACAAACATCCAATACCACCACCCCTACATCCAGAAACTAAAACTCGAAAACCACGAACACCACCACCCAGAGAATTAGAAACCACCATGTAGCACCAAGTAACCCAAACCCAAAAACTAACTCGCCATCAGAAAATTCGAAACCTAGAAACCAACTAACTTCCCATCAGAAAATTCGAAACCTAGAAACCAACTAACTTCCCACCAGAAAAACGAAACCGAAACCACCTAACTCCCCACTGAAATCCAACCAGAATCAAAGTAAAATTGAAAAAAAAAACAAAGTAAAATCAACCATATTCAAAATTCAAATCTAACCACCATCAACACCAACACCAACAACCGATAGCACCCAACCCACCAATCGATTTGTCGATCTCTTCTCGACGGAGGAAATCGATATTCGATCTCTTTGTTGGTGGCCATCCCAAACTAAAACCAACCACCAGAATCACCATTACCTCATGAAGAGAGATGGGAAGAAATAGAACTGTGAAACAAGATCAGACACCCACCATGAACCAGAAGAAATATAGAGATGATGGCCACCCTTCCATCAAGGGAAAAGAGAAGGAAATCAGCGAGAAGAAAGAGATCGGGCGTCGATGTCCTCAGTTGTGAAAAGGTTGGCCCTTGTATGGGTGGAGATTGGAGTGATTTCGGTGGGTTTGGTGTTTGAGAGATGGTGGGGGTTTTAGAGAAGATGGTGATGAGAAGAAGATGAAGAAAAGAAGACGATAAATTGGGCATTTGAGGGGTTCAAAAAATAAATGGCACTTTTTGGTGGTGGTATTTCAACACTGTCACTGCTTTAATAACTTATGTTTAAAAGACACCAATTATGGTGAACGGATAAAAATACCCCCAATAGTTGTTTCACATTAGATTTCTTTCATTCATTTAAAGTGATAGAGTTGTGATGTAGAGAGAAAAAGTCTCGTTGAAACCCAGACAATCATTTGAACGATAACGAGTTGCGCTACGCAGACGCATTCGGGGGTCAAGCTTTTTTGTAAGGGATCAAACTTTTTTGTAAGGGATCAAGCTTTTTTTTGTTTATGATTGAGCTTTTTTTGTGAGGGATCGAGCTTTTTTGTACATGATCTAGCTTTTTTTTGTACATGATCGAGCTTTTTTGTAAGGGATCGAGTTTTTTTTTTGTTTAGGATCGAGTTTTTTTTTTACATGATCAAGCTTTTTTTGTAAGGGATCGAGCTTCTTTTGTGAAGGATCGAGCTTCTTTTGTACATGGTCGAGCTTCTTTTGTACATAATCGAGCTTCTTTTGTACATGGTCTAGTTTTTTTTTGTACATAATCAAGCTTTTTTGTATGAGATCGAGCTTTTTTTTGTAAGGGATCGAGCTTTTTTTGTAAGGTATCGAGTTTTTTTTTAAGGGCTCAAGTTTTTTTCTTAAGGGTTTGACATTTTTTGCCCAAGATTATAAACTTGTTTGCAGCAGTTTAAAAATACTTGTACCAATGTAAAAAAGCTCAGACAAATTAAAAAAAATACTCAAACTAATTACAAAATAGCTCGTAAACATATCAAAAAAAGCTCGAACCAATGCAACAAAATCTCTGACACATATACAACAACTCGTAAACTTATCAAAAAAACTGGATCATGTTCAGATAAATTGTAGATCGATTTTCAGACAAGTTTTTTGGAGAGAGAGATGGGAGTTACTACTTTCAGTGATCAAAGTATGGAGATAGAAGTACAAATAGAATTAAAATTTGATTATTTAAGGGCAATATGGGTAGTTCACCATAATATGTGTATTTTAAACTTAACTTATTAAACTGGTGACATCACTACAACTCATCAAAAAAAAGGTGACATTTCTCACCATTTCCATCATTTGAGTTTAGGTTAGGTTTTTTTAAATTATTAAATCTGATTTCTTTATTTTGTTCATTTGTTAAATAATATATATAATAAATGATTATATATATTTTTAATTTCTTACCTATTTTATTTTCGTAAGCAAATCTTAAGTTTCAATATTCTTTTTTATTTTGTTATTTTAGTTTTTTAAATTGTTATTGTATATTTTAATATTATTTAATTATTTTAAAATTTAATTATTATTTAATTTTTTGACAGTAATAATGATTATTTAATTTTAAAATATTTATTTATTTTTAATTAATTTGTAAATCACTATTATACCCTTTGGTTATATAAGATTCTAGAACCTCTAATTTTATTTTATATTTTTACCACCATTGACCCTCGTTGACTTGACGGAACCCTAACAGAATTGGATGGTAGAGACTAAAATACGTATTGTCAGATAAATGATGGACTAAAAATTACAATACCAAAAAGTCGAGGATTAAACGTAGATAAAGGTAAACTACATGGACTAAATACGATTTACCCTTGTTATTAATATTGTTGTTGCATTTAAATCTTTTTTTTTTTTTGAAATACAACTACTGCCTGCTCCCACATAATACCGGGAGAAAACTTCCTGCACATGCTTATAAAATACGTATGATGAGACTCTAACTTCTGACCACTAGGTGTGGAAGGGAGGTGCATAATCATCTCTACTAAAAGGTGATGTGCAAATCTCTTTTTTTTTTAGTTATTACTATTGTTGTTAAATTTAAATCTTTTTTAAAAAAATAATATTAAGGAATATTATTAAAAACCTCTTGTAAATTGATTAAGATGTATAAGAAAGCTGTTCATTAAATATAATTGTATGTTATTAAATATATCATACAAAGAAGTGATTATCATGCAAAGTGAAACACAACACAAATAGTATGCACATAATTAATTAACGTATAATGATATGACTACGAAATTTATTATGTTAGAGCATCTCTAATACAATAATTTTTCTATTGTCAGTTCGAACTAATATATATATCAGTTTCTTGTATGTGGATCATTAGATTTAAATGCTTTGACTTGGTTGCATGCATTTGTCAAAACATTAATTAAATCTAATGGTCAATATACAATGAACTGATATATTTTATATCAATTCGAATTGAAATCAGAAAGACTGTCTAATGCAATGCTATTTTATTATGTCAATGCTAGCACGAAGTAAAAAAAAAAAAAACACGTTCAGTGTTAAGTTTGGCACAACAATAAATGTTGTTTTTTAGTTACAAAAGTATCATTCAATAGGAGTAGAGCAAAGACGAAAGGAAAAGGGATAAAATGAAGGAAACAGTTCCAAAAAAATATACGATTCATTAGTTATATTTGTTGATTTTTATACTTTTAAATAATATAAATAAAGTAGCATTTTAAATAGAATCGTGCATTGGAGTACAATGCTAAAATAATGTGTCAAATATATCATTTTACTAATTTTTTGTCTCAAATTTGATATTGGCATTGACAAATCTATTAGAGATGATCTTATATATAATAAAAGCATCTCAAATGGAATGCTATTTTATTGTGTCAAAGCTATAATTTAGCATAAAGTAAAAAATAAAATATGCTACAATGTAGGGATGACAACGAATCGGATCAAAGCTGCCTCAAACCCGAAACCCTATCTGCACAAGTTTCCTCAAACTCGACATGTTCCCCGAACGGTTTTTTTTTTCCACCCTAAAATGACCTAGAATGATAAGAGGTACCTTATACTCGACCAGAAATGACCTGTTCTGTTTTTTTCTTTAAAAAAATATATATTCTCAAACCACTAAATATACAAATTATTTTATCATACAATTGAATTTTAGAACATTGACTTAAATTTTAACATTCAATTAAATTATAAAATACATTTAAAATTTTAAAAATATAAAAAATTTCATTCTTTTTTTGATTGGAAATTTAAATATACACTTAAATATAAACATACACTATAGAAAAACATTTTAACATGCACCTAAAATCATACATACACTTAAATTTAATAGAACACAACATCTAAGTTTAATAAACATAAAATTCAATTAAGTAAAGCGACAGAGATTAGAAATTTATTTTTTCCATTATATTTTTATATATTAAAAAATAATTATATAAATACCTGGTCAAATGGAACTAGTTGGGGAGTAAGGGTTGACCACCATACCTGATCCAATAAAAATCCGGGTCAAAAAGTTGACCCATACCTGACCCAAGCCCCAATTTATGTGCTCTAAACCTATCCCGAACGGATCAGAGCCCGCTGGTTTGGAGTGAGTTGGAGATTTTTGCCATCCCTACTCAAAATGCAGTGCTAAATTTGTACAACAATAAATGTTGTTGTATTTAATGACTTCTATAATTTTAAATAATAAAAAATTGGCACAGTAAGAAAAGGAAAAATAGAGAAGGAAACAATTCTAAAAAAAATTCAATGCATTAATTGAATATTTTAACTATTATAATTTTAAATAATAAAAAAATAAAAATAACATTTTAGATAGAATTATATATTAAAGTATAATATTAATATACCAAATATAGCAGTTTGTTACTTTTTTTTATACTAAATTTGATATTGACATTGACATTGACATATGTATGGTCTTAGAATGAGTTTCAAAATATACACTAGTATTTTTGAACAAATGCACTTAGATGTAGTTTATATGAGTAAAATAAAATTTAAAACTCTTTTCCCTTAATATAAAATTATTATTATTCTTAAAACGAACAAAAAAAAACTGAAACTTAAATTTAAGTAATTAAATGTAATTAAAACACGCATTTAAATGAAATTGTTTTATTAGAAAATAAACTTGTTAAGAATTAGATATAAACCACTTAAAAAAAATGAATTAAAATAAATTATATTATATTATTTTGTATTATATTTAAAATTATTATTATTATTATTATCAAATTTTATTATCAATATTATTATTATATACTATTGTTATCACCTTATTATTATTAAATTTTTATAATTACTATTACTATTATTATTAATAATATTAATATATATTATTTCACATAATAATAATAATAATAATAATAATAATAATAATAATAATAATAATAATAATAATAATAATAGGAACAACAATAACAATTAACAAATATTATTGTTATCACATTATTATTATTATTAATTTTTTTACAATAATAATAATAATAATAATGTGGTAATAATAATAGTAATAGTAATAATAATAATAACAATAATAACAACAACAACAATAATAATAATTAATAATGTGATAACAACAACAACAATAATAATAACAATAATAATTTTATTATTATTATTATTATTTCTCTTCACATTATATTGGCTAATAAAACCTCTGCTCATTGTATTAGCTAATACAACATCTATTGTACTAGATTAATTAATTGCACATTTGATTGAGCTTTCTACTGACTCAAAAGGTCTACGAACGTCTATTTGGATATTTTAGAATTGTTTGGTAGAATGTCTATTTTTAATTGAGTAGAGGCTAGTAAAGTTTAAACCTCTACTATACAAAAACTCATGAGGAGATACTTTTCCAAGTAGACATTTTTTTTAAAGAAAGTCTACCAACCAAACAATTATATATATATATATATATATATATATATATATATAACTCTATTTCCAATATATATACTCCAAGTAGATCTTTTACCAATAGAGATTTTTCAAAAGCCCAACCAAACAAGCTCTAAACTACATTAGTTAAACTACTAATAAAATACAATATAAGGTAACAAGCATGAATTCAAAAATTAAATAACACTTTTTGAATGTGGCATTTCAACAGTATCACCATTTTAAAAACTACTGTTTTAAAAACACCTAAAATGTGTTTCTTCCAAAAAATACCCATACGGTACTTCCATGTCACTATTTGTGATTTAGTTTTTTTTTTTTTTTTTACTTTTCATTTTACAGTGAGAGAGTTGAGGGAGTAGAGAGAGAAATTCTCGTTGAAATCCAGACGATCAATTGAACGGTGATGAAGACGGCGACGGCGACCGTGGAACCGAACCGTAACCATGTGAAATGAACCGTAGCCGAAATCGAAATTGGTTCCGAAACCGTAATTGTAACTGTGTGGCTGAAGGTTCTGTTCTAGCTCTCCTCCGAAAAACTGGCCTTGAACTGACAGTTTGGTTCCGGTTTTGGAATCACCGGTTCCAGAATATATATATATATATATATATATATTAATTTTCTTAAGATAAAATGTAAAAAAAAAAATCGAACCACCGGAACCTGAACCGTAGGTCCACGGTTTTGGTTTTGGTTTTGGTTTTGGTTCGGGTTCTAGCCCAATTCGAAATCGGAACCATGGTCATGACTACAGCTACGATGGACCATGAACTCGATTACGTCGACGACGTAGAACACCACCAACGACTGTAGCAAGTTTTGATTTTGGTGAAAATCGAGGTATGTAGTTAGATTCGAATTGATTTTTTAGTTTGATTTGATTGTGTTTTGTTGGGGTATTCATTTGATTTTGTATTGTTGAAGTGTTAAATATATATCCTAAGGTTTGGAATTGGGATTTAAGATTGGGGAAGAAGATCAATAATAACTGTTTCCAAGACTTAGGTTAGTTTCCGAGACTTTTGTATAAGCTTTACGAGACTTTTATCTGAGTCTTTTGTCTTAGACTTTTGAATACGCTATCAGTTTTCAAGTCTTTTATAACTTGTTCCGAGACTTTTGAAATAATTTCCAAGACTTTTGAATAAGTTATTAGTTTCTGAGTCTATTATAACATGTTCTGAGACTTTTATAAGAGACATTTGAAATACTTTATAAGACTTTTATCTGAGACTTTTGAATAAGCTATTAGTTTTCGAGACTTTTATAGCATGTTCCGAGACTTTTATCCGAGACTTTTTACGAGACTTTTGAAATACATTTATTATTATTACTATTACTATTATTATTATATATTATAATAATAATAATAATAATAATAATAATATTGTTGTTGTTATTGTTATTATTGTTAATTATTATTGTTGTTATTATTGTTGTTGTTATCACAATAATAACAATAACAACAACAACAATATTATTATTATTATTATTATTATTATTATTATTATTATTATTCTTTCTCCTCACATTGTATTAGCTAATAAAACTGATGCCCATTGTATTAGCTAATACAACATCCATTGTATTAGATTAATTAAAATACATTAGTTAAACTACTAATAAAATACAATATAAGGTAACAAACATGAATTCAAAAATTAAATAACACTTTTGAATGTGGCATTTCAACGGTATCACCATTTTAAAAAATTATGTTTAAAAACACATAAAATGTGTTTCTTCCAAAAATACCCCTACGGTACTTCCATATCACTGTTTGTAATTTAGTTTTGTTTATTTATTTATTTTACTTTTCATTTTATAGTGAGAGAGTTGAGAGAGAAAGTCTCGTTGAAACCCAAACGATCACTTGAACGGTAATGAAGACGGCGACAGCAACGGCAATGGCAACGGCAACGGTTACAGCTACGATGGACCATGAACTCGATTATGTCAACGAAGTAGAACACGACTAACGACTGTAGCAAGTTTTGATTTTGGTGAAAATCGAGGTATGTAGTTAGATTCGAATTGATTTTTTAGTTATATTTGATTGTGTTTTGTTGGGGTATCCATTCGATTTGTATTGTTGAAGTGTTAGATATATATCCTAGGTTTGAAATTAGGATTTTCGATTGGGGAATAAGATCAACAGTAACTGTTTCCAAGACTTAGGTTAGTTTCCGAGACTTTTGTATAAGCTTTGCGAGACTTTTATCCGAGACTTTTGTTTTTGATTTTTGAATAAGCTATTAGTTTTCGAGTCTTTTATAACATGTTCCGAGACTTTAGAAATACTTTCCATGACTTTTGAAATACTTTGAATAAGTTATTAGTTTCTGAATTTTTTATAACATGTTCTGAGACTTTTATCCAAGACATTTGAAATACTTTCCAAGACTTTTATCTGAGACTTTTGAATAAGCTATTAGTTTTCGAGACTTTTATAACATGTTCTGAGACTGTTATCCGAGACTTTTTACTAGACTTTTGAAATACATTTCCGAGACTTTGAAATTTAGACTTTGTTTTTCAAAACTTTTATAATGCTTTCCGTGACTTTTGTATTGCTTTCGTGACTTTTGTTTTGCCTTCCGAGTCTTTGTTATTGTGTTTCGAGACCTACTGGGAAAAATTTTCTGACCATAATTATGTATGCATATTGATTGTGAATTGCAGATGGTGAATTTGAGGGCCAAGTTGAAAACTCCCCATAGCAACTGATATGATGGCAAGATTACTCACCACAACCACATGGAACTCCTATAAGTAATCGAGGATGCAATTAATGGAGTAGTAGAAAATGGGGTTCAGGAGAGACATAGGTATTATGAGTCATGTTTTGGCCATTTTTAATGCATGTAGCGAGGAATGCGATTTTTCGGTGGTATTGTGCATCGATTGCTATTGTGTGAGTTACACCACGACAGACCCACTGATGAGATGAGGTTTATGTTGGATAGGCATAACGTCTGGTTTTCTCGTGATGAGTTTTGTTTGATCACTGGGTTGAAGTTTAAAGCTATCCTCGACACGATGCTATATGAGGATGTCCCGAATGACATACACCAGAGGTACTTCGATGGTCAAGATTTTATTAGTTTTACCAAACTTTAAGCAAGGATTCAACATGGTTAATGGTAAAAACAATTCAGTGCAGTAGACTGTTGATAGTGATTTGTTTTTTGACCAAATTAGATTAGAGGTATTTCGTCCCTATATGACAGTTGCCCCTAGTTGATGACTTGAATGTGTTTAATGTGTTCCCGTGGAGTTTGCATATGTACAAATACTCCATATTTGGGTTCAAAAAGGCACTTCAATCAAGGGTACAGAGATACAGCATTTTCGGGTTGGTTTACGCGCCATTGATAAGTCTTTGAAGCTTAATTACTACTAATAATTTAATTATTGATTTGTTATGTTTTCCAACTAACCAATTATATTTCCATTGGATGTGTTGTATTTTTTTGCCTTTAAAGTTATTCCAACCCTTGCCACACAGTACGCCACTCCCAAGGAAGTTGACATGTATTTTATAGTTAGAGTTGACTCGGCGACCGAGGGTAGATAAACCGTCAAAGATTTTCACTTCAAAGGTAATAATCTATTCGTAACAGTTTAATATAATTTTCATGCCAAGTTTCTAATGTCACATTTTTTTATGATAAAATTTAATATGTTCACTAAAGCAGAATTGATCTCCACAGAAAGGGAGAGAGGTTTATGGTACTGTCAGGAGATAAACGAGGTACGCAATTTGAACCCTG
This sequence comes from Dipteronia dyeriana, assembly GCA_032871835.1. Lineage (NCBI taxonomy): Eukaryota > Viridiplantae > Streptophyta > Magnoliopsida > Sapindales > Sapindaceae > Dipteronia > Dipteronia dyeriana. The sequence continues at coordinate 47,023,376 of CM065303.1, read as the reverse complement.
ATCCTAATTCAGTGGCAACTATACCGAGGGGGGATTTGTCAGCGTCTGCCAAACATGCTAGGGATTTGAGAGAGATAGACTTCATATGCACACACATTAGATCCATAACTCGTGTATCTGAACAGTAGAGTATTAATACTCCTGTCACGAGTAGTGACCCTACACCTGTCAGGAAGACCCATGACAGATTCAGATTGAACACGAGAGTCATGCCACCTCCTCAGACAGCGAGTCAAGATGCACATTTGGTTGGTGTTGACTCAACCTATGTAGAGCATGCACGTGGAGGCTCCAGAGGTCATATAAAGTAACGATATCTTGCAAGATAGGTATATAAATTATTATTGCATGAGGTCAATTCAGATAATAATTTGAATTTTAACTCTAACGCGTGATTTTCCTTTTCAGGCAGTACTTGACTATTGGGAACGTCAATTTAAAGAAATCATAGACGTCGTACATGAATTACATGAGAAGGTCCGAAAGAGTGATAGGAACAACACTAGGAGTTGGTTCGTATGATACGTACACTTCATGGGTCATCGACTGAGATGTACACGGTTGAGCCTTTTCATATGGTAATGGATGATCCTATAGTTTTTGAGCAGATGACAAGGGTGACGGAGCCTTTTGATGTGAGTTTAGATACTACTCTGCACCAAGATACTACAGTTGTGCCACATACAGAGACTACTCCGCAAGAGCCTACAACTTTAAATACTACTCCATAGTAGGACACTACAACTGTGCCACAAACAGAGACTACTCCGTAGAAGCCTACAAGTTTAGATACTACTTTGTAGGACCCTGCGGCCATGTCAGAAGTTTCTATAGAGAGTCTTCACGTCCCAACAGCTTTAGGTACTACTCTACAAGACCCTACACCAGTGTCACATGTTGCTGTAGAGAATCAATGGGTCCTAGTAACTTCATATACTACTCTGTAGAACCCTATCCCTACAGTATCTATAGTATCTACAGTGGCATCTGAGGGTGTTCAGAAATTCAGATCCCAGTGGTTCAAATGCTTTGCAAGTCATTTTCCCTGCAGTTGTCTCTTCAGACAATACATTGTTGCCAGTTATGCGTAGCCAATGTCATAAGGGGCTTCAAGCAGTCAGGAACCAACGACCCCTAGTTTGCCCATTGAAAGACCATTGTGGGATCACAAACGTAGTTGGCAACTGACTAGTCCCTACAATGACCCATGTAGGGTAAAGAGGTCTAAGACTGTGGCCAATAAATTTCGGTCTGATGGATTAGTGGATGAAGAGCAACTAAACGAGTACATGAATTTTAAGAAGTACATAATTGTAAGTTCCTCGGTGTTTGATTGACTTATTTTGTTGACAACCACATTTGGGGATCAATATGTAAGGGTAGTTTAGGGCATCATTGTTCGTAACCAAGCTCAAGCAGCAAAGTTAAACTCACTTGCTTAACTTTCATTGAAGAGGTATTAGTGCACACACACACTCATGCATTTTCTTTTAATTATCTTACATGCATGCTTATTTGCCATCTTGTGTGCCTTGTGTGTCTTAATTCTTGTTTGAGTGTTGAATGCATTTTTTGTGTTTTAAAAAGAGGATTTTTTTTCTCTGGTTCGCAGTTCAGACCGCTCTCTATGCAGTACCTACGCCGCGGTCTGCACAACGGTGTTTACTAAAAGCTACACGTTGTGGCTACCGCGGCATGTGCATGTTGCATGCACCACGGTCTCCAAAGCGGAGTTTCATAGGCGTTGCATGCTCTCCAGACCGTGGTCTGTGCACTTGCATGCACAGTGGCCTACAAAACGATGTTGTACAGGCGATGCACCGCTTTCTGTGTCGCGGTCTGGACACTTACCTGTACCGCGGTACAGCCAGCAGTCCTGACGGGATTTGGTTGCTTTTTATCCAAAAACGACGTCACTTTGTGTAGGGCACCATATATATATATATATATATATATATATATATATATATTTATTTATTTATTTATTTATGTTCTCTTCTCTTCTCTTTGGTTCTTAAAAGTCCAAGAATCCATTTTTGTGTGATCTAGTTTTCTAGAGAGAGAGGGACTCCCAAACACTCATTTTTACTTAACCCAACTTCATCTCATGATCATCTAGCTTCATTCTATGATCATCCAAGCATGGAGCATCATCCTTTTCTTGACTAGGTAACTTCTACATGCTCTAGACTTTATAGTTTCATTACAAAGACATGTATATCTAGGGTTTCAGTCCTTATTACATATTAAATACTTGTTTTTATGTTTAATTACTTTTATGACATGCTTGTGTATTGATTGTTGGTTGAGATGCATTAATTTGTGATAGCTAAAATTTAGGACGGTTTTACCCTTCTAGCTAATTCTTCTTGGCTTTTCATTTAGAACATTGATATCTAGGATTTATTTTAATTGTCATTATTAATCCTAGATAAGCATGAATGTCTTGACCTAGCATTTTTGCTTATTGAATATTCTTGCATATTCACTTAGGTTGCCATTATCTCTTCATTGTTGATTAAGCTTGTGGCTATGTGATTAGTGCACAAGGTAGATGATCCAAAATCACTATTAAGACCCGCTGGGTAGAGTGAAAGAGTTAGTAACTAGAGGGTTATACGGGAGGTCAACCTAGGTTGTAAAATTTCTCTCAATAGTGGATTTTGAAGATCGAGTGTGGCACACTGAACAACCCGTGGTTTTTTCCATTTTGAGGGTTTCCATGTATATATTACGTGTTGTTATTGTTTTATGTTTATTGTCTTTTATTTGAACACTTAGTAGAATGGGGTAGAATTGATGATATTGATTAATTCGCAACAATTGGTAATCTATCGAATTAAAACTTATTCACCCCCCTCTAGGTTATAGACACACACTTTCTAGGGAATTTCAATTGGTATCAGAGCCGGTGCCTATATATACTTAGGTGATCTGTGCTCTGTGTGTGTCTTGCTTGGTGTAGTTTAATTTTGTTTGTGTGTGACATTGCATTTGCATTACATTCATCACCCTCAAACACTTTGAGTGGAAACGGTAATAGTCATGATGGAGCCTCAAGCACAAGACCCCTTTTGCTCAATGGGGTGAATTATGCTTCTTGGAAGGACAAGATGGAAGCCTATCTTTGCCAAATAGATGACTGTGCTTGGATGGCTATTGAAGATGGGTACACTCCTCCAACAATGACCACTGATGATGGTGTAGAAGCTCTTAAGCCCAAGTCTAGTTGGAGTACTCAAGAGTTTGAAGCATCCAAGTGGAACAACAAGGCTATGCATGCCATCCTTTACACCATGGACGATAATCAATACAAGTTGGTCCAAAACACTAGGATTGCAAAGGAGGCTTGAGACATTCTTCAAACGGCACATGAGGGAACCGAGGTAGTCAAGGACTCGAAGCTCCAAGTCCTCCAAATGTAATTTGAGATGATTAGGATGGAGGAGCATGAATGCTTCAATGACTTCCAAGTGAAGTTGATGGATATTGTCAACCAAAGCCATCAACTTGGTGACCCCTATTCAGATAGAAGAGTCAAGCAAAAAATTATGGGTCACTTCCGTCAAGATTCGAATCAAAGGTGACAGCACTTGAAGAGAATAGTGAGTACAAGAATATGAAGCCAAGTGAAGTCATTGGAAGACTTCTAGCATATGAGTTAAGATGGAACACCTCACCCACACCTCTGAATAAGCAAAAGAGCATTGCCTTGAAGACCACCAAGGTTGAAGAAGATGAGGAGGACTCGGATGAAGAATGGCCCTCATGGTTAAAAGATTCAAGAAATTCAAGAAATTCATGAAGTTTGAGAGGAAAGGTTTTGGGTCCAAGGGAAAGGAAGTGAAAAAGAAAACTCATTTCAAAAAGATTGAAAAGTCTTAAGAAAGTGACTCCAAGAAGGGCATTCAATGCTATGAATGCAGTGGTTTTGGTCATATTGCTCCAGAATGTGTAAATTTGAAGAAAAAGATGAAGGGGAATGTGATGGCGGCCACTTGGAGCGATAGTGAAGACTTAGAAGAGGAAGAAAAATCTTCGGATGATGAAGATAGAGTTGCAAACTTCATTGCCTTCACAACATCTCATAATGGCAAGGAAGTTGTGAGTGATAAGGAAGAAGCAGATGACTCTAGTGATGAGAGTACCTCTTCTAACTCTAGGTTTGAGATTGATGAGGAAATGGACTACGTAGACTTCATGAGGTTTTTTGAAAAGTCTAGATTGAAAAAGAAGAAAGAGATTCAAGAGTTGAAAAAGAAGAATCGAGAGCTGACTTTCAAGATAACTAGCTTGAGTGAGAAAGTGATGAGTAAAAAAGAGCTAGAAGAGAGCTTGAAATTGGAGCTTACGATTACTAAGAAAAGTAAAGAGAACTTGAAGATTGAGCTTAGGGAAACAAAGGAATTGGTTGCCAAGATGACATCTGGAACCAAGAAACTGGACAAGATGCTATCATCTGGAAAGAGTCCTGATGATAAAACGAGCTTAGGATATGTGGAAGGCAAGGATGCCACTTCCTTGAAGAATACCATCTTTGTCAAGAGTCAAGAGGACAAAGAGGTTCAAGAGTCACACTAACAAATGAGATCAAATGAGGTTGGTGAATCATCAAAGCAAGCTCAAACAAAGCCTCAAGCTCAAACACATCCACCAAAAGCTAGAGCTCATCAAACAAGATCTCAACCTCCAAGGAATTCTCAAAGTCAACAAAGGATCTTTCACCCACAATCAAGAGGGAGAGTTAATTTGGCTTAATCACAAAGGATTTTTCAAGGAAGAGATTCGACTCAACATCAAATGACAACTCAAAGGAGAGAGAAGTCTTCCATGCTTGCATAAGGATATGGTATGAATTCTTACTTTACTCCTATTTGTTATACTTGACTGCTAGTAGACCCGATATAGGTTTTAGTGTTGGTGTGTGTGCTAGGTATCAAGCTAATCCCAAGGAATCCCATATATCCTCTGTGAAGAGAATCATTCGATATGTAAATGGGACATCCAACTATGGGATATGGTACTCTTTTGACATTAATGCTAGTTTAATTGGCTTTAGTGATGCAGATTGGGCAGGCAATAGTCGCTCATGTCTTGGTTAACTTGTAAAGCTTGATAGTTGCAATTATCTCTTGTTAAATTATATCTTGTGTTACATTGCCAAAATGGTGCAAATTGGTTTGACTTCTCTTGGAACCTCAAGTGCTATTTTTTCCTTTGCCAAATACCATGCTTTTTGGAAGTTGATGTTGTATGTATTTTATTCACGGAAAATCCTTTCACACATATTCCAATAAATAAAACTTCCATGAATTTCTCTCTCTCTTAATTAAATTGCATAAAGTTGTTGTATATGATTATGCATTTACATTGCAAATATCTCTCTTTGCTACAGTATCCCGGTTGGGAAATACTCCTTTGCCTATCTTGTGACAAAAAGGGGGAGTAATGTTGGATTTAGGGGAGAATGTCGTTTTTAGGGGGAGGTTGTGTTGCTTTTGCATATAAGGGGAGAATGTCGTTTTTAGAAGGAGTTGACTTTGTGTTGTTAGCTTATGTGCATTGTTGATTTCATGTTACTTGTTTCTAAATTTATGCAAATTGCACTTGTTTTTATTTCTCTTGATCCCTCTCATACACTTGTCTTGGAAAGTGTAGTTCTTTGTTTTGTAGGGATGATCATTCTACAAGAGATGAAAGATTTGAAGATTTATCTTTAGGTATCTCTTGTAATATAGAATGTATTTGTTGACCTCTTGTTGTTTCTTATGTGTTTTGTTGTGAGGATACTTTATGTGTGAGTGGTTTTGTCATAAATAGACAAAGGGGGAGATTGTAAGTTCCTCGGTGTTTGATTGGCTTATTTCGTTGACAACCACATTTGGGGATCAATATGTAAGGGTAGTTTAGGGCATCATTGTTCGTAACCAAGCTCAAGCATCAAATGTAAAATCACTTGCTTAACTTTCATTGAAGAGGTATTAGTGCATACACACACACTCATGCATTTTCTTTTAATTATCTTGCATGCATGCTTATTTATCATCTTGTTTGCCTTGTGTGTCTTAATTCTTGTTTGAGTGTTGAATGCATTTTTTATGCTTTAAAAAAAGGATTTTTTTCCTCTGGTCCGCGGTTCAGACCGCTCTCTGTGTAGTGCCTATGCCGCGGTCTGCACAGCGGTATTTACCAGAGGCTGCACACTGTGGCTACCGCGGCCTGTGCATGTTGCATGCACCGTGGTCTCCCAAGCGAAGTTTCACAAGCGTTGCATGCTCTCCAGACCGCGGTCTGTGCACTTGCATGCACAGCGGCCTACGGAGCGATGTTGTCCAGGCGATGCACCGCTCTCTGTGCAGCGGTCTGGACTCTTACCTGTACCACGGTACAGCCAGCGGTCCTGACGGGATTCGGTTGCCTTTTGTCCAAAAACAACGTCACTTTATGTAGGGCACCATATATATATATATATATATATATATATATATGTTCTCTTCTTTTCTCTTTGGTTCTTAAAAGTCTAAGAATCCATTTGTGTGTGATCTAGTTTTCTAGAGAGAGAGGGACTCCCAAACACTTATTTTTACTCAACCCAACTTCATCCCATGATCATCTAGCTTCATTCTAGGATCATCCAAGCATGGAGAATCATCTTCTTCTTGACTAGGTAACTTCTACATGCTCTAGACTTTATAGTTCCATTACAAAGACATGTATATCTAGGGTTTCAGTCCTTATTGCATATTAAATGCTTGTTTGTATGTTTAATTGCTTTTATGACATGCTTGTGTATTGATTGTTTGTTCAGATGCATTAATTTGTGATAGCTAGAATTTAGGACGGTTTTACCCTTCTAGCTAATTCTTCTTGCCTTTGAATTTAGAACATTGATATCTAGGATTTGTTTTAATTGTCATTATTAATACTAGATAGGCATGAATGTCTTGACCTAACATTTTTGCATATTGAATATTCTTACATATTCACTTAGGTTGTCATTATCTCTTTATTGTTGATTAAGCTTGTGGCTATGTGATTAGTGCACAAGGTTGGTGACCCAAAATCACTATTAAGGCCTGTTGGGTATATTGAAAAGGTTAGTAACTAGAGGGTTAGACGGGAGGACAACCTAGGTTGTAAACTTTCTCTCAATAGTGGATTTTGTGGATCGAGTGTGGCGCACTGAACAGCCCGTGGTTTTTCCCATTTGGAGGGTTTCCACGTATATATTGCATGTTGTTAATGTTTTATGTTTGTTGTCTTTTATTTGAACACTTAATAGAATGGGGTAGAATTGATAATATTGATTAATTCACAAAAATTGGTGTACTATCGAATTAAAACCTATTCACCCCACCCCCCCCCCATCCCCCTCCCCCTCCCTTTAGGTTATAGACACACTTTCTAGGGAATTTCAACAACGACAATGTATAACACACTACAATTTGGTAATATTTTCCTAGATTTGCATAATCTACATCTTAATTATAATGTGTTTTCTTCTTGAATGATACATGCGAGAAGTGGATCTGAAATTGCCAGTCATAGTCCATTGGCTCCATCGGTTCCAAACCAACCATATGGACTTAAAAGACATGGGATGTATTTATACATTGGCACACTTTTTGTTGTTTACATTGTACATGCCTTTGACGTTTGTTGTTAGGTCCTTTTGTTAGTACATGGACGCTTATTTGCAAATCCTACTGAAATGACAACATGCTTTCCCTGACGTGTACACTCAAAGTGTAAACGTCCTTGATTCCTAATTCTATGGAAATATTTTGTTGTTTTGGAGACTTATACTTGGACCATTTGAATGATGAATAAATTTTAATGTTCGTACGTTTAATTCTTGAACAGACGTATATGTGCATCCAGTGGCAAACCCCATCAGAGTTGGCCAGTGTTGATAAACCAGTGGCCCGATGATGATCTTGTATGGGCCCACGGACAACAACCTATTGGATGTCGGCCATGACACGAGGTTAATACGGTGAGTATATTAGGAATTAAATCAAAAATTGGATTTTATATGGATTTTATATTTGAACGTATCTTAACCATGATTTGTTTTTTCATTTGTTTTTTTTTTTTGTGATTTGTAGCTTTTTGTACCATGTAACGTTGGAGGATGTCATTGAATCGTGGCCAAAATTTATCTCGTTGAACGGACAATTCACCTTTACGATCCCTATAGGCAGCAGGTTCAATTCGAACATAGGAACCAGCATGTTGCATGCTTATGGTGGTTTTTATAATCGATGTTGGCACAAGTTGGATTTTATATGCATAGACAGAAGGAGAGAATGACCGCTAAGGTGGTGGCGGAGCCATTTCGTATGACTAGAGTACTGAAATCTCGTGTGCCACAACAAACACAAGGGTAAGTGTTTTTGTTGAATTATCTTCATAAGGGTATGCACTTGTTAATATATTATTCATATTTATTGTTGTTTTACTAAATTACAGGGATAATTGTGTTGCCCATACACTGACGTTAATCAAGTACCATTGGAAAAGAATAAGTTTACCTAGACGGATGGTGATATGGCCAACATACGTCAGAAGATGGCTGTTGAAGTTTTTTGTAACTCCAAGGCTTGTTGAAATACTGTATTTTTAACAATGGTTTTGTAAATATTTATGAAATAATGATATCAATTACGTGTATTTTGTAATTATTTTATAAAGGCTAATTGGCATTGATGCCCCGTGAACTGTGCCTGAATTTGCACCTTGCCCCTATACTTTTTTTTTCTGTCATTAAACCCCCTGAACTTTCATAAATTGGCAATAGCTGACGGAACAGTAACACCGTCCATTTTTCTGTTATGACAAATTGCACTAAGTTCCATTTAATATGTACATAATTGCATAAAACCTAAAAAATATAATAATATGACTTGAATACCCCTCTAATTAAATTTAAGGGATATTATCATTTTCCCCCTAACCTTTACCCTATTAGAAATGAGAGGACATGGTTTGTCCATAATGGTTGGTCTTCCCCCTGAAATGAAAATATTGTAAATGTCCCCCCTTCTGATAGAATTTCCGTCCAAAACAAACGTTGACTGTCAGTCATCAGGTCATATGATCGTTTTATCCATCAATATAATCAGTAAATGACCATTGAACCCCCAAAACATTTATTAACTAAAAAATATATTTAAAAATAGAAAATAAAAAGAAATGAAAACATAACTGAAAAAAAATGAACTTCACCGGAGATATCTCTTTCTATTATTTTAAATTTTCAAAAAAAAAAGAATTAAAAAAAAATGTAGATTTACAGATCCCTATCTTTATAAAAAAACAATTTAATTTTTTTATCTCCACCAAATCCATATCTTTTATCAAGGAAACAAAATCAAACTAGATGCTAAAATCAAACCAAAATCAATTTCAAATCAAACAAAAATCACACCGAAAGCAAGCCGAAATCAAGAACTAGGTTCGATCAAAACCCTTAAAAAAAATTCATCACCCAAACCCAAACCCAGAAAGTAATATCAAGATCTGGGTTCAATCAAAACCCTTCCAACAAAACCCTTTCAAAAAAAGAAATTCATCACCCAGAAACTAAAATCAAGAATTGGGTTTTAGTCAAACCTATCAAAAACTCCTCAAATCCAAACACAACCACCAGAAATCACCACCACCCACCATAAATCACCACCAAGAATGTTGATCTGCTTTCAACAGAGGAGGTCGAGGCTCAATCTTGTCGATGTCGTCGTCGAATGAAAGAGAAAGATGAAAGAGAGAAAGGGAACGAGAAAGAGAGAGCCGATCTACTCTCAGTGGATGAGAACGACTCTTGTTGGCGAACAAGAGATAGAAATATGAGAAGCGTAAGTTAAAGAAGAAGAAAATGTGGGTCACTGGATTGGTGATGATGGTGGTTAGAGGATGGCTAGGGTTTGTGGATTGGAGAGAGAGATATGGATCTCTCGGTCTCTCACTCTTTTTTTTAATGTTTTTTCTTGTTTCAATGGAATGAAAATTATCTATTAAAAAAATGAAAGGTAAATTATCTTTTAATCTCCACCTTGTTAGTGGAAATCAATTAATAGCCTTTTACCATATTGCCTTTTTAAATTTAATGGTCAACCTTTATTTGGATGGAAAATGTGACAGAAGGGCTATATTATACATTAGTTCTATTTTAGGGGGAAAATCGGTCAATATGTGCAAACTTTGTCCTCATCTTTCTAATAGAATAAATGTCAGGGGGTAAAATGATCTTTTCCCTAAATTTAATAAAGTAGTATTATCAATTTTGTCCATAAGTTTTAGTGAAAGATCAACTTTTTAACCGAGTTTTTTTTTTCACAAACCTTGGTCATTTACTTTTCGAAAATACAACAAATTAACCCATCTGTTAGTCAACTATTAATCCAATTTAATGGTTTCATGGGTATTTTTATCTTTAAGTATAAAAACATGTTGCTTGTCAATTTTTTATTTATTAATATATAAAATTTTAAATTAAAAATACAAATATTATTATACCCTTTTAAATCTCTTCTTTATTTTTTATTTTTTTTATTTTTAAAAAAAGAAAAAGAAAAAGAAAAAACGATTCAAGATCATTTCATCACCATCATCTTCATCTCCAGATTCAATCTTGGAGATAATCAGAACAAAAGCTTTTGAAAATATATCTTCCTAGATCTTTTAAAGAAAGCCAACAAATTACCATCATCACTAGTGGTGTAAAAATGGGCCGGCCGATGACAGGCCGGTCCGACCGGCCCAGGGAGTTCACGGGCCGTTCTTGGAACGGCCCGTGAAGGAAGAGAGCCAGGGCGCGGCCTGGCCCGGGACGGGCCCCTGGAGGGAGGCTCGGCAGGCCGGCCCGCCTGGCACGCCAATCCGGCGTGCCAGGCCTGTCGGACCGGCCTAACGGACCGGTCCGCCAATTTTTTTTTATTTTTTATTTTTTTTTTTTCAAAAAACCTCCAACGGCTGGAATTGATTTCTAGCCGTTGGAGGAAATTAAAATTACCAAAACCCCCCTACAATCTTTTAAATTACATTTTGACCCATAAATCAAATTTTTCTATAAATACTTCCATCCATTTCATTTTCCATTAACTCTCTCTATCATTCTTTCAATATCTCATTCTCTCAAATCTCAATCTCTAATATATTCTCCAATTCTCTAAACTTTTTCATTCATTTTGGTTATTACTCTCTCTACAAAATTCTCTACGTTTTCCACTAACACACCAAATTTTAAAGGTACAATTTTGTTATTACTTTTGGTCTAACATATTCTCATAGTAAATTTATATGTTTATGTTTAGATTTGAGTTACTTAATGAAAACATTATCTATTTAGTTAGTTAGTTTATCAATTTTTGGGCTTTAATGTTAATATTATTTGTTTAATTTATTAAGATTTTTAAGTTTAGTAGTAATTTTAATATTTGTTATTAATAAATTTAGAAAGTTAATTTGTATTACTGAAATTACTTTTTGTAATAAGTAAATGATGAATGTTAAGTGTAGTAATTACGTTTGATATTGTTTTTTTTCATAAATTAAAATTTTTCATTTGTAGATTATGATAGTAAATTTAAGAGTAGTGGTTCAAATCATCAATTTTATGTTAGTATATTATGTTAGTAAATTATGTTAGTAAATTTATCAATTTTATTTGTAGTAGTGAACTAGTGAATTTAAAATTTTATGTTAGTAGATTATGATTTTTTTTTGTTTATTTAATTTGTTTTTTAAGTAAATAAATTATTGTAAGTGTCGTATTAGTTATAGTAATTATTGTTAGTAAATTAAGATTACTGTTAGTAAATATTGATTTTTAATTTGACTATTAACTACTACAGTGCTCATATTTTTATTCAGATAATGGATCCTAACCAGCAGCCTTATTTTCCGGACGGTTTGAATATGCTCAACGATGAATTTGATATTTCAGAACCTACCCATACTCAAGCGGGACCTTCTGGTTCCGGCGTTACACCAACGTCACGTCCCAGAAAATTAACATCAGATGTGTGGCAATGTTTCAACATAGTCCAAATGACACTCCCAAACGGGGCGTCTGGCCTCAGAACTAAATGTAAGTTTTGTCATAAGAATTATGCTACAAGTACGGGGGGAACCGGACATTTGAGACGGCATATGCACAAATGTATGCCTGCACATGGACAGGTAGATACTACAACCCAGACACAGCTTCAACGGTACCCAGACGGGTCCGTTACGACGTGGCAGTTCGACGTCATGCACGCTAGAGAGTGCTTGGCACGATACATTGCACAAACTGATCAACCGATCAGTATTGGTGAGAGTCCATTTTATAAAGAATTAATCACATCTGCATTTAACCCTCAATATGAACCTGTTTCTAGAACCACCACTAGAAATGATTTGATACGATTGTTTGAAACCGAAAGGGGTAACTTAGTTGCTGAAATACAGCATTTAAGTGTCTCTGTTGCATTAACTTCTGATATTTGGAATGCATGTTCCAAACAGGACTATTTATGTGTCACGGGACACTATTTAGATTCTGATTGGAGGATAACAAAAAGAATTTTTGGTTTTCGTCCTATGGATTTTGCACATACCGCAGAAAACATTTTTAATGTCATAATGGAATTTTTAGAAACTTATGAAATCACGCATCGCATTCTTTCAATCACATTTGATAATGCATCTGCAAATACTAGCTCTTTTGCATTGTTTATTGCAAGAAATATCCCGCAAGATGGAGGTTATTTCTTCCATCATTGGTGTGCATGCCATATTATAAATTTAGTTGTACAGGCTGGTTTAAAGCAGGTAAGCGACCAAATAGATCGTATCAGAGATGCCATTTCTTGGATTTGCAGTTCTAATCCTAGATTCAGTGAATTCAAGAGACATTGTAAATTAAACGGTCTCAAACCCCGACGATTCCAAACTGATATGCCGGTAAGGTGGAACTCTACTTATTTAATGTTGCAAAATTGTTTGGAATATGATACAACCATTACATGTTTTTATAACATGAAATTGACCGAAACATGACAACTTAGTCCAAAATTACTTTCCACAGACGATTGGTATGTGGCAAAGATTTTTGTTCAATTTTTAAAGATATTTTACAATGCCACTGTAACTCTTTCCGGGGTATATTACCCCACATCTTCCCAGGCAATCCATCAGATAGTGGAAATGTTTGAACTGTTAAATAGTTATAGAGAAGATGAACATCTAGGCGCTGCAGTTGTTGTCATGGAGACAAAGTTGAAAAAATATTGGGCTAACATTCCCTTACTTTATGCCTTAAGTGCTATAATAGATCCCAGGGTTAAATTATCTGGTTTAGAAGTTTTGCTTGAGTTTATTGGTATTAATTTGTCAATAGATTATTCAGAACAAATTACTGACATTCGAACCAAGTTGTTCGAGATTTTTCATATTTATGAGACCAGGTTTGGCAACATTGACATCCCCCAATCAACACGACCGGAGACAGAGCCGAAGCAAACAAGTTGGAGCCTTCTGAAACGAAGAAAAAAAGACAAATCAGCAAGTACTTCTTCAGGGCAAAGATCTAGCCCATCTTCTTGTACCGAACTTATTAGGTACCTTGAAGCACAATTCGATGCTGTTGAAGACAAGGAAGAGTTTGATTTGTTGTTATGGTGGAAGACCTATACGTACAGGTATCCAGTTCTGTCACACTTAGCACGTGACGTACTGGTTATTCCAGTGTCAACGGTGTCTTCAGAACAATCTTTCAGCACCAGTGGACGCATAATTGAACCAAGAAGAAGCTGTTTGTCTCCAGAGATGGTGGAGGTATTAATATGCCTTCGGGATTGGGAGCATGCTAAAAAAAGGTTACAAAATCTAACTGTAGATAAAGAACTTAATCTAAATTTCGACAATCTATATATTGATGACCCTTCAGGTAGTGGCCAGGGCCAGAACTAGGTTATACTTTTACATATGTATTTATTATTTACTTGTAAGTTGTAAAACGGTTTCACTCTTTTTCCCTTACCAAGTTTTTATCCCACTGGTTTTTCTTGGTAAGGTTTTTAATGAGGCAATCATGTAGATATGTATTACTGAATTCCATAAGTGAAAAATAAATAAATAATTAAAAAATTGTTCGTTCTCTTTATTCATTTCAAATCCTAATAATTGTTCGTTCTCTTCATTCATTTTAAATTCTAAACATTTAACCATAAACTGTAAATCCTGAACCGTATACCCTAAATCCAAAAAAACGTAATTTGAAAAAAAAAATTGGACCAAAAAACTAACCCGCCGGAGGGGCCCGGCGGGCCGGCCTAGCACGGCACGCAGGCACGGCCCGCCTGAGGCAGGCCGGCGTGCCGTGCCGTGCCGGGCCTGCTTCTCTGGAAACAGGCCGGCCCGGCTCGACCTGTTTCCAGAAATGGACTGGCCAGGCAGTCCCTAATGGGCCGGGCCAGTCCATTTTTACACCTTTAATCATCACTCATCGTTGATCCAAATCCAAATCACATTCATCTCCCTCAATCTCATCTCACTCGATCAACCATCCACCATCATCACCAAATCACCATTATCATCTCTCTCTCCCTCTCAATATCTCGTCGCCAACATCCACTGTAAAAATAATCCTAACCACCACATCTCCGTGAATCGGTCGTCACCCCTAACCAAGCTTCTCTCCACCATCATCACCATCTTCGATCTACTCTTCCATGGGTTTTTTCGATCTACTCTGGTGTTGCTCCATCTTTACCGATTGAATTTTGTTTTTTTTAACAAAAATTGTTATGGTTTTGATTAAAGAAGAAGACTTGGATTCTTGCAATTCAGTTGGAATACTGTAATTTATTTGGGTGTGTGGAATTGATTTTGTAGGTTTTTGTGGAATGATATCTCCTCTATTTGTGGAAGGGAGTCTCTTGCCACTTTTGAAGTTTCATGCTTTGATTACCATCAGCAAATGAAGACTCCGTGATGCAGTGAAAACGTAAAAAGAATTAGACCGATGTCTAAATTCTATTGAAACTGGAATCCACCAGAAAATTAAGGAAAAAGTTCTGAAACTATATTGAATAATGAACTGCTGAGCCTTTCGGCTTACAAAGCTATTTAAAATAAAAATCCTAACTCGAATCCTTGTTGGACAAGAAACGGGATTATATATTAAAAGCTGCCAAAAATAACGAAAGTTGTCTAAAATAATGATATTGCTAAAGTTGCTTAAATAAAAGATACTAACGACCTTAAACAAACCAGAATTAACGGTATGCGATTCTGGCTTGTCAAAGTCAACTTATGACTAAAAAGGAAATTTCCCAAACAGGAAGGAACTGCGATTCCAGGGCCTAAATGATGGAATTTGACCGAAAAAGGTCGTGCCTCAACACCGAAGGTCTTGACTTCAGAAGATCTCATCGATTCCCTTCAATTAAAGTCATTTATTCTTGGATTTAGGATGGTCACACAAAACCATGTAGGACTCTGCCACCTGTTCTACATCACTCCGGCCTTTCAAGTTCTCCATCATGGGATGATTTTGTTTGTACTGAATCTTGAGGCTGGGATTTATCTTCTGATGTTGAAGTTTATTTTCGACAGAGGAAGAACTGGACTGCTCTGACTGGTCTCTAAACGACAATCACTCACCGATGATGACATAGGAGAAAAATCTTCACTACCATGATTCTCACCATCTTCTTCCGTACACTTCTCCTCCTCCACCACCGTCCAACAAAGATGATTGTTGTTGTTATTATTATTATCAACAACTATGGAGTCCAGATCTTGATTATTATCAACATTTTAATTTTATATAATATTAAAATATCATTTAAAAATTGAGCTAACTAATTCTTGGATGTGCCCAGATTAGTTTGATTTGTCCAGATTCTTTAGAGATATGCTTGATTGGGATGGTGTCCAAATTTTCAGTGGATGTGTTAACTTATTCGTCACTATTGTTGAGTTCAAGATCCGGAAAAAAAAATATATTTTTTCTGATTTTAAAATAATTTTTAAACTTAATTAGTAATATTTAAATTAATATTTTACTCATAATAATGTAAGGAAATATTTTCAATGGTGGAATTTTTATTTTTATTTTTTTATTTTTAAATAAATAAATCCCCACCATCCATTTAAGATTTGGATGGTGAAGATTTGAAACATTTTATTTTTATATTATATAAATATCTTTTTGGTAATATCTCTAAATTTTAAAATTTTACTTTTCAAATTTGATATTTAAAATTTGGTCAGGGGTATTTAGGTCTTATTATTATATTTTTTCCGGTTTGATGCATTTGTGTACATATTAAGGGGACCTTAATGCAATTTGTCATAACAGAAAAACGAACGGCATTACTGTTCCATCAGCTATTGCCAATTTATGAAAGTTCAGGGGATTTAATGGCGAAAAAAAGGTATAGGGTAAGGAGTAAATTTGGGTATAGTTCATGGGGCATCAGTGTCAATTTTATTAATAGTTCCTATTATTAGAATATTTGGATGTGAAGCAATGCAAAGGTATAACAAAAAATATATATACAGTAAAACATTATTTGGGATTGTTCTAGTGGAATCTAGGATTGTTCCAGTAAGTCTCAGAAAGCCTCTCATTTGCTTTCCGAGACTTACTGGGATAATTTCAGTCTCTCTATTTTCAATTCCAGTGGAACTTGGGATTGTTCCAGTAAGTCTTGGAAAGCCAATGGGAAACTTTCTGATGCTGAACATCATCGTCGTTTCTTATAAATGTGCGACATGTAGTGCTAGGAATAATTGATATTGATTGTATATCAATATTGTATTTGTTTGCATCATATTTTACAATGGACTGCACGAGCGCCAACAACTCTTCAAAAGTCATATTCTTTGACACGTATATTCTGTTGAGGTTTATGCCCTAAAGATGTAATTTTTAAATGGATTTATGAAATAAATAAAATGAAAAATTCAATTCATTATTGTTGTGTTGTTTATTTTATAAATTGTGCATATATTTAACATCCAAGATTGTTGGATGTAATCTCGAACTGTGTATATGAGTGTCATATACGGATGGATACAGTAAGAGACGTACAATCTAAAGAGTTCATAGATAGCAAATAAAGTTGGTTACTTTATTTGTGGTTAATCTATAGTTGTGGTCCATTCCGTAATGTACAGTGATTCTATCCTGAATCATTCATATGAGATATGAGAATGTAGGCACCTTGTATGATGTGATCATATAGGATTGGACCATGATCTATATAAATCTCTCACCAATATTCTTTTACCGATGAGATTCATATATATCAACTAATGATGGTTATATGTGGGGTGATCTTAATCATGAGTGTCTTATCGACTCCTTCAAGTTAAATCGTGGTCTTTGATACACCATGGGTGAGGTCATATGCATTTTCTGATCAATATACTCCGTAGGTTAGGATTGCGGTTTGGCTTGTGGCTGGGAAGGTTTGTACACAATAGTGGAATCCGCTCTTTCTTATGATAAGTAGATGGTAGTTCCCTTAAGGGTTGATTTGAGGCTTGAACAATATGAGCGCTCTCCTAATTCCATAAGGAAATAGGATTTATTGTCCATTAGAGAATCAATGGTACTTAAAGGCTATATGTAATTAGAGGGGTATAACGGACATTATGACCCAGCTCTGATTATGAACTACTGTGGAGGATCACACCATGTGTAATAGCTATATCGATGGACACCGAGTTGTATCGGTCTGTGTAAAAGCATCTACAGTTGAGAGAGTGCAGCTTCGGGTTTTTAGTGGAATAACACCGGAGTTAATAATCAAGGAATATTAATTAAAAAGATTAATTAATGATGATTCCGAAGATTATTGAAGTTCAAAATACTGTGGGTTCATAGGGTCCCCTTGCTAGCCCGATCGATTCAGGTAACAAGGGTCACGGTTAATTAATTGGACTGTCCAATTAATTGTGTTACGAAAGTTGCACGTGTTTATTCAGGAATTAATTGAATAATGAGATTATTTAATTAATGAATATTAATGGTTACGTAAATTAAATAATTAGATTATTTGATTGTTTAATTAATCATTAGTTTGAGGATGTTGATTGATATTTAATTTTAAAGATAAAATAATTTGATGATTTTATTTTTATTAAATTAAATATTTAATTTTTAATTTAAAGAGTTTAAATTCAAAACGAGTTGATTAATATCTTTAAAGATTGTGATATCTTAAAAGATTAAAATTGATTAGTTTCATCTCGAGATATATATATATATATATATATGTTTTAAATCACCAAGTCAACGCATGCATGAGATGCAAATTGATTGTGCGTGAGAGATGCACCTGATATAAACACAAAGACATAATAAAATAAAGAAAGATACGCGCGACATGCTTTATTTTGGTGAAGTGTGTGTGTTGTATATTTGATTTGGTGAAGTGTGTGCATTTGTATTACAGAGAGAAGTCAAAAAGAGTTTTTGATATATATGTGTATATGTTTGTGCACTGTTCAGTGCAAACAAATGAAAAGAAAATATTGTTAGAAAAATATTGGCAATATTTTTATATACTAGAATTGTTCTAGTTTGTGAACATAGAAGAAAGAGCTTTTTCAATTCTCTCTACATCCTCTATTTAAGTTTTTGAAACCGTGATGGACCCACATGCAGTTACCAGTCCCGGGAGATAGCGAAGAAGATCGAGTGGTTCAGACAGGAGTACATCGTAGAGTGGAGAAGCCTCCAAACGTTGGTAAGATTGGTTCAGACATGAGCATATCGTAAAGTGAATGAGCCTCCAAATGTTGGTAAGATTTTCTTCTTCTGATTATATTGATTACAATTTTCTATGTATACATATTGTATGTATTAGTTCCGAAAAATAATTACGATCCCAAGTTCACTGGTCCCAGATACAGATTATGATCTATACAAAAAATTTAAACCTAGTTCCGCTGCGTAACCGGTGAACGGGGTTCTAACATATTCTATGATTATCATAGCCAACAATCCTCTGGTTTTCGTCTGATAGTTGCTCCCATCGAACGTTATAGGATATAACTATTCTAATCCGATTTATTTTCCTATACAAAAATATGTTAACAAAATAAAGTTGGTGTCATAAAACATAATAACATTCTAGATTATAATTCAAATGATTAAACAAGTTGGTATCATGCAATAAGTCTCGAAAAATGGTTAATAAGTCGGTATAGAGTTCATAAGTCTCGGAGAATTAAACTAAAGTCTTGGAGGATTAAACAAAAGTCTCAGAAACTCAATTACACAGTCTTGGAAACTCAAACAAAAGTTGTTGTTCTGTACATGTTTCGAGACTTTTGAAAGACTTTTATCTAAGACTTTTCAATAAGCTATTAGTTTCCGAGACTTTTAAAATGTGTTCCGACACTTTTGAAATACTTTTCGAGACTTTTCAATTAGCTATGTTTCCGAGACTTTTATAACGTGTTTTGAGACTTTTGAAATATGTTCCGAGACTTTTCATCGAGACTTTCACATAACCTTAACTGATCTAATACTTTTATAACATTTTTTGAGACTTTTGAAAACATTTTCGAGACTTTTGAAATCTTCCGGACTGCGCAACTCAACCTAACTACCTCTACAACTTTAACATTGGAAGATTCAAAACATAAACAATAAATGAGATTACCTTAGCTTGATTTGTACACAAACGAAGAGTACAAAAAGACTGTCTTTCGATTTGTACTCATCGACCACGAGTTGGAGAAGAAGATGAACCCATGATCTCAGATTTCGGTTTGCAGAGCTTTTAAAGTTAGAGAGAGAATTAGATTTTAGACAAAATAAAGTGAGAGAAAGTTAGGCCCTGTTTGATTTTTTGTCTGAAGACTGAACAATGCTGAATATTACTGAAGACTGAATAGTGACTGAAAACGAAAACTGAAAACTGAAAAAATGTTTGTTTTTTTTCACTGAAAACTGCATATAAGTGATAAATTATTTGTTTTTTTAAGTTATAAATATCTTAAAGTAAATATTTTTACATCTATGTCCTTTTAACTATTATATGTTATATATTTACATTTTAATATATTACGGAAAACTCTAACATATAAATTAATTCTAAAATAAATTTATTTAGTTATTAATAATATTTCAAATTTATATTATTGTATAGAATCTAATAATCACTAAGCGCTTAGTTAGTGACATTATAAAACTAATGGGCTTTTATTTTTAATCTTGCATATAGACAGACGGTAACAAAATGATCCACCAAGGAGTATTGAGGGTTAACGTCCATACCAAAAGAAAATTACATAAACAATTTATTCTTTGATTGATTTGGAATAAACTTCGATAATTATATAATTTATAGATTGCATAAAAAAAACATTTTAGAACAAGTGGTTAGTTTTGGAAATAGATTAAATTAGTGATAATAGTTTTGGAAGTAAAATTTTACATTTAATTCTACTGGATTTGTGTTAAGTGAAACATTTCACTTTTCAAAACAAGTGGCTTTAGGGGTTCATTAAGTGATTTAAACACTTAAAAAATCAAACAAAATAATTGAATGGAACACATTAAGTACCATTCAGTGTTAAGTGGAAAAATCAAACAGAGCCTTAAAGTCAGAAATATAATAAAAAAAATATGTAAAGTAAGGGCAGTTTTGGATTTCACTTTGGCATCTTTAAATCTTAAGTTATTAAAGAAATGATAGTCTTGAAACACTAACAAAAAAAAAGTTACAAAACCCTATATTTTCTCTATCAAACATACCCTATGTATTAATGGTTTCCTCTCACAAGGGACCTTTTAATGATACAGTTATGAGATTTAATAGGTTAAACCGACAATATCCGATGAGTAATGATTTCGAAATTTGGTATCAATAATTTGTATAATTCATTATTGAACATTATTTATTATATATAGTCTTTCTATCGTCAGTTCGAATTGATATAAGATATATAAGTTCTTTGTATGTAGACCATTAGATTTAAATGCTATGATTTCACTACATGTACTTGTCAAAACATCTTTTAAATCCAATGACTCATGTGTAAGAAATTGATATATTTCAGTTCGAACTAGAGGTGTCCATGGTTCTGTTAAACCGTTCGAAACCGAACCAAAACCACCCATGAAAAACCGTAACCGAGCTGTGATCGAAACCAACGGTATGAAACCGATTGCGAGCCGGTTCAATTATGGTTTAACCTCCCCAAAAACCGGAAAAAATCATCGATTAAACTAACAGTTTTTTGTCGATTAAACCGGCGGTTTTATATTTAAAAAAACATACACCAAAATCGACCAAAAGGGTCCAAAATTAACCAAAACCGTCCAAAACCGACCAAACCTTCAGTTACAAAACTGAACCCAAACCGTGTATGGTAGTTTCGGTTACGGTTTCCCTCTCCACGGAACCGAAACCAGCGATTTCAAACCAAAACTGAACCGGAACCGAACCGTGGACACCTCTAGTTCGAACTGACAAATGAAAGACCATACAGATATATTTGAACGTCATTCACCATGAAATTACATTGGTTAATGCTAAAAATTAAAATAAATTTAAATTTTTAATTGATTTTTTTAATATACCATTGTAGTGCCAACGATTCAACTCTGAATACTTTTAGGTGACGTTTGGTTACCATGGTGGAATGGTAATTGGAATGGTAATGAGAATAAAATTTGGAATATAAAATTGAATGGAAAGGAATGGAAAGCTAATTCCTTTGTTTGGTTGGGACTGTAGAATTAGTGTTTGAATCAGTATTATTTTGTTTGGTTAACAACTGAATGGAATAGAATTAACTGTATTTTAACCAAAATACCTCTAATTACAAAACAATTATAATAACATGATATATTATGGATAATAATAATAAAATATGAAAGCATATATATATATATATATAAATTAATGTAATTAATAATAAAATTTATATTTTCAATTATAAAAAATTTATATAAAATTTTGAAATAGATAACTCTATAAAAAAAAATATGTGCTACTTTATACTTATTTAAACTTTGGTGCTAACTCGTTTTTTTTTTAAAGGTTTTGCAGGTTAATTGAATGGCTGGTGTAAAGGAAATTACTGCAACTGAGTTCTTGCAAGTAAGTTTTAATTTATTGAATGATTGATATTTGTTTAGTTACTTAGAAATTGTAGGATTTTTTTTTTTGAATTCTGATAATTTATCAAGTATCGAAATATATTGTTAATTTTATTATATTTTTATCCATGTTAATTGCAGGGTACACATAGATATGCACTTCCTAGTGAAAAAATTGTGTCCGGTTCAACCTGGTTCTACATGTCCATTAACTACAAGTACTCATACGACTAGAAGAGGCCTTATGTTGTGTTTGACTGTTGAACTGCAACAATTTTCCAAGTGATTGCAACAACTATTATTTGCTTTTTCTTCTTTTTTACAAGATTTGAGAAGAACTGGGAAACAATAAGAAAATGTTTATGATATAGCAAACCAATAACATTATAGCCAATTGAATGCCGAATAGTTTATGAGATCGATCTTGGTATTTATGCTATAAACGTGACACTATTGAACAATTATAGTTTTTTTTAAATAGAAATATTCAAAATAGATAAACATAAGCATCAAGATCAAAATTTGACCAAGAATAACCAGACAATGAAAAACATATGCCAACAATACAGATCATGTTAAACACAAATATGAAAGCAAAAGAAGCCTAAGGCCAGTGGCAACACGAAAGCAAAGAAAGACAAGAACCAGTGACAATAACACAGACATATACCATACTTTTAAGTATTATAAACTTCCAAAAAATGGGTATAAGTTGTGGCAAACAAAAAAAGTATTTCCTAACCACCTAGCTGGTTTCAGCAATACTACTTTAGCCCAATCATCTTTCAGCTCGTCAGGAAGGTTAAAGAAATAAGAGACCAAAGCATTATCCTGCATAATAAGTCGAAAAACTTTATGGTGCTCCATGATGGTAAGTGTTGTGGTCCTTGACAACTCATTATCAAGTTGCATGTGTTTCTCATTTAGAATTTCACATCCAAACTTACTTAAACAAGCAGAAGAATTTTCAATAACAGCAGCAAGAGTTGCGGTTGACTCAGTAAGTGCTTCAACAAGATCTCCAAAGCTTTTATCTTTTCTTTGTTTCTTAGATGTACCAGAACACTCAGTTTGGCTTTGACTCCTCTTGGATGATTTTGAAACAAGCTGAATATCCACATTGTTATCACTTGCATTGTCAACTTTCTTTGAACTAGCATTATCATCAAGTTTGTTGTCTCCTGCTTCATTTTGAAGTTACTCTTCTACATCAGCTGGTGTTTCAGCATGTTGTCTAGTTGCACGATCTTTACCAAAGATTATGGATAGCTCATCATAGTAGGGAGATGACTTCAACTTGAAAGGTGCAACCTCCTTATGACTATGTATATCAACCACAAAATAAATCAATGAGTCTGAAATAAAAATAAAAATAATACTTCTTCAAATTAAAATTCATATGAACCTGAGTATATGCATTCCATACGGGGGTGTTCTACAGTTACTGTCTTCTTCTCTATATCCCATCCAAACCCACTACAATTGGGCCCAGTTAACATGTCATGAACAATCTGAAAATGAGTCTTCAAAGTCTTCATTCCTGATTCAATGTGTGATTTAGCTAGCAAGTCACATCCATGTAGCTTTTCATGCAATTTTTTCTCTAGTTTGTTCAAATGTCCAGGTTTAAAGCTTCCTTCAACCTTGAATCTTCCATCATTGTTAAGCTCCAATAATGACTCAATCAATTTGTTATCCTCTTTTTCAGTCCAGAACCTTTTGTTTTGACCAGGACCTTTAGTTTTCGAGGTATCCATCTTACTAATAAAGAATAAAAAAAAATACAAATAATAGAATTAAACAATACATAAACATAAACATAAACTAAAATATCAATTACACCCAAACAAAATTACCAAAATATCAATTACAACCAAATAAATTTATATCCAACTAATACAATCAAACATAAACATAAACATAAAATAGTAGCAATACAACATTAGATACGCTATCTCCACTCATGTGCCTTGCTAAGTTCATTCTCATATCACTCCACTGATCGGAAGGTTCAACAGTTGTTATTGATTCGTCGGCTTCATCATCATCACTCTCTTCCAAAATTACATTATCCCCATCATAAGACATTTCTCGCCTAATAAAATTGTGTAATAAGCAACAAACCATAATGATTTGATTTTGAATCTTGCCCAACGATTCTTGATCACATCAAAACATCTCTCGATCACATTTCTAGCAGACAAGTGTTTCATATTATAAAATTCTTGTGGGCTATTTGCCTGCCTCTTATTTCTCCATTCATTGAGATGATACCCTTGGCCATGAAAGGGAGCAAGAAATCTCGTGCAATTAGTATACCCGGCATCTACAAGGTAATAGTAACATAGAAATATTGTAAATATATTAAAATATAATTTCCAGGTAGTCTTATTAAATCTCATAAACTTGTAGATGTGCATAACACTTATTAGTAAATATCAAGTCATACCATGTGGAACACGTAAACTGTTTGTCCTACGTATAGTATCACGTAGGACTTTACCATCAACAGCAGAGCCTTCCCATCCAAGCAATACATATATGAATTGCATAACTTGAGAACAAACTCCTCAGACATTTGTCGATTTAAGACCCTTTCGATTTCGATATTTAGGTTTCTCTGATATAGGCACTCTGACCTTAACATGAGTTCCATCTAATGCTCTTAACCAATTCTAAGATACTATAATAAAATGTGTTAGCATTGATATAATGAGATAAGTTTTAACAAAAAATTTACAAAAAAAAAAACCTTAAACCACTTCCATCTCTCATCAGTGGAATTCTTAGGAACAGGCTCAGGTCGTTTTAATAACTCCCCATGTAATCGAATTACATAATGTAAAACATTGTGAAAATATTTACTAACGGTCTCTCCAGATCTCATAAATTGAAATTTAATGACTCTATTCTTAACATGATGGGCTAAGATATGTAAAAACATAGTCATTTGTTCATCTATTTGCAAATATCTAGATGCTCTTAGCCCACCTCTATTCTCAAGCATCGTACATAAATTAGTAAAAGCTAGTGTATTGATTCTCAACTGATCTAGACAAGTACGATCACTCTTCTAAACCAAATCATGCATAATTTGCATATTGACAACTATATCAAGCACATACAAAAGTCTTCTTAAAGATTTGGATTGAATGTCATGTATTGTATTTTTTTCTAATAATAGACAAAAACATCGTACTACATGTAGGGATGGCCCTGAGATTTTCGGGCCCAGATGCGAACTATAGAAAATGAGGCCTTTGATCATCTATGTATGTTTACTCATCTCACATTTTTAACAGCAAAAGTACTAATTAAGCTTACATGTTTTCGTAAAAGAATAAAAAAATTATGAAGTGTATGAATTTAATTACCTTCGAAACAATAATTTCTGAATTTTCGTTTCAAGAGAGTATTTGGTTTTTCTTAGAAATACAAAAAATGATTATTTGTGACCAACAGAGTGTTGCTATGATTAAATTCACCGCCACCATTGATTCAATGTTATTGTTGTAAGAATAATTAATGAGTTTCCATGAGTTGACCTTTAATATATATATATAAAGCTTGCCATCTTGCAAAAATTTGTTTAGAGGCAAGATTTTTTATATCTTTTTTCAGAATATATTTTGCCGATTGACAATCAACTTTCAAAATAAACTTTTGATTAATCAAGTCATCTTGTAATTTTTAAATGGTCAAAACAATGGCTAAAATTTCCTTTTTAACAGTTGAATATTTTTGTTGGGTATCATTCCAGGATCTTGAAACATACCTAACTAAACATTCTCTGTTATCAATGGTTTGTTTCAAAATACCTTGCTGTCTGCTATGAGAGCTATAGGCTGTTGGCCCGTCTGACCAGGTTGTGAGTTAAAACCTAGGATATTTACTATTTATTTTCTTCACCATGTCTGGGAGTAGTTATAGACCTGGGATTGAGCCTGACGATTTGAACAGTTGTACTGGACAATCTGTTGCTAATTTTTAGACTAATTGGGATGACACAGATTTGATTAATTGGCAATTGTCTAATATTCAACAAAGCAGTATTTACAAGAAAAAGCTTTTAGACTTCAGAACCCTTTTGGGTCAAAAGGCCAAAGAAATCAATGTGAAATTCCAAAACAATACTTTTATGACAAATCTTTTAAACAAAAACAGTTTGAACCATTACAACAAAATCGGTTTCAATGACCTACACATTGGAAGTGTTCAAGTAGGCATTAAACCCCTTTCAAAAATTGGTTTAAACAATTCTTTATTAATTGTTTTAAGAGACAAAAGAATTACAAATTATAAAGAATCTATACTGGGTATGGCTGAAACTTCCCTGACATATGGACCTATTTACTTCCAGTGTTATCCAAATTTTACTATAGCCCTAAACATTGACGAACATAAAGAAAAGTGCGTACTCATAGACATCCAGACCCACAATTATCAATTCCTTGAAAAATCCAGTCCTTATAAACTCGTTTATAGAGTCCATTATCGTATACTAACCTTTGGACTTATCCACAGCTACATACCTCCATCTGTACCAGCTGGCCAAACTATATGCTTTAATGCATCTCCCTCAGTAAACGTTCTAGTACCTGTTCCAATCAGATGATAAAATATTAAGTTTCCAGATGATTGGGTCAAAGAAAAAGTTGACCAACCTACCTATAAACCACTTATGAAAAATCTCCATGATTGTGTGACATAACAAGATGGAACCCTTAGAATATCCTTCAGAAGGGGTCTGTCTCTCAGAGATAATGACAGTGACCGTTCCAGATCACTAAATAAATGACTTCCAATCAGCTAGAAATTCATTATCTAGTCTATCCAGACAAAACATAGCCAGATAAATACCCAATTTAGCTCCCAGACAACCCAAACAAATAACTAACCTAGCACCAGGCCCGGTAACTCCAAACCCTCATGCACACTATGATCCAGAAGATAACTCAAGTGAACCGATAGTAAACCTAGTCCACAGAAGAAGAAGGCCTAGGCTCAAAACAAAAAACCCAACACATGTGTCCCATGTCCAAAAAACCCTAGAACAAGTAGCCCAGCCGATACACACTTATGACCAAGGCCAAACCTCACATACTCCCTCACAAGTATTGACAGAGATTGTTGAACCAGAACCCCCGGTCCGGTTCATTAATGTCATTGACGCCAAACCTAGCATCAATTTTGATATGTTGATTACTAATTACTATTCCCCCCAAAATCAACAATTAAGAGAAAAATATGAAAGGAATTACTCTGAAAACAAAAAGAGTCAATTCCGTAAAAGATGGATGGAAAGCATTAAAACTCTTAACCAATAAATACCTCTCTTTGAATGATACACGAAAGGGAAAAACCTTGAACAAAATTGTTCTGTTATTGACCAATCAAAAATTAGAACTTACAAAACTAAGAGGGGAGAAGAAAAACAAATTCATCCTACTCCGAGACACTTCGAAATTGAAATGCCTAACGAAGACCTTGAAGGTGGTACTAACACAGCCTTCTGTACACCTTTTATTCTATTCGACGAAGAACTATCCCCCACTATGGCTTCATCCTCACAACAAATATGAATTGTCATGAGACAAAACAATTATACCAATTTCTTACTAAATTCCGTTGGAGAACAGCTAGAAAAAATTGACGTAAACCTTTCTCAAACCATTGTTTCTCCTACCAAAGAAAGTCCTCATCCACAGGTTTTTGTCCCATATGAGACACATGTCTCCTCTTCCAGAAAGATAAAAGGGGAAATGCTTGTACAAAATACTGAACCCATTTTGTTCCCTGACCATACCGGCATTGAAAAATGCTTTGACAACATCATTGATGAAAGAGAATTGCTTAGAAGCCTAGAAGAAAGACTCAGAGACATAAAAACAGAAATTCATTATCCTGAAGTCCAAACCCTTGACAAAAAAATACAAGAGTCCTCCAGTGATGAAGAAGAAAACCTAGACTTCCAAAATATGATCCATAAAATCGCCACCAATGATAAAGCTGACAGCTACAACCAAACCAGATATTACCAAAATACCAAACCTTATTACCCAAAACCTACTCCCCCTAACCAATTTAATATTGATGGCCTATCAGAATACCAAATTATCACAGTTCTCAAACAAATGCATACCATTGGGTATATATGCATCAAAAAACAGAACATGTCCCATGCCGATGCCGTTACCTCCTTGACTACTGATTTTAAAGGCCAATTATTTGAATGGTGGACTCATACCCTTAGCCTGAGTGCCAGAAGCTCTATTATAAGCCATACCAAACAGTAACCACTACTACACCAACCAGAACCACAGTTGATCCAACCTCTTTCATACCATCCAGCTCGATAGAAACCACTATAACTACATCTGAACTTGATGGGATAAATGTTTTGTGCTACACCATTTTAATGCATTTTGTTGGAAACCCCAACATCAACCAAGGAAAAGATTTTTCAAAACTTCAGAATTTAAAATGCAAAAAACTCAGTGATTTCAAATGGTTTAAAGATATTTTCTTAACCAGAGTTTTACAAAGACTCGACAATGTTAACCCTTATTGGAAAGAAAAATTTATTGTTGGTTTACCAAAACTCTTTTCCAAAAAAGTTAGAGACGAAATGGTAAGACAAATGAGATGGGCTGACTGGTCTCAAATGGACCTAAATGGCTGGACTTATGGTGAAATCATTGCCACCATCAATGTTGTTGCTATGCAACTTTGCAATGATTTTAGACTCAAAAGCCAGTTTAAACAATAAAAATTGACAACCAGAAAAGAGCTAGGATCATGATGTGAAAAATTTGGTTTTGACAAACTTCCTACCTCCAGAAAAAAGAAATTTTCAAAAAGTTTTCAAAAATACAACAAAAACAAATATAGCAAAAGAAGAGCCAGAGGCACTTATAGCTAGAAAAAGGGTTAGGAAGTACCAATGAAAAATGCACATAAATACTCCAAATCTAGAAAGATAAAAAATTACAAAAAGTCAAACAGATGTTTTAAATGCGGCAAAGAAGACCATTATGAAAACAAATGCCCTGACAAAAAAACAAGATTAAAAGACTTGATCTCGATGATGAGATTAAAGACAAAGTTCTTCAAGTTTTGTATGCTGAATCTGGAGCAGAAACTGAATCGTCATCTTCACCAGAAGAGGTCCTAGTAATAGAAGAATCTTCTAATAATTCATTCTCGGATTCATCTTCAGACTTAGAACCAGAAACACAACCCTGTTTTTGCAAAAAAATAAATGTTCTTGATCAATATGATTATTCCCTGATAATCAGCATGATTGACAACATTGAAGATCCCTTGCAAAAAGCAAAGCACATCCGACAATTACAACAAAAAATTGCCAGTGAAGCTACCCCTAGTAGCAGCAACACCCCCTCCACTGACAATAAATCTTTTAAAAATGCCCCTTTTCAGACCCTAGATTTTGAACAAAATGTTTTGACCAAATTCCAAAGCAAATCCAGAAAGGTTTCTATTAATGATTTGCAAAGAGAGGTTCAAAACATTAAAGAAGAAATAAAAATTCTTAAGAAAAATGTTCAAGACCTTCAGATTAAAAATAGTTTGAAAGAACAATTTTCAAAAATACCTACTGATAATTCTCCTGAAAAACAACCTAGTTTCAATAGCTCCGACGAATCTGACAAAGATCAACCTGATCAAAATGACCATGAAGACATTTCCAATTTTGCTCAAATCAATGCCATAAGAGAAGTCAGAATACGAAAGTGGTATGTAGAAATTGACATCAGGATTGCTTCAAATTACAATCTAAGATTCAACGCTTTAGTTGATACTGGGACTGGCTTAAATTGTATAAAAGAAGCACTCGTTCCTACTAAATATTTAGAATCTACTACAGAAACTCTTTATGGTGCTACCAAAATACAATTAGACATCAAATATAAACTCACTAATGCTAGGGTTTGTAATAATGGTGTTTGTTATACAAATGACTTTATTGTTGTTAAAACCCTTTCTCATAATGTGATTCTTGGACTACCATTTCTTTATCTGATTTCTCCCTTCAAAGTTATTGATGAAGGAATTGTTACTGAATACCTAGGAAAAGAGATCATATTCCCTTTTATCTTTCATGTTTTAGCAAAAGATTTAAATGCTTTGAAAGATAAAAACATTTGGGATGAAGCTTCTGACCCTCTTAGCAATTGTATTGCTACTCTTAACCAGAAGCAAACCCAATTGAATTTCTTAAAAGATAACTTAGTTTTCCAAAGACAGTAAGCCAGATTAGAGGATTCCAATCTTCAAGAAAAAATCAACATGTTTAAAGAAAAATTAAAAAAATAATTTTGTTCTTCAATTTCAAATGCTTTCTGGGATAGGAAGAAACACATTGTTACTCTTCCCTATACCAAAGATTTTAATGAAAAAGGAATATCGACCAAAGCTAGACCCATTCAAATGGCTGCTGATTTAATTAAGTATTGCAAAAAGTAAATTCAAGATTTACTTGACAAAAAGCTCATAAGACCTTCAAAATCTCCTTGGAGCTGTCCTGCTTTTTATGTCTAGAAAAATGCAAAGATAGAAAGAGGAGTTCCTAGGCTTGTTATTAACTATAAGTCTTTGAATGATGCTTTGTAATGGATCAGGTATCCAATGCCTAATAAATCTGATTTTATTGAAAAGACTTTAAGACTATCATTTTTTCAAAATTTGACATGAAATCAGGGTTTTGGCAAATTCAAATTGCAGAACATGATCGTTATAAAACGGTCTTTATTGTTCCTTTTGGACAGTATGAATGAAATGTTATGTCATTTGGACTAAAAAATGCTCCTAATGAATTTCAATGCATCATGAACAACATTTTCAACCCTTTTTCAGAATTTTCCATAGTTTTACATTGATGATGTTTTAATATTTTCAAAAGATATTGACCAGCAATGGAAACATTTAGGGATATTTCTCAAAACTATTAAACATCATGGGTTAATTGTTTCAGCCCCTAAAATTACCCTTTTCCAAATCAATATCAGATTTTTGGGTCACAATATCAAAAGAGGAACAATTGTTCCTATTCAAATGTGCTTCGAATTTGCAAACAAATTTCCTGATGAAATAAAGACAAAAAACAATTACAAATATTCTTGGGGTGTTTGAATTATATTTCCAATTTTTACAAAGAACTTAGTATTATTTGTAAACCTCTTTTCCAAAGGTTAAAAACAAACCCTCTTCCATGGACACATGAACATACTAAGGCAGTTCAACATGTTAAGAAATATGTTAAGAAACTCCCTTGTATGTTTATTTGCCACCCTACTGCCCCTAAAACCGTAGAAAATGATGCCTCAGAAATAGGTTTTTGAGGTATTTTGAAACCGACTATTAATAACAGAGAATGTTTAGTTAGGTATGTTTCAGGATCCTGGAATGATACCCAACAGAAATATTCAACGGTTAAAAAAGAAATTCTAGCCATTGTTTTGACCATCAAAAATTACAAGATGACTTGATCAATCAAAAGTTTATTTTGAAAGTTGATTGCCAATAGGCAAAATATATTTTGAAAAAAGATGTAAAAAATCTTGCCTCTAAACAAATTTTTGCAAGATGGCAAGCATTACTATTTGCTTTTGATTTTGACATTGAATATATTAAAGGATCAGAAAATAGTCTTCCAGACTTTCTGACCAGAGAATTTTTACAGGGTGACAAATGAGCAGCACGAACAGAGGTCGTGGTGGTCGAAGCCCTGGTGGCATAGGCTCCACAAGATCTGACTTATCAAAAGACAAGAGCATTGACTTATCACTATCGACTTATCAAACTTCCCCTAAAGGAAGTTATAAAGACAAGTATGTTATTTCTTTAGTTTCTCAGCCCATTTCCCCTCACACATTACCTATATAGTTACCACAATTACCCCCTGCTGGGATTTCATCGAGCAGAAGCCCAAGCCAAAGCCCAGTACATATGACAAATGCTTTTTCCCCTTTAGCTGTAGACAGCAGTTCGTTCAAAACTGTTGCTTCATCCAAAATAAGTCCACATTCGATTAAACAAAAAAAATTAGCAGCCCAAAGTTCCCAGACTAGCCTCCCCAAAGTCAATCAACTTACATACTCCTATATCAATAAACCCTTCTTCGACCGGTTTTTTGCTATAGAAAATCAATTTCTGCATGACCAGTATTTTAGAGAACCTAAAAAACTTGCGGATGATCTTATCCATCCCATGTTTGGAAGGATCCCTGAAGACAATACAAATATATATATATTTTATGAATTCATTCTTGTTGACACAAATTCCATTTTTATCTCAGATATTTTTGACAAAATCAACAAAGAAAAACTAATCTTCAAAAAAATCAAGATTTGTAAAATTATTACTCTAGAACAATGGGGTAGAAAACCTAACGCAAAACGAAATTTTAGTAGGATTTTTCATGTCTCAGACTATATTGATGTATGGACAAAGTTCCTTTATGGCCAAAACCTAGGGAATTCTCTTTCCTGGTTCATTTACTTCGACAAAAATTTTCATATTGACCTACCAATTTGGTTTTTAGAATGGTGGGACAAGTTTGGACCTATCATTGATTTTCTCCCAGCTCAAGTCAAAGAAGGTTATTCCTTCAGGATTTCAAACATTAACAGACAAGACGAATGGGAATTTTTCCCAAACTTATTGCTCTTCTTTGTTCAATTCAACCTGACATGGATACTCATGCTTGAGTACTCCATAAAAGACAAGCTTGTGGGAAATGTAAATGTCCCATACTTTGGTAGACAAGTAAAGATAAAATGGTGGAGTGGAATGAATCTCGCTAACCATGGGAAAGATAGGATTTCCAAATGGTTCGCTGAAAATCCAACCCTCTGCACCAAAACACTAGAGCACCAGACCAATCTAGTTTCCTGATGGCCAAATCCCAAAATCAGACCATAATCGCTGCAGCCAGTACCCCTGAAGAGCTCATGAGAATAGCCGAAGAAATGAAAAACACCATGGCTAACTTGTCTCAAGCTGGTACAAATTCAGATAGAAGTGAAGACAGGGATAAGGATGATGACTCATACAATTATGCATACGACAGTGAGGACCCTACCACCTTCTTCGAGCATGATCCTTGAAACTTATCTCTTCGTGGTGGGAGACAAAAGGAGACAGACAAGTAAGGATAAGATCTTATCTTATCTGGCCTGGCAAGTCAAAAGAAGAATAATAAATATTCTCTATCACACTTTAATAATTTTGATTAATGTAAAGTAGTTGTAGTTCTGAAAAGAAACTATGGTTTTCCAGCTAGGGTTAATTTCTTATGCTATATATATGTAATTGGGACTCTCAAAATTCCCAAGTTCAGTTTTATTCTTAATCTTCTCTGAAAGCTCTGCGTAGCTTCACTATTTTCTCTTCTTCCTACTGTGCAAATTTCTGAACTCATATAAATAAAGTTTGTGACTTATTTCTGTAGATCGTCTTTGCTGTCAGACAATTTTGCTTAGCACTGTAAGTAACTATTCCCTTATATTTTTTAAAAAAATTATGACATCTTTGCTGGAATACTCAAACTTATCTGTAACTAGATTGTTGCTGGCTAGGATAAACTTGTGTCTAACAACGCCACGTACTTGACCAACTATATTCTTTTACGGCATTATTGAACAGTACTTGCTTGTTTATTTCATCTTTGATTCCTTTTATGGTTTTAGAATTACTGTATATTGTCATGTGCTTCTTGTTTTACATTATCTTGCTCCGTTTTGGTATTAAAGCCTTGATCTCGATGATGAGATTAAAGACAAAGTTCTTCAAGTTTTGTATGCTGAATCTGGAGCAGAAACTGAATCGTCATCTTCACCAGAAGAGGTCTTAGTAATAGGAGAATCTTTTGATGATTCATTCTCGGATTCATCTTCAGACTCAGAACCGGAAACACGACCCTGTTTTTGCAAAGAAATAAATATTCTTGATCAATATGATTATTCCCTGATAATCAGCATGATTGACAACATTGAAGATCCCTTGCAAAAAGCAAAGCACATCCGACAATTACAACAAAAAATTGCCAGTAATGCTGCTCCTAGTAGCAGCAACACCCCCTCCACCGACAATAAACCTTTTAAAAATACCCCTTTTCAGACCCCAGATTTTGAGCAAATTTCAAAGCAAATCCAGAAAAGTTTCTATTACTGATTTGCAAAAAGAGGTCCAGAACATTAAAGAAGAAATAAAAATTCTTAAGAAAAACGTTCAAGACCTTCAGATTAAAAATAGTTTGAAAGAACAATTTTCAAAAATACCTCCTGATAATTCTCTTGAAAAACAACCTAGTTTCAATAGCTCCGACGAATCTGATAAAGATCAACCTGATCAAAATGACCATGAAGACATTTCCAATTTTGCCTAAATCAATGCCATAAGAGAAGTTAGAATACAAAAGTGGTATGTAGAAATTGACATCAGGATTGCTTCAAATTACAATCTAAGAGTCAACGCTTTAGTTGATACTGGGGCTGACTTAAATTGTATAAAAGAAGCACTCGTTCCTACTAAATATTTAGAATCTACTACAGAAACTCTCTATGGTGCTAACAAAATACAATTAGATATCAAATATAAACTCACTAATACTAGGGTTTGTAATAATGGTGTTTGTTATACAAATAACTTTATTGTTGTTACAACCCTTTCCCATAATATGATTCTTGGACTACCATTTCTTTATCTGATTTCTCTCTTCAAAGTTATTGCTGGAGGAATTGTTACTGAATACCTAGGAAAAGAGATCATATTCCCTTTTATCTTTCCGGAAGAGGAGGCAGGTGTCTCATATGGGATAAAAACCTGTGGAGGAGGACTTTCGTTGGTAGGAGAAACAATTGTTTGAGAAAGGTTTAGGTTAATTTTTTCTAGTTGTTCTCTTAGGGAATTTAGGAAGAAATTTGTATAATTGTTTTGTTTCATGACAATTCCTATTTGTTGCGAGGATGAAGCCATATTTGGGGATAGTTCTTCGTCGAATAGAATAAAAGGTGTACAGAGGGTTGTGTTAGTATCACCTTCAAGGTCTTCGTTAGGCATTTCAATTTCGAAGTGCCTCGGAGGAGGATGAATTTGTTTTTCTTTTCCCCTCTTAGTTTTGTAAGTTCTATTTTTTTATTGGTCAATAACAAAACAATTTTGTTCAAGGTTTTTCCTGTTCGTGTACCATTCAAAGAAAGGTATTTCTTGGTTAAGAGTTTTAATGCTTTCCATCCATCTTTTACGGAATTGACTCCTTTTATTTTCAGAGTAATTCCTTTCGTATTTTTCTCTTAATTGTTGATTCTGGGGGGAATAGTAATTAGTAATTAACATATCAAAATTGATGCTAGGTTTGGCGTCAATGACATTAATGAACCGGACCGGAGGTTCTGGTTCAACAATCTCTGTCAATACTTGTGAGGGAGTATGTGAGGTTTGGCCATGGTCATAAGTGTGTATCGGCTGGGCTACTAGTTCCGGGGTTTTTTGGACATGGGTCACGTGTTAGGTTTTCTGTTTTGGGCCTAGGTCTTCTTCTTCTGTGGACTAGGTTTACTATCGGTTCACTTGAGTCATCTTCTGGATCATAGTGTGCATGAGGGTTTGGAGTTACCGGGCTTGGTGCTAGGTTAGTTATTTGTTTGGGCTGTCTAGGAGCTAAACTGGGTATTTTCCTGGCTATGTTTTGTCTGGATAGACTAGATAATGAATTTCTATCTGATTGGAAGTCATTTAGTGATCTGGAATAGTCACTGTCATTATCTCTGAGAGACAGACCCCTTCTGAAGGATATTCTAAGGGTTCCATCTTGTTCTATCACACGGTCATGAAGATTTCTCATGGGTGGTTTATAGGTAGGTTGGTCAACTTTTTCTTTGACCCAATAATCTGGAAACTTAATATTTTCCCATCTGACTGGAACAGGTACTAAAACGTTTACTGAGGGAGATGCATTAAAGCATATAGTTTGGCCAGCTGGTACAAATGAAGGTATGTAGCTGGGGATAAGTCCAGAGGTTAGTACACGGTAATGGACTCTATAAACGAGTTTATAGGGACTGGATTTTTCAAGAAATTGATAGTTGTGGGTCTGGATGTCTATGACTATGCACTTTTCTTTGTGTTCGTCAGTGTTTAGGGCTATAGTAAAATTTGGATAACATTGGAAGTAAATAGGTCCATATGTCAGGGAAGTTTCAGCCATACCCAGTATAGATTCTTTATAATTTGTAATTCTTTTGTCTCTTAAAACAATTAATAAAGAATTGTTTAAACCAATTTTTGAAAGGGGTTTAATGCCTACTTGAACACTTCCAATGTGTAGGTCATTGAAACCGATTTTGTTGTAATGGTTCAAACTGTTTTTATTTAAAAGATTTGTCATAAAAGTATTGTTTTGGAATTTCATATTGATTTCTTTGGTCTTTTGACCTAAAAGGGTTCTGAAGTCTAAAAGCTTTTTCTTGTAAATACTGTTTTGTTGAATATTAGGCAATTGCCAATTAATCAAATCTGTGTCATCCCAATTAGTCTCAAATTAGCAACAGATTGTCCAGTACAACTGTTCAAATCGTCAGGCTCAATCCCAGGTTTAGAACTACTCGCTGACATGGTGAAGAAAATAAATAGTAAATATCTTAGGTTTTAACTCACAGCCTGGTCAGACGGGCTAACAACCTATAGCTCTCCTAACAGACGGCAAACACCTTATAGATCTACTGACTTTTGCACCTAGAAATAGTCACTACTATTATCTTCAACAAGCCCTATTAAATTTATTTATAAGTTGGGTTACCATTAATGGGCCTTTTAAAAAAATTATATGTGAATGGTGGATCATTTTAAAGCCATTAATGGACCTATTTTGTTTAATATTTTAAATGAATTTTATTTTACAATCAACATTTAAAAAAAAACTACAATTGGGGGCCCTAGGCGGTTGCCTTAATGGGCTCCCCTAAGGCCGGTCCTGACTACATGCATAACATTCAACAAATGCATGAAGAGAGTCAAAATCTTCTTCTTTCTCAATGTTTGTCTTTGGGATAAGCTTATACGAACCATTGTTCCTACAATTATAAAAGTCAAACGATTAAAATCTAATGAAAATTTAATTAACAATTTCAACTTTAAAAATAATATAAAGTACAATCAACTTTTCTAATTACTAGTTGTAAAATTGTGATAGTTAATTAGTTTCATGTTATTGGAAAAATCTCCCCTAATTATAATCTGTTAATTAAACATGATATAAGGGAGCTTCTATTGGACTTCTATACAAGTTCGAGAAAAAGAAAACCTGAACAAATCATCATATTCAGGTATGATTATATAATATATGTTGTTTTTATCAAGGTCAACCACTCTTGTATCTCGATTAAATGCAGTAGAATATAGTTTCATTTCGTTTCCTCCTTCCTGTAAAATGTTTATTTTGCACTAGGATTTCATCCCCTCCCTCGCAACGTTTTCTCTATTTATAAAGTCTGTCTTAATGCTACGAACATTTATTTAGATTTGAATCTGTATTATGATGTAACCAAATGCCATGAAATTCTAAATAACAGTTTTTCTTCAAAACAACCAATAGATTTAAAATCATAGTTCTCCTTAAGCATTGTCCGGTTTTGTAATTGATTTGTCAGAATATTCAAATTGGGTTATTTAACATCTGTAGATTTCATTTTCCATGATTTTGATAATAATTCACAGATACAAGTGACAACCTAAAAAAAAACTAACCCAATCTACATTGCATCTCAAAGAAAATAATTATACTGTGAAACTAGTAATTAGTATCACAATATAATTAAATTTTATTTATCTTATATATAATTAACTAGTAATTAGAAAAATTAAAAATGAAATCTTAACCACAAAAGGTGGGTTGGTTAGTTAGCATTAGATATTTCTACAACCAACGACCACAAAAATCACAAAAATGGAAAATCTTTACTGCAAATAGAAAAAAAAATAATGCATGTCAGATTCTCAAGTCTCAACTTAACCACTAAAAAATACAAATACATATATCAAATTAAAGCATGTATCTCTGTATAAAAAATGCATCAGTTGTATCAAAGAAAATGTATAGCTGAAAACAGAGAAAAACAAGGAAAAAAGAAACAGAGATGTTTGTTATAGAAATTTCTACCAGAAAATAGCTTCTAGATATGTGAGAAAACTCAGGGCCGGTCCTATAAGTGTTTTTCGGTGGTTGTTTTTTGAAAATGAAAATGAAAATGAAAATGAAAATGAAAATGAAAATGAAAATGAAAACAGTATTTTTGGAAAACATTTTCGAACTCAGAAAACGCGTCTGATAGCATATACTGAAAACTGTATATTGAAAATGAAAACAGTAAAAACGCGTCTGGTAGCTTCACTGGAAACTGAATTCTGAAAATGAAAACAGTAAAAACACGTCTGGTAGAAAAACTAAAACATTCAAAAACTAAAGAACTTTTTTGTAATTTATGACTCTCCCATCTATTTAAAATATCTTCATAAGGTTGTAATATTTATTTCCATACACTTAAATTTGTAATTTATAATTTATTTATTATATATATATGTGGAATAATTATACAAGTGTTTATAATAATATAATAATTTGAATTTATTTATTATTTACGGACCATTCAATCATTTTTAATTGAATTAAAAAAAGATTGTATGATATTTTATTTGTTAGCATTCACAGAAAATAGATAACTATCAATTTCCTTAATCATAGATTACTTTTATATTTCCTTTAAATTCTCATAACATAACATTGACATAATTTAATTATATAAGTTTACAAATAAATTACAGAAGACACCACCTCCTATTACAAAAAATCACCTCCTATTGCGTGAGCAATCTCTCCACATTTTTTTTACAATTTCATCTCTAACATTACTCATTAGTGCTATAAAATAATGATACTGTAGCATATAATGCATACATATCAAATAAATATATTATGAAGGTCCATATGAATATAGAAAGTGAAGAAAGATCAAGATAAATCTTTTAGCTTCCTCGGTCACCAAAAACCAAAGATCCAGCACTCCATAATTACTTCTCATCTATACAAGACATTTACAATAATTGCACTCTCGAAATCTCATTTCAAAATATACTATTAAAAAAATCTCAATTTGAAGGAACAAGCAATGAAAATGTTTCATGGTCAAGCAGACAACATACTTTTCTCATTTATACATGATTATCCCCACTCAATAGTTAACCTGTCCTTTCTGTTATCGTTGGTTATAAATTCGGCACTCTGGTCAGATCCTTTCTCACCTTAAATACACATTGGCATACCCACAATAGTTTGACGATATAGAATTTGTAAGAGTTGAATATACAGGGTCTCGATATTTGCACAAAGCTTAGTTGCCTTGCATATACCTTTTCTACACTTACCATTTTAGAAATAGCTTTTCATGGCACTATAAAAGCTTCACTTACACAAGACACTTATTCAATTTGGATGAAAGGTGAATCACTTATTACTATTATTATCATTTTGAAAATATTTTCTATTTCTTTTATTTTCTGCGACTCTTCTAAACTGAGCTAAACTAAAACCCAAAATTTAAGAAACAATATTTTCACTAAGGTATATTTGGATGCATTTGTATGATTTCAGTATCTCCTAAACAAAACCCATTATTCTTAGTTCTAAAGTAACCCATTTCATCACAATTGAAATTAAGGTATATTCTAAACACCAGAGGAAGGGAAGTTCAAGTTGTATTTTGATTACTAACTTGGAAAACTAAAACAATAACTTAAGAAGTTAAGTTGAAATTGAGTAAGTCTAATTAAGAGTTACGACTATTTTTGAACAACATTGATTAGTCAAACTTTGAATAACTTTGAAGAAACTCCAAGAATACCAAGTCGGTTATGCAAGCAGCCATGGAGAAGACTTAGCTGGATTACATCAAATGGAGCATGTTTGTAGCCAACAAAATGCTAGCCATTAAAGCAATTAATTACCTTAGTTTAACGAACTTATGTAAGCCTATATAATAATATGCTTAGATGTTTTGTACTTTTATGTAAACCTATATAAAGTGTTTTCAATATTCTAATTTACTATCCATCTCACTATAAACTAACAATCACTACACATTTCCACAGTTTAATAAATTGCATAGTACCGATCCATTATCAAATTATAAAAAACAAAACAAGTTATAAAAATAACATGAACAAACACAAGATCAAGAATACCAAGATCAAGATCAAGAGTTTAATTATAATTGGCAGAATATTCTTCCCCGTTGTCTTTTGTAATTACTTCTTTTGAAGACAAGCAGTCTAATATAGTTTTTTTTATATTTGAAACGACAGTATTATTAAAGTCCGAATCAGGTAAAAACCAACAACCAACACCAGCCAAACAAGGCACCGAGCAAACACTACAAGGCACACATAGCCAAAACGAAGCAGCAGAAACACAACAAAGAGGGGGCAAAAACAGAACACCCAGAACCACAACCAAAACAAAGAAAACAGGGCAAACAACAGAAACAAAACCAAGCACAGTAGAACAAAAAACAAAACTTCAAAAATTAATCAATAAAAACACCCCAAACCAGCCTTTCACCACACATACTTTACCCCATCTTAGTCAAACCGTCATCAAAAGAGGAAAAAAAAAGTAAAGCAACCAGACATCATTCACTTCAACACAACATATCCTCACAACCTGCAAAGCCTTTCTTGACATGATTATCGACAATTCTAAAGAATTGGAAGCCCGAGGACATTAGACAGAGCCAATCAATACACAACCAGTAAATAGAAAATGAAAATAAATAGAAACCAAGCACTCCTTAATATCAAACCAGAGCCAAAATAGATCAACAAG
This sequence comes from Dipteronia dyeriana, assembly GCA_032871835.1. NCBI lineage: Eukaryota > Viridiplantae > Streptophyta > Magnoliopsida > Sapindales > Sapindaceae > Dipteronia > Dipteronia dyeriana. The sequence goes on along the minus strand of CM065303.1, from coordinate 46,982,361 downwards.
AGTAATTTACGTAAAAAACCAACTAACCTGAGTGACTGAGAAACTGAATCCCAGAAATTGGCTCAAAGCTTCAGTCTTCCACAACTATTTCCCCCAACAATCACTGCAATTTTTTTTTAAGGAATACTTTAATTAAATTTCAGTTTAAGAAAGACAATTAATTGAAAAATTACTTAAATCTACATACATTCAAGTAAATCAACAATAATTTCGGTTAAGAAAGATAAAAAATTGAAAAATAAAAAATAAAAAAAGAATAAGAACAATATGATCTAAACAAGAGGAAGGGTGCAAAAATGAAGAGCAAGAATAAGAAGAAGGAGAAGGAGATCTGAAGAAGAGCAAGAACACGAAATAGAAAAAGAAGAAGAAAATCTGCAGAAGTAGAACATGTGAGACGACGAAGAAGAAGATAAAGTGCAAAAGAGGAAGATCGACAATCTGAAGAAGAAGTAGAAGAAAAGGAAGAAGAAGAAGGAGAATAAGATCAGACGAAGAAGGAGATCTGCAGACGAAGAAGATCAGACATACCTTCAAGCTTTGAGCTTCGAGCTTCCAGTTGAGAGGAGTGAGGACTGAACTGGTGTTTGATGAAGTCGAGCTATTGTCTTCAATTGAAGAAAGTGTTTTTTATTTTTTATTTTGTTTTTCAAATTGTTTTTGGAATTCAGAAAACAACTTTCAATTTTTTTTAAAAAATTCAATTTTAATACTACTTTTGTTTTTAATTTTTTGAAAACAAAATGAAAAACGGTTAATGAACGCGTTTTCGAAAAATAAAAATGAAAACGGATTGAAAAACGACTGCAAGACGGAGCCTCAGATTCCGATTAGATTTTGGCCTGAAAAAACAGAATCAAGTAGTGATAAAGACTGAAAACGATTGAACATAAACAATCACAAAACTACAAATTTGAAAATAGAACTTGAATAGACAACATAAGATCTGGAAAATACAAAAAGAATAAAAGTAAATAAGTAAGAACTATCATTATAGAAAACATAATTGGAGGAAAGAAATAAAAAGATTGAATATTGCATATATAATTAGTGAATGGAGGAAAGAAATAACAAGAGCAATTAAAGATCGATAATATGAATTTTCAAGTGCAATTTTGCATATATAATCAAAAGAAAAAAGTTGAATAATTCAATCCTTCCTAGTGCCCAACTAAATGGTGGAAAGAAACATATATTATGGTAATTGGAAAATCATCATACCTCAACAAGTGCAACTAAGCTAACACCATGAGCAACCCATCAAAATAATTGAACCCATACAAAACCTAAAGTAAAGAACTAGATAGATCACCTAAGAAATCATAAAATAGATGATATAATCAACAAACCATTTTGAAACCCAAGCCAAACAACGCCAAGTCCTAAATCGAAATCTCATTTTCTTGTCACTTTTTCGAGAAAAGAAGGAGATGAAGAGAACGAAAAGATAGAGATTAAAAAAAACCTAGAATCAAGAAGAGGATGGTCGAGATGGAAAGATCTGATCTTTCGTGAATGGAGTATGAAGCAAATTCTCATAGAAAAGTTATATATCGATTTTAGGGTAGAATGTTATTTTTGGAATAGAAAATGTATCAATGAAATGGAATTGACATTCCATTGATTTTTGGATGGAAAATCTATTCCACTAAAATGGTAAAATCCCCTTTCTAATGGAATATTCATTCCATTATATTTTATCCGACTAAACAAATGAAATGAATTTGCTTCTATTATAACACTACCTTAAGTTTTATCGCTAAGCCACATTTAAAGACGGTAAATCCAGTGATAAATCTTGAAATGTTTACGAACTAAAAAAAACCCACAAAAATTTGAAACTAAAAAAGGGAGCGAAATTAGAGCTTCCAAATTTTGAATTAATTAAGTTAATCAAACGTTGACCAGACTCCTCCTAATCTCTCAAATCGCTAATGTCTTATCACTAAACACAAAAAAATAAAGAGTGGGACCCAGTACCAAAAATCCATACCAATAAAACAGTGCCACCTCTCTCAGCTTCCTAAATCTGAAAAACACCAAAAAAAAAAAGTAAAAATAAAAATAGCGCTCTCGTATCTCTCTTCAATTTTATTGATTTCTCTGTTCCACTCTCCATTAAAATCAATCAAATTACACGCTTTCGAACCCGGTTCGCTCGATCTCTGGCTCTCTCTCACTTTCGACTCAAAAGTTCGAAGCTTTTTATTTTCAACGACGTCGTCGCGGCACTGTTCTTTATCTAGGGTTTTGAGCTCGTTTGAAGCTCAGATTTCTGTTTGAGGAGAGATTCGATTTTGAAGCTCTACACCGAGTGGAAAGTTGGGTGGATTTCATGAGAATGGAGCTGCTTCGTTTAATTTCCAGGCTTCGTGGGTTCCAGGAAGTTGGTTCCTGAGTGAAGGACTGAATTAGGGTTCCTTTTTTCTGCTACTTAGGGTTCCACGAAGTTTAATTTTGTTAATTGTTGGACAGAAGTGGAAATTTAGGGGTTTGGGTAGTCAAATTCACTGCACAGGAAGTTAGGATTTTCATTAGTGAAATTTGTAGATTTATTCATTTTCAAGTTTTTTTTCCCTTTTTTGTGTATTAGTAGTAATTTACTAAATTTAGATTTTTGTATTGAAAATTTGGGGCTTTTGTGTGTTTTTTTATCTGGGATTTGTGATTTGTGGGGTAGTTTATAAATTTCTTGAAGGTGGAATTTTGGTGTATGAAAGCTAGGGTTTTGTGTGTTAGTTATTGGTGAGAAATGTTTTATTCACAATTTATATTAGCTAAGAAAGGGCCTTTGGGGACTATATGGATAGCTGCCCATTTGGAGAGGAAGCTCCGCAAGAACCAGGTGGCTGATACAGATATTGGTGTCTCTGTAGGTTAGTACTCTTTTATTTACTGCTCTATGTACTTTGATTTTAATTTATTTACTGCTTTATGTAGTTTGATTTTAATTAAGTCAATATTGTCTCAATAATGCTAAATTGTTGATTTTGGATCTATCATGAGTTCCCAGCAGTTATATATTTTACTTTAGTTTTCTATAAAGAAAGAAAACTTAAAATTAATATATGTTAAAATAATCTTATTATTAAATTCCATGTAGTATTTGCTCAACTGTTTTACATTTGCATGGTTATTTTTCCCCCATTTTTTATGGTGACTCCCAATATTCAATTATTAATGAAATTTAGATATAAGATTGTAATGTCTTGGAATAACATTGTTATTATTTTACTCATTTATCTTCCATTTTTGGGTGATTGTTACATTTGAGAATCTTCTTCCATTATCTAAGACTAGAAAATTATATCCTGTCTCACATTTTCGTTTCAATGTCTATTCTGCTTCTTTTATTTACTTCTGTCATCGAACTCTTCTCTAACCTCATCTAACTTGTATTTTTATTTGATTTGAGCAGACTCAATTCTGTTTCCGGATGTGCCAATTGCACTTCGGTTGTCCAGTCATCTTCTGCTTGGTGTGGTGAGGATATATTCTAGAAAGGTGAATTACCTTTTTGATGATTGCAGTGAGGCTCTGCTGAAGATAAAGCAAGCTTTTCGCTCCACTGCAGTTGATTTACCACCGGAAGAATCGACTGCACCATACCACTCTATTACCTTGCCCGAGACTTTTGATCTTGATGATTTTGAACTGCCTGACAATGATATTTTTCAGGGGTTAGTTCCAAAATGTTCCATTTCTGTTTATTTAACAATGTAAGAGTCTGTTGTATATAAGTAGTATTCACGCCCATGAGGCACAAGTTTTTCTACATTGGGGCTGACCATGCAGAGTTACCGGAGCCGTGATTGAACTAGTCCAGTTTAGATACTTTTGTTTATATGTCATACTGTTTGTGGAACCATTACTTGTGGTAGCCTTTTCTGGATATTTGACAGATGCATTAACCAATAAGAAAGCATTAAGAGGTCTTGTCACCTGATCAGATTGATAATGTAACTTGGAAAACATAATCTGGCATGTTAATAAATCATATATTGATATGAAAATCATGTTAACATGCCTTGTATAATATTGTTTCTTCTCTTTATTAATGTTTCCTATATTTGCAGTAACTATGTTGATCATCATATCAGTTCAAGGGAGCAAATCACCCTCCAAGATTCCATGGATGGTGTGGTGTACTCCACATCGCAGTTTGGATTGGATGGTGAGTACTTCTGCTGGTCATTGTCTATTACTCCAAAGTGCAACTTGGGTTGGGGACCATGGATGCTTACCTATGTCTGAGTTTACATTTATAATATTTTAATTTTTGGTTTGTTTTCAGAGAGGTTTGGTGATGGTGATGCTTCTCAAATCGGTTTGGACCTTGATGAGGTAATTGTTTTGTGCACTTCCTGTAAGCTGTAATATTGAAAATCTGCTTCAAAATAGGATTGGTAATAGATTGTTTGGTCATTTTGGTTTAATTGATAAATATATCCCTTGTCATGATAAAATGATAAACGGCTGTTTTATATTATCCAAAAACATTAACAGCCATTTAAGTTGCATGTTATTCTTTAAGCTTAATCGTTCTCTATTTTCTTTGCATTCTCTATTTCCTTGTCTATGAAAGACATTCTGAGTTGGAGTATTTTGCCCGGTTTACTTGTGATGTATTATAGTTATAAATTTTTAGGTCAGCCTTCTTCCCCCCTCCTGAATATGAAAAAATAAAAATAAAAATCCTGGTGCTCTTCCTTATTCTCCAAAAATACCATATAAAATATTTTAGTGAAACGTTTTCTGAGAGTAAATTTCAGTGTTTAATTTCCTTGTTTTGTATATGTTGGTCATTAGTTCTTTATTAATTCTTTCTTCTTTGTTTAATCACCAACAGGAACTGTTATTGAACAAGGTTACCGCCGCTGGCCATGACGGAGTTTCAGAGTAAGATCTTTATATCTGTGGAATCACTATGACTCCTCTATCGTTATTCTTTTGTTTGCATAAACCTGATTTTCTAATTAAATGGAATCGGCTATTTATATTTATGGTATGAATTATGATCATTTGATTCTGGCAATGATTTGTTTTCTATACGTGTGTGTTTTTACCATTTTTTTCTTTTATTCAAATATTGATGGTGTACAGCGGTTGAAACTTTGCATGTGGTTGTGTACGGCAGTATGCTGTACCTTTTTACGTAAAGTCTACTATAATTGCTAAGTACTTGAACATTAAAGCAGTAAGAGAAATTTTAGAACTTCTTTTTTCCTTTTTATTGATTTTTTTACCATTTGGGATGCCACTCTTTGCTCAGTCACATGAAGGGATGTTATTATAGGTTACGCCAGCTTTAAGAACACCCCACCTTGATTAACGTTTCCTTCCAAACACTCCTTAATAAGGATGTGACAGTAAGATGTACTGGTTTATCCAGTGTTCGAAAAATCGGAATAGGCGACCCCAGCCGCTGTGATTTAGGCCAAATTGGCCTTCCTTGGCAGGCGGGAGCCTAGTAGCCGACTAGACGGCCTAGGCTGAGTCAAAGTCATTGACTCTGTCGTTGACTCTGCCTAGTTTTTTTTAAAAAAAAACCCTAATGAGCAAAACGTTGCCATTTTGCGGTCCCAAAACAGTGTCTTTTTGGTTTCAGTTAATGAAGCCCAACATGCTGCCGTTTTGGGCTTCATTAACTGAAACCTAAAACAGCCCCCTCTGCCCCCTCTCCATTGTGTGCATGTCTCGACCAAACAGCCAAAACAGTAGCAGTCCTGCTCCAGTCTCCACCGGTCTCCACCGGTCCTCTCGTTCTCTTGCTGCCAGACCCCTAAACCCTGAACTCTTGCGAGGAATGCAACAATTGAAGAGAAAATTCAGCCCCCTAAACCCTAAACTCTTTCAAGAAATGCAACAATTGAAGAGAAAATTCATCCCCCTCAGTCCCCTCTCCATCATGTGCATGACTCGACCAAACAGCCAAAACAGTAGTTGCCCCACTCCAGTCTCCATCTGTCCACTCGTCCTCTCTTCGCCAGCCCTCCTTTGCTAGCCCGTTGTCTGGCCGTTGTCACTGACCGCTCCAGCAGCTGCCTTCTAGGGTTTCTATTTTTTAGTTGTTTTAGGGTTTGTATTTGGCCTGCCGTGGCTCCGCCTAGGCTCAAGGCGCTGGGTCACCCCCGACAAGCGCCTAGTGCCTACTAGAACAGTGGGTTTATCAAATTTGTTTTTTGTTAATGACATTCATACTCATAAATAAAGACCCATTACTTAATTTCCTGCTGTCGACGTGGGTGGTTTAGATGCTGGTTTATTCATAAAATCACTTAAAAACATTTATTTTCTGATCTACCTTTTTCTCTAATTGCAGTGGTGATGGTGATCCTCAGGGATCTGACAAACCGATGACACCTTGGGATCAGGATGATACAAATGAGCAGATAAATGACACTCCAGAAGCCATGGCAGTGGATGACAGTGCAAATCAGGTTAATTTTAATATTTGAAGTATATATGTCTCAAATTGTTTCTTTTGTTCAAATAATTCTTATTTACTTGGTTATTATGGGATGATTTATGTGTTAATTGTGGTAACCTATTTTGACTGTCATCCTGGTGAACAGCTTGAAAGACTTGATATGAATGCTGGATTTGCTGAGTATGCTGAGGCACCATCTACTCCTGGATTGGTGGAACAGCCAAATTTGTCCAATGCTCAGGAGGCTTTGGTTTCTGATGATCATTTGGAATCAGAAGATCACAATTCAAATGAATTGGTGGCTGCAGAGATCACAAAAGCTGCTTTAAGTAAGTCGGATTTACAGCATGGGGATAACAGTACAATAGATTCAAATCATGATACTGTTCAGTGCAATCTTCCAGAGGAGAATGGCTACCGTGAAGACTCAATTAAACCCATGCCTTTGGTATCAGATTTTTCAGAAGGGGCCCTTGGTGCACCGGAGGGTTCAGAAAGAATGGAAAGCATACGCAATGTTAGTATGCCCTCTGTAGAATCTCAAGGAGTTAGGTTGTACGAAACTGCTGTTTCGCCAAGTTGCTCTCAAGCCACCTCTGATGCAGATGACCCTAATCATAAAACTGATCCAGGCACCAATGTGCCTGTATCAGAAGGCTATTTGATGGATGATCAAGCATCCATAGAGACCAAAATTCACAATGATCAAATTGTTGATAATGAAGGAGAATCAGGCTCAGGTGGTGCCTTTGTTGTTGATGAAGGTCAGGCTCATCAGGAACATGAGGATCCTGAAACTTTGAGCAACAAGGTTGTTCAGATAGAAATGCTATCTTTTGATACAAATGGGCTAAAGCCATGCAGCTCCCATCTGGGTCAGTCTGATGTGTCATCTCCTGGACATAAAAATTCAATGACTCCCAACTTCCAGTCTGAAGAAGTTGAACCGTACTCATTCGAGACATCCAAAAGGACTGGGGCTTCCATTGAGGTGCAAGGTTTGTATGGCTAGCTATATGCATATAATTTATGTTACTCACTGGCATTAAGTTAAATTTTCCTGATTACATGTTTGCATTTTTATAGGGGAAGTGTGTCAAGTGACCGATGTTATGCAATCAGAGGAAAATCAGATATCGTGGCCTCCTCCTTATGGAGAAATTCATGCTGATAGCAGTCGATTGGATAACGCAATTTCTGGTGATAATCAGCTACAAAATTTAAATGATTCCATGAGTTCTGAGCTACCTGCGCCGGAAAAGTTACTATCTGTTCCAGAGGGTTTTCTTGATAAACCAAATGATTTGCTAGTGGAGTCTACACCAGCAAAAGAAGTAGCAGAGAGTGGAGGAGTTGGTGCTGGAAACAAACTAACTTCTGGGAAAAAACGTAGTTATACAGAAAGTACATTAACCATGGAGAGTTTAAACTCATCTGAATCCTTTGGGGTGACCAGATTTAAGAGAACTTCAGAATCCATCCCGGATGATGATGATTTGTTGTCATCCATTTTAGGTATTGATTTTTTTTTCTTAGTGATTATGAGAATTTGTGTTGTGTTATGAACTTCTAATATGGTCAGTTGTTAATGAGCCATTTTCTCCTCGAAGTTTGTAGAGTACTAGTTGGCTTTTGGAAGTTATGCTTCTGTTATAGCATGTTTTTGACTGAATTAAATTTATTGTTGCTTCAGTTGGAAGAAGATCTTCAGTTCTGAAAATGAAACCCACTCCACCTGCACCTGAAGTAGCATCTAGAAAGCGTACACGTTCTGCACCACAGACTAGTGCCTTGAAGAGAAAGGTGCTTATGGATGACTCCATGGTCTTGCACGGCGAGTAAGTTCTAGTTTCCATCTTTGTTAGTGTACACTCTCAGGCTTATTGACTGACCATCTTTGTTTGTGTTTTACTCAGTAACCAAAATACATTAAGGAATGTTTTCAATTCGAACTTTATATGTTTCATTCAATACAAGAATGTTAGAGTTTATCTTGTTCAAATAAATTTTTAACTTCGCTGGACCTTTCTCTTATGATAAGACTGATGTGTTTACTTGCTTTGTCTTTCAAAGTATAATACGGCAACAGTTGACAAGTACTGAGGACATACGTCGCATACGAAAAAAAGCTCCATGCACTTGCCCCGAAATTTTGATGATTCGGATACAGTTCCTGGAGGACGAGATTTTTAGCGAACCCAAATTGACCGGTGAGTTATAACAATAACGATTCAGTAGGTCTTGCTTGACTGTTTTAATTATTAATTTTGATTGAAAATGATTATGTTCTTTATGCGTAATATTGAACCTCTCTCTCCTTTTATTTTTTGAGTGGGGATTTTTAGAGTGATAGCTTAGCTTGTGAAAATCTGCTGATACGCATCATCCTTTAAAATGGAAAAATTGACGGTGAAGACTTTTTTTGGTGTTTACATTTTTTTACCGTTTACTTTTGAAACCATAACTGCATCCTCATCTTGCAAGCTGCCTGGTAGCTTTTGACACGGTTTCCTTTGCCCATGATCCAATGACTATTGTGAGCCTCTCCTGAAATATGACAGCTAATTCTGGTGATACTGCTTTTTTGAGGCATAATTAACTTAAAGAAGTCCTTATAGTGCAATATGTTAGTTTGTATATTTGAATCTTTGTTGTGATCTTATTGTTGGTCTTGATGCAATAACCAAGGAAATTTTAACAAGTACCTTGAAATTTTCTAAGTTAGTTTGGTGCATCTTTCAGGTATGTCGGCAGAACTGATGAGTTTGCATTGTGCACCGCATGATCTGAGCAAAATAAGGGTTTCTGAAAATGATGAAAGTCATGGTTCCTCTGAAGTACATATAAATGAAGTCTCTGCTAGGCTTGTTAGTGAAGGTGGAATGGAGGGGAGCAGTGATGCTGTGGTTCTCAGAAATGATGTTGAAGTACAACCTGCTGACACTACCATTCAGATTGAAAGCCAGCAAGGTGGTGACCACCAGTTAGGCTCTCATGATCTTGATGCTCATGGGCATAATGCCATCACTGATATGAATGACCTTAAGACAATGCAATGTGATCCTTTGGCTGAGATAACTGAAATGGACATTGATAGAGGACATATTGATGTTGACAATGCTGCCAATTGTTTTACGGCTCAAGGCATGCCAACTGATGAGAAAACCAATTCTGCAGATGTCTTTCTGCAGATTGATGCTTCTTGCTTGTCACCTGAGCAGAAGGTCGATGCTCAACCTGTTGAAGAGAATGCATCCATACTGGATGTAATCAATAGTAAAGGAGTTGATGCTACTCAAGTTGCAGATCAAAATGCTGATGATGTTGTTGCAGTTGAAACTGAAACGAAAGAGAGGGATGAGCTTCCATCGCAGGAAGGCAAAGTTGGCATATCTCTTGAAAACAGAGCTGATATTCTGACAGATTGTACTGCATCTCTAGAAAATGATGTATGCAATAACCTGGCTTCAGTAAATGATGATCCTAGTAAATTAGGGGTTGTCAATGAGGATGGAGACCTGGTTGCAGACTTTGCTTCTGATGGGAAGGATTTAGTCTCTAACCATATGAGTGGTGAAGAAGCTTTAATAAATTCGGTAGAACATGATGCAGATTTAAAAAATTCTGGATTGGAAACGGGAGAAAATTCAATCTTTGAAGAAGTTGATTTACTGAATGTGATGGATGTAGAAATCACTGCCCTTGACCATCGTGCTGTAGAAGATCATGGTGTAAGTTGTTCATCTATCTTTCTGTTTGGATTCTTGAGAATTGTGCTTTTTTTTAGTTTTTATTACCATTTTTGTACAATACATACTCCCTTGTTTTATATTTGTTCTTCGTATTCTTATGGTTTTGCATAATTACAGAAGGACGATATAACTTAGGTACACAAAATGCATCTAGTCAAATGCTTACCCATGTTCTTGTGTCTCGATTTATTACTGTTGTGTTCTGTTCTTTTGCTGTTGGACATATGATCCATTTTATGTGTCTTAAACTTGCAGTGACTATCACCAATGCATGCTATTATAATACTGCTAAATACATGGAACTGCAATGCACATTTCGATCCTTGCATCACTCAAGCCATTAGGCAATTACCTATCAAATGCATTTGAGATAAACACATATATGATGATTTGATTTGGCACTCATGTCACCTGGTGTATATTTGTCGGGTACAAGCCAAGTTCCAGAATGTTCCACTTTTCTTTTCATTGATGTAAAAGATTAGTTTGGCAATAATAATTGCTATCATCAATGAATGCTATTATAATACTGCTAAATACATGGAAATGCAATGCACATTTTGATCCTTGCATCACGTATGCCATTGGGCAATTACCTAACAAATGCATTTGAGATAAACACATATATGATGATTTGATTTGGCATTCATGTCACCTGGTGTATATTTGTCGGATACAAGCCAAGTTCCAGAATGTTCCACTTTTCTTTTCATTGATGTAAAAGATTGGTTTGGCAATAATAATTGCTACTTTAATTAAGTCTTATTTACAATTTTGAGGCATTCCCTAATTACCTTTGGGTTAATGATACAGGAATTTGAAGGTTTTGGAATGGGGAATGATACAGGTTTACATCTCTTCTTTTTGCTCTGTTTGTGATTGTTATTTTCAAATTTTGATGTCTCCTAAATGTTTTACTTCCTCATGAGAAGTTTGGGAAATAAATTCTCGAAATTTAGGCTGAATTAAGAGATGTGTTATTGGATTACTTGAATTATTTAGTGAGTCTGAGATAGATGTAGGCAACCACTGTGTTGGTGTATATCTGAATCATAGTGAGCAGGTATATTTTCAGGGTTTTTATTCAGTATTTGTACCTGGGAAACTTTGCTTATAGGGATAGGAAATACAAACAAATTTCTCATAAGCCATTCCCGTGTGGTGATGTTGAAAATGTGTAGGGATACTTAAAAGTGGAGTTTCTTTTTGAACAGAAAATTCTTCTTCTGCTGTATGTACGTGGTCCATATTCTGTGGGTTAACCTTTATCATTTCATTTTTTCCAGACTTTTTGAACGTTGATGATGACGAAATAGCTGAAGATTATGATGATGGCATGGAGCATACCGAAGACGCTCGCCTTCTTGAGAATAGTGGATGGTCTTCTCGGACCAGGTGCGTATGCTTTATGTGTTTTGTTGGTTGGTTTGTTTTCCCCTGCTCAAAGTATTATTATGACAAAAGAGTGTTTCCTGTTTTCCCCTCTCTAACCTCCCTTGCCTTTTTGGTGTCAAGAAGTTTGAAGTTTAGTTTGTGGAGTAATAAAACTATAAGTAAATAAGTAGCTTTTGTATGTTCTTACAGTCATTTACTTTTTGCGTATAGGGCTGTTGCCAAGTACCTTCAAACTTTATTCAATAGGGAAGCTACAAATGGAAGAAAAGTGCTTGCCATGGACCATCTATTAGCTGGTAAAACTCGTAAAGAAGCATCAAGAATGTTCTTCGAAACGCTGGTATGAATGGTTTTCTGAAATCGTTGGTTATGCTTCTTCTGAAAACAAGAAAATAATCCTGTTTGTTTTATGTTTATAATGAAAATTTGGGCAATTTTGATTTCCAGGTACTGAAATCAAAGGATTACATCCATGTAGAACAGGCAAGACCCATGGATAATATTAATATAATGTCTAGTGCAAAGCTGATGAAATCAGAGTTCTGATCCGGGCAGATACTTTTGGAAAGATTATGTAGTTTTAGTTTGGCCGACTGACCGGTGATGATCACAATTGATCGGGAGTTGGGATTTTTTATTCGTCTAAATTATGTTCTTTTTAATTTAGTTGATGTAATTGGTAGGCTTTAACAGCAAGGTGAGGCAGTACATTGTGATAATGTTGATTGTAGCATAAAAACAAAATGTTGTACCGGATCATATAATGATTATATGTATATATTTTGTATAATAATATTATTTACCACCATCATTTGCAATTGATGATTTACTTAATTTGTTTGATTGCATGAAAATCAAAGTAATTTATGCTTTAATTCTTATTTTGGCACCGGTGAAATAGTTTTTTGGTAATGTTGGTTAAATAGAAGAAATACTCTTTTTCAATGCAACTTATGTATGACAACAAAATATTGTATGATAAAAGCAAGATAGCTATTTTTCTCAACTCCTAGATTCCATTAGAATTGGGCACAATTTACTTGAATCATTGAAAGTGAGTGTAAAATGTGCAATGATCATTGATCAGACTGACAAAATACTATCTTTATCAATACAATTTATATTTCTGACAACAAAATAGTGTAATGATGTGTAAGAAAACTGTTTTTCTTGATTCTTTGATTCCATTATAACTTGACAGAATATAGTTGATCTTAAAATATAGGATGATGAGTGATATTTATACTCCTTACAAACTATATATACACTTTTCTTTTAATCATAATCTATTAAAAATTAAAAAAAATCTTTAATTTGTAATTGTAACCCCATTTAATAGTAAAAATACATTTTCTGTTATAAATTAAATTGAAATAGAAGATAAACCAAATATATATTAATAATATATAAAATAATAAATAAACAAAAGAAAGAAAGAAAGCAAGAGAGAGAGGGCGAGATATCAGTGTGTATATATATATATATACCTTTTTGTATTGATTTCTAGTGTCTTTTAATATTACAATAGAATAAGCCTTTTATAGGCAAGTGAATATGGGGATTATATTGTAATTTAATATGTAAGCATAGTTGTCTTCCATGTATGGCAGACTGGCAGTGTCATTTACAGATAGACATGTGTACTGTAAGTGTATAACGAGAATCACTCCACTTGGGTATATTTGTAGAAAGGGACAGTTACAACGCTCCCTCTTGGATTTCCACTAATTGTATTTTAATATTGTCAAGAAAAATCTATTGGGATAAAAACCTTAGTAAAATATATTCAATGATCTTCTGGATCGAGTTATATTGAACGTGTTCAAAACTGTCCATTAAAATCTTTCCGGTAAAACACAATGTGACAAAATCCGGTAAAGGAAAAAGAGTACAGTATATCCATTCAATTTTTGCTCCCCTTGATTGAGTGCTCCCCCTGAACAAAATTTTAATATCAATAATGTAATTTACAGAGCCGATGCATGCCAATTCCATATACCAGTTTATCAAAAGTTGATGTAAGCAATGCCTTGGTAAACAAATCTGTAAGATTATCTGTAGACCGAATTTGTTTAACATTGATCTGTTGGTTCTGTTGAAGTTCATGAGTATAGAAGAATTTAGGATAAATATGTTTGATTCTATCTCCTTTTATATATCCTCCTCTAACTTGAGCAATACAAGCCGCATTATCTTCAAATATCGGTGTCGACATTTCTGTAGATAATGAGAATCCACATGTCTTTTGAATATGATGAATAACTGATCTTAGCCAAACACATTCTCGACTTGATTCATGAAGTGCAAGGATCTCCGAATGATTAGAGGATGTAGCAACAATAGTTTGCTTTGTGGAGCGTCAGGAGATTGCTGTGCCATTATATGTAAAAACATATCCCATTTCTGAACGAGCTTTATAGGGATCAGACAAATATCCGGCATCAACATAACCAAGTAAACCTGAAAAGTTGTTAGATTTTGAATAAAATAATCCTAAATCTTTCGTTCCATGAAGGTAACGGAAAAGATGTTTAATCCCATTTCAATGCCTTCGAGTTGTTGCTGAACTAAATCTAGCAAGTAAATTTACTGAAAATGCAATATCTGGTCTAGTACATTGAGCCAGATATAACAAAGCACCAATTGCATTAAAATATGGTACTTCAGGACCAAGTATCTTTTCACCATCTTCAAGTGGTCGAAATTGATATTTCTTAGGATCAAGAGTTCTAACAACTATAGGAGTACTCAATGGATGAACATTATCCATATAGAATATTTTCAGAATCTTTTCAATGTATGTAGATTGATGGATAAGTATTCCATTTGATTTATGTTCAATCTCTAGAACGAGACAATATTTTGTTTTCCCCAGGTCTTTCATTTCAAATTACTTTTTCAAATATTCAGCAGTTTTCAGGAGCTCTTCTGGAGTTCCAATTAAATTCATATCATCAACATAAACTGTTATGATAGCAAATCCAGATTCTGATTTTTTTATGAAGACACATGGGCATATAAGATTATTAATATATCCTTCTTTAATCAGATATTCACTGAGGCGGTTATACCACATGTGCCTAGATTGCTTTAATCCATACAAAGATCTTTGTAATTTAATTGAGTATAAATCGCGAGGTCTCGAGTTGTTTGCTTCTGGCATTCTAAATCTTTCAGGGATTTTTATATAAATATCTGAATCGAGTGAGCCATATGGATAGGCAGTTACTACGTCCATAAGACACATTTCAAGTTTTTCTAAGAAAACCAAACTTATTAGAAAATGAAACGTAATTGTATCCATCACTGGTGAATATGTCTCATCAAAATCAATGCCTGGTCTCTGTGAGAAACCTTGTGCTATGAGTCGTGCCTTATATCGCACAACCTCATTTTTCTCATTACGTTTTCTTACAAAGACCCATTTGTATCCAACAGGTTTGATGTCTTCAAGCGTTTGGATTATTGATCCAAATACTTTACTTTTGACTAATGAATTCAATTCAGTTTGAATTACTTCTTTCCATTTAGGCCAATCAGACATTTGCCTACAATTATCAACACTATAAGGCTCATAATCATCATTTATAATTTCAGTGGCCACTGTATATGAAAATATATCATCGATGATTGTTTCCTCACGATTCCACATTTTTCTTGTATAATTTATAGATTTTTTCTCATTTCTATGTTCTTGAATCTCTTCAGGGATTCCTTCCCCTATAGGGGTTTCTATCACTTTAGCGATTTGCATTCTTTCAGGGACATCTAACTCTTGTGGAGTCAATTTTAAGAAAGTGGATTTATTTATAATCTCAGGAACATGATCCTGGTAATTTCTTTTCCTTTTCCGAGGAACAATATCTTTCGAACCGAGTGGCCTACCACGCTTCTAGCGTGCAGTAGATGATTCTTTTACTATCATTTATTTAGATCATTCTTCTGGAACAATCACCCGCGCTGGTACATTAACAGTTAGGATGTATGATTTTGTTTAACCCTAGTAGCATCGGTAAATGCATCTGGTAATTGATTTGCTATTGTTTGAAGATGGACTATTTTATGGACTTCATTCTCACATTGAGATGTGTATAGGTCAATATGAATTAGACTAAGGACTTTCCAAGAAAGTTCACGCTTCTCTTCAGGAAAAGTTTTTCCTAATGATAGAAAATTTCCCTCATCAAAATGACAATCAACAAATCGTGAAGTAAAAAGATCACCAATTAAAGGTTCCAGATATCTAATAATTGATGGTGAATCTAGACCCACATATATTTCGGGGTCCCATTTTAGTTCTATTTGTAGGTACAATTGGGATATATACTGCACAATCAAAAGTACGCAGATGAGAAATATCTGGTTGATGGCCAAATACAAGTTGTACTGGTGAATATTGATGATAAGCAGTGGGATGAAGTCGAATTAATGTAGCAGCATGTAAAATAGCATGTCCCCAAACAGAAATTGGTAATTGTGTTCGCAATAATAAAGTTCTTACAATTACCTGGAGACGCTTGATAATCGACTCTGCTAATCCATTCTGAGTATGAACATGTGGAACTGGATGTTCAACATCAATCCCAACGGATGTACAATTTCATCAAATGTCTTGGAAGTAAATTCACCAGCATTATCAATACGTATTGACTTAATCGGATCATCGGGAAAATGTGTCCGAAGCCTGATAATATGTGTAAGTAATCTTGCAAAAGCAACATTACGTGTTGATAATAACAAACGCGTGACCATATGATGGATGCATCAATTAAGACCATAAAATATCGGAACGGTCCACTTGGTGGATGAATAGGTCCACATATGTCCCATTGAATTCTTTGTAGGAATGATGGGGATTCAAAATCAACCTTGGATTGAGATGATTTTATTACTAATTTCCCTTGTGAACATGCAGTACATAACTTTTCATGGGATAAAAGAATCTTCTGGTTCTTTAATGGATGCCTATGAGAATTTTCAATGATTCTTCACATCATTGTGGATCCTGGGTGACCAAGACGGTCATGCTAGAGCATAAATATTTTTGGGCCTGAGAATTTCTTGTTCATAACTGTATAAACTTCTACACCTCTTATAAGAGTGTAATATAACCCAGATGATAAAGCACGTAGCTTTTCCAGAATGAGTTTCTGGCCTAAATTATGGGAAGTAATGCACAGATATTCGATATTCTCATCATTTATGGTTTCTATGTGAAATCCATTACACCGTATATCCTTAAAACTTAGTAGATTTCTTCTGTATCTACTTGAATATAAAGCATCATCGATACATATTTTAGTATTGTTTCCTAACAATATCATGTCTCTACCGGAGCCTTCTATCAGATCTGCTGGACCTGATATTGTATTAACATTTGCCTTAAACAAAGTTAAATTCAAAAAGTATTTCTGATTCCATAAAATTGTATGTGTCGTTGCACTGTCCGCTCGACATATATCTCCTGTACCTTGCTTTTCAATAATTCTCAATTTATCGTTTATAGACATATTTGTTGTGCTTCACAAAGAAAAAATAAAATACATATTAGATGGAGTGATAAAAAATATATATTATATAAAGAATATTTACAGAAGCATTTCACATGATACCAAAAATATTACAAATAGTACTTAATTGGTATGGATATTTCCATCACCAATTGAAGTGGTCACATTGTCATTTGGATAATTTAGAAAATCAGAAATATTAAACCGGGCAATATCTATAAAATTCGAATCCTCCATGAAGTTAGTTTCAGGATTCCTCCTTTTTTCCTTTCCTTTGATTGATGCTTGATAAAGCTCAACCAAATGTTTGGGTGTGCGGCATATATATGACCAATGATTATGACAGCCACATCTAAAACATACACCATCATCTTTTTTAGGCTCGCTTTGGATACTCTTTCCTTTATCTGATCTGATTAACATTTTGCTTCTGGGGAATGTTTTGATTATAACTAACCGGATTATAATAATCATATGCTTTTCTGTGACCCTGACCACGGCCATGACCACGATCACGACTACGATAAGGACCGCGACCACGACTACGACCACGATTTTTTCCCCCAACAGTATTAACATTCACTTCTGGGAATGCTGTAGAGGCGGTCGAACGTGATTCGTGATTTTTTTATTAAAAGCTCATTATTTTTCTCTACAACCAAGAGACATGAGATTAACTCTGAATATTTTGAGAATCGACGTTCTCGATATTGCTGCTGTAATATCATGTTTGAGGCATTAAATGTTGTAAATGTTTTTTTCCAACATATCATTTTCTGTTACCTCATGACCACACAATTTCAGATGTGTAGCTATTTTGAATAGAACATAGTTATATTCAAAGACTGACCTATAATCTTGAAAACGTAAATATTGCCACTGATACTTGTCATTTGGTAATGCAACATCGGGTTGGTTATCAAATCGGTCTTTTAATTCTTGCCATAGAACTTCCGGTTCCGTGACAGTTAGGTACTGGGCTTTTAGATCTTCATGTAGATGGCGTCGGATAATGACCATAGCAATGGACTTATCTTGTTCAGTTACCTCAGCCTCTTCTTCAATGGTGTAATATAAGCCTTCTGATTTTAACAATAATTTCGCGTCAATTACCCAAGGCATGTAGTTGTCCCCAGATACTTCCAGTGCTGCAAACTTCAAGCTTGCAAGTTTTTTGCAAGTTTTGACATTCTTATAGATTCTGGTTATCTAAAAATCAGAATCGGAGCCAGAACTTCTGGTCTGATAAAAATCGGATGAATTTAATTTTTCAGATATATAAAGGAATATTTGTGAGTAAATAAAACTATAAGTTTCATATTCCAGTAATGATAAATAAATCCATAAACTTTAGGTTTTTGGATGAGTGGCCAAATTGTTTAAATAAATATTATGTAAAAGTAAATAAATTACAAGAAATTAAATTGCGTAAAAGTAAATAAAATATGAGAAACGAAATCCAGAACTACAGGTTCTGGTATTGATAAATAAAAATCTAGAAGCTTCAGGTTCTAGTAATAATAAATTTAGAAGCTTCAGGTTCTGAAAATAAATTTAGGAGCTTCTGATTCCTAATGGTAATACATTCAAAAGCTCCAGGTTCTGAAAATAAATTTAGGAACTTTAGGTTTCAATGGAAATAAAATTCAGAAACTTCAGGTTCTGAAATCGTGTTGATAACGTGTTATAAATTAAATTGAAATAAAAGATAAAACAATATATATTAATAATATATAAAATAATAAATAAACAAAAGAAAGAAAGCAAATACTACATATATATACCTTTTTGTATTGATTTCTACTCTCTTTTAATATTACAATAGAATGAACCTTTTATAGGCAAATGAATATGGGGATTATATTGTAATTTAATATGTAAGCATAATTGTCTTCCATAAATGGCAGTGTCATTTACAAATAGACCCGTGTGCTATACGTGTGTAATGAAAATCACTCCATTTGTGTATATTTGTGGAAAGCCACACCTTCAACATTTTTTATATTTCGATTGTATTATATTTTTTATAACTACACCTTATCCTACACCTATTTTATTTTCTAATCATTTTTTATTTTATTTCTTGTTTTAAAAATAAAATAAAATAAAAATCAAACTCTTAAATACATAAATTATACCAAAATGACTTGATTTTGAACTAATTTTATTTACCGTGTGTGCACAGAAAACAAAGAAATTAAACAAATAAATTAATAAGGCTGTTGCCCATAAAACATATATTTACAGTTTGTGCCCTGTAAATGGCAATACACGGACTAGGAAGCCATGTTTGACACGTGGATTGGTTTGAGATTGGACTATTTTAGTCATTATCCCATTTTTTGTTATGTTTTGGAACATGAGATTATTAGTCCAAAAAAAAAAATAGTCTCATGTTTATGAGATTAAATAAACTCACCTCCAACCACATCTTTACTTATCCTAGGACTATTTTATATGTGGTCCCCATCAATTTATTTGACTTCTCATTTCCTTTTATCTTTATTTATTCTATGTTTTATCTAATTTTCTAATTTTCTAATTTTCTAATTTTCTATGGTTATTTAGTAATTTTTGGTATAACTTTTTTACCTTGATATCTTTAAAATTATTATAGTTAATAATATATATATATATATATTAAAAATACTTTTGGATATTGTTACTTTAATAATATATAAATTAAAACATTTATTCTTCAAATACATATGTTAATATTTTTTATCAAATTAAAAATATTATTATATTTAATCCAATCCTATGTTTCATCAAACAATATTAATTTAGTTCAGTCACATGTTTTCCCAAACACAGTATAATATTAATTTAGTCTAATCAAGTCCAGTCCAATCCCATCTAATCCCAATCCCATTTCAATCCAATATAATCCCATGAAATAGTACAATCCAATCCCGCACACCGAACGTGACATGGATGATCTATATTATAGAACGAGTGTTTAGTTACATAAATTCGTCAAATATATAATGAAGGGGAAAAAGAATAAAAAACCCATTTTCTTTTTAAATTAAACAAAAAAGATCACAGAAAATATATATATATTTACGGTGCTGCCTTGTAAATGGCAATACACAAACTAAGCAAACATGCATGTGTTGCCGGTATGCGTCGCCACCGCCAGTGTAACACATACAGAAAAAATATAGAGGGGAAGAGAAAAATAAATATAAAATTTTTCTCTATTTTTTATAACTTATTTATAACGTGGGTTTTTGCATTATGAATCAAAAAGACTTTATGAGTTTCTGATTATCGTTCGATAAGTACTACAAACAAAGACAATTCTAATTTATATTTGAAAACAGTATTTAGAAGATAAGTAATAGAAAGGGATTTATGGTTTTAGGACATAAGAAATTAATTAATAATTTCTTAGGTATATTTATAAACTATTTAGGATTTAAATAAAAAAAAAACTAATTTAGAATGTACATAGGGATACAATTATAAGAATATTACCGCTCTTTGTCAAATGATCAGATGCTAGCTAGAGCAAAACTTTAACCATGTTTGCCGGAGCATAATTTTATAATTGTGTAGGAAAGATGAGTGTGAGACAATAGTAAAATATGAATGATCCCATAAATCATTTTAAGATCATAAGGGTTTTACAAACAAAGCCATTATTAACACAGATTTCTGTCTCTACTCTTTAGCACTACTACCCACTTGCCAATTTAACCAATCAAATATCGTCTTTGATCAAGGCTTAATAACAGGATTTGTGATAATTAATAATTATTCAATAAGACTGGTAATCTATAAGAAATAATGGTTCAATCCAATTACTCATCCTTGCCTTTTTTCTCCTCACTGCCTTTCAAGAACCGCAAGAACCAATAAGCAGAAGATTTCGGGTGGCGGGTGAGCCCGTTCTTGTAATCGACATAAACCAAACCGAAACGTTTGGTATAACCTTGTGCCCACTCAAAGTTGTCCAGTAATGACCATGCGAAGTATCCTCTCACATCTACTCCATCCCTGTGCATGCAAATAATAAACATTACTCAATCGTCTCTTCTTCACAATATCTACCTCTGATTATATGATTTTAGAAATTGTTCAGACAAATGCTTTGACTTACTATTACGGTTAACTAGTGGAAATCATTGTTGACAAGCTCAATGTCCATAAAATATTACGAAAGTTCATGCAACATATATGAATGTCGATGCATAGAACAAAACCATGCAGACGAAATTAGGTATTAATTTTTGTAGTTTGGCAGACATGAATTACTTTTGATAAATTGAAACAGAGACATCCATGAATATGATATATGGTAGAAAATTAAGTAACTCACTTGATTGCCTGGGACACTGCCGCGAGGTATTGCTTATAGTATTTAACCCTCATTTTGTCATCTAGCATCTCATGGAGTGGAGAAGTGTCATCGTCTTCATCATCCATACCTTGCAAAAGGAGGACAATAAGAGCATTTCCAATGGTAATGTGGCTTGCATTTGAAAAAATTAGTGATATGTCAACATTGTCAAGCCAATTACTTCCTATGTGGCATATAACTAACTTGATAGACATCCAAATGAAAAAGTGATCTCCAATGCTTCACTTGTAAAACACATGTTTTAATGACGTGTCAATTTATTATTCGTATATTTCAATATACTTGAATTGTTGAATAAAATAAAGTAGAAAACAAGAGTGGTCGCTGATTGGACCAACAAGATGGCTGTCCAACAAACCCTGTGAAATCAGCGAGTCATGTTGACAGCCTCAAAAAAAAAGTTGCCACCTTAGCTTGAAATTGTACTAGAGAGGTTGCATTAGAGAAGAATTTTTTAACAAAGTGGATGTTTATCCTACGTGACATCTAATTTTTTCACAACCCACATTAGCAATAAAGATGCTCTAAGCAATCGAAAAAATGAAAGCAACCCAATACAATCATGAAGCTTTTAATATCTCAAAGACAGTTGACATGGTGTTAAAAAAAAATCTGACCTATAACCTGGTATCCTATGATCTCAAGTTGAGCTTTCATTGTAATTAATGTACCCAGAAATTGAATACAGAAGGTCCTAACCTAGTAAGCTACGAATTATTTAAGAGATATATTAAGTTTAAGAAATTGCTTCAGCAGCCCATTAAAACTATTGTAATTTGTTCATTCCCTTCATCAACTCCAAATGTATTCTAGAGATCCAAAATAATTTCATACGAGTGCTAATGATTTGAATCATTAAATGTACTTATCACTGCTTTTTTTTGGTTAAGAAACACTTTTTATATTTCAATGGGAAAGTGTAACCACATACCGTTCTCAGTGACATAAATTATGGGATTATTGTAAGTCTCCGCTATGTAATTAAGAACCTTCCTAATGCCCCATGGAACAACATAAAGCCATTCTGATGCTGCCTGCCATTTATAAAATCTCATAGTGACTCAAAACCATCTATAAGATCAAATTGAATTTATAAAGTGAAAGATGTTTCTGGGCATGAGTATGTGTGTGCTGTGTGCATGTATTATCTAAGAGAGAGAGTTGTACCTTCTCACCAATTATTTCACCATCTTCAAATTCGACTGATAAAAACAAGAATATTAGTAAACATGATAATAATAATTTTGAAAAATTTGATAATAAGTTTTGGTAATTGTACCAATTCTTTCCATTTCTTGTGCTTGATAGTAATTGCCTTCTACAAGGTTATTAACTTCATGAGCAATAAACCTTGAGGTGTAATGATTCAGGCCAATAAAGTCCAATGTATTCCTAAGCAGGTCTTTGTCTTCCTGTGTGAACTCGGGAAGCCGATCTCCTAGTTTTTTGCGCATAACTTCGGGATAGTCTCCATAATATATTGGATGCAAGTACCTATACATGAATGGAATGAAAGAAGTTACATGATAAAAGGATTTGGATCCTCAGATCCTATACTGTTCTGAGCTTGTGCTGAGCTCGAGGATCTCTTGACAAGTGTCCTTAAAATTGGGTGGCCAAGATTACTCTTTTTAATTTATTTCCTTCCATTCTGCTAAACGACATCATTTTGCATACTAATATCCAATTCATTTTAAACCAGTTACTTCTTCTAACTTATAAAATGTAATGGCCGGAACTGAAATTTCCAATGCCTACGAATTATAGAGATTAAACCAGAGGAGCCATTGAAGTTTGGTGCCTCTGTTTGTGAGTCAAACCCAGAGAGTAGAGAACCATGAAAAATATGTTCAGAAGAAAAGAATACAGAATTGATGTGAAATCAGAATAAGGGAACCCAAACCAGCCTACAAACCCAAACGCCTCAACCACCACAAAATCCCATAACCTGGTTTTCAACACCCTCACTTCACTTCGTCTCTCTTGTCTCAATACACCATTTTGCATCTATGATTTTTTTATAAAGACATTAGTGTCCTCTCTCTCAAATCCAAACCCATTAATCAATAAATGAGAAAGAGTTAGATCTAAGTTACAGTATATAGATTTTGTTCAGAATCCATTAAATTTAAATGTTGCACCTTTTTGTCAAGGATTTTGTGGATTTTCAAAAGCTTTGTTGGAAAATTTTATTCTGGTCACCGGACTATGAGATGAAATAGTTGGAGAGGGCGTACAGTTTCGGATTAAGTGAATTTTGGTTGTAAAAAGGTGTCATTGGGTATTTAAAGTTGGGGGGAAAAGGAAAGAATAAATCTTGTCCATCCGATTTGAAGGACACTTGTCAACAAAACCTATGAAGCAGTTCGGCGCAAGTTTGGACCGGTAGAGGATCCAAATTAACTTAACCAAAGTGTAATAATATTCATTAATTACAAAGGGAAATACCATCCAAGCTGAAAATCAAGGCGCCTTGCCGCAGCAGATTTGTCTTCAATTCTATCTGAATTAGCTTCTGCCCATTCACAATCTACCGACAAGCCTACTTGCCCCCCTTGCTTGTCCTGAACAATTAGAATAGCAGCATTATCAGCAAGAACAATGTGTCTTACTATGATAATTTAAATAATTTAAATTCTTTTTTACCGGAAAATTCAAATGACAAATTTGATGATGCCAATAAAAACAGTAAAGATGATATAAATAGATAAAGTCTGTGTGGACTTTTATGAATATGTTAAGGTAACCAGGTGGTGCTACAATAAGCAATCTTATCTTGGGAGGAGGTTTTCTGACCTACATGCAAACCAACAATACTTATCACAGGCTGGCCATTTATTTGACAGCACAGGAACACAGAGTTAGGGCTGGATTCTTTCATTTAGCATACATTTAAGATTGTTGATTGTGTTCACAAATTTGATTAAGAATGTGGAGAAAATTAAAGAAAATACTAACTGGATTGATCAATTATGAATCACTAGACTAGCTTTCAGAATTTCAACCCTTACCCAGAGAAAAATCACCAAACTTGTGCTTAAGCAATTGCATATGAGATTTAGAAGAGTTTTCTACTCTGCAATTTTGTCAAATCTTGTCGTTAATTCTCTCTATAATGACTTTTTTATATATATACTTTGAAACTCTTTACAATGACTTCTAAACTACTATTGCCTAGTGGATTTTTGCTATAATTTCTTCTTCCTTTAAACAGAAACAATTTTTTTTACACTAGAATAATATATATCTGCATTGAAATGCAAAAAGGGTTAGAAAAACAACTACTAGATCTCATACATCAAATCAGTTCATAAATAAAAAACTTCTTTTTGCTAGGAAGTCTATCAAATTAAAAGTTTCAAAATTGATTTAACTATGCAATCACTGAGAAGATTCATTCCCTTGACAAACAACAATGGGAAGATCAGAAATTTTATTAGTAGCATATAGTTGAGGAAATCCAACAGGTTTGGATGCATGAGGCCAATGCAATTAATAAAATGGAAAATTCAGTAGTCTTAGATGCTATGTATACAATACACTAGATCTGTTGATTCTTTTTTATTTTTTTTAATGAGGTATAATTCTAGTCCCTTGATTTGACAAATTTATGGACAAAAGCAATATAACAAAACTAAGTGATAACAATACCATCTTTGTATAGCAGAATATATTATATATGCTTAAAGAACAGTACAGAAACATATGACAATGTACCTTGTACTTGCTCCTATATATTGAAAATGCTGTTGCATGAGCCAAGATCTGGTGATGTGCAGCCAAATACGGTTCTGTTGATGACTGTTGACATCTTCCAGGAGCAAATATCCCAATATCATATCCATTGACCGCAGTTTGCATGGGTTCATTAATTGTAATCCATTTTTTTACTCTATCGCCAAAACTAGCGAAACATGTGTCCGCATAACTTCCAAAATATTTTCTGCAAGTTTCCCAAATGTAGAGGGCACATGGACGTTAGTATACAATAAGAAATGGGATCTTCAGACAATAAATGAGCTTTGTGATTTTTACAAGGTACCAAACAAGTTTAAAACTTTAATGAAGGACTTTTTTTGGGTTACAAATAATAGAATTGTAGAGATGTTTGCCATAAATAACTGAACTCTGTACAGCCAAAGGCATAGTAAACTTATTGCAAATATGATGAGTAATATACAATTTTTGGTAAATTTACATAAATATGGCAGTTAATATATAAGGGCTGTCTCATCATTCTATAGAGACAAGTCACCTTTAATCAATTTTCCTTCCTTTCTCTTCATTTTGTAAATTTAACAGGATTGATACACAAATTTGTCCAGTATCAGTAATTTTGCAAACAAGCAACAACTTACTGATGACAAGATACTTACACAATTTCTTTATTTACCCAGCCACCCATTGACTCATGGAGATGCAAGGGAAGATCCCAATGATACAAAGTTACATATGGTTGAATACCTGTATTGAAACAAAAAAGTTGCTTAACAAGTATAATTCCAGAACTACAAGTGAATAGTGAATCAAATGGCTTCATACCATTTTCCAGAAGAGCGTCAATAATATTGTTGTAGAAAGTGATGCCTTCTTTGTTTACTTTAGTTCCCAGACCATCTATAAACATAGAAAAAAAAGTATAACAAATGCATTTACAATATTAATGAAGCCAGGCAACATCATATGCCAACTAACAGCTAAAGAAAAAATAAATAAACAAGGGCTGGGGATCAAAAGTAAAATCAGATGATACTTGGGACCAAAAGTGAGAGAAATAAGAACAGCATGTAGAGGACCAAAAGTAAAAAAATCTGCTCTATGGTATGTAGTGCATACCAGGGAAGATACGGGACCATGATATGGAGAACCTATAAGCAGAAAATCCCAACCTCGCTATGAGCTCGATATCTTCCTGTATATCACTTAATGATTAGAAACTAAAATCTCACAGTTAAAACAATTACAAATAAAAGTGATGAATTAAAATTGGCACTCGCTATAAACTCTGATAGCAGTAATAGTTCAGATTGAGTATATCAGCTTAAAGTTGACATCTTTCCGTATATAA
The DNA here is from genome assembly GCA_032871835.1 of Dipteronia dyeriana. Taxonomy (NCBI): domain Eukaryota; kingdom Viridiplantae; phylum Streptophyta; class Magnoliopsida; order Sapindales; family Sapindaceae; genus Dipteronia; species Dipteronia dyeriana. Next base: position 46,955,840 of record CM065303.1, on the reverse strand, counting down.
ATAATAGAATTTAGAATTAAAACCTAACAGTTAAACAAAATAGCAAAAATAACATTTAAATTGACATTCCCTACAAGCTCTGTTGTGCATTGAAAATTGTTCAATTAAAAACATTTCAGGATAAAAAATTATGTCAAAGAAAAGTAGGGCAACAACTTTAATGTAGATCGATTAGACCTTTACGATCTGTTCTAATGTATGCGTGTGTATGTAATTTTTTATGAAACAGGAAGCAGGCTTACATACATAATAAAGAAGTTATAAACAAGAACAATGTATTTTGGCAAGTAAAAGACAGTGTATGGAAAAGGGCCAAACAATTTGCATTCGCCTGTGCCCCTCTCCGCTCAATTGCACCCGTAATAGAAGCATTGGAAAGGTTTGGCAGTTAAATAAAATAAAGCATCACAGCTAATATTGGTAGTTCTGACCTTGTATCGATGATAATGGTCTACGGCAATATCACCATTGCTTCCATCAAGAATTTTTCCTTACAAAATGAAAGAGAAAGTCAGAAAACCAAACTAATGTTTGAGTATCAAGCTCAAAGTCAAGTTGACCACATTGATTGGAACCAAATAGACTAATAGTGACAAAAAAGGCCTGTGAAACATTTAAGATGAAAAAGTTAACAAACCTTCGGTATGTGAAAAAGCATCCCATATACTAGCACCTCTTCCACCCTCCTTGCACGCTCCTTCAATCTATTAATAAGCAACAACACACAAAAAATTCAGAGTTTGTGAGTTATACAATGTTCATAGACATTATATTTGCTAAATGAGAAAGTATACGTCCATGTCTTCCAAATCATACTATCAAAGCAATGCAAAGTTAGAAGTAGTTATGTCATGATATTTCACACACATCAATCCCCTTAAACAATTAATCGTTGTACCACTTTTTGAAGCATCTGTATGTGGTATTTCCTTTTATTTCCTCCATTTATAAACTGTAAGTATAACCCAAAATCCAATTCAAATCTAAATGAATACGCTACAATGCAATCAGAGTACATACAATCAGTATGTACCTATCACCTTACAAATTGTATCATATCTTACACTTTGAATCGAGCAACAAGTGAATGGAAAAAAGACACGCAAAAAGCTTTTATTCAGCATAGTTATATTGTTAGAAACTATTCAAGACTTGAACAACAGAAAGACAAAAAAAAATGAAAGCAGAAAACTTGCATTGAGCATGATTACAAAAAAGAGAGCTACTACATAGAAATACAGCATATACCCAGATCACAACTTTGAAATGAACATTAACACATGAATGCATACTCGTATGCATACAACATACCCTTCTTAAAATGTAAACCCAGATCACCATTTTCACTAAACGAATTGTTGAAATCCATGCACAAGTATAAATTGAAATACCCAGATCATACTTTGCAAGAGAACCAAAAAGATAACACTTGGAAGAGAAGAGGAACCTGATAGGCAGAAGTTGCAACTCCAAAGACAAAGCTTGGAGGGAAATCACTTTGAGAGACTTCTCTGTGATTAGATTCAACCTGTTCATTTTCCTTCAAAATCTTCTCCTTCTTCGCCATTTGCTCTCTGACTGAAAACTCAGTCACTCCTTCGAAAGTGTGAGAGTGAATTGGAATATTAATATATAGCTGATGATGCACATGAATCGCATGAACATTTAACAATAAAATTGTGGGGCCTTTGCAAAGATGCCTTTGCCTTTCCCGATGTTCAGTTTATACGGAATAGCCTATTGGAAAAAAAATTACAAATATGGTTTTTACTAATGTTTAGTTTTTAGAGAACAGTGTTTAGTTTCTAGAGAACAGTGTTTGTAAGACAATAATGCTCTCTACAATTAAACCCTATACAATGTCAAAATTTCCCTCTTACAAAGTGTATGGACGAAACTGCCATTCATTTCTTCTTCTTCGGTTGACTGAAAAAAAAAACAAAACAAATTCATCCTCCATTGTTCTCCTCCAATTGTTTTCCATCGTTCTCCTCCAACAAATCCATCCAATCAGTCAATCGTTCTTCCCACTTCAAATTCGATTGTTCTCACTGTCGATCGGAATCCATTGCTGTTTCAAATCCCATCGTCCTCTCTGTTGGAATCTTGATCTCGATTTGAAGCTTGGCGGCGACCGAAATCTCGATAGTGCCACGACCTCCTTCAATCAAGCTTGACAGTGCCACCACCTCCTTCAATCGAGCTTACATCATGAGGATTAAAATCGAGCATACACAGTCAATGTAAGTCCCGAAATGACATTGAACTTTCAATTGCCATCATCTTATTGTTGTTTTATTGTTGTTTAAGTTGGAAATGTTTTGGATTTTTTAACCATGAATTAAGGTTAGTGTATGCCGTATTGTTGGGTGTAGTAAAGTTTGATGAAATGCCTATTAGACATCAAGGTTTGAAATGACAAATTTGTATAGGAAGCACATTACAAGTGGCCATAGAACCTAAATAATTAAGTGGAAATTGTAGTGCCTAAACTAAATGTGTAGTGGATTACTTAAATGTGCAAGAAACACATTGGTAGTGCCCAAATTAGGAAATATGTTTATGAAGAAACAAAATACCCCAATGCACTTACCTAAACTTAAATAATTTGGTAGTCATCATAGGAAACACATTGTTGAAAAAAACAAGATAGGCAAAAGCAAGTGATCATGTGCATAACAACAATTAGTCCTTAAGAAATGCATCAGTTACACATGTAATGATGGTGGAAAACATTTGTTGGACATTTGTCAAATTGTAGTCTACGTTGTTTAATACTGTAATTGTTGTTTGATACTATATATATGGAACCCATGTTTTGAGCCCGGGTAACAACTTCTTGAGCCCGAGTAAAAACTTGTTTGAGTACTAGAAATAAGATGAACTGAGCCTGGCATAAATGTTTTGAGCCCGGGTATAATACTGTTATTGGCTATTTTTTCTTTTCAGGGTGTAAGGATACCATGTCTCGGCTGTTAGTTTAGTGTGGTGAGCATCAGAAGGGTAACCAGTTGACTGGACTTATTTCCTTTTCCATACTTCTATAAAAAAAAAGACAACGGAGCCTACGATGAATTGGTGGAAACGATAAACTAGCGAACATGGGTTAGTAGAGAGAAAACTGAGTTGAAGCTAAATTCACATATGAAAACGGAGGATGTTACAATTACATTGTCAATTATGAGTGATGACGATGTAGAGTTTGTGATTATTCATAAGGAAAAAGGTTGGGCCGCAATTGATGTTGAATTTGTCAACAAACATGAATTTTGACCTTTAGCAAATCCAATCCATTCAACATGTACAATCTCTCCTGTTAAACAACCGATAATCCACGGTCTCCGTTGGGTACTCCGAACTATAAATCAATTAGTGGGAGCAATAATCTGGTTGCATCCCAGGATTCACCCCGAATTTACATCAACAGACAATGAATAGGCTAAACCAGCATCTACTACCAATCATGCATTTGTGGATGACAATGATAGTTCCAAAAGCATCAATACTTCTGGAAGGTCTGGTAGTTCTAAAACTAGTGATACGGAAGATGAGAGTGGTGATGATGATGATGGGCAAGTGGCAACAGAAGATGGAACATAAGAACGAGGGGTGAGTGGAAAACCCAACAATTATTCACCTTCCATGAACACATGGTGGACAGTATCAAGGTTAGAGCTTTACTCAATTAAAGCTGTTTGATCAGTGGATGTGTTTGAAAAATCAGCCGACCAAGGTTCATTATACAAAGGATAAATGTTCAAGGATGAGCTAATATTGAAGTGAGTTGTAAGGTCGTATGCATTTGCAGAGAGGTTTGAGTACAGGGTTTCACAATCTTCTAATACACGATTCATTGTCGAATGTAGATAGAAAAGTCGTGGATGGTTTATTCGAGCATGAAAGTCGAATATGGGGACTTATTGGCATGTGAAGTCTTTCGTGAATGAGCACACATGTGACAAAAATGATAATGACACCATTAAATTTAAACGTGTAAGTGCCTGTGTGATAGGGGATTTGTTTGCAAGTAAATTCGACGATCCTGGACACAGCCTCCGTCCTAAAGATATAGTTTCTGAGATGGGGCATACACCACTTTTAAGTACACATAGTTGATCAAGAACGAGAACAGAGGGGAATGGTTGTTTCAATTTTCGATTTTGTTCATGTGAAGTGATTTTTGGTTGGGAAATACACTTCGAAGCAGGCATTTTGGGTGGGAAATATACTTGGAGCTAATTGGGTAATTTTGATGAAGTTAAATTCAATACAAAATGTAAGGAGGGTATTGAGGAAAATTCCCCTTTTGGGGGTTAGAGGCTATTATGGTAATTTGGCTTTTAAAAAGGCCAAATGTCTAAGTTTTTCGCCAATGGATCATTTTCTAGAAACTAAATTTTGGGAAAGGCAGTTTTCACCGATTTCCACTAAAATTGGGAGAAAGAATATGAAAACATATGCTAGTGCCCAAGTTTGTATTTTTTTTACAAGGATATTATTACAAATAACCCTTTAGTTTGCACTATTGGCAAAACTTACCTCTAGTTTCAATTATAAGACAAAATACACCATTAAGGGTATAATGGAAAATGAGTAGTGGATAAAGTTAAAAATAATATTACGAGAGATTCTCCTAACAATCCACAAATTATCTATTTAGACTTCAATTCAAAAAAAATTATTAATGACATTTTTAACCTGAATTAAAATTACTATACAAGATAAAAAAATTCTAAGGACACTCCAAACTAATTAAATTATTCAAAAAAATAAATTCTCTCTCCTAAATCATTAGATTAAATATTACGTATTAAACTCTATCTCCTAAATCTATTATTACCATATTAAACACCCTCTCCTAATCACTCTCTCTCTCTCTCTCCATTTTGCAACAAAAAAATAAATCCTATGTCCATACTTTTTTGATCAATCTCTGATTAATAGTTGAAGAAAAAAAAACTTACGAATATTTTGGTTTTTGCTAACAGTAATAAATTATATATATATATATGAAAACTTGGTTTGTTATAACTAGATTCGATGAAATTCAGAATTTCTAAGACTAGTGAAAGAATTAAAGTTCTCTAGATAATCATATACCTATAAAAGTAACACAAAGTATTTTCATATTTCAATTTTTTTTTTTGGAAAACAAGGTATTTTTTTTAATATATACATATATAAAGTTCCTAAAAATCAATCTTATTCATAATTTTTTTTTCTTAACTGTTAGTCTTGTTTGAGTAAGAATGAAGATAGAAAATTAAAGATATTTATCATAAGAGAGAGAGTTTAATATGATAATTAAAAATTTAGGAGAGAATGTTTAATATGTAATATTTAGCCTAATGATTTAAAAGAAATAATTTCTTTTTAATAATTTAATCCAAAAAAGATTACTCATCGGATGAATTCAATGACTACGATGGTTCATCCTAAATTTTATTTAAATAAAATTGAGTAGGGGTGGGCATTAAGTTGCGATTCAAACCGATTCGAACAGAAAAAAGGGTATTCGATTCGATTCGTAAGGGTAATTCGGTTTAAACCGGTTTAAAAATTGAAAATCGATTTTTTTTCCGGTTCAAACCGGTTTGATTTTCTTAAAACCGGATTGAACCGCATAAACCGAGTATATAAGTAAAAAAAACTAATATATTTAATATATTTAAGGGTAATATGTTTTTAACTGATTTAATTTTTTTTAATATATTTTTAAGTCAAGTTTGATTTGGGTTTTTTGGCTATTCTAATGTCCAAAATTAGTATTCAATAAAACATTAATGTTAAAAATAATAATAAAAAAACCCATTAAGCTAACCGGCCCATTAGGCCCAAAACCAAATTGAATCGAACCGAATCGAATCGATTAAAATATGTTCAATTCAATTCGGTTCACATTTCTTATTAGGTTTAAACCGGTTCAATTTTGGATGAATCAAAATATTTTAGGTTTAATTGGGTTTGACCTAAAATTGAATCGAATCGAACCATGCCGACCCCTAAAATTGAGTGTCTTTAGAAATTTATTTTTTAAAATGGAATCTATTTAGAATAGGAGTGTCAAAAGATAAAAAATGATAATATTGGAACAAAAGGAGGTCTCTTTAGAATTTTTTTTAAATTTAATTTTTGAGAATGAAGTGTCTTTAGAAAAGAAGTGTAAAAAGAAAAAAATTGAATTATCAAAAGAAGCTCGTTAATATTATATAAAATAAAATTTATTTTCCCTTGGAATTTGATTTCTTTTCGTATAATTCCCGATTAGTATACATGTCAAAATAGGTAATTAGGTATTTCATAATTACCATGGAAATTCATAAAAGCAGTTTTGATGATTAGTAAAAAAAGTTTAGTTTAACAAATCTGATTTACCTATATATATATATATAGGTAAATCTGATCTATTTTTATTGTAACCATATTGGAAATTTTCATGAAATAGAAAAATAAATGCATTGAAAGAATTTTGAGGGTGTAAAGAGAGAAAAGGATGATGATTAACAAGGATGAGTAATCAAGTGGGTAATATACTATTTGAGATTTCAATTTGTTCAAAGTAAAAGTATTAATTTTAAATTATAGTGTTGGCCCGGTTGGTGTGTGAAGTAGACGTTTGAGCGAAAATCTTTTAGGACGGTAATAATCTCACCCTTTTTTTGTTTCATAAATAATCATATTCATTTCACAGGTCCACATATCACTTGTACAACCAGTGGAAATACGAAACAAATTTGCAAACTTGTCAAAATAACTTTCCAATTTTGGTACAATAAAAATCAAAATGATGTTCCCACATGATTATGATTTATGAATGGGCCAAAAGGGACTCTTATTTTTTTTAGTGAGAGTAAAATTAACAAATCAAAACATGTTTTTTTTTCCAAAAAAAAAGAAAAAAAGAAATCATTGATCCTTCTTATTAGATAATTTGATAATGACCTTACACCAAATTGCGCACAATTGTCTCATCAAGATTCTTCGAAATTGAGAAATGAATGGGACCCATCCCTTTTAATAATATTCCAAGTGTCTATTTCTAACCACCTGCCCATAAACAAATAAAAAAAAAGGTATTCATCCCAAAAAGAACACACGAGTGTAGAAAAGAACGACCGAAAGCAAAAAAAAATAACACACAAAAAAAGGGAAATTATTATTTTGGTTTTTATATTTTGACTAATAATTATGTTCTTAACTATTTTTTTATTTTTTATCGGGGGTGATCTCTATATTTTAAAAAATTCATCAATTTAGTTCCTCTTATTAGATTTCTGACGGTCAACCATCACAAAAAGACAAAAAGATAATTTTATCCTTAAATTTAAAATCAAAATAAAATAAAAAGGAATTTTAATTTTCTTAATGGGTTCAAAATATTTTGATAAAATAAAATTATTTACAAAATCAATATATAACATAAAAACAAATAAGAAGCTTAAAAATCTTTTCAAATCTAATTTTCCAGATTTCTTCTATGAATTGATTTGGAAATTTCTAGTGATCTAGAAAATCAAAATATTAATCACAATCATAAGCAACCTAGAAAGTCAAACCCATGCAATCAACACAAATCCATAAAATCATAACAAAAATAATAATCAAACATCATCATCCATTCATAAAAAACAAACCCAGAAAACCAAACACAATACACTCGAACATCATTATCCATCTCTAAAAAAACCAAAACCAAAACAAAAAATCCACCCAGACCAGTTCAACAATGCACTCCATGGAAGGGGAGGCTCTCTTTCACGGCAAACGGAGTCACCGCCACCAAATCCAGACCCAACCGCGAACCACCACCCCCGATATCCAGCCACCACCACACAACCCACCCACCAAACCCAGACCACCGAAACACTTGCCACCACCAAACCTAGAAAACAAACACATTCATCAAAAACCATCGAAACACAGTCATGAATTCCATGGAAGAGTAGGCTCTCTTTCGCGATGAATAGAGCCATCGCGAACCACCACCCCCAACCTCCAACTACCACCACACAACCTACCCACCAAATTCAAACCACCGAAACACCTACCACCCCTAAAAAGAGACCCAGATCCATCGTGAATGGAGGAACATTGCCTCTCCCTCCACTGGAACACAACCTCTCCCTTCGCGACTGTACAGTTACTGCACCGGCCGCTCCAAACATCCACACAAACATAAATCGAAAACCTAAACCCTAAATTAGATGGTCGATAAGAAAACATAGAGAGAGAGATGATCGATGGTCGATGATGGAGGGATAGATCGACGGTCGACGGTTGATGAGGGAGAGAGAGATCGACGGTCGATTGTCGATGAAGGAGAGAGAGATCGATGGTCGATGAGAGGGAAAGTGTTTTGTTTGGGGAGAGAGAAAATGTGTGTCTGAAAAAATAAGAAGACTTTTTTTAGTGTTTATTACTTTAAAATATATATTTTTAATTGATTTGTGTTTTTGTTCTTGGAATTAATTTGTGTTTTGTGTTGGTTGTTTGTGATGAAGAAATTGATAGATTGGTGATGATATTGAAGATGAAGATGGGGTTTTATTTTTATTTTTAATTAATGTTTCTAATTTTTTGTTTATAATTTGTAATATGACGATAAAGGATTTTTTTTGTTTATAATTTGTAATTGTATATTAATTTTATTTTGTAATATTATATATATATATATATATTATTTCCTATTTATTTTATGGTGACATGTGGCATATCATTATTGAAAGATAAAAATACCCTTTGAACCGTTAAATTTAACTAACGGTTCACGAACTGAGGGACTAAATTGATAGATTTTTTAAAATATAGGGACAACGAGAACTAAAAATGGAAAAACAGTTAAAAATGTCATTGTCGGCCAAAACATAGGGACGAAAATGATAATTTCCAAAAAAAAAAACACATGCTCGAGAACTACTAAGTACTCACGTGTTCCAAAAAACATGTATAAATATAAAAAAGAATGCTTGCATGCTAGAACATACGAGAGCAAAAAAAAGTATGCATAGCAAAAATCACGCACACGTACAAAGAAGTAACACGTGTAAAAATGAACGCCCGAAAGCCGAAAAGCATGCCTACGAACCAAAACCCAAATCTAGAACTAAAAGGAACTCCTGTGTTCCAAAAGACATCGCATGCCAAAAAAAGTCAGGCGTGTAGAAAAGTAAGTCCGAAAGACAAAAAGCATACTCGAGAACTAAAAAGCACGCTTGTGAACTAAAATGCACTCCCGCGTTCTAAAAAGCATGTTTCCAAGCCAAAAAGAACGCATGCAGCCTAAGAAGAACACACGAGTGCAAAAAAGAACTTCCGAAAGCCTAAAAGCATGCCCGAAAACTAAAAAGCACACTTAAAAACTGAAAAGCACGCTTATAACTAAAAGAACTTCCGCGTTCCAAAAAGCTTGCCCCTAAGCTAAAAAGAACAAACGTGTGCAAAAAAGAATGCCCGCGCAAACACATGTAAAAAAGAAAGCCTGGAAGTTAAAAAGAAATCATGCATGCAAAAAAAGACGCCTGCATGCCAAAAAGATTCCCCCCATGCCGAAAAGAACACCTAATTTAATTAAAAGAACGCTCGGGGAACTAAAAATCACTCCCGCGTTCCAAGATGAATGCATGCATGCTAAAAACAACACCCCCTAATTAAAAAGCACTCCCGCGTACCAACAAGCACACATGTGTGCCTAAAAGGACATACGTGTGCAAAAAAGAACTACCGCATGCCAACAAGAAGTCACGCATGCAAAAAAGAACGTCCAAAAGCCAAAAGCACGGCCGAGACATAAAAAGCACGCTCGAGAGCGGAAAAGAACTTTCGCGATCCAAAAAGCATGCCCGCATGCCAAAAAGAACACAACGTGCAAAAGCAAAAAAAAAACCCGAAAGCTTTGAAAGACAAAAGCACGCACTGGAACTAAAACACGCACAAGAACATAAAAGCACTCTCGGGTTCCAAAAGCATGTCCACAAGCCAAAAAGAATGCTTGTATGACAAAAAGAGCATACTTGTGTAAAAAAGAACGCCCGCGTACTAAAAATCCCGTACGTGTGTAAAAAGAAGTTAAACGTGTAAAAAAGAACGCCTGAAAGCCAAAAAGCACACCTGAGAACTAGAAAGAAAATCGAAAACTAAAAAGCACTCCTGTGTTCCAAAATACATGCCCATAAGCTAAAAAGAAGTCATGCGTGCAAAAAATTAAGCTTAAAAGTCAAAAAGCATGCCCAGGAAGTAAAAAGCACTCTCGAGAACTAAAAGAACTCCCACGTTCCAAAAAGCTTGCCCAAAAGCCAAAAGAAACACACGCGTGCAAAAAACAACGCTCGAGTACCGAAAGCACACATGCATGTAAAAAAGAACGCATGTTCGCTAAAATGAACTCATGCACGCCAAAAAGCACGTCTGCAAGCTAAAAAGATTACCCCTATATCGAAAAGAACACATATTTTGCTTAAAAGGACACTCAGAAACTAAAAAGCACTCAGGCGTAAAAAGATTAGCATGCACTCCCTCGTACCAAGAAGCACACATGTATGTCTAAAAAATCTTACGTGTGCAAAAATGAACTTTCGTATGCCAAAAAGATGTCACACATGTAGAAAAGAAAGTCCAAAAGCCAAAAGTACAGTTGAGAACTAAAAAGCACGTTCGAGAACGAAAAAGAACTCTTGCGATCTAAAAAGCATGCCTACATGCCAAAAAAGAACACATGTGTGCAAAAAAGAACATCTAAAAGCACTGAAAGACAAAAAGCATGCACGAGAACTAAAAACCACTCGAGAACTAAAAATCACTCCTAGGTTCCAAAAAGCTTCCTCGCATGCCAAAACGAACGCATGCATTCCAAAAAGAACACGTACCAGCAAAAAACAACACATGCCAACAGAAAAGAACGCCCGCCTACCAAAAACCACAATTCGTTCAAAAAGAAGTTACACGGGCAAAAAAAATGAACACCTGAAAGCCAAAAAGCACCTCCGAAAACTAAAAATAAAACCGAGAATAAAAAGCACTTCCTAAAAAATATGCTCGCATGCCAAAAAGAAGACACACATTCAAAAATGAAAGTCCGAAAGCAAAAAAGCACGCCTAAAAACTAAGAAGCACGCTCGAGAACTAAAAGAACTTCTGCGTTCCAAAAAACTTGCCTGCAAGCCAAAAAGAACATAGGCATTTAAAAAAGAATGCCTGCATACCAAAAGCAAATATGAAAGGAAAAAAGAGCGTCCACATGTTAAAAAGAACTCATGCATGCCAAAAGCACACCTGCATACTAAAAAGATGTCCCCCATGCCAAAGAGAACATATACTTTGCTTAGAAGGACACTCGAGAACTAAAAAGCACACCGGTATGACAATATGAATGTATGCATGCTAAAAACAACGCCCCTGGGTTCCAAAAAGCTTTCCTAAAAACACCGAAAGACAAAAAACATGCACAAAAACTATAAGCCATGCTCATAAACTAAAAGCACTCCCAGGTTCCAAATAGGATGCCAACATTCCAAGAAGAATGTCTGCATCCTAGAAAGAACAAATGCAATTAAAAAAGAACACCCACGTTCGAAAGCACACACACATGTAAAAAAAGGTTATGCGTGCAACAAAGTACGTCTGAACGCCAAAAAGAATGCTAGGGAACTAAAAAGAAAATCAAGAACTAAATAGCACTCTCACATTCTAAAAAATGTGCTCGCATGCCAAAAAGAACACACGCGTGCAAAATAGAATGCTCGAAAGCTCTAAAAGACAAAAAGCAATAACTGAAACTAAAAACCACGTTCGAGAACTAAAAAGCACTCATAGGTTCCAAAAAGCATACCCGCATGAAAAAAAGAGGATCTGCATGACAAAAAGAACACACGTTCAAAAAAAATTGCTCGCGTACCGAAATGCAAACATGCGTACAAAAAGAAGTCACACGTGCAAAAAAGAATAGCCGAAAGCCAAAGCATTCCCAGGAACTAAAAACCAAATCAAAAACTAAAAAGAACTCCGAGTTCCAAACGGCTGCTTGCTTGCCAAAAAGAAGTCACACGTACAAAAAAAGATTGAGAGTCAAAACGCACGTCTGAGAACAAAAATGCACACTCGTGAACTAAAAGCACTTCCACGTTCCAAAATGCGTGTCTGTAAAGCCAAAAAGAATGCATGCATCCCAAGAAGAATACACATGTACAAAAAAGAAAGCCCGAAAGCCAAAAAGCATGCTTGGGAACTAAAATGTAAGCTCGAGAACCAAAAGAGCTCACGCATTCAAAAAGCTTGCCCGAAAACCAAAAGGAATAAACAAGTGCAAAAAAAAAAAAATACCGTGTTCCAAAAGCACACGCGCATGTAAAAAAGAACACATGCATGCTTAAGCACATGAATATTTTATACAAAAACACAAACAAGCATAGATAATTTGAGGGTCATTTATTTAGATAGTCATGGATTGAGCTTTATCTTGGCCTTAACCTAAAAAAGTTTAGTTCATATTACAAATTAAAGCCGTGCGAAGGTATAAAAAAAATATAAACATGGCCATCATAAGAATAAAAAGAGAAAGATAGATAGAGAAAACTATGATGAACTCTCTCTTCTTTGCAAAAACTTCTTCTCTTTTGATTCTTCATCAGCTCCCTTTGCCTAAAAATATAATAAGATAATGGATTTTAAGGTTCTATGTGGTGGATGAATGGAAGGATGATGTGTAAAGATGTGGATTTGGTGAATTAGTTTCTCACGTGTGTTCTTGGTAGGATTTTGGGCTAAAGAGTGGTACTTGATCTGAAAATAAGGACAATTTATATATGGGAACGAGATATGGTAAGGGTCAAAGGGTAATTTCCTAAATTTTAGGTAAAAAGGTGACTTGAAAAGCGATCTACTCAAGTCATATCTCAGGGCGCTTTGTCTGCTAGAGTAATTGGCTTGAAAACTTAGATTCCTTAGAAGTCTTGGTAGAGAAGAAAACAACATAAATATCGACTTTCCTTGAAGTCGCTTCACATGTCACTTTACCTTTTAGAGATCTGAAGGAGCTTTCCTATCGATTTATGTTCGTTTCTCGGGGAAATCCGAGTATTTAACCATTAAAATAAGTTGTTTAGATGAAAGTTTGCTTTAGAGCCATTTTAGAATGATTGGAGTTGGAATAAAGTGAGCGTTGCAAAAAGGAGTTTAATGGTCATTCCAGGAGAGAAAACGACCCGCCATGCATCGCTATATTCCAACTACAATCATGTTAAAAATGCTCCAAAGAAGACTTTCCCCTAAAAAACTTATTTAAATGGTTAAATACTCGGATTTACCCAAGAAACGAACACAAATCGATAGGAATTGGGGTAAAGAAATGGAGCTATCAAATACCCCCAAACCTATCTTTTGGTCATCCTCGAGAAAACCCAAACAAAAAAAAACGAATTTAAAACCTAAACTTAGACTAGACACACTACAAAAATAAGACCTCTTTCGTGGGTGACATGATAACACTTAACACGTGCCACAAGCCTTATAAACCCATTAGCAATCCTTAGAAGATGAGTGAAGTCTCATGAGGGTTTACAGAATGATACTCACAAACGTAGTTCTTGCTGAGCCAACTATAGAATGAGATGCGACGTAGGGTGTATCGAAATGGTGGCAGATGCATGCTAAGACCACATGAGTGAAGGCTAGAATTATGCAAGCTGTGGTGCTACAACAAGAGAGCAATTCAATACTTCATAGTAAACTTATCTTTAAAAGCATCGAGCACGAGAGTCTTATGATAGCATTTCACATTGACTCTAAACCTTACAGAATCTATCTCATTTTTTCCACTCAGAACCTAGGCTTACTAAACAAACATATGTGGTTGGAGGTTATGCACCAATATTTTTCAAAATTTACACGTATATGATAAATTTTGAAAAACCGCTTAATTTTAAATGCGATTGGACCACAAGAACGGAATTGAACATTAAAAACAAGAGCAAGACACCATGTTCACCTTCATCTATAAGTAAGACCTATCTTAAAGATCAATTAGGACCTCTTATTAAGTTTAAGTGATGTAATGATTTTTATCGTGATGGAGATGCAAGGTGGATATGGTATTGTGGGTGAGCTAGTGATTATGCTAACGAACTCTTCTTGCACGATTTTCACATTTCTGTTGAGCGTCTAGGCACAAAATTTGAATTGAACACTTTGTGCTATTTTTAGTTGCTTTCATTTTGGCAACTTTTTACAATTTGAGCTTTTTAGACATTTTGTGCTTTTCTTTTTAATACTTATTAATTATTCTATTTTAAGTCTTTTTCTTTACACATTTTACACTCTTAGCCTAAGTACACGTTACATTGCAAATTTTAACTTCTTTGACCTTCATTTCTCCATGTCCTCTAGCCGTAATTGGGGTTAACATGTTTGGGTAGAGTATGGTGATACGTATATGATATGAGAAGGTACGGTGATTGGGTTTAGTATATAGGTCTACATAGTTGGGACATTCAAGCACACACACAAGGAAAATGGATGTGTTTGGGTCATATCACACATGGCATACGTCATCTCTATAGGCACGGGTTAAGCAAGCAAACAATGGTGAATTTAAAGTGATGCTCTTAAAATGGTCGTTCTTTAATGTCCAACGCAATGGAGTGGGGTCCTTTTTATTTATGTGTATTTATCTAAAAGAAGAGTGTTTAAGATTTGGCACGAAAATATACACTCATAAAGACGCTTTATAGGTTCTGGTCTTACACATGTGGTCTCTAATAATGATCTAGACATCTTAAGCATGATACCCATTCACTAAGGCACCTTAGAGTCTGGTAAGGTGCATGCAAGCATTGTGGAGTAGCTTTAACTAACATCATCCTTTTTCGAGACTCAGAGAAACAAAGCATACAACAGATTGCCTCTATACAAGACAATCATGCACGAATTAAACAATAAAAAATAGTCCTTGGATGGCTACACAGGTTCCTACAGAAGATTTATCAAGGATTTTTCAAAGATTACGAATCCGCTCTGTACCTTTTTGATGAAGAATGTGTTGTTCGTATTTGACGATGATTGTCTTTGAGCCTTTGAGTTATTGAAGAATGAGCTCTCCCCCGCTCTTATCATGACGGTGCCTGATTGAGAGTTACCATTTGAGTTGATATGTGACCCTAGTAACTACACAGTGGGCGCCGTTTTAGGCCAAATGAAGGAAAAACGATTGCATGTCATTTATTATGCCAATCAGACCCTTAATGATGCACATATAAATTATGCAACCATAAAAAATGAGTTATTGGTTATTGTGTGTGCATTTGACAAGTTCAGGTCTTATTTACTAGGATCCAAGGTAATAGTTTATACTAATCAAGCAGCAATAAAATATTTGATAGCAAAAAAAGATGCGAAATCGAGGTTGATCAGGTGGATTCTACTTTTATCGGAGTTTGATTTAGAAATCATAAACAAAGTGGGATCTGAAAATCTGGTGGTAAATCACCTTTCTAGGTTGGAGAGAGACGGTGAAAGGGAAGTTCTAAAGCCAATTAATGAAAGGTTTCCTGATGAGCAGTTGCTCACCTTAGAGAAGTACTTAGTTCTGTGGTTTACTAACCATGAGAAATTCTTAGTTCACATGGCGGATCACCATGTGAACTTGTTGCCCACTGAAAATAAAACATTCACCAAAGAAGGAAGTTCTTTTTAAAAATCAAATATTACTTTTGGGATGAGCTATTGTTGTTCAAGGATTGTACTGATGGTGTCATTCAAAGATGCATGCCAGAAAAAGAAATGAAGGAGATTTTGAGCCAATGCCACTCTAAGAAGTGTGAAGGTCATTTTGGAGCATCTAGGATAACAAGAAAGATCATTCAATCGGGATTTTAATGGCCTAATTTGTTTAAGGATTCTAGAAGTTTTGTGGAAGCTTACGGCCAATGTTAAGGAACCAGCGATATGACCAAGAGGGACTGAATGCCTATGAATGTTATGTTGGAGTCTGAATGGTTTGATGTATATAGCGTGAATGTCATAGGACCTTTTGATCGCTTTACAAATGTTCATATTTAGAGCTTCTCTTTACATTCATTTGTTCTCGTTTGCGAGCATTTTTGTGTATATAACATGTGTTTTAGTTGAGTACAGATATTCTACTCATAAAAGAAGGTGTTCGTGCTAACTATGGAGAAAAGAGGCTGTTAATAGCCTTTTTTTTGGCAAAGTGTCCAAATAAGAATTTTCCATCTGCCTGGTACCTGGTAGAGCCTGCCCGATAGAAAATATTACTTAGCATCAAGTCGACGTGACGATCTACCATCTACCTCGACGTATCGATATATCATCCATCTCGAGGTACCGAGATTCCCTAGGTCGATATACATGGTGACCCCTTCAGAAGTGAGCCGAGGTCATCCATCTCCCTTGAACGCCTTACTTGCACCTAGACTCACCGACCTAACCCCTCTACCCCATCAAAGTTCTAGCAGGATCAGAATCGAGCTCCAGCATGGCCTACTGCCTTATCGATATATGTGCCAACCCTTCCTAACAAGAGAGAAGAAACTCATAAAGTCTCCAATACGATTACGAAACGCCAATACGGTTAAGGAAAGATCAACGGTAGATCCCGACATGGTTAAATCTAGTCTCCAGTAACAAGAGCGGTACTTGAGCGTACCTCAACACCATATATGCCAAGCGTCACCTCAGGAAACCTCCAGAAAGTACCTCGCCAAAGTGACAAACAAAACCAGAGTTCTTCTCCAAGCAACGTAGGAAGAGAAGGTTGACTTTCAGGACATTTAAGATACCATTAAAAAGATCAACCGTATTAATTGAGGTAGTCAACCCTATCAACGGAGATAATCAACACCATTAATGGAAGATCAGTAAACTCCTTAATGGCCATTCACAACGTCATTAATGAGTCAACTCAATCATGATTGACTAAATTAATAGAGTGAGCAATAAGAAAGAGTCCAAAGAGGAAACAAACACATCTTCAAGGCCAACTGCACAAAACAGAAAATCCCGCCCTACAAGGAAGGAAGATCAATCCAATAATCTTCAGAGTGGGTAGTAAGCAATTGGAACCTATAAATATGATAAAGCTTTCTCCAAGAAGGAAGGTTTCCAATTAATCCCGAAAGAGGCCAAAATACAGGCTCCAATACATACTTGATTCGACGTCTGACCTCTATCTCACATCTCATGTCTAATCCAGATATCAACAAGCCCAAGAGAAGCTTACATTCTTTGTCTAAATTCTCCTTAGATCATCATTGTATGTGTACCTTTACCGAGAATGTATCAGCATCGGTTAACACTCGATTACTATTGTAAGCTCCCTGAAGCACCATGGTTGTACTATTTCGCCATTGTTGTAAGCTCCTAGGAACACCGCTTGACATATTTATCATCATTGTATGTGTACCTTTACCGAGAATGTACCATCATCGGTTAACACTCGATTACTATTGTAAGCTCTCCGGAGCACCATGGTTGTACTATTTTGCCATTGTTGTAAGCTCCTAGGAGCACCACTTGATATATATATATATAAGGAAGGGTCTTTCTCCTTCCTCTGGATATTACCTTGGGGTTTTTTAGCATATGATCATTTGTGATGCTTTTTCCCCCTTGGTCAATCCACCTCCCTCCACAAAAGACTTATCCTTCTCTTATATATCTCATTTTATTATGTATGTATATATTTGTGTGAGCTAAACTCCTGCCTCATTGAACCGAGGTAATATCCAGAGGAAGGAGAAAGACCCTTCCTTATATATATATATATATATATATATATATATATATATATATATATTCGACGCCTGACCTCTATCTCACATCTCATGTCTAATCCAGATATCAACAAGCCCGAGAGAAGCTTACATTCTTTGTCTAAATTCTCCTTAGATCATCACTGTATGTGTACCTTTACCGTAAATGTACCAGCATCGATCAACACTCGATTACTATCTTAAGCTCTCCGAAGCACCATGGTTGTACTATTTCGCCATTGTTGTAAGCTCCTAGGAACACCGCTTGATATATATATATATATATCATCATTGTATATGTACCTTTACCGAGAATGTACCAGCATCGATTAACACTCGATTACTATTGTAAGCTCTCCGGAGCACCATGGTTGTACTATTTCGCCATTGTTGTAAGCTCATAGAAGCACCGCTTGATATATATATATATAAGGAAGGGTATTTTTCCTTCCTCTGGATATTACCTCGGGGTTTTTCAGCATATGATCATTTGTGATGTTTTTTCCCCATTGGCCAGTCCACCTCCTCTACAAAAGACTTATCCTTCTCTCATATACCTCATTTTATTATGTATGTATATATTTGTGTGAGCTAAACTCCTACCTCATTGAACCTAACATCCTTATCCATATATCTGCTTGCCAAGTCGCATGTCAAGATAAAGAGAAACAACCCATACTCGTTTGAAGGGAATTGAGGAGCTCTCCTGCACCCTCTCTATGGGAGCGGACAAGGATCCGACACCGGAGCTAGGTGAGCCCACTTCCTTGCTTGCTATTTGGATCAAGGACACTAGAGAGGAGACCGGATACCAGAACCGGGGACTAGGATCAACTCTTTTGCACCAACAGGGGAACCTCAAGCCCCCCATATCTCATTCATATGTATGAAGCCTGATGGGCGAGATGACTTGTGTCCTACTTACCACATCATCCTCCATATTCATACAAGATCACCAAGGTATGAGGTACGTACCCCTCGCCGCCTACCGGGTAGCGGGTTGATGGTGTTAATTGAGATTTTTCACCCAGTGGGAATTTTCGGTTAACAAATGCCAAAATGAGGGCAAAAATGCAAAAGAGAAGGAATCTGCGGGCAAGTAGCCGTGACATGAAGTCACAGATAAAGGTTTGTGGTTTTGAACCTGCACACAAAAGCCGCGCATAACTTGCCGAAGATACCATGAGTTCTGACCTTTTCCACCACGGGAATGAACCCACGGAACAGAAGATGACAAGTCGAGTAGAAATGATAGAATTAGACCGTGAGTTATGACCTTCTGGATCATGAGAATGAAGCTGTGGGACCAAAGTCGTGCAGAAATACCAAAAAGATACCACAAGTTCTAACTCTATGGTTTGTGAGAATGAAGTTGTGAGGTCGAAGCCGCAGTAAAATAGCAGGAAGTCTCGCGACTTCAAGTCGGTGGTAACTCACCAATAAAGCAGGGGATTAAAAGTCACGCTAAGTTCCTGATGATACTCTGTAGCTGCGAGAATAAACCTGCGTACGGAAGTCGTGCTGAACTCACTGAGGACATTTATATGATTTCCACCTCTATTTTCTAACCTAATCTATAAATACACCCTTTTGTACTATAATTAAGAACTAATCGAGATTTGAGACCACCATCTTCATCCTTTGAATAGATCTCACTCTCATTTAGCTTAAAGTTTCCTACTTTAGATTAGAATTATTTTAGATAACTTGTTTAGTAGTAAAATCACTTCTTGAAAGCTACTGTTGATCCTCTTTCTTGGTACAAAATTGGAGAAAGGCTTGATTCAACCTTGTAACCCAAGAAGACCTTCATGGGTTTACTCTTGTGTCATGGGCACATCATGTGTAAGACATCATGAAAGTCATGGGCATATGATGGAAAGCATCATGAAAGTCATGGGCACATCATGGAAACCATCATGAAAAATGAAAATCATGTGCACATCATAGAAAGCCAAGGCACATGCAAGTTTCTCATGACAATTCAAGGCTGGGAAATCTAGGGTCAAGGGAAATCATGGAAAATCAGGGCAAATCATGGAAACTTCCCGACAAATGTCATGGAAATTCGTTGCAAGCCATAGATCATGGAGATTACTCTTGGAAAATCATGGAAAATTGGGCAAAGCATGGCAAATAATTACCCAAATTCTAATGGAAAATGTGACTGACGTGTTTCATAACATCATATACAGGACCACTTAAGCAAATTGATATCCAAACCAAGTGTATAACATGATAGGCTAATCTAGAGAGACATTATTATAATTCGGTAAGTTGTTCAGATGATTTTTTTTTTCTCCAGATTTCTATAAAACAAGAGGAAAACAATAATCCAACTATATAGGACATCACTCCCTTTTATTCAAATAAAATGTTAGGGAAATAATAAGGTATCACAATTTTGGCCCGTATATAGGGCGTGCCGTGCCAGGCACAACCCCTATGCATGGCACGTGTCGGGTCAAAGGTCGGGGCACAATAGGCTAGCCTAATTTTTTTTGTTAAAAAAACCAATGGTTGAAAATTTGAAAATTCAACTGTTGTCGGCCAACGGTTGGAATTTTTAAGTTTTAAGAAAATTATATTTCGGCCCCTCAACTCTTTTATTTTATACTTTTTCCCACTTTTCATATTTTTCTATAAATACTCTCACCCATTCCAATTTTCATTCACTTTCTCTCAATCTCTCATTCTCTCGATCTCTCCATTCTCTAATTGTCTACAAAATTTTATATTTTCATAATTTCATTCTTACTATCTCTTTACTCTCTCTATTCTCTAATCTCTACAATACTAATCTACTATTCTAATACTATATTACTAATTTGCTATCATCTAACTATTATTCTCTAATCTCTCGTCCAAGACACCAAAGTTCAAAGGTACATTTTTTCATTAAGTGTTATTATTTAGTTTTATGTTATAGTTTTTAAATTTTATATTTACACTTAATAAATTTATGCTTAGTTATTAATTTTGATATTTATTCTTAGGTTTTTTGTATATTTAATATTTATGGTTTATGCTTAGTATATTTTTGTTTAGTTAGTAAATTTATCATTTTATGTTTAGTAATTAATTTCAATATTTTTGGTTAGTAAATTAATCATTTTTATGTGTAGTAGTTAATAATATTCTCATAGGGATTTTTTGATAGTTTGACAAGTCGGCATGATTACCAGAAAACACGGTGACTAGATATGTCATGTCATAAGAGTCAGGGAAGATAAACCCCAAGACAATTAATAGTTGATCTTAGGGTCCAATCGAGATTATCTGAGATGGTCGGGAAAACTAACCGATCGGGTAAAGACAACCTGAACGGGTAAAGACCATCCGACCGGGACATAAAAAGTCTAGTTGGGATTAGATAATTGCTTAGTTAAACTACGCATGGGAGACATTAAATGCAACTACGACTCAAATACGAAGAAGAATGATCTTACTCAAACAAGGAATCTAGAATCATACTCCAACAAGGAATCTAGAATCATACTCCAATAAGGAAATATTTCTATTTCTTATCCAGTGTTAGAGAATTCTATTCAGGAAAGAACTCAAAGTTTCAGAAGGATAAACACCAAATAGAAAACGAATCCAAATCAAGCGATAACTCTGCTCTTCTATAAGATTGCGCACTAATAAGGAAATAAGTCCTAAACATACTATTCAACTAGAATCCTATGAAGATTCTAATTCAATGCACAAGATCTCCGAAATAAGAAAGAAGACAAAGACGACTTCAACAAGTAACAAGTTCTAATTAAACACCATCACCTTTCCTTATTTGTATAACAAGGATTAGGGTTCTATACACATATAAATAGACTCATAATCTCATTGTAAAAGAGGGATAAGGGATAAAAAGAATAAGATATAGACAGAAAGGTAAGAATATACAAGAAAAAGAAGGAGAGATTGAGTGTGTAATCATTCTATTCATAGTGGATTTCTTCTCGCCGTCGTCGACAACCGTGGTTGTTTCTCTGTCTTGAGGTTTTACCACGTAAACTTGTATTTGCATACTCTACATTTTCCTATCTTTCTCATAACATCGTTGTCAATTTACACTAACTTGTTAGACACGTGGTTAATCAAACTTGATCTAAAAATCACCGTCAACAAATATTATTTTTGTTTTGTTAGTAAATTTCTTACGTCATATATGTAGTAGTTAATTTTAATATTTTTGGTTAGTAAATTAATCATTTTTATGTATAGTAGTTAATTTTAATATTTTAGGTTAGTAAATTAATCATTTTTATGTGAATTAGTTAATTTTAATATTTTTGATTAGTAAATTTATCATTGTATGTTTAGTAGTAAATTTTAATATTTTTGATTAGTAAATAAATTATTTTAATTTGTAGTAGTTAATTTTAATATTTTTTGTTTGGTTAGTAAATTAAGCATTTTTATGTATAGTAGTTAATTTTAATATTTTGGTTAGAAAATTTATTATTGTATGTTTAGTAGTTAATTTTAATATGTTTGTTTGGTTAGTAAATTAAGCATTTTTATGTGTAGTAGTTAATTTTAATATTTTTGGTTAACAAATTTATCATTGTATGTTTAGTAGTTAATTTTAAAATTTTTGGTTAGTAAATTAAGCATTTTTATGTGTAACAATTAATTTTAATAATTTTGTTTTATTAGTAAATTAAGCATTTTTATGTATAATAGTTAATTTTAATATTTTTGGTTAGTAAATGAAGCATTTTTTTGTGTAGTAGTTAATTTTAATATTTTTGTTTGGTTAGTAAATTAAGATTTTTTTTTTGTGTGTAGTTGTTAATTTTAAAGCATTTTTTTTGTATAGTTGTTAATTTTAATATTTTTGGTTAGTAAATTTATCATTGTATGTTTAGTAGTTAATTTTAATAATTTTTGTTAGTAAATTAAGCATTTTTATGTGTAATAGTTAATTTTAATATTTTTTTTAGTAAATTAAGCATTTTATGTGTAGTAGTTAATTTTAATATTTTTAGTTAATAAATTAATCATTTTTTTGTGTAGTAGTTAATTTTAATATTTTTAGTCAGTAAATTATTGTTTTATGTTTACACTTTAGTTATTAATTTTAGTTTTTTTGTTTAGTAATTTTATCATTTTATGGCTTTTATAGTTTTATGCTTAGTATATTTATGATTTTATGTTTAGTTTTTAATGACTAATGAGTTAATATTTGCGTTGTAGGAAATAGATCATCATCATCCTATTTTTTCGCACGGTCTTAACATTAACAACGATGATTTTAACCTTTTCGAATTTGTCGGAAACTGCAGCGGGACTTTTCAGTTCTGGTGCCACACCAACATCACGTCCCAAATCTAAGAAGTTAACATCAGAAGTATGACAGTGTTTGGACGTAGTACAAATGACACTTCCACACGGTATGGTTGGACCCCGAACTAAATGTAAGTTTTATCTAGGGATGACCATTTTCTCCCGGGCCCCAAATCTCCACTCCCCCATCTTCATTTGGGGGGAATTTTTTAGGGAAAAATAGGAAAATGGGTGGGGATAGGGATGATTTTTATCCCCAAATTAAAATGAGGACGTCCCTATCTCCATTTCCCTAACAAATTTCTAGAAATGAGGATGGGACCTACATCCATCCCTATTTCCTCATTTGTCATCCCTAGTTTTGTCATAAGTACTATACAACTACTAGGGGGAACGGTCATATGAGAAGGCATATGTTGAAATGCATGCCTATACACGGACAAGTAGACACTACAACCCAGACACAACTACAATTGTACCCAGACGAGTCCGTTACGACATGGCGTTACGACGCCGCGCATGCTAGAGAATGCATGGTACGTTACATTGCACAAAGTGATCAACTGATTAGTTTTGGTGACAGTGTTTTTTATGAAGAATTTATCCAAAGTGCATAAAATCTCCAATTTAAAGTTGTTTCTAGAAACACCAGTATACGCGATTTGTTAAAACTTTTTAAAACCCAACGAGTTGACTTGATGACTGAATTACAACATCTAAGTGTCTCTATTGCATTCACTTTCGATATTTGGAACATATTTTTCAAACATGACTATTTGTGTCATAGGACACTATTTAGACTATGATTGGAGGTTACAAAAGAAAATTATTGGTTTTCGTCCTATGGATTTTGCATATACCGTAGAAAATATTTTTAATGTCATTGTTTATGTTTTAGAAACTTATGAAATAACTCATCGCATTCTTTCTATCACATTAGATAATGCATCGACAAATATTAACTCTATTGCATGGTTTATTGAAAGAAAAATCTCACAAGATGGGGGTTATTTCTTCTATCAACGGTGTGCATGTCATATCGTACATTTAATTGTACAGTTTGGTATGAAGAAGTAAGCGATCAAATAAATCGCATCAGAGATGCATTTTCTTGGATTAGAAATCGCATCAGAGATGCATTTTCTTGGATCGACAGCTCTAATCCAAGATTCCTAGTATTTGGAAGATAATGTACAACTTACGATCTACGACCCCGACGATTCCAAACAGATATGCCGGTAAGATGGAATTTTAATTACCCAATGTTGCAAAATTGTTTGGATTATGATACACCTATTTCAGGTTTTCATAACATGAAAATGACCGAACTTCGACCTCCATTACTGACCCCAAACGATTGGTATGTGATAAAGATTTTTGTTCAATTTTTAAAGGATTTTTACGATGCCACTGTAACTCTTTTCGGGGTCTATTACCTCACATCTTCCCAGACAATCCATCAGATTGTGGAAATGTCTGAAATGTTAAACACTTATAGGAAATATGATATCTTAGGCATTGCAGTTGTTGCCGTGGAGACCAAGTTTAAAAAATACTGGTCAACAATACCTTTCCTTTATGCCTTAGGTATTACAGTAGATCCTAGGATTAAATTATCCGGTTTAGAAACTTTGCTTGAGTTTATCGATGCTAATTTGACCGTAGATTATTCCGCCCAGGAAACTGACATTCAAAACAACTTGTTTGAAGTTTTAGTACTTATGAGTGCAGGTTTGACGACGTTGAAACACAACCATCAGTATAACTGGGCACACTCCTGTTGAAGACAAGTTAGAACATTCTCAAACTCAGAAAAAAAAAGACGGCGCCTCAAGTTCATCCCAATGAGCTGCTATAACTTTCATTACCGAACTGAATAGGTACCTTGAAGCTCAATTCGATTCATTCAAAAATACGGAGGAATTTGATTTGCTGTTATAGTGGAAGACCTATAGTTACAAATATCCGATCATGTCTTACCTAGCACGTGACGTATTCGTTATCTCCGTATCCACTGTTTCTTCAGAACATACATTCAGTAAGAGTGGACATATAGTTAAACAAAGAAGAATTTATTTGTCTCTAGAGATGGTGGAGGTATTAACATGCCTTCGAGATTGGGAACATGCTTGAAAGAGGATGCAAAATGAAACGGTAGACGAAGAACTTATTCAAAATTTCTCCAATTTATTTGTCGATGAGAGTTCCGGCAGTAACTAGGTCCAGGACTAGTAGTCATACATGTTTACTTGCAATACACTAATAGGATTGTACTTTATTTCCATTATCGAGTTTTTATCCCACTGGACTTTTTTGGTAAGGTTGTTAATAAGACAATCATGTAAATATGTAATACTGAAAGTCCGAAATAAATAAATATTTCATCATTTTATATTTTCATAATTGTATAATTTCATAATTTTCATCTATTTTTTATTTTCTTTAATCTTTAATCTTTATTTAGTCTTTGTATTATTTTATTAAATAAAATAATAAATCTATTTCTTTTTTACTTTTTATTTCTTAGACTAAAATAATAAATAAGATAAACAAATTACAATTAAAAATACATAAGTTAAATTGTAAGAAAATATTATTGTTATAACAATTAAATTTAAATAATTAAAAATTTTAATTTATTAAAAAAAACTAGAAATGGGCATGGGCCCAACATATTTGGCCAGCCTGAGCCGACCTACGTGCCGCGCCGTGCTGGGGCCTCGTTTAGCAAAAATGGCCTGACGGGCCATGCCTATTGCGACCTGATCGATCTGTTTTGCTACATTAGCCGGCGGTTATACACTTATACATTATACAATCAAATTGAAATAGATAATTTATGAATTTGGAATAGATTTACGGGTCGAGGGATGTTGTTAGGTGACCTAAAATTGGAAACAAATTTCCAAATTTTTATGGAAATTGAATTCAAATTTAAAGATAATTATGATTGAAGGTATACATTAACCATTCATTTGCTTGCCATAGCTTAGAATTCGTAATGGAAGGAAAGGGATTTGAACCCTCCATACGAATAGCTCGTACAAAGGATTAGCAACCGGACGCTTTAACTTTAGTCCACTCAGTCATCTCTCCTAATTGAAAAATAAATAAATTACTATGTTACATTACACACAAAATAATGCTTCAAAAACCACCCTTATTTTTTTAACTTAAACTTTGGTACCTTATTATACACCCTTCAAAAAACACCATATTTCTATGAAATAAAAGTAAAGAATGGAAAACTCTAAAGAGATATGTCAAATAAAAATTAAAACAAATTTCTAAAGACTATCTCTTTAAAAAATGTCGTTTTTTTTAATACTCTATTTCCACACCTAATATATCTATATATAGCAAGCCACACTATATATACTAAGTTTCGGTACCAAAGTCTATGCAATAAAATCCGATAAATAGTTGATCCAATTGTGGTAAAATTGAAATACTGTATTGTTTTCTCATTCAAAAATTTTTCAAAAACACCAAAGAACTATCATGTAAATGTTTTGCAGTTGATGTTTTTCGAAAAGAAAAATGAAAATGATAAGTGTTTTTGGTTTCAGTTTCGAAATTCGAAAACACGTCTGGAATCATATACTGAAATCTGTATTTTAAAAATAAAAACAGGAAAAACGCATATTAAGCTAACTGAAAACTATCGAAAATTAAAATATCATTTTTTAGATTTTGTTTACTATTATAACAATTATAAACAAATTGATTAAATAATTAACCAATATAATTTTTATATTGTAATTTATAAATTAAACAAAGTAACAAATCACAACTTACTTAAAAAAATCAAATAATCAATTAATCAAAAGTAACATCTGATATTATAAATAAGTACTATTTTAATATATATAAATAACATTAAAAAATATATAGAAAAAAATTTAAAAAAGAAAAAAAAGAAAGGCAACTAGATCAAAGAAGAAGAAAAGAAGGAAAAGAAAGTAAGAAAATCGGAGAAGAAGAAGAAGAGGAAGAGGACCAGAGAAGAAGAAGGATCAGAGAAGGAGAAGAAGAGTCTCGATTCAGAGAAGAAGAAGAAACATCAGAGAAGGAGACGAAGAGGCTCGGAGAAAAAGAAGAAGAAGAAGAGGATCAGAGATGAAGAAGAAGATCGGAGAAGAGGATCGGAGAAGAAAAGGATGAAAATGAAGAAAGAAGTAGAAGAAGAGAAGAGAAGACCTGATGTTCAAGTCCACAGAGATTTTTTTTTTTTTTAACAATTTAATGTTAATTTTATTGAAAAACAAAAACAAATATTTTGTATTTTTTAAATATTTCACTATTAATACTAGTTTTTTTTTTTTTTTGAAAACAAATGAAAAATGGTTAACTAAAACGAATTCGAAATCATTTTTGGATAACAAAAACAAAAACAGATTGAAAAACAACTATAGACTGGGTGCTAGATTTTCATATACCTTCGGATTCATGATACAAAACTTGTAAGAACATGTATATCACTTTGATATAAATTATTAAAAATTTAAAGTTATATCTTTTACAAAATAATAATAATAATAATAAAAAATAATAATAAAGTTGTATGAATATACACCTCCTCTTAACTAAGTTAGTATTATAACTCCTTTCTACATATGGGATGAAACTCAAAAAGTTTAAATCACACCATACACGCATTTTAAAAGTACGTGTGAGAAGCTTTCTTCCAGATTGTAGGAGTTGTTATTTCCCGTCATAAGAATAGATATATGGATCACACATGTAATGTTTGATCTCAACAATCCATGTTTTATATGGTAATTTTTGACGATTCTCACTTTCAAATTTGCAAAGAAAGGCAACATTAAATGTAAAAAAATTTAAAAAACAATTCATATATCAATGTACCACAGTTATTCAAATAACAACATTACAAAAGAATATCACAATAACATACATAGAGTATCCAATGAGAAATGATTCTTCAACAAAAAATTACCATTACGAAAATATCATTCACATTACAATACCAAGAATATTCAAAGCATCCTATAAATCCTAAATAAATATCCATAATAATAACATGAAAATATGGTGAAAGTATCCAAACAAATCAAGTGAGCATGTGGCCCTTGTGGGCAGATTCGACACAGTAGTGCATGTATTCCATGTCTACAAAATAATTAAAATCAGTATGCATGTATAACTAATTCACACATTCTTACCATGTTTTCAATCAATGAATCAACACAGTTCCCCAAAGAAAACAATACAATACTGCAAGATTGTGAATTCTTGCGATAAAATAAAAAGCACAAAACAGAACAATAACAACAACAATTCCGTTTTTGGATCTCAATTTCAATTAAAACACAAATCATTACAATTCAACAACACAATCAGATTAAATTAATAGGAATATTTCAAACAGCGAGAGAACGTACAAACAAGGGGGAGGAAAAGAGGGCCATAATTGTTGTGGAAGAGATCATTGACGGGAGATTAGAGGACCGTGGTGGTGGAGACGTCAATGGTCAAGACGATCTGGGCAGCGAGGAATGCCATTAGACCTTGCAAATTAAAGCCCAAAAGACCTGAGTAGGCGAGGGAACGGCAATTTGGGTTAGAGGGAGGAGAGTGGCGATTCAGATAGAGAAAAAGGGCAGACGAGATTTTGGTGATAACCAGTTATACCGGATTTGGTTTTATATAAATCCAATCGAAACAATACACAGGTCTAGGTCTTAGCAAAGGTAAGAATCCAGAACTAGAACATCATTTGTAAAGGCAAAGATCAATGGCCATCTTACTAAAAAATCTCACCATTCATACCAGCGTCGACGAATTCTTGAAGGAATGAGAGAGTAAACAATCTTTAAATCATCCACACCTTCATAATCAGTACAACATGCGCAGAATGCAATATCATTAGTTTACAGAGGAACAGTTGTTTTAGTCGAATTGGCACATAAAAAGAAAATTTTGAATTGAGATGGCATCAAGGCTCACTGACAGTTGAGCACCAGCATGTTGTATCAACAGGGAATATATGTATTCACCAATCCACTGCTTTGCTAATGCTACCTATAAACCTTTATTATTACTAAAATAATAAATGAGAACCTTAAATTACATTTGCAAAACAAAGGAAAATTGGGAAATTATTAAAGCCAAGTAACTAAAACAATTAGCACCCTAGTTTCGAAAAGATAAATCACTTTGAGATTCCAAAATGCCAAGATTTTGGAGAACTTTTCAACAAACAATTGTTTTTTTATTAAAAAAAAATGAAATATCCTTGCTCATACCAGAAATCAACTCCAAAAAACTTGAAATTAACTCAAACTGATAATCGAACAATATAACAAATATATGATGAATACATTGTATATTTGACTAAAAAGGGCATTATATTAGTAACAGAAACAGCCTCTTTCGAACAAAGAACAGAATTATTAAACAGATCAATATCTATCAAAAGAAAGGATCTACCTATTGAACACTACCACCAAATTGAATATGCCTGTGTTTTTTGTTCACCTTTCCCACCATAAACCCTGGAAAAGCCAAAAAAAAAACAAACAAAGAAGCTGAGGAGACAAGCAAGCCATTATTTACAGGAAAAAAGGTAGTGAATTTCACTTGGTTGAAATACCACCAAATGTACAGCTAATTAAGGAGTTCGATTAAAAGAACTGCAGGTTTAACTACCTCAATCACTGCTCCAGACTCTCATTTCTGACCCTTGATATGTTGGAGCCACATCTGCCAATCAGCCCACCAACCAATGTCTCCGAAATCATATGCAACCAATGTTTCTGAAACTTGATAAAGCTTCAAAATGTAGAAATTAACAGTAAAAAAGTACCTGTTATGAGAAAGATGTCATATAACCTAAAGTTGGGTCCACATACGGTTGAATTGGTCTTACTACACTATAATCGTAGGCTGGGCTGATAGATATCACCTGCCGGGGTGGGTTTACCCTAAACAACATAAATTTGAATTATAAGTTAAACTTTCATCAAGCAATAGGCAAGCTAAAGGGCCAATTGGAAGCAGGCACCAAGAGTAATGTGGTCAAAGTTCAATAACAAAACCTGAACTGACACTTAATCTCCACCAGAGCCTTTAACACCGCCGGAACATCACCTGATATCTGAGTTTAACAGGAATGTTGAACATCATTCGGCAACAGAAAAGAACAAAGAGAAGCAAAACAATTTCAACAAGTAAATGATGACTAAAGGCAAAGAAAAGAAGTTCTGTACTAGCCCTAAGATAATATTGATCAATGTGATATAATACTAGACTCCATAGAAACAGCAAGTGAAAGGCCATTGCTGCAGAAACTCACCTGCACAACTCGATCAGATTCATGAGCAGATGCACACAAAGCAGGCAACTGAATCAGAGCATCAGAGGAATTCCTCAATTTTTCAATGTTTTTGACCAGACATCCCAATCAGACAACACGCTTGGGACCCGGCAATCAAAAGTCTCATTGTGTTAGCAGCTACATGACCCACAGCAACTTTTGTTGCCTGTGTATTGCTCTCATCTTCCTATTAGAATCAACAACACTAAATTATTCATCCCATTGTAATCTAACAACCAATGATAAATTATATTACAGCGAAATGAACCTATAAAACAATGTACATACTCCTGTGCACTTAACACACAAATACATATAAGTAAATGTAGCGAATCCGCTAAATTATGGTATCATTTTCGATCAATCAAATTTGATAGTATACAAAGCTTCCATTTTTATATAAAAAAAGTTGAAGTTTTTTCACCTTAAAAGAATCAAAGTAGCTATTTGTTGTCACTCTCTTTCCAACTTATGATAATGACTCGCTCTTCGATTCGCCGTCCAAATGTCCAATAAAAATCATCAATTTTTACGTTAATAAAAAACTAATTTAAACTACAAAAAGGTATATATATATCTTACAGCGAATAACGTCGGCGATCTTGACGGTGGACTTGGTTTCTTCCCGATCTGTCTCACGGCACCACTATCCTGAGCTTTCGCTCTCCGCTTCGGACACGACTCTTCGCTCCCTCTCTCCGTCTTCGCGGCGGCGCTGGCCGGAGAATTCCGGGAGCGGTTGAGGTTCAGCCATTTTTGTCGTTTAAAATCTGGTGAAGAAAGAGAAAATGTACGACTGAAGAAAAAAAATAAAAAATAAAAAGCGTTATAATTGTTATGAAATTACTTTTGTACCCTTGTTTTTCTCAACTAATAAACAGCAACCAAATGGACACCATGGTCCATGAAGCTTCCAAAATCCAAATCAAAATCAAAGATGCAGCCAAAACCCTAAACCCAGAATAATGAACATCTCAAAATCTCTCTACACCATTTTTTCCCGCCACTTGTCTTCAACACCAATTCTGAAGAAAATTCCATCAAAGTACAGGCCACGAGCCATCGAAGAGGCTCAACAGGCTGTCGCTGATTATCTCCACTACACGAGATCCATACCCTTCACTTACGCTGAGCATATCAGCAAGAACTCTCTCTGCACTCTCTCCAATCTCATCGCCGACGTCGACGGTGCCTATTCGGTTTCGACTTTTGCTGGATCCATCCAGAGATTCCTCAGGTACCACCCCATTAACGAGTTTGAGTTTTTCTTTGAAAGCATTGGCTTTGATTACAATGAAATTCACGGGATTTTGCCTGTTAACAAGTTTTTCTTTTCGGAGGATGGTAGTGTATTTAATGCTGCCTGTGTGCTTTCGAGTTTCGGTTTTCCTTGGAACAGGCTGGGGACGTTGTATAAGGAGGAAGTTTCAATTTTTAGTAAGAGTTCGAAAGAATTGACTTCAAGGCTTTGTAAGATTAGGAATTGTTACGGGTTCAATAATGTTACTGTTGTCGCGGTGTGTTTGGCTTTTCCTTGTGTTTTGGGTGGGGGTGGTGAATTGTGTGGAGAGACTGGGGGTTTGATTGATGATTTGAAGAATGTTTTCGTTGATTTCGATTTGTTGGGTTGTGTTGAAGGAAATGTGGAACGTTTATATGAGATTTGTAGGAAAATTCGCATGTTTTTCGATTTGGGTTGTGAGAAGGGAAAGTTAGGAGAAATGTTGGGGAAGAATAAAAGTCTTTTTGTTGATTACACAGAGGAGGCATTGGTTCAAAAGGCAGAGTACTTCTGTAGGTTTGGAGTTAGGAAGGAGAAGGTTGGTATGTTGCTTCTTCAAGGACCGGAGATTTTGAGCTTTGATTTGGAGACACCAGTGTTTTCGGTGGAGGGGATGTTGAGTTATTTCGGATTGAGTGCAAATGAATTGAAATCTATAGCTGAAAAGTACCCTTTTCTATTGGGAAAAAATAGAATGGCTAATTTGCCTCATGTGATCAGAGCGTCGAATCTGCAATATTGGTTCTTTAATAGGATTAGTAACGGAAATCATCATCTACTAGAAAATTATGTCTTATGCAGTCCTGATGAGGACTTGGATAATGAATTTCAAGATAGCTTGGAGAGGTTCCTATCTTCAAAACTTCGAGTCCATACTATGAATAAGTTGGACTTCTTGCATGGAATTGGGTACGGAGAAAATGCTTTGACTATAAAGGTATTGGCTCACGTGCACGGTACTGGTAGTGAGTTACAGGAACGATTTGATTGCCTTCTTTGTATTGGGATTGAATTCTCAAAGCTATGTACGATGATAAGTTTGGCACCAAAGGTACTGAACCAGAAACCGGAAATTATAGATCAGAAGGTGAAATTCCTGTGTGAGGAAATGGGTGTTTCTTTGGACTACCTTGACGCTTTTCCAACATTTTTGTGTTTTGATTTAGAGAACAGGATTAAGCCCAGGTATAGATTCCACATGTGGCTTATTGAGAAAGGCTTGTGTACCAAAGATTACTCTATTGCAAGCATGGTTGCAACAAGCGAAAAGAGTTTCATAGCTCGCCTTTATGGAATTCACCCGGCTGCTCCGAAACAGTGGCTTGTGTGTTTCATGAACAAAAGACCCCGTATTAGTAGTTGCCAGTAGATATTGATTGTTATAACTGTAAATCAGCTTGTTTTCAGCGATGAGCGAAGGTAAATATGAAAAAATTCCTCAACAGTTTCCTAGACAGAACTGCTACTTTGACTGCTGCAGCATAGCATTTTGAAACTTACAGCAATTCTAAATTCTTAGGTTCATTTTTCTGGAAAAATTGATATCTGACTTCCGTGTGATAATAGCCATTACTCATTTGCAGCAGATTGTTTTTCCAACTCACTACGGTGGTGTTGAAGTTGATTACTATGTTGATACCATAACCCATGTAATGAAGGTTAATATCAATAGAAATAAGTTATGTTTACCACAATCACAACCATTGTATATATTGAACAATTGCTGGTTGTTGCATTTCATTCTTGGTTATGATATTCTTTACATTTTTAGTTCTCTATTTGTTTATGATGAATATTTGGAAATATAGGATCAGTGCCCTCGTGAAGAAATGGCAGTCCTTTTTCTGATTTTGAATCGATGAAGATCTAAGATTACGGTAAACCTTGTTTACCCATCTCAGTTGGACATGCACAGAATTCTCCTTTCAACTGGATTTTTTGTTTAGGTTGCTGTGCATTATTGTAAAGAAATGTGTGCGTAGAAGCAAGAAACTTATGCATACTTGGATTGCTTATTATCATATATTTAATTCTGCATCATTACTACTTGGCAAAATCTGTTTTAATTAAGCGGACAAATTGCTTTCAGTACTAGAAGGTATTTTCAAAATCTAGTGTACAAATTACATACAATAACAGAGTGTATAAATTCTCAGTTCTGGCAGTGAATTCTGTTCTTTTTCTAAGGATGAGGATCAGATGATGTTCTTAAAGTTCAAGCAGTAATAACCAAAAGCTATGATACTCGTAATCTGATTTCATGTACGACTATCTGGTCTTTTCCATAAACACTCGCTGTACTATGGTAGTGACATTTCCTTGTGTAATGATGAATAGATATTTTATTGTTATGTGCTGTTATTGAATCGCTCTTTAACTAGTCTCTTAATTTTGGCAAGGGTTAAATCAAAACCTCTATGATCTTTCGACTATTATTGGATATGTAGAAAAAGATGTGTTTATTCAATGTCCCATGAGATCTAACGACAGAAATAACTCTGTTAGATTGATATGTGTTGACCGTAGTAAAAGGCTATCATAACCTGTTAAGGTTATGAGAATGTCTTTTGTATCCCTAAACCGTCCCATGAGTTCTACCAACAGTAATAATTCCGTTAGATTGATACGTGTTTGACCGTAGTAAAAGGCTATCATACCCTTAACAGGTTATGAGAATCTGTTGTATCCCTAAAAATCTATTTAATCTTTTTTCTCTGTAACCACTAACCACAACATATTTTTTTGGTGGGATTTACATTTTAGTCTCAAAATTTTGTGAAATATTTATTTTTTTAAACGTGTTTACTTTTTTTTACTGCACCTGTGGTCTCTTGTATTTAGAAATACATCAAATAGGTCTCTCTGTTAGTCAACAGTTAGTCCAACTTAATAGTTTTCGAGGGTGTTTTTCAGTGTTCGAAAATACGCGTCTAAGCACCGCTTAGGCATCCGCCTAAGCGCTAAGCGGTCATCGTCTGTCCCGATTAGGACAAAATGGGCCGTATTAGGTGGCATGGTACATAAACGGGTGATTTGGCCTTTTTGTCGATCGATTTTACCGATTAATCGATCTAGGCAAAGTCATAGTCGTTTTTATATCATAGTTACATTGTTTAAAATTCGAATATTGAATTTTTATTGTGAAGAGATTGAATATTGATTTTATATATATAAAAAATAATTAAAAATAATTAAATTACCGGTCACCTAGGCATTGCCTAGGCGTTAGGTGCTAGGATGCCGCCCAACTAACGTCTAACGTTTACTAAAACACTGGTATTTTTTGTCTTTAAACAGATTCTCCACTGCTACCTGCGATGAAGAATTTGTCCGCCTCTATCGACTGTAGATGTGTCAAACATATTGGATTCAGCTTTATCAGAATCCGTTTTTTTTTCTTCAGATTTTTGGATTTTGAGCAGACTTGGTCCAAAAAAAATCAGATCGGATTTTTTTATTTATAAAAAAACTAACTTCCAATCCGAAGTTTAAATAGGATCGGATACAGATGTTTACGAATTAAGTTTGGATTTGGATACCATTTTCGGATTTTTTCGGATTCAGATAATTTTGGACAACATTCGGATACTTTTCGGACAAAATTTCTGACTAGATTCGTATTAAATTGGAGTTCTAGATTTTTGAACTAAAAAAACAACATTATTATTTATTGCAAATTCTTGGTTTTGACTTTCGAAGAATAAAATTATTTATTGCAAACAACCTGATTAATTAATAAAAAATCATAAATTGATAAAAAATATAAAATAACAAATTATACTACCATGTGTAAGCGTATATAATAGTGTATTGTGATCTCATAATGTAATATTTTTTTTCAATTAATGTTTAGAAATAATTTTGATACCAAATTTATTCGAAAAACTAGTTTCGGATTTTTAACCAGATCGTACTCGGTATCGGTTTCGGATTCGTTGCAGCTTCGGATTCGGATTCGGATTCGGATTATTTGAATCCAAACATACTTTTATACATGTATACAGGCTTTTTTTTATCTGACTTTCCGGATCGGATATATATAGTTTTTCTCTCCTTACGATCAAACTGAACTTTTAAGATTATGACGAAACTTGTGAGTCATTGATTAAATCTAAGAAAACTTTGACCAAGCTGAATTATGTGAATCTGATGGTTAATAATTGTGGAACCAAAATAAAAAAAATTAGTTCGTCCAGAGAAAAGAAAAGTTATATATATTGGTGTGATTATAATGATGGAAGGTTTGATGGTGTATAAGAAAAAAATTATTTTGAAAAGAAGATGATATTTTAGGGTTTATAAAACTGATCGAAAAAGCAAAAAAGTGAAAAAAAAAAAAACTTGATTTCTAAATAAAATGGTTTGGAACGTCTTTAGAATTTCTTATCTTGTTTAATAATTTTAATTCATGATAAAATTATCATTAACAAAAAAATATATAAACAGATAATTAATAGATAGTTGATAGCACTTTTTATTTTTTTAACCAATTCATTATTCACGATACAAATACAGGATTACTCTTATGAGTTATTAAAATTACAATCTCAACGTGATAACACTCTCATTAGTCAACATATCTCATTAGGAATTACCAAGCAAAATGCCTAACAAAAAAATAAAAATAAATCTCAAGCCCAAAAAATTAAATCAACAAGCAAATTTCATTAAGAAGACCTAAATTTAGTCTCCTCATGTGATACAACGGTATCTTGCCACGAAGTTTCTGCAATGCGTTTGAGAATTCTCTTTTTGATGGAGTCTCTTTTTTTTCCTCCTGAAACTCATGGAATTTGCTTCATTCTTGTTTTTATTGCAATTTTCTTTATTGAATTTATATTTGGAGAATTTGTGATGAGAATTTTTATCTTGGCAAAATGCACCATTAGACCCAACACAGAATCTGAACTATAACCATCAGGAAGAGAACGTGCATCTTTTCTCAAGTCTCAACCATTTTTCTCTTTATCAAAACTTGACAGTAAAGTCAGTCTATTTAATAATTACTTTTTCCCTCTTATGACCCTTCAAATCACAACTAATTCATCCAAATTCAGGTGATCTCAAAATTAAGGACGTGTACGTATATATTTGTTTTATCATTTATGCAAAAACAGGTAAAAATAAATAAATAAATAAATAAATAAATAAAGTATTCACATGGTCAAAAAAATTTCTGAGGAAATCCAAGCCAATTGGAAATCAAATTGACATCTTTATTTAAAGGGGTATTATCAATTGGGTCCCTAACTTATTATGAATGATCATGTTTTTACTCTTTTTGTAAGGAAATGGATCTACATATCACTTTTTCAATTTTGACTTGCCCAATTAACACCACTTTAATAACTCCTGTTTTATTGACACCAAAATAGGTGGTGAGACCAAAATCCACCCATTTATTATTATTTTTTAACTTTTTAATTTTCTGCACATTTCTCTCTCTCAAATGATCTCACTCTCAAATGATCTCTCTCTTCCCATTATCTAAAATGATCTCTGTCTCTCTATATCCTTTCAGACGATCTCTCTCTTTCTTCCTCACCTCTCTCAAGTTCTCTTTCTTTCTTTTTTACCTTCGTTATCTAAAGAATGAACACTTCGATGGCGACAAACGAGAAAGAGGGAATTGACATCGACAACTGGTACGACACCGACGACAACCGCGAAGACTTCAATTGCAACCGCAAGACTCCGGTGACACATCGACGAGAGTTCTCGGCCACAGAACAATGATGATTGCAGACATTTGTTGATTTTGAGATACTAAATTCGTTTTGGTTGATTTTGAGTTTTCAATTTAGTTCTTATTGTGAATTTATTCTCAATTTGATGTGAATTGTGAGTTTGTTGAATATGAATGAGGTTTTTCTGAATTTTGAATTGGTGGGTTAGGGTTTGTCGAATTTGACAAGATGAACAATAGCCGATGTTGAGATTTTTTTTTTAATTTTGAGACTTATTTATGAATACCCAAGACTTATTATACTTATTCAAGACTTATTACCATTATTTGAGACTTGTTCGTTTTCGAGACTTAATTTATGAATACCCCAAGAGTTATTAAGATTATGATGTGAGCCATGCAAGTGGAACGGGTGGAGTCTTGAACGGTCATGCAAGTGGAGTCTTGAACAACCATGCAAGTGGAGTCTTAATGAGATAGACATTGACTTTCATTATCTTAGTATTTTAATTGTTGCATTAAGGAATAAATTATGAATATCAATTGACCATGCAAGTGGAGTATAAGTTATGAAGAGGACCAATCGATTCCTGTTCCAAGAGGTGTAGTGGTTAGCTTGTAGACCTATATAAAGGTCGGGTCACTCGTGAATAAAGGACATCAGAAAATTAAGCATAAATCTTCTTCCCCGCCCTTCCAAGGATACATGACTACTAAATTCCCCTTCAACCGAATCTCGCTCCGGTTAGTGTCCAGCCATATCGGTACCCATACTATCAAAAAATCGAAATTGAGAGGATGGTACGGAAAATGCTGGACCCCGGGCTCATTCACCCAAGTAGTAACCCCTTCTCATCACCAGTTTTGTTGGTTAAAAAGGCCGACTGTGGATGGCGATTTTGTGTCGATTATAGGGCCCTTAACGACATCACCATCAAAGATAAATACCCGATTCCTGTCATCGATGAATTATTAGATGAACTTCACGGAGGCAGATATTTTTCGAAGTTGGATTTAAGGTCGGGGTACCATCAAATTTGGGTACAATAGGGGACATTCCTAAAACCGCGTTCCGCACACATGATGGACATTATGAATTTATCGTCATGCCATTCGGCTTGACCAATGCTCCCTCCACATTTCAGAGTTTGATGAACGACATTCTGAGACCTCACTTATGGAAATTTATGCTCGTATTTTTTGACGATATACTCATGTATAGCAGCAGTTGGGCAGACCATTTAAGCCACCTCCGCAGTGTGCTTGTAATCCTATCTAACCACCAATTATTTGTTAAAAAAATCCAAGTGTTGTTTTGGAGTCTTGCAGGTCACCATTTGGGGCACGTCATATCGGAAAGCAGGCGTAACTGTGGACCCACAAAAAATCAGCTCTGTCATAGATTGGCCAACTCTCAAGACAGCCAAGGGTGTCCGCGGGTTCTTAGGCCTTGCCGACTATTATCAGAAGTTCATACAAAGGTTTGGGGGTATTGCGGCACCTTTGACTCACTCATTAGAAAAGAAGGGGTTTGCTTGGACAAAGGCAGCAGCTGAAGCATTTGAGACACTCAAACAAGCCTTGACATCGCCTCATGTCCTTCACCTTCCTGATTTTACACAACCCTTTCTGGTAGAGTGTGACGCATATGGAGTCGGCATCGGAGCGATCCTACCCCAACGAGATCAGCCCATAGCCTTCTTTAGTGAAGCACTCAAACCTTCTTCTCTAGCTCTTTCCACATATGAGAAGGAAATGCTCGCAATCGTGAAAGCTGTCAGTAAATGGCGTCCCTACTTGTTAGGCCGACCTTTCATCGTTCGCACTGATCAGAAGAGCTTGAAGTATTTGTTGGAACAACGTATCACCACTCCCGTGCAAACACGATGACTTCCAAAGATTATTAGCTCTGACTACACCATTCAGTATAAAAATAGGAAGGAAAATTATGGTGCTGATGAGCTTTCGCGCAAGGCAGAATTTAAGTTCCTAGCTATCTCGTTGCCAATCGTGGAATGGTGGTTCAAATTGCAACAGAAAGTGAGCACCGATCCTTATTATCTACAATTGATAGGCTCGGATACACCACAACAGAGGCAACAATACACCTTACGTGATGTGGTCTACTTCAAACAGGGAAGGGTCCTATTAAATCCCAAACCAAGCTTGGTACTAGTGATTTTGGCTACAAATCATTCCTCACCAGTTGGAGGTCATTTTGGTTACCACAAGACCTTAAGCCGAATTCAATCGGAATTCACTTGGATTGGTATTCGCACATCTGTCAAGGAATTCATACGGTGTTGTGATGTTTGTCAATGTTGCAAGCATGATTCAATGGCTCCATCAGGCCTGCTCCAACCCCTTCCCATACCCGATAGAGTGTGGTCAAAAATCTTTATAGACTTCATAGAGGGCTTGCCGCAGTCTAACGGAAAAAATGTTATCATGGTAGTTATCGATCGCCTATCTAAGTACACTCATTTCATTCCACTACAGCACCCTTACACGGCCGTCAGTGTCGCTAAGGCCTTTATAGACCATATCGTGCGCTCTACGGTATGCCCAATCCATTGTCTGTGATAGAGATCGGGTCTTTATCAGTTTGTTTTGGAAAACTCTATTCTAGTTGCACGGGACTACACTATCTATGAGTTCCAGTTACCATCCACAAACGGACAGACAGATAGAAGTCGTAAATTGCACACTTGAACAGTATCTCCACTGTTTCTCGAGTGACCAGCTGCTTAAGTGGCAAGAGCTGATTTCATGGGCAGAGTATAGCTACAACACCTCCACACATTCTTCTTCCAAGGTCACCCAGTTCGAAGTTGTCTATGGAGTTCCACCACCGAAATTGTTGTCATATGTTCCCGGTACAACCATTGTAGATGTTGTGGATAAAATTTTATGCACTCATGAAGATATTCTTGTTGACTTGAGCAAAAACTTGCTCTTGGCGCGCAACCGAATGAAGTCCCAGGCTGACCAACATAGTCGGGACATTAGTTTTGAGGTGGGGGATTATGTGTACCTCAAGTTACAACTGTACAGACAGAAAATTGTGGCCTTCCGTAGCTCGTTGAAATTAGCTCCACGATTCTTTGGACCTTATAAGGTTCTTGCTCACATTGGGGTTGTTGCTTACAGGCTGGAGTTACCAGCAGGATCAACTGGGCCCAAATGTCATAACTGCGAACAACATTCCTTCAACTCCTCTAAGCGTAGAGACATCTGAAATCTCGCCCTAACCAGAGACTATTTTGGACAGCCGTGTGATTCATAAAGGCAAGTACCATCCCAAAACAGAGATTTTAGTTAAATAGGTTGGAGCTCATATCGAGGAAGCAACATAGGAGAATTGTTGGCGTTTGTTAAAGACTTTTCCAAACTTTGTCCTTGAGGACAAGGATGTTGTAAGGGCGGAGGAATGATTTGAGCCATGCAAGTGGAATGGGTGAAGTCTTGAACGGTCATGCAAGTGGAGTCTTGAACATCCATGCAAATGGAGTCTTAATGAGATAGACATTAACTTTCATTATCTTAGTATTTTAGTTGTTGCATTAAGAAATAAATTATGAATATCAATCGACCATGCAAGTGGAGTATAAGTTATGAAGATGACCAATCGGTTCCTGTTCCAAGAGGTGTAGCGGTTAGCTTGTAGACCTATGTAAAGGTCGGGTCACTCGTGAATAAAGGATATCAGAAAATTAAGCATAAATCTTCTTCCTTTTTCCTATTTTTTCTCTCTTCTTTCCCTTGATCCAAATTCTCTCATATCAGATTATTCGAAACTTAGTCATGAATTTTTGAGACTTGTTCATGCATTTTTGAGACTTGATTCATGAATATTCAAGACTTATTACCGTGTTTTTTTTTGGATACTTACATTACGGTAGTTGAATAATTCAATTCTTCCTTAGTCAACTTGGTCATATAATTCATTTTGACATTGTTGAAGTGATTCATTGATATTTGGATTGGTTGCTCCCATCTTATTCTTTGGTCGGGGCCTGCTTTGAAAAGAAAAGGACCCGCTCTGCGCTTTATCAATATCTTCTTCTTTCTTAGTGAGGAGCTTGGATGCTTCATAAGAGAGTATATTTTCCATAAAAGAATTGAAAATGTTGACATGATCGATCTACCCTCCTTGGTGCTCCGTCAAAACTATAGTTTTATTTTCTTTTGTTAGTAGCCCCCCCACCCCCGATTGAGGGATTTCACACCACCAGTATCAGTAAGTAAAAAGCGGCTAAGCCCTGGGAAGCTTCCTTCATGGCTTGACAATCCCGCTCTTTCTTTTAAAAGAAAAGATACACGCCC
The DNA here is from genome assembly GCA_032871835.1 of Dipteronia dyeriana. Taxonomy (NCBI): domain Eukaryota; kingdom Viridiplantae; phylum Streptophyta; class Magnoliopsida; order Sapindales; family Sapindaceae; genus Dipteronia; species Dipteronia dyeriana. Next base: position 46,914,159 of record CM065303.1, on the reverse strand, counting down.
TCGTATGTACCCCTAAAACCCTAAAAGGTTACTGATTAAATTCAATCTTTTGTTCGGAGAAGGACACTTCTTTGAAATCGGTTATCGGCCTCTCCCTCCCCGAGGAAGACATTTTTTCAGGAAGCACAACATGAACCAATGAAGAAAGGTTATGGTCGTCGCTATAACTCCATTGGTCCTTTACCAAGAGATAGTTTTACCTATTATAACAACTCATGGGTTTCGCCAAACCACATGCTAAAGAGTGATCACCAAGCAATTGGTTCTGTTTCACAAAGATCTTTCTATCCGACAAATTCACGTTCAGATCTAATGAGATAAGATCGGGATAATTAGAGCATGCAACTAATAATGGAGAGGGAGATTGGAAGGTGTGCAGTGAGGTCTTTTGTAACTCAATTTTTCAACAAAAAACAAATAAGAGTTGTGAACAAGTATGCTCGAAAGGAGGCAGGTGAAGTCTACAGCCTGTCTTGCAACTTAAAGAGAAAACTATAACGAAAAATGTGTACATGTCTCCGTCCACGACTGGTACTTGATGGTACAAAAGGTGGCGACAAAGGGTATTGGAGAGGGAGAGTGTAATCTGAGACTGCTTTGATGTACCACTATAGATGTTTCAACCATAGCTCGAGCCACGACTTGAAAACCATGCGCTCGAGCATGTCTTCACCCATATTTCCAAGATAAAAGACCGGTGTATGTCGCATTTTCCATAAAGAGAACTTGAGAGAGGTGAGTCTATATGAGAGGAGAGAAAGAAAAAGAGAGATTGTCTGAGAGGATAGGGAGACATAGAGAGAGATCATTTGGGAGAATAAGAAGAAAGAGAGAGAAATATGTAGATTTTTTTTTTTTAAAAAGATAAAAAATAAATGGGGGTATTTTGGTCTCACCATCTACTTTAGTACTATTTAAACAACAGTTATTAATGTAGTGCTATTTACGCAAGATCCACCCCAGAAAGTGTTATTTAATTTTGTACCCCCATTTTTTTTTGTATTTTTGGCTCTCACTCTCACTAAATTTTGAAAAATTAATCATTTTGGTTTAACGTTAGTAAAAGATAACACATAACAGTAATGTGAAAATGGTGAGAAATGTCACATTTTTTTTTTGGTGAGTTGCAGTGATGTCACCGTTATAATAAGTTAAGTTTAAAAGGCACATATTATGGTGAACTACCGAAATTGCCCTTAAATAATCGATTCTTTATTCTTTAAAAGCCTCTCTCCAAAAAAGTTGTCTGAAAATCAATCAACTACTCCTGGTATCTCTTCAAAAAACGAGCTCAATTCCAGATATTGCACAAGAAAGTAAACTAATATTTCTGATCTTCATTTTCATTTTTTCATGCATTTCTGTATGGTATAACAATGTATGAACATTTATGAACATGCTGTCTCAATTTTTTTTGTTTATGTCTGCGAGTTGTAAACTTTTTAAAAATAATGTATGAACATGTATGCATTTTTTTTGTATATATATTTGGTCGAGTTGATTTGAAGTGGTGCAAACAAATTTAAAATCTTGGGCATAAAAGCTGGAAAGCATTTTAAAAAAGCTCGAAACATTAGTAAAAAAGCTCGAAACATTGGTAAAAAAGCTCGATCAAATTATAAAAAAGCTCGATCCATAAAATAAATGCCCGATTCATAAAATAAATGCTCGATACCTCACAAAAAGCTTGATCCCTAAAATAAAAAGCTCGAGCCATATTTGAAAAAAGCTCGAGCCATATTAAAAAAAGCTCGATCTTGTGCAAAAAGAGCTCGGTCCTGAACAAAAAAAGCTCGATCAGTAAAAAAAAGCTCGATCGCTTACACTTTTGATTTTTGTTTAATACTTTATAATTGTAAATTTAATATTAAATATTATTTTCTTAATAATGGTTTTTGATGATGATTTTGACAGAACAATGGATATGGTGGGAATAATCATATCTTACAATGGTCGATGAGAGCAATTGCCTGACAGAAATCAGAGGTATTTAGGTTTCGATAACTAAGGTTTATAAGTGTCAAAGAATTTGAGTTACGACGAACTGGTGTCGATCGTGCAAACAATTGTGAAGTTTGATGAGAACAAATACAATGCTGATCTACAGTTTATATCAATTGTTCCTGGGACTACATGTCGTACATTTATAAGAAACAATGATGATGTTCAGATTATGCTAGAGGAAGATAGGGTGATCCCTCAAGTATGTGTTAGTCTAATCGAGAGGCCAACGGGAGGTCTAACTAGTGAAGATATCTTTCATCGTGATAACACCCAACAATTTCGATCTTCAGGCGGAAGCAACCAGTTATTCACATAAAGAAGTGGGATTGATGGTCGGGAAAACATATGTGCTGTCCCACCAGAAGTAGCCGCCCTTGATAATATACTGGGACCTCAATTCGACGATGTCTTTGGTTGTCAAATTGAGATGAATGGTAGACAGTACAACCACCAATACAATGAGATCTACAATGACATCAACAATAAGCAGAATACAACACCGAATGTTGGGGTGATTCATGAGGTGGATAATGAGGGCAATTTCAATCCGGTAGATAATGTAGAGGACAATGAGGATGATGAAGAACCTGTCCAAAAGGAAAGACGTGTAAGACATGTACACAAATTTAGTTCAAGTGCACCAGATATAGCTGGGACCTCAGAGGTCCGGGCTAATGTAACTCCAGATCATTATGATAATACCATAACATGGGTTATTCCAGGAGCAGAATCATACTCGTTTGATATGGGTGGAAGCAGGAACTTGGTTGAAGATGAACCTACAAGCATGATATATAAAGGGCAATTTTTTCTAACGCAAAAGGATTTGAAGAGACTAGTAGATCATTTTGCAATGCGGCAGAACTTCGAGTGGAAGGTGAAAAAGTCCAATAAGACAACATTACATCTAGTTTGTTTGATGGAAAATTGTACGTGGAAGTTAAGAGCGGTGAAGAGAGATGAAAATACATACTTTCAAGTAAGAAGTTTTGTCAACGAACACACTTGTCCGTTAGAGGAAATTCACCGTCGCCACCGACAAGCTAGTGCATTCATAATTGGAGAAGTTATTGTACCTAGACTTTAACAACAAGATGGTCGACTACTGCGTCCGAAGGACATAATCCCCAACATGAAATCAATGTATGGAATCCAAATCATGTACAGTAAGACACACGCCGCCCTCGATTATGTGTTGTCAATGACATATGGAAAGCATGCAGAAACCTTCAAACTGCTTCCATCATTTGGTTACGTTTTGGAACAAAAAAATCCCGGCATAATCACTAACTTACAGTGCAATGAATATGGTAAATTCATGTACTTTTTCATGTCGATTGGTGCCTCACTTAGAGGATTCCGAACGTGTATACGTCCAGTAATTACAGTTGATGGTACCCATTTGAAAGAACGATTCTGGGGTACAATGTTTGTTGCAACAACACAAGATGGGAACGAACAGGTGTATCCAATTGCTTTTGGGTACGACGACTCAGAAAATAACCTTTCATGGGAATGGTTTTTGGATTGCTTGAAGGGTGCCCTAGGTCATATGTTGCTAGCACTTTGCTGAAAATATTAAGAAGCGATTTCATAGGAAGGATGTTGCCGCAATAATGGACAAAACAACCCGCGCGTACACTGAGTTTGAATATAACCGGCATATGGAAGAGTTAAAAACTTGCACCAGAATGCATATGGTTATATAATTGATGCTGGTCCACACAAGTGGTCCCGTGTACACTGCCCTAAAAGAAGGTACAGGGTGATGACAACAAATACTGCAAAATACATAAACTCATGCCTACAATTTGCACGACAACTACCTATATTGACTATGGCCGAGTTCATTAGGAATATGCTACAACGGTGGTTTCACGATCGCTATAGAGCTACGCAATCCATACTTCATCAGTTGACCGACGCATCACATCTTGTGATCTTAAAACGTGTGGAGAAGTGTGGTTTTATGACCGTAAATCCAGTAGACTGGAATATTTTCTCGGTCAAGCGGTCTGAAAAACAGTGAACTGTTGACTTAGCCCAGAAGACTTGTACTTGTAACAAATTCCAAATGGATCATTTTCCATGTTCTCACGCTTTTGCTGCCACACGTTATATTACTTTCAAGTTTTACTGTGAGGTGATTATTACTTAAACATGAAGCTCATCGTTTCTAATGTTTTTTATATGGAGCGAAACTTGGATTTGACAACTTTGTGTTCGGACTACTACAAGAGACAGACACTTATTGACGCGTACTCGGTTGCTATTATACCGGTGGGAAATCCTTCCACTTGGGTTGTGCCATTTGACATTGCTCAGAGGGTGATTTTGAATCCAAACTCCATGAGATAAACAGGACGCCCGAGGTCGGGTCGCCATGTCTCGTCTTCAGAGAGGAAAACTACACAAGCATGTAGAAGATGTGGACAACCAGTGCATAATTCAGGAGATGTTCTAATCCACCTATGATTAATGAAGGTCCAAACAGAGGTGTTCCCGATGAATACCGCCGCAAGTGTATCATCTGTCATTCAATTGGACATAACAAACAGAAGTGCCATAACATTGACTCTAATAGGGAATGAATGACAAAGTTTTGATCACATTGTAAACATTTGGAATTGTATCAGACTGTAATAATTTGGAATTGTAATAATAAATTAGTAATGAATGAATTAATATTAATGAATGAATTACAATGTCTTTGTACATAAAAAATGGTAGGAAATATACAACCAATCACTAAGCGGCCCTAGAGTTACAAAAAATCTCCACAACCATTTTCTCCAGAATGAAACCCATGTCATCCTCTGACTAATCAAAAAGGCTTCGACCCGCCAATAAGTACTCGATAAGTCTCAAAGTATGGGGACCACAGTTACCTCTGCAATTGGACACATTAAAAACCGTTACAAATCGTTTTTAAATAATATCTAAGCACGCGAATGAAATAGAATGTCTTACGATTTTTTTTTGTTAAAGGCTGTAAAAGTGGGGACCACACTGACCGAGAAGGGCTTATTTTTCCTAGGGAAGGGTCGACGACCACCTCGTCGTGCAGTGTGGAACCCCATGTCATTCAACATGGACAGTAAAAACCACCGTAATGGCCGGACCTGCTGCTTTCTGATATAATGAAAGACTTCCTATCGCCAGGGGTCAAATATCTCAATCTTCCGAGAATAAGGTCGACGGTCACCACTAGCCAATGTTGGCCCCTAACGTTGCACGGAATCAGGACCTGTAATAGTATGCATAAGGTGTTAGGTCAGAATATACGAACAGTTTATATTTTAAATCATTTCCACCGTCTAACACTTACCAAGTCAACCTCGTGCCATGAGCGGTTTCCACTCGTGGTTGCTCCACGGACCGTCTGAAGGTTCTCTTCGAACCATTGGGACTGTAACACATTCCACCTTGCTGTGGTCACAGCTCCGTGCGAGTCACGAGGCATCATCCTCTCCCACTGTAACAACATAAGTGGCTGTACATACAATCATTGACAATATCATATTAATAATACAAAACCATAAAACACGATTCGATTCCAATAATTTACAACTACTTACATAAAATTGTATATATAAAACGTTGATCCTCTAGTTGTACACAGTGGGGAATCCTCGTTGACACTTCCGAAGAATATCCAAGTATGCGTACATATGCTGACAGACAATAAAACTAATGAATTGTTAACAATACAACATTACTTACACAAACGTTAATATGAAAATCACGTAAGTAAGTACCATGTCCTCCAAGTTCATGAAGTTGGACTGCATACGGATGAACCATCTGGCATCCACTGGTACCAGCATGTCCACATCACGTCTGTTTAATGATTAAATTAGCTTTAGGTAAATTTGAATAAACATTAAAACACTGCCATTTTTATTAGAAGAAGTTGGACTCAAAGTTTCCCATTGATGTTCCTCTTGAAGGCTTTGTATGCCGCAAGCTGGTCGGCGTCCACAAGTTCGTGGGGTCAAATATGTGTTCCATGGACTCGGGTTGTGTCCTCAACCTCTTCGATCTGCATGGATCTGTGTAAGGGCTCATCAATTGCCATCCACGCTTAACTATACGCTTCCTATGCGGTACTCCAGCCTCTGGTGAGCTCTAGAGCTCGGTCGATATGCTGGGCGGTGGAGGGGACAGCAGACCCTAGGTCGTCATGCTAGCTGGGGGAGGGGACCGCTGAGCCGACGCAGACGTGCTAGGTGGGGGAGGGGACCACTGTGGCTGAATCGATGTGTTGGGTGTTGGGTGGTGGGGGGGACCGCTGTGGCTGAATCGATGTGCTGGGTGGTGGGGGGGGGACCGTTGAGGTTGAGTGGACCCATATAGGACAGCTGGGAGGTTCGACCGGAGTGTTGTACGTGTAGCAAGCCTACTATTGCTGGTATGCAACTGAGGTTAACTCTCCGGACCTACCCCCTCGGTAGACAGATCCTCGCTACGTCCACCTGTCCTGTCTGTCCCCCTCCGTATACCTATCAGTCCTATATCCGGGACTAAAGTCTAGATCAGAAGGTGGGAGGCTATCCCTATGTGTAAGCATGGTTGACCCCTGAATCCCCCGGATCATATCCAGTAACACTCGGTGTTGTTGCTGAAGATATTCATCACTCTTTCGGATTGTATCCACCAACTCCAAGTGTTGACGCTGTTGATCCTCCCCACTCTTCCGGAGGGCTTCAAGCACATCGTTCAATGGATCTGCACACGGAGCCTGAAATCATGTCTACATTGTTAGTACAAAACTATCAAAAAGTGTTAATAAAAAAATACTCAACTTTGTTTTCAACTTACCTCTCCATCAAGTCCAACGCCCCCACATGAATCCCCTATAGATGTACCATGTCCGGGGGTGGTAAACCGAACCTGCCTATGCCTATGCCTATGCCTATGCCTATGCCTATGCCTATGCCTATGCCTATGCCTTTCTCGTTGAGGGTCTGTCTCATATCCCTCACTGTCACTAGACCTTAAACCCCTAGCTGCGGGCTCAGATCCCTCACTGTCACTGGTCTTGTCTATCAAACCCCCACCCTCTGTCCTACTATTCCCACCAAAGGTAGTCTGATCAGGGAAAGAAGGCGGCATATGAAGCCTGTCCTCCTCTACATACAGGCTTTCCCTTTTGTTTAGCCCGGTATAGTACGGTGTCTATCTCTCAGCTGGTGTGGGCACCAGTTCCTTTCTCGCAAACATCTGAAATATTAGTTAGAACAATGTAATTGTACACATACTAACTAATATACACATTAACAAATTAAATTTATACCATGGCTTTGAAAATCTTTACCAGCTTCTTCCCTCTCGATTGTTTGGTCAACTCCCACTTCAAAATACAGGAGTCAGATCTGTAACCCTCCGAGCATCGAACTCTTTGCCCAAATCAGGAATCACCTCGAAAGTAAATATCTGTATGAAAGATAAGTACGATAACTAACCATAACATTGAGGACAACACCAATAAAGTACAACTTGTAATTCAAAGTTCTTACCAATAGGGCGTGAGATAGATCGTATATATTGTAGGTCTGCACCGTGTGTACATTAGCGCCCTTTTCCTGCTGGGGTAGCTCGAACCCGTCTCGTCGCCCGTCAAGCACATGCTTGAATGAGTAAATAGAATGCTTGTACACGTGGGCACCCCAAGGGAATACGTCGAACGCATCGAGATCCTCAACCAGCCAAAACTGCCAAACTGGAATCTTGAATCTCTCACCCACTCCTATCAGTATCCAGTTTAACATATATATGAGGCAGAGCTTGACAGCATCATACGCCTCTCCAAACTCTGCGACGGTGACAACACCCCTATCTCCTCCAACGAGACCTCATCGGCTCTAGGAAGTACCGCTGATGTATGATATTCTCCACTGCTGCATACTTGGTCGTGTCTGGTACAACTCCAAACCGTAATCCGGTTATCAAGCAAAATTCCACCTTTAAAAACCTCACTGACTGGTTACCTAACATGAACTGCATCTCATCTGTTGGGCCGTTATGATGCAGCCCCCTTAAAAGCAACCGATGGATGATACCACCCGAAAACTTCATCTCCCATTGCATAGTCAGGAAATGCCCAAAACATGACGTCATGAACCGACACCTATCTTCATCTGTAAATTCTGCAGGGACCCGGTTCAGCGCGTCGTCTATATGAGCAAGGGCATCAAAATGATTGTGTCGAGTCAATTTGCCCTCGTACCAGTCTCCTTCTGGAGTTTTAAGCAAATCCCTTAACTTATTTCTCATCTGCAATGTAATAGAAATACAACATCATTAAACAGAAAAAATCTCGTAACCAAAATTATAAGTCTCGATCCAATGTAAAAACAGTTCGGTCCTAAAAAAAATATGTTCGATCCCAGGAGAAATAAGCTCGACTCTTAAAAAATTAAGCTCGATCCTATGACAAAAATGCTCGATCCCATGACAAAAATGGTCGGTCCAATTATAAAAAAAACTCGGTCCTATAAGAAATAAGCTCGATCCAAGGACAAAAAAGCTTGATCCTTTTTAAAAAAGCTCGATCTTATGAAAAAAATGCTCGATCACATAACAAAATAGCTCGATCCTATGTAAAAAAAGCTCGATCCCATGATGAAAAAGCTCGATCCAATGTAAAAAAAACTCGATCCCTTTCAAAAAGGCTCGATCCTATTCGAAAAACGCTCGAACCCTTATAAAAAAAGCTCGACCCACTAAAACCTAATTTTCACGAAAATAATGCTCGACTCATATACAAAAAAGCTCGATCCTTAAAAAAAAAAGCTCGATCCCATTACAAAAAAGCTCAATCCTATATAAGAAAAGCTCGATCTTATTTAAAAAAAAGCTCGATGCCATGATGAAAAAGCTCGACCTTATTGAAAAAAACTCGATCCCTTTCAAAAATACTCGATCCCATTTAAAAAAAGCTCGAAACCTTACAAAAAAAGCTCGACTTACCAAAACCTAATTTTCACGAAAATAAAAGATCGACTCAACTACAAATAAGCTTGATTCTCTTGCAAAAAGTCTCGATAACCCAGATTTCATCTTCCTCAACAGATATCCAACCAAATTACAAACCCTAACCTAAACCACAACCATCCTCAGATCTCTATTTAACCGGTTTCTACAATTTCAATCAACAAAACTCAATTCTAACATGTAATGCAAGTTCACAACAACAAAAACGAGGAAAAAAAACTAATCTTACTTTTGTCAATCGTAGCTGTTCTCGTGTAATCTCGTTCCGGTCACTTCACAGTCGATTAGTTTCCCGTTGGTTTGACTGTTGCTTTTCTCTGACTTAGAAAATGATAAATTCCTCACTATTTAATATTTCGGGATATTTTCGTCTGATCACGTTAAATGGTACCTTTTAAACATATATTAGTAAAGTGGTGATATTTGCACAACCCCTAAATAGTGCCAATAATTTTTTGACCCCTAACAGTAATAAGGTTAAAATATTTGTGATTTCCATCTTTTGTGTTTCAGACTATGTACATTGAAACTTATCACTCTTTCTTTCTTCTCATCTCTCTCTCTCTCTATATATATATATAGAGAGAGAGAGAGTCTAGATTGGAATCAAAAGATAGGTTATATAGATATAAAAAGTTGAAAGTGAAACTAATTTTCATTTTGTTTTATATGCGGAAAGTGACACTGAAGCAACAATTAAGTTAAAAAAAAGGCAAATTCTTAGCTAAAAATCTAAAATTTCTTGCATTATTGTGGATTCACGAGAATTATTACCATGATTAGATAATGTCTCTCTTCTCTGATCTTTCCTTTATCAAATTCTTGCTTGCTCAAATTTCTTGTCTATTAAATTGTGTCATTTGAGAGAGTTGAGGTATTCCGTAATCCTCACACCATTCAGATTTCAAGTCTCTTGCCTGGGATAGCCAAACCCATAAAGCCATTAATTTACTCAATTATTGGATAAAATAAAGTACTAATACTACAGTTCTATGCAAGATATAGAATAATATCATAGAATTTGTGTGACCTTATTGTTCTAATTTAAAAAAAATATTCATAGTAGACTTTTGACTTGACTAGTAAAGCATTTTCCCATTAGTAAAGCATAATAAAACAAGGAGTTGTAGTACAATATCAACTAGTAAAGTATTTTTTTTTTTAAGTATTCATATGGTTTATGATCAAATAGAAGTACAGAACAATGAAAGTTTCCAAACGAGGGATTTTGTGATATAGATTTGACCATTTCAATCTTTCCAAAATAAAGGGTATATTAGTGGAGAAACTCTTGTGAGACACATGAGACCGTCCGACTGAAGTTTCTCAATTTTGTATAACTTTAATAATTTAAGTATTTTTTATACTTCCAATAAAAATTGGATAATTTGATTGGACAATATCACCACCAGAGATTAGACCGTCCCATATAAGTTTTTCTCTTCTTAGTGAACTAACTTGTTGCAAACTTGCAACGGACAATGGACTAGACCTGGTCACGGTTCAGTACCGGTTCGAAACCGTCGGTTACGGTTCCGTGGCAAGGTCAAACCGTAACCGTAATCGGTCTAACCGGTTTGGTTTACGGTTTGTAACCGCCGTTTTGACGGTTCGGTCACAGTTCTGGTTTCGAAACCGACGAGTTCAGGTTCGATTCCGGTTTCGGAAATGGATTAGGTTGAGATACCTATTGGCTAGTGTAATTGGTAGTTATATTGTGCATATGAACTATAAATAAAAATGATTTTTCAGTGTGCATATGAACTTGAATTAAAATGAAGTTTCAGGATGTACACATGGTTTATAAGACCGGTCATTTCAGGTTTCTCTTACTCCTAATTTACATTTAGTCATTTTTGTTTGTTTAATTGGTTTTCGAGACTATTTAAGCTATTTAGTGGACCCAACAAGTATACTACTATTCAGATTTTAAATCATTCCTTCTCACTCAAGTATGCTACTATTCAGATTTTAAATCATTTTTTCTCTCTCTAGTGATGTTCTTTATTGTTTTATGGTGTTTTTCTAATATAACTTCATTTTATAGAAATCTAAAGGTGTGGAGTCTGAAAAAAATTTAACTGACCCATGGTCTAAAGATATTGAGAAGATAGAAGTTCAATTTGTAAAATACAATGCGAGACAATTTAATTTATTTGCTTGTAAAATAAATTTGTGAAGATTTGAGAAGAAAAATTATATTTCATTGATAGATTTGAACTATTACATGTTGTGTTTAAATAGATTACTAATGAAGAGAAAAATTATATTTTATTGATAGATTTGAACTATTAGATGTTGTGTTTAAATATAATACTAATGAAGAGAAATATTATATTTCATTCATTGATTTTAACTATTATATGATGTGTTTAAATAAAATATTAATGACTAATTTTTATGACTAATCATAGGCTCATAACTATTTGTATACAATCCAATTGAATATTAATGCATGCATGTCTTTTCAGACAATGTAAAGGATATAAATTTAAAGAATTTTAGATTCTCACAATACTATTAACGTGCAAGATAACTCTATGTACTCGATCTCTAAGAGTCAACTAGCTAACTAGCTAGGTTTTTCGAAGATTACGAAGTTCGTTCAAATTAATTATGTGCACTATTTATGTACGGAACATGTTATGCATTATGTAGGTTGGTCCAAGGACCGAATTTATATTTACTGAATTTTCGAAATAGGAGATTTATTTTTCCGATTTTGGTTGAACTTCAAGAGATTTTTTGTATCTTTTAACATTTTTGAAGTGGTGAAATCTTTCCAAAATAAAGGGATTATCAGTTAACTAACCTGTTGCAATGGAGGGATCAGGAAACCTGCACAGGTTTTGATTCAACCTTTTTATTTTATACAAAAAAGTATTCACATGGTATTTATAACATATAAAATATTATTAGAAAAGAAAAATTTAACACAGACATCAACAAGAAGAAAAAATATTTGGGTTTGGTTTACATGTATAAAACATGAAGAATGTTGCTATGGAAATATCTTGTATCACAATATCACAATATATTTGCAACAGTACTTACATGCTTGATGCTTCTCTCTGCTAAGGTGTTAGAAAAACAGTAAAACACACTCTCTCTCTCTTCACATGCTTCTGTTTCGGTCATTGTCATGGGAATATCTTGCATCACAATATCACTGATCATATCTTTGACTACTCAGAAACCATTTATCTAATTAACTCTTTACACCAAAAAGCTTATCAGTCATTTGACTGATTTTGACATTCATAATTAAGGAGGCAAGCCAGCATAAGCTATTGATCCTAATGGATGTGGTCAGAGATTATTGCACATTTTAATAATTATCCTTCCATTATAATTTATTTATGTTATTGATTAATAATATTACCTAAAGTAATCGAAGCCATTTTATTACCTTTGGTTACAAATGTAGCATTTTTATCTTACAAAAACTGTACATCAAAAGTCACAGCCACAATAATAACATGTTTGAGGTTGACCGGAAAAGTGATGAGAGATTTAATATTGGTTGTTGAAATAACATATATCGTCATGAAATTTGTTTGATTATTTAAGTCTCACCAACAAACCTGAAACCCTACTCTCCAGCCTTATTATTATATAAATCTAGAGCCTGCTCATTTATTTCACAAGATATTCTCTTCAGGTTTTTTCCACAGAGAGAGGGAAAAGGAGAGTGTTGGTGGAAGTTTGGGGTGTGTGAGGATTGGAGAGAAGATATATAAACTTCTTTCCAATACCTTCCATACCGATGATTTCCACCTCTACCTTCCTCTTCCCAACCTCTTATATAGTTTCAAATTCCCAATCTCGCGACCTCTTGGGGATTGTGGTAACACTGTTCGTGTTCGATCAACCATTTTGTTTGTTTATTGGGTAGTGTTATATAACAACAGCTTTATTTATTACTATAAAAGGAAAATTAAAGTAAATAAAATCTGTAAATGAAAATAAAGCAATTGTTATCCTGTATTTTTAAGGATTGGGGTACATGTTAAGTACTATAGACTCATGTATCTAATTTGAGACTATATTTATATACTTTTCTAGAGTGCAATATGCTGTTTTTATATTAAAATGCAGGAGAATGATGTTATTAATTAGGACCTGTTTGTATGTAGAGAATTTGTTTTTGGCCATTTTTGAATAAGAGACATCTCCAAAGGTATTTTCGATCTATTGAGGCTATTTCTGATTTTTACAAATGAAGTTTTGTAAACAATCATTTTTAAATGGGGCACATTTTTTATTTTTTCAAAACTTATGGGGGCATATGTATATATATATATATATATATATATATTCTATTATCAATTCGAACTGATAAAAAATTTATCAGTTACTTTCAAGTGGGTCATTGGATTTAAAAAATACTTTGATAAGTGTATGTAGCCAAGTCAAAGTATGTAAATCCAATGACCCATGTTCAAGGAACTGATATCAGTTCGAATTGACAATAGAAAAATTATATATATACAAATTAAGTATGTTTATTTTCTGGAATTCTCACAAAATTAAAATGTTAAGTTTACAAATTAACTTATTTTCTGGATAAAGGGGTTGGGGTTGATGTAGGACATAGTTAGTGGGTGATCCATTGAGAGGGGCTGTTTGTATAATTTTATTTTTCTTACGGATCAATTAGCATCATTTTAGTTTTTATTTTCATTGTGAGCAAGTAAGATCTTCTATAAGGATCTCTAATAATTATTATTTTGGTTACTTGGAGCTCAAATGCATGGAGCCCAGTAAGATCTCTAATATTTATTATTTTAGTTACTTGGAGCTTAAGTACTTGGAGCCCAAGTTTAGGCTAAGAGTCACCTATAAATAAGACCTAAATTCTATTGTTTTCTCATTTAGTTTTTTATCAATAAAAAAGTTCTTTACAACAATTGTGTGTTTTCTTTATTTATTGTTTTCCACTTCGTCAAGTGGTATCAGAGCAAGGTTTTCATAAACCATATGATGGCGCGAGATGGTCCAGGAAGCAACCATCCTAATGACGGTGATCAAAGGATTAGGGTAATAGCAACTGAAGTTGTTACTGCCGCCGTTGACAACATGTAACCACGATTTGAGAAGCTCGAGTTTCAGATGGCCAAAGTTCTTCGATAATTGAGGGCACTAATGGCAAACGACAACAAGATGACCGAACAAGGGCATGGAGGGACTAGTGAGTTGACTCACAGTCCGACGCCAGTGGCTTAAAATCTTGCTACAACAGTAGTCGTGCAGAACCAAAGTCTTCCCATGGATGAAGAGGAAGATCGTTCCTTGAGAAGGACATAAGGAGACAAGGATTTCAAGATCCCGATTAATATTCTTGAATTTAAGGGGACCCAGAACGTGGATGAATTTTTTATGTGGGTAGATAAGGTGGAATTAGGGTTTGGGGTCATGGACTGTTCAGAAAACTGAAAAATAAAGGTAGTGACCAGCAAATCGAAGAAGTCAGCTATAACATATTGAAAGCATCTCAAAAACCAATGAGCATTAATAGTAAAGGGTAATCACATCTCGGAGAAGATGAAGAGTAAGTTTATGACTGAATTGTTTCCCTTTGATTATGAACAGAGGTTGTATATACAGATGTAGAATTGCAAGGAAGGGAACCGATCAGTGGAAGAATGCATCGATGAATTCATCTTGTTAAACTCTTGAAACTTACTTTTCGATAATGAGAACATGCAGTTAGCAAGATTTTGGGCGAGTTAAAGCTAGAGATTAAGGAGTACGTGAAGATGATTAATACTTTCACGTTGGGAGAAGTGTTTGATATGGTGTGAAAAGCTGAGGAATCAGTCAAACCAGTCGATATAACAGTTAACAGTTCCAGGCGACACACAATAAGGTTACATGATTGAGTGAAACTGGAGCGAGAATTGTTGGAGGAGGAGTTACTGAACTGGAAGTGGAACAATTGGGGCAAGAAGACCCAAAATAATTCAACTCAACAAAATAATCCATATACGCGACCTAAGCCTAGCGCATGTTATCGGTGCCATCAACCGGGACCATCATTCAAATCAATGTCCGCTAAAACGAACCGTGAATCTGGTGGAAGGTGAGGATAGAGAAGAATACGAGGCTGATGAAGATGTGGTTGAGGGTATAAAAGATGACCGAAAAGATTTTATAGGAATAGTTCAACTAATTTCCTGTATAGTGCAACGAGTTTTCTTCACTCCCAAGAAAGTGATTGAGCTGTCCATCTGCAATCAAGTATTCAGAACTAACACAATGGTCAACGGGCAAGTGGCTCGCGAGTAGTCATTGACACTAGTAGTAGTGAGAATCTCATGTCAAAGGCGCTAGTAAAAAAAAAAACCTAAACTTGCCAACTGAAAAATGTCAAACACCGTATGGCCTGCGATGGATATGAAAGATTGATGGATCTTTGGATATGGTTGATGAGGTATGTCGAGTTCCTTTTTCAGTTGGAAAGTTTTATAAAGATAATGTGGTTTGTGATATGGTAGTTGTGGATGCATGCCACATTAAACAAGGTAGGCCATGACAACATGATGCCGACGTGACTTTTAAAGGAAAACGTAACACACATGAATTATGGTGAAACAGAGTCAAGGTTACTTTGAAGCCTTCAGTCTTAAGAACCAGTGGACAGAAAGAAGAAGCAGACTAAGGTGAATCATTTCTGTTAGTTACAGAGGGGCATGTATTGGTAGATTGTGATGAATGTGTCCTGCTGGCGCAAGAGGATGAGATGAAAGTTGTTGCGGTTCTAAAAAATGTTCAACCACTTTTGGGAGAGTTTTCAGACCTGACCACCGAACATATGTCAAACGAGTTACCACCGTTGAGGGATATTCAACATCATATCGACTTGGTTCCAGGATCTAGTCTATCCAACCTTTAGCATTATAGGATGAGCCCTTAGAAGAATGAAATCCTCCAAAATCAGGTGGATAAGTTACTGTAGAAAGGGTACATTCGAGAAAGTAAGAGTCATGTAGCAGTATAAGCATTATTAGTGCCAAAGAAGGATGGAAGCTGACGGATGTGTGTAGATAGCAGAGTCATTAATAAGATCACAGTGAGATACAACTACCAAATTCTGAGGCTGCAAGACATGTTGGAGGGTGTAAAGATATTTTCCAAAATTGATCTGCGAAGTGGGTACCTTTATATTCGAATCCGACCTGGAGACGAATGGAAGACCACGTTCTAAACTTGTTATGGATTGTATGAGTGGCTAGTGATGACATTTGAGTTGTCAAATGCCTAGAGTACTTTTATACGGGTGATGAACCATGTGCTATGACCTTTTTCTTATATATTTGTGGTCGTTTATTTCAATGATATTCCCATCTATAGCTCTGATGAAGAGACGTATTTGGAGCATCTTAGGAGGGTGTTAGTAGTTCTACGAGAAAACAGGTTATACACTAACATAAAGAAATATAGTTTTTTACAGACCAGTTTGCTGTTTCTTGGGTTTGTTGTAGGAGTTGAGGGAGTCCGAGTTGATTCTTCGAAGGTGAAGGCAATACGGGAATTGCCAACTCCGAAATCAGTCAGTGAGGTAAGGAGCTTTCACTGATTAGCATCATTCTATCGGTGATTTATTCACAATTTCAGTAGCATAACATCCTCGATCACATAATGTACCAAAAAGGGGAAGTTTCACTGGGGTGATGAACATGAGGTGAGTTTTGCGCTACTGAAAGAGAAGTTGAGCTCTGCACATGTTCTAGCATTGTCAAATTTTGTTAAACTGTTAGAGGTGGAGTGTGATGCTTCTAGAAAGGGAATCGATACGGTTTTGTCCTAAGAAGGGCATCCAATATAGTTTTTTAGTGAGAAGTCGAGTGACACATGACAAAAGTGGATAACGTACGAATAATAATTCTTTACAGTATTTTGGACGCTTATGCACTGGCATAATTATTTGATCCATAAGGAATTTGTACTTTTCAACGATCCTCAGGCGTTGAAAAAGGTAGCAGATGCATTAAGCAAGCGAGCAACTTTACTTGATGCTATGGATGCCCAAGTTACTAGTTTTGAAAGTTTAACGGAGCGGTATGAGGATGATCAAGATTTCTAGAGGGTATGGGGGTTATGTTGTAATCACTAGGATGCTGGAGATTTTCATTCATGATGGGTTTTTTTTTAAAGTTGGCAGGTTGTGCGTTCCGCGGGGTTCCTTATGTGAGCAGCTTATCAGAGAACTCTATAGAGGCGGATTAGGAGGACATTTGGGTCATGACAAAACAAACAACCTAGTAGCAGAGCGATATTTTTGGTCATAACTGAAGAGAGACGTGGGAAAGATTGTGTAGCATTGTTGAATTTTCTAAGAGTCAAATGGACAAGTTCAGAATAATGGATTATACACTCATCTGCCCATTCTAGCGACAATTTGGGAAGATCTGTTCATGGATTTCGTTTTAGGACTTCCTAGAACACAACGATGAAAAGACTCAATTATGGTAGTTATTGATCGTTTTTCCAAGATTGCTCACTTTGTTTCTTGCAGCAAGACAACATATGCGAGATATGTGGCTGATTTTGTTTTTTTGGAGGGGTGCGTTTGCATGGGTTTCCAAAGACTATTACCTCAGACCATGATGTCAAGTTTATCAGTCACTTTTTGTAGACTTTGTGGAAGCGATTTGGCATGAAATTATAGTTCAATAGTACTTATCATCCTTAGATGGATGGTCAGACAGAGGTAGTCAACAAGACTTTAGGAAATATGCTGCATTGTATTAGTGGGGAAATACGAAAAACGTGGGATCTAGATCTTCTTCAAACTGAGTTTGCTTACAACAACATGGTGAATAGATCCACTAGCAAATCTACATTCGAGAACGTTTACACTCAACAGCTGAAGCATACACTAGATTTGGTTGCTCTTCCTTCACTACATGGAGTCACTAAAGCTTGAGAAAATATGACAGAATGATTTCGGTAGAATGAATCAGTCATAACGAATCTAGCAGATTCATTCCGAGGTGAAAGCCAACTTGGAGGTGGCCAATGAGATGTATAAAAGAGATGCCAACCAACACAAACCCAAGAAGGAATTCCAAGAAGGTGATTTTGTAATGGCTTATCTAAGGAAGAATAGGTTCCTTGGGATTCACTGTAAACTGCATAAAAGAAAGTATGATCCTTTCCGGGTTTCCAAGAAAATTAACGATAATACGTATGTGCTGCAGTTACCAATTGACTGGAACATTTCCAACACCTTTAATATTTCAGACTTGTTAGAGTACCATGAAGATAGTCTTATTTATCCGAAAAACTCGGGGGAGAGTTTTCTTCCAAGTGGGGGAGGATGATGTAGGACATCATTAGTGGGTCCGTTGGGAGGGGCCATTTGTATAATTTTATCTTTCTTTCGGGTCAATTCGCATCATTTTAGTTTTTATTTTCGTTGTCAGCAAGTAAGATCTTTTATAAAGATCTTTGAGCTCAAGTATTTGGAGCCCAAGTAAGATCTCTAATAGTTATTATTTTAGTTACTTGGAGCTTAAGCACTTGGAGCCTAAGTTTAGGATAAGAGTCACCTATAAATAAGTCTCGAATTCTATTGTTTTCTCATTCAGTTTTTCATCAATAAAAAGTTCTTTAAAACAATTGTGTGTTTTCTTTATTTATCACTTTTTGTTTCGTCAGGGGTTCAAGATAATGAGCATACCTTCATTAAGATAATGAATCTACATTCATGATTTTTAACCTCTAACACCCCGTTATCCTTTATATGTCAGTATTTTTTTTTCTTTTCGACCTATTTTGCTAAGATTATTCTGTGTTCTTCAACCTTTATATTTGCTTATGTTATTGTTTACTGTTCTATGTTTTCTTTTTGACTGGTTTTAACCTTCATGATGCAACGTAACGTACAATATTCTCTCCTTAAATTTACAAAAATTAGGAGCAGATGCTCTTGTTAAGTGTTGGGCATGCATTCAGAGATTATTGCACATTTTAATAATTATCCTTCTATTTTAATTCATTTATATTATTGATTTGTTCTTGATTAAAAATATTACCCAAAGTAATCAAAGTTATTCTAGTACCTTCGGTTACAAATGTTACACTTTTATCTTTGGCCGAATTTCGTGTAAGTCTCACATTTTCGACGATTTGTCACCTTTATAAATGTCTTTCCATATTTATCTCTTTAGTCCTTACTTTTTCCAAAACTCATCACTTTAGTCAATTTGACCAAATATTTGAAAGTCAATTATTTTAAAACCTATGCATGCACACTTTTACCACCACTACAAAAAAATTGAATGAAATCGGTTTTTTTTTTACATGCATCACATCGGTTTTCTTTGATTTTATGATCGTTATTTATTTGAGCGATGTTGAAAAAAACGTAATAACAACATCAGTTTTTAACCGATGAAAATTATTTCAAAATACATCAGTTAAATTTAAAGCTGACGACGTTTATAAGTTAATTATCATTGGTTTCTGATTATAACTGATTTATCAAATTCAAATGAAAATAATCAGTTTCTTACTAAAACCGATTTGTTTTTTTAATTATTTTTAAAATTTTAAAATTTTACTAATTTTTATTGTTATCAAATTTCATCAGAAATACTTTACATCTTAACTACTGCAACATCAAAAGTAATTTAACAACAATGTTGAAATTACAACTAAGTGTGAGTCTAAACAACTTAGAGGAGGGGGGGGGGGGTAGGCATTGTTAAAAAAACCTACCCCACCCCATATTAGCAAGCATTCAAATAACAATAAAATGCAGAAAAACAATAAAAACAAACGAGTTGTTTTATGTGAGAAACCCTCCAACTAGGAAAAACTCACATGCTATCCTTCTAGACACATACGGTCATCAAAATTCACTATTTGAATGAAACTTTACAACATAGGTTGACCTCAAGTCACACCATTCTTGGTCACTAACCCTTTCACTCTATCCAATGAGCTTTTAATAGAGATCCTAGACCAACTACCTTATGCACTAAACCACTTAGTCACAAAGAATAAGAATAAATGATGAGATTAAGCAACCTATGTGAATATGTAAAAATATTTTAACATGCAATTAATGTTAGGATACACTAAATGCTTATCTAGAGATGTGAAAGATGACAATAAGTACAAATCCTAGATATCAATATCTAAATGCAAAGCAATAAGATTTAGCTAGATGGCAGAATGACCCTAAATGCTAGCTATCAATCAACAATAATTCTTAACCTACAAACAAAGCCTCAAACATATTCAAATCATGCTAAACCAAAGAAATAGGCAATTAATGAACTAAATACTTGCTAACCATAGGCATAGATGAACAAACAATGAAATAACAAATTTTAGGGCATGTTCAACTTACCAAGATGTGAAAACATTAAGACTCATGAGAGGATGGTGTATGAAAGATGCTAGATGCACATGGAGTTTGTGTTTGGTTAAGTAAAGGTGAGTTCTTAGTAGTCTCTCTCTCTTAAAAATCACTTTCTCTCTCAAGGAATCAATTTTGAACTCATAAAAATGAACAAGGGAGAAGACAACACACATACACACACACACACACACACACACACACACACACACACACACACACACACACACACACACACACACACATATATATATATATATATATATATATATATATATGAGGTCAAAGTGAAGTTACATTATTTTGGAAAGATGCAATTTAAAAGAGTTGAAATAACGTAGTGAGCGGGTTACTGCACGAGTATGGTACCCACGCACTACCCGCACACCGGGGCAACACAATCATAGCTGAAGGATTGCGCTGGTAGGGACCCACGCACTACTCTCACAAAAGAGACCCAAAAACCAACAAAGCTCAGTACGTGGGTACTACGTAGGTAGGGACCCCACACACCACCCGTACAACAGAGACCATGAGGAGGTCTCTTAATGTGCTAAGACAAGATCACCATTGTGCATGTGCTGACATTTCGATCAACCAACGGGAAATGAAAACAAAGAACAGAATCACATTTAGAGCTACTCAACAAGGTGCATGAGTGAGAAGTGTAAAGAATGCTCACATATCAAAGCTCAAAATACAAATGCAAGATGTATAAGACATGCATAAAGTAGTATGTGTGTGTAACTACATCTCTTCAAAGAGTTAATCATAAGTGATATACCTTTGAAGTGCTCTTTAGCTTGAGGTCTTGAGATTGCCTTTGAAGCTTGAACATACACGATGAAGACCTAATCCACCCTTACAATATAAACCCCAAATGTGGTTTGTCAACGAAATAAACCAATCAAAAATATGAGGAACTTACAAATGTCTTTCATTTTCATTTTAAAAATATTATAAAAATAACAAGCCAATCTCTACTAGTAATATATGGTAGTCCAATAACAAATCTACTACTTAAATTCCCAAAGGAGTAAGTATATAATAACAGTTTGTAAAACAATTCATAGTCAACTTCTACAAATTAGCATATATTTCTAAATTTATAAAAGTTCATCAACCGAACAGACCCATTCATTCTGAACAAAATCAGTGTCCGCTTGAATGTATTTCTTCTTCTCTGCCATCTGTATGATAAAAAACATTTATAAAACTTATCAATAGCATGATCGATTCAAAAACTTATAAAACCATACAATTTTATTTTTTAATATTCTTACCTTCATTGGAATCAACTTGAACGTATCGAAGATGAAATCACTCATGTATTTCATTATGTAATAACCACATTTCAATCTCCCAGCTGATTATTGGACACTATGAATAAAAATAAATTTAACCACATTAGCGGATCATGGAAATAGTTTGTATCAAAATACATTTAAAATCTATGATAATAACAAATTAATATAACAATATAGTTACCTTTAAAATCTTGAAATGTTGGGCATTTCGAACAACCTTTCCTAAATGCATAGCGAAAACATTCTAAAAGCACTTCGTACCCAAAACAACATACAAATGTGTATCAAGTTTCATCAAGTAACAAACAAAATACATAAAATACAAATTGAAAAAAAAAACTTACATAGTGACTATATTCTTAATATCTAGATGAATGTCTTCTTGTAAAGGATCCAAAAAATGCACAATGTTATTATTGGGATCCAAAATAACCAACATCAAGTGAGATCTACATTTATTCAAGAGAGTATATTTGTTACTTGTATTACTATTATATTAAACAACAATGAAAATGCATGAAGCAATAGCATGAAGCAATAAAAGTAGGATCAACAATAACAGTGCTAATGCATGAAGCAATAGCATTAGGATCAACAAGAACATACATGTAAGTCAACTTTTGATATTTCATCATCTCATAAAGGTACCTGCCATTTAAGTATAAAAAAATTCTTGTTATACAATGCATAATAAATTATTATTTATGATTCTTATAAATTTAATATAATCTTACCTCATATAAAATGTAATACATTGTATTGATATCATCTTCATAGTACAAAACTACATCAAATCATCTTGAAAAAGACAAGCAGTGTAGTTATACCCAAATACATTCTCCTCAAATGGTATTTCAACTGGAAAATTAGGCAACATAGTCTTCAATGCATATATGTATAAGTTATTAATACAATCCTGGAATTGATTATGTGAAGAATTGACTTGATCAGGTTGAGGTAATGATTGCTTTAACAAAGAATTGACTTCATGTTGTGCTACTAATTGTTTCGACTTCTTATTCATGCTCAGTTTCTTAGAAGATCCATAATATCTAAGTAATTGTAAGATTTAAGTCCCACATAATAGTAACCATAAAGAATGATAGTAATATAATAATAACCTTGTCAGAAGAAAAGATAATAAACTCTCTAGGCTAAGCAACATATGAGTCGATAGCTTGACTAATTATGACGAGTTCATCCCATACTGGAATTGGTAAAAAGAGTCGATCCTTTGATTGCCACATCAATAGTAACTCTTACATTTCTACTCAAAGGAATACCATGTACCATAACATTTGGTCCAACTGTTGGCATGATTGTGCCGAGAGCTACCACATTGCTTTTTGATCCAATAGCAAGCTTGCAATATTTGCCCTTCAACTAATATATTAATTATATGTAAATATAATACTAATGTATGACTCACTGAAATTAAAAGATAATTTATAACAATAACATGCCTGAGTATCTACATCACAACTACCATGATCAGAGTTTTGTGTTGCAGGGTTGCCTTTCATTGTCAATATCTCGCTTTGTATTTCTCAATTTGATGTTGAAACATTTTACTCTGTTCTTGAAATAGTTGACTTTGCTGTAAAACCATTTTTTCTAGTTCTTGAAGCCTCTCCTGTTCTTGTTTGTGATGCTGGTGTTTGGGTTTATTGAAATATCTATTCGTGTCCCGAATGCCATAATCAAAATGTCTTTGTCTCCATCAAAAGAAATTTTACCCTCATGAACCCCTTTTCTTATTTCTTCCTATAATAATTATAAAACCATACATTATGAAAATACCTATATGATAGCATATAATCAATCTTAGTTTAATGCTTATAATTTTATTCACGAAAGATAATAACTTTTCTCTTTCATACTCTCATTCACATTCTCATGTGCAACAATCCATAGCACATACCGATCAAAGTCTTCAGTTGTTTCATAATCCTCTTTCTATAACAATAAGACAAGAATATTGACAAATAATATTCGATAAAAATTAATTAATTTAAAAATAGAAAGAAAGAATATTTACCAACTCTTCCTCCAAGTCTATATATCCACTACGTGATAGTCGATGAAGATACTCATTTTGTGACCGTCTATCCTTTTGATCATTCCTCAATTTCTATAGAATA
The DNA here is from genome assembly GCA_032871835.1 of Dipteronia dyeriana. Classification (NCBI taxonomy): domain Eukaryota; kingdom Viridiplantae; phylum Streptophyta; class Magnoliopsida; order Sapindales; family Sapindaceae; genus Dipteronia; species Dipteronia dyeriana. The sequence goes on along the minus strand of CM065303.1, from coordinate 46,890,340 downwards.
ATAGAAAAACAAAATAAAAGAATGTTTGCAAATAAAAATCAACAAATCTATAAAAGAACCATTAAATAACCAAAGGTAAAAAACAAAGGTAATGAAGTATATATGAAAATGATGTAACAAGCATACAGATGTACACCAAATTCTCACTAAATAACCATACCATTTTTTTTTATAATGAACATCAATTTAAATCAAGGAAAATCAGGATAAAAAGTACTACACCAACATGGTTGACTAAGCCTACCAAAAATCCTTCTGAGCCCTTATACTTGACATATTGTTGCCAATTGGAGAACTCAATGAAATTGTAGTCTTTAGGTGGATCTTTAAAGCGTTTTGGACATCTGATGTGAGGAATGACATTTTTTTTTGTTTGGAAGGTCTTTAAACCTCTCAATTTTGTTGATGCAGATGACAAAATCTTTTTCTTGTGACATTCTTAATTTTTAAAAACTTCTTGCAATAATAATAATAATAATAATAATAATTCATAGTAACTTCATAATATTTAAAATAGTACTTAGAAATTTGATATGTAAAAAAAAAGTTATAACCATACCAAAATTCATTCCCAAATTTTGTTTTTAAATCTTTTGTCACTTTATGCCAATTTTGAATATCAATTGGGACCATTGAGCTTGCTAAAACACCAACATAACTCATCAATGTTATTATGTTTTTCTTATATATATGTTACCCCTTTCCTATTGAACCGAACAACTATCTTTTATCCATTGTTTCTTCCTTTCGTTACTTTTTTCAACATTGTCCGACATCTGCCTTTGCGTTTCTTTGAATGAGAATGCAATTGCGATTGTCCTACATTTTCTTGACCATCAGCATTTGCAAAATCTGTTTGCACTATTGTACTTATTTTTTTAGGAGGTTTCAGTTATAATGCACCTATATCTTCATACCTATCAATATTGGAACTATTTTTTCTCCTCCCTTTACGTTTTCTTATCATAGAATGCAATGACAATCTACTCACATCTTCTTGATCATTATTACCATGTGGAGAATCCATAATCCTACACACACAAGATAACTATTACGATTATAACATATATATCGATTATAAGTAACAAAAATTTATTTGATAAAACATATGAGTTAAATCATACAACCTCTTATCATTATGCATTTTCATTCCATATACCATCACAATTAGGGCGAACATAGGTTAGTTCATCATCACTTATAAAATCAATTGAAACAAATGGCATCAAATTACGGTAACTATAATGTTCCATGACAATATCACAAAATTCATCATCATCATAGCCATGATCCCTAGTGGATACCGTTTGAACAACTAACCATCTACAATCAGATTGGTCTTCTACAAAAAATATTTGTTGTGCTTAAGAAACCAAAATAAAGGAATCAGATTGATGACCAATTCTTTTAAGATTAACTGAGGTATAACCTAGGTTATCCATCTTCACACCACCATTACTATCAACCCAATCACATAAAAATATTGGAATCCTAAACTTATCGTAATCTAAAACCCAAATCTCTTGGATAACTCCATAAAAAGACATAAGAAATCACCGGATTTTTATCCCTTGAACTTGCAATTTGAATTGATTTTGCAACTAACATCACTATGTTATTGTTATGTATTTTGAACATGTTCTGATTCTTTGTCCAATAGCGATAACCATTGATGTCGTAACCTGAATCTTTCATTACTTCAAACCTTGGTCCATAAGTTATCCATCTCAAATTCTCTAAGATACTATTATTTGTGTGCTTGAGCTCATTTGTTATTTGTACATGTACAAATAGATATATTAGATAACGGTAATAATGAATTAGTAAAAGGCAAATAAAAAATCAGCTAGAAAAAAAAATAGAGTAAAAACAAATGATAGATCCTTACTCTTTCACGAAACTAATATATGAATGTACGATTATGCTCATCTTGCAACCATTTTTGTCTTCTTGCTTTACTTGGATTTTTCAATTTCATTTGCTCTGTAGGCTCACTGACAAAAGGAATATTAGAATACATAATTAGTTAATGGAGATATATTCTACTGAAATTTAACTATTAAAAAATGTTGGAGTTGTTGTGCTTACTTGATATAAGATTGGACTTCCAGTGTGTTCTCTAACACATAACGATGGGCTTGCTCCCATTGCATACGATCAATTTTTTCTACCCACCCATTAGGTAATGGATTACCAATATTTTTTTTATACCATAGCTTCTGCAAGATGTGATTCAAATACCATCAACATCAGGTAAATACCTTGTGCAAAATTCTACAGCTTCTTTAGCTATATATGACTCTGCAATGCACCCTTCTGGATGGTTAGGATTTCAAACATAACCTTTTATAACTTTCATGAATCGTTTGAATGGATACATCCAGAACCTCTCGAATGAGGTGCAATGTTAGATGTATCATTATATCAAAAAAAGAAGGGAAATACTTTTTAAACATATATAAGGTGACCACAAGATCTTATTGGATTTCCTCCAATTTTGTAATGTCAATAACTTTATTACAAAGAGCACTGAAGAAGAAACAAAACCTGGTAATTGCATTTCTCACTTGCTTGGGCAAAATAGATCTAACAACCAATGACAACAATTATTGCATCAATATATGACAGTCATGGAATTTAAGACCAAGAAATTTACTTTCTTGCATTGAAACAATGTTTCTGAAATATGAAGAGTAAACTTCTGGAGCCTTTGGATCAAGCAGTGTCTTACAAAATCTTTGTTTTTCATCTTTAAACAATGTGTAATAAGTTGGATGCAAATAAGTACGTTTATTTCCAACTTTAGGTACCAAATCATCCCTTAAACCCATTCACTTAAGATCTACGTGAGTTACCAATCCATCTTTTGTTTTACCTAGAATGTTAAGCAATGTGCCAATGATACTGTCATAGACATTTTTTTCTATATGCATAACATCCAATATATGTCCGACGTGTAAATATTTCCAATATGCATGCTAAAAATATTGATTTTTTCTTCCAACAAATCATTAAAGTGAGATCAAGGCTTTCAGACTCTTCTTTTCCTTTTCTTTCCCATACAAAATCTTAGCCCCTCAACTTTACTTAAGATTTCTTCACTTGTCATTGGTTTTGGAGCTGGATCAAATTCCTGTTGACCATTAAATGACTTTTTTTGTTTTCTATATGGATGACTTTGGCGTAGAAATCTTTGATGACCTATGAAATCCACTTTCTTCCCATTATTCAACCAACAAAGTGTTGAGGTTGATTTTCGTGAGAGCTGTATTCTAGGAAAACAGAAGCGATTGAGCTTCAAAAGGACCGGAAGAACACCGATAAAGAAGAAGCTGGAACTAGTGCACACCGATGTTTAGGGTCTAGCTTCAGTCTCATCAACCGGAGGTAAATTGTACTTCGTCACGTTTATCGACGACCGTTCTAGAAAAATATGAGTTTACTTTCTAAAATACAAGTCTGAGGTATTTGATGCTTTCAAGAGATGGAAAGCTAGGGTTAAGAATGAGACAGGTTTGAAGATTAAAAAGCTACAATCAGACAATGGTGAAGAATATGTAGACAATGAGTTCTAGAGTTTTTGCTACCAGAATGGGATAAAACTTAGTAGGACGGTTCCTGGAACCCCACAACAGAATAGCATAGCAGAACGGATGAACATGATATTGACTGAGAGAGCCAGAAGCTTGAGGCTACACTCAAGGCTGCCAAAACAGTTCTGGGCAGAAGCAGTCAATACAGCAGCATATTTGATCAACAGAGGACCATCAAAGCCCTTGGACCTTACTATACCAAAAGAGATCTGGACTGGGAAATAGGTAAAACTTTCTCATCTTAAAGTGTTTAGATGTGTTTCTTATGTACATGTAGGTGATCACGCGCGAAGTGAGATAGACGCCAAGTCAGTGAAGTTTACTTTGGTGGGCTATAGAGATGATGATTTTGGTTACAAGCTGTGGGATGACCAAAATAGCAAGATGACCAGAAGTAGAGATGTTGTCTTCAATGAAAGGGTCATGTATAAAGACAATAACACACAGGTGTCTAAGCTAAAAGAGCAAGAGTTTTTTGGACCTAATGATGTACAGGATAGAGGGATCATGTAACATATTAAACAGAATGAGGAAGAGCAAGGTGTGCAGCCCCAAGTACAAGAACCAATCCCACATAGAGATGTTCCAATGACACAGGTTCATAATACATTGAGAAGATCAACTCAAACTCCTATACAAAATAGGAAGTACTTGCACTACATGCTGCTGATAGATGCGGGAGAACCTGAGTGCTATGATGAAGCTTGTCAGGGAGAAGATGCGAGCAAGTGAGAGCTTGCAATGAAGGATGAGATGAAGTCGTTGGCATCTAACTAAACTTGGGAGTTAGACAAGTTGCCTAAAGGAAATAAAGCCCTATAGAACTAGTGGGTGTATTGGATCAATGAGGAACATGACGGTTCCAAGAGATACAAGACACGAATCATAGTCAAAGGTTTCCAATAAATTGAAGATATCAACTGCTCTGAAATGTTTCTCCTGTTGTTAAACTAACTATGATCCAGTTAGTGTTAAGTATTGTCGCAACAAAAGGGCTATATTTGGAGCAGTTAGATGTGAAGACTGCCTTTCTTCATCTGGAATTGGAGGAAGAGATATACATGAAGCAACCAGAGGGGTTTACGGAAGATGGCAAGGAAGAGTTGGTATGCAAGTTGATAAAGAGCTTGTATGGTTTAAAACAAGCTCCCCGACAGTGGTACAAGAAGTTCTATGGGTTCATACAAAGGAATGGCTACTTGAGATGTAATGCTGACCACTGCTGCTACTTCAAGAAGGTTAAGTCTAGTTTTATAATATTGCTACTTTATGTTGATGACATGTTAGTAGCTGGTGCATATTTAGAAGAGATAAATAATTTGAAAAAGCAACTTTTGAGAGAATTCGAGATGAAGGATTTTGGTCCAACAAATAAAATTCTTGGAATGAGGATTAGCAGAGACAAATAGGAAGGTACATTGAAGCTTTCACAAGCAGAGTATGTTCAGAAGGTGTTACAGAGATTCAACATGGGAGATGCTAAACCAGTAAGAACACTTTTGGCTAGTCACTTCAAGTTGTCCAAGGATCAGAGTCCGAAGACGAAAGAAGAAAAAGACTTTATGGCCAGAGTTTCTTACGCTTCAACCATTGAAAGTCTAATGTATGCCATGACTTGTACAAGGCCAGACATTTCCCAAGCAGTGGGAGTTATGAGCCGATACATGTCCAATCCAGGCAAGCCTCACTGGGAGGCTATGAAGTGGATCCTAAGAGACCTGCGATGTACGATGGTGATACAGTGAAAACGTAACTAGAATCAGACCGACGTCTAAATTCTTTTGAAAAACTGGAATCCACCAGAATAAAGTTAAAACCTTAGAAATTTTATTGAATAATAAGCTATTTGAGCCTTTCGGCTTACAAGGCTATTTAAAGCGAAAGACCCTAACCCGAATCCTTGTTGGACAAGAAACGGGATTACATATCAAAAGCTGCCATAAATAGCGAAACTGCCAAAAATAGCGAAATCACAAAAGTAACAGAAATAAAATATACTAACGACCAAAAATAAGCTGGAATTAACGGTAGACGATTCTGGCTTGTCAAAGTCAACTTATGACAAAAAAATGGAAATTTCCCAAAAAGGAAAGAATTGCGATTTCGGGGCCTAAATGATGGAATTTGGCCTAAAATGGACGTACCTCAACACCAAAGGTGTTGAATTCTGAAGATCTCGCCGATTCCCTTCAATTAAGGTCATTTAATCTTAGATTTAGAATGGTCCCACCAAGCCATGTAGGACTCAACCACTTATTCTACATCAGTCCTCTCTACTTTCAAAGAACTCGACCTCGAGTTAGGCTCAGGATAAAGAGGCTCTTCTGCATGATACCGGAACAAATCAGCAACATTGAAGGTATTGAAAATTCCCATGGTCTCAGGTAGGTCGATCACATATGCATTATCATTGATCTTTTTCAGAATCTGATAAGGACCATACTTCTTGGGCTTCAGTTTGTTATAAGTCACAACTGGGAACCTTTCTTTACGCAAGAAAACCATTACTGACTCGCCCTCCTCAAACACCTTCCGACGTCTATGCTTGTCTACAGCTGCCTTGTATTTTGCATTGGTTTCTTCCAATTTCTGTCTCACCTCCGCTTGCACCGCTTGAGCCTATGTAGCCATGTTTTCTGCAGCAACACTAACTCCAGGACCATTTGGTAAATGAATTAAATCCACAATGTGCTTCGATGGTGATACATATGTCACAGCAAAATGAGATTTTCCCGTGGCACTATGTACAACACTATTGTAGGCAAACTCAACTTGAGGCAATGCATGATCCCATTGTTTCGGCTTATCTCCGCAAACGCAACGGACCAGATTTCCCAAGGTTCTATTCATCACTTTCGTTTGTCCATCAGTTTTTGGGTGAGCAGTAGTACTTTGTTTCAGAGATGTATTGAACATTTTCCATAAGGTCAGCCAAAAGTGGCTAAGGAATTTCGTGTCACGATCAGAGGTAATTGACTGCGGTACCCCATGTAGTCGGAACACTTCTCTGAAAAATAGTCGGGCTATGTGCGAAGCATCAGAGGTCTTCCGGTAAGGGATAAAGTGAACCATTTTTGAAAACCTGTCAACCACCATGAAAACCGAATCTACCCCTCCCTGGGTACGGGGTAGTCCCAACACAAAATCCATAGACAAGTCCTCCCAGATATTATTAGGAACAGGTAAAGGCATATAAAGACCAGTATTTTATGACTGACCCTTAGACACCTGACAAGTGTAACATCTCTGTACAAAATTCCCAACATTTAGTTTGAGTTGTGGCCAGAAATACAATTCCTCCAAGCTAGCCACTGTTTTGTCTCGTCCCAAGTGTCCACTCAATCCACCACCGTGCAAGTCTCTGATTAATTTCTCCCGTAGATATGTTCTGGGAATACACAAACGATTGCCACGAAACAGATACCCATCATTTTCATGAAAATCACTGATAGACTGTTTTTTTATACACTTGGACCAGATTTCCTTGAAATCCTCATCCTCTTCATACAACTCCTTCAGAGAATCAAACCCAACAATCTCACGAGCTAGGGTTACGAGGAGGGTGGCACGGTGGCTCAATGCATCGGCAACTCGGTTCAGAATCCCTGATTTGTGCTTGATAACAAAAGGAAATTTCTGAAGGAAAGTGGCCCACCTGACAAGCATGTTGTCCAAGTTCTTCTGACTGTTGATAAACTTCAAAGCTTGATGGTCGGTGTACAATACAAACTCCCTATGTACTAGGTAATGTTCCCAGTGCTTCAAGGCTCGGACCACTGCGTAGAACTCCTGACCATAAGTACTCCACTTCTGGCGAGCTTCACTTAATTTCTCGCTAAAGAAAGCTACTGGTCGCTTTTCTTGGGACAGCACAGCTCTAATTCCCACCCCACTAGCATCACACTCCACTTCAAAAATCTTCTCAAAACTGGGTAGAGCCAGTACTGGTGCAGTACACAATTTCTCCTTGATTAACGTAAAACTCATCTCTGCTTCTTCTCCCCACTGAAACCAACCCTTTTTCATGCATTCTGTAATCGGTGCCATGACAGTGCTGAAATTTTGAATAAACCTACGATAGAAAGTAGCTAAGCCATGAAAGCTACGAACTTCACTTACGGTTTTTGGTGCAGGCCATTCTCGAATTGCTTGCACCTTCTCTTCATCCACATGAATTCCTTCTGAACTCACCACTTAACCCAAAAATAACAAACTGTTGGTCATAAAACTGCATTTCTTCAAATTAAGAAACAATTGATTTTTTTTGTAAAACTTTTAACACCTCTTGCAACTGCTCAACATGCTCTTCTTCAGTCTTACTATAAATAAGAATGTCGTCGAAATAAACCACAACAAATTTTCCCACAAAAGGCCTCAATACCTGATTCATCACTCAATGAAAATACTAGGTGCATTTGATAAACCGAAGGGCATGACCAACCACTCATACAAACCATCCTTGCTTTTGAACGCCGTTTTTCATTCATCCCCAGGTCTAACCTGAATTTGGTGATACCCACTACTTAGATCAATCTTCGAAAACAGCTTTGAACCCTTCAGTTGATCCAACATGTCATCTAAAAAGGGAATCGGGAATCGAGAATCTGTACTTGACGGCTATCTTGTTGATAGCTCGACTGTCCACGCACATACGCCAACTCCCATCCTTCTTTGGTGTCAGCAATGCAGGAACTGCACATGGGCTCATGCTTTCGCGTATGAAACCCTTCTGTAATAATTCTTCTATTTTCTCCAGTAGAATCTCATTCTCTTTTGGACTCATCCGGTAATGTGGCAAATTGGGCAAACTCGCCCCAGGTATAAGATCTATATGGTGCTGAATGTCTCTTAATGGCGGTAAGTTGTTGGGCAAATCTTTTGAAGTAATGTCCCTGAATTGTTCTAGCAACAGATGTATTTTCTCAGGAACAGTTACGGTCGATGTTTCTTTCTCTTCTACCACCAGATCTTTAACCATTAAAGTATAGATCTCCTGTGCATTCTTAACATCTCTCACGAATTCTGTGTCGAATCCGGTCACAGTTAAAAAAGACTGCTTCTCCACTACAGAGGGCTTGTTAAGCACTGTCTGACGTTTGGAAGGAGCTTTAACAATTTTATGTGACCCCCAAGTAAATAAATAAGTGTTATCCCGACCCTTATAAGTAATATCAACATCATACTGCCATGACCAACCCAACAATACATGACTAGCATCCATATCAATCACATCACAAACTACATCCTCCTTATATATCTTACTAATAGAAATAGGAACACGACAAATATCAGTTACCTTTATTATCGGTTCCTTCTTGATCCAGCCAATTGTATATGGATTGGGATGTTTCTCGGTTGGCAACTTCAGATGTTCTACCAACCTCTTTGCGACAAAGTTCTTACAACTTCTACTGTCCATGATCAGGTCACAGACTTTCTGACTGATTGTGCAGCAATAGCGAAATATATTGTTACGCTGACTAAGGTCCTCTTGTTTTGGTGCGTACAACACTCATTGCACCACACAATTAACCCACTCACCATCTTCTTCAGCGAATTCTGGTCCCTCACACAAGTCATCTTCTTCTTCATAGTTAGAAACATCTAGATCTTCTTCACATCCTTCTACCCAATTTACTGGTCGATGATCAGGACAGGCATTCGAATGATGACCATGTTTTCTACATCTGTAACAAGTTCCTGGTGTAGGCCTAACATACGGATTTGTATTCAGATTTCTAGGCACGTTTCTGTTGGCTGGCGCTGTTGTTTGACTGATACTACTACCCTCTCTCCATTAACTCCTTTTGGTTGGTTCGCTGTAACCGATGATTGTACACCTTTATCTCTGTTATGGAATGATGACTCAGGATTGTTCCTTCGAAAACTAGGGTTTTTAACTCTACGTTCCATCAATTTAGCCTTTAGGGCTATATTGTGAGCTTCATCCACAATCCACAGCACTTGCAGTCCGATCTTATCTCGAAGTGAGGGCCTTAACCCGTTGAGATATCTGGCTACGCGTTACCCCTCTGTTTCACTCATATTATTTCGCTCTGAGAGCCTAGAAAATTATGCTATGTAATCAAACACCGACTTGGTCCCCTGCGAGCAATTTTGAAGCAACTGGAATAAATATTGCTCATATTCTGGTGGCAGAAACCTACCCATCATTAGCTGCTTCGTTCTAACGCCAGGTTCTTACAATCTCCTTTCCTTATCGCTGACTGTTCTTCTGTAATTGATCCCACCAGACTGCAGCCCCTTCTTTCAGCCTAAATGTGACAAATCTGACCATCTTCTCTTTTGGAATCTCCATCATCTCGAAGAACCGCTCTACTTCGGTGATCCAGTCAAGAAAATCTTCTATTCATAAATTTCCATTAAAGCCTGGAAGATCTGCCTTCAACCGGTAGTCGTCATGTTCTCTGGATCGTCTCACTGGTTGAATAACACCATATCCTCTATCTCCTTTATCTTCAGAGTCATCCTCGCTATCAGGTTAATGACGAGGGGGACGTCCTCTGTTAACAGGTTGGCCTCGGGAAAATCCCTCAGCTCGCACTCTGTTATCCGGTTGCGGCTGCCTGTTGTTAGTGTTGAGGTTCATCCCGACAAGCAGTTCACGAATCTCCCTTAACTGTTGTCATTGTTCCTTCACCACTGTCCATAAGGCATCTACCCCACGATCACCATCAGTAGGGTTTCTGTCTCCTGCTCCGTTAGTTGGCATATAGATCGTCAAATCCGTGCTATGATACCAATTGACGCAGTGAAAACGTAACTAGAATTAAACCGACGTCTAAATTCTTTTGAAAAACTGGAATCCACCAGAATAAAGTTAAAACCTTAGAAATTTTATTGAATAATAAGCTATTTGAGCCTTTCGGCTTACAAGGCTATTTAAAGCGAAAGACCCTAACCCGAATCCTTGTTGGACAAGAAAAGAGATTACATATCAAAAGCTGCAATAAATAGCGAAACTGCCAAAAATAGCGAAATCACAAAAGTTACGTAAATAAAATATACTAACGACAAAAAACAAGCCGGAATTAACGGTAGACGATTCTGGCTTGTCAAAGTTAACTTATGACAAAAAAAATAGAAATTTCCCAAAAAGGAAAGAATTGCGATTTCGAGGCCTAAATGATGGAATTTGGCCGAAAATGGACGTGCCTCAACGCCAAAGGGTTGACTTCTGAAGATCTCGCCGATTCCCTTCAATTAATATCATTTAATCTTACATTTAGGATGGTCCTACCAAGCCATATAGGACTCAACCACTTGTTCTACATCAGATGGAAAGATGTCCAACCTTCAAGAGAGATGAACTCAAGCTGGAAGGTTATGTGGATTCTGATTTTGCTGGAGAGGTGGATCACAGGAGAAGCACCACCGGTTATGTGTTTACAATGGCGAGTACCATAGTTAGTTAGGTTTCTCAGTTGCAGAAGATAGTGCCGATATCTACAACTGAAGCAGAGTATGTGGTTATGGTAGAAGCAAGCAAAGTGCTGATATGGTTACAAGGGTTATTAGTCGAGTTGGGATTCGATCAGGTGATGAATATGTTGCATAGTGATAGTCAAAGTGCAATACACTTAGCCAAGAATTCGGCATTCCATTCTAGGACCAAGCATATAGACCTGCGCTACCACTTTATTCGATCGTTAATCGAAGAAGGAGCGTTGAAGTTAGTGAAGATTGCAGGAACTAAGAATCTGACTGACATGTTAACCAAGCCAGTCACTACTAAAAAACTGGATTTGTACGCAACTTCAGTAGGTCTTCAAGAGTAAAGACATGGGGAATGAGCGCACCATTATTTATCCACTAAGTCATCAAGGAAGGATAGAGAATGCCTATTGAGTTTCAGTCTTCAAGTGGGAGATTGTTGGGTTATGTGAAGCCAGAAATGAACAAGAAAAATGAGCTCCAGCAGGTGGCACGGCGGCACGGCGGCTACCGCCGCTGAGGCAAGTGTTCGAACCACGACACACACATCAGAGAAGTCCAGGCGTGACATGCTGCACGTACCTCGGTGCAGGCAACATACACACACCGCGGTCCGTGGAGCGGTATTCCTATCTCAGACACATCCTCCCATCTCTCTCTCTCTCATTGGCATGCCATGTCAAAGCTTTTGCAATTTCTTCACTCTGGAACATTCTTTTAAACATTGGAGTAGGCAAACAATACCCTAATACTTTTATAGGCACCCCATTCTGAATTTGATATGAATTCTTACAAACTTTCCATCATGGAAGTTCACATTTTGGACATTTAATTGCATCCTGATATTGATTTCGGTATAAAATGCATTCTTTCGGGCATGCATGAATTTTTTCATATTCCACACCCAACACATAATGTCTTCTTCGCCTCATACAAGGACAATGGTAATTCATTTCCATCTGGTAGCATATTAGAAATCATGCTTAACAATTCTGAAAAACTTTTGTCAGAAAACCCATACTTTGCCTTCAAGTTACAAAGTTTGACCAAGGCAGATAATTTAGTAAATTTGGTACACCCAGGATATAATGATTTTTCTACATCCTTTAGCAATTTCTTAAAATGTTCAGGATTACTTGAACACTATTTTTCTGCAGCATGTACCATATCTATGGTATTGCCAACAACAACATCATAACTTCTTTCAAACTATTGCTACTTAATATTAGATGAGTTTGTAGGATACAATGATTCCCCGTGCCAAATCGGTTTACTCTAGCTTTGATTAATACCATTCAAAAATAAATAACCTCTTATCTATTGAATAGTGTGGTTGTTCAAATTCCCACATTTTAAGCACGGACAGCGAAGACATTTGAATTACATGAACGAAATGTTGTAAATATAAAAAAAAATTGACACCGTGCACTTATTCTTGTGATAACCTACCTTTAGACATCGAAGATTTATCCATCTCCTAAAAACAAAAACAGTAACAAAATACAAGGTCAAACAATCTAATATGTTAACTTAAACTAATACTTACTAAACAAATTCATTATATATATATATATATATATATATATATAATAAACATTGAATCTAGAGTTCATAATCTAAATTGTTTTAGTAAAAATCTGTTCTAACATTGATCAAAATGAGACCAGTGTCATATTGAATGTGCTTGTGTAAAGGTAGTTTTGAAAGATAGGCTTTTCAGTTCCTTTATTTTAATATTTCTTTGTTTTTTTTAACAGTGATAACCACAAAGGAAAAAGTTACAAGGTGAGAGTGGTTGACAGTGTAAATTCCTTGTCTACGGACTTTACACAGCATTTTGGCAAACAGTGTAGGTTCTCCTAATTATCTCATCAGCAACAATATTTGTTACAATCACTATTCTGATTTCACATAATCAACATGCAGTTAACATTTAATCCAATAAGCCATAAAGAATATTCAAAGATTAAAAATATACAAAAAAAATAACATAAATGTTGGGAATCTTGGTCGACTCAAGATCCCAACTAAACCTGTCACCCAATCACTTACAAGAAAATTGATAGACAAAGAACTGAAACCAACTATCAATCTATTAAAACTAATTGATCTAAAAAATGAGAAATGGAAGAAATCAAAATAGATAAGCAAAATACTGTAAAGAAAACAACACACACAAATTTATCGTAGTTTAGCCCAGAACTGGGGGCCTACATCCACGTTGAGCTTCTTTGAAGAGACCCTATCACTATATAAAGAATTCTTACAGCCTTTACAACCCAGAAAATACACAAGAATGCCCTCTAAAGGAGCCTAGAACCCTGATCTAAAACACACTCAACCAACTGACCTAATTACAACAAACTCAACCTAAGATAACAACCCAGAATGAAACAAAATCAGTATCAGTAGATGCACAATAATCTACTCTCTCTTTTATCCTTTTACCTCTCACCGAGATTCACAACAGAGAAGCCTCAAATACAAGATGAACACCAAGAAAGAATAACAGAGAGAAAAAAGCTTATGTGAAACATAAACGAAAACCTTAGAAATCAGAAAATTGATTTCTCTCTTCATCACTTTCTATTTTATACCCCTTATCAGATAACGTACAACTCACATCAAATTAACCAATCAGTTGCTTCCAAGTCAGCAAGAAATCGTGACTCAACAATATCTATCTAATAAGGCACAAAACGACGTCGTGTTGAGTAAGTGCTGGGCCAAGTTGAGAGCATATGGATCTTGGTCTCTGATGGCTTCAACTCCTTTTCATCATTGGGCCTAGGATTTGGGATTGAAGATGGGCTACAACAACTTATTCCACCTAGTCCATCTTTACAGTAAAAAACACAAGACTGCAATATCCATTTATATAGCAACAGAGATCTTCTTCAAAGCAAACCTGGCTAAAAAAAACACAACAAACAAGTTAACCATAATCACCTAATTTCAGCAAATTCAAGCAATGCTTGAACTTGCTATAGGGAACCACTTTAATCCCCATATCTGCTGGATTTTCTTCAGTGGATATTTTATCTCTAATAAAATGGTAATTTATTTCTATATGTTTAGTTCTTTCATGAAAAACAGGATTTTTACATAGATGAGCAACCAGCAAAAGTATAGAAATATGATGATATTGATCTCCTCTTATCTCTATCACCAGCATAATCAGAATCAAAATAGTCTATAACAGAATTTACACAATCATAAACTAACCCTACTGAGGTAGTTGAACTAATGTATCTTAATAACCACTTCATGACATTCCAATGGCCCTTACCTGGATTGGCCATATACCTAGACAATACACTAATAGATTGTGCTAAATTTGGTCTAGTACTAATCATTGCATACATAACAGATCCAACAACACTAGAATAAGGTATGGATTCCATAATTTTTTTCTCTTCAATAGATCTAGGAGATAAAGTATTAGACATCTGAAAACTAGAAGAAAGAGGTATATTAACAGGTTTACAATTCTTCATAGAAAACCTATCCATTAGTTTTAACAAATAACTTTCTTGTTTAAGACACAACCTTGACACTTTTCTAGTTCTAACAATTTCTATTCCTAGAATCCTTTTAGTATTTCCTAAATCCTTCATGTCAAATTCTATTTTTAATCTTTCTTTTAAACCTTTAATCCTAGACATACTCTTACTAGTAATTAACATATCATCCAAATATAAAAACAAGTATATTGAACTTAGAACATTTTCACTAGTAAAATAAAAACATCTATCATACTTACTCTTATTAAAACCTAAGCTAGTAATGAAATTATCAAATTTCTTATACCATTGTCTAGGAGCTTGTTTCAGCCCATAAAAGGATTTCTTTAGAAAACAAACATGAGAAGGTTTAGTTTTAGACTCAAAACCCTTTGGTTGAAACATATAGATAGTTTCATCTAAATCTCCATGCAAGAATGTTGTTTTAACATCTAGTTGTTCAAGTTCTAAATCATAGAAACTAACTAAGGTAAGCATAATTCTGATAGTTTTATACTTAAGTACTTTTCATTATAGTCAATACCTTCTCTTTGAGTAAAGCCCTTAGCAACTAACCTAGCCTTATATCTAGGTGGATCATTTTGCCATAAACCTTTTTTTATCTTAAAAATCCATTTGCAGTCAACAATTTTCTGTTTTCTCAGGTTTCTTTACAAGGGACCAAGTTTCATTTTTATCAAGAGATTCTATCTCTTCTTTCATTGCATTTAGCCATTTCTGCCTATCTATAGAACTAACAGCCTCTTCAAAAGTCCTAGGTTCAGCTGATTCTAATTCTTGTCCTGTATACAAAGCAAAAGAAATAATATCAGCATAGGCATACTTACTATTAGGCTCAATAACCCTTTTAGCTCTATCCCTAACAAGTTCATAATCAACTAAAGATTCACTTACCTGTGGCTGTTACTGGTTTTCTTCCACCTGATCATCAATCTCTAAATGATCAGACCCATGATCCTCAAAAGGATCAGGTGGGGCCGAGTCATTATCAAGAGAGGAGTTGCTAAGTTCCACCTGATTTCTATTATCATCATACTTAAAAGAATTTAGTTCAGTTTCAGTAGAGAAGTTAGTGTTTTTACAAGGCATTCTAGTTTCATCAAACACAACATCTCTACTAATGATAACTTTAAAACCCTTTTGGTCCCTAAACCAAATTCTATAACCGTTAACACCTAAAAGATAACCTAAGAAGACACATCTTAGAGACCTAGGTTCTAATTTCTCTTCCGATTGATGAGCATATGCAACACACCCAAACACCCTTAAATGTTTTAGACTAGGAGGTCTACCAGTCCATTTTTCTTCTGGTGTTTTTAAACCTATAGCAGTGGATGTAGATCTATTTATTAAGTAAATGGCAGCCATAACAGCCTCACCCCAAAATTGTTTACTCAAACCAGAACTTATTAGTAGACACCTAACCTTATCTAGGATAGTTCTATTCATTCTCTCAGCTATTCCATTCTATTGGGGAGTATACCTAACTGTTCTATGTCTTTCAATGCCATTATCACTGCATAATTTATTGAATTCATCCTTACAAAACTCTAGGCCATTATCAGTTCTTAGTACCTTGACTTTCTTGGAAGTCTGATTCTCAACTAACAATTTCCAAGCCTTAAAGCTCTCAAAAGCTTGATCTTTAGACTTCAATAGGTATACCCAGACCTTTCTAGTGAAATCTATCAAAGATAGAAAATACTGATTTTCACCATGAATTGGGACCTTTGAGGGCCCCCAAAGATCTGAGTGTACATATTGAAGGATCTCTTTTGTGTTATGTTGATCTGTCATAAAACTCAACTTATGTTGTTTTCCTAAGACACGGTTTTCACAAAATTCCAGATTATTTATCTTATCCTCATTGAGTAAATTCTGTTTACTTAATTCATTTAGACCTCTCTCACTCATATGACCAAGTCTCTTATGTCATAAGGGTGCAATGTTAATAATTTTAGTTGCTACATTAGCAATATCATTAATGACAGTTTCACCCTTTAAGACATATAGACCATTTCTCTTATCACCTTTTAAGATGACAAGAGAACCCCTAGATACTTTTATGACAGCCTTGTAACAGTAACCATCTTTTAAAAAATAGATGTTAAGGAACAACTAACCTTTAATCAAGCTGATAAACTTTTTGTAAACCTTTATGTCAGGTAAAGAGAAACCTCTATAAAAAAATATAAATAAGAATAAATAATGACAGTATAAATAATAAAAATAGAATCTACTTGTGCCCCACAATTTCTACATAAAATATTGGTCCCCACCACCATTCATAATAATTATCAAAATACATTCAAATTTAAAAGAAACCAAAATAAAGAGATGTGTTATGGAAAAACTAACCTTTATCAAGTTGACAAACTATTTGCGAACATTGATTTCAAGCTAACAAAACCTGGGTAGACTTAAAAATTGCTTGTAGAGAAACGATTATGATTGTAGAGAAATTGTGATTGTAGAGAATTGCTTGTAGATAAATAGCTTGTAGAGAAATGGTTTGGTGATGGAGAAGAAAAAACGATTTGGGTAAGTAAAAGAAATGGAAACTGTTCTGCTTCCTTTCAGTTTTTTACGTTTTGGTTAAGTAAAAAAAAAATACAAAATAAATTTATTTTTGGCACTGGTTTTTTTTTCCAATTCTCTCCAATTTTTTATTTTACTTATTTTCTATTATAATAAATTTTTTTTTCAACATAAACTGTTTCTATTATTAAACTCACATTCACATCTAGCAAAATACAATCCTTGAATGTTTTTAAAATTATGTTCTAAAAAGTTAATGATATTTGTTTTTGTTGAATATTTATTAAAACGATATTAAGATTATAGTCCCTCTAGTTAGCGTTAATCTTGATTTAGTCAACTAGTTTTTGGAATTATAAACTTTAGTCCTTCTGTAACGGTTTCCGTTAAATAATAAAATCAAAAGGCAAAATGACCCTACTGCCCTTGGCACATATGAAAAGACCCTTATGCTGTTTATGAAGTGGGTTATCGAGCTTGCTAAGCGCACCCCAACCCAGATCCAATTGCACCCTAAAACAAGCCAACTTAGGCCATTGAGCGCACCCCTAACATTGTTGAGCATACCCCATTAGTGTGACATCAGCATGACATCACGTCGTCTTATTCAGCCTTATCATTACCAAATTCCAAACTCATAACCAAATAACCCAGATCTGTTTAAAAAAAAAACACACTCATATCATCACAACAACCAAAACTATATGGTCATAACCCAGATCCAGATCATCATCAAACCCCTATCATCATATACACTAAACTCAAAACCCAGAACACCAAACCATACCACTAGCGAATCCACACCAGCAGACACCAGTCAAACACCCATAACCACTTCATCTTACTCGTCGTCGTTAACCACCATGAGTCACCGACCCAAACCACATCCAATCACAAGATAAAACCCCCATCACCACTCAAATCCCAATGCCATTGTAAAGCCTTCCCATTTTCGTGATGACCGGTTGCTCCACGAGATTGAAAAGGCTTTAGACGACAGAGATAGGTGAGATCGAGAGGGATATGTTTTTTTTTATAGATTGAGAGAGGGATTCAAATGAGAGAACAAATTTGGAGATGTGTGGTTGGTGGCGGTTCCAGGTTTGGTGGCTGGTGGTGTTCTTCATCAATGAAGATGTGTGGAGAAGTGATGAATCGATGATGATGATGATGACAGATTTGGATAGGTTGTGTGGAGAAGTGACGGCGAAGATGATGATGACAGATTTGGATGGTTGGTGGTGTTCTCCATCAATGGAGATATGTTGAGAATGATGATTGATTAACACTGAAAAATGTATGTTTACTAAGGGATAATATTATCATTTTACACTACAATATGATTAATTCCCCAATTTAGACATATTTTCGTTCGCTTGCTTAAATAAATGTGTTGTGTAGTAATCGTTGTATTTTTCTTTGTATTTCAAAGGTCATATGGTCAATTCAGAATTATGAAAAAGTCAGATGGTAAAACAAACATCATT
This sequence comes from Dipteronia dyeriana, assembly GCA_032871835.1. Taxonomy (NCBI): domain Eukaryota; kingdom Viridiplantae; phylum Streptophyta; class Magnoliopsida; order Sapindales; family Sapindaceae; genus Dipteronia; species Dipteronia dyeriana. The sequence goes on along the minus strand of CM065303.1, from coordinate 46,871,743 downwards.
TTCAAGTTCATAATGTCAAAAAACTCTAGGAAGGCCACAAAATGGCATTTTTGTAATTTTAACTATTCACTTTTTATAGTTGACTTTTTCTGTTCACAGTTGACTTTCAATGCCTACTGATGATGTGGCACATTCCTAATGGATCAAATTGCGAGTGCACCGTACACGCGACTGCGGGGAATCACATTCTAGAAGACTGTTGACTTTGTCTGTTGACTGATGACGTGACACATTTCTAATGGCCCGAATTATGAGTGCACCATACACGTGCTGCAGGAAATCATATTCTAGAAGCCGGTGCACTATATACTATTCATTATTCACTATTCACTGATGACGTGATGAAATCTGGACGCTCCATTCTAAATTCATCTGATGGTCAATTTTCATCTGTATTTTATATAAATAGAGAACCTCCCCCTAATTTGGACATCCTGAATCCAAATTTGACCTTAGATTTGTGAAATTCTCTCTCTAATGTTCTCAAATTCTCAGTTTAAATAAATTAGCTATTTTCTAGTTAAATTATATTTGGCTAATTTAATATAGTTGGGGTCAAAGATGATACTATTGGTATGGAAAATATGATCCAATTTTGGTAAGTTTATTATTTTTGCTTTCTCTCCTTTGATTTTATGGAGTTTTTGACTCATTGTAGACATATAGATGTTGTTTGGCTTAGTGGGTACTTTTACACATATCTATCAGTAGAGTGGATAGGGGAGTGGAAATCCCCCCCTTAAATCTGGACTAAATATTAATAATTGGATCATATTCGAATTACCAACAGTGGATCTCTTAGCCCCAATTTTAATTTTAATTGATTTACATTTTTATAACAAGCTTAGTAATTAATCTAGATAATTAATTCTACAAGGACAAGTGAACAACCTCCCTATGGTTTGACCCGGACTTACCGGTTAATTTATTACTTTGACTTTCTTATACTTGAGAGTAGAAACACTTCTTTAGAACGTGTTAAGTTTTTGATGCCGTTGCCGGGGAGGTATGTCCGCCTTTTCTTTGTAGATGTAATTTCTTTTTAATTTTATTTTAGTTTTGCTACTTTTTTCTCTCTAATCTTCCATGTTCTCATTTTGTATTCAGTTTTGCATTTTAGACTAGATCTAGTTTGTATTTGCATATAGGTCATTTTACTTTTCACTTTTGCAGATCAGTCTTTTATCTCTTTTATTTTCACTTTAGTCCCTAGATTATAGGTATTTGCACTTTCACCCCAATACTTGTGTATATTTGCATTTACACCCTTAAAATTTTGCATCTTAGTTATTTTCATCACCTTTTCTTTTATTTTCTTTATTTTTGTGTATTTCTCCTCCATGAACTCTCATTAAACTTGCATGAGACGTTGGTCTCAAACATCTAACAGTAGATTAATTAGGAGATCACGATCACCCACATTCACCAATAACATGGCTGAAATCCCACTTAGAAATCCACCAAGAAACCAAACAGAGAACCTTTTAGACAACCTTGACAACATGTTTCAACACAACAACCATCCATCTTATGTTGACCATGACCAACACATTAACCCAAATCCACCTAGAACTCTTAGAAACTACATGAACTCCACATGCACTGGAGCACCTTCATACATAGCTTCCCTACCAAATGCATCACACTTTAATTTTAAACCGAGAATCATTCAACTTTTACCCAATTTTCAAGGTCTTGAATCTGAAAACCTATATTTTCATCTTAGGGAGTTCGAGGAAGTCTGTAACACTTGCATTGACCAAAATTTTAGCATGGATATAACCAGACTTAAGTTTTTCCATTTTTCCTTAAAAGATAAAGCTAAAACTTAGTTACAAACCCTTAGGTCGGAATCAGTCCGAACTTAGAATGACATGCAACAACAGTTCTTAAAGAAATTTTTCCCACCTTATAGAAACAAACTCTCTTAAGAGGCAAATCACTTCATTTACCCAAAAACCTGGGAAAACACTTTACCAATGTTAGTATAGGTTCAAAGAGTTATTAAATGTCTGTCCACATCACGATTTTGAAAGATGGAGGATAGTGTCATATTTTTACGAGGGACTCACACCCTAAAGTAAACAAGCCATTGAGATGATGTGTAATGGGGAGTTCAGGGATAAAAATCCTGAAGAAGCACTTGACTATCCTTACCACATCGCTGAAAATGCTCAAAATTGGGACACCATTGGTTCCTATGAGTCCATGAGCAAACCACAACCATCTCCATCTAGTGGAGGGATTTACAATCTTAGGGAAGACCATGACCTTAAAGCTAGATTTGCATCCCTAGCTAGGAAAGTTGAAGCTTTAGCAACTAAAAAAAGTAAACATGTATAATTTGTACAAGAAATTGCATGCCATGTATATGATTATGAAGATCATATCACTCATAGTTGCCAAACTTTACCAACCTTAAAATATTGCCTTCATGAACAAGTCAAATTCTAACCCATACTTACAAACCTATAATCCTGGATGGAGAAATCACCCAAACTTTAGTTGGAGGAACAACAATCAAGCACAATCTTCACAACCACCAGGTCCATCACATCCACAAACACACCAGAATTTCCAAAACCCTCAAGGTAATACGCTTTATGTCCAACCATCTAGGAAAAACCTTGAAGACACTTTGCACTCATTCATTGAGAAGCAATAAGCCATTAACAACTAAACTGCACAAACCTTGACAGATGTTAAAGATACTTTGGTAAAGATTGCTTCTACACTAGCCACACACGAAAAATGTAAGTTTTCATCTCAACCACAAACAAATCCCAAGAGCCAGTCAAGTTTCTATGGCAATAACCAACGCCCATATCAAGTCAAATCAATTATACTCTTCATAGTGGTAAGGTCATCAAAAAACCTATTCTTGAATCTGGTAAAAATGATGATGAGTTCTTTTCTAAGGGTAAGGAAGGGGTTGATGAAACCACTGTCGACGAAGAAATAATTGAATCCCCACAAACGTTCCTATTTTCTCAAGTTTTAAAAATTCACATAAATCGAAGCATCCCTTAGAGATTTTTGAAATTTTCGAACAGGTAAAGATCAATATCCCTTTGTTAGATGTGATCAAACAGGTACCTTCCTAATCAAAATTTTTAAAGGATCTGTGCATTGTGAAAAGAAAGCATCAGGAAAGAAAGAAAGCCTTCATGGCTGAAAAGGTAAGTTCCGTTCTTTCCAACGAAAATGTGTTGAAATATAAAGATCCTGACTGTTCCACTATTTCCTGCATAATTGGTAACTGTAAAATTGAGCATGCTTTATTTGACATAGGTGCTAGTGTAAATTTGCTCTCTTACTCAGTTTATCAGCGACTTAAACTTGGTGAGTTAAAACCGACTTCAACCACACTTTGTCTTGCTAATTGGTCAATTAAAATACCAAAAGGAATAGTGAAAGATGTGTTAGTACAAGTCGATAAATTTATCTACCCAGTAGATTTTAATATCTTAGAAACACAACCTGTTGTTAATGAGCACAAATCAATTCCTGTTATATTGGGTCGTCCATTTTAGCCACTGCTAATGCTTTGACTAATTGCAGGAATGGAATAATGAACATGTCTTTTGGAAATATGGAAATTAAGCTTAATGTTTTGCAACATGTCTAAGAAACCATTTGATGATGAAGATGAAGATGAAGATGTAGACATTATTGAAACCATTGTTAAAGATCATGTTCAAAATGATTCTTTTATTTCATCTGAAGTTTGTTTGATCAATTCACCTGAGTCATGCATGCATTCATATCTTGATAATTGTTTGCAGGTTACCGAAAAAGAAGGAAACACTTCAGATTTTGAAGAATTGGAATAGAAAGATGACGATCCAGAAGAAAAAAGTGTCTCAACTGGATTTAAAACCCTTACCAGAGGGACTCAAATATTCGTACCTTGGAGACGAGCAGACCTACCCAATGGTAATCTCTTATAACCTCACAGAAGAGCAAGAAGGTAAGTTGTTGCATGTTTTAAAGAAAAATAAGAATGCAATTGGTTGGACTTTGAAAGATTTGAAAGGTATTAACCCTTTGATTTGTTAACATCGAATAAATTTAGAAGAAAATGCTAAAATATATCGACAACCCCAAAGAAGACTTAACCCACACATGAAAGAAGTTGTCAAGACTGAAGTCCTTAAATTACTTGATGTGGAAATTATCTACCCTATCTCTGATAGTAAGTGGGTAAGTCCTACACAAGTTGTGCCAAAAAAATCTGGAATCACTGTTGTTAAAAATGAAAAGCATGAGTTAATTCCAACTCGTGTTCCATCTAGTTGGCGCATATGCATTGATTATAGAAAATTAAATGATGCCACTAGAAAAGATCAGTTTCCCCTTCCATTCCTTGACCAGAATTTAGAGAGAGTAGTAGGACATCCCTCTACTGTTTTCTTGATGGGTATTCAGGATACTATCAAATTTCCATTGCATTAGAAGACCAAGAAAAGACCATATTCACATGTCCCTTTGGAACCTTTGCATTTAGAAGAATGCCATTTGGTTTGTGTAATGCTCCAACAACATTTCAACGATGCATGCTAAGCATTTTTAGTGACATGATTGAACATTGTTTAGAGGTCTTTATGGATGATTTAACTATGTTTGAGAATTCTTTTGATGATTGTCTTAATAACTTGGAAAGAGTCTTGAAACGTTGCATAGAAAAAAAAAACTTGTGCTTAACTGGGAAAAGTGCCATTATATGACCACATCTGGAATTATTTTGTGTCATGTTATGTCATTAAAAGGAATCGAGGTTGATAAGGCCAAAATTAAAGTCATTTCGAAGTTACCACCACCACAAACAGTCAAAGATGTGCGGTCATTTTTAAGGCATGCATGATTTTATAGAAGGTTTATTAAAGATTTCAGTGTCATATCTAAACCACTTTGTAACCTCTTATTAAAATATGCAAAATTTGAATAGACACAAGAGTGTCGAGAGTCTTTTAAACAGATAATTGACCTTTTAACATCTGCTCCTATCATGTAATCCCCTGATTGGTCCATGCATTTTGAATTGATGTGTGATGCAAGTGATTTTGCTGTTGGAGCTGTCTTAGGACAAAAAAAAGAGGGTAAGCCTTTTGTGATTTATTACATAAGAACAAATAAATTACACCACCACTAAGAAAGAATTACTTATTGTGATATTTACATTGGATAAATTTCGGTCATACTCGATTGGCGCTTCAACCATTGTTTTTACTGATCACGCTACTTTGAAGTATTTAATGTCTAAATAGGATGCAATGCCCAAACTGATTCGCTGGATTTTGTAGCTGCAAGAATTCAATCTCACTATTAAAGACAAAAAGGGTGCTGAAAATGTCGTTGCAGACCATTTATCACGACTCACCGTCGAGTCTTCATTTGATAAAGCACCCATCAATAATTCTTTTCCTGATGATATTTTATTCTCTATCACAACTATGCATTGGTATACTGACATTGTTAATTATCTTGCAACATGAATGATGCCACTCAATTGGAATGCACAGGACAAGAAGAAATTTTTGACCGAGGTAAAACGTTTTTACTGGGATGACCCGTACTTATTCAAATATTATCCTGATCAAATCATTTGACGGTGTATTCTAGGCAATGAGGTAAGTAATTCCATTGAATTTTGTCATTATGAAGCATGTGGTGATCAATTTTCGTAAAAAAAAAAAACGACTGCAAAAATCTTACAGTGTGGATTTTATTGGCCCACCTTGTTTAAAGACGCACATGCATTTTATAAAACCTGTGAAAATTGTTAAACATTAGGATTCATTTCCAAGCGAAACATGATGCCTTTAAACCCTATTCTTGTCATTGAAATATTTGATTGTTGGGGAATTGATTTTATGGGTCCATTTCCACCGCCATTTGGATTTTGTACATTTTAATTGCTGTTGATTATGTGTCAAAATTGGTTGAGGCAATTCCTTGTCAAAATAATGATTACAAAACAGTGATTAAGTTTTTAAAGAAAAATCTTTTGAGTCGATTTGGTATCCCTCGAGCCATTATCAGTGATGGAGGCAAACACTTTTGTAACAAACCCTTTGAGTATTTAATGAAGAAATATGGAGTCACACACAAAATTACCACACCATACCACCCTCAAACAAGTGGTCAAGTTGAGTTAGCGAATAGAGAGATAAAACAGATCTTGCAAAAAATGGTTAACCTTAATCGAAAAGATTGGTCTCTTAGACTAAATGATGCACTTTGGGATTACCGCACTGCATTCAAAACATCTTTGGGTACGTCTCCTTAACATCTAGTTTATGGAAAACCTTACCACTTAACTGTTCAACTTGAGGAAAAAGCATATTGGGCCATTAAAGCTTTCAATTCTAACCTAAATGATGCTAGTGAATTGAGCAAGTTGTAAATAAATGAACTTGAAGAATTAAGAAATGATGCATATGAAAATGCAAAAATTCTTAAAGAAAAATCTAAAACCTTTCATGACAAACGAATTTTAAGAAGATCTTTTGAAGTTGGTTAAAAGGTTTTGCTTTATAATTTTCGACTTCATTTATTTCTTGGCAAATTGAAATCAAAGTGGAGTGGTCCATTTGTTGTGAAACGCGTGTATCCATATGGTGCCCTTGACATTGAGAATCCTAAAAATGGTATTGTGTTTAAAGTAAACGGCTAATGTGTGAAACCATTCTTAGAAAATACATATTTTCAAAAAGACTGCCATCCTTTCTGACCCTTGTTACAATGATGAGTAAACAAATCTTTTACTTTTGATTTTATTTGTGTTTGCAATTATTATTTTTGTCTTTGTTCGCTTTTACGTTTTGAATTTTTACAGGATTAATTTCTAGGTTTAATTTTTGCTTGGTGTGTTTTGCTATATAACCCCGGTTAAGTGGCGGATAACGGTACTCCGTGACAATTCAAGTCGGTTTAATTTAGTTTTCCAAATAACTGATTCCTTAAAACAAGGCATGGATGAAATTTTCACAAACCTATGAAAACATTTTCCATCGTTGCCCTAAAATGCTCTGAAAAAGATTTACAAAGCACGGTCCGAAAGATTAGCTTACTGATGATGCATAACATTCCTGCTAATATTCGATGGTTGATCGAAGCTAAGGTATGTCTAGCAGGTGAGTCTGCTGATTCATTTATATCTTACATACCTGGTTTTGGAAGAAGTAACCTTGCAAGAAAACGAAGAGCTAAGAAGTTAGGCATTACTTGTCACAAATGTGCACGTACAACTTGCAACACACATTGTCGTTATTTAGGAATGGTGTCTAATAATCAAGAAGATAAAATTTTATTCATTAGGCATGGTTTGCGTATGGAGTCATTGGATAATATCCTAACGACTCTTGATGCACATCCTAGTGGATATGTGCAAATGACAATTGACCGATTATGGCCACAATTTCAAAAAGAACATGCACAATATAGTATTGGGAATCTAACTTTAAAAGACTCTGTTTACCAATTTATAAGAATATTGGATGGGAAGCATATCCCCGACCCATAGAGGGCTTTGAAGCCGTTACTAGACGTAAAACAAGAGGAAGATGCGAGCCACAACCACAACTACCAGTAAATATCATTTTGTTTTTATTTTCTTTTTTCCTTCCGTATTTAATGTCTTTTGCAATTATTGTTGTTATATTTGATTTTATTTGGATCTAATATCATTGACAAATGCACCGCCCTATACATATAGGTGTATCATTGTGTTACCTTTTCAGGATCTATAAATACAAGCATTTGTTTTTTTTTTGCTTCAAAGCTCTCATAAACATTCAAAAGAAAATTTTAGTGGCATTAATTATGGGAAATACAAAGAGTTTTTTGATGTTGCAACTCATCTTGGTAAGGTAAATACACCAAGTGTATAGAGGAGGTAACTTGGGATTAATGTGGTGTGTTTCATGAGCTGCACGAGATGGAGGTAGTTAAGTTCTGGGTAGTATCCCAAAATCTATGGCCGCAACATACATCATCGGAAAGACAAACGACGAAGAGCTAGTTGTTTTAGGTATGCCTGAAAGACTGACTACAATGCTACATCATGCTGATGCATTTATAGCTTTGCCAGATGGTTATGGAACCTTAGAAGAAATCTTTACAATGTCATCCTGGACGCAACTGCACATCCATGAGAAACCCATCGGTTTGTTGAATGTTAATAAATTTTATGATGGTTTGCTTTCATTTCTTGATCATGCTCAGAAAAATTATTACATTCCACCTTTAATCCAAATAATCTTTATCTCTACTCAAATCCTCATGAGCTAATTGACCAGTTACAAACTTTTAAATACGAGCCAGATCCATCAACCTCCAAAATAGATTGGTCCATTGATAAAGACAATAAGAAACACAATTGATTTGAATCTCAGTTTGTAATTATCATATGGTTTTTATGCATTTTATTTTCCTTTATTTTGTATTACTTTTGTTGTTTTTGTAGGATTTTGTTGTCTTTCAAGTTGTTCAGGTGATATCTTCTAAATCTTATCTCTTTCTAAAGACATTGGGGATAATGTCTCATTTTGGTTGGGGGGAGGGGATAGTTGACATTAATGTGGTTTAATAACTTTTGTTTTTCTAAAAAAAAAAAAACTAACTAACTTCTGACCATTTTTTTGTGTCAAGATGGTCGAGTAATGAGTTCTCTCAATTGCTCATGACACGTATCTTTTTAGTTAAATTTTCAGACTATTCAAATTTATGAACTCTCCGTTGTGATATCATTAACTAATCCTTTTGTTCATTCAGTCATCTTGAGAATTTTTCGAACTATTCGGGACACACACACATTGACATGTGATTATGTGCAGTAAGTTGAGATTTTGCGATATTTAGTTTTGAAACATCATTCAAGGGTAACAACCGAAGGCAGTGGTCTTATTTAAAAAAAATATAGTAATAATAATAATAGTAATAATAATGATAATAATTTTGTGTGTTTTGACCAAAACTCTGACTTAGTAGTCGGGCCTCATGCCTTAGTAAGCATAAAATATTCACGCAAAACAGTGGAGTCTTGATAAGAATAAAGTGCAGTTTCGTAGCCTCTTTAACTCGAGCAATTAAGTCCGAGGGCTGCTTCAACACCTACTGCCATAAGACCAATTGGTTTAGGAGTCATTGACTCAAAGCTCGTTATAAGGGTTAAAGAGAAATCTTAAGGGAATTGTACTAAAAAAAACATTTGCAATCCAAGTAATTAAGCCCGTAGGAGTGTTTCAACACTTAATGCCCTAAAACCAACAGGTTTGGGAGTCATTAGCCTAAAGCTCGTTACATGGATTAAAGATGGAATGTTTGTTTTCAATTTTGTTATATTTTCTAGTTTAAAAAATGAGAAAAAAAAGAAGAAGTAGAAGAGAGAATAAAACTGCTGCCTAAGGAAGAAGCCATAAGGAGATTTCGGAATGAAACTGTTGCTTGATTTCAATTGAATCTCATAGTTATTGTGTTGATCTTTATTGAGCACAAGAATATTTGATTGATATCTCGATTGATGACTGGTTGTCAGAAGGTGAGAAAAGAGGTCTAGGAGAATTTGTCTATTTGATAGTTTTTTTTTATTTGAATTTTAGTTTTTACTATTTTTGTTTTATTTCCTAGGGACTAGCAATAAGCTAGTTGGGGGGTATGATTAACACTGAAAAGTTTATGTATACTAAGAGATAATATCATCAATTTACACTTCCAATACGATTAATTCCCCAATTTAAACATATTTTTGTTCACTCGCTTAAATAAATGTGATGTGTATTAATCAGTATATTTTTCTTTATATTTCAGAGGTTATATTTTCAATTCAGAATTATGGAGAAGTCAGATGGCAAAACAAACATCGTTTTCAAGTTCAGAAAGTCAAAAAAACCCTAGGAAGGCCACGAATGGCATTTTTGTAATTTTAACTATCACTCTTCACAGTTGACTTTCACTCTTCACAGTTGACTTTCACTGTTCACAATTGACTTTCAATGTCCACTGATGATGTGGCACATTCCTATTGGACCGAATTACGAGCGCACCGTACACGTGACTGTAGGGAATCATATTCTAGAAGACTGTTGACTTTGTCTATTGACTGATGACATGACACATTTATATTGGCACGAATTGTGAGTGCACCGTACACGTGTTGCAGGAAATCATATTCTATAAGCCGGTTGATCGTGTCAAACTACACTTGTTGACTCTCACAATAGCACGAGAACATAATGATAGTATAATGAAAATGTAAGGATCGTTCCCACAAGGATAAAGGTTATGATTACTGGAATTCAAAGGCTTGCAAACGTTTTGAACAATATAAAAACATGAGTTTCCAAGAATTGCAATAAAGTACATTAACTTTAACATGAACTAAATTATCTAACACAACACTTATAGAGATGTACGAAAAACATGTTAGAACTCGAATCCGCTTCAACCCTCTCAATAGCACACTTGACTCTTCTGACTCCTAATCTGTGCGTGTAAATGCTATAGGTTCATATTCTCTAAATAAATCTCTAACCTCTCTCGATGTATTTAGAGATAGTATCTACATATACCCGAAATCTTTCTCAAGCAATCCGGACAATATATATAGACCCTATACACTAGCCTAGTGGTTCTAGCACTTTTTGGTCAAGTATAGTGAATGTTTATCTAAACATTGTCAAATGCGTCTCCTCTCGGTACTTAGCATCTAACCATAGATCAATTACAAAATGATCAATTAAGCAAAAGCCTTAAGCATTCAAAACATCCATATAGCTTCACAAGCACAAATAGAGAAATCAAAGAGACTATCACAAATGAATCAAGGGTTAAGCATCATCTTGTTCTAACATAAGAATATTTAGCTCATACTATACAAAAAAGATATAGATGAGCTAACATCAATACAAATCATGAACAATACAAAGAAATTAAAGAATCTATGAGTTGAAGATATAAAACTAAGTTACAGATTCAATCTCTTGAAGCTTGAGCTTCAATAGCTTCCTTGGATCAACTAAACCTTGACCCAGCTGTTCTAACCTTGAAGAACTCAGTCCAGAAATGAAGAGAGAACTGTAAGTTCCTCAGTTTTTGATTGGTTTATTTCGTTGACAACCACATTTGGGGATTAATGTGTAAGGGTAGTTTAGACCATCATTGCTCAAGACCCAACTCAAGCTTCAAAAGGTAAATCACTGGCTTAACCTTTTCTGAAGAGTTTTTAGTGCACACACACACTCTCATGCATGTCTTTGATCATCTTGCATGAATGCTTAATTGCCTTAATTGTGTGCCTCTTTGCCATAAATCTTGCTTGGGTGTTTGTTGCATTTAGTTTGGCCTTAGAATAGTTTTTTCCCCTTGACCGCGGCCGGGACCGCTCCCTGTACATTGCCTCCTCCATGGTGTTCTCTAGACGTTGCTAACTGCTGCTACCGCGGCCTGTGCACGTTGCATGCACAATGGGCTCCCAAGCAGAGTTTCCCAGTGTTGCATCGCTGGCTCTACCGTGGTCTGGACAACTGCCTGTACCGCGGTCCAGACAACAGAGATTCCTAAGCGATGCACCGCTCGCGCTACTGAGGTCTGGACACTTGCCTAGGCGGCGGCACGCACAGCTGTCATGATGGGAATCAGTTGCCTTTGTCTAAAACGATGCCATTTCGTGTAGGGCATATTATATATATGTTCTCTTTTCTTCTCTTTAATGGTATGAGTCCAAGTAGCCATTTTTACTCACCAAGCTTGTCTTGAGAGAGAAATTGACTCCAAGAGAGAGAGAGAGAGCTACCAAGAACCCATCTTGACTCAACCAAACTTCAATCCATGAGCATCTAGCATCTTTCAAGCATGGTTTTTCTTGTTTGTCATTGACTAGGTAATCTCTACATGCCCTAGAATTTTTTGTTCAATTCTTATGACATGTTTACCTAGGTTTAGCAATTATTGTTCATTAAATGTATGTTTTGGAGTTTAATTGCATTTATAACATGCTTGGGTTGTTGATTGTTGGTTGAGATTTATATTTTGTGATAGCTAGGGTTTGTGACCATTTTGCCCTTCTAGCTAAATCTCTATGCTTTGCATTTAGATATTGTTTAGGACTCATTGATTGCATTTAGTGATTGTATTATAGTCCTCGCCATGCTTAATGACAACATGTGTTGATTTGGCTTTTATGATAGCTTCATAGGATTGTTTGTTCTATGTTTAGCTAAGCTTTATAACATGTCATTTAGTTCTTGATATCTATGATTGCATTTATTGCCATCTCATAATCCTAGATAAGCATATAAGGTACCCTAGCCTTGTTTGTTGTTTGAATATCATCATATATTCACATAGGGTGTTTGACTCATCATTGAGGTTAAGTCTTGTGACTAAGTGGTTAGTGCACAAGCAAATATATCAAGAATCACTATTAAAGCCCGTTGGGTAGAGTGAAAGGGTTAGTAACTGGAAGGTGTGACGGGAGGTCAACTTAGGTTGTAAACTTTCATTCAATAGTGGATTTGAGGATCTAGTGTGGCGCACAAATTAGCCCGTGGTTTTTCCCATTTGGAGGGTTTCCACGTAAACATCAAGTGTTATTTTTATTTCCGCATTTTATACTTGATGTAGTATGTTTGTTTCATTGGGGTAATTTGTGTTAATATTGATTAATCAAAAAATTGGTAATTGATTTGATTAAAACCTATTCACCCCCCTCTAGTTTAGATGCACACTTTCTAGAGAATTTCAAGAACCTCTCAAAACGTGAATGAGAAGGGCTGGTCTGGTTTGGTGATGATTTTCAAATTGCCTTTCTCTCACCTCCATCTCTTTCTTTTATAGAGCTCTAAGAAACTCTCCCACTTGTGTAGAAGGGTCCCAAAGACATCCTTCTAGCTTTTGGGAACATCCTCTCACCATACCAAATCAGAGATAAGAGAGGGGGTCCCATAATAAAACACCTACTCTGTTAGCGAAATAGAGTATTCAAAATCTGCCATAAAGTGTTGTTTGCATCAACACAGCGTACCGCACATCAATATGATTTGAGTGGCTGCCAAGAGGTACGGTACAGAGTGCGGTTCGTTTTTCCTTCTGATGCGGTACGCTTACCGCATGTGAAGCTTCTTACAATTTCGACTGCCATCCCACGCGGTACGAAATGCGGTACACTTCAACATGACGACCACACTTGTCTTGATAATTTCTGTTATCCTCTAACGTGGTACATAGTGTGGTTCGTATCAATACGGCATGCCACACTTTATACTCCTTGTCAAGCTATAACCCTATTTTTCACCCCGAAATCTCCCGATTCCGCACAAGGATAACTCATAAATAGAGAGGACCTGTTTAAGCATTAAGAACATCAAAAAATGGAGTTTATAAAGAAAACGAGAGCAAAACTATACAAAATGATGGGTACATAAAGCATAAAAACGAGCTTATCATCGGTGCACTGTTCACTGTTCACTGTTCACGATTCACTGCTGACGTGGTAAATCTGGAAACTCCATTCTAAATTCATTCGATTGTCAGTTTTCATCCGTATTTTGTATAAGTAGGGGTCCGCCCCCCTAATTGGACATCCTAAATCTAAATCTGACCTTAGATTTGTGAAATTTTCCCTATAATGTTATCAAATTCTCAGTTTAAATAAAATAACTATTTTCTAGTTAAATTCTGACTAATTTAATATAGTTGGGGTCAAATGTGATACCGTTGGTATGAAAAATATGATCCAATTTTGGTAAGTTTATTATTTTTGCTTTCTCCTCTATGATTTTTGTGGAGTTTTTGACTCACTGTATACAGACAGATGTTGTTTGGCACAATGAGTACTTTACCCATATCTATCAGAAGAGTGGACAGGGGAGTCGAAATCCCCCCTTAAATCTGGACTAAATATTAATAATTGGATCATATTCGAATTACCAACAGTGGATACCTTAGCCCCAGTTTTAATTTTAATTTATTTACATTTTTATAACAAGCTTAGTAATTAATTTAGATAATTAATTCTACAAGGACAAGTGAACAACCTCCATGTGGTTCGATCCGGTCTTACCGGTTAATTTATTACTTTGACACTCATATACTTGGGAGTATGAACACTTCTTTAGAACGTATCAATGATGAATGGATTTTTTTTTTAGTTTTTTATAATTTCTTTTGTATATTTTTTTTACGCAGGTAATGGTGATGATGATCATAAAGAATCATTTTTTTTTAGTTTTTTTGTAATTTATTTTTTTGTTTTTAATGTATAATATTGATTATTTTAATATATTTTTAAAGTTTTAAAATTTTTACATTAGATAATACCATTTTTACCTTTATTTATGAAATGCTTCCATAATCTATCGTCAAATTTCCCATATTGCCCTTGTTGACCTAATGGATGTCAACGGAAATCTCACGGATTTGGACGGTGGGGACTTCAATAGGTATTGTCAGAGAACCAGTAGACTAAAGCTAGTAATTCTAAAAACTAGTGGACCAAACCTAGATTAATGCTAACTAGAGAGACTAAATCTTAATATCCCTTTATTAAATTTGTTAATTTTTTAAATTGATTTTTTTTTTGAAATATGTGTTAACTATATTATAAAAATTGTTGATATATTTGGATATAGGTTAGAGACCCATTATACACCAAAGTGGGCCAAAAACACAAGAAATACATGGAGAGCCCAAAATCCATATAGATCAAGCCCATATCAAAGCATATGCATTGTTATAACCTCATGAGCAGTTTTATTCAATAAAAATGCAATCAGTTAAGAAACTGACATACAGATATACACAATATATATACACAATACGTGTATTGGATGTGTGTGCATGGAAATGTGTTTTGTTGTTACATGGGAAGTGTGTGCATTGTGTGTGCTATGCAAAACAGAGTGTTTGCTCCGATGTAAACATTAGCAGGTGTGCAGTATACAATAGGCAACAATGGGTGTTGTCAGGTGTGCATTATGTGCAATAATGTGCATAAAATAAAAGGAGTGTATGCATGCTTATATGCAAATATACAGAGAGAAACACAATGAGAGATGTGGAGAAGAGAATTTTCTCCCATCTTCAATCAAAGTGTGGGTAAATTGCATTGTGATCATAAGGAACTTTTCAATCGCGTGATTGTTCTCCAACTGGTGGTACAATTCTAGGTGTTCGATCCCGTTTCCGTAGGAGAGTTCGGATTTCGTATGGTGAACAGTAATCTGAATTCATTTTTATTTATATCAAAATTACTTTCATTGGTATCAGAGCATGTGTGGGACTGCATTCTGGTAGAAATGCCATGTTTAGGAATTGTTTTTCATTTTTGAATGCTTCACAATTCTATAAAGGCATGACACCACACACTCGTTATATTTCGTTTTAGATGGCATGAATGAGTGTGTGTGTGTGTGTATATATATATATATATATATATATGTTATTATATATTATGGATTTCCTTGCCTTGAATTGACTTCGAAATTTGGGGAATTTTAAAGAATTAAATATGAAATCTGTGACTGTAATCGGGTGATAATTTGTTGTCATTTTTTTTTTCTCTACAATCATAGTACCATTAGATAGAGTCTTCCGAGAGCTTTTCAACGATAGGTCATTTTCGTAATTTGGATTATAAACGAAGAAGAAAAACGATTTCGTATTTTTCTGTTTGAAATCAAAATCTGGAAACTTATTTTGTTATTGAACTTTAGTGAAGAACATGAAGAACATATGCCACTTATCTATAGGAGGAGAGTGCATTTCACCTATATCCCAAACGTCACAAAAGTTGGCATACATGGATTCACCATGACAATACGAGTCGAATGGTGGTGATCCCGTTATCAAGAAACGTCGGAAAGGTGGCGAGTGTGCCAAACGTGCCTTCGGTGAGAGTGGGGATGACATAGAAGTTATTCATGCGGCCATGTTTCACTCACATGTTTCCCTTAGATAGTGACACTTGTCAAAAGGTTTTATGCATGTGACAAAACATAAGACATATGGTTTACTAAGAAACTGACACATGTTAGAAGCTTTCATGTGGTCTATTAAGAAATTGACACGTGTCAGGAGCTTTTCATGTGGCAATGAATCAATCATGTGTTCCACTATAAACATAACACGTGTCATATAGAAAACCAAGTGATTATTCGATGATGGATTTTATGACGGATTCTAGTGACGGTTTTCGACTCGGTTTTTTATCACAAAATATTTGCAAATTTCTGGTTATGGGTATTCCGGCATGTTTCCCATAACGGGTTTCCAGACAATTGTTTTCGGTGTGGTTTCCAGTAATGGTTTCCGACCTGGATTTCTAGAAACGGATTTAGGTGTGATTTTCGATAACTATTTTCGATGTGACTTTCGATGACATTTTTCAGGATGAATTCTGATGATGGTTTCCGATGCGGTTTCTAGTTACGGTTTTTGGCATGGATTCCGGTGATGGTTTTCGATGTAATTTCCGGTGACAGTTTTTGACGTGGATTCCAATGACAGTTTTCAGTATGATTATTGGTGATGGTTTTTGATACGGATTTCGATGATCGTTTTTGATACCGATTTCGATGATGGTTTTCTGTGCGGTTTCTGGTACGGTTTTTTATGACAGTTTTCTATACGGTTACCAGTGATAGTTTTCGATACGTATTCCAATGATGATTTCTGGTGATATTTTTGGCCATCATAGAATTTTCCAGCAGGAATTTTAACACTGATTTCTGATGGTCATGGAATTTTCTTGAGAAAATTTTACCATCGAAATTTAGCTTCAGTGGGAGCTTTGCATATTGAGAAACCTTTGCTTAGAATTCTCCATCTAATTAATTATGCAATCGGGAATAAGAACTTATTAAAATTTACATTGGAAATGTACAAGTTTATTAAAAGATAAATTTTTCTAAGTGACTTAGAAAATTTTTAGAATAAATATTCATTATCTCATATGTCTTAATGGAGAAGATTTCATGAATCTTATGAATGACATATAGCCGCAATCAATTTGGATTCATGCTTTATGTGGAGAGATACAATGGATAGTCTTGTAATAAAATTTTCCAAAGGGTTAATAGATCTATAAGGTTGGAAAAGCTATAGTAAGGTACCACGATGTATTTTGGTCATATAGCATGTGAACTAGAAATCGTAGAGGATCGTTACATTCTTGGAATGTGAGACGATTTACTACATCCACAATGAATATTCATAGTGCTAGACACATGATCTATTGCACACGTAAAAGAAGACCAAGATTTGAGAAAATGACAATTAGATGAGTTGTGAAGACTTAGAGAGTCTTCCTCAGTGGTGATCGATATGAGTAAGAAACGTTGAGAATGAATAGCATGCAAAGTCCCATATTTTAGAAAATATTGTTGTTTTAATAAACCGTTCTATAGTAAATGATTTTGATTTATTTACTTTGTAGTAAAAATAATGGTTCGACCTATATAATATTTTTTCGGGACTTGTGCATTGTTTTATTCTGTTATTTATATCATCACTTGTTTTGGAAATTCTAAATTGTTGAGTACAATATTAGAATTAGAATTTTATGTAAATTATTGAATTTATGATAATTAAATTTATGGAAACGGATGGTAATTATATGCTTTGACGACTTCTTCGATCCCGTACCTTAAATTGTTTCATCATTTGTTTGGTTTGTGTTTGTAGCAAAATTAAATGTGTGTATTTTTTTAAAGTTAATATGATTGCATAGTAGATTGTATGTCTCTACATAGAGTAACATAAAATATAGATTATATATCTATAATATTATGGCCAATTTGATAGCGATAAACTAAATGGTGTAATCTAGGGAAAAGATACAATAAGGTTTAGTGTATTTTAAGAGTAAGAAGCTCTTCAGAGTAAATCATGAATTTGATTGAACCTCGGTATAGTACTTATTTTCTCAGTATACTAGATGTGAAGGATTATAAAGCTAGAAGTTAAATTACTCGCATTATGTTGCGGAGTAACTTAAATAGTACCCTCACATGTGTGTTTTATATGTACATAGGATTTAAGTAAAGTGGTTTACCCTTCAGAGTTTGGCTTGATGGGAAATTTTTGTAGTATTTTAAGTACTAAATTTTAGTAAGTACGGTATCAAGTTTTTGAGTACTTATAAGAAGCGTCAAAACTAGTGGCAGCCTCCAATAACGATATAAAACATGATATACTGACTAAACGATCTGATCTCTTTTGATAGTTAAAATATATAAAATTAATATGACACGTATCAATCGCGTCATTTCGATAGTAGAAGATGAGCGCTTAAAGAGGCGGCTTAAGCTTCTAGCTAATTTTATATAAACTATTCCAACCTGTACTAAACTTTTATTTTTGAGAATATTAGTGGAAATAGATATTTATGAAAAGGGAAGAGAATCCAGTCTTAGCCACTTAATCTTAGATCATAATATACAAGAAATTGAGGGATAACGAATTGAGGAATGACAAAACTAAAATAGCTTGTTGCAATTGTGACAAGCTAGGTCTTTTTCACTCATAAATGAATTGAATTGAAAAAGTAAAACCCAAACTCAAGAATTTGTTAAGTTATGCTTAAGTTTTCGGCTAGGTTTTTTTTTTTTTTTGAATCTCGTCCTTTGTGGATAGTAGATAAGCGAAGATATACCATCCAATAAGAAACTATAAAACATACATTGAGTAAAGTTAGATTATTAGAGGGGTAGATGTATAAGTGTTAGAACAATTTTGGAGTTAAGTACCAACAAACTGGGTTTGCATGGTAGCCTAAATTTATACTCCACGATGTTCTAATATGCACTTCAGATCTAACTGGATTTTAGTGTCCGTGGTTGTCCTCATTGATTCGAGTTATCATTATTGATCATGATGGTTATATGAATATTATTTTGGTAAATTATATTCATATGGTACTTGATAGTTGTTCAATAGTTTTATAGTATTATACGTCAGTAGGGACATTTATAATTTTGTTTGTTTTTCAATCATTACAATGATGATGATGCTGATATTTCAGCATGCTAGATTAAGTCATGTTGGCCTAGATAGAATGAGTATATTAGTTAAAGATGGCTAATTGGACTCATTTATCTTGAAGTTCATGCAAATTATCTAGCAAGTAAAAACAACTAGAAAACCATTTAATAAGGAACTAGATCAGGAATTTCATTGCAACTAATTTATTATTACATTTGTGATTGAATGAGTTAAAGGCTAGACATGAAATTTCATATTTGGTCACATTCATTAATATCTTTAGACATCTCGGTCATATATATTTGATCTCCCATAAATCAAAAGTATTGGATTGCATCATATTGTTTGGTTGAAGATCATATTAGATGATAAACTTTTGAGTTTAAAGAATAAACCGAGTACGTAAGTATATTTTTGAACGGTTCAATGAATTGTTTAGCAAGAAAGGTATAGAAAGATATTTATTTATTCCTAAGACTCCACAACAAATTAGTGTAGTGGAAAGAAGGAATTAAATACTATTGGAAATGGTTAAGTATGTGATGGCACAAGTAAATTTATTAGTATCTTACTTGAAGATATCTTAATTGATTGCTGCCTACTTACTTAATCATGTTCCATTTGATCAAACACTTCCATACCATATGATTTCTAGACAGGTAGGTAGCTTGGTTTGACTGATCTACAGCCATAGGGGTATGTAGATTATTTTTATAATCCATCACATAGAAATGAGAAATTGAATGCAAGAAGAGAAGTTGTATCTTTGTTTGATACTCTGTGTATTCTAAAGGATTAAATGAAAGATGGTGTATAATTAGATAGAAGTGTGACTGAATTAGAATCACAAGATGTCATTATTAGAGAATGAATTTCTTAGTAAATGTGAATTTAATATAGATATCTAATTTTTAGAATTAGATGATCTGTGTTAATATGTGAGTGGCGGTAAATTAAAATTTAACTTGATCCTCCATCCTAGTGGGAGTGAAATTCAATATGGATCTTTCATCCCTAGTGGGAGTGGAAGTGGAAGTCTACACCCTAGTGGGAGTAGAATTCTACAAGGATCTTTCATTTCTAGTGGGAGTGAAATAGCTGTTGAATCAGCCATCGTAATAATTTACCAACTCGTGGAAATAATCACAAAATTATTCCATGTCATATTTCGGAGATTGAAAGGGAAGTTTTATTGATTACTTCACTCAGTGATGAACCAAAGATTTTAGAATTGTGCTATCACCTGTATCTACTAAGAGAATATATTAATGAAAGTAATGGAATGAGAGATTAAGTATAGAAAAATGATCATGTTCGGGACTTGATTCACTTATCGTCTAGTCATTAGACCATTATGAACGTATGAGTTTTGTATATCATATGTAAGACGGAAAGTACTAATGAGAGGTATAAGGCGCGATTAATCGTAAAATGAAGAAACATATTCTCTGGAGTAAAGTTTTTTTCTATATGCCTTATTCTAGCACTAGTTACTTATTTGAACCTGAAATTACATCAATAAATGTAATGATTGTACTTTTTGATAGAGAACTAGAGGAAGAGATTTACATGGAATAATTTGTAATTTTTTGTTTCAAAAGACCAAGAGCACATAAGTGTGCTTGCTTAATTACTGTATGATTTGAAAAAATCCTCTAGAAAGTGGTATCTTTTATTTCATAAAGCTGTAATGTTTTAAAGATTAATGATGATTAAAGATAGCTTTGATAAGTACACTAGATAGGTTAAGGATTATTTTTATATTTTCTATATATGTGGACTATATGTCTTGGCCAGAAATAATGAAGAGTTTGTAAAACCATAATGAAATGGTATTTCACAAATTTCCTTGAGATTTTATTTGAGCAAGGTGGCTTATATATATTGGGAGTGAGAATTGATTTAGAATGGACAATTATAGGCTCATAGGTACTCTTATTGTGAAATTACAAACCCTTAGCCTTAATGTGTACCTTGAAACTCCATAAGATCTAGATATTAATTAAAAGTTCCTCATGTTAGTACCATACATAGTCTTATGTACATTATGATATGTACAAAGTCTATCATTAATTACGTTGTAAGATTGGTGAGTGGACACCAATATAAATCCTAGATTACAACATTGAAATGTTATCAAGAGGAATATGTGACATACCTTGAAAGTACAGCTAACCACTTAGTGTACACTGTGATATATACAATGCCTAATAGAAATTATGTCACAAGATTGGTGAGAAGATTATGATACAACTTTAATAGTAAGGAAAGTTACTTCTAATGCTAACATAATTACACAAATAATGTAATAGAAATATGTCGTCATGTTGAGACCAACATTCTTACATGTGCGGTCGCCTCTGTTGTTGAGATAACAAGCTGAGATGAGACACACACACACACACACACACACACACACACACACACACACACACACACACACACACACATATATATATATATATATATATATAATATGAGAGAATATGTAGGATATATTCTCACGGAGCTAGTATATTTGAATATGTCGTCTTGAGTTTGTCAAGATGAGGTTCGCAATAAATATACTAATATATTTTAGAACTGATCATGATAGACCCCACTATCATTGATACCTGATTAAGCCAGATGTGTGATCTTAATGTGGCGCCAGAGAGAGACGGGCTTTTAAGAACTCAGGTTAGTTACGAGAGTTGTGACGATCTGTACAGTGAATAAAATAAAGCCATATGCATTCTTATTTAGAATGAAATTCACTGTAACACGTGTGTTATATGTGACCGATGTGAAAAATGAGATAATGAATCCTTGCTTCCTCATTGTGTAAGTTCCACTGAATTTTTACATTAACTTCAAACGGTGTCCTCATGACCATTCACTCTATCTTGAAGTGACAGGATAATGTTAGCACCTTTAGCGTGTTATTTCTATGGCTATGATAATTCAGCCAGTGGGGCACGTATAGGGTAACAGTTGTTCTGGAGACTGAGAGATAATGATGAAATGGGAGAGTTTAATAAATTTTTTATCTGACTTATGTATTCACTGGCCGGCCAATTGTATTTGGAGATAGAATTGTGAATACATGAAATGTGATAAAGTCAATCATAACTTTCTTAAAGGATTACGTATGCTTTTTGACCGATAAAAAAATATAAATTAAATTTAGGATACAATAATGAACAATATTATCTCTTGTAAATAGAGAATTTACATTTGAGATTGTTAGCTCCCTTTTATATATATTGATTGTTCATAGGTCACACGATGCATTTACCCATATGAACACTTTTGATAATAATGATAATATTTGTGTTTAAAGTATCAAAGATTCTTCTGTATGTATCACATCTAATGTCATTATGGGGAGTGACAGATGTTGATTAATAAGGTTGCACCCATGACGGACTTATGTTAACTTAACTGTGTTGGCTCCACTTGTACGAGTGAGAGATGTTGGTATATTTGGGAATGGGTTGTAGACCCATTATACACTCAGAGTGGGCCAAGAACACAAGCAATACATGGAGAGCCCAAAATCCATATAGATCAAGCCCATATCAAAGCACATGCATTGTTATAACTGCATGAGCAGTTTTATTCAATAAAAAGGCAATCAGTTAAGAAACTGATATACAAATATACACAATATATATATATACACAATACGTGTACTGGATGTGTGTGCATGGAAATGTGTTTTACTGTTACATGGGAAGTGTGTGCATTGTGTGTGTTATGCAAACTAGAGTGTCTGCCTCGATGTAAACATCAGCAGGTGTGCAATATACAATAGGCAACAATGGTTGTTGTCTGGTGTGCATTGCGTGCAATAATGTGCATAAAATAAAAGGAGTGTATGAGTGCTTATATGTATAAATATAGAGAAACACAAATTTTCTCCACATCTTCAATCAAAGTGTGGGTAAATTGTATTGTGATTATAGGGGACTTTTTGATCGCGTGATTGTCCTCCAATCGGTGATACAATTTCAGGTGTTCGATCCCGTTTTCGTAGGAGAGTTCAGATTTCGTATGGTGAACGGTAATCTGAATTCGTTTTTATTTATATCGAATTTACTTTCAAAAATAATTATATTTTCGTTAAAATATATCATAAAAATGTTAATAATTAAATATTTAAAATTAATATAAAGATATTGGTATTATTTATTTGATGTCCTAAATGAAAACCACACAAACAACAATAATTATTATAACCGATGTATTAATATTTATGTTACTAACAACAATGTGTATAAATAGAGCCGATGTTGTAAAATAGACACACTGCGAATCAATTATTAGTTAAAAGGGATATTAAGATTTTAGTCCCTCTAGTTTGCATTTATCTGGGTTTGACCCACTAGATTTTGGAATTACTAAGTTCGGTCCTTTTGTAACGGTTTCTGTGAAATGCCGATGTCAGAGGTCAAAATGACCCTTTTGCCCTTGGTAAAAACTGGCACCAGTAAAAAGACCTTTTTGCCCTCCAATTTTATAAATTCTAAAATAAATATAAATTTAAAAAAATGAATAGTAAAATAATAATAACAAATCAGATTTAACACTAACCCAACCCAATACTAAATGCACCCATCTATCCTAATCAACCCCAACCCAATACTAAATGCACCCATTTATCTTCTTCTACCTCTAGACCGTTCTTCATCTCTCTCTTATCACTTAAAAATCTGTCAAACTTTATCTCTCTCTCACCGCCTTTCTCTCTCTCTCTTTCACTTTCCATCTCATCTCTCTCAGCGACCGATCTCTTGATTCGGGGGGGAGGGGGGTAAGTTTCTATGATTTGATTCTGGGTTTAGATTAAGGTTTTTGGTTGTTGAGTTGGTGTTGGTGGTGGTGGATTTGGAAGAATAGAGTTCGATCTAGTGGTGGTGTTGAAGTTGGTGATGGGTTTCGATTTGGTGGTGTGTTAGTGGTGGGTTTCGATCTGCTGTTGGTAGTGATATGATGATGATGGTGGTGACGGTGGATTTGGATTAATGGAGTTCGATCTTGTGGTGGTGTTGAAGTTAGTGATGGATTTCGATCTGGTGGTGGTAGGTTGAATGGATTTGGTTGAACGGTGGTGGTGGTAGGTTGAATGGATTTGGTTGGACGGTGGTGGTGGGTTGAATGGATTTGGTTGAACGGTGGTGGTGGTTGAATGGGTTTGGTTGAATTATGATGGTGATCGAAAAGTCACACTGTGATGATGATGATGAATCAGTGTGGATTTGGTGGTGGTGGTGGTGTGGTGGTGTTGGTTGGAGGTAGTTGTGGTGGATTGGAGCCGGTGGTGGTGGATTGGAGGGTTGGAGGCAGTGTTAGTGCGGGTTTGTTGGAGGTAGAGTTGGTGTGGATTTGTTGTTGGTGTTGGTGTTGGTTGTGGTGGTGATGGTTGGAGATGGTGGTGGTGGATTGGAGGTGGTGGTGGTCCGATGAGGGTTTTAATTTCTTTTTTTTATGTTTTAAATAATTAAATTGTAATATTAATTATTGTATTTTATTTTTTATATTATTAAATACCAAATTTACCCTTATTTATGAAATGCTTCTAGAAGCTTTTATCACATTTTCCATTTTACCCTTGTTGACCTAACGGAAGTCAACGGAATTCTAACGGAATTTGACGGTAGGGATCGAAATATGTATTGTCAGAGAACTAGTGGATTGAATTTAGTAATTCCAAAAACTAGTGGATCAAACCCAGATAAACATAAACTAGAGGGACTAAAATCTAAATATCCCTAGTTAAAATGATGTGGTTTTGTCATTGCTGATTTTAGACATGTGTTTTATAAAAATCGATGTTTTTTATTTCTTTTCTAAATCAGTTGTATTTAAACCGATTTCTTTCTAACGATGTCTTTAAACAATTTTGTAGTAGTACTTGTCAATGTCTTCAAGGAAAAATCACTAGATCTTTCCATCTCCAAAAGAGATCCGGTGAGATTGCACCATCTTTGCGATCCAAATATATATGTTGCTTTGGTTGCTTAAAAAGTCATTTTTACCCTTATGATGTTATAACTGTAGTTGAAGTTAACTGTGGTCAAGCTACTGTCAAATAGGCTAAAGGTATCTTCGTGTAATTAAGCTAAAAGTTCAATCTCATAGTTTTATATTTTTATTGCAAAACATGAAGGTAAGTTATTGCAATTTGCCCTTTTTTCAGAAGTATATTTTTTCTAAAAAGTAATAATAAACCAGATGGCTTAAGGTCTGTTTGATGCACAAGATTGATATATTTTGAAAGTGAATTGATATATTTTGAAAGTGAATAATAAATTATTGAAATATGTATATGAAAAAAATCAAATGTATCTTCTACTTCCAGACAAGTCATTATATGGAGATCTGGAATAATATATATATATATATATATATATATTTAAAAACAAAAACAAAACAAAAACAAAAAGTTTGGGAAGAGATCTAAATTTTTTTCCAGATCTCCTGTTACAACATATCTCTCGCTTCTTCTCTTCATCCTCCATGACCAAATCCAGCTTGATCCTATCATTGACCAATATCTATCTCACTTCTTCTCTTCCTTCCCTGATCAAAAAACTTTCTTGATCTCTCCTCTCAAACAAATGGATCCTTCAACTTCGACACCATTCAAATGTCCACTCGAACACCACCCTTTTCCTCCTCCACCACCCCTAACTATCTCACCAACCTTGGCCTCGGCCTCAGCCCAGAATCGTACGTGCCACTGCCACTTCGACCCATAATCAAACCCCAACAGCAGTACCCACCACTCCACTTCTGATGGGATCAAACTTCCATGTCTTTGATTGTGTACTCAAGGAAGGACGGTCAAGGCTGCGTTTTTTTTTTTTTTTATTTACGGAATCTGATTAAAAATGGAGTAGATATGATGGTTATTTAAGTTTTATTTTTATTTTTGTGGAATCTGATATTGATGGAGGAGGTGTGTTTGGATATGGATTGTTGAAAGAATGAAAGAGGTCTGCATTTGGATTTTTTTTTTACCGGAATGTGATTGAAGAAATGGACTAAAGAAAAATATTTGATAAAAGAGTATTTTCTAAAGAAAAAAAATTCCTTTTCTTTATTAAATTTTTTTATATAAAAAAATAGTCCTAAGCCCACCAATTCGTTGGATTTATTTAATCCTGCATTTGCAAAACTAAACCACTAAATACAGGGCCTCTCCAGATTAGCTAAGCCAGTCCGGTATGCTTCCAAACATAGGATTGGACTGAAATTAGTCCAATCTCAATCCAAACCCAGGTGCCAAACAAGCACTAAAAGAATTTATTTTTTCCTATGAGGTGTTTGATTGTTGGCCATGACGGCGGAAAGGATAAAGAGAAGCTACACGAGAGATCAGAGTGCAGCAATAATTGAGAGTCAGGATTGTAGCCTTCCTCTAATACCATGAAAAAAGAAAATTTGGCTGAATAAATTTTATTGATGTGTATCGATGTGCATATACAACAAGTAGACTTTTCCTACACGTTTGTCTCTCCTATGATCAAGCAATCATCTATCAGTTCTAATTACAATTTAGGAATATAAATTTAGGAATATAAAAGGAAAACTGTGATATATAAAATAAGATTTTTTTTTAATTTAAGTTTTCAAGGTATAGTATTTTTAATAAAAGAGTGAAAATATAAAAATAGATCGTAAGGAGAAATCCTCCTGACCCCTAACCCACTTAAGAAGTCCTCCCTTTAGTTTTGCTCTGGCAACTAAAGACGTTGAGTGGTTTTTCATTAGTCTACCCTTCAGTTTGCTCTGGCATCTAAAGACGTGAGTTTTCTCTTTCTGAATTTCAGGCAATTGTCAAGTTTATCGTTTTTTTCCCCAGATTGTTTTTTCAGTTATTCACGAGAGCACTGTAAGTTGTGTGGGTGGTAGCAATGGATGCAGATGAGTTAGAAAGATTATGTAGTGCATTATCGATCTAGGAATTGGAAGGCCCAACAAAATCTCTGGATGAAGGAATGAAAAATAGAAGGGAACGTAAGCTTGCGTTCTGCTTGGTGGGTAAAGTGATGACACTAGTGCTGGTAAACAAGGAAGCTTTTATCAGGGTGTTTGGCACAATCTGGAAAGTGAGTGAAGGGGTGGAGGGAAGCATCTTTACATTTCAGTTTTTCAGTTCGGAGGACCGAAATCGGATTCTTAATGGGGGCCCTTGGAATTTTGGTAAGGCAGTCGTGGTTTTAGAGAAGATACCTCTAGACGGAGACATAACCAACCTTGAGTTCAATAAAGCTGAATTCTAGGTACAGATACATAAAATCCCACCTTTATGTAAGTCAGAATAGATTGGCCTCTTCTTTAGAAAGCAGATTGGAGAAGTCAAGGAAGTAGATTTGGTCACTGTCAGGGAAGAAAATAGCCGGTATTTGAGAGTTAGGGTCGGTGTGTGTATTTCAAAACCTTTGATTTGAAGCCTTAGAGTTGACCTCATGGGATCAGGAAAAATCACCATGATGCTTCTTCGGTATGAAATACTCCAGGATTATTGCTTCAAATGTAGGAGGATAGGTCATGGTATTAGAGATTGTCCGGCGGATGGAGACATTAAGGAAGTCATGTTGGAAAATAACTATAGGCTGTGTAAGTGGCTTCGTACTGGAAGTCCTCTAAAGAAACCTCAAAACCATTTTGGAAGACATGAGTTTTTATCCATGGGTAACTATATGAGGACACATAATACCAAAGATAGTAGGCTGAATAATGGACGATTACAGGACCGCTGGCGGATCCTAAAAATTTTACCGAAAGGGAAAATCGGCGATTGAAAGGTTTCAACATCCAGGCCACCGTGGCGGGAGAAGGAGAAGAGACCTTGGATTTCCAATGACGGCTACATAGGAAGATGCGAAGACTCAAGTTCTAAGGCTGAAAAGAACCTACTTAGGGAGGCAGAAAATGGCATAGCTATGTGCATTGATGCGAGGGTTATTGTTAGGGAAGATCAAAAGTTGGGAAGATCAAGAGGTAAGGAGGAAAATAATCAGAATGGGATAGTTAAAGTCAATGAGCCACTTGGACCCAATGTTATGAATGTCAGTTGGGCATCTACTGAGGAATTGGGCCAACTAAAGCCCAATAAGGAAAAGTTGACTTCTAAATTGGACAATCTGGAATATGAAGAACAGAAGAGTCGTGAAGCACGTAATGCCCTAGAGAAGACTAGAACAAATGGGTCGGGTCAAAACAAAAGTGTTGGGCAATGCTAGAAGCGGGTTACCCGGGTATCCCCTGTGTCAAACATAAATCATTCTTTAGGGATTGAATTAGCTAAGATATCAGATATTGATTTTGCTAAGGATCTGAGAACATCTAAAATGAAGGCTAGAGTGCGACGCAATCAGATCAAGGGTCTTGAAAAGGAAAGCGGGGATGGAAACGGTCAGAGCAGTAGTGTTTTGTTGGAAGGAAAGAATTTGGTTGAAGGGAAGATGATCGAGGCAGAAGAAGCAGGAACAAAATGCGGTTTGAGTGAGATAGTTGATGTACTGGAAACTGAGGTAGGACCTCCTGCAACTATTACTTATAAAGAGGTTTTAGTGGCAGCAAACAATTTCCAAAAATCTGATATATCGGCCGACCGATCCCAATCGGTCCATCGGGAATAATGAAAATCTTCGTTTGGAACGCTCAGGGACTGGGCAGTTCTCGAGCATTCAATTCCATACGGTTTCAGAAGAAGAAGATGAAACCAAAAATAATGTTTTTAATGGAAACTAAGTGTGGTAATGACAAAATGGAAAAGTGGATGGTTAATCTAGGATACAATGGAAAATTAGTTATTGATCGTTGAAGGAAATCAGGGGGATTGTGCATGTATTGGGACGATACTATGGATGCTAGTTTAATCTCTTACTCTCAAGTGCACATCGATGCATGCATTCTTATAGATGGTGGGCATAGATGGAGATTCATAGGTTTCTATGGGAATCCTGATGCTTCGTAAAGATGTAACTCGTGGACTTTATTAAAGAGGATTGTGGGTATGATGGATTGTCTGTGGGTTTGTTTGGGCAATTTTAATGAAATTATGTTCGACTCGGAGAAATATTGAGGAGTTACGAAAAAATGAAAGGAACTGGCAAGTTTTCGAGAGGCAGTGGAAGTGTGTAAATTGGAGGATATGGGTTATAGAGGACCTACATTTACCTGGAGCAATAAGAGAGAGGGATCGGCTATGGTAATGGAAAGGTTGGACAGAGGTTTGTGTAATAGTAGGTGGAGATGCATGTACCCGAATCATTATATTCAACATCTGGACTTTTGGGGTTCGGATCATCGCCCTTTGGTACTGGAATTTTTAGAACAGCAAATACTCGGTAGGAGTCTTAAACGTAAAGGGGAACGACTTTTCTTTTTTGAGGACTGTTGGAATGATGATGTTGAGTGCAAAAGTATTGTCTCAAATACATGGGGTGAAACACTGGGAGGAGCCTAGCTTGCACGGACACTGACACGGCCACGGGGACACGGCACGGTACGACACGGGGACACGGTAAATCTCCAAAAACTAGGACAGACACGGCAGTTAAAATATTTTTATTAATTTTTTTTTTAAATAATATATCAAAAGATGATTCAATAAAACACAAGCAACAAGTTTCTAGAATTCAATGACTTTAAACACAAACAACGGCAGAACTCGGTCGGTCGTCGTCGACTCGAGTCGTCGGTGTCGGTTGAGGCGTCGACTTCTTCTTCCCTTTCCTTCTTCTTCTTTCCCTTTTCTCATCTTCAGTTCTTATTTTTATGTTTTGTTATGCTTTCATCAACCACAGATTTCGATCTGTGTATATAACCCTAACATTACAATTTTATAAAATTCTGATTTGACCCCTTAATTTTTTAAAATTCATAATTTAACCCCAATTTTTCAAAACTTAATTGCAAAACTGCCCCCGCTGTGTCCTAACCGTGTCCACCCGTGTCAGAGCCGTGTCCCTCCCGTGTCCCCACCGTTGACCGTCGAAAAAAGTCAACAGACACGTTTTTCTCGTGTCACACGTGTCACACGTGTCCTGCCGTGTCAGGTGCGTTTCCGACACGTGCCCCAACCTTTTTTTGGTGTGACCGTGCTTTAGAGGGAGGAGCAAATGAAATGGAAGATATCAGAAGGAAGATCCAGGTTTGTGGGGAACGGTTGGTAATCTGGAATGCACAGAAAAGAAGAAGGAATGCGGTAAGAAAGGCAAGCAATTCAAACAAAGAGCCTGAGTCTCATGGAAAAAGCTGGCAGTTCTGGAAGAAAAATTGAATAACGTGCTTAGTACGGAAGAGAGGTATTGGAAACAAAGAGCCCGAGTCGACTGGCTTAAGCATGGAGATAGAAACTCCAGTTTCTTTCATGCCAAGGCAATAATAAGGAGAGCACGCAATTTTATTAGAGGGATGGGCGTTGAGGAGAAGGGCTGGATGAAATTAAAGAGGTTATCACACGGTATTTCTCTGATTTATTTAAGTCTAGCAACCCATCAAGGTCGGCTTCAGAGACAATCATGAAGCGTATAAGCAAAGCTTTTTCAGTGCAGTCAGTGAGTTATCTAGACAAGGATTTCACAGGAGAAGAAATCAGAAGGTCTATTTTTGGGATGGGTCATTTAAAAGCTTCGGGGAAGGACGGTTTTCTAGCCGTGTTTTATCAGAAATTTTGGGATTCGGTAGGCATGGAGGTAACGAAGTATTGTCTGGAGGTTTTAAACAAGAGCAAGAGTTTGGAGGACATTAATGAAACAGTAATTATCCTCATTCCAAAAATCCAAAAACCGACTAACATGGGTGACTATAGGCCTATTAGCCTTTGCAATGTCTTGTATAAGATTATTATCAAGGCTATGACAAACAGACTCAGGTGTGTATTAGGAGAAGTTATATCTGAAACACAATGTGCTTTCATACCAGGGAGGATGATTTCAGACAACACCATAGTCGGGTATGAATGTGTCAACATGCTCAAACGAAGGAAAAGGAAAATAGGGTATATGGCTTTAAAGTTAGACATGTCTAAGGCCTATGACCGGGTTGAGTGGGGATTCATTGAGAAGATGATTTTTAAGTTAGGTTTTCCGGAGAAATGGCGGAATCTTATCATGAATTGCATAAGTACGGTCTCGTATTTCCTTTAGAGTCAATGGAGAGGTGTGTGGAAGTTTCTTACCAAAAAGAGGGCTCAAACAGGGTGATCCATTGCCTCCGTATTTATTTTGAATATGTGCATAGGGTCTTTCCAGTTTGATTCTAAGAGAGCAGGATAGGGGGAGATTACTGGTTTCAAACCCAGTAGACATGGTCCTATAATTTTGCATCTTTTTTTCGTAGATGATAGCCTGCTATTTACAAGAGCTGATACCAGAAATTGTGCGGCTGTCAAAAGGGTGCTATGTAGCTATTCTGAAACCTCTGGACAGGTGTTCAATTTCGATAAATCAGCTATGTGTGTCAGCATTCGGTAGGTCCGGTGGAGGGCAAGAGGCTGGCCTTTTTGGTGGGAATGAAATTGGTAGATTGTCAAGAGCGGTATCTCGGACTACCTTGTTTTTCAGGAAGAAATAAAAGAGTTTTGTTTGCTGAAATTATTGAGAGAGTGTGGCATAGAATTAAAGGGTGGAGTGAGAAAATGTCATCAATTGGGGGAAAAGAAATTCTAATTAAAGCAGTAGTTCAAACCATTCCGTCTTATTCTATAAATATGTTTAGATTGCCTAGAAGCTTGGTAGATGAAATTCAGAGACTCACTGCCAGGTATTGGTGGGGGGGAACGAGGAGACAAAAAAGATGCACTGGAGTAAATGGCAGCAGCTGTGTAAACCAAAGTCGGAAGGAGGGCTCGGTTTTCGTGATTTGGGAACTTTTAATAGAGCATTATTGGCTAAACAGTGCTAGTGTATTGCAAAAAAAATGCAACTCCCTCGCTGTGAAAGTTCTGAAAGGATGTTATTTTAATAACGAAAATTTTCTGGAGGTACCTGTATCGAAAAAAGGCTCTTATGTGTAGAATAGCTTGATGTGGAGAAGGGCGATTTTGGATGAGGGATTGAGATGGAGGGTTGGCAATGGAAAAAGGATTCCAAGAGACAATGTTTCTTTGATCATATCTCCTCAGAACTTGGACATGAATTGTACAGTGGACCAATTATAGTCTCATTCGGGCGAATGGGATATCAAGGGATTAAAGGATAATTTCGTGCAATTTGATGTGGATGGAATTCTGTAAACTCCAACCAGTCTGGGTGATGTGGAAGACCGGAGGGTGTGGCGTTTTGAGAAGGATGGGATATTAAATAGTGGATATTGGATAGGTAGGAAGTTGTGTGATGAACAATGTCAACCCAGTTTTAACAATGTGTCAGACCGGTGGAAGAAGTTTTGGAAGATGGAGATCCCTCTGAAAATAAAGATTTTCATCTGGAAAGCTTGCTATAACTGGATACCAACTAGAGGAAATCTGAGTAAGAGGGGAGTTAACTGCAATGATATATGCCAGATATGTAGGAAGAATAACGAATCAACTCTTCATGCTCTTTGGGATTGTTCCAAACAGAAATATGCTCGAGTATGGTGGCTTCCAAGTGGTAAGTTATGCGATACTCATTTTGGGAGTATTCTTTAATTGCTTGTTTTTTACTCTAAGCGGCTGACCAAGGTCGAGATGGAGCTACTTTCTATCATTTTATTGAAGGTGTGGTGTTGTAGAAATGACTGGATGCATAAAGGAATCAGTTTTGATGTGAATGAGGTGGTATGGTGGAGTAAGAATTATGCTGAGGAAATTCACAGATTTTGGTCCAGCAGGGGACATGGGGTTACGACAGAAGGTAGAAGAAGGGAGGAGGTGGACGATAGGTGGAGACCGCCGGAACATGGTATTCTGAAAATTAACTGTGACATTTGGATGGATAAGAGGAGGAAAATGGGTTATGGTATTGCTTTAAGGGATGGTGGGGGCAGAGTCTTGTGGTGCAGTGCACAAGGCTGTGAGGCAAATTTTGATTTGGACTGTGCCAAGGCTATGGCAATCTACAAGGGGCTTTGTGTGGGTAGAAACATGGGATTGGTTAACTATGTGCTGAAATCCGATTCAGAAACGGTACTTAAGCAAATCTGGACTGGTGGTATCTCAAAAGCTGATCATGGTGGTATATTGGATGCAATCTAAAATTTTATGGCTGAAGAGAAAAGTGTGGTTCTCCATTGTGTTCCCATAAAGGCAAATAAAGTGGTGTTGACTCTTGCCAAGGAAGCCTTGCGGATCAATAATATGGTTGTTTGGGAGGAGGATGCGCCAATTTGCATTAGAGCTATGGTTGAGGCCGAGCAAAGGATTGAATCCCGCCTGTTTTGCTGATGCTTGCTTTCTTTCTGTTTTTTTTTAGTTTATCTACTGCTTGGTCTTTGTGTCTCCAGCTTCGACTGGTCTTGGCTGCCTTTTGGCTCCCTGTTTGGGTTTCTCTTCAAATAATAATAATAATAATCACACCCCTAAAATTTACAAATATACTTGCAGGGCAAGCTCTGTCAGTCATATATATTTAGAGCCACCCCCAAAATCAAAAAGTCACCTTTTTCTCTCCTCCCATCAACTCAAGCTTAGGACATCTCCAATCCAAAATATCAAATTGTTGCAACTTTTTTATCATAATGGTGCAACTTTCACACCATTTTTTTTCTATAAATTCCTTCTCCAACCCATTGCACCAAATGTTAATCTAAAAATAATATTCCCTTAAACATTCCCTTTCTTCCCTTTTTGTTTTATTATTTCACAACAATTAACATTTCAGCAATAATGAACATAATATTGCAATAATATTATGTTAATAGTCAGTGGTGTAAAAATGGACTGGCCCGGCCTGACCAGTCCATTTCTGGAAACAGGTATGGCTGGGCCTGGCACGCGACGATGTCGCGGGCCGGCCCGGCCCGGCCCGGCCCGTTTCCGGAGAAGCAGGCCCGGCACGTCACGCCGGTCTGCCTCAGGCGGGCCGTGCCTGCGTGCCGTGCCAGGCCTGCTCGCTGGGCCCCTCTGGCGGGCAGGGCGGGCTTGGTCCGGCAGGTTAGTTTTTTTGTCCAATTTTTTTTCCAAATTACGTTTTTTTGGATTTAGGGTATAGGGTTTAAGATTTATAGTTTATGGTTAAAGGTATAGAATTTAAAATGAATGAAGAGAACGAACAATTATTAGGATTTGAAATTAATAAAGAGAACGAATAATTTTTTAATTATTTATTTATTTTTCACTTATGGAATTCAGTAATACATATCTACATGATTGCCTCATTAAAAACCTTACCAAGAAAAATCCAGTGGGATAAAAACTTGGTAAGGGAAAAAGAGTGCAACAGTTTTACAACTTACAAGTAAATAATAAATACATATGTAAAAGTATAACCTAGTTCTGGCCCTGGCCACTACCTGAAGGGTCATCAATATATAGATTGTCGAAATTTAGATTAAGTTCTTTGTCTACAGTTAGATTTTGTAACCTTTTTTTAGTATGCTCCCAATCCCGAAGGCATGTTAATACCTCTACCATCTCTGGAGACAAACAGCTTCGAACTGCCACGTCGGTTGATCAATTGATCAGTTTGTGCAATGTATCGTGCCAAACACTCTCTAGCGTGCATAGCGTCGAACTGCCACGTCGTAACGGACCCGTCTGGGTGCCGTTGAAGTTGTGTCTGGGTTGTAGTGTCTACCTGTCCATGTGCAGGCATACATTTGTGCATATGCCGTCTCAAATGTTCGGTTCCCCCCGTACTTGTAGCATAATTCTTATGTCAAAACTTACATTTAGCTTTGAGGCCAGACGTCTCGTTTGGGAGTGTCATTTGGACTATGTTGAAACATTGCCACACATCTGATGTTAATTTTCTGGGATGTGATGTTGGTGTAACGCCGGAACCAGAAGGTCCCGCTTGAGTATGGGTCTGTTCTGAAATATCAAATTCATCGTTGAGTATATTCAAACCGTCCGGAAAATAAGGCTGCTGGTTAGGATCCATTATCTGAATAAAAATATGAGCACTATAGTAGTTAATAGTCAAATTAAAAATCAATATTTACTAACAGTAATCTTAATTTACTAACAATAATTACTATAACTAATACGACACTTATAATAATTAATTTACTTACAAAACAAATTAAATAAACAAAAAAATCATAATCTACTAATAAAAAATTTTAAATTCACTAGTTCACTACTACAAATAAAATTGATAAATTTACTAACATAATATACTAACATAAAATTGATGATTTGAACCACTACTCTTAAATTTACTAACATAATCTACAAATGAAAAATTTTAATTTATGAAAAAAAAAAACAATATCAAACGTAATTACTACACTTAACATTTATCATTTACTTATTACAAAAAGTAATTTCAGTAATACAAATTAACTTTCTAAATTTATTAATAACAAATATTAAAATTACTACTAAACTTAAAAATCTTAATAAACTAAACAAATAATATTAACATTAAAGCCCAAAAATTGATAAACTAACTAACTAAATAGATAATGTTTTCATTAAGTAACTCAAATCTAAACATAAACATATAAATTTACTATGAGAATATGTTAGACCAAAAGTAATAACAAAATTGTACCTTTAAAATTTGGTGTGTTGGTGGAAAATGTAGAGAATTTTGTAGAGAGAGTAATATCCAAATTGAATGAAAAAGTTTAGAGAATTGGAGAATATATTAGAGATTGAGATTCGAGAGAATGAGAGATTGAAAGAATGATAGAGAGAGTTAATGGAAAATGAAATGGATGGAAGTATTTATAGAAAAATTTGATTTGTAGGTCAAAATGTAATTTAAAAGATTTTAGGGGGGTTTTGGTAAATTTTCTTTCCTCCAACGGCTAGAAATCAATTCCAGCCGTTGGAGGATTTTTGAAAAAAAAAAAAAAAAATTGGCCCGAACGGACCGACGGATTAGTCCGACAGGCCTGGCACACCGGATTGGCGTGCCAGGCGGGCCGGCCTACCGGGCCTCCTCCTAGCGGCCCGGCACGCGGCCTGACCCTCTTCCTTCACAGGCCGTTCCCAGCATGGCCCGTGAACTTCCTGGGCCGACCGGACCGACCTGTCACCGGCCGACCCATTTTTACACCACTATTAATAGTTAACTAAAAATAGTCAATAAAAAATTAACTCAACTCAACTCCCACCGACCTCATTATTATTTTCGGTTGACTACATCTACATACATTAATATGGTGTTTGGATGTTAGGTGATATTGGATGGATGTTGTGGGGTGACATTTACTGATTTACGAGGTCAATTTTAGTGTTTTCAAATTAGTGATTTTTTTTAAAAAAAAAAAATTAGTATAATTTTTGTATTATATATTTAATTTTAGTTTATTATAAATATTAATATAGATAATAATTAAATTAAAACAAGTATAAATTAAATAAAATGATTAAATAATATAAACGGATACAATTGGAATAAATTTGATTGAATAAGAGTGAAACTGTGATTAGACAAAACTTTTAAATAATAAAAAAGAATACAATTGAAATAAATTTTATTGAATAAGGGTGAAACTGTGATTAAACTAATCTATAGGAATTTAAAAAAAGGAACAAAATTACATCAAGTCTATGGCAATTTGATGCATAAATATGGAGATCGGTAGGAGAGATTTTTTTTTCAATTTGGAGTTTTGCTTCAATATGAAGTCAGGTTGAAATGCTTTTAGCTTTGTGAGATTTTCAAGCATGTCTTCGATTATTGAGATTATCATACAAGCTGACCAGTCACTTATGGAATCCTTTGACCATCTTTTAGTAAGTGCCAAGGTCTTGGTTTGCGGAATTGGAAAGGAATCGATTTCCTACAAAGATTCATTTGTTTGATTTCAATATGGAATACATTATAGATTCCTTATTGTTTTGATTAAAATCCCCCATTTACCCCTTACATGATTGATGTATTAATAAATATTTTTAAAATTAAAATATTCAAATAATAGATAATTTGTTATAAATTAAAATTGAAATAACATATAAAACATTAAATAAAATAATAGATAAAATGAGACACAGTGGAGGGGAATTGCCTTTCGTTTGATATTTAGAGATTACAAGAGAAGCTTTCTTAGATTGCTCTTAAACTCAAAATATAGAGCACATATATATAAGTAATAACCAATAAGAGGTGGACATCACCACAAAAATGAGCAAGACTTACTTTCACATGTCATAATACCAAATGATGTGGTGGCAAAATCCACTCTATTCTATAATACTCTCACTTAGATTTGTACCACGTGTATCTTAATTTGTTAGGAAAAACTCAGTGGGATAAAAACCATAGCAAAATATATACAATGATCTTCAGGATCAAGTTATATTGGACATGTTCAGAACTGTCTCATTAAAATATTTCTAGTAAAATCTAGTGGGATAAAATCCGATAAAGGAAAAAGAGTACAGAATGTCCATTCAAATTTTGTTCCCCCTGATTAAAACTTTAATATCAATCCTGTAATTTACTGAGCCGACGCATGCCAATTCCATATACCAGTTTCTCAAAAGTTGATGTATGTAATGTTTTGGTAAACAAATCTGCAAGATTATCTGAAGACCGTATTTATTTAACATCAATTTGTCTGCTCTGTTGTAGTTCATGAGTATAGAAGATTTTAGGACAAATATGTTTGGTTCTATCTCCTTTGATATATCCTCTTCTAACTTGAGCAATACAAGCCATATTATCTTCAAATATCGGTGTCGGCATTTCTGTAGATAATGAGAATCCACATGTCTTTTGAATATGATGAATAATTGACCTTAGCCAAACACATTCTCAACTTGTTTCACGAAATGCAAGGATTTCCGAATGATTGGAGGATGTAGCAACAATAGTTTGCTTTGTGGAGCGCCAGGAGATTGTTGTGCCATTATATGTAAAAACATATCCCGTTTGTTAACGAGTTTTATGGGGATCAGACAGATATCCGGCATCAGCATTACCAATTAAACCTAAAAGATTGTTAGATGAATAAAATAATCTTAAATCTTTCGTTCCACGAAGGTAACGGAAAAGATGTTTAATTCCATTCCAATGCCTTCGAGTTGGTGCTGAACTAAATCTAGCAAGCAAATTTACTGAAAATGCAGTGCCTGGTCTAGTACATTGAGCCGATACAACAAAGCACCAATTGCATTAAGATATGGTACTTTAGGACCAAGTATCTTTTCACCATCTTCAAGTGGTCGGAATGGATCTTTCTTAGGATCTAGAGTTCTAACAACCAGGGGAGTACTCAATGGATGAGCATTATCCATATGAAACCTTTTCAGGATCTTTTCAACATATGTCGATTGATAGATAAGTATTCCATTTGATTTATGTTCAATCTCTAGACCGAGACAATATTTTGTCTTTCCCAGGTCTTTCATCTCGAATTCCTTTTTCAAATATTCAGCAGTTTTCAGGAGCTCTTCTGGAGTTCCAATTAAATTCATATCATCAACATAAACTGCTATGATAGCAAATCCATATTCAAATTTCTTTATAAAGACACATGGGCGTATAAGACTATTAAAATATCATTATTTAATCAAATATTCACTGAGACGGTTATACCATATGCTCCTAGATTGCTTCAATCCATACAAGGACATTTGTAATTTAATCGAGTATAAATTGCGAGGTATCGAGTTGTATGCTTTCTGCATTCTAAACCATTCAGGGATTCTCATATAAATATCTGAATCGACTGAGCCATATAGATAGGCAGTTACTACGTTCATAAGATGCATTTCAAGTCTTTCCAAGATAGCCAAACTTATCAGAAAACGAAACGTAATTGTATCCATCACTGGTGAATATGTCTCGTCAAAATCAATACCATGTCTCTGTGAGAAACCTTGTTCTGCGAGTTGTGCCTTATATCGCACAACCTCATTTTTATCATTACGTTTTGTACAAAAAACCCATTTGTATCCAACAGGTTTGTCGTCTTCAGACGTTTGGATTATTGATCCAACTACTCTACGCTTGGCTAATGAATTCAATTCTGTTTGAATTGCTTCTTTCCATTTAGGCCAATCAGACCTTTGCCTACAATCATCAACACTATAAGGCTCATAATCATCATTTATAATTTCAGTGGCCACTGTATATGAAAATATATCATCGATGATTGTTTCCTCACGATTCCACATTTCTCTTGTATAATTTATAGAAATTTCCTCATTTCTATGTTCTTGAATCTCTTCAGGGATTCCTTCCCCCGTAGGGGTTTCTGACACTTTAGCGACTTGTGTTCTTTTAGGGACATCTAACTCTTATGGAGTCGATTTTGAGAAAGTTGATTTATTTATAATCTCAGGAACATGATCCTGGTAATTTATTTTCCTTTTTTGAGGAAAAATATTGACACGTCTTAAAGAAATATTCCTACTCCCAAGTATAAGAGTGTCAAAGTAATAAACTAACCAGTAAGACCGGATCAAACCACAGGGAGGTTGTTCACTAGTCCTTGTAGAATTAATTATCTAGATTAATTACTAAGCTTGTTATAAAATGTAAATCAATTAAAATTAAAACTGGGGCTAAGGGATCCACTATTAATAATTTGATTACGATCCAATTATTAATATTTAGTCTAGATTAATGGAGGGTATTCCACTCCACTGACCACTCTCTGATAGATGTGGGTAAAAGTACCCACTGTGCTAGACAACATCTGTCTGTCTACAGTGAGTCAAAACTCCACAAAGATCAGATGGGAGAAACCACTCTCTGATAGATATGGGTAAAAGTACCCACTGTGCTAAACAATATCTGTCTGTATACAATAAGTCAAAAACTTCACAAAGATCAGAGGGGAGAAAGCAAAAAAATAAAAAAAAACTTACCAAAATTGGATCATATTTTCCATACCAACAGTATCACCTTTGGCTCCAGCTATATAAAATTAGCCAGACATAATTTAACTAGAAAATAGTTATTTTG
The DNA here is from genome assembly GCA_032871835.1 of Dipteronia dyeriana. Lineage (NCBI taxonomy): Eukaryota > Viridiplantae > Streptophyta > Magnoliopsida > Sapindales > Sapindaceae > Dipteronia > Dipteronia dyeriana. The sequence goes on along the minus strand of CM065303.1, from coordinate 46,831,754 downwards.
TTTAAATTGAGAATTTGATAACAAAATAGAGAGAATTTTACAAATCTAATATCATATTTGGATTCAGAATCTGTAAATTAGGGGGGAGAGGTCCCCTATTTATACAAAATACGGATGAAAATTGACCATCAGATGAATTTAAAATGGAACGTCCAGATTTTGCCACGTCATCAGTGAATAGTGAATAGTGAATAGTGAACAGTGACCAGTAACGCATCCGTGAAAGTCAATAGTGAACACTGCACCGGCTTCTAAAATATGATTCTCTACAGCACGTGTACGGTGCACTCACAATTTAGGCCAATAGAAATGTGTCGCGTCATCGGTCAATAATCTTCTAGAAAGTCAATTATGAACAGTGCACCGACTTCTAGAATGTGATTCTCTACAGTCGCGTGTATGTTGCAGTCGCAGTTCGGGCCAATAGGAAGGTGCCACATCATCAGGAACAATGAAAGTCAACTGTGAACAGTGAATAGTCAAAATTATAAAAATGCCTTTCGTGGCCTTCCTAAGGTTTTTGACGTTCTAAACTTGAAAACGATGTTTGTTTTGCCATCTGACTTCTCCATAATTCTGAATTGATCGAATTACCTTTGAAATACAAAGAAAAATACACTGATTACTACACAACACATTTATTTAAGCGAGCAAACGAAATTATGTCTAGATTGGGGAATTAATCATATTGGAAGTGTAAAATGATGATATTATTCCTTAGTAAACATACATTTTTCAGTGTTAATCAAATATCTTTCGAACCGAGTGGCCTACCACGCTTCTGGCGTGCAGTAGATGATTCTTTTGCTATCATTTGTTTAGATCTTTTTTCTGGAACAATCACCCGTGCTGGTACATTAACAGTTGGGATGTATGATTTTGTTACGCTAGTAGCATCGGTAAATGCATCTGGTAGCTGATTTGCTATTATTTGAAGATGGACTATCTTGCGGACTTCATTCTCATATTGAGATGTGTATGGGTCAAGATGAATTAGACTTGGGTCTTTCCAAGAAATTTCACGCTTCTCTTCAGGAGAAGTTTTTCCTAATGATGGGAAATTTCCCTCATCAAAATGACAATCAACAAATCGTGCAGTAAAAAGATCATCAGTTAAAGGTTCCAGATATCTAATAATTTATGGTGAATCTAGACCCACATATATTCCCAAACGTCGTTAGGGTTCTATTTTAGTTCTATGTGTAGGTGTAATTGGGACATATACTGCACAACCAAAAGTACGCAGATGGGAAATATCTGGTTGATGGCCAAATACAAGTTGTGTTGGTGAATATTGATGATAAGTAGTGGGATGAAAACGAATTGATACAACAGCATGTAAAATAGTATGTCCCCAAACAGAAATTGGTAACTGTGTTCGCAACAATAAAGTTCTTGCAATTACATGCAGACGCTTGATAAGTGGTTCTGCTAATTCATTCTGAGTATGAACATGTGGAACTGGATGTTCAACATCAATCCCAACTGATTCAACTAGTAAAATAGTAATTAAAACGAAAATAGCTTATTGCTAGTCCCTAGCAATTAAAGTGAAAATAGTAAAAACTCAAATTCAAATCTCTAAACTACCAAATAGACAAACTCTCCCATACCTCTTTTCCCACCCTTTGACAACCAGTCATCAATCGAGTTATCAATCAAACTTTATTGTGGTCAATAAAGATCAACATGATAACTATGAGATTCAATTAAAATCAAACAACATTTTCATTTCGAAATCTCATCAGGGCTTTTTCCTTAGGCAGCAGTTTTATTCTTTTTTTTTTTAAATATAACAAAATTGGAAACAAACATTCCATCTTTAATCCATGTAGCGAGCTTTAGGCCAGTGACTCCCAAACCAGTTGGCTTTAGGGCATTAAGTGTTAAAACACTCCTACGGGCTTAATTACTCGGATTGCAGATGTTTTTTTTTAGTACAATTCCCTTAAGCTTTCTCTTCAACCCGTGTAACGAGCTTTTGGTCAATGACTCCCAAACCAGTTGGTCTTAGGGCATTAGGTGTTAAAGCACCCCTCAGACTTAATTGCTCGAGTTAAAAAGGCTACGAAACTGCACTTTATTCTTATCCAGACTCCACCATTTTGCGTGAACACTTTATGTTTACTGAGACATGAGGCCCGCCTACTAAGTAAGAGTTTTAGTCAAAACACACAAATTTATTATTATTATTATTACTATATATTTTTTGAAACAAGACCAATGCCTTTGGTTGTTACCCTTGAATGATGTTTAAGAACTAAATATCGCAAAATCTCAACTTACTGCACATAATCACGTGTCAATGTGTGTGTTTGTCCAGAATAGTTCAAAAAAATTCTCAAGATGACTTAATGAACAAAAGGATTAGTCAATGATATCACAATAAATAGTTTATAAATTTGAATAGTCAGAAGAGAGGAAAAAATACATTAGAACTACCAAGATGCGTCTCAAAAGCATCTAAAAGATCTCCTTACTCGGCCATCTTTACAAAAAAAAATGGTCAGAAATTAGTTTTTTTTTTAAAAACAAAAGTTATTGAATCAACTATCCCCTCCCCCCAACCAGAACAAGTCATTGTCACCAATGTGTTTAGAAAGAGTTAAGGTTTAGAAGATATCATCTGAACTACTTGAAAGACAACAAAATCCTGTAAAACAACAAAAGAAATACAAAATAAAGGAAAATAAAATGCATAAAAACCATGAGACAATCACAAACTGAGATTCAGATCAATTCTGCATTTCTTGTTCTCTTCATCAATATACCAATCAATTTTGGAGGTTGAAGGATTTGGCTCATAATTAAAAGCTTGTAACTGGTCAATCAGCTCATGAGGACTTGAAGCAGAGATAAAGATTTTTCGGATTGAAGGTGGAATGTAATAATTTTTCAGAGCATGATCAAGAAATGAAAGCAAACCATCATAAAATTTATTAACATTCAAAAAACCGATGGGTTTCTCATGGATGTGTAGTTGCGCCCATGATGCCATTGTAAAGATTTCTTCTAAGGTTCCAAAACCACCTGGCAAAGCTATAAATGCATCAGTATGATGTAACATAGCAGTCAATCTTTCAGGCATACCTGAAACAACTAGCTATTTGCCGTTTGTAATTCCGATGATGTATGCTGCGGCCATAGGTTTTGGGGCAATACCCAGAACTTGACTACCACCGTCTCGTGCAGCTCATGAAACACACCATTAATCCCAAGTTACCCCCTACATACACTAGGTGTATTTTTCGCTCAGCCAAAACCTTACCAAGATGAGTTGTAGCATCAACAAACTCTCTATATTTCCTATAATTGGTGCCACCAAACATACAAATGTTTGTGAATCGTTTAGTTGAAGGTAACACCATTAATACACTCTCTGAAATTTTCTTTTGAATGTTTATGAGTGTTTGAAGCAAAAAGGAAAACAAATGCTTGTATTTATAGATCCCGAAAAGATAACACAATAATACACCTATATGTATAGGGCGGCGTATTTGTCAATGATATTAGATCCAAATGGTTCAAAAATCCAAAGTAAACAACAATAATTACAAAAGACATTAAATGCAGAAGGAAAAAAATAATAAAAACAAAAGGATATTTACTGGTAGTTGTGATCGTGGCTCACATCTTCCTCTGGTTTTACGTCCAGAAACGGCTTCAACGCCCTATATGGGCCAGGGATATGCTTCCCATCCATTTTTCTTATAAATTGGCAAATAGGGTCTTTTAAAGTCAGGTTCCTAAAACTATATTGTGCATGTTCTTTTTGAAATTGTGGCCATCATCGGTCAAATGCAATTTGCACATATCCATTAGGATGTGCATCAAGAGTCGTTAGGATATTATCCAATGACTCCCTACGAAAACCATGCCTAATGAATAAAATTTTATCTTCCCGATTATTATACACCATTCCTAAAGAACAACAACGTATGTTGCAAGTTGTACGAGCACATTTGTGACAAGTAACCCCTAACTTCTTAGCTCTTCATTTTTTTGCAAGGTTACTTCTTCCAAAACCAGACATGTAAGATATAAATGAATCAACAGACTCACATGCTAGACGTACCTTAGCTTGGATCAACCAACGAATTTCAACAGAAATTTTGTTTATCATCAGTAAGCGTAATCTTTCGGAACGTGCTTTGTAAATCATTTTCAGAGCATTTTGGGGCAACGATGGAAAATGTTTTCGCAGATTTGTGAAAATTTCGTCCATACCTTGTTTTGGGGATCAGTTATTTGGGAAAATGAATTAAACCGACTTGAATTGTCACGGAGTAACGTTATCCGCCACTTAACCAGGGTTATATAGAAAAACACACTAAACAAAAACTGAACCTAGAAATTAATCATGTAAAAATTCAAAATGTAAAAGTGAACAAAAACAAAAATACTAATTGCAAACACAAATAAAGTCAAAAGCAAAAGATTTGTTTACTCACCTTTGTAACAAGGGTCAGAAAGGACGACATAATCTTTTTGAAAATCTATATTTTCTAAGAATGGTTTCACACATTTTCCATTTACTTTAAACACATTACCATTCCTAGGATTCTCAATGTCAAGGGCACCATATGGATACACGTGTTTCACAACAAATGGACCACTCCATTTTGATTTCAATTTGCCGGGAAATAAATGAAGTCAAGAATTATAAAGCAAAACCTTTTGACCAACTTCAAATGATCTTCTTAAAATTCATCTGTCATGAAAGGTTTTAGATTTTTCTTTAAGATTTTTTGCATTTTCATATGCATCATTTCTTAATTCTTCAAGTTCATTTATTTGCAACTTACGCAATTCACCAGTATCATTTAGGTTAGAATTGAAAGATTTGATGGCCCAATATGCTTTTTTCTCAAGTTCAACAGGTAAGTGGCAAGGTTTTCCATAAACTAAACGATAAGGAGACATACCCAAAGATGTTTTGAATGCAGTGCGGTAAGCCCAAAGTGCTTCATTTAATCTAAGAGACCAATCTTTTCGATCTGGGTTAACCGTTTTTTACAAGATATGTTTTATCTCCCTATTTGCTAACTCAACTTGATCACTTGTTTAAGGGTGGTATGGTGTGACAATTTTGTGTGTGACTCCATATTTCTTCATTAAAGGCACAAAAGGTTTGTTACAAAAGTGTTTGCCTCCATCACTGATAATGGCTCAAGGGATTCCAAATCGACTTAAAAGATTTTCCTTTAAAAACTTAATCACTGTTTTGTGATCATTATTTCAATAACAAATTGCCTCAACCCATTTTGACACATAATCAACGGTAACCAAAATGTACAAAAATCCAAATGACGGTGGAAATGGACCCATAAAATCAATACCCCAACAATCAAATATTTCAATGACATGAATGGGGTTTAAAGGCATCATGTTTCACTTGGAAATGGATTCTAACTTTTGAAAATTTTCACAGGTTTTACAGAATGCATATGCGTCTTTAAACAAGATGGGCCAATAAAATCCACACTGCAAGATTTTTACAGCCATTTTCTTTGACGAAAAATGACCACCACTTGCTTCAGAATGATAAAATTCAATGACACTACTTACCTCATTGCCTGGTATACACTGTCGAACAATTTGGTCAGGACAATACTTGAATAAGTACGGGTCATCCCAGTAAAAACGTTTTACCTTGGTCAAAAATTTCTTTTTGTCCTATGCATTCCAATCGAGTGGCATCATTCTTGTTGCAAGATAATTAACAATGTCAGTATACCAAGGCAAAGTTGTGATAGAGAATAAAAGATCATCAGGAAAAGAATCATTGATGGATGCTTTATCAAATGACGACTCAACGGTGAGTCGTGATAAATGGTCTGCAACGACATTTTCAGCACCCTTTTTATCCTTGATTGTGAGATTGAATTCTTGTTGCAACAAAATCCAGCAAATCAATCTTTGTTTTGCATCCTGTTTAGACATTAAATACTTCAAAGCAGCATAATCAGTAAAAACAACGGTTGAAGCGCCAATCAAGTATGATCGAAATTTATCCAATGCAAATATCACAACAAATAATTCTTTCTCAGTGGTGGTGTAATTCATTTGTGCACTATTCAAAGTTTTACTTGCGTAATAAATCACAAAAGGCTTACCTTCTCTTCTCTGTCCTAAGACAGCTTCAACAGCAAAATCACTCGCATCACACATCAATTCAAAAGGCAAGGACTAAACAGGGGATTGCATGATATGAGCAGATGTTAAAAGGTCAACTATCTTTTTAAAAGATCCTGCACACTCTTGTGTCCATTCAAATTTTGCATCTTTTAATAAGAGGTTACAAAGTGGTTTAGATATGACACTGAAATCTTTAATAAACCTCTTATAAAATCCTGCACGCCCTAAAAATGACCCTTTGACTGTTTGTGGTGATGGTAACTTTGAAATGACTTCAATTTTTGCCTTATCAACCTCGAAACCTTTTAATGACACAACATGACCCAAAACAATCCAAACGTGGTCATATATGGCACTTTTCTCAGTTAAGCACAAGTCATTTTTCTATGCAACGTTTCAAGACTCTATCCAAGTTATTAAGACAATTATCAAAAGAATTCCCAAACACAGTTAAATCATCCATAAAGACCTCTAAACAATGTTCAATCATGTCACTAAAAACGCTTAGCATGCATCATTGAAATGTGGCCGGAGCATTACAAAAACCAAATAGCATTCTTCTAAATGTAAAGATTCCAAAGGGACATGTGAATGTGGTCTTTTCTTGGTCTTCTAATGCAATGAGAATTTGATAGTATCCAGAATACCCATCAAGAAAGCAGTAGTAGGGATGTCCTGCTACTCTTTCTAAAATCTGGTCAAGGAATGGAAGAGGAAAATGATATTTTCTAGTGGAATCATTTAATTTTCTATAATCAATGCACATGCGCCAACTAGATGGAACACGAGTTGGAATTAACTCACCCTTTTCCCTTTTAACAACAGTGATTCCATATTTTTTTGGCACAACTTGTGTAGGACTCACCCACTTACTATCAGAAATAGGGTAGCTAATTCCCACGTCAAGTAATTTAAGGGCTTCAATCTTGACAACTTCTTTCATGTGTGGGTTAAGCCTTCTTTGTGGTTGTTGATATGTTTTAGCATTTTCCTCTAAATTTATTCGATGTGAACAAATCAATGGGTTAATACCTTTCAAATCTTTCAAAGTCCAACCAATTGCATTCTTATTTTTCTTTAAAACATGTAACAACTTACCTTCTTGCTCTTCTGTGAGATTAGAAGAGATTACCACTAAGTAGACCTGGTCGTCTCTAAGGTAAGCATATTTAAGTTCTTCTGGTAAGGGCTTCAAATCCAGTTGAGGTGTTTTTTCTTCTGGCACGTCATCTTTATGTTCCAATTCTTCAAAATCTGAAGTGTCTCCTTCTTCTTCGACAACCTGTAAACAATCATCAAGATGTGAATGCATGCTTGACTCAGGTGAATTGATCAAACAAACTTTAGATGAGTTAAAAGAATCCTTTTGAACATGATCTTCAACAATGGTTTCAATAATGTCTACATCTTCATCTTCATCTTCATTTTCATCATCAAATGGTTCTTAGACATGTTGAAAACATTAAGCTTAATTTCCATATTTCCAAAAGACATGCTCAATATTTCATTCCTGCAATTAATCAAGGCATTAGCAGTAGCTAAAAATGGTCGGCCCAATATAACAGGAATTGATGTTTGCTCATTAACAACATGTTGTGTTTCCAAGACAATAAAATATACTGGGTAGATAATATCGATTTGTACTAACACATCTTCCACTGTTCCTTTTGGTATTTTAATTGACCTATTAGTAAGACAAAGTGTGGTTGAAGTCGGCTTTAACTCACCAAGTTTAAATCACTGATAAACTGAGTATGGGAGCAAATTTACACTAGCACCTAGGTCAGGTAAAGCATGCTCAATTTTACAGTTACCAATTATGCAGAAAATAGTGGGACAACCGGGATCTTTATATTTCAAAACATTTTTATCGAAAAGAATGGAACTTACCTGTTCAGCCATAAAGGTTTTCTTTCTTATCTGATGCTTCATTTTCACAGTGCACAGATCCTTCAAAAATTTGGCATAGGAAGGTACCTGTTTGATTACGTCCAACAAAGGAATATTAATCTTTACATGTTTGAAAATTTCAAAAATATCTGGGGGATGCTTCAATTTCTTTAAATTTTTAAGAGCCTGAGGATATGAGAGTGTAGGTGGGATTCAATTATTTCTTCGTCAACAGTGGTTTCATCAACCCCTTCCCTACCTTTAGAAAATGACTTATCATCATTTTTTCCAGATTCAATAATAGGTTTTTCGATGACCTTACCACTACGAAGAGTGATAATTGATTTGACTTGATCTGTGCATTGGTTATTATCATAGGAACTTGACAGACTCTTGGGATTTGGTTGTGGTTGAGATGGAAACTTACCTTTTTCGTGTGTGGTGAGTGTAGAAGCAATCTTTGCCAAAGTATCTTTAACGTCTGTCAAGGTTTGTGCAGTTTGGCTGTTAATGGATTCTTGCTTCTCAAAGAATAAGTGCAAAATGTCTTTAAGGTTTTTCCTAGATGGTGGGACATAAGGCGCATAACCTTGAGGGTTTTGAAAATTCTGGTGTGTTTGTGGATGTGATGGACCTGGTGGTTGTGAAGACTGGGCTTGATTGTTGTTCCTCCAACTAAAGTTTGGATGATTTCTCCAACCAGGATTGTAGGTTTGTGAGTATGGGTTGGAATTTGGCTTGTTGAAAGTGTGCAAAACATCGGCTTGTTCATGAAGGCAATCTTTTATGGTTGGTAAAGTTGGGCAACTATGAGTGATATGATCATCAGAATCACATACATGGCATGCGATTTCTTGTATAAATTTTACATGTTCACTCTTTTTAGTTTCTAAAGCTTCAACTTTCCTAGGGATGCGAATCTAGCTTGAGGGTCATGATCTTTCCTAAGATTATAAATGCCTCCACTAGATGAAGATGGTTGTGGTTTGCTCATGGACTCATAGGAACCAATGGTGTCCCAATTTTGAGCATTTTCAGCGATATGGTCAAGGTATTCAAGTGCTTCTTCAGGATTTTTGTCACTGAACTCCCCATTACACACCATTTCAATGACTTGTCTACTTTGGGGTGTGAGTCTCTCATAAAAATGTGACACTATCCTCCATGTTTCAAAACCGTGATATGGACAGACATTTAACAACTCTTTGAACCTATCCTAACATTGGTAAAGTGCTTCCTCAGGTTTTTGGGCAAATGAAGTGATTTGCCTCTTAAGAGAGGTTGTTTTATGAGGTGGGAAAAAATTCTTTAAGAACTGTGGTTGCATATCATTCCAAGTTTGAATTGATCCTGACCTAAGGTTTTGTAACCAAGTTTTAGCTTTATCTTTTAAGGAAAATGGGAAAAGTTTAAGCCTGATTATATCCATGCTAACATTTTGGTCAGTGCAAGTGTTACAAACTTCCTCAAACTCCCTGAGATGCAAATATGGGTTTTCAGATTCAAGACCGTGAAAATTGGGTAAATATTGAATGATTCCCGGTTTAAAATTAAAGTGTGTTGCATTTGGTGGGAAAGTTATGCATGAAGGTGCTCCAGTAGGTGTGAGGTTCATGTAGTCTCTAAGAGTTCTAGGTGGATTTGGGTTAATGTGTTGGTCATGTTCAACATAAGGCGGATGGTTGCTGTGTTGAGATATGTTATCAAGGTTCTCTAAAAGGTTCTCGGCTTGGTTTCCTGGTGGATGTCTAAGTGGATTTTCAGCCATGTTGTTAGTGAATGCGGGTGATTAGAGGTGAAATACACAAATCTGAAGAAAATAAAAGAAAAAAGAAAAAAATGATGAAAATAACATGCAAAAATTCAAAGGGTGTAAATGCAAATATGTACAAGTGTTGGGGAAAAAGTGCAAATAATTATAAATATAAGGACTAAAGTAAAAATATGATAATTACAGGTACTGATTTGCAAAAATGAAAAATAAAATGACCTATATGCAAATGCAAACTAGATTTAAGCTAAAATGCAAATAAAAAGTTGAAGGACAAAAATACAAAAATGTGATTAATGATTACAAGTTTTTTTTTTTTTAAGTGGATGAAGTTTATGATTGAGATGAGTGATGCAAAACTGAATACAAAATAAGAACAAAAAAGATAAAAAAAATAGCAAAATTAAAATAAAATTAAAAAGAAATTACTTCTACAAAGAAAAGACAGACTTACCTTCCAAGCTGCGGCGCCAAAAACTTGACACGTCCTAAAGAAGTGTTCCTACTCTCAATTGTAAGAGTGTCAAAGTAATAAATTAACCGGTAAGACCGGGTCAAACCACATGGAGGTTATTCACTAGTCCTTGTAGAATTATATATCTAGATTAATTACTAAGCTTGTTATAAAATGTAAATAAATTAAAATTAAAACTGGGGCTAAGGGATTCACTGTTGGTAATTCGATTACGATCTAATTATTAATATTTAGTCCAGATTAAAGGGAAGGTATTCCACTCCACTTACCACTCTCTGATAGATGTGGGTAAAAGTACCCATTGTGCTAGACAACATCTGTCTGTCTACAGTGAGTCAAAACTCCAAAAGATCAGAGGGGAGAAACCACTCTCTGATGGATATGGGTAAAAGTACCCACTGTGCTAGACAATATTTGTCTGTCTACAGTGAGTCAAAAACTCCATAAAGATCAGAGGAGAGAAAGCAAAAAAATAATTAACTTACCAAAATTGGATCATATTTTTCATACCAACATTATCACATTTGGCCTCACCTATATAAAATTAGCCAGACATAATTTAACTAGAAAATAGCTATTTTATTTAAACTGAGAATTTGAGAACAAAAGAGAGAGAATTTTATAAATCGAATATCATATTTGGATTCAGAATCTGTAAATTAGGGAGAGAGGTCCCCTATTTATACAAAATACGGATGAAAATTGACCATCAAAGAATTTAGAATAGAGCATTCAAATTTTGTCACGTCATCAGTGAATAGTGAACAGTGAACAGTGACAGTGAACAGTAACACGCCCGTGAATTCAATAGTGAACAGTGCACCGGCTTCTAGAATATGATTCTCTGTAGCACGTGTACGGTGCACTCATAATTTAGGCCAATAGAAATTTGTCACGTCATCGGTCAATAATCTTCTAGAAAGTCAACTATTAACAGTGCACCGACTTCTAGAATGTGATTCTCTACAGTCGCGTGTATGTTGCAGTCGCAGTTCGGGCCAATAGGAAGGTGCCACATCATCAGGAACAATGAAAGTCAACTGTGAACAGTGAATAGTCAAAATTATAAAAATGCCTTTCGTGGCCTTCCTAAGGTTTTTGACGTTCTAAACTTGAAAACGATGTTTGTTTTGCCATCTGACTTCTCCATAATTCTGAATTGATCGAATTACCTTTGAAATACAAAGAAAAATACACTGATTACTACACAACACATTTATTTAAGCGAGCAAACGAAATTATGTCTAGATTGGGGAATTAATCATATTGGAAGTGTAAAATGATGATATTATTCCTTAGTAAACATACATTTTTCATGTTAATCAAATATCTTTCGAACCGAGTGGCCTACCACGCTTCTGGCGTGCAGTAGATGATTCTTTTGCTATCATTTGTTTAGATCTTTTTTCTGGAACAATCACCCGTGCTGGTACATTAACAGTTGGGATGTATGATTTTGTTATGCTAGTAGCATCGGTAAATGCATCTGGTAGCTGATTTGCTATTATTTGAAGATGGACTATCTTGCGGACTTCATTCTCATATTGAGATGTGTATGGGTCAAGATAAATTAGACTTGGGCTTTCCAAAAAATTTCACGCTTCTCTTCAGGAGAAGTTTTTCCTAATGATGGGAAATTTTCCTCATCAAAATGACAATCAGCAAATCGTGCAGTAAAAAGATCATTAGTTAAAGGTTCCAGATATCTAATAATTGATGGTGAATCTAGACCCACATATATTCCCAAACACCGTTGGGGTCCCATTTTAGTTCTATGTGTAGGTGTAATTGGGACATATACTGTACAACCAAAAGTACGCAGATGGGAAATGTCTGGTTGATGGCCAAATACAAGTTGTGCTGGTGAATATTGATGATAAGTAGTGGGACGAAGATAAATTAATGCAGCAGCATGTAAAATAGCATGTCCCCAAACATAAATTGGTAATTGTGCTCACAACAATAAAATTCTTGCAATTACTTGCAGACGCTTGATAAGTGATTCTGCTAATCCATTCTGAGTATGAACGTGTGGAACTGGATGTTCAACATCAATCCCAACTGATCTACAATATTCATCAAATGTCTTTGAAGTAAATTCACCAGTATTATCAAGGCGTATTGATTTAATCGGATGATCGGGAAAATGTGTCCAAAGCCTGATAATTTGTTTAAGTAATCTTGTAAAAGCAACATTACATGTTAATAATAAACAAACGTGTGACCATCTGATGGATGCATCAACTAGGACCATAAAATATCGGAACGGTCCACTTGGTGGATGAATAGGCCCACATATGTCCCCTTGAATCCTTTGTGGGAACGACTGGGATTCAAAGCCAACCTTAGATTGTGATGGTTTTATTACTAATTCCCTTGCGAACATGCAATACATAAATTTTCATGGGATAAAAGAATCTTCTGGTTCTTTAATGGATGTCCATGAGAATTTTCAATGATTCTTTGCATCATTGTGGATCCTGGGTGACCAAGACGGTCAGGCCAGAGCATAAATATTTTTGGGTCTGAGAACTTCTGGTTCATTACTGCATAAACTTATACACCTCTTATAAGAGTGTAATATAATCCAGATGATAAAGTAATGCACAGATATGCACAGATATTCGATATTCTCATCATTTGGATGTACGGGGCATGTACGTGACCAATGATTATGACAGCCACATATGAAACATACACTATCATCTTTCTTAGGCTCCTTTTGGATATTCTTTCCTTTATCAGGCCGGACCTTATTAACATTCTGCTTCTGAGGAATGTTTTGATTGTAACCACCTAGATTAGAATAATCATATGCTCTTCCATGACCCCGACCACGATAAGGACCACGGTCACGACCACGACCGCGATTATGTCCCTCAACAATATTAGCATTCACTTCTAGGAATGATGTAGAGCCGGTCGGGCATGATTCATGATTTTTTATTAACAACTCATTATTTTTCTCTACAACCAAGAGACATGAGATTAACTCTGAATATTTTGATAATCGACGTTCTCGATACTGCTGTTATAATATCATATTTGAGGCATGAAATGTTGGAAATGTTGTAAATGTTTTTTCCAACATATTATTTTCTGTTACCTCCTGACCACATGACCGGAACGATTTATATACATATTTGAGGTTCCCATTACATAGCTTTTGTTCTTGTTTTCGAGTATATTTTGGTATTTGATATGTTTGTGAGCCTTGTGTAGGTACATGTTCCCTACAGAAGGTATTTGAGTTTAATTGAAGAGTTTTGGAGGTTAAAGGGGAGAATTTGGAATAGCTTGTGCAGACACCCTAACTTTGGAAGGTCATATATCTCTCCTCCAATCAAAATACATCACCTATAACACTTTTCGGAAAGCCCCAGAGGTCTTCTTTCCAACGCACTTAACAGATCGCGATTCCGAGGTTTCTAGAGAAAGTTATGACCATTTTCGTAATGGTACGCAGATAAGTGCGGTACGCAACCGCACGAGACCAAGTTGCGTACCGCGGAGAAGGGCAGCAAGCTCCAAAAAGTGATGTGTGGTTCACTTTTTTGATGCATTCAACACATCATACCGTAAATCTGGGCAGAAATACGTTTTTCTGCCATTTTCAGAGGGGTATTCTTGTCTTTTCACCTAAAAGTCTTGTCTTAACCTCCCATACTATAAATACCCTCTTTTCTCATCATTCTTGAGACCCCTCTTCTCCTCTTTTCCTCTTCTCACCCCTCTTCTCTTCTCTCTTCCATTTTCTTCATCTTCTTTCATCTCTTACTCCCATGTAGGTTTTTCCTCCATGATAGCTCACCATACACCTCCACCTCACCTCTATACACTTCCTCCATCCATCTTAGAGTAGATTATAAAGGAATTAGTAGCCAAATTCGAGCTAGGAAGGGTAGGAGCATATTTAGAGGACTTGTCTTCAAGGGTTTGCTCTTACTTGCTTATTTCTTTGTATTTCTTGTTGTCTTTGATGTATTCCACCAATTTGGGGATATTGTAAACCTACACTTGTGTAATAAATATATTGATTGTTCTTAAATTCATTTGGGTTTTGTTTTGCTCTTTGATATATGTGTTTTTATATATGATATGTATGTGTATGAATTGTTAGAAATCAATATGTGTCCATGATTGGGTTTAGGAGTAGTTGTAATTTAGAGTAGAAATTAGATACCCATGATTGTTGATTGATTGATGGATGACTTGAAATTCCATGTATTGAGTAATTTGAGTTATAAGGATTTTAGCCCCAAAGAGTAGAAAAAGTTTCAGTTCAGGCTTTTAGTTGCTAAATTGATCTTGGTTCATATCCTTGTTCTTAATGGGTCTTTGTATTAAGACACGATTATCCATCCACATGACAGGATTGGGTGATGAATTGATTGTGGGAAAATTCCCTAATCAAGAGGATGAACCTTTAACCTAAATTAAATGTTCTTAATGGTATAACAATCACATTGTTTCATGTAGTTGTTAGGTAAACTTGTTTCCCATGTTTAGCCATCCTAGGGAGTTAACTAAACCGAATCTTTGACCTAGAAGTAAAGACCACCGACATTTCTTTTGTGCTCATGTAGTTATATGGATGTTTTGAATGTTTAAAGCGTTTGCTTAATTGATCACTTTGTAATTGATCCATGGTTAGATGCTATGTACCGAGAGGAGACGCGTTTGACAATGCTTAGATAAACATTCACTATGCTTGACTAGAAAGTGCTAGAACCACTAGGCTAGTGTATAGGGTTCGATTTGTATTCCACGTGCTTAATGGGTTCATATATATTGTCCGGATTGCTCGAGAGAGATTTCGGGTATATATGGATACTGTCTCTAAGACATCGAGAGAGATTAGAGATTAATTAAAGGGATACAAGCTTATGATATATTTGCACATTTAAGGATTAGGTGAGTCTAGAACGTAATTAGGAGGATTGTCACGGTTGAGTCATTTCCCTAGTGTAACCACATTTCATGCATATCTCCATTCCATCTATCATTGTATATATCATTTATATAAGTTATTTAGTTATATTATTATTCACTTTTCCGTACACGCAACACACGAGTCCTCTTGGAGTGTTATAATAATAGCTAGAACTAGAGACGATCGGTGAATCCCACCTCCCTGTGGATCGATCCCTTGCTTGCCGGTGTGCTAGTCTATGTGACTTGCGCCCTTGCGAGGCCGAACTTAAATGTTCTTATTTGATAACACTGCAACGACATGTCCCGATCACCACACAATTTCAAATGTGTAGCAATTTTGAATAAAGCATTGTTATATTCAAAGACTGACTTATAGTCTTGAAAACATAAATGTTACCACTGATATCTGGCATTTGGTAATGCAACATCAGGTTAGTTATCAAAACGGTCTTTTAATTCTTGCCATAGAACCTCCGATTCCGTGATAGTTAGAGATTGGGCTTTTAGATCTTTATGTAGATGGCAACGGATAATGACAATAGCAGTGGACTTGTCTTGTTCAGTTGCCTCAGCCCATTCTTCAATGGTGTAATACAAGTCTTCTGATTTTAATAATAATTTGGCGTTAATCACCCAGGACATGTAATTGTCCCCAGACAATTCTAGTGTAACAAATTTCTAGCTTGCAAGTTTTGACATTTTTATAGCTTCTGGTTATCTGAAATTACAATTGGGGTCAGAACTTCTGGTCTGAAATTTCCCGATGATTTTAAATCTTCAGATATATAGAGAAATATTTGTAAATACATAAATCCAGAAGTTTCAGGTTCCAATAATGATAAATAAATCCATAAACTTCAGGTTTTTGGATGAGTGACCAAATAGTTTAAAATAAAAATTACGAGAAAGTAAATTGCGTAAAAGTAAATAAAATGCGAGAAATGAAATTCAAAACTACAGGTTCTGGCATTGATAAATAAAAATCTAGAAGCTTCAGGTTCTAGTAATAATAAATTCAGAAGCTTCGGGTTTTGAAAATAAATTTAGGAACTTCAGGTTCCAATGGTAATAAATTCAGAAGCTCCAGGTTCTGGAAATAAATTTAGGAACTTCAGATTCTAATGGAAATAAAATTCAGAAACTTCAGATTCTAAAAATAAAGTTTTAAAAATAACAGCATCGTGCTGATAATATGTTATAAATTAAAATTGAAATAACATATAAAACATTAAATAAAATAATAGATAAAATGAGACAGAGTGGAGGAGAATTGCCTTCTGTTTGATATTTAGAGATTACTGGTGAATCTTTCTTTGATTGCTCTTAAACTCAAAATACAGGGTATATATATATAAGTTTTAGTAATCAATAAGAATTGGACAACATGTTTGCCACTAGTCACCACAAAAATAGCCAACACAAGACTTAGGTCCAGTTTGGTATTGCCGTGCTGTGGGGAGAAGTGCTTTTGAAATTGCTGTAAGGGGAATTACTTTTGGGATTGCTGTGGGAAGAATCAGCTGAGTGTTTGGTAAACTGATTTTCATAAGTGATGTGAGAACTAAAAGCAATTTCAATGTGTTTAGTAAACTGATATAAAAAGTGTTGTGATTGTGTAAAATTACTAAAAGAATATAGACATCTAAATGGTACTAATGTGTTATACTTTACATTTTTCTTATTTATTTGTGTTTAGTGTTAAGTATTATATAATTATGGTACTTTATTGAATTAATTAGCCACATTTTTATTATACTTTATTTAATTAATTAGTCCAATTTCTTTATTTTTTTTATTTTATTCTACTTTATTTTTTAATTTCATTTTTATTCTATTTTATTGAATTAATTATTCCAATTTTTTTATACAGTTATGGCAATATTTTTTTTTTGTACAAAAATATAAGGCCAATTTTTTTTGTTAAATTTCATTAAAGGTAAGGACAAAGTTGAAAAGTTAGTAAAATTTTATTTAATATCACTTTAGTGCGTTTTCTAAAAGCAGAAGCCAAAATCCAAAAACATGTATTTGTAGCTTCTCAAAAACTCAGTTGGGAGAAGCTAAAAGTGACAAAAAGCACTTCCCAACGATTTTACCAAACACAATGTCTTAGGTCCAGAATCACTTTTGATCCCAAAAGTAATTTCGGAAGCAATATCAAACCGGACTTTATTTCCACATGTCATAATATCAAATGATGTGGTTGCAAATACATGCGAACAGTGATGTGGTGGTAAAATCCACTTTATTCTATAATATAATTAAAATTCTAAATATTTTTGAAGTAATTGCGATTAATAATTTGGGAGAAAAATTGGACAGCAGACTCAAGATGTCAAAACGGTATCGTTTTGACATCTGTAAAAAAAAAAATCCAAACCGCTTGAATCAGTCCCGCCGCCGTCGGTTCTGTCATGCTGTCCTCCCACCTTTCGCCAACTTCTAGTCTCGTTGCCGTTCGCAAGTTTTCCGATCGCACCTCGCCGTGAAAGCTCTGGTTCTGCGTGGATTGTCTCTTGCGAGAATCGTTTGGGCAAGGATTCTTTCGCACCACCCATTAGACAGCCAACCGAACGACCTTGAAGCCTTTCCCAACCGCTTTGCTCCCACGGCTCAGTCTCCTCATCGCCCTGCTGCCAGCCTGCCAGCCGCCCACCGCCGTTGCCACCTCTCTCTCATGTTGGTTTAGATTCTCTCCGATGGAAACTACAGGGTGTTCGAATCCCTCCAATGATGGAGGTGAGGGCATCCGATGGGTCTGAAGCCACCTCTGGTGACGGAGGCTCCACCGTCGATGGCCTCCTTTGTTTTATTTTTTATTTGGAGGACAAATTTGTAAATGTAATATTTTAGCTAAGATGGAATCTGGATTTCAACATCAAGATATGTGAATCCTAATCCACCATTTTGATGGAATTCTCCATGGTAAGGATTCCTCTCGTTTCGTAACAATTAGGGGTGTACATTTTCGGTTTGGTTTGAATTGAAGTTCAATGTCAAACCAAATCAATATGGATCGGTTTGACTATATTTCAACCCAATCCAAACCAATTTGATTTTTCAAACCGATTCAAACCGATTCAAACCAAACCAAAAAATGTCGGGTTGGTTTGGATTGGTTTATCGGTTTAGATTTGAACTCAAAAATCTTTTATTTTTGGTATTATATTATAAAAAATATTTTAAAAAAATGATCATAACATGAAATATTATATATATATATATATATATATATATATATATATATATGAAGTACAGAAAAGTCAAATGAGTAATTACCAATTAAAGACAAGTTTAACAACTTTTATGCTTTTAAAACTCTAATACATCAATCAATCAGAAGAATTGTATCAAAACAAATAAATAAACTATAAAAGCTTAAAGTAATCGGTAAAAGTTACAAAATATGGACCGAATAGAAAACGTATGTGAATTTTATATTTTAGTTTTACTTTCTAAAATACGTGATTTGATTTGGGTTGGTGAATTATTTCACTCAGCACAAACCGAACCACTTTTAATCGGTTTGTCTAAAAGACAAACCAACCCACCCATTTTTTATTTTGTAATCGAACCAAACCAAACTTTATGGGTTGGGTTGGTCGGTTCGGTTCGGTTCGACGGTTTTTTACACACCCCTAACAACAATTCTTGATTCCACCAACCCAGTTAATTTGTGGATTCCTTTTCAGATTCCATACTTGATTTCACCAACCCGGTTAATTTGTTTCAATTACTAGCTATATTTTATGAAAACATACAATGGGCATAATTAATGAGCAAACAATTTCTTCCATGCATATATGCAGATCAAGCATGGTGTATTGGACCTTAATAAAAATCAATGTTACAACTTGTCTTCTAAGTAGCAGGCCAACTCCATTTTTATAGGTGGTGGTGAGCTCATAATTACACGACAATCGACACACTCAGACCCTTGCAACTTTATTTATTTGTAACTGCTCACTGTACCAGCCACCATTATCCAACATGGATGATAATTAGACCCTTACCAATGAACTTAAAATCGATGTATCCATTTATATATCCATATTTTGAAGATACCGATATCGAAACAGAGATAATATACAATACCTAGCAAATATCCAGTCGATATCGAAATATCCTTAAAAATCTCTCGATATTCCTAAAATATCCCGATATTCCTAAAATATTGTGAATGTCATCCTGAAATCAGGGCATATTTTGCAAAACAAAAATAATTAAAAAAAAAATCTTAAACACTTAAATTATTGTTCAAATAATCTATATTGAAAATTATTTTAAAAGAAACATTAATTTTTTTTATAAAAAGTTCAATAAAATGGTCGATAGTATAATTACTGAAGTAGAATTGGGTAAAGATTGTAAAAGCAATCTGATTTGTTTGTGTAAAACGTGTAAAACACTAAAACTCATATTTTTTATTTAAAAATTAAAACAAGAAAACAAAAAGTACCTCAACAAGAAGCATTAACAAATTTATAAAAATTTTACATCAATAGTAGAATTATTACATGGCATTGTGACAAAAAGACAAGTCCCAAATACCAACAAAGAAGAAAAAGCTAAAAAGGCTATAAGCATAAGTTGAATGATATGTAATTATGTATCACCACCTTGCTTATAGTACTCTCTCAGCTCCACCTAACTTCTCTCTATACATCACAAGTCACAACACCACCCCTAGTGCACTTATTTTTAGGCCACTACTTTCCACTTTTGACATGTGTCTACAATTTCAATTTTGCTCCAGACCCCAATGCATTTATGTTTAGTCTCCTACCTTCCACTTTTAACATGTGTCAACAATTTCAATTACTGCCTTAGGCCTCCGGTGCACATGATGTATTCTTCGTAAATAATATAAATTATTAGAATGAAGAACAAATTTGTTCATTATTTTCACTTCATATCATCTTCAATCTTCTCTTTCAAGTTTTCATCCTATACAGCTACATTACACATAGCAAAATTTACATCGCAATTCACAAGTTTCTTTTAAAATCTTCATCAAATAAGCAGGTACGTAAATGTTCACTTTGATGTTTGATGTTTTGTGTTATTATTTCTAAAACTCATTAGAATTTTATATTTATAAATTTATCTGTATAAAATTTAATTTTTTTATAGGGAATTACATTCCATAAAATGTCGGGTACTAGAAATGATCCGGCATGGGAGTATTGTCAACCAATACCAAATAATAAAATGACACTATATGCACGTTTTGCAGTCACATTATGCAAAGTGGGAGAATTACCCGATTTAAATTTCATTTATCCGGTAAAGAGGTGTACAAAAATATAAAAGTATGCCCAAATGTTTCACCAGAAGTGAAAAAACTAATATCTCAATTGCAAAAAAATAAAGAATAAAAAAAAACTGCAAATGACATTGAGCAAATTCAACAAGAATTAAGGGGAAATTTGCCTGACACAAAAGAGGAAGACAACATGTAGTATTATCCTGAAGATTTGCATCCTGATGAGCGAGATGATTATCGTTCTGCAATAAATGCATCTAAAGCATCTGAATGGCAAAGAGAACAAGTAGGAAGAATCTTTGGAGGGAGGTCAAAGAGAGGAGAGAGTTCAGGAGCCGGTGGTAGTAGCCAACCACCACAACAAGTACGTCACACTTAAAGTGGATCAGAGCCGCGTCATAAACCTCCAGTTGCACCTTCATTGTACAAATCATCAGGTGCAAAGCAAAAGAACATTAAAGATATGTTCAAGGGAGGTAGTATTACAGAAAAATTGGGGAGGCTAGTACCGAATTTTTTTTATTTATGATAATGTGCCCCCACATAAAACCGGTTATCATCATTTTAAGAACATGATTATTGGTGCTCAAAAATCAGGTATTTTTTTCGTTTAAATAATAATGCCTTTGAAATTTTTTATTTGTTTTATTTTTTATCTCACAATTAAATTTAACATGCATATGAATATAGGTGTTAGAGTTCAACCAACATCAGCATTTGAAATTAGGCATAAGCACTTAGACACTGAGTACAAGGTAATGAAAGAGTATGTTGATAACTTCAAAACAAAATGGGAGAAATATGGTTGCACCATAATGTGTGATGGGTGGACAGGACCGACAAGATTGTCGATAATTAATTTTATGGTGTATTGTAGAAGTCACACAATTTTCCTAAAATCTGTTGACGCATCAGACAAAATTAAAGATCATTAGTATATTTATGGATTGCTCAAATATGTGGTGAATGAGGTTGGTGAGAAGAATGTCGTGCAAATTGTCACCGACACTGGCTCTGCATTTGTGAAAGCAGGTAAAAAATTGATGAAAAAATATTCTTTATTTTGGACTCCTTGTGCATCACATTGTATAGATTTGATTTTTGAGAATATTGGAAAGAAGGACATTGTTGCACGTGTTATTCATGATGCTAGGGCTGTGACAAACTTAATATATAATCATGGATGGTTACTATCGCAAATGAAGGAGGTTTGTAGAGGGGAGATAGTGCGACCTGGTGCAACTCGATTCGCAACTAATCATATTGCTCTTGATAGTCTTTTGAAAAAAAAGATAAGTTTGAAACATCTATTTACCAGTGAGGCATGAGCTACAAATCGATTGAGTCAAACCACAAATGGAAAAAGAATAGAACGACTTATTTTAGATTCAGAGTTTTGGGATAATGTGGCTTTTGTAGTTAAAATGTATGAGCCATTATACCACGTTCTGAGATTGGTTGATACCGAAGTTGTACCCACTATGCCTATCTTAATGAGTTAATGCATGCGATGAAAGATGTAGTAAAATAGCAAAGAGGGAATACTAAATGGATTATAAACGTTATACAAAATCGGTGGGATAAAATGCTTAATCACTCACTACATGCTGTAGGTAAATTTTATTTCAGATTGTTTGCCATTCATAATTAAAATTTAGTAGTATTTAATTATTTATACTAAAATTAATATTTTTTTTATTCTTCGAACTTACTATTTGAACCCAAAGTACCAATATAGCGACAATATTAGGGATAATTCAGATCTTTTAAAAGCTGTACATATTGTCTATTCACAATTAAACCCTAAAGCTGCAGGGATTGCTAATTTTGGAAATGAGGTAAAAAGTTACAACTTACAATCAATTTTATAATTCCAATATTATAACTTCTTTGCATGGGAGTATTGTGTCATATACTCATATATTATATATATTATTTACATATTGATCTCATGAGTCATGAATGTAGCTCATATACTCTAAAGATGGAAAGAAAAGTTTTGGTGAACGAGCAGCCATAGCAGTTAGAAGCAAAATGCAACCAGAAGCAAAATGCAACCAGGTATATAAGTTTTATTACAAAAATTTACGTAATAATAATAAATAATAATATCATTGAAATGATATTCATACTTATAATACTTAATAATTTTTATTGTAGCTGATTGGTGGGTAATGTATAGAGATTGTGCATCATCATTGCGTGCAATAGCAGTTCGCATACTGTCACAAACAACATCATCTTCTGCATGCGAAAGAAATTGGTCCACATTTGCTTTAATCCACACAAAACAAAGAAATCGTCTTGCCTATGTTAAGCTTGAACAACTTGTTTATTGTTATTATAATATGAAGTTGAAACTTAGGGATATGGCAGCTGAAAAAGATAAAGTAGATGAAACTGATTGTATGGATCTACTTCAAGTAGATGCTGAAGCAGGGGACGATAATGAGAATCCTTTTTTGGCTAGGTTAGACCTGTCTATTTGGATGATGATGAAGGAAATCATGATCCACAAATTGCTTCTCATGCTCGAGACATGGGAATAAATGTTGAACAAGTGATTAGAAAAGAAGTTGGTATAGATCGTGGAGTTACTGTTAGCAGCTTTTCTGATGACCAACATACCTCTGATGGAAATAGTAGAGGAAAAGATAACGGAGATGATGGAGGAGGTTGGGATTCTGGTGCAAGAGGTTGGGATGCTAATGCAACAAGTTGGGATGTTCGTGCTGGAGGTTGCAATGCTGGTGCAACATGTTGGAATGCTAGTGCGACAGATTAGGATGCTCATACAAGTAATTTTGATCAAAATCGTGGTAGAAAACATGGAGGAACAAGTCAAATTAATGAAGATTCTTTGAATATGTCTCTCTCCTCAATAAGTATGGACACATAAAATAGTTATTTGGGTGATTCGTAGACAATGTCAGTTTCTCATGTACCATATTATGGTAGTTATGGTGGCAAAAATATATTTGATTATCCTTCTCAACAAATGTCATATGCAATACCTACGTATACCGACCAACTATCTACCAAGTTGGGTAAATCCAAACTACCAAATTCATGGATCAGTTAGAAAAGATCAAGAAACATACGTGTGACATATTAATAACTACCTTGAAAACTATGCTAGCACGTTTTCCTGAGAAAATTATTGTTTGAATCAAGATAGAAATGTATCTTATGTATTTGAACCAGCAAGGAATTCATTTTGGTTTTAAATTTCAGACATGCGATGTATTATTATGTATGAATTATGATTTATGATAAAATCTTGGAAGTATGGAACTATATATATATATATATTAATGATAATTTTGTTTATTAAATATTTAATCTCTTTATATTGTATATAATATTGTAAAAGTGAAACAAAATATAATTCTATTAAATACTCAATTTTAAAAATTATATACAGAATTTATCTATGTTATAATTTATAATAATCTCATAACTATCCTAATTTATCATTGAAATATGATTCAATTGATGTATAATTACTTGTTTAAGCTTGTCCTATAGTTTCACAAAAGAAGTCTAACTTTAGATGTAAATATGCATCATTTTTTTAATTTTTACCGAATATCCACCAACATCGATAATATCCCCGATATATCCATAAATTTAGAAGCCCGATATCGATACCGATACTAATATTTTATTCCTTGACCCTTACCCACAGTTACTCATTCAAACCTGATCTTATTGGAACGGGTTTGGAGGCATAGAATATAAGCCCGCTTCAGGTTCGGGGTTCTGGTGTAGGTTTGAAAAAAATCCACACCTGAACATGCAAACCGGTTTAATATTAAATATATACGAACCTAACATTTTAAACTTTAAATGAAAATTTGAAATAAAAAAGAATAAAATATATATATTCAATTCCTTCTAATTTTGCTTTAAACCATTGTTAAATATCTTTTATATACAAGTGAGGGGTTAACCCTTTAGTCATGTTTCCAAAAAAACATGAGTAAAAAACATGAATAAATGAATCACTCTTTACTTCTATATAAATGGTTTTTGATTTTTTAAAATTGTAAACTGAGTTGAATATCACTCACTCTATTTTTCTCGATTATTTTTAAGTTTCTTTTTAATCTTTAATATTTAAATATTCTATAATTAAAAAATATAATAATATTAATATTTTTTTTTATTTCATGGATTCGTACGGCGGGTATGGATATCCCAAAATCCGTGAGTGAAATTCGAATCTGAGCACGCTTAATTTTGTGGGTTTGTGGGCCGAATTTGGGTGGTAAAATCCTCCGTAGGTTCAGTGTGGGAAATCCGTAAGAACCCGACACATTGTCATCCTATTCCAACTCACTTTTTTCATTCCTCTCCAACATAAAAGAAGAAGAAAAAAAAGAATGCAGCAATTTGAGCCGTGCTGTGACTTTGGGAAAAAGTCATTGGAGTTGGCTGTGTAAAAGAGGGTTCTTGATATATGGTGATGTTGTAAAAGCTTCTTATAAGATGTCGAACAAGGTTTTGAAGCTCGATTGGTACGTTGTCTGGGAGATCTTTGATAATCGGTGGAAGATGTAAGGTATAAAACTACAACTACTATATTAATTTGATCTAGTTTTCATGGGAAATTAGCTATTTGACATGGTTCTGCTTCTTACTGTTTTGAATGATTGGTAGATTTATTGCTTTTGTAAATCTGGGGCTAGAAATTTATGGTTAGTGGTGGTCACAATTTTTCTTGAGTTTATCACCAAAATCATGCCCTTGATTAAATAGCACAGGTGAATGACCCATATTCTCCAGTTAGTGACAACTTTAAGTAGATGTATCAAGATGTCAGGATAGGAGTTCATGGCTGACAATCTGTAATTGAGATGGTCATACAACACGTAAATAATCGTAGAAATAACCTTCTTAATGGAGAATGCTTGACTGTGTCTGATTCTAGTTAGATGCATGAATGACTATATATATAATGTTTGTTCATGTGTTTCATGAAAGATGTGTGTGCATGTTTTTTTAATTGAAAGGAGAATTCTTTGTAGGGGAAATAGTGAGATATGTCCCTTTTTTTTCTATGTATTGCAATGATATCACCGTTTTAATAACTTAAGTTTAAAAGACACCTATTATGATGAACTACCCAAATTGCCCTTAAATAATCTATTTTTTTTTCTCATTATACTTCCATCTACACTTTGAAAACGATAACTCCTCTCTCTCTCTCCAAGAAACTTGTCTCTCTTCAGATCCTACACAAGAAGATAATATATATTTGTGATCTTCATTTATATATTTTTATATATTTCTTTGTGGTTTAACAATGTATTCGTTCGTTATAATTTGTTGTCCGGTCTTTATATGAACATGTATGAATATTTTATTTTTCAAAGGATCAGACATTTTATTTTTAAAATAAGGTTTAGTTAAATCGAATATATTTGTAGCCAAATCGAGTCTTTTTTAATATGATCAAGCTTATTTTTGAAAGAATCGAGCATTTGTCAAAAGATCGAGAATATTTTTTAAAGAATCGAGATTTTTTTTCAAATAATCGAGAATATTTTTTAAAGGATCGAGATTTTTTTCAAAGGATCGAGTTTTTTTTCAAAGGATCGAGTTTTTTTTTCAAAAGATAGAGAATTTTTTTCAAAGGATCGATTTTTTTTTTCAAAGGATATTTTTTTTTAGAAAATTAGGTTTAGTTAAATCGAGTATATTTGTAACGAAATCAAGCATATATTAAAAAGAATCGATGGATTTTTTTTAAAGAACCGAGCATATTTTGTAAAGGAACGAGATTTTTTTTTTGAAAAATTGGTTTAGTTAAATCGAGTGAGCTTTTTAGTAAGGCTCAAGCCCCGAATGCGTCTGCGTAACGCCTAAGTTTCAATGAAACTCTCTCTCTTTATTTCACAACTCTCACTGTAAAAAAAAAAGGAATGAAAGAAATCTGATGGAACAATTATTGGGGGCATTTTTATCCGTTCACCATAATAGGTGTCTTTTAAACATAAATTATTAAAGCAGTGTCAATGTCATAATATCACCTCCAAAAAGTGTTATTTAATTTTTTAACCCTTCTTTATAAAAGCCCAGTTGATGCAGCAACCTTGTCATCACATGGAGGGGTTGGATCGGAAAAAGACCAAGGAAAATGGGCAAATCAATCCTACTAGTCCGGGCGACGGAGTCGAAATGACGTGAAACTTTCACAGTTAATGCGGATCGACGAGATCTTCCAAAGTCACTTGTGAGGCATACCCATTTTTAGCCGAATTCCTTCGTTTAGGACCCGGAATTGTCGTTTTTACCATTTTAGGAAAGTTTTAATTTCACAATAACTTTAGTTTTCCAAATCCGAATCAACTTCCATCAATTCCGTTTTGCTTAGAATCTTTAATTTTATTTGTTTTCGTATGCAACTCAAATTTACCATTTTTGGTAATTTTTGTTATTTCGGGTTTTTAAAACGTTTCTTGCTCAACAAGGTTTCAGAATTAGGGTTAAGGTTTGTTTACTTTAAATAGACCTACAAGCCACTTTTGTTGGACAGTGTTTTGATTAATAAAAATATAGAGAATTGTTTCTCAACTATCCAATTACACATCATTCGTGCGCGAAGTCGATTATTGTATTTGAAGCCTAGTATTCTGGCATCCGTGCGCAGATCAACAGAATATTAGTAGGTTTTTTCTAATTGTTTCTTGCAGGTTTTTCTCGACAGAGCTTCCGCTACACCAGTTGGTATCAAAGTCGTGTTCGTTCGGGATGACATCAACATGTCGCCTAAGAGACGACAACCAAACTGGATCCCTGTAGAAGAGGCCATCGAACGTGACCGTACGACACAGTTGGGGCAGTAGGTTACGCAATTAACCGAGCAACTCGCCGCGTTAATCGCCAACCAAAATCCCTTTCTGCCTCGAATCCCTCGCGAGAGTGGTGACGATGAGGAAAGCGATGATGAGAGTTACGAGTAAGTAAAGGTTCTACAGCCTAGGCGACCAGCACGAGACCTAGAAGAAAATCGACGATGGGAGTCAGGGATGAGAACAGAAGTCCCAGAGTTTCAAGGACTCCTGTAACCGGAAGAGTTCCTCGAATGGCTCGGAGTCGTCGAAGAAATTTTAGAGTTCAAAAGAGTTCTGAAAAATGTAAAAGTGGCCTTGGTGGCGACTCGGCTTCGGGTCAGGGCAGCTGCGTGGTGGCAGTAGCTCAAACTCACCCGGAACCGCTCTAGAAAGACTAAGCTCACAGATTGGGAAAAGATGAAGAGGAAGATACGTGCAGAATTTTTACCCCATAATTTTCAAAAAGTGATGTATCAGTGGTTGCAGAATTTGAGGCAAGAAGTGCAAACAGTTGATAATTATACTGTAGAATTTTATCAGCTGCTAGTGCGTAATGATATTCAAGAAACCCAAGATCAGTTGGTGGCCAGGTATTGCGGAGAGTTACGTCAACAAATCCTAGATGTGGTGAATCTTTTTTACCCGATCACAGTCTCAGATGCACATCAAAGAGCCTTGTAGATAGAAAAAACCCTGTCACGAAGAACTGGAGAGGGAACGTTTTCAAGCAACAATGGAGGAACGTTTGGAAGAACCGGATCCAGCAGCAGCAACACAGGTCAACAACAGCGGACAGTAGCCAGCAGCAACCGAGGCGTTCCGCATTCGAACACCAACCAGGTCCAGTCACCGAACAATAAGGTTCCACCAAGAACAGTGTCTGGTGGGCTATGATATTTCAGCTGTGGTGAGGCAGGACACCGCCAATCGGAGTGTCAAAAGTTGGGAAAGAGATCAGCCTTGTTCAATGAAACAGACTATGGCGGAGAGAGGGATGTAGAGGTTGGAGAAGAGGCTCGGTTTGATGGAGAATGTGCTATTGAAGAAGATTTTTTGGAGGCGATTCTGGTCCGTTGTTGGTAGTACGACACACTTTCTTGACACCACGAGCTGACGAAGTCATTGGCTTCAAAACAATGTGTTTCAGTTGACATGCACTATTTTAGGTAAGGTGTGCCGATATATTATCAACGGGGGTAGTTGTGTAAATATTATGGCCACTGAAGCGGTTCAAAAATTGGGGCTAACCGTATAAGTTGGTGTGGCTGCAAAAAGGCTGAGAGATAACAGTATTGGAAAGAGTTCTCGTCTCTTTCTCTATGGGAACCAACTATAAGGACCAAGTATGGTGCTATGTGGTCCACATGGACGCATGTCATCTGTTACTCGGAAGACCATGGCAATATGACCGGCAAGTGAAGCATGATGGGTTCCTGAACACCTACACTCTTCGATTCAACAATACTAACATAGTGCTGTTACAAATCACCCGATAGTACAAATTTACTTTCTTTTGCTAGGTTTGAGACAAAGATGGAGAAAGCAAAGACAGTCTTTTTATTGCTAAGCAAAGAAAAGGCAGCCTAGGTCGAAATCCCTCAAGATGCGGTTCCACTAATATCATAATTCCATGGGGTGTTTCTTGACGAATTGCAAAAGGGACTCCCACCCCTGAGAGACATTCAACGCCAGATAGACTTGGAACCAGCAGCGATACTACCGAACCGCCCTCATTACAAATTGAGTCCTATGGAGCACGAGGAGTTACGGAGACAGGTAGAAGAATTGTTGGCTAAGGGTCACATCCGTGAGAGCTTTAGCCTATGCGCTGTACCGGCCCTTCTAATTCCAAAAAAAGATGGGTCCTGAAGGATATACGTGGACAGCAGTGCTATCAATAAGATCACGGTGAGATATCGGTTTCCTATTCCCCAGTTGGATGACTTACTTGATCAGATTAGTGGGGCTACTGTGTTCACTAAACTGGACCAGAAGAGTGGATATCACCAGATTAGAATTTGACCCGGAGATGAGTGGAAAACTGCATTCAAAACGCGAGAGGGTTTGTATGAATGGATGGTCATGCCCTTCGGTTTATCTAATGCGCCTAGCACATTCATGAGAGTAATGAACCAAGCTTTGCTACCATTCATCAAAAAATTCATCGTCGTATACTTTGACGATATTCTGATCTATAGTGCATACCGTGAACAGCACAAACAACACCTTCGTGAAATGTTAATTGTCCTACGCGTATAGAAATTTTTTATAGCCACTAGTAAGTGTGTTTTCATGACAGCCAAAATGTTATTTTTGGGTTATATAATTTTAGATGAAGGATTACAGGTGGATGAGTCAAAAATCGAAGCTGTCAAGCAATGGCCTTGGCCCAAAACTGTCATGAAAGTCAGGGGTTTTCATGGTTTGGCAACCTTCTATTGGCGTTTCATCTCACATTTTAGCAGCATCATGGCTCCCATAACTGACTGTATAAAGAAAGAAAAATTCGAATGGACTCCAAAGGCTGATGAAGCCTTCAAACTCATCAAGTTACGGCTGACAACAACCCCTATATTAGTCCTACCGGATTTTTCGCAGCCGTTCAAGCTTCACAATGATGCATCTAAGCTAGGCATAGGAGCAGTGTTAAGTCAAGTTAGCAAACTAGTGGCATTTTTTAGTGAGAAGTTATCAGGGGCAAGATCGCGGTACAACACCTACGACATTGAGTTCTACGCTGTGGTTCAAGCCGTGAAACATTGGAGACACTACATTTTCCATAGTGAATTCATCCTCTTTACAGATCACAAAGCTCTAAAACATCTCCACAGTCAAGATAAAATTCCAGCTAGACATGCATCTTGGTCAACTTATCTACAACAGTTCACATTCATTTTGAAACACAAAGCATGTACTTCTAATAGAGTTGCAGATGCATTGAGTCGACGAAGTAACTTGCTGTCCACTATGAGTTTCTCAGTACCAGATTTTGAATTATTCTGTGAGACACTTGCTACGGACCCGTATTTCTCAGCCATTATGACAACTTTGCAGTCTGGAGAGAAATTAGAATTTTTATTGGTAGATGGGTTTTTGTTTCGGGGAAATCAGTTGTGCATTCCTGACTACAGTTTGCCACTGTAAATCATTAAGGAACTACATGGGGAAGAGCATGTGGGCCGAGATCGTACACTCCAATTGGTCAATGCAAGTTATTTTTGTCCTACGATTCGAAGAGAAATGGAGCGTTATGTGGAGCGTTGTCGAGTTTGTCAAGTTTTGAAAGGGAAGGCCACTAATGCAGATCTGTATTTACCGCTTCCAATACCGACTGAACCATGGATAGAAATGAGCATGGATCTCGTCCTCAGGTTACTAAGAACTCAACGTGGTTTTGATTCGATTTTTGTAGTCGTTGATAGGTTTTCGAAGATGGTTCACTTCATTCCATGCAAAAAGACCACGGACGCAGTTAGTGTTGCTCAACTTTTTTTTTTTTGGAAAAGTATATCGTTTGCATGGACTACCTAATTCCATAGTGTTCGATCGAGACACCCGTTTTCTTAGCCACTTTTGGCACAGCCTGTGGAAGTTAGTGAACACGCAGCTTGATTTCAGTGGTGCATATCATCCACAGTCGGATGGACAGACCGAAGTAGTTAATAGGTCACTGGGAAATTTATTACGAAGCTTAGTAAGTGAGAATACTTGGGCTTGGGATTAAAAGCTCAGCCAGGCCGAATTTGCACACAATCACGCAATAATTCGTAGCACAGGTTTTAGTCCTTTTCAAGTGGTGTACTTGGTCATCCCTCGTGGTTTGCTTGACTTACTACCTCTTCCAATAAAGACTCGGATTCATGGGAAAGCTAAGGATTTCGTTCAACATTTGCAAGAAACTCATAAGCAAGTTTATGGCAACTTGTTAAAATCCACAACAAAGTACAAAATCGCAGCTGATAGGAAACGCCGCTTGGTGGAGTTCGAGGCGGGGGATTTTGTATGGGCTATCTTGACTAAATATCGTTTTGCAGTTGAGGAATACAACAAACTTACAGTGAAGAAGATCGGTCATTTTGAGGTGTTTGAGAAGATAAATCTAAATGCATACCGATTAAAGCTTCCTAGCCATATTCGTACAGCTGATGTGTTCAATGTGAAACATCTGGTGCCTTATTTTAGTGATTCTGAGGAGGAGGATACGACGTCGAGGTCGACGTTTTTCTACCCTGGAGGGACTGATGCTGCAGCCTTGTCATTGGATTACATGGATGGGTTGGATCGGAAAAAGACCAAGGAAAATGGGCAAATCAATCTTACTAGTCCGGGCGACGGAGTCGAAATGACGTGGAACTTTCACAGTTAATGCAGATCGGTGAGATCTTCGAAATTCATGACCTTTGGTCATGTGGCATACCCATTTTTAGTCGAATTCCTTCGTTTAGGACCCGAAATTGTCGATTTTGCCATTTTAGGAAAGTTTTAATTTCGTAATAACTTTAGTTTTTCAAATCCGAATCGACTTCCGTCAATTCTGGTTTGCTTAGAATCTTTAGTTTTATTTGTTTCCGTATGTAACTCAAATTTACCATTTTTGGTAATTTTTATTATTTCGGGTTTTTAGGACGTTTCTCGCTCAACAAGGTTTCAGAATTAGGGTTAGGATTTGTTTACTTTAAATAGACCTGTAAGCCACTTTTGTTGGGCAGTTTTTTGATTAATAAAAATATAGAGAATTGTTTCTCAACTATCCAATTACACATCCTTCGTGCGCGAAGTCGATTGTCGTATTTGAAACATAGTATTCTGGCATCCGTGCGTGGATCAATAGAATATTAGTAGGTTGTTTCTAATTGTTTCTTACAGGTTTTTCTTGACAGAGCTTCCGCTACACCACCAGTCAACCTAGCTATACTATAAACAATACGGTTGGTCTCATGATGATCATGTACAACTTTTAACAACTACTACCTGCAAGTTGAATTTGTGGTTGCACCTATATACTAGTGTTTGACACACTATTTATTGATATAAATTATTCTGCATTGTATAACATGCTACACGATTTTCTACTATATCCTCGGGTTTAAAGAGACCTTATTGTATCAATGGGTAAACTTTGTTGCATCATAATGGAGGAAAGTATAATCATACATGGTTCTGTAAGTTGAGAAACCTTGACCCTAAGCGGGAAATGATGATTGCATAATTGCTTGTAAACCATGGTTTGCTCTTAGGAAGTTCAATATGCATCAGTTAGCACTTAGCATGCCAACTCATCCTGGGGAGTAACTGTTCCATGGCCTGGACGGCTTGGCCCTAACTATCTTTAGTTTGATGTCCTCACCTTCTTCTTTAATCCTTACTAATTTTCTGGGTGAAGAATGCTAGATTTCTAGTCAAGATATACAGAAGATTCTATACTAGACCTAGAACAATTTTTTCAAAAGAACTTTGTTTTAGTTTTACTGGGGTGATCCTATACTTGAGTTTTTCTAATTTGAGTTCCAATAAGTTATTGTACTTGGTGAATCATTATTTACTTTTGGTCTTTAGTGTTTACCTGGTTTCAGCTTCTTTTACTTTAGGAGAGGGGTTATAAGTGCCGAGAGTTCATGGAACGATTGTCCTTACTGGTTCGAGTTTTTTTTTGTTAATATGATAACAAACTGGCATGACACGGTTCTCTTTTGCTATTGTGTTGTTAACAAGCTCTAGCTAATTAGTGGTGCTGCAATGATGTGTTAGATTTTGACTCGTATTCTCAAGTGAACCCAATGTTAACCAAACAAGACTCAACTGATATAGAGCTTCCTAGAGATGTAGGATAATGTTTGGAAATTGAAGATGGTGTTTGAGGGAGGTTTGAAGACGAAGAAAAAAAAGGAAAAGTGATATTTCTGGAAGTTCTTGTGCTAATCGGAAAAGGAAAGAGTTTGTCTTCATGAAGAATAGGAAAGTCATGTACTTGAAGGAAAAGGATTTCTCCTTAACAAAAAGACTTGTCATAAATGGGAAATAGTATTTATGTAGAATAAGTAAGTCTTGTAAGTTTAGGAGTAGGATTTCCTATTATGTTAAACTCCCTATAACTAGTATAAATAAACCTTGTATCTAGGTTATTGTGTGTGGAGAAAAAGAACACCATGTAACATCAGAGAGTAGTGGAGAGATCCAGGTGAGATACCCATAGGAATATACGGGTAGGGGTCTAAGAGAATATCAGTGGATCAAGTTAGAGATCCGTGGGTGAATAGTGATATTCAGTGGAGATCTAGAGGATATTGTGGGGTTCTTGGTGAGGATCTTGTGAGCGTGGTTTGGGGTTTGGGTGTGAGAGAAAATCTTGGAATATATGGTTATAACAATTTATCATATAGTGGAATTTTCTCTGTCGTCCTGACGGCCCGTGGTTTTTTTACCCGATTTGGGTTTTCTACGCATATCTTGTGTTGTGATTAGTTTATTTTCTCTCATCTATTTTTTCTGCTATTGACGTTATTAATTGCTATGAGTTATGGGCATATATTAGGCACGACGATTCTACGATCATCGTTCCGAAAATCTCCAACAATTGGTATCAGAGCCCAGTTCGGCGATGATATTTTTCTTAAGTCTTTACGGGAGATCATATGGAGGACTTGGTGGTATTGGGATTATGATTATGGTTGCCTAGTATGATTTAACAAAGGAGATACGTATTGAAAGTGGTTTCGAACTCGGTAGGTTTGATGAAAAGAAAAGATGGAGGAAAACTTTTTTTTTTGGCTTGTGGTGACAGGTACAAGTCATGGAGAACCAATCTGGTTTACACAAGACACTAATTGAATATTAAAAAAAAATGAAACGCTCGAAGTCTCTGGTGGTGGTGTAGGGCTTATTCGGTTAAACACTCCCCGTTCTAGTAGTAAGTCTTTCACTAGGTATGTGATGCAAGGACGGAAGGTCTTTCACAGGATTGGGTGATGCAAAGACATGTTTATCCTTTTGGCAGTTTTTCCCACTGGCCATGGAAGAGGATATGTTGCTGCTAATGGTCCATAATTGTGCACAAAACATTGGTCAGAAAGTGATGCAAGGTGTGTGGTGGACAAGGATGTCGATGGCTGACGAACTCCCTGGTAATCTGACGTGAGGAGTTGCACCATAATTTCAGTAAGTAATTTTTGACATGGTCCCGGAACAACGAACACAAAGCAAAAAAAAAAAAAAAAAATCTTAGAATGGTTCGTTCCTAAGTGGTTATACCTTGTGGTGGGCTATGTTGATTCTTGGTGATGAGAATCGTGACTGTGGACAAAGGTCTTGAGAATTCAAGTCAAATGGGAGAATTGTTAGGTTTTGACTCGTATTCTCAAATGAACCCATTGTTAACCAAATAAGACTCAACTGATATAGAGCTTCCTGGAGACGTGGGATAACGTTTGGAAGTTGAAGATGGTGTTTGGGGGAGGTTTGAAGACTAAGAAGAAAAAGGAAAAGTTATATTTCTGGAAGTTCTTGATCTAATCGAAAAATGAAAGAGTTTGTCTTCATGAAGAATAGGAAAGTCATGTACTTGAAGGAAAAGGATTTTTCCTTAACAAGAAGACTTGTCATAAATAGGAAATAGTATTTATGTGGAATAAGTAAGTCTTGTAAGTTTAGGAGTAGGATTTTCTATTATGTTAAACTCTCTGTAACTAGTATAGATAGACCTTGTATATAGGTTATTGTGTGTGGAGAAAAAGAACACCATGTAACATCAGAGAGTAGTGGAGAGATTTGGGTGAGAGACCCATGGAAATATCCGGGGAAGGATCTAAGAGAATATCAGTGGATCAAGTTAGAGATCCGTGGGTGAATAGTGATATTCAAGGGAGACCTAGGGGATATTGTGAGGTTCTTGGTGAAGATCTTGTGAGCGTGGTTTGGGGTTTGGGTGTGAGAGAGAATCTTGGAATATATGGTTGTAACAATTTATCATATGGTTGTAACAATTTATCATATAGTGAAATTTTCTCTGTCGTCCTAAAAGGCCCGTGATTTTTTACCCAATTTGGGTTTTCCACGTATATCTTGTGTTGTGATTAGTTTATTTTCTCTCATCTATTTTTTCTGCTATTGACGTTATTAATTGCTATTAGTTATGAACATATATTAGGCACGACGATTCTGCGATCATCGTTCCGAAAATCTCCAACATGATGAGCATATCTAATCTTGTTCTTGATGATGATCATCTCATGTACATATATTCTTCTGTCTATCTAAATTTGCGTATATATCTAATCTTATTCAATTTCGGGGAATACAAAGGCCATCCGTGCTATGGAAGGTTTAAATTTTAATCTAATTACATAATTCAATACTCAAACATGAGTTTGAACACTGTTGGAAAATGAATTCTACCTAACCAAGTCTTGGCGCCCAGGTTTCGATACCTTGATAGAGCATCTTCTTGATGGTCTTGGCAACCCAGTCGTCCAACCATAGAACAACACTCTATGATTTCGGAATTGTGAAAATTTACCGAGATTTGTTGATAAAAATTAATTATGTTCTAAACGAAAATTAAAAGTGCATATATAGAATAGTTGTTTTTTTTTTTACTGTGATGGGAAAAACGAATTTGATCATCATTTTTCCAAAAAGAAAAACGAATTTGATCATCATTTATAGTATACAGGGGCGGTGTTTCGATAAAATACTGAGGCACTTACTGACTAGTTTCCTGCATCGTTGCAGTTTTGGACTAATGTTATATTTATTTTTTTCCCGTATCAAAAAAAAAAAAATCTCTGTTATCTCCACTTCTTTACAGTCACTAGTCACTCAGTCTGTGATCGATTAAATCATATCAATGACATTGATTTTGATTCCTTCTTCCTCTTTTTCCGGTGATCCTCAGATCAAGTACGATGTTTTTCTCAGTTTCAGAGGTGATGACACCCGCAACAATTTTACCTGCCATCGTTATAAAGCTTTGCGTGACTAACAAATTGATACTTTCATTGACTACAAACTTAACAAAGGAGACGAAATCTCCCCATCACTTGTCAAGCAATTGAAGAATCTCAAATCTCTTTTTTCATTTTCTCAAAAGACTATGCATATTTCAGATGGTGTCTCGAAGAACTTGTGAATATCAGGGAAAACCATGGACAAATTGTAGTTCCAGTTTTCTATGCAATAAATCCATCAGATGTGAGGAATCAAATTAGAGTGGTGCTATTGGTACACTCACTGCTGAACTATTAACATCCTATTTTTAAAATTATTTAGTATTATTTTTTTCCTTATCAAAATACCTAAATAGATTTATAATTTTTATTAAAAGAATACTGTATAAAATAAAACTAATAAAACCTCTGCTTTCTTTATTTCAAAACCCTAATAACATATATTATTTCAAATAATTGAATGTTTACTATTTTTGTTTATATTTTTTTTTCAGATCTCAAACTCATATTTTTCATATTTAGTATCACTTTCCTTATTTCAAAACCCTAATAACATTGATTATTTTAAATCATTGAATGTTTACTATTTTTTTTAGATCTCAATCTTATATTTTCCATGTTTAGCATTTTTTCATTTTATTGTTCCATATGTTTGTTTTGTTTTTCTTTTCAAATTTCATATCCATGTTTGTTAATTTTTTTTTCTCTATTTATTTTCTTTTAGAGTTTTTATACATTCAATGGTCTGCATCCACATCAAGAATCGCAACCATGAAAACCTGATCACTAACGAAACGAAACCACACCGAAATCCTAATTCAATCGCTAAAAAAAAATCATGAAATGATCAATATCACACTCATAATCTACCACCAACAATTCAATCGATTATAGAAAAAAAATCTCGTCTAATAATGATGGTTTCACCATGATAATAAGAAGAAAAAATAAATATGGATGTGAGAAAACTATATATAAATATTAGAAAAGTATAATTTATTTTTTTAGAAAAGATATATGGTGTATTAAGTTTGAAAATATGTAAAAGGGTAATTTAAGAAATAAATTAAAAAATTTAATAAAGCCATTTAATTTTATATAATCAAATTAAAATTTTAGAAGTTAGGGTATAAATAGTTTAGTAGTGGGGGTGCCAATAGCACCACTCATCAAATTGGGACTTATGCATATGCATTTGCTTAAGTAAGTTGCCTATTTTATCCTTTATGTTCATTTTTCAAAGTTCAGTAGTACTGTACCTAATTTCTCCAAAGAGAATATCATCAGTTAATGGAATTATACATCGACTTTAACACTTTGCAATTTAATTCTACTTACTAAATGTATTTTTATTTTATATTTTACAATTGATAGGCCCAAGTCTGCACTTATAGAAATGTCTTTGAAGATTTTTTGAAGAGGCAGAACGATATGTGCCCAAGTGGTAATAACCAGGATCTAGTCGGAATATATTCAAGGATTAAACAAATTGAATCCTTGTTAAGGAGAGAAGATGTTCGCATTGTAGGAATTTGGGGAATCGGAGGTATAGGTAAGACAACTCTAGCTGAAGTTGTATACTACGATATTTGTCGTGATTTTGAAGGTTCTTGCTTTGTTCATAGCATTAGAGAAGCTTCGGCCGAACAAAGTAATGGATTAAGTCGTTTGCGACAAGGACTTGTCTCTACACTATTAGGGGATGAAAATGTATATGTTGGTACCTTCACAAAGAGAAGGCTTGGCCGTAAGAAGCTCGTCATTATTTTTGATGATGTAACAGATTTTAGACAAGTTGAATTTTTGATTGGAGATCCCGATTGTCTTAGTTCAGGAAGTTGATTCATTGTAACATCATGAGATGAACAAATGGTCAAGAATTGTCAGGTGGGTCACTTGGGGAATTATGTTTAATGATGCTCTTATGCTTTTTTGTCGTTATGCCTTCAGACAAACTGTCCCAAGGTAGATTACAAGGAGTTGTCTAATGGTGTAGTTGAAAAGGTTGGAGGTGTTCCATTAGCTCTTTAGGTTTTCGGTTCCTCTCTATGGACAAGAAAAAAGAAGTTTGGGAGAGTACAATGACAAAACTAGAAAATGTTTTTGATAATGATATTCATAAGGTGTTGGAAATAAATTATGATGGACTTGATGAAGATGAACAAAATATATTTTTAGATATTACATGTTTCTTTAAAGGGTGAGATGTCAATCTTGTAAAAGCATTTATGGATGCTAGTGGTATCTTCACTGAGTTGGGAATAAGTACTCTCATCAATAAATCTCTTATAACCATATCATACAATAAGTTAACAATGCATGATTTGTTGCAAGCATTGGGCAAAGAAATTGTTTCAAAAGAATCTATCAATGATCCTAAAAAACGTAGTCGGTTGTGGAATCATAAGGATATATGTGATATATTGACTAAAGATACGGTAAGTTTGTAAATATCACTATTTAATTATTTTTTATTCCAAAGTTCCCTTAACACATGCATTTTGTACATATTTGATACTAATTTACTTTTTGTTGAATACATATCAAGGGGCTGAAACAATTGTGGGGATCTCTTTGAATATGCCAAAGACAAGAGATATACACTTACATCCTCGAGCTTTTATAAAGATTCAAAAATTTAGATTCTTGCAATTATTTGTATCAGATTATTGTGAGAATAAGATGCATGTTTCTCAAGACCTTGAATATGTTTTCACGGACTTAAAGTATCACAATTTGTATAGATGTCCATTCAAATCATTACAGTCAAATTTTCATTTAAAGAATCTTGTCATACTTAAAATGCCTGATAGAAGAATTATGGAGCGGTGTCTAGGGACATTTGAAATATATATATATATATATATATAGTAATTTCTATAGTGGAAATGGTGAAGAAAGTCACATTTTTTAAGTTGAGTTGCGATGATGTTACTCATTTAATAACTTATGTTTAAAATACACCTATTATGGTGAACTGACGAAATACCCTTAAAAGTTGTCTTTGTGCTTGAATATACTATGTAAAAACGAAAGTTGTATTGTCTCTCCAAAATTGTTGTGTGAAGATCGATCTACAACTCCAACATGTTTTCAAAAAAATATCTTGAAGTCTTTCAATCTGTAGGTAACATTCCTTTACGATCTTCTATTTACATGCATTTTTTAGTGGGTTTACCATGTATTCATCCATTTATGAGCTTGTAAAACCTAGAATGTGATCGAGATTATTTTTTATTTTTACCGAGCTTTTTTTTACCTATTCCGAGCTTTTTTGGCACTGATCCGAGATTATTTTTTTCTTTTTGCCGAGCTTTATTTTCCTTATTCCGAGCTTTTTGATATTGTTCCGAGCTTTGATGACAATGGTTCGAGCTTTTTTTCAACGGTTCCGAGATTGTTGTTGCATTTGGAAAAAGGCTCGGACATTTTTCTAAAAAGCTCGGACCATTTTGTAAAAAGTTCGGGCCGAGGAAAAAACTTATCGGGAACTTGAAAAAAAAAGCTCGAAGACTGCCAAAAAAAGCTCGATCAATTGCCAGGAAATTCTCGATTAGTTCTAAAAAAAGCTCGAGGTTTTTGAATTTTTTTTAATTAGATGTTTTAAACTTCTCGGGAACTTGATAAAAAAGCTCGACGAAGTGCTAAAAAAGCTCGATCAAGTTGGCAAAAAAACTCGATAACTTACCAAGAAAATCTCGACCACTTGCTCGTTGAGTTGCAACAAAATCTTGAGTACTTCTGAAAGAAGCTCGATGAGTTGCAATAAAATCTCGAGTAGTTCTTAAAAAAGCTCGAGGTGTTTTTAATTATTATATTAATTTAAATTAGATGTTATTAACAGGAGAATGAATCGGGTGGGAATAATCATATCTTACAACGGTCGATGAAAGCAGTTACCCGACGGAAGTCAGAGGTATTTAGGTTCTAATAACCAATGATTGTATGTGCCAAAGAATATGACCTACGATGAACTGGTGTCGCTTATTCAAACCGTTGTGAAGTATGATGAGAACAAATACAATGCTGATCTACAGTGTATATCCATCGTTCATAGGACTACATGTCGTACATTTTTAAGAAACGACGATGATGTTCAGTTTATGTTAGAGGAAGGTAGGGTGATCCCTCAAGTATGTGTTAGTCTAATTGAGAGGCCAGCATGAGGTGTCATTGGTAAAGATATCCCTCAGCGTGATAACACCCAACAATTTCGATCGTCAGGTGGAAGTAACCAGTTGTTCATAGAAAGAAGTGGGATTGATGGTCGGGAAAACATGTGTGGTGTCCCACCGGAAGTAGTCGACCACGGTGAATTTGTCGGACCTCAATTTGACGATGTGTTTGGATGTCAAGTTGAGATGAATGATGGGTAGTTGAACCACCATTACAATGACTTCTACAAAGACATGAACAATGAGGAAAACACTAAACTGAATCTTGGGTCGAATAATGAGTTCGGTAATTAGGTAAATTTTCATCCGGTAGATAATGTAACGAACAATGTGGAAGAGGAAGAACTCGTCCTTACAAAAAGATGTGCAAGACGTGTACAGAGATTTAACTCTAGTGCACCAAATATAGCTGGGACCTCAAAGGTCTGCCCTAATGTAACTCCAGATTCTAGTAATGTCATAACATGGGTTATTACCGAAGTAGATTCATAGTCGTTTGGTATGAGTGAAAGCAGGAACTTGGTAGAAGAAGAACCTACGAGCATCATATATAAAGGGCAATTTTTTCCTACTAAAAAGGATTTTAAAAGACTAGTTGGTCATTTTGCAATTAGACAGAACTTCGAGTGGAAGGTAAAAAGGTCTAATAAGACAATGTTACATCTGGTTTGTTTGATGAACAACTGTACGTGGAAGTTAAGAGCTGTGAGGAGAGATGAAGGGACATACTTCCAAGTAAGAAGTTTTGTCAATGAACACACTTGTTTATTGGAGGAGATTCACCATCGCCACTGACAAGTTAGTGTAGTCATAATTGGAGAAGCGGTAGTACCTAGACTTCAATAACAAGATGGTCGTCTCATGCGTCCGAAGGACATCATCGTAGACATGAAAACAATGTATGGCATCCAAATCTTGTACAGTAAGGTACATCAAGCCCTACATTTTACGTTGTCACTCACGTATGGAAAGCATGAAGAAAGCTTCCAACTACTGTCATCTTTCGGTTGCGTGTTGGAACAACAAAATCCTGGCACAATCATTGACTTACAGTGTGACGAAGATGGTAAATTTCTCTATTTGTTTCATTTCGTTAGGTGCCTCACTAAGAGGATTTCAGAGGTGTATGCGTCTAGTTATTGCAGTAAATGGTACCCATCTGAAGGGAAGATTCGGGGGTATAATATTTTTTACCATTACACAAGATGGGAATGAACAGGTGTATCCAATTGCTATTAGGTACGGCGACTCAGAAAATAACATTCATGGGAGTGATTTTTGGATTGCTTGAAGAGCGCCCTATGTTATATTGATGATCTGGTTTTCATTTTCGATCGGTATGCAATGTGTTGTTGTGTAACGTAAATAATTTTAAATAATCAAAGAATGGTAATATTACAAATATGTATACAAAAATTACATGTATCGTCACTACAATCAAAATTGTGGCTGAGAGTTACAGAACACCTCTATGGTCACCTTCTCCCATATGGTGGGCATATCGTCTTATGTCCAGTCATACTGGACCTTGTCTGTCAGTACGTACTCTATCCACCTCAATGCATGTGCCCCACAGTTACCGTTGCAAATTATGACAAGAACAATTGTTAAGTTGATAATAAATTATACAGGAAATTATTTTGATGTTTGAACGTGTATACCTTTTATGTTGTTGTGGTACAGCTGATATGGATAGGAGGCTCACCCCAAAGGGTTTATTCTGCCTCTAGAACTTCTCCTCGCCAGGTTTCCTGGCGTCATGAAACCCGGACAGATGCAATATGGACGGTAGAAACCATCTCAGTGACCGTACTTGGTGTTTCCTGATACCGACGGGGACGTCCTGTCTGAACGGGTCTACGATGTGTATTGTCTCAGTAGTCAAGTCCACGCTAGACAGAAACCAATGCCGGTGTCCGACGTTGCATGGTATAAGAACTTGTACAACACATTAACATAAGGTAAAATCATAATGTTCACCAAAATTATGGGAGAAAGATATTATAAAACTTACCATGTCAACCTCGTGCCATGACCGGATTCCTACCGGGAATAAACCACCTATGGTCATAAGGTCGTCAGCGGACCACCTGTATTGTAACACCTTCCATCCTAGTGTATTCACTTCCCCGTCAGCATCACGAGGCATTATTCTATCCCATTGATACTCCAGCAATGACTGTAGAAAAGATTTTTCCACCGGAGTTAGGATCACATAAAACAACGGAGTTACGAACATTAAAAAACATTTACATAGAACTGGGTGCCAAGAATGTTCATCCTCTGGTTGTACACAGTAGGAAATGCTCATTGACGCTTTCTTAAGATGTTCAGGTAAGCGTCCATGTGCTGAAACATAATTACAAATCAATGTTAGAATTCGAGTGTGATGAAAGCGAAACCCTGTTAAAGTTAGGTGCGTACCGTGTCAAACAACTCCATGTAGTTCTCTTGAAGCCTTTAGGACTAACCCACGTCAACTGGCTCCATGAAATCAATATCGCACCTGAATTAAATTTTCCAACACATCAAAACAATTAATGTAAAACAAACTAAAGGTGCTTTAGTTAAGTAAAAAGACTGATACTTACAATTCCCCCGTCTTGTTCCTCTTATATGCTATGTAGGCCTCCAGCTGACCAGTATCTACCAGCGCAGTAGGAGTGAATGCATGCTCTAATGCTACCAATGCTGTCCTTGGCCTCTTTGGGCGAGTCAGGTCTGTGTATAGGCTCATGAGTTGCCACCCGTGCTTTCGAATACGGGGGATCCGGTGGGTGTGGGGTATCCCGTGCGATCCTCTGGACGTGTCGGTGGGAGGAGAA
Source organism: Dipteronia dyeriana (assembly GCA_032871835.1). NCBI lineage: Eukaryota > Viridiplantae > Streptophyta > Magnoliopsida > Sapindales > Sapindaceae > Dipteronia > Dipteronia dyeriana. Next base: position 46,788,498 of record CM065303.1, on the reverse strand, counting down.
GGGGTGCCACAGGATGGCCTGGATCTATCCCTGGGTGATGAACGGGTCCCACAGGATCGTGTGGGCCTGTCTCTGATAGGTGTAGGGGACCCACGCGATCGGTCGAACCTGGAGCTATCTTTAGGATGAAGATGGGCCCCAAGTGATGGTCCAGAAGTGTCCCTTGGTTGAGGGATCTGATCGGATGGCCCGAAGGTGTCCTTGTGAGGAGGGGTACCACGAGATCGAACCGTAGAGTCAACTTTGGTGGAGGAAACACTTAAATGGCGTGATTGTTTGGATGAAGTCTCATGAACCTCCATAAGTAGAGGAAACTTAGATGCACCGTCAGTACAAGTCTCATGTTGTCGCCCTGGAACTTCAGTCCCAGTGCCCTTTGTCTAGGGTCCGGTACCAGTACCCTGTGTCTCGGGTCATGTATCTTGTATCTGACCTACGCTTTCAGGGTCTGTCCCCTCGACATGGCTACATTGCCTGTCTCTATCTCTGGGACTATAGTCTCAATCATATAACGGTGGACCCTCTCCTACTGTCTGTAATGTAGAACCCTACCGGCCTCGGACCAAGTCTATCAATTCCTGATGCTGCCTCATTCGTTCCGTCTCACATCTCTACAGATCATCCTGTAAACCACAGACCGAAGCCTCCAATTGTTTGATTCTATGCTCCAGGCAGCCTTGAAGGGCAATTACACATTGCCAGTCATGCACATGTATATGCATTTGAAACAAATAAATGCTAAACTAAAATTTGAACATACCTCGCGCTCCTCTCCAACATCTCCTTGTGATCCGGTATCTACAGCAGTATATGTAGGCATCCTAAATTGTACCCGCCTCTGCCTCCGGTGGCTCCGACGAGCTATCTTTGGGTCCGAATGCATCTGGTCACCCCCACGAGGTGCTCCAGGTCTGAACCCTCTGTATCCGTCGGTCCGGCACTCACTCTATCAGGTATAGCCTCCTGTCCGGCACTCAATGAATCCGGTATCCCCTCATCTGTGCCCGCATAATACGATTCAACCCTCTTAGCTTCTGTGGGCAACAATTTTGTCCTCACAAACATCTAAAACATTGTTAAAACGTTGTAAATGTAACAAGTATTAACATTAACAATTAAGAAACTTACCCGCGCTGTGAACGACAGTTTATCCGCCCTCGGTTGTTTGTGTAACTCCTACTTAAGAATACAGGGGGACAAGTCGGTATCTCTTCTTCTCCCGAATTGGGTGCCAAGCTGGGGGATCACCTCAGACGTAAAAATCGGTATAAAATACAAGTACGTTAAGAATCCTTAATTTATTAAACGATAAATCACATAAAGGTTGTAATTCAAAATTCTTACCAACAGAGCGTACGATAAACCGTAAATATTGTAGGTCTCCATCATGTGTACATCAGCGCCCTTTGCCTGCTGGTGACTCTCAAACCATTCCCGTCGCCCATCAAGCGCATGCTTGAATGAGAATATTGAATGAGTGTACATGTGGGCACCCCATGGGAACGAGTCGAAAGCATCAAGATCCTTTACCAGTCGGAACTGCCAAACTGGAATCTTCACTCTCTCGTCCAACCCCATTAGTAACTAGTTCAGCATATATAGGAGGCAGAGCTTCACACTATCGTATGCCTGCTGTATGGTAGAGCTTCACAGGAGGCAGAGCTCAAAACATCTTTCAACTCCCCGGACGAAATCTCATCCTTACCACCAAAGTAACGCTAATGTATGCCATTATCCACTATAGCATACCGGCTCGTGTCTGGTACATCTTCGAACCGTAACCCGGTGATCAGGCAGAATTCTACCTTCGAGAACCTCACCTTCTGATTCCCCAGCATAAAATGCATCTCATCTGACAGCCTAGTATGATGCACCTCCCGTAAAAGTAGCCGATGGATGACACCACCAGAAAACTTCATACGCCTATGCATCGTCATGAAATGCCCAAAGCATGACGCCATGAACCGACGACAGTCTTCAACAACAATTTCTGCAGGGACCAGGTTAAGTGCATCGTTTATAACCCCAATGGCGTCAAAATGGTCGTGGCGAGTGAGTTTATCCTCATATCACTCTTCCTCCGGAGTTTTAAGCATTTCTTTCAACCGATTCGTCATCTGGAAAATTACAAAAAAAAAAATACATTAGTTTACTGTAAATACCTCTTAAATAACTACAAACAAGGTCCAGTATTTGAAAATATCTCGGATCGAGTAAAACAAAACTTAAATTTAAGAATAAAAAGCTCGTATATATACAACAAAAGCACGATTGGAAGAAAAAAAGCTTGAATATACAAAATAATCTCGGCCTTTCAATACAAAGTCTCGTAAAAATAGAAAAAGTCACAATAAACAAAAAAATTCAAAATTCAATACAAATATCTTGAACGTGTACATAAAAAGCTCGGTTAGAGCGAAAAAGACCTCGATACGAGCAAAACATACAATTAAAAAGCTCGGACCTTCAATAAAAGGTCTTGTAAAAATACAAAAGGTCACAATATATCAAAAAACTCGAACGTTTAGAGAAAATGCTCGGTAAGAGGGAGAAAAAGCTTGATATAAGCTAAACCTATAATTAAAAAGCTCGGACCTTCACTAAAAAGTCTCGTTCAAACTGGAAAAAGTCACAATATTTAAAAAAGCTCGAATTTCAATATAGAAATCTCGAACATGTATATAAAAAGCTTGGTTACTGGGAAAAAATGCTCGGTACGAGCAAAACCTAAAATTAAAAAGCTCGGCCCTTCAATAAAAGGTCTCGTAAAAATGGAAAAAGTTACAATATACAAAAAAGCTGGATATTCAATACAAAAAGCTCGGTATCAAGGAAAAAAAGCTCGACACGAGCTAAAAGTACAATTAAAAAGCTCGGGTCTCGAACGTGTAAAAAAGAAGCTTAGTTATAGGGGAAAAAAGCTCGATACAGCAAAACCTACATAGTTTTAAAAAACTCGGACTCTTTTAAAAAAGGCTCGAAACTCTATCAAAAAGTCTCGGAAACCCAGAAAATGCATCTTCTTAAACTAAACCTATTGTGAAAAAAAAAACTCGGGCTTCTTTTAAAAGAACTCGGGATTCTTTTTCAAAAAGCTCGGGTCTCCACCAAAAAGTCTTGGAAACCCAGATTACTCATCTTCCTCAAACTAAACCTAATTTTTTTTAAAAAAAAAAGCTCGATCCCCTTTCTAAAAAGCTCGGGCTCCTTTAAAAATGCTCAGATCTTAAACAAAAAGTCTCGGAAAACCACCAAAAACTCATTTTCCTAACCCACATTCATTCTCAGATCGACAAATCAAAACCTAATCTACCACTTCATTCAACATTTAAACATGTACATCAACTGATCTAAAACAAAAACGAAACCAAATGTAGAACAACTTACCTCAAAATTTGCAAGACTCTAAATGTCAATGATCGCCGTCGACGCACTTCCGATCGGTCTCAAAAACTTCACTGTTCTCTCTCTACTCTTTCTCTCAACAATCGCACGTTCAAACGGGGTATTTTGGTCTCCATACATAAATTGGTGTCTTTTCAACATAGATTATTAATGTGGTGCTATTTACACAACAACCCTCTAAAAAGGTGCTATTAATTTTTTGAACTCATTTTTATATGCAGAAATTCTTGTATAGAATCGATGATTGCTACCGTTAGCAATCAAATAAATCGGCAATTCCACACCGTATTTCCTACACCTAAAATATTTCATATATATATATATATATATATATATATATTTGTTTTTTGGAAATTTATAATATGGATGGTGCTAATTTTTGTTGATTTTTTTTATCAACTTGATAATTTGAAATAAATTGACCTTGCTGGATCCCAGCACCTAATTAGTTGCCCATACCTCTCATTGGCCACAAAAATGGAGAGTTTGATACTAAATGAGTGTACAAAGTTGTTTGAAATTCCATCATCTATTCAACATCTCAATAAGCTAGAGTCTGTGTCTTACCAATAAGCTAGAGTCTGTCTTTCCTTTACAAGTATTCCATATTGCACCATTTGAACTCCCTATATTCAAATGTTAGTTATGAGTGCGACCTCAAATCTAACTGTTGATTAAACTGGTCGACTCAATCAACCAACTGTACCTGTTTTAAATTCAAGAAACATACAAGAATCTTCTACAATAACAAGCACAGAGATTATACAAGCACCACAAACACCTGAACCATGTTTCTATCAAACCAATTTCTGAATAAAATGGACAAAGAAATTCAAAGAAAAAACAGAGAAAGAAAAACACAACAATATATCGTGGTTCGACCAAAATTGGGACCTACGTCCAAGTTGAGTCAGATCGAAGGACTCACTCCACTATTTGAATATCAATTACAGATCGATTATTACACTTAAATCAACCTAACAAAAGCCCTCAAAAGGAGCCCAGAAGCCTTGACTACGAATACCTAACTAATCAGACCTTAAACCCAAATACCTAGATCTGATCACAACCTAGAACTGAACAAAAAACATATCAAAAGATTCACAATACACAGATCTCTCTTTTCTTCTTCTAACTCTCTCACAAATACAAAAGAGAGAAACCAGATATTCAAGATGAATACCAAGAACACAAGAACACTGAAGAGAAAAGAGCTCTGTAAACAAAAACCTAAAATCAGAAAAAAAAACAATCGAATAAATCTCTCTCTGCATCGCTTCATTTATATAGTCGATAGGAGATAATGTACACATCAGCAAGGGAGAGCCAATCACAGCGTGCCATCTTAGCCAGCTATCCTGACTCAGCTTCTTCAAGTGATCAGATAAGGTAAGTAAAACGTAGTCGTACCGGATCACAAAGTCTGATAGCAGGCTTCGTTCATCTGGGCTTCTTCTGGCTTCAACCAATATTATCATTGGGCCAGAAGAAAAATGCGCCTGGAGAATCTGATGGACTAATAACACTACACTAACGATGGGGAACAACATGTTGAAAGTAACAAATTGTGTCATTCTTTATTTCGGGTGCCTTGTTCTGGGCCTGACTACATTAAGTTAAACCACGTAATCATTGGATTTGGCCATCACTTTTTCCGTGAACTTTGTTATAATCAGTTCTCTTTCCAATTCTATATTAATGATGAGAATGAGCCAAGCATATAAGAATGCAGAGTGGAAAAGTTGGGTGTACATTTGATGCTTTGCCTACATCTTGAAAAATCGGATGAAAGTGAGGAGGAAGATGAACCACATCTTGATATATCCAAAGAGGAAGAAGAGCGATTAGCAGTAGAGCTCATCATGTTTGGCCAGCTTCGAAATGCTTTAGAGGCCTTGTGAGCGTGGATATATTGTGGAGGCAAAGGCAATTCTGGAAGGATTGAGGTTGGCTGCTTCCTTGGATTTGGGGTCATTTGCTATATAGTTGTATGAACAATCGATAAAAATAATTAAAGATTATTATTTTCATATTACAAATAACATCATAATAGTGATTCAAAACTTTATGGAACGGATGTTGAGGAGGAATATTTGATCTCTGCTCAAGATAATGTGTAGGATGTCTAAAGTTTGATGTGCTCTATTTTTCCTGGTCCACATATATAATTTTAATTGGTATATAAAATTAAGAAAAAAAAATATTAATAATAACAATCAAAATTTAGTGTAGGGAGAAGTATTTTTTTTTTTTTAAGTAGCAATAGAGTTTTTTTGGTGTTCATTTGTTTAGTATTGCAGGCAATGATTACTTCAGCTTTTATCAAACATACTCCAATGCTTCTCAATACTACAAAGGAAATTATGTATGTCAAAATGGTCATTGCCAACTTGACATCTGTGCTCTACGTAAGAATATATGCATGCAATATTGAATATATGATTTGGGAGGAAGGAAAATTGTATTTCAAAATGCAGGGCCTCGAGGTTGCCAACCAGCCATGAAAACATTTGATTCTAAAACGTTAGATCACCAGAACCTGAAAATTTCTACACATATTCCGTCTTGTGTGATTGATTTGTGAAGGGTTCGCAGAGGGGAAGGCAGCATGTAGAGGCAGTGAATCATCATACAGAGGAGGGAACTGTGGAGGGACATCAATTAATGGAACAAAATCATATCAACTTTACAGTAAATTAACCTGGAGAGTATTATTATTATTATTTTATGATCTTGTACTTGAATGTAAATCGTTATAAAGGAATATGATTTTATTGCTTCAATGTTTGACAAAACAAAATATTTTATAAATAACCAACTAATTCCAGTGAAGAAAAGCAAGATCTTCTTTGATATCTTTTTCTTTACTACTTGCGAGAAGACCATCTTCCCTGATAGTCCAAGTAACAATTCCTTTATCAACACAACAATAATAACCACTAAAATCATAAGCTTTGAAAGATTTCTTCTTGCTTCCCCATTGAACATAGCAATCAAAACGGGTTGTCATCCATATATTAACGTTGAACGACCACGAATATTTCTGGCCCCTCGCAAGCCAATGTTCACCAAGATCTTTGTCCGTGGAATGACAATGAACATATAAGGATTTCGCATTCGAACGGAAACCGTTCTTGATGACGACCGTGTTCTCCGCCAGCCACCCTGCCATTGTTACCTTGCAAATAAATGTCACCACAAGAAACACAAGAAAACATTTTAAAGTCGATCCCATATCTATTTTTTCGTCAAAGTGAAGGTTCAACAATGCAAGTCTTACATAAATGCATGAAAGTAAATGTGACATGCCAGAAGGGCTGTTACAACAGTCAATTCAATGCTCTTCAGTTCACTTCAGTTATAAGACATAAATAAAGATGGATGCCAATTCAATTCAACATCTTGAATTGTCACCGATTCTTAATCATATCAATTAAACACACTCGTAAATAACCTGTCTACACACCGAAAACTAGAAATCTGTTTGACTTTCAATCAAACTGTAAACCACAAATCCTCCTTGGCCTCTATTGTAGAGATTTTTTTGATACCATGACACGTCAGTAAGATAACGGATAATTTAAAGAATACAGCAGACCATGTCACAAAATGCTAAATAGAAGACACATCATCAAAAAGGGTCAACAGGAACGCGTGGCAGCACCATATAAGGGGCCATCTATAGATGGAATTAGGGATGGCAAAATAAGGATCCAAATCCAAATCCAAATCCAAATCCAACACAGATCCATAAATTACCCATACAAAATGAGAGGATCCAGATCCGACCCAGAACCATTAAACAAACAGCTGGTTCGGGTCTAGACCTGACCCATTATGTTTTGGATATTATCTGACCCGACCCATGACCCATTTAATATTATTTTATTCCAGATTTTGACCCGGATCTTTTTGGGCCATAATTTAATAACTAAATTTTTGGGCCATACTTTTTTGGGCCAGGATTGTTTTTTTCTCGAATCAATTAATCATAGATATCTAAACTAATTAAAAAGTCAAGATAAGTTTTACAAGCCCATTAAAATTATATTTTTTTACGACACATCTAACTAACACAATAAACTCAAATATTACTTCAATTGAGATAACACATCTCCAAATATTATTTTTTTACAATCCATATCCAATTAAAAAAAATAGAAAAATAAAAATCATATGGATGCTAATGGCTCTTCCTCATCATCTATTGTAGCATACATTTCTTCCTCCGGAATGCCACCTAAAAAAACAATCAAGTAAAAAAAAATTAGTAGAAACCAATATTATATATATATATATATATATATATATATATATATAATAAGTATAACTAAATTTGAAACTAACTGCATACCTCGAATAAGAACCCATATCCAATTTTCTGTACACATCAAGGCCTTGAACGTGTCCGGATGTAATCTTCTACGATGTGGACTTAAAAATCTACCCCCAACACTAAAAGCGGACTCAGAAGCCACCGTAGACACGGGAATGGCCAAAATGTCTCTAGCAAACCTTAGCCAAAATTGGATATTTCCCTTTATTACCTTTCCACCAAGATAAAATGTCAAAGTCAAGAGAGTTATTTTCAACTTGTTCTTCCAAATACCTTTCTAACTCTGACTTGTTGATACTACTAACCGATTGGCTTTTATACAACTCAAATTCTTCATCATCCCCAAATATATCAAAAGAATGATCCAATGAATTATCATCTAATTATTCAACTAAGCTGGATCCTAATTCATATTCTTTAATCAAATCCTTTAAAAGTTCATGCACTATTTCTCGCTCTCTAGATGCACTAGAGCCATAAATTTTACTAAAATGAAAATCAACAAGCAACATCTTATACCTTGGATCAAAAACAACCGCCACAGCCATCACACCAGGAATATCACTCCAATACTTATCAAACTTGGCAATCATACATCTTGCCATTACTTGTATCTCATTGTAACGAGAATTAAGCCATCCATTCATAGTCTCTCTCACGTTACAAATCATGGGAAAAACTATATTAGTTGTAGGGTATTTGGTACCTGAGAAATTGAAAAAAAAAATCAACTATTGATTTAGAAAAAAAAACCTTATAATTTTTTTTAATAGTTAAATAAAAAAATAATACCTAAGAAAAACTCAGTTAACTTGTAAAATGGTTTCAAACGCTCCACCATAATCGTTGCTAACTGCCAATCTGATTCATCGGGCAAACATTTATATTGCGGCTCATAATGCTTGGCACGAACAAAAAATCCTTTTACATCAAGGCAACCGAAAGCATGAAGTATGTAGAATTCCATCTAGTGGGACAATCAAGCACAAGTTTTTTGGCATATTTAATTTTCAATTGATTTGCTGTATTCTCAAAAGCTTCAATTCTCCTACTTGATGCAATCCAAAAACATACACTATCCCTAATTTTCTCAATGCCATCTGAAATCACTTTCAATCCATCTCGCACCACCAAATTCAAGATGGGGGCACAACATCGCATATGGAATAACCTTCCACCTAACAACAATGCATCTAAAAATTTGGTCTTAATTTTTTCAATCATATAATCATTAGTGGAACAATTATCCACAGTAATTGCAGACAACTTTCTATCTACATTCCAATCATAAAAACATGTCACCAACTGTTCACCAAGTGATGTAGCATCATGTGGACTTAACACATGTACAAAACGCATGATTCTACTATGCAACACCCATGATTTGTCAATGAAATGCATAGTAACAACCATGTATCCCCTTTTTATACTAGATGTCCACATATCCGTAGTAACTGCTATTTTACTGTCAATGCTATCCAACAACTTCAATGTTTTATCTCTCTCCATATTGTACAACTTAAAAATCTCACTTTTCAATGTATTTCTACTCATAGATTCAAACCTAGGTTGGCAATATTCTATCATCTCCAGAAACCCCGTGTATTCTACAAATCTTAAAGGAAGCTCATGCATTATGATCATCTTTGCTACTTTTGACTTACCAACATTTTGATCAAACGAGGTATTAGTCGAATTTGTAGCTTCTTGATGATCATCAAGACATTTTAACACATGTTTCCTTAAACTTGATGTCCCTTGAGTAGCATTCAACAACTTCTCACAAAAATCACATTTTTCCATCCTAATACCATTAACATCAACCTTAGTCATGTAATTCCAAACAAAGGATGTTTCTCTCTTCCGTTTAAAGCCATCTGAAGCATTTCTTGGCTCAACATCTTCAACTTCATTATTACCACTACCCGTAGAAACATTTACTTGAGATCTTTCAAAACTAGTCATGTTTAGCTACCTAACAATACACCATTTAACACATTCAAAACTAGTAAATCATATTGTATTAACCATAAAAAACACAACATGATCAGATCAAACAAACAACAATCAATAAATCTTTACATTTTGGTTCATCACTTGATTTTGATGTTTCAACTAATGTTAGGATGCACTCATATCCTAAATAAACTCTTTTTTAAGGTGTTCCTTTTCGAATCATAATTAAATTAATTTAACTAGGTTGGCTAGCTCAACTAATTCTAATTGCAGTACAAATCAAGGTGATAAACTGAATATTCTGGTTTCAAAAACAAGCACAGAAGCACCAATATCATTAATGTTAGTTTGGTCATGATTATATTCTAATAAGAACAGCACAGGTAAATTAAATCATGCCTTGATCAACTTCGATTCAAAATCAAAAACTGTTTTTAAAGTTTGCAGACGTTGAAATTGGGCAGGTAATGATTTCAAAAGAAGCCTTGGCTTTCCAGTTTCCATACACACTCATTTATGATCTAATCAATCATCATCATCATCAATAAATCAATAGAAAAGAACAAACAACAGAAACTCAAGAAGCAATACAATTAAACAAAAACTGAAAAAAAGAAAAAAAAAACCAGGCCACGCATGGTCAAAAACAATAAAGATTAACCAAAAACCATTGTTTATTATTGACTTTTAATTTAAGTTTGGGTACAAACACCAAGAAATCAAGAAAAATAAAACCCAAACTAAGCCAAAATAGAAAGATTAAAAAATAAAAAAATAAACAAACTTACCCTGCCATATGCATTTATGTCAAGGTTGTTTTTGAGAAGATCAACAACATCGTTCTTCATGAATTTCAACACAGCATTCTTCTTCTTCTTTATAGTATCAAGTCTCGTCTTTTAAATTTTCAACAATGATTTGCTACATATCACAAAAAAAAAAGAGTCAAAAAACTTACCCAGAAACAGAGAAGATTAAAAGACCATTTGGTTTTGTTAAAGTACCTTTTTTTGTAAAATTTTGGCTTCCCTAAATTGTGAAACATTTTGATAATCTCTTCGTGGCTTAACTTTTAATGGAACACCAACTAAAACGAAGATAAAAGACTGTGTTTTTATGTAAAAAGAAATTAAAACTCATGAACTTACCCAAATCCCAAACGATTGCCGACGACGGAAGGTGTGATTTGTCGACGACGACGAGATAAGGATGGTGGACACCGGAGGTCTGGAGTCTGTGAGAGAAGATATGAGAGGGGAGATACGCGTGTGAGATCAGAGAAGAAGTTTAGAAGCGTGACCTTTTTTTTTTTTTTAAATGCGATTGTTTTGGTTCACACTTTAAATGCGATTGTTTTGGTTATGAGTGTGAACCGGTTTGGACCCATACCCGAACGATATTAATACGGATCTGATTGGGTTTTAACAATTTGGATATTTTGAAGATCCGGTTCGGATCTAGATCCAAACTGCATAATGTGGATATGGGCTGGTTCCATTGGAACCGGGCCTGTTTGCCATCCCTAGATGGAATCTGGTTGGCCTAAGATCTGGTTAGCCAAAAGATTTGATCGGCCAAGACTTGGTCTGCCAATGGTTCCGATCGGCCAAGATCTGATTGCCCAGGAACCTGATCTGCCAAAGATTCTACTCAGCCAAAGATCTCTACTCAATGGGAAATACAGCCCTACCAAGATACGTCGTATCAAGAAGAGATCCACACAAATACGGAATCTTAGGATTACACTCCAACAAGGAAACATCATTATTTCCGCCCAAGAATTAAGTAATCCCAATCAGGATACAATTCACTACTTCTAAAAAGATAAGTACGAAACAAGAAATCAGTCTCAAACGGTTACTCAACTAGAATTCTTCTAGGATTAATTCTAACTAAAAATCCTTTACTTGTACAGTAAGGATTAGGACAACATCCTACCAACCCATATAAATACTACCAGATATCATTGTATAGATATATGAAAGATATATAGAAAAATATATGAAAAATAGATGAAAGAATATATAATAGATACAAAAAACTACTCGAGAGAAGGAAAGGTCGAGTGTGTAAATCCTTATATTCATAGTAGATCTCTTCTAGTCGTTATCGACACGGTAGATAAAACATGTGTTATGTTTGATTTATCTTTTATTTTCTACTTTTATACATTATTAATATTCACAAATACAAACAAATTGTATCACATCCACGTAGAGAAAGAGAGCTTTAATTATTCATCCCTAGACCGGTTAAGGTTTCGATCTGCTCTACGTATTATCGTTTACGGGATTGACTCTTCAACAATTTAAAAATCACCGTCAACAACCTTCCCATTTAACAAAGACAAATTTTGGGATTAGACGCACACAAATCTTTATTGCATCAACTGTCCTATCTAGCCTACAAAAAAGGCCTACAAAAATTGTTACAAATAAAAAATGGGAATAACTGTTCATTCCTATAGTTTCTTGGGTTGTTTAACCAATAGTAAGGCATCTTTTTCAGAAAGAGTTGTGTTTGAATCTTCTACATATCAGATTTAAGGAAGAGCTGAGAAAAATGGCAAGAACTTGTTGCCAAGAGAGAAGCTCTCGATTTGTATATCGAAAATGAGACATCATAGAAGCTTTATCAAGTAAATGGGTAGAAATTGGAAAAGAGTAGACTGCACAGTATGCCCAGATCAAATATCCCCATCTCTTACCCGTATCAAACATCGGCCAGGTGATATCATTAAATATGAAGCAAACCAGTCACGAGGAGGACTTGCAGACAGGAATCGTGTGGAAACCTGTCAATCGATAAAGCTCAGAAATTGTAATGCAAAATATCCATCTTTAGGTAACAGGATTAATGGAGCAGTAAATAAAAACATGTCGATAGGCAATCAAAGAAATATTGTCTTATTTAAAAGAATTGTCGCTCTTCTAAATGGTCCACAAAAGTTAATCATCATGTAAGAATTCCGATGCTACAAATCCTTGTGGAATTATGCTTTCAATTCCACAAAATTGAATAGCAAAAGCTTTCACTTGCATCAACAACTTCATCAAAAGCAAATTTATAGTTTAGATGAACAAAACAATAGCAAGTTTATTATTAATACGGTTAGATAAATTAAATGTTTGCACAAGTTTTTCCTTATTTGAGAGGCATTCAGAATATAAATTACGACCATTTAACCCACTAATTTGCAACTTCTTGCCAAAGTGCAGAAGAATAAAATAGTTGGCGAGGATGATTTTTTTCTATCTCCAGTGCCTTATAATGAAAAGTTGCGCACATGACATACGCTCCACAAAGAACAGATGTATCCAATGCATGCCAAAGCAACAGCTGCTAAAATTCTCATAACAATTGATATTTTATCACTCAAAATTGAGGAATCATAATCCAACAAAAGAATAAAGACAAGTCTAATCTGCACATGCATGACAAAAAAATGCAGTGGCTGTCATAAAACCCAAATGTAGAATAAATGGGTGTACAGAGGTATATAAGTATCCTGAATTCGATGATCCATTTTCTACTGGAAGCTCAGCAGGATTTCCTCCTTTGTATATACGCTTTGAAAAACTGGTAAGTGTTTGATTGAGTTGTAGATGTTTGTGAAAAGTTTTCAAAGAACAAGAAAAACTAAAACAGAGAATCATGCAGCTCCATTAATGGAGTCTTACAGAGAGCATTCTTCTATGTATATTCATTGAATTATTGAATACAGAGTACATGGTTATATTTTTATATTGAGAGATCACACAAAACGTGTGAATAGAAAAAATCTCCTAACTAACTTTGTTCAGGTCAGCCAATTGTTATTTCTTAATCAGGTTAACTAACTAAGGTAATGACTAACTAACTAAGGTAATGACTAACTACTATAGTTAATTAACAAACATTGATCATCTATCAACACCTGATAATAGCATGATCACCCGGTGACAGACATTGAGGATCGACTGAGGTTGTATCATGAGACTCTGTAACATGGTATACCAAATTACAAGTTCCTCTGTTTTGAGTCATGGAGCACATTAGGCTAAGTTGCCATATCAACTGAAGTCACATTAGAAACCTCTGTATTCTTACCATCCTCCCGCAAACTAATCTGGGGAGAAGAAACAAGATTTAGTTTGGAACAAAGATAGAGAAAGTGATCACGAGTAAATCCCTTGGTGAAGATATCAGCAACCTGGTGCTTAGTAGAGACATAAAGAGTATCAATCTCTACGGATTGAACCTTTTCACGAATGAAATGCACATCAATGCCAATGTGTTTTGTTCGCTGATGAAAGACAGGGTTCTGTGATAAAGAGTTGGCTCCAATATTGTCACACCAAATTATAGAGCAACTTGGATTCTAAATTCGAAGTTCAATTAGCAATGAGCAAATCCAGAAGAGGTCAGCAGTATCTGGTGCCATTGACCGATATTCAGCTTCAGTGCTCGAACGAGCCACGACTCGTTGCTTACAAGATCTCCATGAAATCAAATTACCACCTAATAGAACACAATTCCCACTCGTGGAGCGTCGATCGTTGACACAACTAGCCCAATCTGCGTCTGAAAAGGCTTCAAGTGACAACGTAGGAGCTGCTCTGAAATGGAGGCCAAGATGTTGGGAGCCTTTCAAATATCGAAGGACCCTCTTATAAGCCTGCCAATGGACTAGTGTAGAAGTAGCTAAGAACTAGCTCAACTTAGTGACCACAAACGAGATGTCTGGTATTGTGTTTGTAAGGTATTATAGAGCCCCAATTGTGTTACGATAACGAGTTGGATCATTGAAGGCCATTCCATCAGACAAAAAGAGCTTAGTTCCAGAAGCTATAAGAATGTCACACGATTTGGATTCTGTTATGCTAGTTCTCTTGATCAAATCCAATAAGTATTTCGCTTGAGTAAAGTAAAGACCAGATGAGTCTTGAAAAGCCTTAAAGCCAAGAAAATAATTAACTTGACCAAGGTTTTCTAAAGCAAAGGTATTGTGTAAGGTAGCAATGATATTCCTGATTAGAGCTTTGTTACTTCCAGTGATAAGTATGTCATCAACATACACTAATAAAAACAATGAATCAGAACGTGTGAACTTGAGAAAGAGGTAAATGTCTGATGTAGAATTCTTAAAACCCCATGATTCAAGAGCAGCTTTAAAATTGTGAAACCAGTTGTGTGGGGCCTGTTTCAGGCCATATAAAGACTTATTGAGCTTGCACACATGGTGTGGTTTGGAGCTTTCCACAAAGCCTTCAGGTTGAGTCATGTAAATAAGCTCACCGAGATCCCTATTTAGGAATGCATTGTTGATATTAACCTGTTTAATTGGCCAACCATTGGTGACAACAATAGAGAAAATGACTTGGATAGACGAAGCTTTCACAACTAGACTAAAGTGTCTAGAAAATCAAGTCTTGGAGTGTGATGAAAGCCTTTTACAACTAACCTAGCTTTGTGCTTCAATATACTCCTATCTGGCTTGTACTTTGTTCTAAAAATCCACTTACACCTCACAACATTCATACCTAATGCAAAAGGAACCAAGGTTTCATGCATTGCTTTAAGCCATATTGGGCTTTGTAGGGCAATGTTGATAGATTTTGGTTCTGTTTCAGTTAGGTAACAACTAAAAATTGATTAGTACAATTTTGGTTTAAAGATTCCATTTTTGGACCTTGTTAGCATAAGATGACCAGTTAAGCTATCAGGAACATGTGAATGAGGTTGTAAAGGAGTAGTTGTGCTTCATACAGAATCACGTGTCAATGTTAGACCATTTATGTCATCATTTGCTGGCATTGGAGATTGTAAAGGACTTGTGTTGACAATTATAGGCTGACCACAATTGTGTGTATTTGGGTGAGTAGCAGCAAAGTTTCTAGAAGAGTAATTGTGTGTAGGAATATATAAGAGTATGGTTTGGACATTGGACAAACCCTGCGGAGAGTCATTGAAGACACCGTTAGGCAGGGAATCAACATAATGGCTACCACCAGTTTGACCTCACCATATAAGTTGTGGTGGCGCAGGACCTCAAGATACATTCCGAGATAGTAGCAGCGACCCCAGACGCCCCATAGAAATCTGGTAGAGATAGGATGGATCATCGTGAGAGAAGGGAACACTCTAGAATGAGGGATAACCACCAAGATGACCAGGATCACAGAGGACGTAAAGTGAAATTGCACAAACGCGGTTAAATTGCCTTAGGCTAAGAAAGATGGGGGGGAGGAATAGGTTTTTACATTTTTTTTTTCAATCCCTTGAAAACAAACATTCGTTTGTCCCTTTAGTTAGCTTGGATATCAATACTTAAGATAATAAAGCATATTCAAGTAAGCAATATGTATTTTCAAGGTAAGCATTTGTTATATGTAAATACACGTCATCAACAAAGAGAATAAATTGCCAGGTGAACATCCGAATAAGCCTTCGGAAAATATCTTACAAGACATCACCAAAGGAGGGAAAACCCGAGTAAACAGATGCCAAACAAAACCTACTCAGAATTAAGTAGCATCGTATACTACTCGGGACCAGATGAATGACACCCAAGGCTGGACAAATGCATTTCTACTCTGGATCAAATGACGTTACTCGGGACCAGTGAAATTGTCCTTACTCGGTGCAAGCGTGAAGAAAACTGAATAAAAGCCCGGCACATAGCCCACGTGGATCACGTCATTAAGACGCACGAAGATATCCATATCAAAAGGAATCCCAATAAAAGCAAAATATTAAACAGGAAAGGTTCCCAATCAGGCAACACTTCTATTTTTTCAAAAAGACTACTTCCCAGGAAATAAGTCCTAATTGGACTACGTTACTAGAGTCCCACTCGATCTTAATAAAAGACTCCAAAATAGGAAAGAAGACAATCAGCTTCAAACAAGTAAATAATTGTAATTAAAGACAAGGATCTACTATTACTTGTACAAAGCAGAATAGGGTTCTATAAATATATAAATAGACCCATAATCTAGCCATACAACATAGATACAGCAATCACAGAAAAATATCCAGATATATTCAGAGAGAGAAAGAGAGATCGAGGGCTGTAATCGGAGTTTTACCACGTAAAACTTGCGTCATATTACTTCTTTTTTCTCTTCTCTTTGATTTTACAGCTGAAATCCACTCCTTGTTGGCACATCCAATAATCGACGTCAACAACTGGCGCTAGACAGAGGAGTTGAATCTTCGACTTGATCAAAAGTGATGGCAGGAAGCAGAAACAATTCTAGGGATGTTCAAAAATCTCCGAATAACTTCCATGTTGGCAGTACCTCGGGGGATCTCATCGCAACAACGAAAAACCAACCTACATTCTTGGCGGGGATCCAGCAAGTTCCTCCGACCAACGGAGACCTGACGCAGCGCTTCCGAGAGGCATTGCAATAATTGATGGCGGATGCAGCAAAGGAAGGAGTTGATCTACTGGCTATGGAAGCACAAACTCCTAACCTCCCACCTGCGAGACTTTGTTCGGTTATAGTAGGGCCAGAAATAAATACACCATAAGCGGGAAGGGACCCTACTCTAATAAATCAGGCTCGACATGAAATACCTGAAGAAGAATGACCATACCAGAGACAGAATCAGGATCATACAGCCCATGCTAGACATCGTAAACATGACCGACACCGGGATCGGTGGTCATCAGAAGACAGAGATCGGTACTATCGCAAGCGTCACCACAAAATCATACGTGAAACCCGGCATCAGAATGAATAACTAGATAAAGGAATGACAATCACCCAGCGGTTCAACCATCGGGGAAGTCCAGTGGGAGGCAGAGACATCGTAATCCAGAGCCTGACTCGAAAGGTCGAGAACAACAGACGTCAAATGGATGCATGGGTAAGACGTTATGGGTATAACGATTTATCTGATAACGATTCTAACAGTTCATTCACCAGGGAAATCTTACAGACCCCATTCCCATAAAGGTTTAGGATGCCACACGTGGAGCAGTTTAAGAAAGATATAGATTCAAAGGAGCACGTGATCCTGATTCAGTACGCCCACAGTGATCCTTTGCTATGTCTCAACTTTTCACAAACTCTGGGAGATATGGGTTCAAGGTGGTTCTGGAGATTGCCCCAGCAAGCATCAGAAATTTCAGTGAACTGAGAAGGAGCTTCTCAAGGTAATTCCTGCGTAATGTTCATAGAAAAAAGTCGGTGGCTCACCTTGCTCAAATAAAACAAAGGAAATATGATTCACTAAAGAAATACCTGGGGAGATTCGACCAAGCAGTATCAAAAATTGACAGTGCAAACGATGAAGCAATAATCACTGCATTCATCAACAACTTGCAAAATGGACGGATATCTTTTGATTTAAAAAGAGCCCGACTGACTAGATACGCAGATATGATGGATATGGCAGGAGGATATGCACTGGCCGAGGAAGAAGAGTTAGCCAAGGGAGGATGCTATATGCATGGGGGAAAACCTGAACAGAAGAACGTCGAGTCCAAGACGCAGAACCATAAGGGAAAACAGAAAGGAAATAACAAAGAAAAAAGCAAAGACGGGGGTAATAGGCATAATACCGAGCAGACCACAGAAAAATACAGAGGCAGGTACAACAACTACACCCCTCTTCGGAAAAAACAGGAGGAAATCCTGGCTATTCTGGAAACAAAGAATATGGTATAAGATCCACGCCGTCAATCTCAGTTCGCTCGGCCAGACACATCCAAATATTACAGGTTCCACAAGGAAACCGGTCATGAGACTTCCAAGTGTTACCAGCTCAGAGATTACATAGAAACCCTCATTCGGGAAAGACATCTACAGGATGTGATCTTGAAAAGGGATGAAAAATCAGAAGCAAAAAAAGGAATCAAAGCCGATCACAGCTCTGGTCGAAATCAAAGGGCCAGTCCAGAGGCTAATCAAGTAATACATACGATCTTTGGAGGACCATCCACTGGAAGAAGTAACCGAGAACGAACTCAGGAAATCAGAAAAGCAAGAGAAGCAAGAGAAGCAAGAAATAAATTTGATATAAACTCGGTCGAGCCAGACCCGAAGAGGATAAATGAAGGATGGGACCCAATAACATTCACAGAAGCAGACTCATATGGCGTCGATGTTCGGCCAAATGACGCCTTGGTTATAAGTGCCCGGATTGGTCATCAGGAAGTCAGGCGAATCCTGATAGATAATGGAAGCTCAGCAGACATTCTCAATGTAGTCTTCTATGATCAACTCAGGTTAGATCGAAAGGACCTACCACCCTTTCATACCCCACTTAGAGGATTTAGAGAAATTGAGGTCAGATCACTTGGGATGGTAAAGCTACCTGTAAAGATTGGAGTAGCACCTTGTCGGAGAACTGTGTTGCTCGATTTCGTGGTGGTAGACTTAGACAATTGGCCATATAATACACTACTGGGACGACCATTCCTGAATAAAACTAAGGCCGTAACCTCCACTTATGCCTTAATGATATAATTCCCGACCGAACATAGGGTCGGGGTAGTTAAGGGATCCCAAGAGATGGCCCGAAGAGTTAACCTGTCAGTATACAAGGACAAGAATGAACAGGTTTGCACCATAACACAGCCGAGTCAGAACGAAAAGCCGCTATCATTCGAATTTGATCCAAGGGAAAAGCCGATTGAATCCAAAACTGAACCGGTCGAAGAAGTCACCTTGAAGAAAGATGGACCAGACAAAAAAGTCAAGATCAGGGCCAACCTAGAGGGAAAAGTTAAACAAATCCTCGTTGATCTGCTTAAAGAATACAGGGATGTGTTCGCTTGGAGTCATGAAGACATGATCGGGATAGATGCCCGAATAATATCTCACCATCTCATAGTAGACCCGAATGTAAAACCGGTAATACAAAAGACAAGGTCATTCAATCTTAAAAGAAGTCAGGCAATCAAATTGGAAGTAGAGAAGCTACTCGCTGTGGGATCGATTAGAGAGGTTAATTACCCTTAATGGGTGGCTAATGTGGTCCTCGTCCAAAAGAAGAATGGACAGTGGAGGATGTGCGTAGATTTCACAGATCTAAACAAAGCATGCCCAAAAGACAGTTTTCCACTCCCAATGATAGATCAGTTGGTGGACGCTACATCAGGCCATGAGCTACTCAGTTCATGGACGCCTATTCGGGATATAACCAAATTCGGATGAACAAGGCTGACAAAGAAAAAACAGCATTCACAATTGATCAGTGTTTATACTGCTATACAGTGATGCCTTTCGGATTGAAAAACGCAGGAGCAACCTATCAAAGGTTGGTTAACAAAATATTTTCACGGTAAATAAGAAGAAACATGGAAGTATACGTTGATGACATGCTGACTAAAAGCATCACAGTAGACAGGCATACTTCAGATTTGAAAGAGACATTTGATGTCTTAAGGAGATACCAGATGAAGTTAAACCCGGATAAGTGTTTATTCGGAGTTCCTTAGGGAAGATTCCTGGGTTTTCAAGTTCACCAAAGAAGAATCGAAGTCAACCCCAAGAAGATTCAGGCAATACAGAAAATAACTTCACCAAAAATGCTCAAAGAAGTACAACGCCTAACAGGATGCTTAGCTTCCTTGAGTAGATTCATCTCAAGAGCAACAAACAGATGCTCGCCGTTTTTTAAAGTAATCAAAAAAGGAAAATGGCTCGAATGGAATGAAGAGTGTGAACAGGCTTTTTTGAAAATCAAGGAATACCTAGGGCAAGCACCCATCCTCTCAAAACCACAGATGGGAAAAATACTCCAGCTATATTTATCAATCACAGAACTAGCAGCAAGCTCAGCACTAGTTAGAACAGAGGATGGAGTACAGAAGCCGGTGTACTACACCTGCAAGGCACTTCTACCAGCCGAAACCAGGTATTCACAATCAGAAAAAATAGCCCTAGCATTGGTTTCGGCAGCAAGAAAACTAAGGCCATATTTTCAAGCTCATACAATCCAGGTCCTCACCGACTGTCCATTAAAGCAAATCTTGCAGAAGCCAGAGATTTCAGGAAGACTGACTAAATGGGTTATCGAGCTAAGTGAATTCGACATTCACTATATCCCCAGGACATCCCTCAAAGGGCAAGCAGTGACAGATTTTATAGCAGAATTCACAGAGCCCAACCTTGAAGCAAAAAGAATGTTGAACAAAAAATTCCCATGGAAGTTGTATGTAGATGGCTCTTCAAACACTCATGGCAGCGGGGCAGGGATCGTAGTATGTACTCTATAAGGAGATGATGTTGAATGTGCCATGAGATTTGACTTCAAAGCAACCAACAATCAAGCCAAGTACGATGTGCTACTAGCTAGACTCAGAGTCTGTATAGCTCTCGGGGCAGATGAGGTTAAGATATTCAGCGATTCACAGGTAGTTGTCAACCAAGCCCTGGACGAGTACCAAGCTAAGGGTGAAGGTATGATAATCTACCATGACATTGCGAAACAGCTCCTCCAGAAATTTAAAGAATATAAGATTACCTAGATCCCCAGGGAGGAGAATGAAAAGGCAGACGCATTGTCCAAACTAGCATCAGCAACAACTACAATCAGGCCAAAGACTATTCCGGTTGCACATCTCCTTAAACCGAGCACAGTTGAACCAAGAAATTTAGAAATTTCAAAAATCCGAACACCGCCAGAAGGTTGAATGACTCAGCTAAAGAGGTTCCTGGAAGAAGGCATGCTCCCGAAAGATCCTTTACAAGCAAAGCGCATCAGGTATCGATCAACAAGGTACACCTTGATTTGAGGAGAATTATACAGAAGGGGGTTTTCCCGAACTCTCCAGATATGTGTACCAAAGGAAGATACACATCGAATACTTCAGGAGATCCATTGAGGAGTTTGTGGAAACCACACTGGGGGTAGAAGTTTAGCACACAAGGTACTCAGGCAAGGTTATTACTGGCCTACGCTTTTCTCAGATGCACATCAATGTTCAGAGAGTTGCAATACTTGTCAAAGGATTGTCAACGATATCCGACAGCCCCCTAAAAAACTCAGAAACCTCACATCCCCATGGCCATTCGCTATGTGGGGTTTAGATCTAATCGGCCCAATGACAGCTGGAACAGGGGTGGAGCAAAACACATCATAGTAGCTGTTGACTATTTCACGAAATGGGCAGAAGTTGAAGCACTAGTGCATATCACAGAAGCAAACAACACGAATTTTGTGAAAAAGAATATACTTTATAGGTTTGGAGTTCTAGACACTATAATCACTGATAACTGTACCCTGTTTGATAACTGAAAGTTCAGACAGCTGTGCAAAGAGTACCAGATTTCTAATTATTTCGCCACACATGCCCACCCTCAAACAAATGGACAGGTTGAAGCGGTGAATAAAATCATCAAACAAACAATCAAAGCAAAGTTGGATGCCAAAAAAGGAAGCTGGGTTGAAAAGCTTCCCGAAGTACTGTGGGCATATCGGATAATAGCAAGAACCTCAACAGGAGAAACTCCATTCACTCTAGCGTTTGGAACAGAAGCTGTTATCCCAGAAACGTCGTATGCATCACCTCGGGTCAGGCTACACGACGAAGATCAGAATGTTGATATGTTGTTACAAAGTTTAGATGAACTAGAAAAGAAAAGGGAGAAACTCGAATGAGCATTAAATCCTGAATGGGCGGAGAAACTCGAAGAAGCATGCCAGCCAAGCAAGGTCAAATGATCTTCGTAAAAAGGCAAACCCGATGCACCAGCTCGGGACGCTATCGGGAAACATTTCGGTGAAATGCGTAGCTGTGTTAAGCAATTCAAAAAGCTTAACGATTCGGCAAACCCTTGCACATAGAAACCAGGGAGACATCCTTAGTAATGTGTAAGGACTCGAACATATGATCATGTTGAGCCTTGATGTATTGTTCGGGTAGCAACCGGGTATGAAACACAAGTATAAACTTGCATGTTTTAAGATGACTCGGTTAATAATTCCCAAGAGCCAGTTTAATGAGATACTTGGCGTTTAAAGTTATTCGGGTAACAACCGGTTTAATAAGATACTCGGTAAAGTACACGAACATCAGAGTAAGCCAGTTTAATAAGATACTTGGCATAAAGATTATAAGAGCCAGTTTAATAAGATACTTGGCATTATTCGGGTGACAACAGGTTTAATAAAATACTCGGTTAAGTACACGAACGACAGAAATAGCTGCTTTAATAAGATACTCAGCAACCATAGTCAAGTTGAGATTCCATGAGCAATAGAATTAAAACACTAGATTCAGAAAATGCTAATCGGAATTTTTATTCATCTTTCAAAAGAATTATTACAAAGTATTCTTTACAAAGAATAAGTTAGTCTACAAAAAATCCTATCTACAAAATCAGGATTGTGAGGATTTTGAGCAATGCCAATACTCGGGTCTAGCACCAATTCGTACTCACGGAGCAGGCTCTCATTAGAAGGCCAATCAATTGTGTCGGCCGAATCATCCATCCATTGGCTGTAATCCTCTCCTGGGATCGGCCCAACATCAAGCAGCACACCCTCTACGATGGACTCTCCCCTAGCGTAAAAAGTCGATAGGGAATGCTCAGATGGAACCTCCAAATGCATGGGATGGGGCTCCTTACCTCGGTTGCGGCAGTGAGCCCTCCATTCTTTCATCTGAGTCCGGAGAGATTCCAAGGACCGATCCACATGATGTTTGATTGACAGCTCCCAGTTAATTCGGGCATTCTCAGTCGCCCTGTTCTTGACTTTGAAGAACTTGCCAGCTGAAACTAGCCCTCACTGAAACTCCCGATAGAGAAGGGAGTCGTAGGCAGGGGATCTTTTAAAATGATTCACCCCTTGGACTTCAAGTTCCAGCCTGGCTTCTCGGGATAAGGATTCGACTGTTAGAACCTGGCGTTCCAAATATTCGATTTTCGGCTCATACGCCAATTTGGACTGCTCCGCTTCCTGCTCGGCTTTGAGCATGGATTCTTGGGCAGAAGACAACAAATCTTGAAGTGATGCTGCCTTCTCCTCTGCCAAACAAGCTTTCTCCTCGGCTTCAACCTGCTTCTCCAAGCAATGGTCGGCAAAAACTTGGACAAAACCAACCTCTTGTTGATAAGCCATTTTTACCCTAGCACGTTGATCCTCACTTTCCTTCAGTTGAGCTTCGAGACGCTTTATTCTATCGGCTTGATGTTGCTACGTCTGAACTAGCTCAGTGAACTCGGCCACCCTCTACAAAAAAGGTTTAATTAAAAATCTAAAAATCGGGTAAACAAGCAAAATAATTAAAAGGGTGACTTACAAAAGATGCACCGTTGAAAAAAAATTAAAGACAGTCAGTCAAAGAGCCATTTCGGAAACAGCTCCAACGGTCTTCTCCGATGAATGCCCCACCAGATGACATCTCCCGCAGCATATCCTGGGGAGAAGGATGTGAAGGAACCCCCGAGGGTTCAGTCCCTAGATCTTCAAACTCGGGGAGAGGGGAACCCCTGTTCGGCTCTGAAGCCTCCACATCCGCCGATGCTCCAACATCAGCACTCGGGTAGGTCCCAGCCATAATATCTTCATCGCAGGAGTCGATGAAAGTGACCACGCGAGGAACCTTGAGAGGACTAGTTGGAGAGCTGATTGCCTTCCATTTCTCACCACGAGAAAGGTGGAAACTAAGATCAGCTGCGGGACTTTCCTGAGTATCATCCCAGAAGGCTTCAAAAAATTCAGGACCCATGGGTACCTGTCCCGCAGAGGTATTACCTCAATCGCCGGTATCAGTCTGCTCGGTAGGCTCCTCACCAAGACCTTCACTCTGCCTCTACCCATCGCCAGGCATCTGAGTATCGGTCGGGCCACTGGGACCACAAGTTTCCCCAGCCGACGGTTGAAAAATGTCCTTAGGGACATCTTCGGGAACTTGCTCTTCAATCACATCAGCCTCCTTATCAGACTCAGGCGGGGCAATGCCTTCATTGCCTTGACGAGAAGCCTCTTTCCGACTCGTCTGAAAAATTGACTTCACTTGGCTAGCCTGAAGATCGCAGACGACGTTCGTATCATAAACTTGGAAGAGAAAGGGAATCACATCAGAATGCAAAACAAAAATATATAATGAAAGGAAAAGGTTACAAAAACTGCTTACATCGTCTGCGGTAGCCCGAAATCTTTTCGAAGAAGGTGAACTCAATCATCTTCGACTCAGCGAAGATATAAGTTTTGCTCATCTTCTCCAAAGTGGGAACCGCTGCCCGAGCAAGTCTGGTCAGCTCCGCATCGCTGTACTCGATTTTCTTCTTGTTCTAAATCTTGGGAGAACAGAAGAAACAGGGGACCTTCAACTCCATCCGAGTACCCCCAGCTGAAACAGTAACCTCAAGCCAGAGACTCCTTCAGACGAAAAACCAACTGTTCTTCCAGAACTTGTTGGACGTAGGAAATCTCCATATAAAACCCCTTTTTTAGGGTCATCAGAGATACCAGCTTCCCGACTCACTTTTGTCCCCATAGGGGCCCAGTAATCTGGCGAATTAGACATGAGGAAGTAAGTCCTCGACTTGCCCGAATGCCTCAGTGTAAATAAGTGCCTGATTTCATTTGGGGATGGCGGCGATAAGTTCATCCGGCTGTACATGTTTCACATACATAACAAAATTTTATAGCTGTTCAGGGCTAATTGAGCAGGAGCAATCCCTGCTTCAGCCAAAAACCAGGCAATGAATGGCTGAAAAGGAAGAGTGACACCGCCGCAAAGCATAGATCCGTAGATTGCCACCATGCCTGGGTGAGTATTCCACACAACTCTATCACCCGCTGGAATCAGAGTGACCAAGTTGGGCAGATCAAATCGTGAACGATACTTTTCTATCTCGTCTGCCCCAACTACATTTGGCTCAGTATCAAACCCGCTCGGGAAAGAAGTAGAGAAAGAAAGGCGAGATTGTTTGAGCGTCTCTTCAACGTCATTCTCATTGACAGTCTGCTCCCTGATCAGAATATCGCCTGAATTGTGCTTACGAACTTCACTTCTGCTTTGATGTTTTCCCATCCTTCGAAGAGGTACCCTGTGATTAGAAATGTCAGAATCAGAACTAGATGAGGAACTCGATACAGGGCTAAAAGTAACATCAGGGTGAAGCCCAGAAACATCAACCTCTAAAAATGGAGGTTCATCAGCAGGGATTTCCCCCAGTAATCTTCTAATGCAAGAAACTAACTGGAAATCTCCGCATTCTAATGCTTCTAGAGCGACATTAAAAAGACGATGGCGAGAAGAGGGCTCCATATTACTAACCTTGAATTAGGCTTGATGCAAGATCTTCAACCGAGAAACGTGAACTTCTGTGTAAAGAAATCTGGGTTTAAGAAATTTTTTCTGCTGAAAATCGTTGAGGATAGACCAACGTTGTCTCTCAGCGAAGAATTTAAATAAAAAATAACACGAAACCCTAGGATCACAAGGCGAGAAAGAAACAATGATGAGGATTGATGACGTAGACGGCGCATAGGGAAAAGAGTAAGTCGTTTCTCGTAAATGATATCGAAAAATGAAGAGGCAAAAGACACGTGTCAAAAAGAGAACTAGCTTTCGCCGTCAAAACTCTAAACTGTCGCCATCATCAAAGATCTCGTGTAAGTAGACAAATCGAATTTGCAGGGTCACCATTAAGACACTTCATTATAACAAGATCATACTCGGGTACTGAAAAGATATTGAAAACTAATTAAAATACTTTTGCCCGAAGAAACCTTGTTCAGCAAAAATATTTTAAGAGGTATTGTTATATGTAAATTTTGTCATACGGACACGTC
The DNA here is from genome assembly GCA_032871835.1 of Dipteronia dyeriana. NCBI lineage: Eukaryota > Viridiplantae > Streptophyta > Magnoliopsida > Sapindales > Sapindaceae > Dipteronia > Dipteronia dyeriana. The sequence goes on along the minus strand of CM065303.1, from coordinate 46,762,052 downwards.
ATCAACAAAGAGAATAAATTGCTAGGTGGACATTCGAATAAGCCTTCAAAAAATATCCTACAGGACATCACCAAAGGAGGGAAAACCCGAGTAAATAGATGCCAAACAAAACCTACTCAGAATTAAGTAGCATCGTATACTACTCGGGACCAGATGAATGACACCCGGGGCTAGACAAATAGCATTTCTACTCGGGATCAAATGACTTTACTCAGGACCAGTGAAATTGTCCTTACTCCGGGCAAGCATGAAGAAAACTGAATAAAAGCCCCGACACATAGCCCAAGTGGATCACGTCATTAAGACGCACGAAGATATCCATATCAAAAGGAATCCCAATAAAAGCAGAATATTAAATAGGAAAGGTTCCCAATCAGGCAACACTTCTAGTTTTTCAAAAAGACTACTCCCCAGGAAATAAGTCCTGATTGGACTATGTTACTAGAGTCTCACTCGATCTTAATAAAATACTCTGAAACATGAAAGAAGACAATCGGCTTCAAACAAGCAAATAATTGTAATTAAAGACAAGGATTTACTATTACTTTTACAAAGCAGAATAGGATTCTTTAAACATACAAATAGACCTATAAACTCGCCATACAACATAGATACAGCAATCATAGAAAAATATCCAGATATATTCAGAGAGAGAAAGAGAGATCGAGGACTGTAATTACTTTCTTCATAGTGGATTTTGGCTTGGTTGATCATACAACCAGCCGTGGACGTTTCTCCAATTATCAGAGTTTTACCACGTAAAACTTGCGTCATATTACTTCCCTTTTCTCTTCTCTTTGATTTTACAGCTGAAATCCAGTCATTGTTGGCACATCAAATAATCGACGTCAACAATATTATCAAACAAGCTTACATGTTACAAGTGAAGATAAACAAATAAAACTAAAAGTTACAATACTTGGATTCTCATTAATATTCAATATGTACAAGTATTCTTACAAAAGATAGTATATACAAATATGTTTAATATACAAGTACAAAGACATTTACAATTTTGATCATTGGAAGTGCTCATGGATCACATATTACACTTATCTTGTTTATTAAGAAATCTAAATATCAAACTTGTAGAACAAGGTATACATATACAAATACAAATATATGAGAGGGTTAGGAAGAATTGACACATTGTTTTTTTTTATTTATTTAGTAAAACCTCCGTAGAGGAAATATCCACGGGTTGAATACAACCATTGGGTACTTTTATTGGAAAGTAGATAAGAAATTCCTCAAAAGTGACCAACACATGAGTCACTCTCTTTTGGACTCTACATCTACCTAATCCCTATTGGTAGATTGGAAATTCCTCAAAAGTGATCAACAAATGACTCACTTTCTATTGGAGTTCACTTTAACCAACACCGTTAAGAAGTTGAAAATTCCACTAGAATGGTCAACAAATGACTCACCCTATCCATGGACTCCATCACATCTTAACATCCCGGGTCTACCAATAAAAGTCTACTTTCTATCCAAGTCACCCATGCTTTTAGAAAGTCTCCCATGCTTGATTGTTTGTGCCACATGCCCCAATCAAGACTCATTGCTTGGTTATCTAAGGCACGCATGCCTCTAACCAAGACTTCATGCCTTTTACAAGGACTTTCAAAGTCAATGAATGAATAAATGCAAACAAGCACTCAACATAGAATATGATGATCAAACATGTCCTATGGGAACTAGACATATGCATGAAAGTTCACATCACAAGTGTAGTTTAGTTACTATACATGAATGATAAACCTAGAGCATGTAAAAGCACTATAAATGCTAACAATATCTAGGACCATTCATGATACTAAAACTTGATTTGAAATATGAGCACTTAGCACATATTCAAGATTTTAGTCATATACACAAAAATATGCTAGAATCATGTGAAAAATTCAATTAAGATTCTAGCAAAAATCTAGAGCATAGATCCTTTACAATATTCATTTAAACTCAAGAATAGCTTTATAAAATCAATCAAATGTGTTATTCCCTAAGATATTCAATCAAATGAATCCAACACATGTAGAGACTATTTTTTCACAAAATCTATCAATCAAAATCAACAAAATAGTCCTAGATAGGAAGCTAGCATAATACAATCTAAAACATGTGAAAACGTAGGCAAAATCAAAACCTAACTCAACATGTAGAGATTTCAATCTAGCTTCAATAGAGTCAAAAACTCTAATTAAAACATATACAAAACACATACATAGATGGAAGAAAGAAGCCCAAGGTAATTGAACACATTTAGAAGCAAAAACAAGAGAAGAAAATCAATACCTTAAGAGATTATGTGCAGTCCCGTTTTTATGTGTAGAACCACCAAAAACAGCACTCAAAACTCCTCAAACCATCTTGGAATAGATAGAGAAGTGATAGATGAACACTCTCAAATTTTAATCACTCAAAACGGAGATCAAACGAAGAAGTTAGAGTGTTTGAAATGTGAGAAAATTTGAGAGAAAATTTTCTACACATAGACTTCTTCAAAATCTTCAAATGAAAAATAAGAGAGGGAAGAGTTTATAAAGGAGAGGGAAACTTAAAGGGGAATGACCAAAATGGGCATCAAGCTTATTGCTTCCCCGAGATGGCACGTGGGCATCTCAGGGGCAGCAAGGCCTTCAGCCCAAGATGGCCATGCGCCATCTCGGGAAGATGGTCTTTGATGGCTTTTGCCATTGCACCACTCCCTTGCGCTCCTCCCGCGTTCTTCGACCGTTCTTCGGCCTCAAATTTCTAAATTCGAATCCGTTTGAAGATTACGAACTGTGACTCTCTCACGCACATGGAAAACTATGAAAATTTGAACAAAAATTATGAATTCATCCCGAAACACAAAGACGACAACAATAAATTCAACATGACCTGAAAGTTTCCACACCAATGTATGAGCATTCTAAATCAAGTGTGTAACTGTGTTATACAAAATGAGTACAACGATACAGGAACACATATGAATACAATGTGTGTGTGTGCCTAAGCCTTGTAAGAGAAATGAGGTCTTTAATATACCTTTGTAGAACCAATTAAGCGCATTTCTCTTGAAGACTTTGCACTTGCTTGATAGGTTGTCACATTTTCTTTGAAGCGTGAATCATCGTCATCTTTAAGACCACTAATCAATACAAGTGAAACATAGTTTTGATATGGAATAATGCCAACACAAAACCAAAAACCTAACACAGAGGCCAAAAAAATCATGAGACAAGATAATACAGGGAATCCAGTTTGCAAGTAGACACAGAAAGGTATCATGAAGGGGAGACAAGACTAGACCGGAAAGACAGGTATGGCGGTCGTAGGTAGAGATCCCGATCAGTTTCAACTAATGAGAAGGCTCCACCTAGAAGACGCAGGGAAACAACCCATGCAGTTAAATAAAACATCTATGATGTCCAGGTCACAAGACGAGTTTCTAAGGGCCCCTGTGGCTTCACCATCCGTCAGAGGTTCGATGACCGTGGGGAGCTAGAGAGTGAGCGAGATTTTTTTTTTAAGGAGGATAGAAGCTCTAGAGCGAAGGCAAGATGATGGAAATCTATTAATTGGTAACTCTAGCAGTCCATTCTCAGATCCCATAAGGCAAGCCCGCTTTTTAGAAAAGCTCAAGATGCCACATGTGGAACAATTTAAGACCAATACCAACCCCCCACGAGCACGTTAGATGATATCAAAGTGTGATGGTACAATATGATCATGATGATGCTCTCATGTGTATGATGTTCCCTCAGACGTTAGGGGACTAGAGGTCCAGGTGGTTCGATAGCCTCATTAGAGGATCGATTAGGAACTTTGAGGAGTTTATACAGGCATTCACCAGATAGTTCATAGGGAACATTCAATGTAGGAAGTCGACATCCATACTGTCAACTTTAAGGCAAAGAAAGGATGAGAAGTTGAAAGGTTACCGCACTAGGTTCTTATAGAAAGTGTCAGAAGTACAGGATCCCAATAATGATATGGTGGTGTTTGCATTTATCAACATTCTCACTTAGTATGAGGCAAAGGAGGCCAACCACTTACGCAAACTTGGTAGATGATGTGGGAGGAAATGTAATGGCAGAAGAATAGTAGATAGCCCATGGGGGAGAGCACATACACGGCGGCCGACCAAAAAGTAGCCAAAAGCCCAAAGATGACAGTTATAAAGGTAACAATAAATGGGACCAGAAGAATAGTCCGGGAAAGAACAAGGATGGTCTCAAAGACAATGATCAGAAGAGCAATAGGTCATTCAAGAGGCAGTACACCAATTACAACCCTATAGCCCGAATGCAGGAAGAAGTCCTGACTATAATAGAAGACAAGAATCTGTACAAGTGACTCCCAAAGCAGTCCAATTTTGTGAGAAGGGACATCTCCAAGTATTGTCGGTTTCACTGAGAAAATGGCCATGAGACCTCCAAGTGCTACCAACTGAGAGACTACATTGAGAAGTTGATTAGAGAAGAACGCTTGAAAGATGTGGCCTTGAAGGATGGCGATGACCGACAGAAAGAACCCTCAAAGAGTGAGTAGGATAAAAAAGGCAATCCAATAGGCAATTCAGATGGGGGAGCGATCAACACCATATTTGGAGGGCCATGCACAGGAAAAAGAAGCCGAAAAAGAATGTCGAAAGCCCACGAGGCAATAGATGGCTAGAAAAAACATAAGGTAAACTCAGTCGGTCCCGAATAGAAGAAACTCAAGCAAGGCTGGGCCCCGATCATTTTTTCCGAAGCAGATGCTCACTGACTTGAAGTCAGACCAAATGATGCAGCGTAGTGTCTGTCTATATTGGCCACAGGGAAGTAAGAACAATATTGATTGATAATGGGAACTCGACAGATATCTTAAGCGTCAAAGTATTCGATCACTTGGGGATACAAAGAAAAGGTCTACAACCACTGATGGCTCCACTCATGGGGTTTAGAGGAGCATAAGTGAGGTCGTTAAGGACAGTTAAGTTGCCCATAAAAATTAGGAGTTACCCTTTCTAGAAGACGGTGCTATTTGATTTTATGGTCGTGGATGCTGAGAACTGGCCCTATAATGCCCTATCAGGAAGGCCTTTCTTGAACAAGCCAAAAGCCATCATTGCAACCTACGCTCTAACTGTAAAATTCCCAACTGAGGTAGGGGTCAGTGTCATTAAAAGTTCCCAAGAATGGGTAAGGAAAGCAAATCTATCAATTTATAGGGAAAGAACATAGTTGGATGTAATGCAGATAGACTTCCCTAGAGAAAAAGATTGCCCAAAGATGAATGAGGAGGATGTTAGAGCGAAGACACTGATCCGATTTGACCTGAACCCAAGGGAGATATTTCCAGACGATAGGAAAAGCCTGGAAGAGGAACCAACCATTGAAGTAATAGTCGATGAAAACAACCTCGAGCAGACAGTAAGGATAGGAGCTCGACTGATGGAACAAGTCCAAAACTAGCTGTGAAAATACAATCACGGTTAAATACTCAAGGCTAACCTAGATGGGGGGTGAATAGGTTAGACACCTTTTTTGACTCCCTTAGAAACAAACAAAAGTTTGTCCCTCTAGATTGCTTGTATCACAATATATATATATATATATATATATATATATATATATATATTAATTAAAGACAATTAATCAATATATAAACACAAGTAAAGTGTGATACAAACAAGTAATTGTAACACACACACAATCTATATTATAGAAAGGAAGTCAACATACATAAAGAGTTCTATCCACAATACAAATATTAAAGAGATAGAGATAGAGAAAAGTTGACACAAGATATAACGTGGTAAACCTCCGCAGAGGAAACTTCCACGGGCTAGCAGCCACCGGTAAACAAAATCCACTAGTAGATAAGACAAGTACAATCTCTCAAGTGACCTCTTCACCTAGAAACTACCCTCCTATCACACTCTAAAAGTTGCCGCCCTATGCTCAACAATCTGAGGCTTCACACCTCTTGTCAAGACTTCCTTGCTCACCTTATCCGGATCTTCACAACCCAAGGCAAGATTTCTTGCTCAACTAAGTCCTCACGACTCTAGTCAAGACTTCATTGCTCACCTATCCGAGTTCTCCCAACTCTAGGCAAGACTTCTTGCTCGACTATCCAAGGCTTCACACCTCTAGCCAAGACTTTCTTGCTCGACAATCCAAGGCTTCACACCTCTTGCCAAGACTTCTTGCTCAACACCATAAGTCTCACACCTATTGTCAAGACTTCCTTCTCACTAGGCATCTAGGTGATCATGAATGTAAAACGCAAACAAGCACGCAACATAGAATGCTATGATCAACACATTCTATGGAAAATACTATACATGAGCATGAATGCACAAATCACATATAGTCTAGTTAGTCATGCATGTGTAATCAAATCTAGATCGTGTAAGATATGTTCAATATTAATCACATCCTAGATACATGCATTTATCTAAACTTGAATCACAAGATATGTTCAACAAAATCACAAGATCAAGTTTAAATCACAAAAACCTAAAACATGCTAAAATCATATGACAATGTCAAATAGATCAAAGCATAAGTTCTAGAGCATATTCCTAATCATAGATTCAACAAATCACATGAATAGCTCAAAAGAACATAAGCACATGTATTATGTGAGAATTTCAACCAAGAGAGCCTAATACATGTGAGGAACTATTTTTCTCAAAATCAGTCTATCAAAGATCATCAAATAGTCCTAGAATCAAAGCTAGCACAATACAATCTCAAACATGTGATAACATAGGCAAAATCAAAACCTAACTCAACATGTATGATTTCAATTGAAATTCAACCTAGCTTTCAAAGTGTTCAAAACACAAATCAAAACACTCAAAATATACAAATATATGTAGAAGAAGAAAACCCAAGGCAATTGACCAAGTTTTAAAAGAAAACTTTGAGAGAAAATCAATACCTTAGTTGATTTAGGTACAGTCCGTTTTTGTATGATTAGACACCAAAAAAAGCAGCAAAATTAACTTAAACCTTCAAAGAAAAGATGGAGGATGAATAGATGAACACTCTCAACTTCGAATCACTCAAAACGGAGTTCAAATGAAGAAGTTATGGTGTTTGGAATGTGAGAAAATTTAGAGAGAAAATTCTGCACACTTGATTTGAATTTCTTCTTAGAATGAAATGTGAGAGGGAGATAGATTATAAAGGAGAGGGATAAGAATGAATTATGAAAATACCAAAACACCCTTAAGAGCCCAAGAATGCATGCTGCCCGAGATGGCATGTGGGCATCTCGGGGCAGCAAGCATTCTGTCCTGAGATGGCCACGCGACATCTCGGGAAAGATTTCTTGGATGCAATCTTTTCCTCTCGCGCTCCCTTCGTGTTCTTTGTCCGTTCTCCGGCCTCCAAACTTGGAATTCGAATCCGTTTACAGATTACAAACTGTAACTCTCACACGGACATGGAAATATAAGATACTCAACCCAGAAAATAATAATTTGACTCGATATACGAAGACAATGTATGAAACATGAGTTGAAAGTGTAGTATCTTTTGACTTAGAACTTGAAATCAATAGTATGAGTAACCGAAATGACCGGAACTGAATCAAGTTTAATATCCATGTTATACAAACATATACACACACAAACACAATTCACACTAGAATACAAACTACATAGAGATAGTTTCCAATCATGCATATTCCAAAACATGTTATTTCCAAACCAATGCATGAGCATTCATCTTCAAGTGTGTGAATGGTGCACAACGATGCAGGGACACATATGAATGAATTGTATGTGTGTGCCTATAATGGTGCACAATGATGCAGGGACACAAATGTATGATATGTATGTGTGTGCCTAAGCCTTGTAAGAAAAAGATAAGGTCTTAGTATACCTTTGTAAAACCATATTGCATCATTTCTCTTTGAAGAGTTAGATCTTGCTTTGACTTGTTGTTTCTTCTTCCTTGAAGCTTGAATCATCATGAACCTAAACAACTAAGTCATTACAAGTAAACATCATTTTGATATGGAATTCATGCCAACACAAACTAAAACCTAACAAGTTGGTCAACTTGCTGAGAGAATACAAAGACGTGTTCACTTATAAGCATGAAGATATGTCAGGGATTGACGCCAAAATGATCTCTCATTACTTGGCAGTCGACCCCGGCTAGAAAGCAGTCATCCAGAAAAGGCGACGATTTAACCTTGAAAGAAGTCAAGTAATCAGGGAAGAAGTCAAAAAACTACTGGCAGTAGGGTCAATAAGAGAAGTGCAATACTCCAAGTGGGTCGCTAATGTGTTGCTCGTGAAAAAGAAGAACGGGCAATGGAGAATGTGTGTGGATTTTATGGACGTAAACAATGCATGCTAGAGGATAACTTCCTCTTACCTCAGATAGACCAACTAGTTGACGCAACAACAGGGCATGAATTGTTGAGTTTTGTGGACGCATACTCTGGTTATAACCAGATCAGAATGTTTGGGCATGATGAGGAAAATACTACTTTCACGATCGACCAGGGCTTTACTGTTACAAAGTAATGCCTTTTGCCTCAAGAATGTTGGGGCAACTTACCAAAGGCTGGTAAATAAGATGTTTGCCCGATAGATCGGTAGAAACATGGATGTGTATAGACCTTGAGGGGACATTCAGGGTGCTGAGGAAGTTCGGAATGAAGCTTAAACCAAAGAAATGTGTTTTCGGGGTGTCATCGGGAAAGTTCCTTGGTTTTCAAGTTCACCAAAGGAGAATCGTGTTGAATTCAGAAAAGATAAGAGGACTGGAGAAAATGAGATCCCTGGTCACCCTAAAGGACATTCTAAGGATAACGGGATACGTGACCTTATTAAAGCCGTTCATCAGCAAATCTACAGACAAGTGCTTGCCTTTCTTTAGGGCTATAAGGAAAGGCAAATGAGTGGAGTGGAATGAAGAGTGTGAACAAGCCTTCTAGAAAATTAAAGTGTATTTGGGTAAGGTCCTAATTCTGTTAATGCCACTAGAAAGGGAAGTGTTATACCTATACCTGTCAATCACAGCAGTTATCACAGGATCGGTGCTAGTCAGGCTAGATGAAGGAGTGCAAAAACCAGTATACTACACTAGCAAGGCCTTACTGCCAACAGAAATATGATACTCAGCAGCTGAGCATATGACATTAGCACTAGTAATGGTATCAAGGAAATTGAGACCTTACTTCCAGGCACATAAGATCGAATTCTATATAGATTGTCCACTCAAGCAAATCTTGTCCAAACAAGAAATGTTTAAAAGATTGATGAAATGGGCAGTTGAACTAAGTGAGTTGATATCACTTACATACCAAGGGTCGTAGTAAAGGGTCAGGCAATGGCAGATTTAATCACCGAGTTTGTTGAGCCAAACAGCAAGGTGATCAGAATGCTTGAAGACAAAGAAAAGATGATCTTTCACTGGAAGTTACAGTTGATGGGTCGTCAAACACGCATGACAGCGGGGCAGGCATAGTAGTATCCATCCCAGAAGGTGATCATGTAGAGTATGCCTTACGGTTTGATTTCAAAGCTACCAATAATATGACCGAGTATGAGGCATTGTTGGCAGGACTCAGGGTTCACACAGTACTAGGGGTAGACGAGCTGGAGATATTCAGTGATTCGCAGGTTGTAATCAACCAAGTCTTAGACATGTACTAGGCAAATGACAACAATATGGCGCCTTATATAGAGATAGCTAGGGCTCTGCTTATGAGGTTTAAGACATACAGAATCAATTAGACCCAGAGAGAGAAAAATAAGAAAGTCGACGCCCTGTCAAGGTTGGTATCAGTAACCACAAGTATATGGTCCAAGATGATCCCCGGTGGCCTATCTCAAAAAAATCCATCATTAAAGAAGAGGATGTGCTAGTGATTGAAGCAGCCAATAAAGGATTGGTCACCTGGATGACCTCAATCAAAAAGTAGCTGGAGGATAGAGAACTCCCTGAAGATATAACTGAGGCAAAGCGCATCAGATATAGGGTCGCCAGGTATTCAATATTTGGAAGGGAACTCTACAAAAGAAGGTTTTCAAAAGCCCTGTAAAAGTGTGTAGACTCGGCAGAAAGAGGTAAGATTCTCACGGGGGTTTATGGAAACCATACTGGGGGTAAAAGTTTGGCCCATAAAAACCTTATACAAGATTTCTATTGTCCAACCTTATTCCAAGATGCACAAATTATAGCAAAAAAGTACAGCATTTGCCAGATGATAGCAAATGATATCAAGCAGCCACCAGAGAACATGAAGAATCTGACCTCCCTTTAGTCGTTTGTGATGTGGGGACTATACTCGATCGGCCTGATGCCAACAACATCCAAAGAAGGAGTAAAACATGTTATTGTGGCAGTAAACTGGTACACAAAATGAGCTGAGGCAGAAGCACTTGTGCACATAACAGAGACTAACACGGCCAGCTTCGTAAAGAAGAATATCATCTATCACTTTGGTATCCCAGTTACAATCAATATTGATAACTTGACCCAATTCGATAGTTATAAATTTATGGAGATATGCCAAGATTACAACATAAAAAAACTACTACGTTACGTCAGCCCATCCTCAGACAATCTGGTAGACTGAGGCTGTGAAAAAGATCATCAAGCACACCCTGAAAGCCAAGCTTGACACTTAGAAAGGGAACTGGGTAGACAAACTATTTAAGATGTTTTGGGCTTACCGAAATACCGAGAGGAAGTCAATAGAAGAAACTCCATATTCATTGGCATTCGGGAGCGCAGCAGTAATCCCATTCGAGGTAATTTTCACCTCCCCGAGAATACGGTTGTATGATTCTAACACGAACGTTGACATGCAGAAAATAAACCTAGATGAGCTAGAAGAAAAAAAGCACTTGGTGAGAGAGTAAGAAACACTGTCTACCAATAAAGGGCAACAAGATATTACAACTTACATGTTCAGGAAAGGTGATTTCAGCTCGGAGATTTGATTCTCACGAAAGTGTGCCTGAACACAATGGAGATAGCAGCTAGATCATTGGCAGATAAGTGGGAAGGGTCTTATAGGTTGTCGGGATAGCCGGTCATAGATCATACTGCCATGCCCGACTAGATGGGGAAGAACTGTCCTGACCATGCAATGCCCAATACTTGAGGACTTTCTATCCATATAGGATTTGGTTTCATGATTTAGCCTTCTTTCTTACTTTAGATAGGTATTAGAATTAGCGTAATTTTCATCTATTTCTAATCAATTGTTATTTCGGTTTAGCAAATCTTACTGAAGTTATCAATAAAAGTCCCCATGAGGAAAAAATTTCAAGTAGTCAAATGAAAGTGTTCAAATTTTGCCTTCGTTTACAAAGGCAGTCTCGTAGCACCTGAGATTGCTATAGCCAAATGCGTGCTCGTAGGGCCTAGTGAGAATGCCAAAAGCATATGTCGCAAAGACAATGCACACTCACCAAAACTAACTAGGTGAACATAAGCACTATTAGAGAGCCCTCAGGTCACAGGTACCTGATGGAATGCGCAGAAAGCTGAACGGGGAAAGAAGAAACTCATATTTAAATGACTGCCTATAAAATATCAAGTAGCAATAAATTAAGTCAATGAGATGCGAATTGCCCCCGTTGCAGCGAATCTTGAGCAACAGACTACTGGGAGACATCCCAGTAACTTAATTGACAGATAAAAAAAAATGTCTATAAATTAGATACCATGCAAATGGTCCATAAAATGAACACTACTTGATAGAAGCAACCAACCTTAAAAGACCAGTTAGCAAGATGATTGATCAAGACATACCAAGTTCAGTCAGTTAAAGAGATAATTGACCGGGTCAAAAATAAAGGTGACTAGTTAACAAGATAACTGATCAAGACAGACCAAGTTTGGTCAGTTAAAGAGATAATTGACCTGGTCAAAAATAAAGGAAATCAGTTAACAAGATAACTAATCAAGACAGACTAAGTTCGGTCAGTTAAAGAGATAATTGGTCGGGCCAAACATAAAATAAAGGTTATCATGGATTTGTCTATAACCTATAGGGGGTGAATAGGTTTTAGTTCGATAGATTACCAATTTGCAAATTAATCAATATTAACAATTATACCCCATTCTACTAAGTGTTCAAATAAAAGACAACAAACATAAAACAATAACAACACACAATATATACGTGGAAACCTTCCAAATGGGAAAAACCACAGGCTGATATGTGCGCTACACAAGATCCTCAAAATTCACTATTGAGAGAAAGTTTAAAACCTAGGTTGACCTCCCGTCTAACCCTCTAGTTACTAACCATTTCACTCTACCCAACGGGCCTTAATAGTGATTTTAGATCACCAACCTTGTGCACTACTCACTTAGCCACAAGCTTAATCGACAATGAAGAGATAATGGCAACCTAAGTGAATATGGAAGAATATTCAATATGAAAAAATGCTAGGTCAAGACATTCAAGCTTATCTAGAATTAATAATGACAATTAAATCAAATCCTAGATATCAATTTTCTAAATGCAAAGGCAAGAAGAATTAGCTTGAAGGGTAAAATCGTCATAAATTCTAACTATCACAAATTAATGCATCTCAACCAACAATCAATACACAAGCATGTCATAAAAGCAATTAAACATTCAAGCAAGCATTTAATATGCAATAAAGACTAAAACCCTAGGTATACATGTCTTAGGAATAAAACTATAGACTCTATAACATGTAGAAGTTACCAAGTCATGAAAAAAGATGATGCTCCATGCTTAAATGATCCTAGAATGAAGTTGGGTTGAGTAAAGATGAGTGTTTGGGAGTCCCTTTCTCTCTAGAAAAACTAAGAACATATAAAAATGGCTTCTTTAACTCTTGAGGATAAAGAGAAGAGAAGAGAACATATATATATGGTGCCTTACACAAAATGGTGTCGTTTTGGGCGAAAGCCAACCAAATCCTGTCAGGACCGCTGGCTGTACCGCGGTCCAGGTAAGTGTCCAGACCGCGGCACAGAGAGCGGTGTATTACCTGGACAACGCCGCTCCGTAGGCCGCTGTGCATGCAATGTGCACAGACCGCGGTCAGGACAGCATGTAACGCCTGTGAAACTCCGCTTGGGAGACCTGCGGCGTATGCAACAAGCACAAACCGCGAAAGCCACAGCGTGTAGCCTCTGGTAAACACCACTGTGCAGGCCGCGACAAGGGAACTGCACAGAAAGCGGTCTGAACCACGGAGTAGAGGAAAAAAAATCCTCTTTTTAAGGCACAAACATACATTCAACACTCAAGCAAGAATTAAAACACACAAGGCACACAAGATGACAAATAAGCATCTATGCAAGATAATTAAAGTAAAATGCATGAGTGTGTGTGTATGCACTAATACCACTTCAATGAAAGTTAAGCAGGTGTTTTTACCTTTGATGATTGAGCTTGGTTACGAACAATGAAGCCCTAAACTACCCTTACATATTGATCCCGAAATGTGGTTGTCAATGAAATAAGCCAATCAAACACCAAGGAACTTACAATCTCCCCCTTTGGCTATTTCGTGACAAAACCACTCACTCACAAAGAATCCTCACAACAAAAAGAAATAACAAGAGGTCAACAGAAACATTCTATATTACAAGAGATACCTAAAGCTAAATCTTCAAATCTTTCATCTCTTGTATAATGATCATCCATACAAAACAAAGAACTACACTTTCCAAGACAAGTGTATGAGAGGGATCAAGATAAATAAAAACAAGCGCAATTAGCATGAATTAGAAACAAGGAACATGCAATCAACAATGCACATAGCAAAAACTCCCCCTAAATAGATCAACTCCCTCTCAATAGGTCAAACCCCCCTTAAATCATGCCAATATCAACTCCCCCTAAATCCAATACTACTCCCCCTTTTTATCACAATATAGGTAAAAGAGTATTCCCCAACCGGGATGCTGTAGCAAATAGAGATATTTGCAATGTAAATGCATAATCATATACAACAACTTTATGCAATTTAATTAAGTGAAAGAGAGAAATCCATAAAAGTTTTATTGATTGGAATATGTGTGAAAAGATTGCCCTGAATGAAATACATGCAACATCAACTTCCAAAAGCATGGTATTTGGCAAAGGAAAATAGCATATGAGGTTCCAAGAGAAGTCAAACCAATTTGCATGAAATTTTCAATGGCAAACAAGATATAGTTTAACAAAAAAAATAAGAGCAACTATCAAACTTTACAAGTTGAACCCGACATGAGCGACTATTGTGCCTTTTAGATTTTTTCGGGTAAGATGCATGTATGATAGTAGCCTTATTCAACAAGTAAAGAGAGAGAGACTATTGGATTGTGAAATCCTTGAAATGGATACAGTATCCTTATTTAATGAAGTCTCAAAAGTCACTTGCATACATATTTGCAATCATTTTAAGCATTCAATAAATTCATCATGCATAACACTTTAAGCATGTCAAGATCAAGTTTTCATAAATATGGAGATAAACTTTGGGTCAATCAAATGTACTTCCCAATCAACTTTCTTAGTCCAAAAATACATGTTTGAACACAAATGAGATGCATTTCGAATAAGGTAAAAACACACTTATTAAATAAAAAGTCATATAATAATATATGCATCCAAGATACTCAAGCAATTAATTAAAGAGCATAAAATTGAACAATTATTTGCTTATTAGAATGCAAGTTCGCTCTTTTTACTTGCGCTCCCCATATGAGGTCAACCACCATGACTCATCAATGCATATGACAAATTCCAATGGACCTACTAAGAGAATTAAACTTAGTTGAATCCAATGGTTTTGTAAACAAGTCCGCTAGTTGATCATTTGTGCCCACATGTTCAAGTGCAATGCATTTGCTCTCAACTAGCTCTCTAATGAAATGATGTCTAATGTCAATATGCTTAGTTCTAGAATGTTGGACAGGATTTTTTGAAATATTAATGGCACTCATGTTATCACAATAAAGGGTTAGAGTGCATTGTTCAAAGCCATAATCCACAAGCATTTGCTTCATCCAAAGGAGTTGTGTGCAAGCACTCTCATCGGCTATATACTCGACCTCGGCTGTGGGTAATGAAATGGAATTTTACTTCTTACAAAACCATGACACAAGATTGTTCTCTAGGAAGAAGAAACCGCCCGATGTACTCTTCCTATCATCACAATTACCTGCCCAATATGCATCACTAAAGCCAACTAAACTAGCATTAGTGTCAAAAGAGTACCATATCCCATAGTTGGATGTCCCATTCACATATCGAATGATTCTCTTTACAGATGAGAGATGGGATTCCTTGGGATTGGCTTGATACCTAGCACACACACCAACACTAAAAGCTATATCGGACCTACTAGCAGTCAAGTATATCATGCCATGATATAGACTTTGATCCACACTTTTTCCACTAGCATCCTTGCTAAGTTTCAATGTGGTACTCATAGGTGTGTCACAATGCTTGGCATTCTCAAGACCAAATTTCTTCACTAGGTTCTTGGCATATTTAGCTTGGGATATAAAAATCCAATCATGCATTTGCTTGATTTACAATCCTAAGAAGTAATTGAGTTCACCAACCATGCTCATTTCAAACTCATGAGTCATGACATCAACAAATTGCTTAACTTTCAAGTTGTTTGTGGAACCAAAAACTATGTCATCAACATAAATTTGAGATATGAATAGCTCATCTTTAGTACACTTGATGAATAAGATCTTGTCAACACTTCCTCTAGAATAACCATTGTCAACAAGATAAAGAGTGAGACGCTCATACCAAGCCTTTGGTGCTTGTTTCAACCCATATAGAGCCTTTTTGAGACGATAAACATGATTCGGGTGATATGGATCTACAAACCCCTTGGGTTGCTCAACAAACACTTCCTCTTGCAAGAAGCCATTAAGGAAGGCACTCTTAATGATTAACACTGAAAAATGTATGTTTACTAAGGGATAATATCATCATTTTACACTTTCAATATGATTAATTCCCCAATTTATACATAATTTCGTTTGTTCGCTTAAATAAATGTGTTGTGTAGTAATCAGTGTATTTTTCTTTGTATTTCAGAGGTAATTCGATCAATTCAGAATCATGGAGAAGTCAGATGGCAAAAAAAACATCGTTTTCAAGTTTAGAACGTCAAAAAACATTAGGAGGACCACGAAGGGTATTTTCCTAATTTTAACTATTCACTGTTCACAGTTGACTTTCACTGTTCACAGTTGACTTTCACTGTTCACAGTTGACCTTCACTGTTCACTCACGGATGTGTGTACTGTTCACTGCCACTGTTCACTATTCACTCACGGATGGGTTACTGTTCACTATCACTATTCATTGATGAAGTGGCAAAATCTGGATGCTCCATTCTAAATTCATCCGATGGTCAATTTTCATCCGTATTTTGCATAAATAGGAGGCCTCTCCCCCCTAATTTTGATATTCTGAATCCAAATCTGATATTAGATTTGTGAAATTCTCTCTTTTTTGTTCTCAAATTCTCAGTTTAAATAAAATATTTATTTTCTAGTTAAATTACGTCTGGCTAATTTTATATAGCTGGGGCCGAAGGTGATACTGTTGGTATGGAAAATATGTTCCGATTTTTGTAAGTTTATTATTTTTATGCTTTCTTCCTTCTAATATTTGTGGAGTTTTTGACTCACTGTAGATAGACAGATATTGTCTAGCACAGTGAGTACTTTTTCCCATATCTATCAGAGAGTGGTTTATCCCTTCTAATATTTGTGGAGTTTTGACTCACTGTAGACAGACAGATATTGTCTAGCACAGTGAGTACTTATACCCATATCTATCAGAGAGTGGTCAGTGGAGTGAAATACCATCCCATTAATCTGGACTAAATATTAATAAATGGATCATATTCGAATTACCAACAGTGGATCCCTTAGCCCCAGTTTTAATTTTAATTGATTTACACTTTATAACAAGCTTAGTAATTAATCTAGATAATTAATTCTATAAGGACAAGTGACAACCTCACTGTGGTTCGACCCGGTCTTACCGGTTAATTTATTACTATGACACTTTTATACTTATGAGTAGGAACAATTCTTTAGGACGTGTCAAGTTTTTGGCGCCGCTGCCGGGGAGGTAAGTCCGTCTTTTCTTTGTAGAAGTAATTTCTTTTTAATTTTATTTTAGTTTTGCTATTTTTTTTTCTTCTTTGTTCTTGTTTTGTATTAATTTTGCATCACTCATCTCAATCATAAACTCCATCCACTTAAAAAAAAACATTTGAAATCATTAATCACATTTTTGTATTTTAGTCCTTCAACTTTTTTTATTTGCATTTTAGCTTAGATCTAGTTTGTATTTGCATATAGGTCATTTTATTTTTCATTTTTGTATATCAGTCCCTGTAATTATCATATTTTCACTTTAGTCCCTGTATTTTTAATTATTTACACTTTTACCCCAATACTTGTTATTTTTATCGCATTTTCTTTTATTTTCTTTATTTTTGTGTTTTTCACCTCCATGAACCCTCATTAAATTTGCATGAGATGTTGGTCTCGAACATCTAGTGGTAGATTAATTAGGAGATCACAATCACCCACATTTACCAACAACATAACTGATAACCCACATAGACATTCAACAGGAAACCAAGCCGAGAACCTTTTAGACAACCTTGACAACATATCTCAACACAGCAATCATCTGCCTTATGTTAACCTTGACCAACACATTAACCCAAATCCACCTAGAACTCTTAGAGACTACATGAATCCCACACGTACTGGAGCACCTTCATGCATAGCTTTCCCACCAAATGCAACACACTTTAATTTTAAACTGGGAATCATTCAACTTTCACCCAATTTTCACGGTCTTGAATCAGAAAACCCATAGTTTCATCTTAGGGAGTTTGAGGAAGTCCGTAACACTTGCACTGACCAAAATGTTAGCATGGATATAATCAGGCTTAAGTTTTTCTCTTTTTCCTTAAAAGATAAAGCTAAAACTTGGTTACAAAACATTAGGTCAGAATCAATCCAAACTTGGAAAGACATGCAACAACAGTTCTTAAAGAAAAAAATTTCACCTCATAAAACAAACTCTCTTAAGAGGCAAATCACTTCATTTACCCAAAAACCTGGGGAAACACTTTACCAATGTTGGGATAGGTTCAAAGAGTTGTTAAATGTCTGTCCATATCACGGTTTTGAAACATGGAGGATAGTGTCATATTTCTATGAGGGACTCACACCCCAAAGTAGAAGAGTCATTGAAATGATGTGTAATAAGGAGTTCAATGACAAAAATCCTAAAGAAGCACTTGAATACCTTGACCATATCGCCGAAAGTGCTCAAAATTGGGACACCATTGGTTCCCCAAATTTTAATTGGAGGAACAACAATCAAGCCCAATCTTCATAACCACCAGGTCCATCACATCCGGAAACACACCAGAATTTCCAAAACCCACAAGGTTATACACCTTATGTCCCACCATCTAGGAAAAACTTTGAAGACACTTTGTACTCATTCATTGAGAAGCAAGAATCCATTAACAGCTAAACTGCACAAACCTTGATAGATGTTAAAGATACTTTGGCAAAGATTGCTTCTACACTCACCACATATGAAAAAGGTAAGTTTCCATCTCAACCACAACCAAATCCCAAGAGTCAGTCAAGTTCCTATGATAATAACCAATGCCCAGATCAAGTCAAATCAATTATCACTCTTCGTAGTGGTAAGGTCATTGAAAAACCTATTCTTGAATCGGGTAAAAATGATGATGAGTCATTTTCCAAGGGTAAGGAAGGGGTTAATGAAATCACTGTTGACGAAGAAATAATTGAATCCACACCTACACTCTCATATCCTCAGGCTCTTAAAAATTCATAGAAATCGAAGCTTCCCCCAGAGTTTTGAAATTTTCAAACAGGTAAAGATCAATATCCCTTTGTTAGACGCAATCAAACAGGTACCTTCCTATGCCAAATTTTTGAAGGATCTGTGCACTGTGAAAAGGAAGCATTAGGTAAGAAAGAAAGCCTTTATGGCTGAACAGGTAAGTTCCATTATTTGCAACAAAAATGTTTTGAAATATAATGATCCTGGTTGTCCTACTATTTCCTGCACAATTGGTAACTATAAAATTGAGCATGCTTTACTTGACCTAGGTGCTAGTGTAAATTTGTTCCCATACTCAGTTTATCAGCGACTTAAACTTGGTGAGTTAAAGCCGACTTCAACCACACTTTGTCTTGCTGATAGGTCAATTAAAATACCAAAAGGAATAGTGGAAGATGTGTTAGTACAAGTCGATAAATTTATCTACCCAGTAGATTTTATTGTCTTGGAAACACAATATGTTGTTAATGAGCATAAATCAATTCCTGTTATATTGGGCCGACCATTTTTAGCTACTGTTAATGCCTTGATTAATTGCAGAAATGGAATAATAAGCATGTCTTTTGGAAATATGGAAATTAAGCTTAATGTTTTCAACATGTCTAAAGAACTATTTGATGATGAAAATGAAGATGAAGATGTAGACATTATTGAAACCATTGTTGAAGATCATGTTCAAAAGGATTCTTTTAACTCATCTGAAAGTTGTTTAATCAATTCACCTGAGTCAAGCATGCATGCACATCTTGATGATTGTTTGCAGATTGTCGAAGAAGCAGAAGACACTTCAGATTTTAAAGAATTGGAACAAAAAGATGACGAGCCAGAAGAAAAAACACCCATCAATGATTCTTTTCCTGATAATCTTTTATTTTCTATCATAACTTTGTCTTGGTATGCTGACATTGTTAATTATCTTGCAACAGGAATAATGCCACTCGATTGGAATACAAAGGACAAAAAGAAATTTTTGATGGAGATAAAACGTTTTTACTGGGATGACCAGTACTTATTCAAGTGTTGTCCTGATCAAATTGTTCGACGGTGTATTCCAGGCAATGAGGTAAGTAGCGTCATTGAATTTTGTCATTCTGAAGCATGTGGTGGTCATTTTTCGTCAAAGAAAACGGCTGCAAAAATCTTGCAGTGTGGATTTTATTGGCCCACCTTGTTTAAAGACGCATATGCATTCTGTAAAACCTGTGAAAATTGTCAAAAGTTAGGATCCATTTCCAAGCGAAACATGATGCCTTTAAACCTCATTCTTGTCATTGAAATATTTGATTGTTGAGGAATTGATTTTATGGGTCCATTTCCACCGTCATTTGGATTTTTGTACATTTTGGTTGCCGTTGATTATGTGTCAAAATGGGTCGAGGCAATTCCTTATCGAAATAATGATCACAAAACATTGATTAAGTTTTTAAAGGAAAATCATTTGAGTCGATTTGGAATCCCTCGAGCCATTATCAGTGATGGAGGCAAACACTTTTGTAACAAACCTTTTGAGTCTTTAATGAAGAAATATGGAGTCACACACAAAAGTGCTACACCATACCACCATCAAACAAGTGGTCAAGTTGAGTTAGCAAATAGGGAGATAAAACATATCTTGCAGAAAACGGTTAACCCTGATCAAAAAGATTGGTCTATTAGACTAAATGATGGGCTTTGGGCTTACCGCACTGCATTCAAAACATCTTTGGGTATGTCTCCTTATCGTTTAGTTTATGGAAAACCTTGCCACTTTCCTGTTGAACTTGAGAAAAAAACATATTGGGCCATTAAAGCTTTCAATTCTAATCTAAATGATGCTGGTGAATTGTGCAAGTTGCAAATAAATGAACTTGAAGAATTAAGAAATGATGCGTACGAAAATGAAAAAATTCTTAAAGAAAAATCTAAAACCTTTCATGACATACGAATTTTAAGAAGATCATTTGAAGTTGGTCAAAAGGTTTTTCTTTATAATTCTCGACTTCATTTATTTCCTGGCAAATTAAAAACAAAATGGAGTGGTCCATTTGTTATGAAACACATGTATCCATATGGTGCCCTTGACATAGAGAATCCTAGAAATGGTAATGTGTTTAAAGTAAATGGACAACGTGTGAAACCATTCTTAGAAAATACAGATTTTTAAAAAGACTCTACCGTCATTTCTGACCCTTGTTACAAAGGTGAGTAAACAAATCTTTTGCTTTTGACTTTATTTGTGTTTTCAATTATTATTTTTGTTTTTGTTTGCTTTTATGTTTTGATTTTTTACAGGATTAATTTCTAGGTTCAATTTTTGCTTGGTGTGTTTAGCTATATAACCCCGGTTAAGTGGCGGATAACGGTACTCTATGACAATTCAAGTCGGTTTAATTCAGTTTCCCAAATAACTGATCCCCAAAACAAGGCATGGACGAAATTTTCATAAACATGCGAAAACATTTTCCATCGTTGTCCTAAAATGCTCTGAAAAAGATTTACAAAGCACGTTCCGAAAGATTACGCTTACTAATTATAAACAAAATTCTTGTTGAAATTCGCTAGTTAATCGAAGCTAAGGTACGTCTAGCAGGTGAGTCTGCTGATTCATTTATATCTTACATGCCTGGTTTTGGAGGAAGTAACCTTACAAAAAAACGAAGAGCTAATAAGTTAGGGGTTACTTGTCATAAATGTGCACGTACAACTTGCAACACACGTTGTCGTTCTTTAGGAATGGTGTCTAATAATCGGGAAGATAAAATTTTATTCATTAGGCATGGTTTGCGTAGGGAGTCATTGGATAATATCCTAACGACTCTTGATGCACATCCTAGTGGATATGTGCAAATGGCAATTGACTGATTATGGCCATAATTTCAAAAAGAACATGCACAATATAGTCTTAGGAATCTGACTTTAAAAGACCATGTTTGCCAATTTATAAGAAAATTGGATGGGAAGCATATCCCCGACCCATAGAGAGCATTGAAGCCGTTTCTGGACGTAAAACCAGAGGAAGATGTGAGCCACAATCAAAACTACCAGTAATATCCTTTTGTTTTTATTATCTTTTTCCTTCCGCATTTAATGTCTTTTGTAATTATTGTTGTTTACTTTTGATTTTTGAACCATTTGGATCTATTATCATTGACAAATACGCCACCCTATACATATAGGTGTATCATTGTTTTACCTTTTCAGGAACTATAAGTACAAGTATTTATTTTCCTTTTTGCTTCAAGCACTCATAAACATTCAAAAGAAAAATTCAGAGAGTGCATTAATGGTGTCACCTTCGACTAAACGATTCACAAACATTTGTGTGTTTGGTGGCACCAATTATGGGAAATACAGAGAGTTTGTTGATGCTGCAACTCATCTTGGTAAGGATTTGGCTTAGCAAAAAATACACCTAATGTATGGAGGAGGTAACTTGGGATTAATGGGGTGTGTTTCACGAGCGGCATGAGACGGAGGTAGTCAAGTTCTGGGTATTGTCCCAAAATCTATGGCCGCAGTAGACATCATCGGAAAGACAAACGGTGAAGAGCTAGTTGTTTCAGGTATGCCTGAAAGATTGATTGTTATGTTACATCATGCTGATGCGTTTATAGCTTTTCCATGTGGTTTTGGAACCTTAGAAGAAATCTTTACAATGGCATCCTGGGCACAACTACACATCCATGAGAAACCCATCGGTTTGTTGAATGTTAATAAATTTTATGATGGTTTGCTTTCATTTCTTGATCATGCTCAGAAAAATTATTACATTCCACCTTCAATCCGAAAAATCTTTTTATCTGCTTCAAGTCCTCATTAGTTGATTGACCAGTTACAAGCTTTCAATTATGTGCCAGATCCTTCAACCTTGAAAATTGATTGGTCCACTGATGAAGAGAATAAGAAACGAAGAATTAATCTGAATCTCAGTTTGTGATTGTCCTATGGTTTTTATGCATTTTATTTTTCTTTATTTTGTATTTCTTTTGTTGTTTTGCAGGGTTTTATTGTCTTTCAAGTTGTTCAGGTGATATCTTCTAAACCTTAACTCTTTCTAAAGACATTGGGGACAATGTCTCATTCTGGTTAGGGAGAGGGGATAGTTGATTCAATAACTTTTGTTTTTCAAAAAAAAAAAAAAACCTACTTCTGACCATTTTTTAGTAAAGATGGTCGAGTAAGGAGATCTTTTAGATACTTCTGAGATGCATCTTTGTATTTCTGATGCATTTGTTTTTCCTCTCTTCTGACTATTCAAATTTATAAACTCTCCATTGTGATATCATTGACTAATCCTTTTGTTCATTAAGTCATCTTGAGAAATTTTTCGAACTATTCTAGACACACATTGACACTTGATTATGTGCAGTAAGTTGAGATTTTACGATATTTAGTTCTGAAACAACATTAAGGGTAACAACCAAAGGCAGTGGTCTTGTTTAAAAATTTATATAGTAATAATAATAATAATAATTTTATGTGTTGTGACCAAAACTCTTACTTAGTAGCCGGGCCTCATGCCTCAGTAAGCATAAAGTGTTCGCGTAAAACGGTGGAGTCTAGATAAGAATAAAGTGTAGTTTCGTAGCTTCTTTAACTCGAGCAATTAAGTCTGAGGGGTGCTTCAACACCTAATGTCCTAAGACCAACTGGTTTCTGAGTCATTGACTCAAAGCTCGTTACACGGGTTAAAGAGAAAGCTTAAGGGAATTGTACTAAAAAAACAAAAAAAAAAACAAAAAAAAAACATATGCAATCCGAGTAATTAAGCCAGTATGAGTGTTTTAACACTTAATACCCTAAAGTCAACTGGTTTGGGAGTCATTGGCCTAAAGCTCACTACATGGATTAAAGATGAAATGTTTGTTTCCATTTTTGTTATATTAAAAAAAAAATTGCTGCCTAAGGAAAAAGCCCTGGTGAGATTTCGGAATGAAAATATTGTTTGATTTCAATTGAATCTCATAGTTATCGTGTTGATCTTTATTTAGCACAAGAAAGTTTGATTGATAACTCAATTGATGACTGGTTGTCAAAGGGTGAGAAAAGAAGTATGAGAGAGTTTGTCTATTTGGTAGTTTAGATATTTGAATTTGAGTTTTTACTGTTTTCGCTTTAATTGCTAGGGACTAGCAATAAGCTGGTTGGGGGGTGTGATTAACACTGAAAAGTGCATGTTTACTAAGGGATAATATCATCATTTTACACTTCCAATATGATTAATTCCCCAATTTAGACATAATTTCGTCTGTCTGCTTAAATAAATGTGTTGTGTAGTAATCAGTGTATTTTTCTTTGTATTTCAGAGGTAATTCGATCAATTCAAAATCATGGAGAAGTCAGATGGCAAAACAAACATCGTTTTCAAGTTTAGAACGTCAAAAAACCTCACGAAGACCACGAAGGGTATTTTCGTAATTTTACTATTTAAAGTTTACAGTTGACTTTTACTGGTCATAGTTGACTTTTAATGTTCACAGTTGACCTTCACTGTTCACTCACGGATGCGTACTGTTTATTGTTCACTGTTCACGATTCACTTCACGGATGGGTTACTGTTCACTGTCACTATTCACTGATGACATGGCGAAATCTGGACGTTCCATTCTAAATTCATCTGATGGTCAATTTTTATCCGTATTTTGTATAAATAGGGGGCCTCTCCCCCCTAATTTTGATATTTTGAATCCAAATATGATATTAGATTTGTGAAATTCTCTATCTTTTGTTCTCAAATTCTCAATTTAAATAAAATAACTATTTTCTAGTTAAATTATGTCTGACTAATTTTATATAGCTGAGGCCGAAGGTGATACTGTTGGTATGGAAAATATGATTCAATTTTGGTAAGTTTATTATTTTTATGCTTTCCCCCCTCTAATATTTGTGAATTTTTTGACTCACTGTAGATAGACAGATATTGTCTAGCACGGTAAGTACTTTTACCCATATCTATTAGAGAGTGGTTTCTCCCCTCTGATATTTGTGGAGTTTTAACTCACTGTAGACAGACAGATATTGTCTAGCACAATGAGTACTTATACACATATCTATCAGAGAGTGATCAGTGGAGTGGAATACCATCCCATTAATCTGGACTAAATATTAATAATTGGATCATATTCGAATTACCAACAGTGGATCCCTTAGCCCCAATTTTAATTTTAATTTTAATTGATTTACACTTTATAACAAACTTAGTAATTAATCTAGACAATTAATTCTATAAGGACAAGTGAACAACCTCCCTGTGGTTCGACCCGGTCTTACCGGTTAATTTATTACTATGACACTTTTATACTTGGGAGTAGGAACACTTCTTTAGGACTTGTCACTTAACATCCATTTGATGCAATTTAAACTTGTGCACACAAGAAATGGATAAGAGAAGCCTAATGGACTCTGATCGGACAACGGGAGTAAAAGTCTCCTCAAAGTCTATACCCTCAATTTGTGAGTACCTTTATGCTACAAGTCTGGCCTTGTTCAGCACAATGTTGCCATCCTCATCGGATTTATTCTTATAGACCCACTTGGTGCCTATCACATTAGCATTCTTATGCCTTGGAACTAGAGTCCTAAACTCATTTATTTCAAATTGATTTAGCTCTTCTTGCATAGCAAGTACCCAAAACTCATCACTTAAACCTTTATCAATCTTTTGGGGTTCAATTTTAGAGATGTAGCAAGTATAGCTAATTCGATTTGCTAATTGATGCCTAGTCATAACACATTCATTCACATCTCTAATGGTGTCACTCTTGTTTTGAAGATGTCTAACCCAAGGGGCAGGTTCCTTAGAGTCCAAGGTAGAATCTCCATCAAGAAATTGAGAGACCTCTTTCTCAAGATTTGACTTTTTATCACTTGAAGTCTTACCAATCTTCTCCAAGGGAGAATCATCAACCACACTAATCTCCTCATCATGGTTATTAACCTGAGGCCTACAATCATCTATGATCACATTAGATGATTTCATTACACTTTGTGTCTTCAAATTAAAAACTCTATAGGTCTTACTATTTAGGGCATAGCCAATGAAAATCCCCTTATCACTCTTAGCATCAAACTTGCCAAGTTGATCACGGTCATTTAGAATATAGCACTTGCTTCCAAATGAGTGGAAGTAACTAACATTTGGCTTCCTACCCTTCCACAATTCATAGGAGGTTTGCCTAGTTCCGGGCTTAAGAAAAACTCTATTGCCTATATAAAAAGCTGTATTGACTGCTTCGACCCAAAGATTCCTAGGCACATTGTTGCTATGCAACATCACACGGGCCATCTCTTGGAGGACTCTATTCTTCCTCTCTACTACCCCATTTTGTTAAGGAGTTCGAGGAGCTGAGAACTCATGAGATATGCCAAGACTATCACAAAAGTTTTCAAAGCTAGCATTTTCAAATTCTCTCAAATGATCACTCCTTATTCTCTTAATGCATTTTATGTGAGAATCCTTCTCGTTTTGAATTTTAGTGCAAAGCTTTTTGAAAATTTCAAAAGTTTTAGATTTTTCTCTAAGAAAGTAGGTCCATGTGAATATAGAAAAATCATCAACACACACAAAGATGTACCTTTTACCACCGAGACTCTCGATTTGCATGGGACCCATAAGGTCCATATGAAGAAGCTCTAGTGGCTCCTTAGTGGCGAGATACTTACCCTTCTTATGCACACTCTTAGTTTTCTTTCCTTGTTAACAAGGTCCACCAACTCCCTCAATCCTATTTCCAAACTTAGGAAGGCCTCTCACAACATTCAACCTCTCAAGAACTTTCAAGTCTTTGAAATTCATATGACCTAACATTTGATGCCACAATTCAACTTGATCACAACTAGACAACTTACGAGAGATGTCATTAGAATCAAGACAATAACAATTGTCACTTGATCTCTTACCTTTCAATAACACTTGTCCATCTTCTTTTACAATAAAACAATTAACTTTCCTAAACATAACCGAAAGCCCTTCATCATTCAAATGTGATATGCTAATAAGATTATCTTGTAAGCCATCTACATAAAGAGCATTAGGTAAGGAGGGCAAACCAGGGATGTATATGTTTCCTTTTCCTAAAACCTTCTTACGTGAACCATCACCAAAGGTGACAAATCCACCATCCTCCATAATAAGAGTCTCAAAGAAACTCTTATTTCCAGTCATGTGCCTAGAACACCCACTATCAATATACCAAATGTTAGAGGCTTTCGCCTTCAAGGCCACTTGGGTCACATGGTAAACATACTCATTTGTTCTAGTCCACCTAGTAGCAACATTGTCATTTCTAGAAGCCTTGGGTTCATTAGCTCTAAAATTCCTAGGTGCATGCATTTTAGCTCTTCTAAGCATATTCTTCTCAATCATGCTTTCAAAATGACACAACTTAATAAATTTAAAACAATTTGGCCTTATGTGACCTTCAACACCACAATAATGACAAATGGGAGTAAAGTAAGAATTCATACTATATCCTTGTGCAAGCATGGAAGACTTCCCTCTCCTTTGAGTTGTCCTTTGGTGTTGAGCCGAATCTCTTCTTTGAAACACCCTTTATGGTTTAGCCAAATTAGCTTCTCTTCTTGGTTGTGGGTGAAAACTCCTTTGATGACTTTGAGAGCTCCTTGGAAGTTGAGGTCTTGTTTGATGAGTTCTAGCTTTTTGTGGATGAGCTTTAGCTTGAGAATTTGTTTGAGCCTTCATTTGAGCTTGCTTTGATGATTCTCCAACTTCATTTGATCTCATTTGTTGGTGTGAACCTTGAGCCTCTTTATCCTCTTGGCTCTTGACAAAGATGGTCTTCTTCAAGGAAGTGGCATCCTTGCTTTCCACATATCCTAAGCCCGTTTTATCACTAGGACTCTTCCCACATTATAGCATCTTGTCAAGTCTCTCGGTTCCAGATGTCATCTTGGCAACTAATTCTTTTGTTTCCCTTAGCTCAACCTTTAAGTTCTCTTCACACTTCTTAGTGATCACAAGCTCCAACTTCAAACACTCTTCTAACTCTTTTCCACTCTTTACTTTCTCACTCAAGTGAGTATTCTTGAAAGTCAACTCTAGGTTCTCCTTCTTTAAATCTTGAATCTCTGTTTTCTTTTTCAATCTAGACTTTTCAAAAAACTTCATGAAGTCTACACAGTCTATTTCCTCATCAATCTCAAATCTAGAGTTAGAAGAGGTACTCTCATCACAAGAGTCACTTCTTTCTTCCTTATCACTCATAACTTCCTTGCCATTATGAGATGTTGTGAAGGCAATGAAGTTTGCAACTCTATCTTCATCATCCGAAGATTTTTCTTCCTCTTCTAAGTCTTCACTATCGCTTTAAGTGTCCGTCATTGCCTTTCCCTTATTCTTTTTCTTCAAATTTACACATTCTGGAGCAATGTGACCAAAACCACTGCATTCATAGCATTGAATGCCCTTCTTGGAGTCACTTTCTTCAGACTTTTCAATCTTCTTGAAAGGAGTTTTCTTTTTCACTTCCTTTTCCTTGGACCCAAATCCTTTCCTCTGAAACTTCATGAATTTCTTGAATCTTTTAACCATGGGGGCCATGTCTTCATCTGAGTCCTCCTCCTCCTTTTCAACCTTGGTGGTCTTCAAGGCAATGCTCTTTTGCTTTGTCGGAGGTGTGGGTGTGGTGTTCCATCTTGACTCATAAGCTAGAAGTCTTCCAATGACTTCACTTGGCTTCATATTCTTGGACTCACTATTCTCTTCAAGTGTCATCACCTTTGATTCGAACCTTGACGGAAGTGACCTCATAATTTTTTGCTTGACTCTCCTATCCGAATAGGGGTCACCAAGTTGATGGCTTTGGTTGACAATATCCATCAACTTCACTTGAAAGTCTTTAAAGCATTCATGCCCTTCCATCCTTATCATCTCAAATTACACTTGGAGGACTTGGAGCTTTGAGTCCTTGACTACCTCGGTTCCCTCATGTGCCGTTTGAAGAATGTCCCATGCCTCCTTGGCAATCCTAGTGTTTTGGACCAACTTGTATTGATTATCGTCCATGGCGCAAATAATGGCATGCATGGCCTTGTTGTTCCACTTGGATGCTTAAAATTCTTGAGTACTCCAACTAGACTCGGGCTTAAGAGCTTCTACACCATCGTCATTGGTCATTGTTGGAGGAACATACCCATCTTCAATAGCCATCCAAGCATGGTCATCTATTTGGCTAAAATAGGCTTCCATCTTGCCCTTTCAAGAAGCATAATTCACCCCATTGAGCAAAAGGGGTCTTGTGCTTGAGGCTCCCTCATGACTACCACCGTTTCCACTCATAGTGTTTGAGGGTAATGCGAAAGTTAGATGCATATGTAATGTAACACACAAAATGCAAGCAATAAACAAAATGCACAAAGCAAGACACACACTGAGCACGGATCACCTAAGTATATCTAGGCACCGGCTCTGATATCAATTGAAAATCCCTAGAAAGTATGTGTCTATAACCTAGATGAGGGGTGAATAGGTTTTAGTTCGATAGATTACCAATTTTACGAATTAATAAATATTAACAATTCTATCCCATTATACTAAGTGTTCAAATAAAAGACAACAAACATAAAACAATAACAACGCATAATATATACATGGAAACCCTCCAAATGGGAAAAACCATAGGCTGATATGTGCGTCACACACGATCCTCGAAATCCACTATTGAGAGAAAGTTTACAACCTAAGTTGACCTCCCGTCTAACCCTCCAGTTACTAACCCTTTCACTCTACCCAACAGGCCTTAAGTGAATATGCAAGAATATTCTATATGCAATAATATTCTATATGCAAAAATGCTAGGTCAAGACATTCATGCTTATCTAGGATTAATAATGACAATTAAATCAAATCGTAGATATCAATGTTCTAAATGCAAAGGCAAGAAGAATCAGCTAGAAGGGTAAAACCGTCCTAAATTCTAGCTAAATTAATGCATCTCAACCAACAATCAATACACAAGCATGTCATAAAAGCAATTAAACATTCAAGCAAGCATTTAATATGCAATAAAGACTAAAACCCTAGGTATACATGTCTTAGTAATAAAACTATAGACTCTCAAACATGTGGAAGTTACCTAGTCAAGAAGAAGATGATGCTCCAAGCTTAAATGATCCTAGAATAAAGTTGGGTTGAGTAAATATGAGTGTTTGGGAGTCCCTCTCTCTCTATAAAAACTAAGAACACATAAAAATGGCTTCTTAGACTCTTGAGGATAAAGAGAAGAGAAGAGAACATATATATATGGCGCCCTACACAAAATGGTGTATTTTTGGGCGAAAGCCAACCAAATCCCGTCAGGACCGCGATCCAGGTAAGTGTCCAGACTGTTGCACAGAGAGCGGTGTATCTCCTGGACAACGCCGCTCTGTAGGCCGCTGTGCATGCAATATGCACAGACCGCGGTCAGGACAGTATGTAACACCTGTGAAACTCCGCTTGGGAGACCGCAGAGTATGCAATAAGCACAGACCGCAGTAGCCATAGCGTGCAGCCTCTGGTAAACACCGTTGTGCAGGCCGCAGCAAGGGCACTGCACAGAGAGCAGTCTAAACCGCGGAGTAGAGGAAAAAATTCTCTTTTTATGGCATAAACATGCATTCAACACTCAAGCAAGAATTAAGACACACAAGGCACACATGATGACAAATAAGCATATATGCAAGGTAATTAAAGTAAAATGCATGAGTGTGTGTGTGCACTAATACCTCTTCAATGAAAGTTAAGCAGGTGTTTCTGCCTTTGATACTTGAGCTTGGTTCCGAACAATGAAGCCCTAAACTACCCCAAATGTGGTTGTCAATAAAATAAGCCAATCAAACACCAAAGAACTTACAAAGACAGACCAAGTTTGATCAGTTAAAGTAATAGTTGATCGAGTCAAAGATCATGATCAGTGAAGATTATTGATCAAGTCACAAAAACATAAGTAAGGATAAGGCCGATATTGCATGACACTATTACATACATAGTTTAAGCTAATGAGTGACCCAGACCACCATATATGAATCTTTCGGTTAAGATGAGTCATTCAGCTTAGTGTGACGATAAAAACAAACATAAACGGACATAGAATTGTATTATTGAGAATAGAGGAATTGTTCATACAGTTTCTCACAAAAATTGTAAAAAAAACAAATAGAAGAAGCAAAGTACGTATACAAAAATAGACGATGGTGCAGGTGCAGCAGAGTCAAGCTCTAGATATGCTCGAGGGACCACCAGGTCAAGATCCACCGAAGGGGTTGCCCTTATCTTCATAACCTCTGGTTAGGTCCCCAAAGTCTGGCCAGCAGATATCATCGTTCAGGTCATCTATCGTGAAACGAGAGTAATCAGTATCAGACAAGGGCCCAGTATCACTCCCTTTCATCTAAGTGCCACTTTCCTTTCCTGCGTGGAAGGTCACCAATGAGGACTTGGAGAGAAGTTCAAGATGCAGGATGTAGGGGTCATTCTTGATTGATCTGCCCTTCAACTTATCCTCTGATTCTTTATTGTATCTAAAGACTCGACCGACTCATCCTTATGCTTCTATATCGTCCAATCCCATTTCAGGTGAGCCTCCCTTGAAGACCCTCTTAGGCACTAAAAAACATCCAAACGGTGACAAATCCTTGCTCAAGCTCTCTCAACATAACAGCCTCGAAAGCAGGAGACTTCTTCCATCCGTCAATGTTCTAAACCTCTAGGGCTAGTCTGGCCTCCAGAAAAAACATTTCCACACTGACTCATTGCTGCTCCTGATCTTTAGCTAGTAGCTCATAGTGAAGTCAAACTTTATCGGATGCTTGTTCAGACTCAAACATAGATTATTGAGCAGAAGTAATGGTGTCATTGGCCATTTTAGCATCTTTTTTGAATTTGGCAGCCTCTGCTTCAGCCAAAATGACCTTTGATTCAAGCTCGGTGCTCCATAATTCTGCTTTGACGACCCTCACTTCTAACTTACTATTCTTTGTTCTAACCTCCCTGACATTGTCACCAGTTGCGAAAGCCCTACTCTGAACATTGGCCAACGACCTTCTCAAGGTAACCTTAGTCGCATCTCGTTTTCTCTACTTTTCTTCATATGATTGCTTGATCTTTGATTCATTGGCCAAAGAGGCTCTGAGAGCCTCATTCTTCTCAGCGAGTTCCCTTGTCAGTCGAGAAATTTCTATAGCCAGTCTATTTGAGCAGTCATGGCTCGAGTCAATTCTTCCATCGCTTGCCAAATAGAAGTATGGAGTAAGAGCAGTGATAAGCCCAGATAAGGATGAGAGATGTATAAAACTTACAAAAACACCATTATTGAAGATCATGAGGATTCGTTCGGAGTTACTGGCAGTTCTGGCTTGCTTCTAGTATATTGATTGGAACGATTTATATACCTATTTGAGGTCCCCATTACCTAGCTTTTGTTCTCATTTTCAAGCAAATTTTGGTATTTTCTGTGTTTGTGAGCCTTATATAGGTACATATTCCCTACGGAAGGTATTTGAGCCTAATTAAAGTGTTTTGGAGGTTAAAGGGCAGAATTTGGAATGGCTTGTACAAAACACCCAACTTCGGAAGGTCATATCTTTCTCCTTAGACCGAACCACATTTCCCATAACCATATTTCTAAAATCCCCGAAAGTCTACTTTCTAACGCACTTTACAGATCGAGATTCTGAGGTTTTTTGAGGAAGTTATGGACGTTTTCATAACAGTACAGAGAGCTGCACGGTTCATAACGTGTGGGACCAATTTCTGTACCGTGTCCGTACCACGAAAATGGGTAGAAAACTCAAAAATTGTGATATGTGGTACGTCTGTTGATGCGTACCACGTGATGTGCCACGTGACGACCTAGAATTGTATATTTTAGCCATTTTCTAAGGGGTGTTCTTATCTTTTCACCCCCAATGTCTTGCCGTAACCTCTCACACTATAATTACCCCATTTTCTCCTCATTCTTTAGACCTCTATTCCCCTCTTCTCTCTTTTTCATGCCCAAACACTTCTTTCTCTTCATCTTCTTCTTTTTTCTTCATCTTCTCCCACAATAAGGAGAGATCTTGCTCCCATGGAGGTTTTTCCACCATGGGAGTTCACCATACACCTTCACCACACCATTTTACACTTTCTCCATCCATCTTAGAGTAGATTACAAGGAATTAGGAGCCAAATTCGATCTAGAAAGGCTAGGAGCATCTTTGGAGGACTTGTCTTCAAGGGTTTGCTCTTATTTGCTCATTTCTTTGTATTTCTTGTTGTCTTTGATGTGTAACTCTGATTTGGGAATTTGTAAACCTTTCATATGTGTTATATATATGTATGTATGTATTTTTTTCATAAATTCATTTGGGTTTTGTTTTTCTCTATGATGTATGTGATTTATGCTCTCATTATGACATGTTTGAGTATGAATTGTTAGAAATCAATGTGTCCATGATTGGGTTTATGAGTAGCTATAATTTAGAGTAGAAATTAGATGCCTATGAATGTTGATTGATTGATGGATGACTTGAAAAGTCATGTATTGAGTAATTTGAGTGTTCGGGATTTTAGCCGCAAGAGTAGAAAAGGTTTCAATTCAAGCTTTTAGTTGCTAAATTGGTCTTGGTTCATATCCTTGTACTTAATGGGTCTTTGTATTAAGACACGATTATCCATCCTTGACTGGATTGGGTGATGAATTGATTGTGGAAAATATTCCCAAATCAAGAGGATGAACCTTTAATCTAAATTGAATGTTCATAATGATATAACAATCACATTGTTACTTGTAGTTGTTGAATAAACTTGTTTCCCATGTTTAGCCATCCTAGGGAGTTGACTAAATCGAATCTTTGACTTAGAAGTAAGTATCACCGACATTTCTCTTGTGCTTGTGTTGTATTATGGATACTTAGTATGTTTAATGCTTTCATTCGGTTAGCCACCTTGTGAATGACATTTAGGTTGTGTATTATATATTGTGTGGTTCACATTACCATGCTCAGCATGGTACCCTCTATGTTTGACCAGAAAGTGCTAGAACCACTAGGTTGGCATGTATAGCTCATGTGTGTGTCCCAAAGTCCTTAATGAATTCATGCTTATGCAAGGATGAAATCTCTATGCGCTCTAGAGAGGGTAGAGATTAATTAAAGGGACACGAGCATATAACATACGTGTTGTATGGGTATCTCGTATTCCTAATGCTTTCACTTAGTTGTCATCCCGTATTAGGTTAGCCTTATGGATTAATCATTAGTTGTAGTATGGCCTATGTGGTTGCACATTACATGGCCAACTAACGCCTGTGTATATGAGCAGAAAGTGCTAGAACCACTAGGATACCGCCGTACATGGTTCGTGTGTGTGTCCCAAAGCACTTAATGGATTTATACGTACTTTGTATGCATGGATACAATCTCTAAGACATCGAGAGAGATTAGAGATTAATTAGAGGGATACGAGCCTATGATATACTTACACATTTGAGGGGCTAGGTGAGTCTAGAGCGTAATTAGGAGGATTATCACAGTTTAATCATTTCCATAGTGTAACCATATTCCATGCATATCTCTATTCCATCTATCATTGTATATATTATTTATGTAATTTATTTAGTTATATTATTATTCAATTTTCCACACACGCAATACACGAGTTCGCTCGGCGTATTGTAATAATAGCTAGAACTGAGAGACAGTTGGTGAATCCCACCTTCAAGTGGAATGATCCCTTGATTGCCGCTGTGCTAGTCTCTGTGACTTGCACCTTGTAAGGCCGAACATAAAAAATCATATTTGACGACACTGCAATAAATACCCCTCATCAGTGAACATGGAGCGTAACATGACGAGGGGGTCAACCGATGAATCAACCAAGCCAGAGGGGGAAAAGGCCCAGATGACGCTCTGATCAGTGAAAGTTGAGGAGTTACTCCTTCACTACCAGATGAAGGGATGGTCGGAGGTATCGTTGAAGAAGTCAGATCTGTGACAACTTACGTATTTGGAGTTCCATCAGCCTCCCCAATTTGAAGGCCTGTTAAGGGGGCTGTCTTTTCCTTCATCCCAACAACCTAAACTTTACCATCATCATCATTAAGAATAGGCTCTGGAGGCTCTGGAGGCACACCCAAGGGCATGGGGGCAGATTGACCACGAGTGGCACTCCTAGCCAGGCTGGTCCCAGCATCACTTTCCAAGTGAGCAACTTCCAAGTTCGGTAAAACTCTAGATGGTCTACCTAACCGTATCGACACCTCGTCAATATGCTCTTCAACGTGATCAAGTATATTGTCATCTGCGATAGGCTCAGTGAGGTCCGCCTCACCACCATTAGAATCATAATCAGTAAAGACTATCTGATGTTTAACCATGAACTGCATTAGAGCCATGCCAGTGTGTTGTGCTGATGAATCTGTTGAAACCTGACTGATTGGGTGGTAGACTTGGGCTTGAGATGGGAGTTCTTTCTGTTGAAGGTTAACATCCTCACTAGTCTCAACCGAGGCCTGGTCTATTCAGTGAAAGGAAAATAGATGACACAGAAATGTGATCATCCTTCTTTTTAGATTGTTGTTCCCATAAGATCAGATCAGTCAAAGTCTCTTGATTATCGTCTACTTCCTTAGGATCTGCAAATTAACCTGTAAGTTCCTAGGTGTTTGATTGGCTTATTTCGTTGACAACCATATTAGGAGATCAATATGTAAGGGTAGTTTAGGGCTTCATTGCTCGTAACCAAGCTCAAGCATCAAAGGTAAAATCACTTGCTTAACTTTCATTGAAGAGGTATTAGTACATACACACACACTCATGCATTTTCTTTTAATTATCTTGCATGCTTACTTATTTGCCATCTTGTGTGCCTTGTGTGTCTTAATTCTTGTTTGAATGTTGAATGCATTTTTTGTGCCTTAAAAAGAGGATTTTTTTTCCTCTGGTCAACGGTTCAGACTGCTCTCTGTGCAGTGTCTACGCCGTGATCTGCACAACGGTGTTTACCAGAGTCTGTACGCTGTGGCTACCGCGACCTGTGCTTGTTGCATGCACCGCGGTCTCCCAAACGGAGTTTCACAGGCGTTGCATGCTGTCCAGACCGCGGTCTGTGCACTTGCATGCACAGTGGCCTACAGAGCGGTGTTGTCCAGGTGATGCACCGCTCTCTGTGCCACGGTCTGGACACTTACCTGTACCACGGTACAGCCAGCAGTCCTGACGGGATTTGGTTGCCTTTCATCCAAAACAATGTCACTTTGTGTAGGGCACCGTATATATATATATATGTGTTCTCTTCTTTTCTCTTTGGTTCTCAAGAGTCCAAGAAGCCATTTTTGTGTAATCTAGTTTTTCTAGAGAGAGAGGGACTCCCAAACACTCATTTTTACTCAACCTAACTTCATCTCATGATCAGCTAGCTTCATTCTAAGATCATCCAAGCATGGAGCATCATCTTCTTCTTGACTAGGTAACTTCTACATGCTCTAGACCTTATAGTTTCATTACTAAGACATGTATACCTAGGGTTTTAGTCCTTATTGCATATTAAATGCTTGCTTGTATGTTTAATTGCTTTTATGACATGCGTGTGTATTGATTGTTGGTTGAGATGCATTAATTTGTGATAGCTAGAATTTAGGACGGTTTTACCCTTCTAGCTAATTATTCTTGCCTTTGCATTTAGAACATTGATATCTAGGATTTGCTTTAATTGTCATTATTAATCCTAGATAAGCATGAATGTCTTGACCTAGCATTTTTACATATAAAATATTCTTGCATATTCACTTAGGTTGCCATTATCTCTTTATTGTTGGTTAAGCTTGTGGCTATGTGATTAGTGCACAAGGTTGGTGATCCAAAATCACTATTAAGGTATGTTGGGTTGAGTGAAAGGGTTAGTAACTGGAGGATTAGACGGAAGGTCAACCTAGGTTGTAAACTTTCTCTCAATAGTGGATTTTGAGGATCGAGTGTGGCGCACTGAACGGCCTATGGTTTTTCCCATTTGGATGGCTTCCACGTACATATTGCGTGTTGTTACTGTTTTATGTTTATTGTCTTTTATTTGAACACTTAGTAGAATGGGGTAGAATCGATAATATTGATTAATTCTCAAAACTGGTAATCTATCGAATTAAAACCTATTCATCCCCCCCCCCCCCCCCTTCTAGGTTATAGTCACACACTTTTCTAGGGAATTTCATAACCCCTATATGGGATCCTCTGGATCCACCGCATGCTGAGTCTACTACTTTTTACAAGAAGCTTCGGGGGCGGAGGACCCTTAAGTAGTCTTAGCCACTTTCCTGATAGCCTCTTCCCTGGTAGACCTTTCTCTGGTAAACCTTTCCCAGGTGGACCTTTTCTGGGTAGACCTTTCCCTAGAAGATCCTCTCCTACCATCCCTCAGAGGGGCGTCATGCTCACTCTCATGAGCATGTCTGCATGGGCTTGTTGATGTGTTAGGATCAGGTTCATAGATATGTTCCACCAAATCATGATCTAGGTGTAGGAGAAAACATGCGGAGGAAGCGAAAATATCGATTGGTAAATTTCAATTTATTTTTCTTTACTAATGGACCTTAACCCTTGATTAATTGACATATAAATAAAAGGTATTGTACATTTTTCACGTGACGATTGATGTTGCGTTGAATTGAATCCATAAGATCTTCCAATCCAATCACGAATGTAAATCACCTAGGAGTGTGGGCTCCCTTTCTTTGAATTGTAAACCTGAGGATGGAAAACAAACAAAACATTTTTCTTTTGTTAGTCACAATAATCCTCCTAGAGAAAAATCAAGAACGTTTGGTCACTTGTGAATTCTCAATCTATTGATTTAAACTCGCGTGAACCCAATTCGATATTATGCACACAACCTTTTGATGTAAAGGATACTAATGCACTATCGAAAACAAAAACGTTCCCTTTCTTTCTCTATGCTTGGCCGAATTCTTCACACAATGAGTTGGATGATGTTTTTTTTTATTAATGAAAGCAAAATTAAAAAAAAAACTTCTCACACAATAACTAGAGCTTGGTCGAATTCTTTCACAAGATGACTTGTCTTGGCCGAATTCTCTCTCTAGATCCCTAGGGCCGGCGAATTGCATGATAGGTGTATACATAGGTGGCCAAATCCTCACATAAGGAGGATTTCTATTTCACCCGGACTTCTATCAACTTTTGGATTCAATCATTTTCCAACTCATAAGTGTATTATTCAGTAACAAATTATTGAATAAAAATTAATTGTGACTTTATCAAAAACTTCCTAATTTGACCAATTATCAATTAGAGTTTTGATAGATATCAAAGACTTCATATTTTGATTAGATAAATATATTCTTTTTATTTATCTACTTATCAAAAAAAGTTGTTATTTATCTACTTATCAAATAAAGTCATTGATACTTATCATACTACCAACAATAGTATGACACTAGGAGACACTTTCCTACTTAGAAAAAAGTTTTGACTTTTAATTAAATAATTAATTAATTAACAAGTTAATTAATTTTTATTTAATTAAATAATAAAATAAAACAATATATTAGGCTAATCATTTAAGCCTTGCCGCTCAAGCATTTATTTGTGGACAATATATTGTTTTCCCATTTTATTAAATCCATTGAATTTTAATAAAAATTCCACTTGTGAACTAGACTCATTCTGATTAAAAAAGAAACAAGTCCACATAAATTAATACATTAATATAATTTAAACAGCTCATTTAAATAAAATGTATAAATTATATTCTTAATGTATTAATGGAATGCTAATTGCACCCCATTAAGGCCTCCCACATCCTTGGTCGCCCATTCCGGGTACTTGAAGAGTTACAGCATGTCTTGATCACACATGACCGCACATTTCCAAAACTTTTGGATTCTGAAATCCAAAACAATTCTAGATGGACCCAGAAATTGGCTCGGTAGAATATATAAAGTGATCAATGCAAGTTCGTGTGGATTGAGGATCTTTGCAGGCTATCTAAATTTAAGATCCAATATACATAACCGAATCACAATCAACAATGATTCACTTAGGTCCGATCTATTAATTTTAGTTCATTCCACTAAAGAACTAAAATTGAACTCTTAAATAAAGATAGAATAAGTTAATGTTTCTCATTCATATCCTAGAAAACCTTATTGGATATAGTGTATCCTCGTGAAGAATATCAGTAATCGCCAAGAGCCCATAGACCGTCTATAACTTTCATAGTTACCATATTTACATATATGACTACATTTTGAACTTGGATATTTTGACTTGTCCAGAAGCCATATTTCAATAGACACAATATTGAAAACTTAACGTTAAGATTTAATATCCAATACCTCAAAATATTTATATGATGGTATTATACTCACATTTAATAAATGGAGCCACGATGTCCATATCTATAAATGAAGTCCTCTATCGATTTATAAATGTATACCACCAAACTATCGAGGATAGACTATGCTATATAATCGTACTCATTGATAGCTCAAATGATAATACTTGTAACCATAAGTCCATCATTTATCTCAGGATTGAGATAGACTCTCTGATTGTCTTCAAGTGAAAACTTTTATCCATTGACAATTCTGGATAAAGTATTTCACTGTGATCATATTCAATGCACCTTGTGCACTAGATTCTTTTGCACAAAGGCACCACACTTTGATGATTTTAGACTCATCATAACACATTTGATCTCACTCAAATGCTAGCAAAAGAATCTACAACTTTAACAAGGTAAAGGCGTCTAACCTTTATTTTAAGTTGTGAATATTGTTCAAGACTAACTAAAGAATTGTGTCTACCTTATACATATCCAGATGTACGAACAATTCTTCTTTTCTCATCGACTTTTGACCTTACGATTATTTACTTTTAACAATTATAATAATTAAACTATATATGCTATAAGATTTGTAAAAATAGAAATCACTTTATTAATATGAAATGATTTTCAAATATATTATTACACTCTTGCTATTGAGCATAATCCTAGCATAGAGGGTGTGATTCCCTTAGCCACTTAGTCAACGGCTCCTCTTTTGTTAAGCCTGTCAAGGTTCTTAACTTTCTCATCTTGAACGTCAGCTATGATGTCTACTTCAAATACTAAAAGATAAAGTTCGAGAAAGGTTACAAGAGTTGACATGAACGATATAAGCTAAATGATGAGAGGGTTAGGACTTACAGCATTTACATCTATTGGAAATGGTAGAAAAAAATCCCAGATTGATCAAGTTCTTCTTTACATAAGATGAGCGGCGGTCCCTAGCCTCCCAAGAAGTTTGAGCCGCTGCGACTACCAAATTAGCTTGGCCCTGAGTCAGCTCAGTCGGTGCTTTATTCCATAGCTCAGGGATGCAAAAGTGTCTTAGGACACTATTTCTGGTCAAGCTCTGAAGGGGTTCAACCATGAACGTTTTACCTCAGTCACCCTTAACGAAGAACCAACTGTTTTTCCAGTATTTGTTTGACAATGGGAAGCCCTATATGAAGCCCTTATGATCCTTGTTGGATGCAGTGGTAGGTTTTCCCTTAAAGTTATAACGGATCCAGTGGTTGGACGAGCTAGACTGAAGCTGGAAAGTCCCTCCAGTATCCGATCAACCAAAGGTATAGAAGTTACGAATCTCATGGGGGTCGGAGGATGCTTGGCCCCGATTAGTTTCCATAGGCGCCATAAGCTTATCAGGACCCGATAAGAATTCGAAGTCAATTATGCATGAGTTATTCCCGCTTCAGCTAAAAACCTGGCAATAAATGGTTGGATTGGTAAAGTAACCTAGAGGAAAGCATAACACCAAAAATGGCAACAGCAGCGATGGGTGGGTTCCAAACAGCATACTAACTGTTAGGAATAGATTCCACTGATCAGGGAATATAGAACCTGTCTATATAATTCATGAGTTCCCGTTTGGTCACAACGTTTACCACACAGTCAAACGTGCACAATTGCTCAGTAGAAAACTTCAGTAAGTGTGCTTGGCGCCTCTTTGGAACGTCGGCTAGCTTTAACCTTTGTAATGGGATCTTTAAATCAACTATAGAAAGGGGAGAGTTCTCGGTGGAGGCTCTACTTCTGTGATTGGTACTTGTTGCTTTTGACAAAGCAGAGCATGCATCAACAGAAGAAGAGGCAGGAGGGTTAGAATGTAGAGGTAAAATTTTAGGATGAGTGATTCAGTAATATACGTTGAGACATATGGGTTGAGGTGGAGGGGTAGATGAACGGGGGCAACCCCATAATATAGATACATGTCTATCAATATTTTCATTATCACCCATTTCAACAGGTCGCATATATTGTTCAGAATAATGATGATGAAGGATAAGATCCATACCTGAGAAATAATTGTAAACGGAGCGTGATTAGAAGTCTGGTATAAGAAGATGGTTGTGTGAAAAATTGAGACGGCAAGGAGCTTCGAAAGAGAATCTAACAAATTATGGTTGCAGTCTTAGAGAAGAAAAGAAAATTATAAAGAAAGAGTGTGAAAGAGGGAAAACGAAGAGTTTTCAAATATATAGAGAAGGGTGATGTCATCCGATAACTGAAAGTATGCGTGTGAGAGTGGGGGTTGGTGCATGAACCCCGAAGATCATGTGCCATTTGAAAATAAAAAACTGTCAATGATTGTATCATTCACGTCGCGTCACCTGGGTAAATCAAGTGAATGTGGCTAGGATCAAATGCTTAGATGTTAGGCATTAATAAACATTAATGAGCATTGATGAGATACGAGACAAAAATAAAAAACTGATTAAACATACCTCACCGAGCGAGTTTCTTTCTGATCGAATGAGATACTCAGTTCAAATGTTTAAAGGGGTACTGTTATTGGTAAAATATGAAAGAATGTCACGCCACCAAAAGTCAACTAAAATGAACCAACTCAAATTGACAAAAGATGGCCTCACAACACCTGGTTGTTAGGGTTTATGCCCTAAAGCATGTAATTGTAAATGTGAATGAAACATTAATAAAAGAAGTAGTTTATTCATTATATATACATGTCGCATACATTTATATCATGTGTACTTAACATCCAGGATTACCGGATGTAATCTCTAACTAAGTGTATGAGTGTCATATACAGAGGTATTCAGTTTAAGATGAGCAATCTAAAGAGTCCGTAAATAGCACGTAGAGTTGGTTAATTTATTTGTGATTAATCTACAATTGTGATTCATTTCTTAATGTATGGTGCTTTTAACCTAGATTATTCATATGGTGATATGAGAATGGAGACACCTTATATGATATGATCATATAGGACTGGGTCATGATCTATATGAATCTCTCACCAAGATCCATTACAATATTAGATTCATATATATCAACAAATGATGGCTATATATAGGTGATCTTAATCCTGAGTGTCTTATCGACTCTTTCAAGTTAGATCTGTGTTTCTAATATACCGTGGGTGTGATCAGAGTTGTATTCCTGGTTAATAACTTTGTATGTTGGAATTGCAGTTTGGCTTGTGGCTGAAAGGTTTGTACACAATAGTGGAATCCACTCCGGGGCTTGAACAATATGAGCGTTCTCCTCTTCCGTAAAGGAAGTTAGGATTTATTGTTCATTAGAGAATCAACGGTATTTAATGGAAAAGATATAATTATGGAGGTATAATAGACTTTATGACCTAGCTCTAATTATGAACTACTTGTGGAAGATCATACCGTATGTAATAGCTATATCAATGGACAACTGTAATTTCGGTTTATGTAATACATCTATAGTTGGGAGCGTGCAACCTCGGATTTTTAGTGGAATAACTCTGAGCTTAATGATCATGAAATATTAATTAAAGAGTTTAATTAATTATTTCTAAGTATTATTTGAGCTCAAAACTGTGGGTCCATTAGATCCCCTTGCTAACCCAATTGTTTAAAGGTAACAAGGGTCACGGTTAATTAATTGAATTGTCCAATTAATTGTGCTACATAAGTGACACGTATTTATTCAGAGATTAATTGAATAATGAGATTATTTAATTAATATATTAATAATTAAATTAATTAGATTATTAGATTATTAGATTATTTAATTAATAAATCAATAATTATTCATTATTATTTGGAGGTTACAGGTTCAAATAATAACTTAAACAAATATAAAATAATTATATTATTTTATTTTTAAAAAAGTCAAGTGTTTAAGTTCAAGTCAAGTAGGGTTATGTGGGAGTTAAAATCTTACTCTACTTAGGACACTTAAATACTACTTAACCTTTTAATAAATGGAGATATATTTAGAAAAGGATTTGTATCTAGTTATATATATATACATAACATTGATACAATAGACTATTTGTGATTCTTTGAACCAAAAACACAAAAAATAAAACCCTAGAAAGCCTAGGAAGATTTCGTCCAAAAGAAAAAAAAATATTCTTTCTTATGGTGACCGAATTTGCTAGGAGATTTATTCTTCAAGCCCTTGCATCCTTGTATGTATTTTACAATAAAATATATTACAGAAATCGAAAATGTGCGTGTGTGAGACGCGCGTAGGCGTGTGGGGCGAACAACTACGTAGCAGCCAGGCGGTGCGCTAAGGCAGGCTGCGGGCACAACAGCCAGGCCTTGCGCTTGTGCTTGCTGTGTGCACAGCAGCCATGCTACGCGTCTGGGCTACTGGCAGCACAAGTCTGCTGCGTTCGAGACAGCCTTGCATTGTCTTCATGCGCGTATGGTTGGTCGTGTGTGACTGGCTAGCTGTGCGTGTTTGCCGATACGTGATTGTCACATGATGCATATGAATGATGGCCACGGGTGAAAGATCTAGGGTTTCGAATTTACGATGCTAGGTTTTCGAATTCAAAAAGGATTTTTGGCTGGATTTTATTTTATTTTTTATATAAATGCTTTAGGCCTCCAATAAGTGTTAGAGTAACACTTAGGATTTAGGTTTGATTCATGAGATGGATCATGAAATTAAAAAATATATATATCTTATTTAATCAAGTTGAACTTGGTTAAAAGCTCAGAATAAGAAGAACTCAAAAGAACTTGAAGAATATTAGAACTATTTGAAGTCCAAGGAATGCCTTGGGTAACTTTTGTAATTAGACAATTTTTTATATTAAATAATAAATTGTACTCGATCAATTCATATATGCTTTTTATTATGAAATGATTAAAATATTGTCATGCATATACATGTCATTTAGAATATGTGTGCCTACACATATGAATATATATTTTGGATATATCATACATGCATAATAGTCATTGATAATTATGTGTTTTTATTTCTTTTTAAATAAATTAGTGTAAATCACATAATTGGCTATTAAATAATCAGATTAGTTTTTTTAGAGTAAAAACATGGTAATTTTCATTAATAACTAGTCTATTAATTAAATTATTTAATTAGTTAGATTAATTAGGTTCGTCACTTAATATTATGCTATTAGATTAAAACCCTAATATAATTGGACTTACTAATGTGATTAGTTTTAATAGTTAAAACTTGGTAAATCGCATTAAATAATTCTAGTCTCATTAAAATTGTTTTCATCGATTAGAATTTGAATAATGAACTAGATTTTTAATTAGTTAATAATCTGATAAGTTTATTTGAATAAGATTCTAATAATTCGTTATGCCCTAGACATTTAGATTGAAACTAGCCATTTAATCTTAGTAATATCTAGGTGCATTAATAATTGAAACCCCTAACTCTAAAATAGTGAGTGGGAGAAAGATATATGACATTATATCCCAAAGTCTCAATCATTAGTTCAATACCGTGAGATTCAAGTGGGGGCCTCGAGACAGCTTTGTTTTCATCCTCCCGAAAGAAGGTCTCCATAAGAGTCAATATTAAGGTTGACTTCCTAACGGATAGGTTTTCTGAGTGTATTTTGGGATTGACCGACCCTAAGGCGGCAATTCTCAAGTTAAGCTTAAGAGATTTGAAATTGTGGGCTACACTCACAAGGTTTTAATTAAATTT
Organism: Dipteronia dyeriana; assembly: GCA_032871835.1. Classification (NCBI taxonomy): domain Eukaryota; kingdom Viridiplantae; phylum Streptophyta; class Magnoliopsida; order Sapindales; family Sapindaceae; genus Dipteronia; species Dipteronia dyeriana. The sequence goes on along the minus strand of CM065303.1, from coordinate 46,717,246 downwards.
GTTAATTATAAACCTGACTGAAATAAATTATGGTTGAATGATAGAGGAATAAGAGTTATTCTTGTATATCATTTGATTGAAAATGTCTCGATCCAACATGCAAGAATTTGACCGGCCCTAAGGCGGCACTTGCTTGTAGTATGTTGGATTGTCTTGGTGTAGAAACAGTTTTTTGAGGATTTTCTTGTTCATTAAATATGTTAATGCATCATATTTAATTTTATGCCAAACATTTACATTTGAATTAAATGTATGATTGAATGAATTCTTTATTTATGTTTTCCCAGCAATGTCTTCTACACTATTACAAATCCTTGTGTCTTCCTCGTCCAGTTTCTTTGTACATATTTTACAATGAAATCTATTACAGAAAAAATACAACAAAGAATATACATGATAAAAAATATTTTAAAATACATCCCGGTATTAATTTTACATGAGAAAAAATATTATAACCTTTAAAACGAACCCTAAACCCATTGTACCGTACAGTTAATGATATAACATGTTTATAATAAAAATATAAACATCATACAATCATTATAAAGTGCCTACACATACCATACATGCAAATCAAAGAATAAAACTACGGAAGAAGAAACATTTATTCTTATATATTGTATAATAGGTCTATGATACCAATTGTAGGAACTCGGATATACGTTGCGTAGCGGAAATGGGGTTTAAAAAAAAATATGCAACTTGTAAACCATATACAACATATAAGAATATATAAAGATGGATTTAGATCGTACCCTTGATGCTAACTCTTTCGTTTGTTTAAGTTTTATTCCGATTACGAACCATGAAGTCTTTCTCGCTATGTCCCGCGATTCGGTAACTGTGTATGGGCACATCACGATCTTTCAGGAATGTACAGGAGGATGTAAAGACTTGAAGAATAGAACTCCTTCTTTTCTTCTTGGCAAATTCGATCACCACAAGCAAGAATTTTTTTCTTTTCTTTTGGCTGAAATCTTCCTAGACTTTCTAGGGTTTTGTTTTTTGTGTTTTTGGTTTAAAGAATCACAATTAGTCTCTTTGTTATGTAAATATATATATATATATATATAACTAGATACAAATCCTATCCAAATATATCTACATATATTAAATGGATAAACAATATTTAAGTATCCTAGGTAGAGTAAGACTCTAACTCTCACATAACCCATGTTGACTTGAACTTAAACACTTGACTTTTTAAAGAATAAAATTAATTAATTATTTCATCTTTGTTTCAGTCATGATTTGAACCTACAACCTCCAATTAATAATTGATTAATAATTCATAATTCATAATTTATTAATTAAATAATCTAATTATCTAGTTAATTTAATTATTAATATATTAATTAAATAATCTCAATATTTAGTTAATCCCTAAATAAATACGTGTCACTTATGTAACACAATTAATTAGACAATCCAATTAATTAACCGTGACCCCTGTTACACTAGTAAGGGGATCTAATGGACTCATAGTTTTGAGCTCAAATAATACTTAGAAATAATTAATTAAACTCTTTAATTAATATTTCATGATCATTAAGCTCGGAGTTATTCCACTAAAAACCTGAGATTGCACTCTCTCAACTATAAATGTATTACATAAACCAAAATTACAGTTGTTCATTGATATAGCTATTACATACGATATGATCATCCACAAGTAGTTCATAATTAGAGTTCGTTCATAAAGTTCGTTATACCTCCCTAATTATATCTTTTCCATTAAATACCATTGATTTTCTTATGAACAATAAATCCTAACTTCCTTTGCAGAAGAAGGAAAGCGCTTATATTGTTCAAGCCCCGAATCAACCCTTAAAGGAACTACCATCTACTTCTCGCAAGAATGAATGGATTCCACTATTGTGCACAGACCTTCACAGCCACAAGCCAAATTGTGATTCCAACATACGACGTTATTGACCAGGAATGCAACTCTGATCTCATCCATGGTATATCAAAAACCATGAACTAACCTGAAAGAGTCGATAAGACATTCAAGATTAAGATCACTCATATATAGCCATCATTTGTTGATATATATGAATCTCATCTTGTAGCGGATCTTGGTGAGAGATTCATATAGATCATGGCTCAGTCCAATATGATCGCATCATATAAGGTGCATTCATTCTCATATCACCATATGAATAGTCTAGGTTAAGACCACCGTACATTACGGAATAGACTGCAACTGTAGATTAACCACAAATAAAGTAGTCAACTCTACTTGCTATCTACGGACTCTTTAGATTATTTATCTCAAACTGAATACATTTGCATATGACACTCATATACTCAGTTAGAGATTACATCCGGCAATCTTAAATGTTAAGTACACATGATATAAATGTATGAGACATGTATATCAAATGAATAAACTACTTCTTTTATTAATGTTTCATTCACATTTATAAATTATAACCTTTAGGACGTAAACCCTAACACATTGGAGGTCGTTTTCGAAAGAAAAAAAAATGTATAAATTAGGGCATTTTTATCCATCACCATACTTTAATGCTATTTAAACTCAAATTATTAATTTGATGCTCCCAAAAGTGAAGAAGTAAAGAGTGCTATAAATTTAAAGAATCCTAAGGGTATTTTGGTTTTATTAGATTCAAATAACTTTTGGGAGTTTTGGTAGTAATTTTATAGGAGAATTTTTTATGACTTTAAGATTTGTTTTTGTAATTTTATAGGCACTTTTTTTTTGTAATATTTCAAAGTTTTTTTTCTTAATATATTTTTCTTGGTATAATAGAGTTAATTAAAGTTTTTAAGTACCATACATAAGGATACAAGGATCTTTTACAGATTAGTTGAATTTTTTATACAAATTGAAACAAGAGAGACTATTTTGATAGTAAATAAAACAATAAGGACGTCCGTCAAAAAAAAAAATCAATAAGGTCGATCATATTGCCTAATTCTGTAAATATGGTAATTTCACTAAAGTCCTTACTTTTTTATGAGATATCACCTTTTTAAATGTATTTGTCATATTAGTAATTTAAATCCCTTTGTTTTTTCAAAATACATCACTTTAGTCATTTTGTTAGTCAACTGTTAATTTTGACTAACAGAGTTAGGAGTATTTTGACTTAAAATATAACACTTTTCAAAATGTGCCATATATCAAAAATTATAATAATCAAAATAATTTTCTCTTTAATAAAAAAGGTTAGATAAATAAAAATATTAATAACTTTGAAAAAAAAAACATAGAGGAGAGATGACTTCTCTTTTTAAAAAAAAATAAACTTTGAAAAGATCAATGAACTTCATCCTTTTTTTAAGTCAAAAGAATTTCTTGGAGGAGAGATAACTTCATGAGCAAAGAACACCATATTTGTAGCATCTCCTACCATTTTTTTTCTTTACTGTCCATAATTTTTCATATCTATTCCTTTTCATGGATTCCAAATCTTAAATCTCAAATCTCTTCCCTTCCATGGATCCCGAATCTCCATCTCGATATGTATCGATTTCAAGAAAAAAATTGTATTTATGTATATTTTTTTTATAACTTTGTTGGGTTGATATTAATGATTTTGGTGATGGACATGAAGATGGGATGAAGTTGGAAATGAGGACTGAGTTGGAGATGTGGTTGTTGATGGTGTTGGAGTTGTTGATGGTAGGTAAGGCTGGACACGGTTCAATTTAGTTTGGTTTCAACTAGGACCAGACCAAACTAAAAATTTTGATTTTTTGAAAGTTCGGTTCGGTCTATCAGTTTTGACTTATCACAAGAAAAACGTAATGTGAAGTTACATGCATTTTGTTTTAAAAAAAACATGCATTTCAAAAAAAAGATAAATACATTTCAAAATAAAATAGCAAGAAAAATCGAAATAAAATAAAATAGCTTGTAAACATATTTACAATGAAGATCGGAAGTAGAAACAAAAATAAAAATTATATCAAATCACTTGTTCTGCATCTACGGTGCTACCATAGTTTAATTCTATATATAATTTTTTTTTACCATTATTTAATGCAAAACAAATGATAACTTCATAAAGCAAATGGAAAAAAAAAACAATTTCATCTTAGAGTTACCTTATACTAAAGTTGGTGAGTTAATAAAACACATATGAATTAAGTCAAGTTTTTGACTTTAATGTTTTTTTAAAGTTTTATTGAAGAGTTTTGAGTGTGATCTACACCGGAATAAAAGTGTATGTTTAAACTTAAAAGCATTTGGTTCACAGTCCGGTTCGATCAATAGCTTGGACCATAGACTAGCATACAATTGTTGGAAATTTTGTGATAATCACTCATTTTGAGAGCAAAAATTGAGTATGATAAATTCCATAGAAATGGAAGATAAAGTGGATTCGAATTCTCCTCCGTGAGAACTTCGAAATGGTATACTCAAATTCACAAAATGGTTAATGGGTGAATGAGAAATTGAGTCTCAAAGTGGACCCATTGTGTATGGATTAAAAAGAATCTCGCATTGCTTAGGGAAATCATTTATAAGTAGTTTATAAGTGAATGTGTGATATGAGTTTTCAACATATGTGGCATAGAGGCTCTCTCTCGCGCGCGCAGAGGGGGTGCAAATCATGGACCCCTAACCTTCGAAGGCGCGACCTGCGGACACGAATGCCGCTCTGATTGGACCGTGAGAGTCCGGTTGACCTTTTGCCACTTCCTTAAGTCAACGTTTTTTATTGTGATGAATAAGGAAAGCTTTAATTGTTTGGATTCTGATTTCTTACTTGATCACTAAGAATACAGAATCGGGTTTTAATTAGAAATAAATCTCTTTGGAGAATATTATCTAATTAAATTATTTCCTTATTAAATCAAAAAAGAATTTTCCAAAAATAATCTCGAATTAATCCCAAAACCATAGTGTTTCGGTTTGGGTATTTAATATCTCTAATATTCTGTTCAACACACACAAAAACAATTCCAGTTTTCTTTGAATAGCCGAATTCTTTTCTTCTCTGTTTTCTTGGTAAGTTCAAAACTCTGTTTGAGTTCGCTGGTAGTGGATATTGCTTAGGTCTACCACTGTTGAACCGTTGTATCCTGGGAGACAATCGCCTAATACACATACGGTATTGTCCTACGAAATTGTCTTAAGGACACCGTGTGAAACACGGGCCTTGGATCAAACTCTGTTTTCTAACGCTACTTTCTGTTTTCCTTGATACCAGTCAGATTTGATTACAAATTACGTTTTACAATCTTAAGACAATTTCTTTTCTTTTTAAAATTATTTTCAAACAACGTTTGCTTATTCAAACTTTCTGGTATCAGAGTTCTGGTTCAGATTGTAACAGACTTGAAAAATAAATCAATTGATTCAGTTTTCAACTGTGGTAATCGGGTTCCTCTGGAACACTGATTCAATTTGGAATTCGGGTTCTTTGGAACACTGATTTCAATTTTATATACATACGTTACCTGTGAAAATCGGGTTCTTTGGAACACTGATTTCAATTTGAAATATATATATATATATATATATATATATATATATATATATATCATTAATCTGTGGAAATTGGGTCTATTATTAGACAATGATTTCGAAATCAATTGCGATTCAATTGTGTTATCGGGTCTGCAATATCAGACACTGATTGTGATTTCCATCGTGAAATCTGATTTGATATCAACTGATATCTGTGCTATTATTTCTGGTGATACTAAAACGATTTTGTTTTTGTTTCAGATATTATGGCAAACAAATCGAATGTGAACTCCAGTGTTCCACTAGAGACTCCAGAAGTGAATCCAAGTATGGGATTAGATACTTTCGCTGTGAACTCTGTGCTTGTGGGCCAGGTACCAATAGTAGTACCTACTGTGGCTACAACGACTCCGGCCATCAACTCCTTCATGAGAAACATGTCTGATCCGGTGATGAGCCAGTATATGAGTCAAGGGAATGTTCCCATGGCAAATCCCTACATGAATTCGATATATTTGCCGATGAATCATATGGAGAAACCTGATAAGTTCAGTGGACCAAATTTTAAACGATGGCAGTAAAAGATGCTATTTTATCTGACCACACTGAACCTTGGCAGATTCATGACTGAAGATGCTTCTAAACCTAATAATGGTGAAGAGCGAGATGTTCAGGTATGGAATGCTATTGATGCATGGAATCACTCGGATTTCCTATACCGTAATTACATACTGAAAGGGCTGTCAGATTCTCTATATAGCGTTTATTCTTCAAAGAAAACAGCCAAAGAACTGTGGGAATCATTAGACCGTAAATACAAAACTGAGGACACTGGTTCTAAGAAGTTTATTGTCGGTCGGTTTCTTGATTACAATAAGGGGGATTCCAAGACAGTTATGAGTCAAGTCCAAGAGCTACATGTAATTCTGCATGAGATACATGCCGAAGGGATGACCCTAAGTGAAACTTTCCAGGTGGCTGCAATCATTGAGAAGCTTCCTCCTTCATGGAAAAAGTTCAAAAACTATCTCAAACATAAGCAAAAGGAGATGAAGATAGAGAATCTGATTCTCAAGCTTCGTATTCAGGAAGATCACATGAAATATGACAAGAAAGATGTCAATGTGACTGAAGCGAAGATCAATGTGGTTGAGCATGGGCAAAGTTCTAAACCAAAAAAGAACAAGCTTGGGAAAGGATCCAAATTGGGTCCTAAGGGAGGAGTTTCTAAGAAGCCAAAATTCCAAGGGAAGTGCTTCAACTGTGACAAGCTGGGTCACAAATCTTCTGAGTGCAGGTTGCCAAAGAAGAAGAAGAACCACGAGGCAAACGTGGTTGTTGGGATCTCAAGAGATGTATCCGAGATCAATCTCTCTGCAGTTGTGACATAAGCAAACCTTGTTGGGTCAAACCCAATGGAGTAGTGGTTGGATACTGGGGCCACTCGTCATATATTCTTTGACGGAGAGATGTTCAATATATTTAAAGAAATGAAGAATGAAGAAAAGTTGTATATGGGCAACTCAGCCACGTCTGGCGTGAAGGGATGTGGTCAAGTCATTCTCAAGATGACCTATGGTATAACCCTGAGCTTGAACTATGTGATGTATGTACCTGATATATGCAAGAACTTGGTTTCCGGTTCGTTGCTCAATCAGCATAGGTTCAAAATGGGGATTGAATCAGACAAAGTGGTTTTAACCAAGCAGGGAACTTTTGTGGGTAGGGGATATGTAACTGAAGGGCTATTTAAGCTTAATGTATCTTTTGTAAAAAAAAAAACAATCAATAAAGATAATTCTTCAGTTTATTTGCTTGAGTCTTCCAATTTATGGAATGGTAGAATAGGACACGTTAATTATAATACCCTGTGTAGATTAATTAACTTAAATCATATTCCCGCATTCAATATTGATCCTAAACATAAGTGTGAAGTTTGCGTTGAAGCAAAACTAACAAGGTCATCATTTCAAACTATTGAAAGGAAATCTGAACCTCTTGATTTAATTCACACAGATATATGTGATTTAAAATTTGTTCAAACAAGAGGTGGTAGCAAATATTTCATCACATTTATAGATGATAGCACCCAATACTGCTATGTATATTTGTTGAAAAACAAGGATGAAGCTATAGAGAAGTTTAGTCTCTATAAAACTGAAGTTGAGAATCAACTCAACAAGAAAATCAAGGTACTGAGAAATGACCGAGGTGGTGAATATGTAGCACCGTTTGGTGAATTCTGTGCTCAACACGAAATCATACATCAAACTACTGTACCATATTCCCCTCAGCAAAACGGTATTACAGAACGTAAAAATCGTACCTTGAAAGAGATGATGAATGCAATGCTGATAAGTTCTGGAGTGCCTCAGAACATGTGGGGTGACGCTATATTGTCTAGCAATTACCTTTTAAACAAGGTACCCCGAAAGAAAGAAGACCAGACACCATATGAACTATGGAAAGGAAGAAAGCCTTCCTATAAATTCTTACGAATGTGGGGGTGTCTTGCCAAAGTAGCAGTACATATACCTAAGAATGTGAAAATAGGTCCGAAAACTGTTGACTGCATTTTCATTGGATATGCACAAAACAGTAGTGCTCATCGATTCTTGATCTATAAATCTGACATATCAGATATACACAAAAACACGATAATGGAATCTAGAAATGCAATGTTCTTTGAACATGTATTTCCATGTAAATCCAATGATGAAGCAAGTTTGTCAAAACGAACACATGCTGATAGTTGTGAGGACCAAGAACAAGGAAATGAAGTAGAGGATGAACCTAGACGTAGCAAAAGAGCAAGGACAGAAACGTCTTTTGGTCCAGATTTTATAACCTATTTGCTAGAAGGTGAACTTCGAACTTTCAAAGAAGCGGTAAGCTCTTTTGAAGTACTCTTGTGGAAAGAGGCAATTAAGAGCGAAATTGATTCCATCCTTCAAAATCATACTTAGGAATTAGTGGATCTTCCTCCAGGATGTAAACCGCTAGGATCCAAATGGATTTTCAAAAGAAAGATGAAAGCAGATGGATCAATTGATAAGTATAAGGCCAGACTTGTAATTAAAGGTTACGATCAATGAGAAGGCCTAGACTACTTTGATACATATTCTCCTGTGACGAGAATAACCTCCATTAGAATGATACTTGCAATCGTAGCTTTGAGAAATCTTGAAGTACATCAAATGGATGTGAAAACGGCTTTCTTAAATGGAGATTTAGATGAAGAGATTTACATGGAACAACCTGAGGGTTTTTCTGCTCCAGGACAAGGAAAGAAAGTCTGTAAATTGGTGAAGTCTTTATATGGTTTAAAGCAAGCACCAAAACAATGGCATGAGAAATTTGACAATGCTATGATGTCAAACGGATTTAAGATCAACGAATGTGACAAATGTGTTTATGTCAAGGACACGGAAAATGGCTATGTCATTGTGTGCCTTTACGTTGATGACATGATCATTGTTGGTAGTGATGATAAAGTGGTCAAATCTACCAAGGATATGTTGAAATCAAGATTTGATATGAAAGATATGGGACCGACTGATGTAATGTTGGGAATAAAAATCTCAAGGACATCTAACGGACTCATACTAAGTCAATCACACTATATTGACATGATTCTTGAGAAATTCAACAAAAATGATTCTGGAATTTCTAGAACACCAGTAGATACAAATCTACATCTATTCAAGAATAAGGGTGAGAGCATCTGTCAACTAGAATATTCTCGAGTGATAGGAAGTCTGATGTACTTAACTAGTTGTACAAGACCAGACATAACGAATGCAGTTAGCAAATTAAGCAGATATAAGAGTAATTCAGGAACCGATCACTGGAAAGGAATAGTAAGAGCACTGAAGTACTTACGATTCACTCGTAATCATGGACTGCATTATACCAGATATCCAGCTGTCCTAGAAAGATACACTGATGCTAACTGGATATCTGATATGAAGGATTCAAAATCCAATGGGTATGTGTTCACACTAGGTGGTGCAGCGGTATCTTGGAAATCCTCCAAACAAACATGTATAACCAGATCCACCATGGAATCTGAGTTTATAGTATTAGATAAATGTGGAGAGGAGGCTGCATGGCTACACCAATTCTTAGAAGATATTCCAAAATGGCCAAAGCCTATGCCGGCGATTTGCATTCACGGTGATAGTCAATCAGCAATAGGAAGAGCACAGAGCAATATGTATAATGGGAAGTCTAGACATATACGTCGAAGACATAATACCAATAGACAACTAATCTCAACTGGGGTTATCACTATTGGCTATGTAAGGTTAAAAGATAACATTGCGGATCCACTAACTAAAGGGTTAAACAGAGAACTAGTTGAGACATCATCGAGAGGAATGGGACTAAAGCCCATTAGATTAAAGGTCGATACAATGGACACCCAACCTAGTTTACTGGAGATCCCAAGATCTAGGTTCAATGGGACAACCGAGTTGTAAGACTTAGTTGGATCACTGTGGGGGTTACCCTCAAGTCCATTCCTATGATGAAACAGTGATGCCCGTAGGGAAAAGGTTAAACTGTGGTTTTTAATGATTCTTATGCGTCGAAATTCCTAGCTATGGAAATCCGAGCAGAGTAAAGCGGGTTACTCTTAATTAAGAAATCACCTATGTGAGAGAGAAGTGGGGCCGCTTCTAAAAGAGAATAGTGAAGGGCTATATTCTCTAGAGACTCTCACAGAACCAGGCGCATGTTCATGGCCAAAATGAACATAAAAATGAGAACCAAATCGGGTCTGGAAGATACCTGTGTAAGGTGTGTGATCGTTTACACAAAACGGCAGAACAGTTCAAGGATATCATATCTACTGATCAGCCAGTAAAGCAAGCATACCTTTACAAGGGAAGGTTCAAAGGGTAAAACTGCGGACACGAATTTTCTCCGATTGGACCGTGAGAGTCCAGTTGACCTTTTGTCACTTCCCTAAGTCAACGTTTTTTATTGTGATGAATAAGGAAAGCTTTAATTGTTTGGATTCTGATTTCTTACTTGATCACTAAGAATACAGAATCGGGTTTTAATTAGAAATAAATCTCTTTAGAGAATATTATTTAATTAAATTATTTCCTTATTAAATCAAAAACGAATTTTCAAAAAATAATCCCGAATTAATCCCAAAACCATAGTGTTTCAGTTTGGGTATTTAATATCTCTAATATTCTGTTCAACACACACAGAAAAACAATTCCAGTTTTCTTTGAACAGCCGAATTCTTTTATTCTCTGTTTTCTTAGTAAGTTCAAAACTCGGTTTGAGTTCGCTGGTACCACTGTTGAACCGTTGTATCCTGTGAGACAATCGCTTAATACACATATGGTGTTGTCCGGTAAAATTGTCTTAAGGACACCGTGTGAAACACGGGTCTCGGATCAAACTCTGTTTTCTAACGTTACTTTCTGTTTTCCTTGATATCAGTCAGGTTTGATTGCAAATTACGTTTTACAACAATACAGTTTTGTTGTAATAAAACCATACGGTTTTTTAAAAAAAAGAAAAAAAATTGAACCAAACCAAACGGTTTGGTTTGATTTAGCTTGATTTACGGTTTACGTTCTTTTTTGTCCAGCCCTAATGGTGGGTACTAGAGATCTACTTACCTCCACCATTTTTTTTGTTTATTTCCTTATATTTTATTTTATTTTATTAGGTTTTTTGTTTGAAATTGTTACGGATTTTATTTAATATTAAAATATGTTTTACTTTATATAATTATAAAAATATGTAAATAAAAAATGATAATTTAAAAATCTTTAAAAAAAGAAGTAAAACCAGAGGAGGCACCTTCTCCTATTTCTAACTTTTATAATGTTTTATTATTAAATTAGTTTTGATATTAAGACTGGTTTAATTAGTTCATTTTATTTTGTTTAGTTAATAATAATTTTTATATTTTATTTTAAATTTTTAGTGGAAGATTTTTTTATGTTATTTTTTTTATAAAGATGTTTTGGACAATACATGTAAATATTAATGTGTAATATTGCAATAAGTCTGAAGATAAAATCATCATTTTAGCGTAATTAAATGATAAAGGGTAAAACTGTACTTAACCGGTTTTATCACGGTTGACCGTTAGAAACATAGTGAAATAGACTAAAGTGATGTATTTAAAAAAAAAAGAATTAAATTACTAATATGACAAAGACATTTAAAATGTGACATTTTATGAAAAAATAAGTACTTTAGTGAAATTCCCCCTCTATAACCCTTTGATTAAATTGATAATATTTCAAATAACAAGGATCATTTTAGTATTTTCTCAAAATAAAATTTCCAGGAAGAATACTCATAGTCATAATGATAATGAAAACATAATCATAATCATGTTATATTAATGAATATATATGATGTAAATAATTTACATCATATCATACAAAAATTATACAGAACGACAAAGAATAAAAAAAAATAGATGTTGGGTTTTTTTTTTTTTTAAACGCAAGCTTTATAGAAGGAAAGAAACAGCAAACCAATAAACAAAGCCTCACACGTCCAACAAAAACAGGCAACAGTGGGGCTACAAAGCCAAACAGGGGAAGCTGGGACACCTCAACCTGCCACCGCAACACCCACAACAGGTAACAAAGAGGGGAAAACAAAAACAGAAACTGAGTTCTCTCACAAACAGAGCACTGGCACACGCAGAACCCCGAACATAAAACAAGAAAGAGGATAAGACTAAGAATCGCCCCACTTTATGAACTCCCCACTCGAAGACGAACCTTTCTTAGCTAGTTTATCTGCAAAAGAATTCGTAGCTCTAGAGTTGAAGATGACGAAAGTGTTTCCTAAGTAGCCAAGCTTGGAGAGGATATCATAGATTGGTTCTTTCCTTCTTGGTTTGTAATTTTGTAACCAGGTGCTCAAATTCATCATGTAGCTCAATCTGTCGGCCATTCAACAGCTGCTCGGGCCTTGCATTGTCTTTGTATCCTGGATTCAATGGAGCCTTCAATGCTTCTACCTGCTGCTTGCTGATCAGTCTCACCTGCATGTTTATATTTTTCGATGGTTAGTCACTTATAACTAGGTGACATCCATTTACACTCCCTTGCGATAAAGAAAACAATAATGTTACATTGTTTAAATTTTATATCTAAATCTAGTGTCTAAATGATGTGATAACACTTTAATTCATACATTTAAGTTGTAATAAATTTGCGTGATTTAAATTAATGAATTAGAGTGTTACTATATTACTTGAACACCATATTTAGACTAAATTTAAACAAAGTTGTATTATTTCAAAAACAAATACCTTGCCAAGGATGGTCCAAATGACATTCTCAGTGCAGGGAGGTGTGGTAAAAGAACCAACGTATCTGAAAAATTTGTGGTTGTTAAACGTCAATGGCTTCGTATTAAACATCCCAACATTAACTTGAGTTACATGGTCCTTATCAGACTTCTCCTTAGACAGTCTTTGGAATGCATCTCCCAGCTGTAATTATAAATATATACAATGTACGTCTTCGTTAATTTTTATATACATATACACAAACCCATAATTAAGTATATAATATGTATATAAATATACCTTTGCGAGGAATGGATCCAACTCTTTAGGAGAATTACCATACCGATAAAGGATTGCGATCACTGCATTGCTGTGGTCTTCTGCCTCGTGGACTAGATGCAGCTCCGCTGTAAATCTAATATTTCCAACCATGGAATATATATATATATATATATATATATATATATAGATATAGATGTATATATTAAAGTTCAATGACCGAAACAAATCAATTTTGCAATATGTATTAATGTATGTATATATGTTGGTAGGCATGTTTCCAATTCACATCACGTAAGATAACATGAGAATAAATCTTGATATCGAATATATATACCTTTTTCCATTAATGAGATGCTCTGAAGGAGAGTGCCAGTGCATCTGTTTGAAGGTGTATTTCTTACCATTTATCTCCATCCATCCAACCTCTCCACCATAGTGCAGCTGCATGCATGCAAATGCAATAGGAACACACACAAAGTTGATCAGATTTAATTTTTAATTAAAACCCTAAAAGTAAAAACTAGTAGGAACAAGAAGAAGACTTAATCAAACGAGTTTAACAACTACAAATTACAAACCCCAATAATGTGACCCCAATTTATGAGTGTAGCATTAGCAACAGCATTGTATTCCCGGGAGTGGAGCTGCAAGTTCTGCTTGAGGACTGTGTTTTTCTTTACAATGTTGATAGGAGATTGATTTTTTCCTGATGCGCATGCAGAGTATGCTGCTTTCACCATGCCCCAGTCACTTGGGCCATTTTCTCCGCTGTAGCTGAAATCAACCGTGCCTACATCTGAACAAACAAAATTTTATCCAGATATACATCAACACGACACAATAACTCGCTTATGTTAATTAATTAGATGTTAATTAATAAGCATCGTTTAACTAGCTAGGCAGAATTCCGCTGGTCTCAAAAATAAAGCATAAAGTAACAAAGATGATACGTACCCTCATCGACTGTGGCAAAAGCCAAGCCTAGGAACAATGAAATCGCTATGACGGAGAAAGGGATTTTAGAGGCCATTTTAATTGCCGGCCTCTATCAATCAATCTCCTAACTGACATTATGGAGTCTGACAGCTTTTTTATACATAAAAACCAATTCCATATATTTCTGATATATGGTTCGAAATTGGTGGCTGAGGCTGTTTTCAAACTAATGTTGCTATATTTAAACATGTATGTGCTTAATATGGGGAATCATTGTAAGCCTAATTGATTGATTAGTCTGTATTTTAATCAAGATTGCAACTGAATCTGTTGTCATTATAACTTATAAGATTAACTAGATTATATGGAAACGAGATTTGGGGTGAGGGGACAGTTTATCCCTATTTAAAATAAGGATTCAAAAAATAAATAGCACTTTTTGAAGGTATCGTTTCAACATTGTCATTATTTTAATAATTTATGTTTAAAAAACACCAAATATGATGAATAAACAAAAATACCCCCAATAGTTGTGTCATCAGAATCTTTCATTCATTTTTTTACAGTGAGAGTTATGAAGAGAATGTTTCGTTGAAACTCATGCGCTACGCAGACGCATTCGGAGGTCGAGCTTTTTTTTTCTAGTCAGTACTTCAAAAAAAATATTCTCGATCCTTTGAAAAATATCACTTGAAAAATATTCTCGATCATTTGAAAAAAATCTCGATCCTTTGAAAAAAATCTCGATCCTTTGAAAAAAAATCTCGATCCTTTGAAAAAAAATCTCGATCCTTTGAAAAAAAATCTCGATCCTTTGAAAAATATTCTCGATCCTTTGAAAAAATCTCGATCCTTTGAAAAATCTTTTCGTTCTTTAAAAAATATTCTCGATCCTTTGAAAAATATTCTCGATTCGATCCTTTGGAAAAAATCTCGATCATTTGAAAACAATTCTCGATCCTTTGAAAAATATTCTGGATCCTTTAGAAAAAATCTCGGTCCTTTGAAAAAAAATCTCGATCCTTTGAAAAAAATCTCGATCCTTTGAAAAATATTCTCGATACTTTGAAAAATATTCTCGATCCTTTGAAAAAATCTCGATCCTTTGAAAAAAAACTCGATCCTTTGAAAAATATTCTCGATCCATTGAAAAATATTCTTGATCATTTGAAAAAATCTCGATCCTTTGAAAAAAATCTCGATCCTTTGAAAAATATTCTCGATCTTTTGAAAAAATCTCGATCATTTGAAACATCTTCTCGATCATTTGATAAAAATTCTCGATCCTTTAAAAAATATTCTCGATCCTTTGAAAATATTCTCGATTCGATCCTTTGAAAAAATCTATCGATCCTTTGAAAAAAATTCTCGATCCTTTGAAAAATATTCTCGATCCTTTGAAAATTTCTTGATCATTTGACAAATGCTCGATTCTTACAAAAATAAGCTCGATCATATTAAAAAAAAAAGACTCAATTTGGCTACAAATATGCTCGATTTAACTAAACATTATTTTCAAAAATAAAATGCTTGATCCTTTGAAAAATAATTTGTTCATACAAAGACTGGACAACAAATCATAACGAATGGATACATATTAAACCACACAGAAATATATAAAAATATATAAACGAAGATCACAAATATAAGTTATCTTCTTCTGCAGAATCTGGAGAGAGATAAGTTTTTTGGAGAGAGAGATGAGTTATCGTTTTCAAAGTGTAGATGGAAACACAATGGGATTAAAAAAAATAGATTATTTAAGGGCAATTTGGGTAGTTCACCATAATTGGTGCCTTTTAAACTTAAGTTATTAAAGCGGTGACATCACTGCAACACACAATAAAAAATGTGACATATCTCACTATTTCCTCTTAAAAGAAAGTTTCTCCTTTGTTGCGAAAAATAAGTTTAACAATTTATCTCCAAATTTTAATTGCTCGTAAGTGTACCAATCAAAAGATAGTATAGCTAATGAAGAATAGATATTGTTCCCATACAGACTGAATTAATCCTATAATTCTTACAAATTAAACTAAAACTAAGCCTTAAATTGAAAATTATAATGAATGAGAATTGATTTGTGAATTATGACTAAGAAGATAAAATTAAAGAAAAATAATGAAAGTTCACAGCAAAGTCGAAAATCAAATAGACGAAACACTAGAACATCCGATTTCACCGTAACCAATCACATTTAATTCCTTTGGCATGTCAATTCGAATTAATTCCCCTTATTGATGATCAATTTTCCCCAATATATTTAATAACCACGGCATCTGGTTACACTAAAAGTTTACTACAAATTAATCATCTATGGCATCTAGATGAATTGAATTCGAAAAAACCCATTAAGTTCTTTGAAAATTGTTAAAAACATCACATAAATCCTAATTGCATGGCATCTACAATTAAACATTCATGGTATCGATTGCAAGAAACAAAACTCAAGTAAAGTATGGCATGTACTCTTACTTGTATCAAGTTACTTAAAAATAGATGGTGATCAAACATCCAAATTCAAGCGCACATCAATTAAGTGAAGCAAAAGATACTCAATAGGGAAGAAAATTAGAAATTAACATTACCCAAATAAATTAAATTGTCATGGCTAGGCTACATCGTAGCCCTAGCAAAAAGAATTAGTTCCTCATAGTCATAAGTACAAGTCTAAGGGAAAACTTAGAAGAAAAAAAGGATAGAACCCGAAAAATCGATGGAATGTCACCGTGTTATTCTTCAACGTGCCTGTATTGTTGTCTGTCTGATTTTTCTGCTATAATTCCTCTTAAATAGGCATGAATTAGGTCTCCTTTTAGTTCCCTAATCAACCTCCAATAAGGCTAATTCAAGGTGACTCAAAATTGGAAATACAATCATTCTAACTTTAGGAATCTTAATCTAATTTCAACGAATCCTAATATGGAAAGTTTAGAATCAAATAAAACTGAATCAAAGTGAATTTTAGACCTTCATTAATCTTCCAAAACATAACAAATTCGTCTTATACCTTCATTCCTGAATAGGTTGGCCGTAATGTTTTATTTCCAAAATCCCGCGTATAAATTCTGGGCTGACCTTTAGGTAGTAAAATAGTCATAATTTCATCTAGAAAACTCCAAATCATGAACCGTAAAATTATACGGAAAATTAACTTCCGTATCTTTCAAATCATATAAGGCTCGAACCCTAGTTCCTTCTTAGATGAAACAGTTTAATTATTGAAGTTGACCTATCAGCAGATGGTGTTTTCCCGGACTTGATCGAAATCTTCCAAATTGCTTCCAATTATCTCCAAGGACTTGAATAGCTGAGAACTAACAAAAGAAACATAAAATGCAAGTGTTTAACTCAAAACAAAGCAATAAACTAAGAATAGAGGTATAAAACATAGGCAACTATATTATTATCAAATAGTGGAAATTGTGAGATATGCACCTTTTTTTGTGTATTATAATGATGTCACCTCTTTAATAACTTAAGTTTAAAAGGCACCTATTATGGTGAACTATCCAAATTGCCCTTAAATAATCTATTTTTTATTCTCATTGTGCTTCCATCTACACTTTGAAAATGATAACTCCTCTCTCTATAAAATACTTGTCTCTCTCTAGATTCTGCACAAGAAGATAACATTTATTTGTGATCTTCGTTTATATAGTTTCATTAACAATGTATCAATTCGTTATGATTTGTTGTCCAGTCTTTGTATGAACATGTATAAACATTTTATTTTTCAAAGGATCGAACATTTTATCTTTGAAAATAGGGTTTAGTTAAATCGAGTATATTTATAGCCAAATCGAGCCTTTTTCTAATATGATCAAGCTTATTTTTGAAAGAATCGAGCATATTTTTGAAAGAATTGAAAGAATCGAGCATTTGTCAAAGGATTGAGAATTTTTCAAGGGATCGAGAATTTTTTTCAAAGGATCGAGATTTTTTTTTAGAAAACTAGGTTTAGTTAAATTGAGTATATTTGTAGCAAAATCAGGCATATATTAGAAAGAATCGAGCATATTTTTCAAAGGATCGAGAATATTTTTTTAAAAAAAATAGTTTAGTTAAATCGAGAATATTTGTAGCGAAATCGAGCATATATTAGAAAGAATCGAAGATTTTTTTTTGAAGAATCGAGCATAGTTTTCAAATGATCAAGAATATTATTTATTTTTTTGAAAAAATGGTTTAGTTAAATAGAGTGAGCTTTTTAGTAAAGGTTCTGAGACTTTTATTAAAGGCTCCGAGCCTTTTGTAATTACATTTCGAGCCTTTTAAGTACTGACCAGAAAAAAAAAAAAAAAAAAAAACTCCGGCTGCACTGCCCCCTACCCCCCCTGCGAACTGACCGGGCAGCTCAACTCCCGAATGTGTCTGCGTATCGCTACTACGTCACCGTTTGAGTGATTATCTGGGTAGACTTTCTCTCTCTACTTCACAACTCTGTCACTGTAAAATGAATGAAAGAAATCTGATGTGGAACAACTATTGGGGGTATTTTTATCCTTTCACCATAATAGGTGCATTTTAAACATAAGTTATTAAAGCAGTGACAGTGTTGAAATGCCACCTCTGAAAAGTGTCATTTATTTTTTGAACCCTTATCAAATACCCCCAAACCTGGTTTTTATGAGTCCTCGAGCAAAACTAAAAATAAAAATAAACTAAACTACCTAGGCCATTTTCGTAGGGAAACAAGATAGCACTGAACGTATGTTACAAGCCTTTAAACCTCTAGGTGCCTCTAGTAGGAGGAGTTGTGTCTCCTGAGGGTTTATCAGTCGTGATACCCACAAACACTTGACTTGAGACTCAATAAAATAAAATAAGTAAAAATAAACTAAACAAAAACAACAAGACAAATTCACATAATAAAAATCAAAGCACACACAACACACTTAAACAAAACTAAAATCATGTGATCAAGTACATGCATCATATCTCATGTCTCAGCCATTAACCAAAATTCTCATATCACAAACAACATACTCAAATGCCATGGAGGGAATTCGTCTCAACTCTAGGTCCTCACAAGATATCACTCAATTTTCACTCGGAACCTAGACAACACTCTCAACAAGCATATGCGAAAGAATTTATGCACAAGAAATTTCAATTTATATATCGCATATGAGTATAAAGTAGAAAGAACGCTAAGATTTATGCAAAAGATCTCATGAATGGAATCAAATACTAAGAACAAGATAGAGTACATACTTATCTCCACGCCCAAGTTAGAATCCCCAAAAGATCAGTTAGGTATTTCTTTTTGGTTGTAATAGGGGTCATGGGGTGAAGGGTTAATAAAAAGAACCAAAAATGGAAATTCAAAGAACTTAAGATCATGCTAAGAGATGTATTATGGTATTCAATGCGTGGACATCTCTCCTTTGAATCTTCTTTCAAAATGCATCCAAGCTTCTTCATTGATTTCTTCAACTTCTTTTTTTCAAGTAGATTTTCAACTTGAAATCATTTTCTCTCTTTAGCATTCTTCTTTCTTATGTTCATTGCTATGCTCTTCTTCAGTTCTTGCTTTTTTTTAAGGAAGATAAAATATACTTTTGATTCCTTTCTTTGCCTTGGTACATGCATGCTTTAGAACTTACCCATGCTCATCTTCTTCTTTTCTTCATCTTCGTCTTGAACATGAACTTCATCTTCCTCCACTGGATATGATCCCAAGCTATAGGGTACAGCCAATTTGTATTGGTATAAGGGATAAAGATTATGTGGGTGACGAAGAAAATACTCATTAGTGTTTGGTTTCAAGAGGGCTAATGGAGCACACACATGTGTAGGGAAATTTTAGGCCTTTATGTAGGTTAGCATACATTGCCTAACATCACTTATTAAGGTTCATTCAACATAAGAACAAAAGCAAAATATGTGATACCTTTTAGAGAGAAAAGTTCATAATTATCCAATGCAAAAGCCTAATGAGATCAATCTAAAATAATGAAGAACATGAAGAGTGTTTAGAAGTAGAAACAAATAAAACCCTTTATTTTTACGTAATTTATGGTTGTGATACTCACTAAGGTAGTCTCCACAATTCATCCATAGGTAAACAAGCATATCATCCGCTTACTAATCAACAAGATTCAGGCGTTAACTCAAAACATGATACACTAACTATCAATGTAATACTAAAGTCAAGAATTCATGTGCATAGCATTACAATAGACTCAAATCAATAGCAAACTTGTCAAAAACAAAACAAAAAATAACAAAAATAACAAAAATTGACTCAACTTTCAAAACACAAATTCTGCTGAAATTCAATTATGAGCTATGTCCACATTCTAGTATGTATCTTTAAGAATACTCAAAAATATTTGCTCAAATTTTAACATAAGAAAATAGACATGCAAACACACATTTTCTTCATAAATTTTTTCAAAATTCGGTTAGGAACAGTGTGAAAACGAGCAATGAAAACAGCTCACTTGCGGATTCATGAACAAAGCATCGCTTCTGACCTTTGGTCGAAGAATTGATTATAACTTCAAAAAAACCGTCCAGAATTTTACGAATTTTATACCATTGGATTTGTATCAAAAAATCGAAGAATACAACATAGACGGAAAAATTTATTTCCTTGCCAAAAGGTATAGTTTTAAAGAAAATGTTTGCTCAAAAATTTGACTAGCATAACACAAAAACAAAACGAAACAAAGAAACACAAAAACAATTGAAAAATAGAACCACATCCCCAAACATAATCTAAACATTGTCCGTAATGTTCACAATAAAATAGAATGCATGCAATGGGTAGAATAAGCATGGAAGGCATGAAATAAACACACACAAAAGAAGAAAAATAAAGGAACGAAAGTACCCGATTGGGTTGCCTCCCAATAAGCGCTTTATTTTATATCTAGGCAAGACGGCATACATGGATCATGACTGAGGGGCAGCAACTTTTAGGACTCTAACTTCTTCCCCTCATGGTCATCCAAAATGGTTTCAGTCGTTGAAATTTTACCTTGAATATCGAGCCATCTTTTATGTTGTTAATCTCCATCATTCCATGAGGAAGGACTTTACGTACTCATAATGTGCGAATCCACCTTGATTTTATTTTTTCCTAGAAAGAGATGCAAATGTGAGTTATCAAGAAGAACCTTAATTCTTGGTTTGAAATCTTGCTTTTGAATAGCCTTGTCATGGTTGATCTTCACATCCTTATATGTATCATTCAAGTGTTATGGCATTGCCTTCAGCTTGATTTGCGGAGCAACTTCAATGGATGGAAAAACCATGGTTGTGCATGGCTTTAATGCTTCAGAATCATTCCTACATCTCACTGATTTTGTGAGGCTCTTGAAATTTTTTTCAGAAACCACATCTTCCACAATGTCTGCTCGGAGACACTTTTCTTTATCATTTGGGTACTGAGTTGCTTCAAAGACCTTGAACACCACTTGTTCATCTTGCACTCTGAGAGTTAATAAGCCTTTTTGAACATCAATTATTGTCCTTCCGATAGCTAGGAATGGTCAACCCAATATAATGGGGATTTCTCGATCTTCTTCCATATCCAACACCAGAAAATCTGCTAAAAGTATGGCTTGTCTACTTGTTCCAATACATTCTAGATAATTCCTTGTGGGTACATGATTAATCGATCTGCAAGCTGTAACAAAACGAATGTGGGCTTCAACTCCCCAAACATAGTTGTTTAAACACAGAAAAAGGCATTAGATTAATACTTGCTCCCAAATCACACAAAGCTTTATCGAAAGAATGTTTTCCAATAATGCAAGGGATAGTAAAACTCCCTGGATCTTTCAATTTAGGTGGTAGCTTCTTTTGGAGGATCGCACTATATTCTTCAGGTAGCATCACTCGTTCATGGTCAGCGAATCGTCTCTTGTTTGTGCAGCTTTGCTTGAGAAATTTAGCATAACTAGGAAGTTGTTTCACTGCATCAAGAAAAGGAATATTAATATAAACTTTCTTAAATATTTCAAGAATTTCAGAAAATTGATTATCCTTATTATCCTATTTGAGACGTTGCGGGAACGGGATTGGTGGCACATAAGCTTTCACTAGCTCGGGCTTCTCTTTAGTAGGTGCGGCTTTTGTGGTCTCAACATCTGTTGGAGCACTTGATTCAGGTCTGGCTACCACTTCTTTCCGCTCTTAAGTGTGATTGCTTTAACTTGCTCTTGATTCTTAAGATTCACCTTAGTTTAGCTCGACAAAACACCATTCTCTCTTTCAATCAAAACACTAGCTATTTGACCCACTTGTACCTCCAAGTTTCGAATAGAAGCTTGATGATTTTGAAAAGTTGTTTGGGTCGCCTATATAAAATTGTTAGTATTCCAGGCAAGCTGAGCAATTAAATCCTCCACGAATGGTTTTTTCTCAATGGGTTGGAAAGGGATTCTGGACATTTTGAGTATTGCTCCATTGAAAATTTGGATGATGGCACCACCTTGGATTATATGTGTTCGAGTAGGGGTTGTTTCGTTGAAGGTTAAAATCATTCACTTGATTTGTTTGTTCTTGCATGGTCTCTGAAACACCTGCACAAGTAGGCACTAGATTCATTAAATAAGTTCCCAGATTTTCCAAACATTAAAGCATCCACGTTTTTATTCAAATTTTCCATTTGTGCTGCCAAAAAGGTAAATGCATTAATCTCAGGTACTCCAGCTCTTCTCGACACCACTCTTTCTGCGCCCCATTGCAGAGTGTTAATGGCTAAAGCATTGATGAGTTGAGTTGCTCATCAACTGCTTTTTGTCATGAAGACTCCTCCACTAGCTGAATCTATCATTCTCTTGGTATCATCATTCAAACCTTTGTAGAATGATTGTAGTTGCAGCCATTCCGGTAGTCCATGACGTGGGCATTTCAATAACATCTCCTTGTTACGAAAAATAGGTTTAAAAATTTATCTCCAAATTTTAATTGCTCGCAAGTGTTCGAATCAAAAGATAGTATAGCTAGCGAAGAACAGATATCGTTCGCACAGAGACTGAATTGATCCTATAATTCTTACCAATTAAATTAAAACTAAGCCTTAAATTAAAAACTTTAATGAATGAGAATTGATTTGTGAATTATGACTAAGAAGAGAAAATTAAAGAAAAATAATGAAAGTTCACAGCAAAGCAAAGCAAAGCAAAATCAAAAATCAAATAGGTGAAACACTAGAGTATCTGATTTGACCGTAACCAATTATATTTAATTCCTTTGGCATGTCAATTCAAATTAATTCCCCTTATTGATGATCAATTTTCCCAAATATATTTAATAACCATGGAATCTGGTTACACTAAAAGTATTCCTACAAATTAATCCTTTATGGCATCTAGATGAACTGAATTCGTAAAAACCCATTAAGTTCTATGAAAATTGTTAAAAACATCATATAAATCCTAATTGCATGGCATCTACAATTAAACATTCATGGTATCGATTGCAAGAAGCAAAACTCAAGTAAAGTATGACATCTACTTATACTTGCATCAAGTTACTTAAAAATAGATGGTGATCAAACATCCAAATTCAAGCACACATCAATTAAGTGCAGCAAAAGATACTCAATAGGGAAGAAATTAGAAATTAACATTACCCAAATAAATTAAATAGTCATGGCTAGGCTACATCGTAGCCCTAGCAAAAAGAATTAGTTCCTCATAGTCATGAGTACAAGCCTAAGAGAAAACATAGAAGAAAATAATGATAGAATCCGGAAAATCGATGGAATGTCTTATTGTTATTCTTCAACGTGCCTCTGCTGCTATCTGTCTGATTTTTCTGCTGTAACTCCTCTTAAATAGACATGAATTAGGTCACATTTTAGTTCCCCAATCAACCTCCAATAAGGCTAATTCAAGGTGACTCAAAATAGGAAATACAATCATTCTAACTTTAGGAATCTTAATCCAATTTAAACTAATCCTAACATGGAAAGTTTAGGATCAACTAAAATTGAATCAAAGTGAATTTTAGGCCTTCGTTAATCTTCCAAAACATAACAAATTCGTCTGAGACCTTCATTCATGAATAGGTTGGCCGTAATGTTTTATTTCCAAAAGCCCGTGTAGAAATTCTAGGTTGACCTTTGGGTAGTAAAATGGTCATAACTTCCTTTAGAAAACTCAAAATCACGAACCGTAAATTCTACGGGAAGCTAACTTCCTTACCTTTGCAATCATATAAGACTCGAAACCCAGTTCCTTCTGAGATGATCCAGTTTAACTCTTGAAGTTGACCCAACATTAGATGGTGTTTTCCCGGGCTTGATCGAAAATCTTCAAAATTGCTTCCAATTATCTCCTAGGACTTAGAATAGTTGAGAACTAAGAAAAGAAACATAAAATGTCAGAGTTTAACTCAAAACAGAGGAATAAACTAAAGAACAGAGGTATAAAACATAGGTAATTATATTATTATCATCCTTCCAATCCAATATTTTTCTTTTAATCTTCATTTATAAAGACACTTCATTCTAAAAATTTAAAATTTAAAAAACTGTAAACACACTTTATTCTTTCAAAAATTATCCATTTTATCATTTGACACTCATATTCTGAAGATACTCCATTTAATTTTTTTAATTACACTCCTCTATGGCTTTGCGTTGATTGCAGCAGATAAGGTTATTGAAAAGCTGGAGGATGATCGCTGTTTGCATAATTTCACTTTGGTAAATGAGCAGAATACTACTAAAATTGCGAAGATAGTACTACATCGTTATTATTGAGAGTTAATTTATGTAAAGAAATTTGCCAAGTTATATCCTTCTATAAGTAGAAAATATAGCGATTTTGATGTATTGAAGACGGAATTGCAAGCATTATTGAAGTGTATACGGACAGTTTTGCGGCTGTAGTCTCCGGTGAACTGAGTAAATGTAGTTATTAATTTTTTTATTTGTTTTTATAAAAAATTATGACTTTTGTTCAATTGCTTTTATTCTTGTTAGGTTGGTCACAAGTGGGCAGAGTTTGAAAAGTCAGAAGCATATGGCAGAGACCTTTCGTACTCTGTGGCTTTGCGTTGATTGCAGCAGAAAGGGTAGTGTGGTTTTCAGCCTACTAGTTGCTATCTCATTTGGTTTCCAATGTTATGGTGGCTATTTGAGTCTGTTTTTCATACCAACAATCACTTTTGTTCATACAACTAGTGATTGTTTAGTCTTGAAATACTTTTTGTTGTCATGTTAGGACTTTTGTTTATATAACTAGTAACTGTAGAGCTCTCATATACTGTGTAAAGGCTGGACTTCTGTTCAAACTGCTGGGATGAGGTTAACATTTGAGCTTTGTAAAGCATATAAAAGGCTTCGTTTTGTGTCTTATCATTGCTCTTTTTGTTTTTACGACGTGAGACCAAACGTGGTACATTTAGAAGGACCAAACGTGGTACATTTAGAAGTATTAGTCTTAACGAAAATGCATCGTTTCATTGATGATGCGTTGCTGCCGTCATATTTGTGTGGTAAATGGTCCCATACTCTCTTCAGAAATTGTCGAAACTTTACTCATCCTTGAACCTTATGCTGTTGCTTCTGATTTCTCTAATAGTACATCAGTCTTTCTTTATTTCTCAATTTTCCTGAAATACTCTATTTCACCACAAAAAGCCCGGTTTTACCTCGGAAATGAGTAATGTTGTAAATCTGGACTATGCACAACTGGGCCGGTCCATCCAGCCTGTCTTCAGTAATGGACCAGGTCAAGTCCGCGAAGGAGGCGTGCCGGACCAAGCACTGCACGTACGTGTGCCGCGTGCCAGATCAGGGGGTGCCAGTCCAGCATGCCGGCCTACCACGGCACGCCACGCCGGCGTGCTTCGCTGAGCGGGAGGCACGACGGGCCAACACAACGGTCCACTCTCCGGTTCGGTCATTTGGTCCGTTTTTATTTTATTTTTATTTTTTAACTAATCACCAACCAAAGGTTGAATTTTTAAAATTCACCCGTTGGTTACAAACAAAAGTACAACAAAAACCCCTCAACTGTTATAATTTAAATTTTGATCCACAATTCTAATTTTTCTATAAATACCCCTATTCATTCCATTTTTCAATCACTTGCTCTCATCCTCTCATTCTCTCATTCTCTCTCTCTCTCCATTCCCCAAATCTCTACACATGTTCATTCAATTTGATTTTTAATCTCTCTCTACACAATAGTATTATACTAATTTCCTATTATCTATCTATCTATTACTCATTTATTCTCTTCATTTTCCACCGACACACAAAAATATTAAGGTACATTTGTCTTTAAATGTTATTATTTCTTTATGTTAGTAAATTATAATGTTATGTAAACACTTTAGTTAATACTTTTAATATATTTGTTTGGTTAGTAAATTAAATTAAATGTTTGTAGTAATATATTAATCATTATTATGTGTACTTGTGTAGTAGTGAATTCATATATATTGTGTTAGTAAATTAAGCATTATATGTGTAGTAGTTAATTTAAATATTTTACTTTTGGTAAATTTATGATTTATAAGTTTAGATGTTTATTTGAATATATTTTGTTAGTAATTTTTTTTTTTAAGTTTAGTAACTTATTTGAATATATTTTGTTAGTAAATTTATGGTTTTTTAAGTTTAGTAGCTTATTTGAATATATTGTTTTAGTAAATTTATGTTTTTTTTAAGTTTAGTAGTTTATTTGAATATATTTTGTTAGTAAATTTTCTATTCTTAAGTTTAGTAGTTTATTTGAATATATTTTGTTAGTAAATTTATGATTTTTTTAAGTTTAGTAGTTTATTCAAATATATTTTTTTTAGTAAATTTATGATTTTTTAAGTTTAATAGTTTATTTGAATATAATTTGTTAGTAAAATTATCATTTTTAAGTTTAGTAGTTTATTTGAATATATTTTGTTAGTAAATTTATGATTTTTTAAGTTTAGTAGTTTAAATGAATATATTTTTGTAAAGTCCTCATTTATTGATTGGCTTCTTTCGTAAACAAACCACATATTGGGGTTTTATGTAATGGTAGTTTAGGCTCTCAAGACCTCAAGAGAAGAAGCACCAAAGGTATATTTATTGTGTTTACTTGCTTTGAAGAGATATAGTTGCACACACTCACAACTCATGCATATTTCTTATTCGTATATGTTGTGTGTTTATATGAATGTGCATTCATGTTTTGATAACTCTTCTTGCATGTTTATATTGATCACATCTTTGCACTTGTATTGACATGCATTATGTGTTGCTCACACACACACTTACTTGCATTTGATTTGTTATGCATGCGTGTTTCATTATTGTATATGTGCATTCATAGTGTGGTTTTGTGTACTGTTGCGCTTGCACGATGGTGTGACCATTTGAGAATGTCGTATTCTTCTCTTGGTTTGGTTATGTGGAGTAAGGTGTTTAGTTTCAAAATATAAATTTTAAAGATTTAAATGTTTTTCAAAACTGACATTTGTATGGTCTTGTGACCATAACTTTTTATTAAATGCTTCAAAATATGTTTTAAAAAATTCTGTACAAACTAGACACCCATACCTTTCCAACCGTATATTATAAGTAATATTTCATGACCGTTTGGATTGGTTTTGAAATCTCCAAAGTGATCACCTTTGGTCACTTAAATAACCATAAATTTTTCTACAGACATTCAAATCAAGTTTTGTAAGGAGTAGAAATTAGACTTCCATACCTTTCCAACGGTATATTATACGAAAGGTTTGGATGTCGTTTGGTCATGTTT
This sequence comes from Dipteronia dyeriana, assembly GCA_032871835.1. Taxonomy (NCBI): domain Eukaryota; kingdom Viridiplantae; phylum Streptophyta; class Magnoliopsida; order Sapindales; family Sapindaceae; genus Dipteronia; species Dipteronia dyeriana. The sequence continues at coordinate 46,689,582 of CM065303.1, read as the reverse complement.
TGGGTCACTCAAATCTCAGGTTGTTGCGGTTGCTGCGGTTGCGCCAGTCCACAAGCGCCCTCACCAGCGCCCCTTGGACAGTAGGTGTGCGCTGGTGTGGCGCTTGTCGACTAGCGCACTGAGTAAATTTTGGGTATTTTTCAAAACGATGTAGTTTTGTTCTAGGGTTCATATTTATGTGCCATCTTCTTCCTCACTTGTATTTAAGAGCTTCCAAACCATTTTTTAGAGTGAGAAAGTATTTGCTTTGAGAGAGAAGCTCCAAGAGTTATTCTTTAACTCTCCAAACTCAAAACCCAACATCCTTCATGCATTATTGAGCATCTTTAGGCACGGGTCTTCATCTTTGATTGACTTGGTAAGTTGAACAAAAATCTCATCTTTGTCATTTGTTCATGTTTTCCAAGATGATGTTTTTATTGCATTTATTAGTTGATTAAATGCTAGGACTTCATTCATTGCATCTATTTATGAGTTCCTTTGCATGATTGAGTTTTTTTGTTGATAGCTTTAATTTAGTACATTTTTGCCCTTCTTGCTAAGTCTCTATGCATTGCATTTAGACATTGTTGATTAGGACTCATTAATTGCATTAAGTGATTGCATTATAGTCCTTGTCATGCTTGATGACAACATGTGTTGATATGGTTTTTATGATAGCTTCATGGGATTGTTTGTTCTATATTTAGCTAAGCTTTATGACATGTCATTTAGCTCTTGATATCTAGGATTATGAGATGGCAATAAATGCAATCCTAGATAAGCATATAAGGTACCCTAGCCTTGTTTGTTGTTTGAATATCATCATATATTCACATAGGGTGTTTATCTCTTCATTGAAGAGAAGTAAGTCTTGTGTTGCATCCGGGAGTAGTTTGCTTCAAGCGTAAGCAAATTGGACTAGGTCCACTTAATACCGGGACTAAGTAGTGGTAGCATGTTATATACCGGGAGTAGGTTGTAACGCCTCTATCATCAGTGGATTCGTTGTTCGAGTGTGGTGCACTTAACAGTTCGTGATTTTTCCCATTTGGAGGGTTTCCACGTATATCTTAAGTGTCTTTATTATTTCCGCACTTATTACATTTGTGATAATATTGTGACTAGCTAGGGGTATTTTCGTCTAATTGACCATTAACGAAAATTGGGTAAAATTTGATTAAAATCTATTCACCCCTATCTAGATTAATATTAAACACACCATAATATTTGTTTCAAATTTGTTAGTAAATTTATGATTTTTTAAGTTTAGTAGTTGTTGACGGCGATTTTTTGACTAATCCCCCGTCACACAATTAAAGCAAAGTAACAATTAATTGCAAACAAAAATAACAAGAAAATAAATGATATGTTGGATTTTACGTGGTAAAATCCCAATGCAGGGAAACGTCCACGGTTGTCTATGGCAGCAACAAGAATTCACTATGTTGGAAAAATATTACACACTCAGTCACTCTTGCCTGTTCTCCTAATATTGTGTTCAACCCTTTTGGATTTTTTGGGTCTATTTATACATGTATAGAACCCTAATTCTAGATGTACAAGTAAGGAAAGTTCTTGTTGTTTAATAAAACTGACTTATTGGAGTCGTAATCTTCTTCTTTCCCGTTCCAAGTTGATTGTATTCTAATTGTATTAAATATCTTGTCTAATTGGGATGTGATGTCTATAAGGAAGTTTATTTCCTTATCAAAGTGCGTTTCCAGAAACCTTGTTCAAATCAAACTCTTTTCCTGTGTATTTGAGTCATGATCCTACTGAATTGGATGCCATCCACGTGTCGCGCGTCAGATCGCTTGTTTTTCCCGACCATTCTTGTTTAATCATTCATCAATTCAACCTGAACCTGGTCCCGATCATCTTGACAACCCCGATCTGGATTTCTAACCCGACCATCTGTGTTATCTGAGTCGGGAGGAAACGGTCGAGTTTACACAGTCCTACTTGCATTGACTTAATCTGATCGTCTTCTAGTGACATGGTGCCCCCGACCCTAATCTTTGGTTGACGTGTCATATCACTTAGATTTTTTCAATAACAACACCCCCTTAAACATACAAGACCGAGCATCTCATTCGAAATAGAACTCATTCGGTGAAGTATGTTTTACTTATTATTATTTTTCATCTTGGTGCTCTTGAATGCGTATTTAATGTTTTTCTGTTGAACGTTAATGTCAATCATGCTTATTTCGGCTGAAGCAATCATTTATCCATGTTTTCTTTAAATTTCGAATGGTACGTGTTTTTCGTTCTACGTGCACCTACCCCCACTCGTGTATACGAATTGGTATGACGTCACTTACCCTTATATATAGATAAAAAAAAATTCATTTTTCCTCACGATTTCATGGTGACTTCTCGTAAAGAACCCTAAATTCTCTTTTCCTCTAGATTTTGGCTTTCCATCTTCAAACTTATGTGTTTCCATCACCATCACGCACATACCAGGTATGGACCCAGCTCTTCGTTATCGTTATTTTGGCTTCTTATGCATGCCATCGAAACTGGCGATAAATAAAATATTGCTAGGCTCGAGTCTCTTCTTTGGGGTCGTTTTCCTTCATTCCAACCCATCACTTTAGACTTGGATTATTCTATAGCCCGTCCCGGGTTTTTTCCTTCCTCTATTAATCCTCTTGGTTTCACTTCTATTAGTCTCCATCCAGATATGTCAAAGACGACGATACAATCTTTCATGGCTTCTCCTAAGGAGATTGTTCGCTTGGCGAGTGACTTGAAGATAACTTCTCTAACATTAAAGATGAAGGATGTTTCGAGGGAGCGACGAGCTCACCTGCTTAGATTTTCAGTGGACCATCCTTGCACCTTCGACCTTGAAATAAACGTAGTGAAAGATGAAGAACTCGTGAAGTTTATGGATCGGTTCGATCTCCCTCATTCAGTGAAACTATCCTGCAGTGGTAATCGCGCAGTGTGGAACCCACCCCCATGTGCGGTTGCAATCTATGAGGCAATGTTGTCCTCTGGGGTGACTTTCCCTTTACAGTCTTTCATTGCTCACCTCTTGGCAGACGCGGGTGTAGCCCCAGCCCAACTGACTCCCAACTCGTATCGGGTGCTGATCAGTCTGTGGCACGTATGGAAAAAGATTGGAGCTAAGTACCCCCCGACTCCGCAGGAGATATGCAATTTTTATATTCTTGGTCGATCAGATATTGGTGAGACTTTTTACCTTCAATCGACACCGCCTAGAAGCTTGATCCCTCATAGTTACAAGGAAAAGCTCGATCTTCCAATGCATAAGGACCACAAGGGCTTCATCTGAGGGTTTTCATCATCTAACAAGTACTGGAAGAATAGTTGGTTCTTCATCAATGGAGATTGGGGTGAGGTCGTAGTAGCCGACCCATCCCATCAGCTAAACTGAAATAAAGTCCCGAGGTATTTCTGTAGCCCCGAGCTATGAAACAATACTGCACCTGTTATGAATCGGGAATAAGCTGATACAGTCGTTAAAGTGGCCCAAACTTCTTGGGAGGTTTAGGACCGTCGTAACTTATACTTAGAAAAAGAGTTGGTCGAATTGGGTCTCTTTCCCGAGATATCTGCTCGGCGCAGGCGTAGTAAGTCTCTATTTTTGAGTTCTCCTGGTGGTGGATTATCATTATTGTTGTTGCTCATTATTTCCTATGATGCATTTATATTTAGTATATGAGCTAGATATTGTTGTTGATGAGCAAGTGGGGAAGACTAAGAACCTCGATCGGATAAGCCAAAAGTTGTTGCTAACTAAATGGCTCAAGGCATAGCTCTTCCTAAACACGACTTGGTGGAGCATGTTTACGATTCTGATCATGACTTTCCGACGGTTCTCGCTGATCAGGTTGTGGCATGTAGTCGTAATGCCCATCCCCCTCAGAGTGGTCGGAGAGGGTCCTTTAGAGATAGATCCAGTCTGGTTCATTCTTCCATGGAGGGATCTGAAAGTGAGAGGTCAAGTAGGGAGAGATTTAGTCGAGATAGACCCTCTGAGGACATATGGAGTCTAGAGGAACCAAGTAGGGGCACGTCCCATAAAACTAGGTCTAATGACAATGCCTCTGGTAGTAAAGTGGCCAAGATATTTGAGGATCTTCTGCCCCCGAGGCTATCTGGAGAAGATAGGAAATTACAAACAAGGCAGACCCATTGCCCACTCAGTCGGAGATACCCCCATTCTTTTGGATGAAGAAGAGGAGGAGGACAACCGGGGGACCCTAACTGAACTAATTCTAAGCGAGCAGCAGTCGAAGAAAAATAGTGCTCGGGGGATTACAGCGTCTTCCGATGTCCCACCTGAAGCAGCTAAGACCACTGAAGAAGCAACTCTTCTATCTTGTCATGTGCCTTCTCAAGTTCAACCAGATCATTACCAAGCGGGTCCTTCAACACATCGTCTAGGGAAGACTCCCCTGGAGTTTTCAATCAAGTGCCAAATTGTCTTTACAGATTCAGACTCTGATGACGGAGAGCATAACTCAGAGGAATTATTTCATTGACGAAGATGTGTTGGACGTCACAGATGAACAATTGCTTGGTCCGATGCCAAAATTAGGGCTTGTGTTGCAATGAAACTAGTAGAAGATGTTCTAACAACCTAGTTTGGGGATAAACCTCTCCTTACACCAGCTGGGTCCTTGGCTAAGAACGGTGTCAGTGGAGGTTAAGATTTAGAGAAGCAAAGCCACGAAGCTCTTAAGGTTACCCCTCAGGCCACTGAAGTATCGAAATTGGCCCAACCTCTTCTATGGCGCTTCCAACTGTCTCTGATTCCAATCAACCCATTCTGTGGATAACTCCAGACGCTCTAACCTCTGGGGCTTCTCACTCAAGTGAATCTTGAGCTGAACCCCTTTCCTTGCTCCGCTCCATGTCTACCGGTGAAGGATATATTGGTGATGGCTACTAGAACAGGGTTAGGGCTGCTAGTCCATCTGAGCGAGTTCAGATGAATTTTAATAACGGGATTTTTGTAAGTTCCTTTCATGCCATCTTTATCTGCCTATCTTATGTTTTCCCTAACTCTCATTTTCTTTTCAGGCAGTGGAGGAGTTGACCAGGGCATTGGCTGATCAAAAGAGGCAGGTTACGGCGGTATCCCAGCTGAAGAAGGTCCTTACTAAAAAAGATGATGCTCTGAAGTCTTCTTCTGTCGGTGCTTCCAAGGTCAAGCAGTATGAGAAAGAGCTAAGGACCCATGTTGCGGCCGAGCTTGCTCTGAGAAAAACAATAGCCAACGTTCAGAATAAGGCTTCCGCATTTGAGGTAACCATCAAATAGCTCACTTCGAGAAATGTTGAACTAAAGAAGAAGGTCGCTAGAGCGGATTTGTTGAACGCTCAGCTTGAATCATGGGTCATTTTGGCTGAAACAGTGGCAAAAAAAAGCTCAATAAGAGACTCAGGCTTACCCATGACACCCTTACCTCCGCCTAGAAGGCCATGCTTGAAACGCAACAGGCATCTGAGAAGGCTCGGATGCATTATGAATTCTTGGCCAAGGATTTGGAACAGCAGTAGGTTAGCATGGAAGTGATTTCGTAGGAGGCTAGGTCAGCCCTTGAGGTCCAAAATATGGATCGTTATAAAAGATCCATAGCTTTTGATGTTGTCATGCTAAGGGAATTTGAGAGTGGACGAACCATCTCTAGGGCTTTCTTCGGGGTCAAAGATTGATCTTCAATGGAGGCTAACCGTAAATGGGACAGGGCGATCATGAAGCATAAGGATGCGTCACTGGAGGCTATAAGGAACCAGAGAATTCGTTGGAGAGCTTATTACCGGTCGATCGGGAAAGACCCTCATCTTATGCATCTTGAGCTTCCTTCAACATCTTCTCTGGTGGTCTTCCACGCTAATGAGGAGATCAGTGCCTTAACCAAGGGTGTAGATGTTGGTCATTTACCAAGCACAGATTATTCTCCATTTACGGTTGATGAGCCCGAGGATAACATCACTTGGCCGGATTTCGAAAACTTGAGCCAAGATCATGGCGGCGATGCTCCTTCTGGTGGTTCCGGGCCCAGAGGTCCCTCCAATATCTCAAACATTTAGAAGTTCCTCTTTTTCTTTCTTTTTTTAACAGCTACTTTGTAATCGTTTACTCTTTTAATAAAATGAAATTTATTTGTCTTGCTATTTTTGAACGCTCTATGACTAACTATAACCACCCATCAACTTGGATTATGTGAGTTAGGCAACATCTGAGTTAATCATTTTGGTTGCAATCATATCCTCTCCCACAATCTCTTTGACCTTGACCAGGATGTTTTATTGACCCAAACTGCACTGAGTCTATCATCCTGACTTTGGCCAAGTAACTTCGTGTGACAGAGCTTGTAACATCTTTTACAAGAGGTCGGGGGCATCGCTTGGGTTTACAGATCGGTTATTCGATCCCTGACAGTCTTGTTGTTGTTGTGTCAAGAAGTGTTCTTTTATAACCCATTTACATGGTATCTAATTTATAGACTCTTGTTTTTTATCTGTCAACTAGGTCATTGGGACGTCTCTCAATAGTCTGTTGATCAAGATTCGTTGCAACTGACTTCAGGTGCTTTGATTGCACCTATTTTTAAGTAAAAGTACTTATCTCATATTCAACTCTTAGCGCATCCCATCAGGGCTTATGTCCTGAAGGCGCCCAAACAGTGCTTCATTGCACCCAGTTAGTTTAGGTGAGTGTACTTTATCTTTGCGACATACGTTTTTTGCCCCCTCACTAGGCCTCTCGGGTGCCCCTTCCTGACATTGAGCAATTTCTAAGTGCCCCAAGATTGCGTTTGTATACAAAAGTAAAGTTTTTAAACATTATTCTTGACTTCTGAAACTATTTCCTCGAAGGGGCATTTATTAAATGCTGAAGAGAAACATAAAATAACCAACTAACAAGATAAAAAACAAGAAGAACTAAGGGACCCCTAAAGGTAGAACATTTTTAGGTATTGGGCATTGCATGGTCTGGGTAACTCACTTCCTTCTGGTAGGGTAAGGCGGTATGCCCCGTGTCCGGCCAACCCTACCACCTTGTATGGGCCTTCCCATTTATCTGTCAAGGCTCATGCTTGTCTCTTGTATTGGGTGACACCCTTCTTAGAACTAGATCTCCAAGTTGGAATCTCCTGATTCGGACATGCGAGTTATAGTATCTAGCGACCCTTTGCTAGTAGGATGCAGTCCTGATTCTGACATATCTTTTTTTTCTTCCAACACGTATAAGTTCTATCTCATCATCTCAACGTTTGACTCGGGGTAGAAGAGATTCACCCCAGGGTGAGTTATGAATTACTTCGACCGGGATTACCGTCTCCGTTCTGAATGCCAATGAGTAAGGGGTTTCCTATATCGAGGTCCTTTATGTGGTCCGATAGGCCAATAAAGTCTCATGCAGCTTGTCTGCCCAGTTCCCTTTCTTGGCATCTAGTTTTACCTTCAGGGTGTGCTTGATTATATTGTTTACTACTTCTGTCTGACCGTTGGTCTGAGAGTGAGCTGGTGTGGCATAATAATTCTTTATGCCAAAATCTCAGCACATATTTCTGAAATTGTCACTGTCAAATTGAGTTTCGTTGTCCGTAATTATCGTGTTTGGTATTCCATATCGGTAGTTGACGTTCTTCTTGACGAAACTTGTAGTATTGACTTCAGCTATGTGTACTAGCGCCTCTGCCTCAACCCATTTAGTGAAATAATCTACAGCCACAATGGTGTGCTTTACCCCACCTTTGGTTGCAGCTGACATTGGATCGATTAAGTCATATCCTCACATGGCAAATGGCCAAGGTGATGACAAGCTCCTCAATTGTTCGGGAGGCCTCTTTCTGTCGTTGGCTATCTTTTGGCAACCCTCACATTGTTCGGCGACAGCCTGAACGTCTTGAAATAAGGTCGACTAACAGAAGTCTTGTATGAGAGTTTTGTGTGCCAAACTTTTGTCTCCCGAGTGGTTCCCACATACTCTCTCATGGATACTTTCTAAAAATCTACATGCCTTCTATAGGGCAGGCACATCTCTGCAGGGCTTTCGAGAATCATCTCATGTACAATTCCCCCTCGACCATCGAGTACCTTGTAGCTCTGTACCTAAGGCGTTTTGCTTCGATTACTTCTATTGGCAGCATCTCATTCTCTAGGTACTCCCTGATCGGGTTATCCAGGTGATTTGATCTCCTTCAACTACACCTATCTTACATGCTTCTTCTTGGTTTTCGATGCTCAGCCTTCTGAGATGGGCGGCTGGGATGGTATTTGACTGCATAACGATGGTGGCTGATGACAATTTTGACAATTTTGACAAAGCACCTGCTTTTCCATTCTTCTCCCTAGGGATCTGGGTGATCCTATATGCCTTGAACCTTTCTAGCAATGCTTTGGCTATCCCAAATATGAGGCCACATTGCTATCATTGGCTTGATATTCATCCAATATTTTGTTCACAACCACCTACGAGTCGCTGAATATTTCTAGCTCATCTGCCCCTAAAACCATGCAGACTTTAAGTCCTACCAAAAGTGCCTCATATTCGGCCATGTTATTGGTGGCTTTAAAGTTAAACCGCAAGGCACACTCTACTTGATCACTTTCTAGGGTAGATATGACTATCCCGGCCCCTCTGCTGTGCGTGTTTGACTCTCATTTACATGTAGTTTCCATGTGAACTCGTTATTCTCTTTTAGCATCCTGATTACTTCGTTATTTGGTTCGACGATTCTTTGATTAGGTCAGCCACAACTTGCCCCTTTATTACGGCCCTTGGTAGGTATGCTATCTCAAACTCGCTCAACTCCACAACCCATTTTGTTAGTCTTTCGGACACCTCGGGTTTGGACAGAATTCGCTTCAGGGGGCAGTCCTTGTAGACCTCGATCCTATGCGTTTGAAAATATGGCTTTAACTTTCTGGTTGCAGTCACAAGGGTCAGTGCCATTTGCTCCACTAGCGAATACCTCGTCTCTGCTGGTAACAATGTCTTACTGGTATAATACACTGGTTTCTGTACCCCTTCATCCAGTCTGACTAGCATTGATCATGTCACTGCAGATGTTACTGTACAAGTAAAGCACTTCTCCTTCAAGAGGTTTGGACAGAATTAGAGCTTTCCCCAGATATTTCTTGATCCTTTTGAATTCTTGTTCACACTCGATGTTACATTCTATCCCTTTTCCCTTCCAAATCACTTTGAAAAAGGGGAGACACTTATCAGTTGACTTGCTTATGAATCGATTCAGAGGTGCCAAGCACCTTGTTAGCCTTTGGATTTCCTTCAGTGTCCTTGGAGACTTTATCTCCTCTAATGCCTTTATTTTTTAGAATTTACTTCGATCCCCCTTTGGTGGACCTGGAAACCTAGAAATCTCCCCAAGGGTACCCAAAAGACGTAATTTTTTGGATTGAGCTTCATGCCGTATCTTCATAGCACTCCGAATGTTTTTCTAAGACCCCTTGCTTGCTCTCCCGATGTTATGCTTTTTGTCAACATATCGTCCATATATACTTCCATGTTTCTACCAATTTGTCGGGTGACCATCTTGTACCAATCTCTGGTAGGTTGCCCGGTATTTTTAAGACCAAAGAGCATGACTTTATAGCAATACAGACCCTGGTCGGTGGTAAAGGACATATTATCTTCGTCAGGTTCAAACATTCGGATCATTTATATCCCAAGTATGCATCCATGAAGCTTATCAATTCGTGTTCGACCTTTGCATCCACTAATTGATTAATTTGAGGCAAGGGGAAACTGTCCTTCGGACATGCTTTGTTGAGGTTGGTGAAATCCACGCACATCCTTCATTGGCCATTCTTCTTTTTGACCAACACTACATTAGCCACCCATTCAGGGTATCTTACCTCCCTTATAAATCATGTTTCCAACAGCTTCTCTACTTCCTTTCTGATTGCCTTGCTTCTCTCCAAGTTGAACCGTCTTCTTTTCTGGACAACCGGCTTGCGGTCGGGGTCGACTGCTAAACCGTGTGAAATTATATTTGAGTCGATTCCTGACATGTCCTCATGTTTCCATGCAAACACATCTTTGTATTCCCTCAATAGTTTGACCATCTCATTCTACACCTGCTTCGTTAGTCAGGCCCCGAGCCTTATGGTCCTCTCGGGATTGTTGTCATCAACGGTGACCTCTATGGTTGGTTCGTCTTTCTGGCTTTTCCCATTTTCTGGAGGTATCTCTCTTAGGTCTAGGTCAAACCGAGTTAGAGTTTCTGCTCCAATTTCGATGTCATATAGCTTCTAGTATTCATACTCATAAGTGTGTATACTTGCATTACCGCCGATTCTGCTTTTTCCCTCTACATGGCCCGATTCGCCTTCATTGCCTATTCTTGCGAGCTTTTCATGACTCTCACTCATGCCTCTATGGGGAACTTTACCATTAATGCATAGGTAGCGGACATGGCTTTCTTCTTGTTCAAGAAAGGCCAGCCCAGTAAGGCGTTATATGGCCAATTTTCTATACTCAAAACCGCGAAATCCAATAACACTATTTTGGTGAAAGGAAAACTACCAATCTCTACAGGCAGTTTCACCGGTCTAAACGACCTCACATTTGTTCCTCTGAAGCCTCTAAACGGGATTTTAAGTGGCAGAAGGTCTCTTCTTTGCAACCCAAGTTGGTCAAACACTTCCACACTTAAAATGACCATCGAGCTTCCATTTTCAATAAGTACTCTTCTCACTTCTCGATGGCCTACGCGAACTGACACCACAATTGTGTCGCTCAGGCCTTACTTTTGCTTCGGTAAAAATTATAGGGTCCCAACCTTGTCTGAACTTCTTTTATTCTGGTCCTAACAGATTTATCTCTAGGTTTCTCTGACCATCTATGGCTTCTCTAACTTCGGACATTCTCTCCCGACTACTGCTCCCAGTGTGCGGCCCACCAAAGATGGTATTGATTGCTCCATTACCTGGATCTCTCTTGGAACTCCTCTGACTTCTATCTCGCTCTTCTATCATGACATTTTTACACTGATCATCATAATTTCTAAGGATCATATCCGTAAGGTGTCCATCTCTAATTAGCCTTTCGATATAGTCTCTCAGCTGATAGCATTTAGAAGTTTCATGGTCATTCTCCTAGTGAAACCTGCAGTACTTGTGGTGTCACTTCTGGCAAAACTTGACTGCTTCGGGGGTTTCTTGTACAAATTCTTATCCTCTATCACATTCAAGATTTCTTCATGTCCTCTGACCAGCGGAGTGTAGTTGGTATATTGCCTTTTGAATTGCCTAGCACCTTTGTCATCCTTCTTTCGCCCATCTTTTCATTTTCCTCCGCTGTCTTTTTGTTCCCCTTTACTGCTACTTTTTGGGTTACCGTCCTTATTCTTTTGGCTACTTTTGGGCCGACCCTCATGTATAAGTTCTCCTCCATGGGCTAGTTGTTCTTCATTTGCCATAGTGTACCCTCCAACATGGTCTACCATGCTTACGTATATGGTCGGTCCCCTTTACCTTAGGGGGTTAGATGGTTGTGTTGTAAACTGTTGATGAACACCGACACTACTGCATCCTCATTAGGATCTTGCACTTCAGACACCTCTTGTGAGAATCTGATAAGGTAATCTTTCAACCTCTCATTTTTCCTTAACTTCAGAGTTGACAAGACTGATTTAGACTTCCTTCGTTGGATATTTCCCATGAATTATCTGGTGAGCTTGTACTAAATCTTTAAAATTCTTAATGGAACTTGCAGTCAGTCCGCCAAATCATATGGACCCTTGATTTCCCAAAGTTTACGGGAACATGTGACACATGAGGGCGTCATCATAATCATACTGCTCCATGGCACTTTAGTACCTCCTTATATGCTCCAGCGGGTCAGTATTGGCTTTGAACTGTTCCACATGCGGCATCCTGAATTTCTCTAAAAAATGGGTTTGTCTTATCGAATTAGTGAATGGGCTTCCAGAGTTCCCGATCAGAGGGTTTCCCAAGCTTTGCCTTCATTCGAGGGCTTCTATCCTTCTAAGAAGGATCTCTCGCTCCTCTTCTGGCTCTCCACATTCGTCAATCTCTGACGGATTGTTAGCCCATGTGGATCCCTAGGGACCCTCCCGATGATCTGGGCGCCAAAGGGGTCACGCTTGGACACCGGGGTTGGCTCTATGCACCTTCTAAGGTCCGTTTTGATGTCACTTGAATGCAAGCAGGACCTTTTCCTCTAGTCATCATGCCTATGCTCTTGTTCAGGGTAGGTTTCCGTTCCATTATACCTCTCCACGTCTTCCTTGAACTAGATTATCGGTGTTCCCTCGTTCCCCGATCTTCTCGGTCGTTTCTTTTATGTGAACACCCCATCTTTCCGTGATGTTCTGCCTCATCTCTTCTAGGTTTCTAGGGTGCTCCTAGAGTGAATGCTACTATCTCGGAGCGCACCTTTGGATCTTAGGCCATGATTGGCGTGGAAAGCTGGTACGGCAAACTCAAGTTAGCTATGGCTGAAATGCTAATCTCCTGCTTAGCGGCATATTCGATGACTTTTCGCAAGAATTCCTAAATCTGTTTGAACGCCTCCAGGGAGATGCTTGTTGCTGCACATATGGTTGCAACAGTATCAGATCTGATGGACAACGGGGTTCTTGAGGATGGATCTCCTCCCGTAGCAATGATATATGTATGATCTAGGTCACTGGCATCATGTGTTGCATCTACATTGCGGGAAGATGGACTTCTATCTCTACTAGTGTCCAAGATATCGGTTTTAGCTAACTTCTTTCGTAATCACTCATGTAAACAAAATATTATCGTAGGCTCAGGCCCCCTTCCTTTTAGCGCCATTTGTTGACGGCGATTTTTGGACTAATTCCCCATCACACATTTAAAGCACAGTAATAATTGATTGTAGACAAAAATAACGAGAAAATAAATGATATACTGGATTTTACGTGGTAAAACCCCAATGTAGGGAAACGTCCACGGTTGCCTATGACAGCAACAATAATTCACTATGTTGGAAAAAGATTACACACTCAATCACTCTTGCCTGTTCTCCTAATATTGCGTTCAACCTTTTTGGGTGTTTTTTGGGTTTATTTATACATGCATAGAACCCTAGGTCTAGATGTACAAGTAAGGAAAGTTCTTGTTGCTTAATAAAACTGACTTACTGGAGTCGTAATCTTCTTCTTTTCCGTTCCAAGTTGACTGTATTCTAATTGTATTAAGTCTCTTGTCTAATTGGGACGTTGATGTCTATAAGGAAGTTTATTTCCTTATCAAAGTGCGCTTCCAGAAACTTTTTTCAAATCAAACTCTTTTCCTACGTATTTGAGTTGTGATCCTACTGAATCTAAATGCTATCCATGTGTCGTGCCTCCGATCACTTATTTTTCCCGACCATTCTTGTTTACCCAATGATCGATTCAACCTGACCCTGGTCCCTACCATCTTGACAACCCGATCGGGTTTTCTAACCCGACCATTTGTGTTATCTGAGTTGGAAGAAAACGGTCGGGTTTACTCAGTACTATTTGCGTTGACTTAATATGATCGTCTTCTAGTGACATGGTGCCCCTAACCCTAATCTTTAGCTGACGTGTCATATCACTTAGAATTTTTCAATAACAGTAGTTTATTTGAATATTTTTTTGTTAGTAAAATTATCATTTTTAAGTTTAGTAGTTTATTTGAATATATTTTAATAGTAAATTTATGATTTTTTAAGTTTAGTGGTTTATTTGAATATATTGTTTAGTAAATTTATGATTTTTTAAGTTTAGTAGTTTATATAAATATATTTTGTTAGTAAATTTATGACTTTTTAAGTTTAGTAGTTTATTTGACTATTTTTTTTAGTAAATTTATGATTTTTAAGTTTAGTAGTTTATTTAAATATTATTTTGTTAGTAATTTTGTTTTTAAGTTTAGTAGTTTATTTTAATTTATTTTGTTAGTAAAATTATGATTTTTAAGTTTAGTAGTTTATTTTAATATATTTTGTTAGTAATAAATTTATGATTTTTAAGTTTAGTAGTTTATTTGAATAAATCTTTTTAGTAAATTTATGATTTATATTTGTATTTCAGGAAATGGATCCTACCCAATAGCCTTATTTCCCAAACGATTTTAACATACTGAACGATGATCTTGATTTTTCAGCACCAACGGAAACCCAAGCGGGACCTTCCGGTTCCATCGCTCACAAACATCACGTCCTAAAAAATTAACATCCAACGTTTGTCAGTGTTTTGACATAGTACAAATGACACTCCCAGACGGGACGAAGGGCCCTAGAGCTAAATGTAAATTTTGTCCTAAAGACTATTCCGGTAGTAAGAATGGTACCGGTCATTTGAGAAGGCGTATGGAGAAATGCATGTCTGCACATGGACAGGTAGACACTAAAACCAAAGCATAACTACAACGGTACCCAGACGGGTTTGTTAGGACGTGGCGATATGATCCCGTACACGCTAGAGATTGCCTGGCATGATTTACTGCACAAAATGATCAACAGAATTTTTCTGACAATGTTTTTTTTTTTCAAAAAATTGTCACATCTGCATTTAGGGGTGGGCATAAAAACCGAAACCGAATTGAACCGAACCGAACCGAATCGAAAAAGGGTGTTTGGTTTGGTTCATAGTTTCTATTTGGTTCAAACCGATTTGAAATTTAAAAACTGAATTGAATTCGGTTCGGTTTTGGTTTTGGACATATAAAACCGAACCGAACCGAATCAACCGAATTGTCTTAATTAATTATTTTGTAAGGTTCAATTTTATTATGGATTGTTTGTTGATGATGTTTTATTTTTGGACTACATATATATACTATATTTTTTTTACTTCTATTTATAGAAGTTATGATGATTTTATATTTTGATTGAGTATGTAGACCGAATATGATTGAAATTTTTGATTCTGATTCAAAATTGGATTGTATTTTGTTTAAATTAATTTTTACATATTATGCTTTCTTAAAAACGTTTAAGGCTAAATGTCAAAAATGCAACTTAAAAACCTAAAAAATTTAAAAAACATATTAAAAAACCTTTAAAGTCCATTAAGCCCAAAACCGAATTGAACCGAACCGAACCGAACCGAGATAAAGGTGTTCGGTTCAATTTGGTTTTCAAATTCAAACGGTTCAAACCGATTTACATTTTAAAAAACCGAATATATGTCGGTTCAATATGGTTTTGATCAAAACCGAACCGAACCGAACCATGCCTACCCCTATCTGCATTAAACCCCCAATTTGAAACTGTTTCTAGAAACACTACTAGAAACGATTTGATAAGATTAATTGAAACCGAAAAAGATGAGTTGAGTGCTGAATTATAGCATATAAATGTCTTTGTTGCATTAACATCTGATATTTGGAACGCGTGTTCCAAATATGACTATTCTTTTTGTTTTAGAAACATATGAAATCACAAATCGCATCATTTCTATTACATTATATATTGGATCTGCAAACACTAGCTTTATTGCATTGTTTGTTGAAAGAAATATCCCGCAAGATGGAGATTATTTCTTCCATCAACGGTATGCATGTCATATCATAAATTTAGTGGTTTGAATGTGGTAAGCGACCGTGTAGATCACATTAGAGATGTCATTTCTTGGATTAGCAGTTCTAATCCTAGATTCCAAGAATTCTGTAGACACTGTACATTAAACGGTCTACACCCCCGACGATTCCAAACTGATACGTCAGTAATGTGGAACTCTACTTACTTAATGCTAAAAAATTGTTTGTCATATGATACAACTATTACAGGTTACATGTTTTTATAACATGAAGTTGGCCGAACTTGGACGTCCACAAGCACAGGCATTAACGTCAGAGGATTGGTATGTGGCAAGGGTTTTTGTTGAATTTTTAAATATTTTTTTCAATGACATTGTAGCTCTTTACAGGGTCTATTACCCCACAACTTCTCAGGTAATCCACCAAATAGTAGAAATGTCTGAAGTGTTAAACAGTTATAGGGAAGATATTCATTTAGGCCCTGCAGTTGTTGTCATGGAGACAAAGTTGAAAAAATATTGGGTTATCATTCATCTACATTATGGCTTAAGTTTTATAGTAGATCTTAGAGTTAAATTATCTACTTTAAAAGTTTTGCTTGAGTTTATTGGTACTAATTTGGTAACATGTTATTCAGAACAGGTTACTGACATTCTAATCAAGTTGTTCAAAAAATTTCGTATTTATTAGTGTAGGTTTGGCGGTATTGACACCCAACCATCAACAGAATCGGAGATACAGTCGAAGCAAACAAGTTGGAGCATTCTTCTTTAGGGCTAGAGAGTTGGCCCATCTTCTTGTGTCGAACTGAATAAGTACCTTAAAGCATAGTTCGATGCTGTCGAAGACAAGGAAGAGTTTGATTTGGTGTTATTGTGAAAAACCTATACCTACAGGTATCCGATTCTATCACACCTAGCACGTGACGTACTGGTTATCCCCGTGTCTACGGTGTCTTCAGAACAAGCATTCAACACTAGTGGGTGAATAATTGAACAAAGAAGAAATTGTTTGTCTCTAGATATGGTGGAGGTATTAACATGCCTTCGGGGATTAAGAGCATGCTAAAAAGAGGTTGCAAAACCAAACTGTAGATAATGAACTTATTCTAAATTTCAACAATCTATATGTTGATAAAGCTTCCAGTTCGGGTAGTAACCAGGTCCATAACTAGGTTATACTTATACATGTACATTTACTTGTAAATTACTAAATTGTAATACGATTGCACTAGAGATTCAAGATTCCAGTTTGGCAGTTTCGGCTGGTTGAGGATCTCGTCGCATTCGACGTGTTCCCGTGGGGTGCCCACGTGTACAGGCATTCTATTTACTCATTCAAGCATGCGCTTGACGGGCGACGAGTCGGGTTGGAGCGACGCCAGCAGGAAAAGGGTGCTCACGTACATACGGTGGAGACCTACAACATATATGGTCTGTCTCACACCCTATTGGTAAGAACTTCGAATTACAAGTTGTACTTTATTGGTGTTGTCCTCAATGTTATGGATACATATCGTACTTATCTTTGATGCAGATATTTGCTTTTGAGGTGATCCCTGATTTGGGATAAAAGTTCGACACCCGGAGGGTTACGGATCTAGCTCCCCGTATTTTGAAGTGGGAGTTGACCAAACAACCGAGAGGGAAGAAGCTGGCCAAGATTTTCAAAGCCAGGGTATGTATTTAATTTGTTAATGTTTATATTAGTTAGTAAGTGTACAATTACATTGTTCTAACCAATATTTCAGATGTTTGCGAGGAAGGAACTGGTGCCCACACCAGCTGAGAGACAGGCATCGTACTATGCGGGGCTAAACGAGGAGGGAGCCTGTATGTAGAGGAGGACAGGCTTCATATACCGCCTCTGGTCCCTGATCAAACTACATTTGGCGGGAATAGTGGGACAGAGGGTGGGGGTTTGACAGACAGGACCACTGACAGTGAGGGATCTATGCCCGATGCTGGGGGTTTATGGCCCAGTGACAGTGAGGGATATCAGACAATCCCTCAACGAGAAAGGCATAGGCATAGGCATAGGCATAGGTGAATTCGGTTTACCACCCCCCCGGACATGGTACATCTACAGGGGATTCCCGTGGGGGTGTTGGATGTGATAGAGAGATCAGTTGAAAAGAAAGTTTTGTTTTTTTATTAACATGTGATATTGGTAGTTTTGCATTAACAATGTAGACATGATTTCAGGCCCCATGGGCAGATCTGTTGAATGATGTGCGTGAAGCCCTCCGGAAGAGTGAGGAGGATCGAGAGCATCAACACCTGGAGTTGGTGGATATGATTCGGAAGAGTGACGAGGATCGTCAGAAACAACACTGAGTGTTACTGGATATGATTTGGGGCTTTAGGGGTCGACCACGCCTACACACCACCTGTAGTCCTGGAGACTTTAGTCCCGGAGACAGGGCTGGTGGGTATACGGGGGAGACAGACAGGACAGGTGGATGTAGCGAGGACCCACCTACCGGGGGGCAGGTCTGGAGAGCTCTAGCAAAATAATTTACACAGGTTACAATGATCCAGGATGGGGTAACACCCAGGATGGCCTAGGAAGATGGAAAGCCTCCAAATCACCCAACGGATGACCTCGTGATGCCAGATATAGAAAAACAGAGTAGTGAATGGCCAGCGGGCATCCTGTGGACAAGCTAGAAGATATACCCATCCGGATGGACGATCCTTCAAAGGTTTTCATGGTCGCAGCTACCCTCGAGCTGGAAGTGAATGAGGGTCTAATTAGGCTCCTCAAAGAACTCAACGACATCTTCGCTTTGAGTCACGACGAGATGCCCGGGATCCCAAAGTCATTGGTTACTCACAGATTAGCAGTGGATCCGACCTTCAAGTCTGTCAAACAGAAAAGGTGTCACTTTAACACCGAAAGGAATAATGTTGTTCAGGAGGAAGTGGATAAATTATTCAGAACAGGCTTCATCAGAGAAGCGCACTATCCTGAATGGATCGCCAATGTGGCCATGGTTACAAAGGTGAATGGGAAGTGGTGTATGTGCGTTGATTACACTGATCTCAACCAGGCATGTCCAAAAGACATATTTTATTTACCAAAGATCGATCGGTTGGTTGACTCCACATTCGAGAATAAGCTTCTAAGCTTCTAAGCTTCATGGATGCATTCTCAAGGTACAACCAGATTATGATGCACCCCACCGACCAGGACAAGACTAGTTTCATTATCGGGCAGGGTTTATACTGATACAAGGTGATGCCATTTGGGCTTAAGAATTCAGGAGCTACATATCAGTGGTTGGTTAATCGATTGTTCAAGCCTGAGATTGGAAGGTCGATAGAGGTATACATCGACGACATGATCACCAAGTCACCAACTGTAGAACTATAGAAGGACATTAGGATGACCTTCAAATAACTTTCATGATTTTAAGGGAAAACCAGATGAAATTAAACCCCTCCAAATGTGCTTTCGGGGTAACTATGGGGAAGTTTATGGGCTTCATGGTTCATGAGAGAGGCATAGAGGCTAATCCAGAGAATATCAAAGCTATCTTGGACCTAGAATCCCCTACATCACTCAAGCAGGTACAAATCCTAACTGGACAGGTAGCAGCTCTCAACAAGTTCATTTCTCGCTCCACAGATAAATGTCTCCCTTTCTTCAAAGCTATCAAGCAGGAAAGAAACATGAAATGGGACCAGGAGAGCGAGCAAGCCTTTCAAGCCTTAAAGAAATATCTGACGAGCCCTCCATTGCTAGTCAAGCCAAGTCCTGGAGAGGAGTTGCAAATCTAATTGGTTGTTTTAGAAACTGCAGTGAGTGGGGCCTTGGTCAAGGAATGTGGAGATAGGGTCCAGCAACCTATCTACTACGAAAGTCACGCTCTAACCAAGCCAGAGAAAAATTATACTCTTCTGAAGAAGCTTGCCTATGCTATGGTAACTTCGGCAAGGAAACTTAGTCCTTACTTTCAAGCACACTCAATAGCAGTAGTGACAGACCAACCTCATCGCCAATTTTTAAAAAGGCCGGATGTATCTAGTTGATTGGTTTTATGGGCTCTAGAACTCACCCAGGACCACAATTAAAGCCCAGGCTTTGGCGGACTTCGTGGTAGAGTTCTTCATTTCCCCAGGATAAGCAACCTCAATAACGACAAATATAGCTCTTGAGAAGATTCTGGAGTTTGACGGCTGGCCGGTGGGTTGCCAATCCTGAATCCTCTACACGAATGGAGCATCTGGGCAAACAGGGGGAAAAGCTGGTATAGTTCTAATAGACATAGGGGGACTGAGTGTTGCCACTGTTTCAAATTCGAATTTAAGGCCACCAACAATGAGGTAAATTATGACGACTACCTACAGGTCAAGAGTGACTCATTGCTTATAGTCAATCAGGTTTCTGGAGTTTATCAAGCTAAAGGGGATAACATGATTGAATACTTAAAACAAGTTCAGCAGCTCAAGCACAAATTTAAGGGATTCAAGATCGAGCAAGTACCACGACAACATAATCATCGGTCAGACGTCTTGGCTAATATAGCTGCGAATGGAGGTCAGACCTTACCAAAAGGGGTTCCTCTTCAGGTGATCTCCCAGCCAAGTATAGCCGAGAGTAGAGAAATATACCCCATAGAGCGACAATCGTGTTGGATGGATCCCATAGTTGCTTACCTCTAGGAAGGAAAGCTCCCAGAGCCCGACCAATCTTGAAGAATCAAGAGGGCTTCGGTCCAATATTACTTAAAAGATCGGTACCTCTACAGAATGGGTAAATCCCTTCCTCTGCTCTGATGCTTACACCCCGATGATGTCAGTTGGGCACTAAGGGAAGTCAATGCTGGGGACTGTGGAAATCATATTGGCGGTGAAGCTCTGGCCTATCAGTTGCTTCGAATGGGATACTATTGGCCGACTATCCACCATGACGCAAAGGAGATTGTCCGATCTTGCGAGTCATGCCAAAGGACCTCAAACCTGAGTCATCTACCACCTGAACGGTTGTCCTCGCTCAGTTCGCCATACCCATTCGTAATGTGGGGGGGTTGACCTGATCGGACCGCTTCCTATATCCCCTGGGTAAACAAAACATGATATAATCAATGTTGATTACTTCACCTGATGGGTCGAAGCAGGCCCCATTTCCTAAATTTCAGAGGAAAATACTACCAAGTTCATCAAGACAAACGTGGTATGCAGGTTCAGTACCCCGCTGGTCATAATCACCGAGATGGGAAAACAGTTTGACAACGGGAGGTTCAGAGATTATTACGAGAGGTTGGGTATTGACCTCTGGTTTGCATCAGTAGCTCACCCGTAAACCAACAGTTTGGTTGAAGCAACTAACAAAACCATTAAGAAACTGTTGAAAAAGAAGCTGCAATAGAAGAAGGGAAAATGGGTTGAAAAACTTCCCGAGGTCCTCTAGGAGTATCGAACCACGAGGAGGACAGCAACAGGGGAAACACCCTATTCTCTAGCCTTCATGGTTGAAGTTGTCCTGCCCATAGAACATAAGTTGACCTCGTTCTGGATACAACACTTTGAACCAGAGAGCGACGAGGTCAAGCTCCGAGCTAGTCTAGATCTCTTGGAAGAAAAACAAGAACAAGTGGTAAAAAATGTAGCAATCTACCAGAGCAAGATTTTAAGGTATTTTAACAAAAGAGTGAAGACCAAGAGCTTCAAGGAAGGGGATTTAGTACTCAGGAAGGTTACACAGAGTACCAAGGTGAGGTCAGACGGGGTTATATGACCCAACTGGGAAGGGCCTTACTTAGTAAAGGTAGTGGTCCGTAACTGGGAGTACAAGCTCGAGGACATGAATGGTTGACCCATCGATCACACCTGGAATAAGATCACCTAAGGAAGTACTACCCCTAAACAGGGGACTCGTGAGCAGGCTACCTCCACTTAGCTTTTAGTAAAACCCCAACAATAATATACTCCATTTTTTATCAATAAAGATTGTTTTCTCCATCTTCGATTATACTCTACAGTAATGTCTATGTATCCAATTAGGGTCTACACGGGTAAGTTTGACATAGTCATCTCAAGACCAGGGATTAGCCAGGGAAGCCCCCTCGCTATCCTTGATGCCTCGGTCGAGCACCACCCCCCGCCAAGAAGGGTCTGAGTGTAAGAGCATAGTTGTCATCCAGATCTCAAGACTAGGAAATAGCTAGATAGCTCTTATGATGCCTTGGTTAGGCTACCACCCCCAAAAAGGGTCTAAGTGTAAGAGCATAATTGCCATTGAGATCTCAAGACTAGGAAATAGATAGATAGCCCTCATGATGCCTTGGATGAGCTACCATCCCCAAGAAAGGTCTAAATGTAAGAGCATAGTTGTCATCCAGATCTCGAGACCAGGAAATAGCTAGATAGTCGTCCTGATGCCTTGGTCGAGCTACCACCCCCCAAGAAGGGTCTGAGTGTAAGAGTACAGCTGCCATCCAGATCTCGAGACCAAAATAGTTATCGAGCCTTCTTGATACCTTGATCAGGCTATAACCCCCTAGAGGGACCTGGGTTTGGAAAGTTCTCCTACCTAAACTCCAATGTCCAAGTTATTACTGGTTACTAATCCCCCATGTGCATATGATTGCTTGCTGTAACAAGTGCAAACTAGCTTAAAATCATATAAGGGAACTACTCACTAAAGTCATCGAGCTACAAGTTTCTACTGAAAGTTGAGAGCTCGAGCTAGCTGTCTACTTCCACACTTAGTTAAATTTTATCTCTTTATTTTTACCAAATTCAAGTTATTTCGAAGGTTGCGTCATGGTGAAGGCCAGGAATAAAGCAAGCCAAGTAAAAATCCATTGAAGCAAGCATGAATGAAATCTAAAGCTAATCTTCATTAATGATGTGGGAGCCCATCCCCTTTGAAAGGCTACAGATGTCAAATTGGGAGCCCAACCCCTGGTTCCGGGCTACATATATATATATATATATATATATATAGTCAAGAGTAAAGCGGGGTGCTCACCCCCTTTTCCGAGTAGTCAAGGTAAGTCAAGGATGGGTCGCATCAAGCTCATGTATCCTCTTGATTGCCTCCGACAGCTCATCCTCCATGACGACCCTCGCCCTCCGCCTCCCCTGCCGGTGGTTGCTCATCCTGATTTGGCCTCCTCTGCTATCCCTCTTTCTGGAGGCTCCTCAATTGCCTACTGCTCAGCTAGGTCCTCCTCTGGGACCTCAATAACCACTGCCATAACTTCAGGAGGGATGGCCGCATCGAGAAGGTTTTCCAGAGACTCGATCCTGTTATGTTCAACCTCCAACTCTTCTTTAGAGGGCTTTTCAGGGCGATGGTGGACCTCCTCCCGGCCTTCTGGCAGGTCCCCTTTTTGTTGTACAGGACGAACCCTACTAGAGGTTTCCCTAGGACCTGAGACTGGCAAGATGGGATGAGAAAGGGAAGGATCTGTCATGACTACTTACTTCTCCGCTCCAGCTCTGCTAGAAGGATCGGTTATGTCACCCTCGGGGCGAGACATCTCTACAGCCCTGGTCATGATTTCCTCATTATCCCATCCGGTGATACTAGAAAGGTTAAAAGGAAGAATGAGGGCTTCGGTGACTTGGAAGAAGGCGTAAAAATATCTATCACTGAAAAAGGCATCCACTTCCGTTTGCAAGTTGGCCACCTGAGCATGCAAGGCTTGGTTCTCGACTTCTAGCATCTTAGCATCAGCCTTCCAGGAATCCCGTTGACTTGCTCGACGTTGAGACCGAAGGGTTTCTTGATCGAAAGATCACTTCAACCTCTAGTTGTCACAATGAAGCTCAACTAGCTCTGCATCCATCCTTCTCTGGCTAGAGGTCATCTCTTGCACTAGATCTTGAGCCCGTGCCAACAACTCCATGGCCCGCTCGGCTTCAACCTTAACTTTGGCTACTTGATCGCGGAGAGAGGCCACCTGGTGGCCAATAGCCACGTTGAATTTGAAGGCCTATAAAAGATTTTAAATTAGAAAGTGACGAAACAAACCGTTGCAGGAAATGATAAAGAGGATGATTACCTCGGCTAAGAGGGCAAACCCCTTAGTGATCAGGATATCTACGGGCATTGAAACCATCACAGATAGACTGCCCCAGGGGCAGGAAGAGATGAATTGCCCCAGGACCTCATCATGCATGGCAGAACTGGACTGATTTTATGGGCAAACAGGGGGGGCCCTTTCAACACCGACATCGGGGTCCTTTGAAGCTCGAGGGGCTGAGAATATGGATGGAGAGATAGAAACACCTGGTAAGTTAGAAACGAAGGCGACAGGAGTAGAATGAGGAGTAGGGACAACTAGAGTAGAAGCTGTCATTGATGCATCAGCTGCTTGAGAAACAGAAGCCCCTTTTCCCTGCACTTTGGTAGCCCACGATGCGAGGAGCACCATCTTGGACCTGTGCTGAGAGGAAGACGGAGCAAGAGCGGATGAAGCCCTAGCTGGAACAGTTGACCCCCCTTTCTCTGAGGAAGCCAAAGGGATTTCTCAACTCGATTTGGCAGATGGGGAGGGGTGCGAGTTTGTTGGGCTTCGCGGGAAGCTGGAGCAACAACAAAAACTATTAAAAAAATAAGGGAAACCGTCAGAATCGAACTAATCAATGAAACAAAACATGATGGTTCAATGTTACTTACGAGGTGTAGCGTTAAAGATTCACAGATAGCGGTTTACCCTGTGAGAATCGAAAGGGTCGGCAGTTAGGAATTGCAGGTTCAGGTAGTTCCTATCAAGGATGGCTTTCAACACAGATTCAGACTCAGCGGGTAAGGAATCATGGCCTTATGATGGTTTATCATTAAAAACCGTGGGAACCGTAAACTCATGCCCACCAATGAAGGTCGAGCTTCCCTAGTCATCTCCCACTAGGATCCACTCCTCCTTCCAAGCAGGGTCCTTCCTCGAAGCACCAAGGATGATGAAATTGAGCATGTTATTTTCCTTGGCATAGAACTGACCTCGATGAGCTCCAGACAGGTTTCCAATCTGAAAAAGGTACGTCAGCTCCTCTGCTCTAGGCTCCTTGGTAACTTTGCTTAGCTCGTATTGTTCCTTCTACAGCACGAGAAACCCGATCAGATGCCTCCAGAAGCCAGGCATCGGCTGGAAGGGAGCTAGTTGTAGAGCGACGAGAGCCTATCGAAGAGTATGATAAAAAGAAAGCCTGACCCCATTCTCAAGGGCTGCTATGTGAATTGGAAGCACACCGCTGGAAGGATTGTAGACGTCATAATTCCTGTGAGGGACGGAGAGAGAAACACTGTCGGGGATGACCTACTTCGATCGCAGGCGATCTAGCAAGTTGGGGTCAGTGGTAGAGTTCGGGATAACTTTGAAATCTGAGGGGAGAAGCCTCTCTAGAGGAGGACCAGCAACTGTAACCTGACCCCTCCCAGTAGCATCATCTTTATGCTCACTGTCAGAATCTTCGTCGACTAAATTCACAGGGTTAAAACTCGGTCCCAACAGTTACGTTCATGTTCGACCAGCTTCTTTACGGGTTAGGTCGAGAGTCATCAATGTCAAAGTTCCGTCATATTCTCTTCCCGAGGTTGAGGTTGGAAACTTCCTCGCCATCGATAATATAATCGACAGAATCATGGTTGTTTTTCGACATGGTAGAAAGAATTTTTTGAGATTAATGAAAAAGAAGAGAAGGAACAGAGGCGTAGTTGAAGAGGGTAGCAAAAGAGAGGGATTTTTAAATTTTAAAGTTTAAGAGAAAACGTGAAGAAGTGGATGAAACAATTGGGTATAAATAGAAGTAGGGGAAGTGATGACATCGACGAAATCTTCGATCGGATTGTCTCGAATAACGAGAATAGCGGTAACGTAGTCGGACTGTTTCGGGGAATATACCGGCCAATGCTTGCCACATCACTTGTGCAATTAATGAAAAGATTTCCTCCTAGATTTTTGGTTATGGTAAAGGGGGGTGGGATTTCCCAATTAAAATAGAAAATCTTACTCCAACCCCAACTCAATCATTGGTGTTCAAGTCTGAGGGGACTTCTGTTAATAGCCAAATTTGGCTAGGGACCAAAGAGAAATTTTCCACTCTCCTAGCTCTGGTCCAGGCCTGAGATTACCCATCTTTTGAACCCTGGATCTTGGGGTCGAGCCATGGAGTTATCCCGTAAAAGTGAGGAAAGATCGTCAAGCTTGGGAAGCATCCATAGTGGATCCTGACACGATCGGATCAAGCTCCTTACACCAAAAAGAGAATTCAGATAAAGACCGACGCATGACGAACCAGGCTCCCCGAGCTTAGATCACCCTGTAACCTTCTCGGAAGCCCGCCATTCTCTCCAAACACAGAAAAATATCCATTAAGCACCAAGCTCGCACTGCAGAGTTGCTTCACCTCGCTAAAGGAAGTTTCGAACCCTTCCGGATAGGAAGAAGGGAGCCCACCAGAGTATCGCTACCACCAGAGGATGCCCACTAAACCATCCTCAATTCCAAGAGACCTAGAGGGGTCCGACCAAGCTCCTAGAACTAGGACTGAGGCATGGACCTATCACGCTCTATGAAACAATTAACAATTATGCTTGATGACCTCCATGAGGAATCACGCCATGAAGACACACATAATCATGTCTATCGAGCGTTGAAACACCGCGTACGTGCATGACAAGTATTTGAGTCCAAAGAGGAAACAAACTTATCTCTAAAAGATATTCTCAACTCCGTCATTAAATAAAAGTCAACAACATTCAAAATAATGGATCCCGCCCGATAGAGAGGGATTGGATTTAGAAAATGATGGCAAGAGAGTCACAAACTTAACCTATTAGGATTATGTATAAATAGGTCAAGGGAAAAAAGAATGAGGGATCATGAAAAAAAAAAATTGTAGTCAGAACACGGTCGTCGTTATATTCTATTATTCGACCGGCACGAAGTTGTCATCCTACTGTATCTTAGCGAGATTGAGAGTGTTTGAGAGCTTCTGTACGACTTATATGATTTATAATGAAGCCTCCTTAATCTTCTTCTCATCACATTGACCCCTACATTAAATACCTCACCATTGCACAATTAATCTTGGTACTTAAGGCATCAACCCCCGACCACCACCTCCATGGTAGTGGTCTCGAGGGTGTTAACCGAAATTTCTCACCACGAGCAAATTTTCAGTTAACACTTGGTAACCAAACACATGAAGGCAACAATAGGACTAGGTTTTGTGGTGGTCTGGTAGGATGTGCCATCTCCGATAAAATGAAGGAGAAAGTGGGTGTTTGGTGGCAGAGAAAATGAAAGAGAAAATGAAAGAAAATTTGATCTTGGATGACTTAGATCCTTTAAAAATATATATATAGGTTTGATTTATAAGTTTATTTGTTAAATACTTTTGTCGTGATCGATAAGAAAATGGAAGGGTTTGATTGAGATATTAGTGGGGTTGTTGTTATGAATTAAATAGATAGGGTCCATATATAAAATAATCATGGGATAAGTAAATGTGAGATTGGAGGTGTATATATTTAATCTCATAATCATAAGACTATTTTGATGTTGGGTCTAATATTTCAAACCATCACCAAACGCATGATTGGATTAATTATTTCAAACCATCACCAAAAACGATTAGTCCAATCTCAGTCCAAAACAGGCCCTTAATATACTATTTATAATGTGATGAAAAACAATAACCGGTAAATCAGTTTCAGTGAAGTCGCCATGGTTTCATTATCTCCGGCGAAATTGGTGAAAAACCCATCTCCCATTTTCATCACCAATCCAACCCCACAAAATCCCTTCTTCTTCTTCTTCCCAATTTGTTCACCAAATTTTCCATTCTTCAAATCCAAATTCTCTTCTTCTATTTCATGCCTCCCAAAAGCCACCAATGTCACCACTTCTTCAACTCACCAAGATGAAGAAGAAGATTTTCAGGTTTTGTCAGCGGTGAGGAGCAATTACAATGACATTGTGATAGTGGACACTCCCATGTCAAGAATGCTGCTTCTCGACTCTACTCGTAAATTGGGACTTTAATTTGTTACACATATTTATAAATGTTTCTCATAATTTGCTACGTATATATAAATGCTCTTGATTTTGCAGATAATGTTCATAGCATTCTCAATAAGGGTCTTCAAAAATGGACTGGTTCTTACTGGGTATGTAATTGCTCAAGTACCCTTGTTTTATTTTCAGTAATGGATCTGTTCTTAGTTTTCAATTTTTGTTGTACAGGATGAATTTGCTAGTTTGCCAGCTATTGTTCCAGAAGGTCCTATTGCAATCTATGGCTTGGTACTTTTATTTACTTGAGTAAATTTGAATAATGTTGTTTATGGAATTGATTGAATTGGTTTAGATAATGATGATTTTTCATGAAGTGGAGTGTTTGAGGTTTGTGATATTTTTAGGGGGGTGGAACAGCTGCACATCTGATGCTTGACTTGTGGCCTTCATTGCAACTTGAAGGTTGGGAGATTGATGACATTGTATGACACTTTTTTTAAGTTTCTCTTTTAGTGTTAGATTATCATTTCAATTTTTTGACTTAGTATAACTGTTTTCATCATGATTTTCTTGTTGGAATGTATGTAGTTCGCTTCACTGACAAATTTCATGTTTAATTTGTTTTCTGATTTACACCAAGAAATCATGATGGGATTCGAGAAAATGTGATTCCATTACTGTACGAAATCAGACCTTAGAATAATCAGAATAGAATATTAGGTATTACACCAAAAATAGATATCACCGTCTGATATTATATAAACTAGGTTCAGTTATTCAAACTAAATTGAACATGCTCTCTTAATAACCGTAAGCATTGATATGAGGATCAATTCACAATTTCAATGCATTTCCTGAGTAACAAGAATTTCCTGTTGTGTGGAATTTAGCTGATTGACAAAGCAAGAGATTATTTTGGGTTATCTGATCTTGAGAAGCATACTCAAGGTGGTGGCATACTTGATGTTTGTATTGGTGATGTGCTTTCTCCCTCAGAAGATGTTTCGGGAAAATATGCTGGTGAGAGTTCCTTGTAACTTTCAGAATAAAGATGCATCTCTGTGTATTTATTCGTTTATTTATTTATAATTGGACACTCGATCCCAATACACAAACACAAACACAAACTAATGCCTTTCAAGTTTCAAGGTTGGTTGAAGATGATTAATCCCTGAACCTCTTTAAATCCACTGTACCTGCATCTTTATTTAAAGCACCCATATCTTAAATTAAAGCGTGAAACTGTTTTCATTACTGATTATTTTTGTCTCGTGAAGCTTTTAGATTTTTACCTTGCTAATTTGTGACAGCAATGAATATTCAGGGATTGTCATAGACTTGTTTTCTGAGGGAAAGGTTTTGGCAGAGTTGCAAGAGGTATGAGCCTCAAGGCTGTTCCTTGTCGTCATGTTGTTAAAGGTTTTTTACTTGGATGCATTCACCAAGTAATCGATGCCTTAATTACTTGAAGCAGCTACGTGAATCCTTTTCTCCATCCAGTTCAAGTTTTTGCCGCTAACATGTTAATGGGCATATGTTCATCTTGCATAGGCATGAATTTTACGAGAACTATGTCAAAGTGAACCTTTGTGTAAGAAGGTCTGCAAGACTGCAACACAGTCACAAGTGTTACAAAAATCATTGCATCTGATTGTGTATTTATATGTTAAATCGGAAGCTCAAGTTGGATTTCATGCCTTAGCTTTTGATGCATAGGGACGCCACTTAGATTATCCTATCTTCTCCTTAAAATTCTAGAACTTGTCGCTTGATTTACAAAGCTCTCCTCCCTCTTGAATAAAAAATTGATCCTAAATAGTTCATTCTAACCCTTTTTTTATCTTAGAATCATTGTACTTTTATTAAGCTATCTTTTAGGTACCCTCGGAAATGCCTCGGACTTATGCAATATGTCCTTGTTGTAACTTATCTCATGTTAATTTTGTGTCAACATTAGGAAGAAAAACTTTTTAAACTTTGGAGAGGTGTTAATTTTTTTAACTAGCTAAAGTAACAGAGCAGTTTCAACTATGCGAAGATGTGATTAACTATGAATTAGACATTTTCTCAAGTTTTACTTTATTGGATGTGAGCACTTTGGGAACAGTATAGTTTCTCTATAATCTTCCATGCACTTTATATTTAGAATTACGAGCTATTTTGTGTTTCTACGAGTCTTGATTGTGTTTGACAGGTTGAAACTTGGTTGCAATTGAACGATAGATTATTTCCCGATGGTCGCTTCATGGTGAATTGTGGTGGCATTGGTAGAGAATCTGATGAAACAGACCATCAGAAATCAATGGATGATGCTTGGATCCAGAATTCTACAATCCAGACATTAACGGAAGCGTTTCATGGAAAAGTATTGTCATTCCATGATTGTTAATTTTACAGTTTTTCATGCATGCATCTTATCAACCGACTGATATCACTATCTTCCCACATATGCTAATACTATGTACGTGTTTTTGAGCTCACGGTTTGATTGGAACGACACAGGTAAGCTGGAAGAGAATGCCAGAAAGAAATGGAGAAAATTTTCTTGCTCTGACAGGACCTTTGCCAGATTTGACAATATGGTCTTCTTCTGTTCCAGGCCCTTTGAGTGAAAATGTAAAGCGATGGAAGCTTTGTGAGTCTTCTTCATGAAATTGGATATGTTCGCACCATTTGATCATGAAACATGTACCACAGAGAATACTAATTAATAATGATTTTCATGTCGTTCCTTCATCTGATTCTGAGCTTCTTCTAGATAAATGGTTTCTGCATTCGGATGATGTTTCATTGCTTATACATTTAACATGGTAGTAGTTGAGTAAACTACGACCCGTGATTGTAACCTTTTTTTTTTTTTGTGTTCCGATGTTACTTCTATATATTGTTGGGTTCTATTATACTTTCATAGAATGCCATTTATAGATGTTATGCTTCTGTGAACCAAATAACTGATAAAATGAGAAGATGCAGTTATGGTTTGATTTACTACATACAATTCATCGTGGAAAATGCCTTACAATCTAAATAAAAGTTATTTGTCAAATAAAATTGTTTGAATATCTTTAGAGTTCTCTCCATGTAAGTGCGTTCACTTCCTCCAAATTGCTTCTGGGTAAATTTATTTTCATTTGATGCTCATTGGTATGATATAAAGGATACACAAACCAAGAAACTGCTGCAAAGTTATTTAAAAGACATGTTTGTAAGTAGTGCTTCTGTGCACAGTTTTATTATATAATTTGACAGCAAGAGTAGCAGAAAACCAAGGATGTATCACTACGATAAATAGAAGTTGAGCGTATCAACTTTTAGATTGCAGTACAACTGTTAAAACATTTGATTCTGAGTTCAAATGGCTGACAAAGGTTATATAAAACTATAAAATGCAACAGGCACCATCCCTTTAAAAAGCCCGGGATCCGGCTCTGTTTTTCTCTGCAGTCCCCACCCTCTCCACAAGCAGGCTGAAAACCTACCATTCTCAAATAACTGTACAGTGCAATCCTAAGACGGTTCAAGAAAGGAAAAAAAAATAGACCCTATAGCCAAAGTTGGAATCCACGCCTTCAAACATGCACACGGTTGCAGTAGCTGAATAAACCATCCGAAAGCATATTTGCAGGTTTTGTTGCATTTCCATTCGAGTACACTAGACCATTGCTGAGCTTAGTAAGCACATTCCCCTGGCTCACAGAGTCTTGTATGAGAGTATCTAACTTCCCACTTGATGCGGCTATAAGCCCTGCATTTGCAAACACATTTTTGGTTTACAGAAAACAACATGAATTTGTGAGCGCAAAGGAGTGTAGCGTTTTCAGGCTAAACCACATATCGTTTGCAGATATTAATTTTAATTAAAGATCAAATAAAAACTAAAAAGAGTAAGAGAAAGGTACCTAAGAACATAGCAGAAGGTTTTGCTGGTCTTGATTTAAATTCAGGATGGAATTGAACACCAATGAAGTAAGGATGATTTGGTAGTTCAATAATCTGCAAAACAAATGTCAATATTGACTCAAACTAATAAATCATCAAAACAATTTAAGACATTTCAAGGTGAATAATCTTTTCAATGAAAGACTGTACCTCCATGCGTCGACCAGTGTCATCCTTGCCAGTGAAAGAGAGGCCGGCTTTTTCAAAGCGTGCTACCATATCGGGATTCACCTGCAGAAGATTAAAATGTATATTCATCACCATATATAGCTAGCTAATCATGAGACATATATGCACATCTGGATGCCACATACCTCATATCTATGCCTATGTCTCTCGTCTATAAAACTTCTACTCCCATATCTAAAACAATACAAACGAAAGGATTAACCACTCTGAGACATCTTCAATCAGCATAACCACAGAGATATTCATGCTACCGAAATAGTCAAGAATACTTACAATTTTGCAGATTTGCAGTCCTTAACTTGAAAATATGTTCTCCTAGAACCAAGACGCATGGTTCCTCCCATATGAGTTTTAGATCCCTGTTTCAATAGCAGAGTAGGAGAGTTGATCAGATAAATGCGTTGATAACACTGGAGGGTGAGAACAAAGCGAGTAGACATGAACACAAACCTCAGGCATAAATATAACACAAGGATTTTTGGTGTCGGGATCAATTTCGGTGCTGTTAGCATCTCGCAGACCAAGAATAGATCGCGCATACTCAATAACTGCAATTTGCATTCCAAGACAAATGCCAAGGAAAGGAATTTTGTTCTCCCGCGCATACTTTGCTGCAAGAATTTTTCCTTCCACCCCTCTGTCACCAAAGCCTCCTGGAACAAGAACACCATCTGCATCCTGAAGATACATATTTGTTAAGAGGGCTAATAGAGGAAATACTGACACTTCAGCGATATTTGAAGGAACTATTGTAGCACAAACCTTCAACAACTTCCATGCAGCCTTATAAGCATCGGGATTCTGCAAGGAAAAATTATTGTGGTGAAGAAGTGAAACAAATTAGAAAGATAGATGAACATATGACAGACTAGGAATAGGTAATAACCTCTTTTTCAGTTGCATCTTCAAGATCGCAAGCTGCAATCCAATCAATAACAAGCTTCTTGCGGAGAGCAACAGAAGCATGTAAAAGAGCCTGCAGACAGCATAACAATCTTTATAGCCAGCAAGCATCACACGGTTACATCCATATTGGAACGCATATAACTTTCAGGTTGAACGTATAGTTCAAAGTTTAAAGGTGGTAATAAGAAACCGCACCTTAGTGACAGAGAGATAGGCATCTGAAAGGCCTGTATACTTCCCAACAATGGCAATTCTCACCTGTAAATTAATGAGACAATAAGATTAGACTCTGGTGATAATCCATAAAAAAATCTAGATTTTTTATTTAAGAACTATTTGAGACCCACCGGTTCATGTAACATGTCACAGATTCTTGCCCTTGAAGTCCATTCCTTTAGAGACGGCTCCTTGGTACTGCACATTATTATATATAATTGCGTAAGGATACATGATTACCAAAATTATGTCAGAGAGATGAGAACTGAGAGAATAGACAAACCTTTGAAGGTTCAGCACTCTTAAAATTGCTTCATGAGCCTTCTGATCCTAATCAAGAAAAGAATAAAAATATGTGCAAGTTTTAAAAATTGGCAACCAACTACATAGAGAAATGGATTTTGAAAGCTGCTTTAGAACTACTTACTTTTAAAAGCAAGGGAATGTGCCAGATGTTGGTTACATCGTAGAGAGTGATGACGTTTTCTTCCTGGAAAGCACACAGCATTTCTAATGTCAAATCTGTCAAAGCAGATAACTGAAATTTAAGTGATAAATGTATGCAGCATGTTAAACCTTTTAACCAACATACCGGAACATGGCAAAATTGAGAGAGCTTTGCCTTTACATTCTCATCAAGTGCCTGAAAAATAAACTCAAATTTAGAACTCAGAGCCAACATGGTAATTCTGCTTATGTATCTATGAGATTATGACAGAGATAGAGAGATTATTCTACCGCTGTGCTGCGACAAGCTAAAATATTTGGAATCAAACCCTGGCTTCTCAGTCCCCGGACACTATGTTGGGTTGGTTTTGTTTTCTGAATATGGTAAACAAAAAATCACTTTTAGACTGATCAAGAAATTCATCCTCTTTCCACTTAAAATGTTCAAACAAATTGTTTCTAATAAGTTACCTGTTCACCAACAACATTTAGAACAGGTACAAGGCTGACATGAATCAAGCAAAAGTTGCCAGGACCTGAAATAAAGAGAATATATTAAATGAAGTCCACTAATCACGGAATATTAAATAAAGAGGACTTATGTGTATCATATTAGTTGCAGAAAAAATTTCTTACCTACACGGTACGAGAACTGCCCTAAAGCCTCAATGAATGGCATGGATTCAATGTCTCCTGCATGTGGGAAAGTTTGTTTAAACATAAAGAAAACAAGGAAACAGCTCAAGCCGCCATGCATGAAAAACTTTGTTGAGTTGTACCTATAGTTCCTCCCAATTCTATGACACAAACATCCGCTGGATCTTCCTTTCCATCCACAGGTATCATCGCCACACGCTCAATCCACTCTTGAATAGCATCGGTAATGTGTGGGACAACCTACAGATTGAAAGATTATATGAAGGACATGAATCATACATGAAACTTGATGCAAGGAACACCAAAATATAACGATTAAATCAGCAGTAAGAATATACCTGAACGGTTTTCCCAAGATAATCTCCCCTTCTCTCCTTATCAATAACAGCCTGTCGGGAACAAAAAACAAGTGGTGAATTAGTAACGGAGTGCCATCCAACTCTAGTGATTTTTACCAGCTCTAGTAGATGATATATGAAATAAAATATGCAGTTAAACACACACTTGCCTGGTATATCTTTCCAGTAGTGATATTATTGTCCCGGGTCAACTTGATATCTAGGAACCGCTCATAGTTTCCGAGGTCAAGATCCACCTTTCAAACACAACAAAGAAAAAAAGTCCATTTTCATTCAGTGATAACCTGGGTTAATCAATCTTCTATTTAAGATTATAACACTTTGACTCCTCTTCTCTTCCTTTGTCTATAAGTAAAAATTTTAACTATTAACTACAATTTTCATTTGCACTGACAAAAAACAAAATAATAAAGATTAAGTAGTTCTAATCTATGTTTACAGTTGCTAATTCCAAACCACTCCAGACTACAGTCCAGATTGTTGAAGGAAAAAAAAAGATTTGATAATCCTATTCAAAGCAAGAAGAGACCAACCTTCTCAAAAGTTAAGAATCCTAAAGAAAGTGTTTGGAAGCATAGAGACATCAACCCATATAACAATAATTAAAAGATCACATAAAAAGGAGGAAATTTGGATACCTCACCGCCGTCGTCTAAGACATATACTTCTCCATGCTCAAAAGGGGACATTGTTCCAGCATCAGTATTCAAGTAAGGATCTGCATCCAACAAGAATGGACGCCAAAATTAATTAGATAAGGTTTGAATTAGAAGAAAGTTTTGAAACATGGTTTGCAGAAAGAGATGGCAACAATGAAGAAATAATTGAATTATTAGTGTGATATTTATGAAATTCTGAATCAGTAAAAGATTTTTAAATCAAGAAGTTTCCAGGAAAAGGCCCAAAAAGGAATTGATAAAGAAGAGTTAAAAGAATCAGCAAAAATCTTAAAAATCCATGCAAGGGAATCTTAATGTAAACAAAGGCATTATTGCAAATTAAAACAAGAATTAAGGGAGAGTGGAAACTTTATATCTTTTGAATTCAAGTAGAGAAATAAATAACAAGCTGTGATCATAGTTAAAGTTCAGAAAAATGATGTGACAAGTTTCAAAGACAAAATAGAAATCTAAAAGGTGTGTTTTTTTCTCTATCAGTAGCCAAACCACCCTCTAGAAATCAACATATTTTCAGTATAAACAGTAGAAATACATGAAAATAACTCATCCCAGAAAGGAAAATTCATATCAAAAACATATGTGCAACTTATACAGATTATTAAAGACAACATCAATAATGGCTTTTGTTTTTTTTTCCAAAGAAAATGAAATTGAAAACTCTTGGAAAGAAGAAAGTAGAGAGAAAAGCAATTAATCAAACTCAAGTCTCCCAAAAAACAAATTAAACAAACAGAATAGAGAGAGTGAGGGAGTGAAGTAGAGACCAATCTTGATGGAAGTAACTCTAAGTCCACAAGCTTTGAGAAGAACACCAATACTACTGGCTGTCACTCCCTTGCCAAGACCACTAACAACTCCACCAGTCACCAACACATACTTCATTTTCTTCATCATTCTTCTTCCAACCAAACCCACCTAGTTTATGACAGAACAGAACAAAAACATGTCAACACTTATAATCAACAGACATTTGAGATAAAAGTTATCTAGGAAAAAAATCATAAACAAGAAAAAATAAAAATGAAACCTTTTTTTACACTACCAACTTGAACCCACCGAGAAAATACTAAATATTAACTATTGAGTGTTCAAGTTATCTGCTTTTGGATAAAGAGGTGCAAAGACCATGAACTGAAGAGAGAAAAAAGAACAGAATTTTTTTTCTCTTGTTTTTGGTAATAAATGTAAAAGAACCCACCAAACTCAAACCTTCTAAGTATCAGAGAAAACAATGCAAATGAGAAAAAGAATTGAATAAAAGGAATGAGGATGGGAATGCTAATAGCCAATGGCGGCTTTTTATATACAAAACATTGTTCATCCTAATTCCTAAAACCTCTAAACAAACAAAATAAAAAGTGAAAAAGATTTTATCTTTATGTTATTTTCTTACTTGGGTTTTCAGATTTCATATTTAAAACAAAAGAGAGAGAAATAAAATAAATAAAAAAATCCACCCCCACCTCCTCGAATGGAAGGCCTCCTTTTTTGTCTGGTGCTTCTGAGAAAACTGTAAGCCTTGTGACTACTGTACACACAGACACGCACACCACCCGATAACTTTTTATTATTATTATTCAAACAAAACAAGGACCTTTTTTAAGTTTTAACTATATTAACTATAAACTATAAACTATAAACTCAACTCAACTGATCATGTTCTGTTTCAAACTTCAAAGATCAAAAATACTCCTGGTTTTCAGATTTTTTTTTTTTTTTTTTTTGGGTTTGCATTATTATGCCAAATTTTTTTTTTTAATGAACAAATAATGTGGCATGTTACTTGGGTTACGGCTGTTTTTGACCATTTCAATTTCATTTCATGTTACCCGATATATTTTTATTGGCTCTGCTTAGCTCAACGCACAACTCTAGCTCGGCTTGATGGTTTAGACTCCACCTTTGTACCTACAAATACAGTGTCTTTTTGAAAAGGATTTATTTGTGTGCGTAAAGCATACGACTGGAATTGAAAAACTTAATTACATGGAACATGGTGTTTTTAAAATTGAAAAAAGAAATGTTAGTGTTTTATTTACTTTTTCAATCATTATGTTTGCTTCAAACGCCATCCAATTAGATATTCGAAAATATAATGTTTACTTTGTATAGCTTTTTAGAAATTCAACAATTTGTCAATAAAATGTCGTATTACTTGAAATAGAAAAAGATTAAGATCGAAAAATGAAAATAAAATTAAGGTTTCTTTTATTAATTTAAAGTCTTTATAAATTCAACGACTCATAAATAAAAGGTATAAAATACTTAAACAGTAATAATATAAAACATGAAAAGAAAAAAATAAAACTAGAATGGATTTATTTAAAGGATTCGGGTTGCTTGCTATAAAGATTATAGGAACTGATCCCACGTTTGTAACAAATTAAGGCTAAAATCTCAATTCTATCAAAACCCTACTTTTGTGATTGTGAAATACAAAGCTTGAAATTAATAAATTTGGAACACGAGTTAGGATGCTTAATTAGTCTCAAAAATCTCAACTAAGCACATGGAACCATATAAATTGTATTTGCGGTGAAATTTTATAGGCTTGAGAGGCCTACAAAGGTCAAAGGGTGGCCAAAATTAGCAAGTCGGTGAAGCTTTTTAGCCAAACCAAGAAAGCGAAATAACTTTACCAGTCATGGCCACGTATTAGAGATATCAATTTGTGTTTGTATAAGTCAATTTCATATCTCATTCATAAAATATAGAGATATTCGTAGATCATATGATACCTTTCATAAACGAGTTAAAAACAATCAAAAGATACCGTTAAACTCATTTAACTTTGGTTTAATAACCAAATTACATTATAGTTTAAACTAGTGTGTCAATCCGTGTATTATATGATTTTTTTATAAAAAAAAATAAAATCTTTTAAATAATTATACACATATTTAGATAAATTAAAAACCTCATA
Source organism: Dipteronia dyeriana (assembly GCA_032871835.1). Lineage (NCBI taxonomy): Eukaryota > Viridiplantae > Streptophyta > Magnoliopsida > Sapindales > Sapindaceae > Dipteronia > Dipteronia dyeriana. Next base: position 46,651,799 of record CM065303.1, on the reverse strand, counting down.
AGACTATTCTTTCAAAGTTTTGATACTTGAAATACAAACACAAATATCAAGCATTTACAAATAGATTAATTAACAGAACATACCTCAATAGAAGTAGAGATATAAGTAAAAAAAAGGAACCAAGGTAGAAGAAATTACAAGACTTTGAATGGAAAATGATTTCATTCCACCGGTTTATATAGGCAAGAGGGGAAAAGACATTATATTAATAAAAGGTAACTAATTAATAGAGTATTAAATAAGGAAAAAAAAAATAAGAAAAAAAGGATTGAATAGGGAATCTTAATCTTATAAAATTAAGTAATAGAGGATTAAATAGATCCAATTAAATTGAGATCCTCTGTAGATAATATCTATGTGATGACGTCAGTATATTTGGTTACATTTGTATTAATTGTTTATATTTATTTCTTTTTATTTTATTTATTTTATTTTCATTATTTTAAAATTAATGTATTATCTTACACAAATAGCATAGCTCGACTGGAAAAAAAAATGGTCTATATATTTAGATAAATACTGGAAAAATATATGGTCTATATATATATATTAATAGATAGTGGACAAAATATATGGTCTATATATATGAATAGATCGATGCTGTCAATAAAAAAAAATGTATTATCTTTAACTAATTATGATTGGGATAGAGATAAGCAGGGAGGAGAATCTGAAATTCTGAATCCATATATAATATATCAGAATTAAAAGAGCATTAAATAGAGGCTTCGTATTATATAACCAATTAAAAGAGTATAATAGGGACACTTCATATTATATGTTATAATTAATAGAGACACTTGGCAGTTTTTGAAATGAATAAACTATTTTTATATTATAACAAAAAATAATAATATAATTTTCTTTTATGCTTTTTCCGATCGATCCAACTTTATTATATAAAAAAAAATTGTATGGTTAACTTGTGTCATAAGAATATATAAAAGTGAAAAGTCAACTATTATATATTTATATTTATTATATTGATACATTAAATATAATGATTTTGTTTCCGGTAAAAGAAACTTGTATGTGTGAAACATATATCCTTAGTACATATATTAACAAAAAAAAAAAAAAAAAAAGTAAATTCAATATTAGAAAAATACAATAATATGATTTAATGTCAAAAAGGTTTTTTTTTTTTGGTTAAACATTTATTTTAAAAATACAGTATAACAAAAATGATAGACCATAATAATATACACTAAATATTGTATCTCCTAATGATTTGTTCGATTTCTCCATTTTAAGTCATTAGAGCATCTCAAATATACCGAAAATACCATGTCTTTGACTAAATATAGGGAAGGTTGGATTGGAATTTACTCCAACCGTCTCTCTATCTCACTCCTTAAATCATTTTCCCACCAAAACCTCCTCAAATCAAAAGAGAGGCTTCCTCTCTTTTTTTTTCACTCCTCAACTGAAATAATTGGTTAAGATGAGTCAACATCTTTCATATTCAATGGTCCATATTCAATGTATGGAAAATATAAAAAGTCATTCTTTCACTCCAAACCATTTTAAAGGAGGTATGTTGTAATGTTGACTCCTTTTATGGTTCATTATTTGTAAGAAGTACAACAGACTCTCTAAATAAAAAGAAAATGTATCGGAAACTTCATTGGAGATGCTATTATACCATCTATTCACATGCAACTCTAATATATGTACTTGTTCATATTTTTTATCAATTACCGTTTTCATTTATATTAACTTTTCTTGATTGTGAATATGAATAAGAGAATTAAAGAAGAATTAATTGACTAATAAGAGTGAATTTATAGTCAAAACTTTTAAAGATGATACGTGATAAGTTAGGGTTCTGTTAGATATGATATAGATAACTTGTAGAGTATAATTAATCATATAGTGATTGATCTAAACCTAAACAGGTTTCAGCAAGCTCGTAACTCATTTGGTGTCATATTACCTTCTAAGTTCTAAGGCTCCATCCCCTTTTCAAATCTTTCAAATTCTTTTCTTTTCTTTTATCCAATAAAATTTTATCTTGAAAAAAAAAAAGGGAATATAAATAACATTCATGATAGTAACAGGTAACTTGATAATTGTTGTTGTACAAGGAAAGGATATTCCAACACCATCTCAGAATTAAACACACACAAAAAAAAATTTGAAAAAAAAAAGGTTTGATCCTTCTATCCACTTTCCGAAAGTACTATTAAACAAGAGAAAAGAAAAAGAAAAAGGAAAAATCTAGATGATAAAAATGTTTGTAATAAAAAAAAAAAGTGGTCAGGAGTCAAGACTTGTCAAAGAGAATCCTTTGGTTTCAAGAAATCTCACCTAATTACCAAACCAACTACCAACGAACCCATCAATTATTTCATTTTCATTTTCCATTTTCCTTTCAACAACTTCTACAATATTATTATACACGAGGTTCTCTTTAACACATGTTAACACACAAAGTATAATTAAAATCAATTTAACATTCTAAGTTTTTATATTAAGACTTTTTTTTTTGAACTAATGGTAGACAATCTAAAAATTTAGTCTAAATTATCTGACAAATTGTTTTTTCATTAATCACATAATCTCATGTTGTGGTAAGCGGTTATTTTATTAACTACAACATCTCATACCGTAAATAATGATGACAATTCATTTATCACATTATTTGAATTGAAATGTCATTAATTATTTGGGTTGTATAGCATTACTTTTTTTTTCTTTTTTTTTTCGTCTTTTAATTTCTTAATATTTGTTGTAATAATACATATTAACTCAAGCCTTAAATGTTATATCATAAGACATTTAGTGGTTTGATTGATTTTGTGTATTGAATATACATTTCATGAAAAATGGGATATTCGTTTGCCCTGTACCAACCCTTCAAAGGGACCCATAAATTCCTGGACTCATAGCTTAATGTTTGGATAATACTCAACATCCAATCCAATCGATTCTTCTTTTGTCCCTCAAATTATATGATAAAAATGTTGAAGTGTTAATTTAATTTTGAATTGTCTACCTAATACTTACAATAATATTTTGGTGGGAAGCATGAAAAAAAATATCTATATTGAAAATTGAGCCAAAAAGAAAGAAGGTGTTGAAAATTGAGGTCCATGTCTGAGGGCTCAATTTTTTCTTGAATGTATAAATGTTTTCTTTTGGGTAATTTTGTAATTTCATTAACATAGTTAAGAAATTTTTTCATTTATAATATGTATAAAATTAAAGGCTATTCGTATAGGATGAATGTAACATGGCCTCAAAACATGATATTACTACACACATAGTTTTCCTTAGATGAATTGACTTTATTAATATCAGTTCAATAATTATCATAATTAGATCTATATGTTTTTTTTTTTCAATCAAAACATGATAAGTCTAGTCCTGACTTTAAAAATTTAGGCTGATTTTTAGGATATGTAGACACAAATTTGTGAGATAGTTTTTTTTTTTTCTTTTTTTTTGAAAAAAAAATAATAATTAATTTTTGATATAAAATTTTAAATTTATATCTTTTTCAACCTCCCAAAGTATGTGAGATTCTTGTCATCAATGTCAAAATCATGAATTTTTTTTCCCTAGTTTTCTATATGTATTTGAATTTTTCTTTTGAATTTATGAGATTGTCCAACACCTTAAAAACACTTCCATCCGTATTTAGAATTCAAAAGCTTGAACTCAAAATATTTCATTATTAACCAACCAAATTTTGGAGCACACTTTCTCCATTATTGATCATATTATATAGAAACTCTTGCCTCAAAAAATAATCCATGAAGTTAATTGGATTTAAAATTTGAAAGGCCAAATCAAATTTGATGATTTACACCGATATACAATAAGAAATTATTATCAACTATTAGTCAAATAATCTTACACTTTTTTATACATCTATACATAACTAAGTGAAATCAAATACTACATATATGATATAAAAAAATTCCACATATACTTGTAAAAGGGGCACATGTACTCGTTTGATTGGCTTATGCACTTAGGATCTTATTAATTATATAATGAAACATGCATGATTTTGAATTAGTGATTAGTCTAAACAAAGCCCAATATAAAACATATTTCACTAGACAAAACTGATTTTTCACATCACCAGAAAAGGTTAACCTACTACTATAGGTCTATAGCAGATAATCTAATTAATTATATTTGTAAAGCCTAATACTTCCAATTTTAAAAAAGGAAGAGAAAATAATAAAAGAAAAGTTGACTGTTGACTAAAATACACGTGGAGGTGACGGGCTGCATTCGCGCCTGTCGTTGCGCCGCTTAGAAGTAATCGCATGTGGTCCCCCCCAACAACCACCGATACACCTCAACTCTACATGTCTCCACGTAAGCTCCAACTGTTCTCTTTCAAGTCAACGTGGAACCCTAGGAGCTATGATTTTGGATTTGGTAGTTGACATATTTGTTGTTAGTTGTTTACTATGAATACCCATTCCTCTAAATAAAATTGTAATATATCATCCAAATCATTTAAATTATCTTTAAAACTAGGTTGAATATTATCTATGGTTTAATCCCAAAATGTCCAAGTTTCGAATTCCCTCAAGATCCTTATCTACATACAGAGGCGAAGCTAGCTTCGTTGAATTTAGGATTCGAATTCCCTTTAAATAGTTACCTACAATATAAATATAAAAGTGAAATCAGTTTCATTGAATTTAGTGGACTGCTGATTATGAAAAAAAAATTGATATATATATATATATATTTAGTCGAAGCATGAAAATACTGAAAATATAATAATCTATATCCAACGTACTGATAAAATTATATTAATGTATAATAACTTGAAAATTTATGTATTATATATATATATAATTAAATATAAATGGATTATACAGGGGACCATCTTATATTTCTTTTATTTTTAAAAATAAATATCTATAGGATAAAAAATGTTTTCAATAACTTTTTTAATCATCTAATCCATCTTATATTTGGTTAGGAAATATGTTGGATCAAGACACATCTTTAGATTTATGACACTTGAGCATGCTTAACCATGAAGTACCCATTTTTTTATTTTATTTTTTTCAAATATGAATTACTAATTTTCACTCCTTCAAAATATTAAAACAAAAAACAATCACAATTTAAAAAAAAAAAAAACAAGTATTGCAAAGTTTAAGGAATCAATAAATGGTAGGTGTGGGTGGAAGTTTAGACGAAGTAAATTAAAAAGGGCTATTTACAATTTAGTCCCTTAATTTTTTTAAAAATCAATTTTAATGTCTTTAAATTTATCATGATTGTGGTCCCTATATTTTCGTAAATACATCAATTTAATCCATCTAATCATATTTTCAACGGTCAAATCTCACAAAAAAAATTAAATGTCATTTTTATGTTTGCCTTCTGTTCAACACCCTAATGGTACGTTTGGTAAGAAAGAAGAAACTAGAAAGGATAGAAAGATTTGAAGGGATCGAAAAGCTGGGGGAAAGAAATAAAAATATTTTTTCCTTGAACTGTTTGGTAAACAGAAAGAAAAGAAGATTGGATGGAATTTTTTTATCAATTTTACTATTTTACCCTTACATTATAGTTTATATATTATATATTTTTATATTTAATAAATAAATATAATTTAAATAATATTGAATCCAACTGTTTTGTTACAAAATGAGTTCAAACTTTGTAACCTATTATATATAAAAATTAATATATTATGTTTTACAAATTTATTTTAAAAAAAATTCTAAGTAAAATAAAAGAGGGTAGATTTATAATTTTAGTTAACCAAAAAACTAATTTCCTTTTTCTTTCCCTTTTCCTCCCATTTTTGGTTGGATCAAAATTCGTGGGTCGCACCCACCCATTTTTCTCTCCATACCAAACACACACTTTCACATTTTCTTCTCTCTTTTCCCTCCATTCTTTTATTTCTTCTTCCTTTTCCTTCCTACCAAACAAAAAATAAATAATTAAATTAATATTATAGAAAATAACATATATTAATTAATATTTAATATTTTTAAAATATTTTTAAATATTATAATAAGATACATTAAATAAATATAAAATTATAATATTAAATAATAAAAAAAGAAGATTATTTGTAAAAAAAAAGGGACTAAATAGCCCCAACTCACATGAATAAAATGATTGCATGTAATTGGATTCGTTAAAATAATTATTTAAAATAAGTTTTGAAAAAAAATATTTTAAAACAATTAAAGCATTTAAAACCAATTTTAAACAAAATAATATTTATTTTTATTTGTTTAAATTGAAATTTATTATTTTTTAAAAATATTTTTTTAAATTATTACAATATACTTGCATTTTAATCAAATAAAAAAATTGAAATGAGAAAATAAAGTATAATGTTATGAGATTAATTAGTCCCACATTGGCGGGATAAGTTACTTACATAAAATTAAATAATCTCATCTCATGATAGTAACAAATTAACATAGGATATAGGACTAAAATTAGTTTTATCCCTTGAAACAAACATGACATAAAAGTTCTAATTTATGCTTAAAATATTCTAACAATTACAATTGTACCGAAGATTGCTAAGACATAAATGCCCTTATCTATTTGGCTCAATAGTCCTTCGATCAATAACTCCTTAATAATTTTTCATTCAATTGCAATTAAACTCCGTGCTTTGATTGTTAATTCATCAGTTCTAAATCTTGCTCATACAAGTGCTAGACAAGATCAACAAGAGTTCTACGGTTCTAGTTAGATATAAAAAAGCTACCTTATTCATTCAAGCATTTCACTCTATTTTATTAATTTCACACATACAAATACTTGACTTGAGTGTTGGAGAGTCCCTCAAAGGACACCCTCTTATCGCTCCATTCTTTTTATCTTATTTCCAGGTTGCACGAGTACTCGACGCATTCTTGCCCATCAAGCTTTAGTCACAGGTTGCAGATGCCTAGAGATCTCTATAATTATAGAACGATCCCCTACAAAAATCAAAACCTCAAAAATTTTAGATAATAAATACATGAAAACATGTATATATAAAAAAAAAAAGAATAATGGTTGGATTGGATCTCCATGCAAGCCTCCCCCTCCTGTTCACGATTCCATTCTTAAATTATTACATAAGATGCCTACATCACCCTAGAAATCTTTTATGTTGAGCAATAATTTTCCTGAGCTTTCTTAGTTTGATTAGAAGGCCTTCTCATCGGTTTAGGCAGTTGGGTGAAACTACATGTGTCTGTGAAAAATAGCGCCTCGAATACCGCTATAATAAAAAGCATATTTGAACCATCAAGTTTGGCGAACAAAGGGAGTAAATCGATGTGTTTACGAAAACTTAAGGATTATGGGTACTAAAAGTGGAAAGACATTAGATAAATGATATTTCACTAAAACTTATGAACTAAATTGTAAATCGTAAAAAAAATAAAATAAGAAAAGAGGCAATGATTTGAGTGAGTGCCTGAGTGGGTAGGGTTGACCCATTTTATATGTTTGGTAGGAAGCATATCACATTTCAGAATCCCCATGGATGCATGCGCATTGCTTCTTCTATTATTTTTCATTTTTACTCTGAGAGAAATTTAATTTAATTAATTGGCCTATTAACTCTAAGCTCTATACTTTTTGATTGATTACATATAAATATAGATTTATAGGTCAGTAGGTGGGTAGTTAATTAACAATAATAGGTGCTCAACTTGGTCCCGTGATATCATACACTATTTCTTTTCTTGATACGGTCTCTCTTGTATAAAAAGTATATTTTACAACTCGAATACTGTACAATTAATGCCGTCTCAATAGTAATTTATTTTCTCAAAATACATAAGAAGGATTTTCCTACCCTTGTTCAGTTGTTTTTCTAAGAGTACGGTGGAAATTGAACCGCATTAGTCATTACTATAATACGAACAAGAGGTACATAACCATTCAATCACCATAAAACTTGCCATAACCACCATGCATGTAAGCATTTACGTTTTTTAAACACTATCCATGTGTATTATATGGATACAAGAAATTCGAATCTGTCACCATACCATAACAAAACACATGTTACGTTCAAATCCGCATGAGTTGCATGTATACATGCATATACAGATTCAAGAAGTTCGAATATGTCACGACTCACAAGACCATAATTATAAAACTCTAACAAGATGATGACGTACAGTAGGGATGACAACATGTCGGGTCTTATTAAGCTTGGATCTGGACCTGTGAAACTTTTGATAACCAAACCCGACCATAGACAAAAATGATTTCATAGGTTCAAGTCTTAACCCCGTAGGTCTTTAAGATAATCTAAATCTGTCGCGCTATGATCATAACGTGTTATTATAATTAGCAACTAAAAATGATGTCATTTTATCTATGATTTTTTTGTAGAGTAATGGATTCTATAGATTTGAGTCCGATTTCATTACCAAACTTGAACATAATTTGAGTTTATATTTTTATACACAGACCTGACTCATAATTGAAATAGTAAAATTCATACCCTACCGATACAGTTCAGATTAGAATGGAGTCGGTACCATAGGTTTCGGTGCAATTACCATTCCAACAGGAATATGTTTCGGTGAAATTGTCATCCCGACAGGATTGTGAGTGTGGTTGGGTTGGATTGGTAGTTAAGTCATACGTGTAGAAGTAGAGAGAGATGAGGAGAGTGTGGGGTTAGTGTCGGTTAATGACAGTTTGCCGCGTTAACGACACGTGCTTTTCTCACTCAACTCTCTCTCTCTCTCTCTCTCTCTAAAGAAACAACATCATAAACGGTTGACCGTTCTACATCTGTACGGTCCAAAAGTGGTCCACACTTCCTAACTCCTGCCGACAAATTTGCCCATTCAGTATTGTTTTTTTTTTTTTTTAATTTTTTTTTATTCGTTCAGTGGGTCCCACATTGACACGTGATGCCACAAACAAAAAAACATGACGTTGGACCTCCCTCCCTCCCTCCACAACTTCCACTGCCACGTGACGGTTCATGTCTCTATTAATATTAAAAAAAAAAAAATGTAGAAAATCAAAATCCAACTTGTTGCAAGCAAAAACAAATAAGTAAGGTAGTCTACATGGTTCGTTTGATTAGGTCAAATCAGCTTTAGTTTTTCTTGTTTTGTCTTGGCCTCCCGAGATTGGCTTTGTTCCTTTTTTTTCGAGACCGTATTGTTATGAATGTAGATGAATTCTTTATTAATCTATGTTTTTGATGGTAGTCAAAAGTGTAACGGGTACGGGGTGATATAATCTAAGATGATAGATTTTGAGGTTAAGAACGGATCGGATATTATTCGCAAAAAGTGAATGGATTGGAACAAAACCTTGACCAGACTATTCGCAAAAAGTGATAATGATAGCAAACATGCACAAATAACCAGTCTTATTATCGACCCGGTGCATACTTAATTCTTCGGTTAAAAACTGTTGGATTTATTTTCTTTTACTTAAATCGGCATTTCTTTTTCTTATAATTAAGAAGAAAATACCTACAAAAATAACGTAATCTCAACCATTTAAAATGCATGGACACAAGGTTCTCGACCTGGATTTGTTTGAGAGACGATAAAAAAGTGGTCACCGGTCTGTTGCACAGTTACAGAATAAGAAGACAATAGTAGGAACAACAGCCAACTGATATATAACTGTAAACCGTTCAAGTGGGAGTTGATGTTAATTATTTCAACCTCTGACTCCACGTGTCATAATAACTCACAAGATTTTTTTAGTTTTTTTATAAATAATGAAACCCTAGATGAAGAAGGAAGAGGCCATGAAATTTGATTCTCTGAAGATTTTACACGTTCGATCGGTCAACTTCATCACATGGACTGACTTCATGAAACATTACTCTCCCTCTCTCTCTCATATGTGCCTAGCTACTCCCTCATTTTCTCAATGCTTCCTACAAATTTGGATTTTTAATATATATATATATATATATATATTACCGTTAATCCGGAGATTGAGGAGAGGTATTTGACTTCTCGATAACATAAAAACGAGTTAGATATAAGGTACAATTTTAATAGGTATATATACGACACATATCTTTGTATTTTGAGATTTTTAAGAGTTTGACATTGATAGGAATCATAGGATGGATATATAATTTATATCACTCAAATGATATAGCAAGTTCTTACCATGTTATTCAACATATCTAGTAGTGTTGTGTATATTGTTACTCAATTTAAATAGTATTAAAGAAAAATGTTTTGATTTACTTTAAACTAGTTTTATTATTTTTAATAATTATAATTAATTCAAGGTTTGAAAGAGGAGAACACAATTCGATCTAACCATAACTTTAATGGTATAGATGGAAACCGGGAAGGGCATACCACTAAAACAATCTCGTACTTCAAAATTTTACATGTAGTCAAACTAATCATAATCAAAAAATTTATATGTTTTTGGAATTTTTTTAAGAAAAAAAATTCAGATCAAAATAAGTTGACTGACCCAATTTTTTTTTTATTTTTATTTGATCGAAAGTAATGAAAAAAAAATGGTAATAATTGGTTACAAATTAATAAATAAATAAACAAAGGAGACATATTTGGATAGTGAAAATGTTATCCCTCCCAATAATGATATTTGATAACACTTTTCTTTTTGATATGGAAGGATCTCCAAGGAGAACAAGCGTGATACATGAGTCAATAAAGTTGAATAATTTGCCTTCCAACTTTAATTATTAATAAAGTTAATCGGTCGTGTACCTTGCTCTCTCTAGAGTCTCCGTATTTGGATTGCTCCAATAGTATTTGGTTTCTTTAGTATATATATATATATATATATATATACGATCCCATATGTATACTATACTATATAGGATGGATTTGTGGAAAGAAAAAAAATGCAATAGTACAACTGTAAAGAAAGTTGATTGGCTTTCTGTATCGATGATGGCTTCGTATTTGGATTTATACATATTCTAAGTACACTATTAGATGAGGGTTCGAAGAAAAGAAGAAGAAGCACAGTCAGCAACAGCACAGCTTATATTGAAAAAGAAAGAGTGCTTTCGATGGCGTGACTGAGACATGTTCGATTAAAGTGTATAAAATTTCTCACCAGTCAACACCCCGTTTATGCAGAGAGAAAGAGAGCCCTTCTTCTTCGACTGCTAAATAAAGTCTTGCTAATAACTTGAGAATTTCAACATACCCTACCTTGATTGATTTGTTTTTGCGTTCGCGTTTTTCAACCTTGAGAACATATTTAGTAGTGTATTATTGGAGAAATAGCCCTTTTTAACAAAAAAATTAAAGCCTATTTTTTTTCAGTATTTTTGATTGTTTTTATCAAATTTTCCACTAAAGAGATAAAATTAACTTGTTTCAGATTAAGCACACTGAAATTAAACTGGTGGTGTGTTTAATTAAAATGGACGGGTATATTTAATTTCAATGTGTTTGATTTCTAGTGTATTTAATCTAGTGTACGAGTAAATTTATATTTTCAGTAGAAAGTTTACTCAAAACAATCAAAACATTAATGTCGGTAAAAATAGAAACTCCTCTAATTATATGATTTTAATTTTAACCCGTTAGGATTTACACCAGTGTCATTCAAAAAAAAAATATATAAAAAAAATAAATATATATTTATACCGGTGAGGAGGTTTATGGAAATATATCAACACTCATTAAGGAAAAAAATATTGAATGAAACTGTCTCAGTATAATGAACTCTGCATGGATCCTTTGAAACATCAAAGTTTGAAATATATTATAAACTTATCCCTACAAACATTTTGTCAGTAAGGGCTTTTTCAAATTTATATCACCTATTGGTGCTTATTTTGTCTAACACACACCAAATTAATATGTTTAATTTTAATAGCACCAAAAAGTTGTTTTCGACAAAACTACTGTTCAGGAAAAAATAATGCAAGATTTAATAGCCTTTGATTGAGACTGCCATTTTTTTTTTCCAAGTCTTGGGTTTTGTAAATTAAGTAAGAACGTTTTGATCAATTTCATTACTTTTGTGTCATTAAAACTCAATTTATTAAGTTAGTGATAAGTTTATAAAACCATCTTCAAAGCATATGTTAATATTAATATAAAATTTATTAGAAAACTAGTAAAATATTATATTTTACATATCATTTTATCATCGTACTCCAATACATAATTCTATTTAAAATGTTATTTTTATTTTTTTATTATTTAAAATTATAAAAACCAACAATTAATACATTCAATATAGTTATATAATAATATTTTTATAATTGAAAAAACAACGTTTATTGCTGTGTCAAATTTAATATATACTATTCTTTATGTTAAAAGAATAATATATATATCAAATTTAACAAAATATTTAATATTGTATTGAAACGTATTTTTTTTTATTTTATATCAAATTATAGTATTAACACACTCAATTAATATTATTTTGTATATATTTTAAAATAAATACACATAAGTGTTATTTAGGTCCATTATCACTCATGCTAAATCGCTCCGTATTATATTTGTATACCAGAGAAGGGGTGATTAATTACACTATAATGATATATATATATATATATATATATATATATATATATATATATATATATGCGCGCGCATGATGACTGAAGACCTGGAGAGATAACACAAAAAAAAAAAAAAAGAGAGCATGGAAATGGAACTTTCCAACTACCATACCTAATCCAATCTCACAGATGAAGATTTTATGCAAACCCATGTGGGTTTTGATGCCCCACACACCTTGTTCTTTTCAGTCCACATTAATTGTCTTTTACTATTTATTAATCCATGTGATTTCATTCTGCAATATCGTTCTCTCCATGTTACCCATTCCTATATACAATATTATATATTCATATATGCAAAATCTTATTATTCTCACCAATCAAACCACACCAAGTTTGCTACTCTTATTACTATTATATACATATAATATATAAGGTAGTTCGCCTACTAGTTCAACCGATAATGTCTCTTGTAGTTGTATAAGTGATCTTAGATTCCCGCTATTATTCTTTTTGTTTAGTACCAATCACAAGTCTTATTCTTGAGTGGGATTTGATCTCAAAGCTTCTTATATAGTGGTGAGATTCCGTTGTATTGTTTTATTTCATGAGGTCTTCTATCCTAATACTTCCTCTCTCGTGATATTTCGATTCTGTTTATGACCACCGATTTGTCTTTTAAAACAAAAGTATATATTATACCATGATACTGAATACATATGGAGTTGTTTGTCATTATTTTGGAAGATGGTCTCCATTGCAACAGACACACAGTATTGAAATAAACCCAATGCATGTGATGTAGAAATTGAAAAGAGTGAAATGATTCCTTATTTTCAACTGAGTTGTTGGAATTGAAAAATGCTTTTTTTTTTCTCTTCTTAGACTTGTGATGATTTTTTTTTTCTTTTGAATACGAAAAGATAATTTTACTGGAGTGGTCTTCTAAGGGTACTTTTTTTTCCCTCTATTTGCATGTGTAGCTCTGGAGACCATGTGCGTTTTGATGGAAGCTGCCTGGTGAATTTGGTAAGTATACCGACAAAGATCATGAAAGGTGACTCGGTTGCCACACAATAATACAAAATCCACATAAGAGTTTTTGTATATTTCTTGAATTGTGTTTGTACCTATGACAATGATAGAAAAACGACGTATCATGTCATTATCAGTTCACGCATCCAATAAGTTCTTGTCACGTATGTATTTACGTATGAATTTAAAATTAACTACACTAATCATATATAATTGGTAGTTTACTCTTGGGACAGGTATATCACGTTATTATCGTCGGTTCAGATGTCCAATTAGTTCTTGAAATATATGTATTTACATATGAATTTAAAATTCAAATACGTCAATCATATATAATCGGTAGTTCATTAGTGGGACGGATATATCACGTTATCGTTTCACTCTTCCAATATGTTTAAATACACCATATCATTAATTGGTAGTTTTTTAAAGAACATATAAAAGATATCGATTTTAATAGGTAGCAGACAAACGAATGAGTGATGTGATAATGTGTCCGTTCTGTCAACTTTTTCTTGTGTTAAAAGAAGCAGTCAATAAAGGGCAATGCATGTGCCCCGGTAGTTATGGAAGTTATGTGTCAAAGAAAGTCATCATAAAAGCAAAATGCAGAGTTTCCCCACCACCACCACCACCTCGCTGAGAAGCTCCAACCACTCGTAAATCAAAGCATATATATGCAGGAGACGGGTCTGGAAAATTTTCATTGCAATGGAAGATCATGTTATGATATTTCTGCTCCAAACACAAAATTCACACCATTCATTTCAACTAGCTTATAAATTTCAAAAAATAAATTTAAATTTATTACAAACCCTTTACTGATATTTAAAATATGTAAAGCTTTTTTTCGAACCATAGATTAGATAGACTTGGTTGGCGTTGAAATTCATTATGATATTGTCAAATATGTTAATTTTTTTTAAAATTTATCAGAAACTTGTTTTTGAAATCTATGGGAAACATGATTGACGAAATCTAAACCAGACAGCAAACAGAGTTGTAGTACTCTTCTCTTATTAGAAAAAGAAATCTTTGATAATAAGTTATTGACAAGATCAAGCAGAAGCTTCATATGAAAGCAAAACTAGTGTGACAAAAAGTTGGAGTCGTGTAAGAGATGGGTAGCCGACCCAAATAATATCATTGGGCCACATTGCCAAATAAAAACTTAAAGAGTTTCAATTTCATGTCTTGTTACTTGTTAGTGAATTAACTACCTCCGGAAGATATTTATATATATATATATATATATATATATATATATATATATATACTTTTAAAAGATTTCTCATGATTATGTCACCAAGTCAATATCTACAACTTCTCAAGTCATCACTGATACAATTTTCAGTCACAGTTCAAGTGGGTCCAACTCAGAATCCATTACCATTCAAACAAATGTAAAAAAAAAAATAAAAAAAAAATGCAAATCAACATCAAAAAGTTTGGCTGTTAAGATTAGGTAAAATTGATTTTCGCTCAAGTTCTTTTGGATATAGTAATTTAGTTGAAGTATATTATAAACATTAGACAAAGAGCACACCAGCATCCAGCAGCAGATATTAAAAAAAAAAGAAGAAAAAAAGAAGCCTTTCATATGCAGCAAATGGAAATATATTATCCAAAAAAACATGCCTTTATACTCGTGTTGAAAAGGACCCTGCACTTAGCTGGAAAAACCCACTTGTGGAGCCTGAGGAAACCTCTAGATATGAACTCCTACACAAAAACAACAACAAAACAAATAAATAAAAAAGGCAGACGTGTTAGCAAGCAAATGGGAGCATATAAAAACCATATCCGTATCCAAAAAACCGAAAATTCTGACTCTTCTTTTATATTATTCTACTTGTTTGTAGTAGCACAAGTAAAAAAAGTAGTATCCACTAGTTGAGTTGCTGACAAGTTAATTGAAATCTCCAAGATGAGCAACAAGCCAAGATTGTCTTACAGTTTGCAACGACACCTAGGAGCCAGGGCGGAGAATTAGGCCCAGGAAGGATGGTTTACTTCGAGACATAACCATTAATGAGAAAGGTTGAAGAAAGCTATATATATATGACTTTAAAATGGTACTTCTGGAGTACATATACAAGAGTGCATCATATACATATATGATCACAGTTCAACACCTCTTCAATGAAATATATCCAAAATCATATGACAGTCAATGCTTAGTCTCGTCGTGAGATTTTAATTCGAAGGGCTATTTCCGCTGGTTTAAATCTTGTAATCTGTGGCTGTCGTGGAGGAAGTTCGTTTGTTGAAAAATTCAACAGCCTAGGCCAAGATATCTGACCCGAAAAAATATTTACAGAACTGGCTACACGCCTACACCACTGATTTAATACATTAGTTAAAACACTGGATCAACTTGTTGCACGACTGAAAAGAGGACTGAATGCAGCAGATCGTACTCGAATAGCTGACATTGTACAATAATTTGAGAGTAATCTCCACATCTAAATGATGGTGCATAATTTAATCCTCTTATGCTTGCATAATCGGTGAATTGTTTAGTAAGTTGATCGAAGTTGATGCATCTCAACCATGGAGCAGTGGCAGTCGGAGGGTTTTCTCCAAATCGCAGAAAATGTCATCTCAATCACCAAAAGTCTGCATGTTTTTGAGTAACCTGTGGACAATGCACCACCATGAGAATCATACTGCCAAGTGTCCTAGTACTAGCATGGTGTACAATTTCATTCAACAATGTTTGGTAATAACTAACATTTATTTTAACAAAATGAATAATTTATTGATACAATTTATGAAAAGAATCTATAGTTATGCTCAGAATTCAAGTTCTATAATTGACAAAGTTAATTGTGGAATGATCAATAAAGCACATAAACCATATAAATTGCATTTTAGTAAATATGACATATTCTTATGCTTAAAATAAAGCTTATAAAGTGAGATATAACCGTGTAAGAAAAAATAAAGAACTTGTACCTGTTTCCCTAAACAATAAACATCCTCAAAAAGTTAAGGACGGCTATCAGTGTTCCTCCTAAAAGACATGCTTGAAGAAATTTTTCTCTCTTACTCGTGCTCAAGAAAGTGAAGATGCATAGAGCCACCTCTAAGATTGATTCGCCATCCAGAAAATATACCTAGTAACTCATAATGAGATAAGAGAATGCAGTTTTTAAAAATATCATCACATTTTGCAGTATTCAGTCATTGATTATAAGACCTTTTAGCCTCCAAATGAACAAAACTATAGTCAGTCTGATATCAATTTTTTGAAAAATAAGGATCGAAAATGTGTCCCCATAGCGCTATAATCACATAAGCTACCAAAGCACTTTTTATTTATCAAAAACCTGCAGCTTATCTAGCAATGGCCCCAGGTCTTACTACACATACTTATCCTTACCTGTACTGTACTTATAATGGGAAAATTAACAGATATTCACTCCCCCACTCAAACACATGCAAACGGTAAAGGTTCTCATGATCATGGTTTAATATGACATGTTCATTGATTCTTCAGAGACATGTATCAATTTTTCTATCTCTGTTCTAAAACAAATTCACATATTCAAATTTAAAATTTATGGTTTATGAATTGATGTAAGCACTCTCGCACTAAAATGTAAAAAGTAACTTTTATTTTTCATTTCCTGATCACTGACATCAACAACTTTTATGATCTAAAAAGAGAAAACCTAAAATGTTATTGCAGTGAAAGCAGGGTACACGGGGGATAATATATCCTAACAGAGAATAAAAAATCGAACAACAGAGAGCAAATATCACTCTAAGAGAGAGAAACAAGGAAAGAAATGGGGAAGAAGACTGTTCAAATCAGGTATACTGCACTCACTAAATGATTCCATCCTAGTGTCTCTTGTTATATATATATAAATATGTCTTCTACTTCAACATATTAACAACATAACACTTTACATTTACCACAGTCCATGTGCAATATCCAAGTCATCATAAGCCCTGTTGGCATATAATATTGTGTGTCAATGTTGAAAACTAGGGGATGGGAGGATGATTAGAGGAAGAAGAAAGCATGCGTACATTTAGAAATTGTGTATTAAGGAGATGGGTAGACAAAACATAAAACAATCATTATCTCATGGGCTGTCTAAGTGGAAGAAAATTTCATGGGCCATGAACCTCCCACCGACCCATCAACCACGTAGATGCAGACGGGGAAAAAACTGCAAGCCTAAACCTGCCCTCCAGCCCATTATATCCCAAGAAGAAATCCTTCTATAAATAATTAATGTAAATTTCACATTCTGCCACCTAAATGCAGGCTGATAGCGACATATATATGAACAGAACATATTCTTTAATAAAGTGTAGAAAATATAACAACTTACAGGTAAACTGTTTAGAAGAGCTAATGCTAGAGAGACATAGAATGTGCACATCAAACTCCTTTCAAGTGCATTTGGAAGAATTGCACCAAAAGCAGATGACGAACGAGGTCGATATGCAGTTAACCTAAGTGAATGTGCCATGGAGATCACATCACCAACAAAAACAAAAGTCCCACCACAGTAATCTTCCATAATGCTATTATTACTGGAATCTGAAGCTAAATTGCTCTGACGTTGCAAGCATTCCAAGGAATAAGGTCTTGAATAAGCGATCTCAACCCATATCAAACCCGAAAACTGAACTGGACTTGAGCAGGACTCGTCCTATAAACATTCGGTAATCAAGCAGATTATTAAATTGAATTCTATTTGGAGAAAATAAGAGGAAAAATTGCTTGAAGTTTCTATATTTGAAAACATTTTAGGCTGGCCAATATTCAAATATCTACCTTCGAACACATGCAGTTGCTTTCATTTGTTAAAGGAGTCGCCCATCCATTGCCACAAATATTAAGCTTGACAATATCCTTGGCATTCAAGCAGTACCTACTTTCTCTTTTGTCTGGCTGACCATCATCACTGCTAACATTGCCTGGCATACTCGTATTAAAGCAGTGAACAGTTGCAAATGCAGAGAAATCATCAGGACAAGCAGACTGATTGTCCACCAATCGAATCTTCTTGCTTTCTTCTACCACAGAATTGGGGACACAGTACCCCTTTCTGCCATCAACGGCCTCCAACCCTTTATATTCTGAATAATTTGGACCTTGAAGAGTTCGTTTATCTAACAAAGCGACCATCTCCATCCAATCTTGTTCATCATGGATGTGTACACCATCCAGTGACACAATTACATCACCGGGAGACAAATAGCCTGACAAAGGCGAGGTAGAAGGGACATCAAGAACCTATTCAAGACAACCATCATAGAACGAAATCTTTAAACATGTGTTGAATCATAAGACATACATGCCTCATATGTTTGTATGCATTATATGTATAATAATAACACGAGCATGTACTTTGTTGTGATTACCATGAGTCCTTCACCGTGTATGTAAAAGGGAGAGAATATCAAGGGCATGAGTAATAATGCCAATCCACAAACTGCGCAACACTAAAGAAGCGATCGAAAGCAATCATAGCTTAGTTAATCATTTTTGTAACATACAAAAGCCACAAGCAACAAGCAACGAATTCGACATAATAGGTGAGCTGCTTACAGCTGCATTATGCCAAATGCCAGCACAGTATACACGGAGGGCAGCCAAGCGCGGCAACGCATCCAGGAAATCGTGATTGAAAGCAACCAGAGCACCGGGGAACAGAACAGCAATGAACACAGCAATGTACTCCACTCTTATGCCCTCACTGCCCTTCAATAATCATAATAAGAATTTTCATTCATACAATATAATGTTTTCGACCAACATATTCATAAATCATAATCATAAACAAATAGCATTTTCGATTTCGAAAACCTTGCAGCAGCAGTAGCATGACCGAATTCGTGCAGAGAAACAGAAATCAATGTAGACAGTAAAATATTGAAAGCACCAGCTAGTGATATCTGCAAAACAATCAGAGAAATTCATGAGTTTCAACAAAAGCACTTTTTATAAAAAATAAAATAAAAATTGCTTCTTAAAAAAACTGTAAAATGGATAGAATAAAAAAGCACTTCTGATAAGCCAAAGCACTCCAGGCACAAAGATGTAAAGAAGAAGCGATTTTGCTAACCGAGGTTGAAGATCCGAACCCGAACCCGAACCCGGAAAAGAAAATTGAGTTTCGATGAAGAAGACTCCAAAGAAGAAGGAAGCTAACTCCGAGAACTAGCGTGAGGCTGAACCCGACTCCGATCGAAAACCAAACCCGAAGCCACGTGGCGTGTCGTCGTCCAAAACGGTACAGAGCTTCATTCAAAACGCGGATTTTGAAGTCGCAGTAGAAGCAGGAAACGGTGATAGCGATGTCGGAAGAAGCGGTTTCTCCGCCGCCGATGACCGGAAGCAGAGATGAGGAAGGCGGCTGTCTCCGCCGCCCAAATCTTCTCAATCTCCTCCCTTCCATGATTCGCTCAACTGGATTTCTGTGTTTGACTTGACAGAGCAATTTTGGCCGGGTTGGCCCGTAAATAATTGGGCCGAGTTGATGTGGGCCCGTCAAATCTAGATCGATATCTTGTTGGACCTATTAGTGTTTTAATTTGAGTTTATAAACCAGAAATCCATTGCTACAGCATCAATTCCTAACGTTAAGACGACTAGCGGAGAAGGATGAGTCGCGGCGGAGAAGAGCTACACGCGGCGGCAAGGTCCGGCGACCTGAAAGCGGTGCAGACAATACTCAGCTCCAACCCATTGTCTGTCAATTCCAGAGATAAGCACTCCCGGACTCCGTATCCTCCTCTTATGGTTTCAATCATATGCACATAACTTGTTTGTGAAAATGACCCAGAGAAAAAAAAAATACAGATCATAATCGTATCATTGGTTCCTGAATTTTATAGAGCTAGAAATTCTACATGATAGATTTCTTATTTGATACTTAGAATTACTTTTTCAACTTATTTTATGTACAATTCAGGCCATTGATTTTGTCATAACTGCCATCTTGCTATATCATCTATCAGTGTCGATACGTATCAGTGCTGGATACTACTGGATTATCCAAATTCGTCCAAATGATGTGACACGTGAGTTGAGACAGATGAACTGTTGAGCATTACTCTTTGATTAATTGTAGTTTTTAGCTCTAATAATAATTGGGTGTTTTTTTTTTTGTTCATTTAATTACAATTGTATTAGCATCTTAGTATTAGAAGTTTGCTTTTTCTTATCGAGTCCAATACCATAGACTACATTTAGCAGCATGGTCCGGGCATACAGAGGTAGTGAGTTACCTGTGCAAGCAAAAGGCTGATGTTGGCGCTGCTGCCATGGATGATATGGGTGCGATTCACTTTGCGTCCCAAAAGGGACACTTAGAAGTTGTCCGGGTCCTAATTTCTTCGGGTGCCTCCTTCAAAGCATTCACCCGCAAGGGCATGACTCCGCTTCATTTTGCCGTTCAAGGGTCTAACCTCGAGCTTGTCAAGTACTTGGTAAGGAAAGGTGCTAGTCTTAGCGTGAAAACAAAAGCAGGGAAAACACCTCTTGATCTTGTGTGCAGTGAAGAAATCCGTTCCTTTTTAGAAGGAAGTGAACATTCATCTAAAGGAAATTTAAATGGTAAAGAGAAATTTGAAGAATCCGATTCAAAGGAAAAGCAAGAGAATTCTGATAATGAAGCTGCTGCTGTTGCTTCTGATCTTGATGAAAACCAAGATGAAAGCATGAAGAGGAAGGCCGACGGAGATGATACTGACGAAGCCACACCGGAACCTAAAAAGGCGAGAGTATCACTTAAGCATCTTATGAGTGCAGATGACACACAAGAAGATGAAGAACCTTTGTAAGTAAAAAGAATCAGCATCCCCAACTTTAGTACTAATGGAACTAGTAGCTATTCGGTTTTCAGCAACTTTATGTTATAATGTTTATCGTTGTTGTTGTAAGTTGTTACAACTGAGTACAGCAACATTTCTTGTTTTGGCTGCAACTCTTTTAGGATCAAGTTGAGTTCCAATCCTACTATACTTTATTGTGCTTTCGATGACATCCACATTGTTGTTCATTTTTTTTAACTGGCTATTCGCTCCTAGTTAAATGTACTGTAAACTATTTACGTTTAGGAGAAACTCTCAAGCCAGTTTAGAGTGGGGTGAGGGCACCAAGTCACCACTCTGATACGTTATGACTTGAAGCCACGGCATTGGCACAGAGAGTGGTACTATTGGCAACCCTTCAATAACCTAATTACACCAGATTTTTCAAAAACTCTGTATGACAAATATGTTTAGAAAAATTCAAAGATCCTTGACCCTTTCTCAACTCGTTCTTGCATAAACATATTCCTCGAAATGCATCTCGAATTTGCAGTGTTTATTTAATTGATGCAAGAAACATAGCCAACTAAATCAATGTTGTTAACTTGGAAAGATGAGATTAATAATAGAAACTCTAAAGAATTGACCTACAAAATGTCAGTTCTTTTGTTGTAAAGGGACCAACTATTGACAAAATAGCATACATTAGCAACTAAAATTAATCCCCGCCCCCGTCAGATAAATAAATAAAATACAAACTGTTTACATTCCCAAGTATATCCAAGCAAGTAATTCTCCATTAGAAATCACACGCTCGCTTCACAAAATTGAATTATTTCGGCGGTCTTTGAGGTCCTTCAGGCTCTGCAATCCAGCATACTTATTATTAGCACATATACCAAAATAGTAATTTGTCAAAGCATTACGATTAGAATTTTCAATACATACCAATCGTTTGAAAGATCTGCTAGTTAATGCCTTGTTTGACTTCTCCGGATCAGGTTTGGCACGATCCAAGGTCTATAGAACAAGATATGTAAAAAAACATTTGCAAGCTTTTACATGAACAAGAAACGGTACATGTAAAATAAAAACTAGATTGCCAAGCCATTAATGTATAATCTCATTTCAGTATGTGAAATGGCACCCCAATTTGTTTTTCGAAGTATGATACAAATTTGATTTTTAAAATCTGAAGATGACCACTTCAAAGTAAATAGAAAACTGTTTTCATAAAATATACAGATGACCACATCGATTTGCCAGTTGAATTGAAATGAAATGGTAACCAAATTCAAATGAAACATGCATATAGTTATCATATCAATATGAAAAATCATTTTCTAATTTTACCATGATATACCACACCAATGCATTGTAGACAACGGATCTGAGTATCCAGAAAACACAAGAGTCAACAGCTGAGGGAGTGGAAATACTACCTGAATCAGCGATTCCACACGACGTCGCATCCGCGTATGCATGAAACCCTCCGAGCACTGACGAACATTGATGAAGTAAATTGAGATAAACAGGTCAAACACATGTTCAGGCTCAAGTGAAGCAAAGACTTGAAATGCTTTTAAATTAGCTATTACGACTTCAAGGTCCACAGAAGATCCACAAATCAATATTATATTCATCCAACAAACTAAGGGAATTTTTAATAAAATGGCAAAAGATATTACTCAAATCAAGGTGAAGTACAGACAGCTAATAATTTGGTACAAGTGTTCAAAGTGCATGGCCAACCCAATCAACAGAATTTTAAATGTGATGACAATGCAACAAAAAGGGACATACAAACAAACCCTTCGATTAGTCAAAGTGCTACACATGACAATGCTTAGTCTGAGCACCTGGTTTTATCATTAAGCCCAAAATGTGCCGGGTCACAGCATCAGACCAAAGAAATTTATTAGAGTGCACTTGGAATGGCCACAGAGATGTAATTGACTAAATATCCCTATGCACACTACTCTGTGTGATAAGTTTTCATTATTCTTCATACCCTAAAGTTAGTATATGGAAAAGTTTGAGATAAGAAATGCAAGTACTAAAGAAATTGAGTGAAAAAAACCTACCTTAATATGGTAACTGACATATGCATGAAAAGTCGATAAATTCCAAACAGTTCGGTCCAGTTTCTTTCCTTCCACGTGACGAGGGAAAATGACTGCATTGGTTGAAAACATTAATATATTATAACAAGATTAAAAAAAAACTTAAAGTCTTCAGACATTACCAAAAGTAACAAATCCTGCATTTGCAGATAATGCTTCAGCAGGAGCTCCCTTCAGTTCTAGGGGAGGAGAAGGAGACCACATACAAAGAGGTGCATTATTAAGTCCAGCTGTGCGCCTTGCTTCCACAAATTCCTGAAAAAAAGAAACCAAACTTTGAAAACAAGGAAATCAACCAAGAACAGAATGAAGGAATACTCCCGAAAAAATGCACTTTAATGCTTCAACAACTTAACTCTTATACATACTGGCAAACTCTACTACTTTCAGAATATAGACTAGGTTGATTTTATAAGGCTTGAAATCAACAAATGAATACTATTTACCCACTGTACCTGGAGGAAGGAAGTTGCAAGAACAGTATCGATGGAGTCTTTGAATCTCATAGGAAACACTACAGTCACCTTATCTGCCTGCATTAACAATATCAATAGTTTACTCGGCTAACCTGTAAGAACTGTAATCTCTCACATAACCGAATAACAAAAACTCTGCAACCTAGCTTAGCTTCAAAAACAATAAAATAAAATGGACTACGAGTTAAGAAACAGAACACTTTTACCTGAAGAAATATAGAGCGAAAGAAAGGAGGGGAAAATTAAATCTAGCACAGTATAAACTTTAAGGTCAAAAGTTTATATACACACACACGGTCATTTTCTCCTCAGTGTGCACAACAGTGCATTGTATGTGGGTAATAGATTATGAATAAGCACTGACAAGTGCATGCAGACTGAGTCAAAGCAATTCAATCTAATGGTCCACATGCAAGGCGCTGAACGATACTTATCGGTGTGCACTGAGGAGAAAAGTTTCCTATATATATAGCAGTTATCAGGTCAGGTATACCTGAGGATATAATCGTGTGGTTTCACTAATTCTCGGTAAAAAAAATAAGAGTTAGTGAAACTGCACGATAAGGCAGTCAGGTATATATATATATTATAATAGTCATTTTCTCCTTAGTGCACACTGATATATATCAGTGTATTGTATGTGGGCAATAGATTATAGATAAGCACTTACAAGTGCATACAAACCGGCTCAAAGCAATTGAATCTAATGATCTACATGCAAGGCATTGAAAAATCAGTGTGCATTGAGGTAAAATTTCCTATATATATAAATATATATTATAAAAATTCACACAATGAAAACAACTCGAGGATTTATAATGAATACCTGAGGAATGAGGAAAAAAGACTCTTTTGGCCGATGCACAAGGGCAAGAAGTTGATCCATTTTAGGAGCAACAGTCCTTGAAGTGAGATGTTTTAGTACTACTCTTAATGGGGCACCTAACACCACTTCCCTAATAGATGCAATCTTCACCAAAAGATCATGTTTGTACTCTGTAGAGCATCAACAACAAACACCAACATCAGATATTGATGAAAAACGTCCAAACATTAAATTTAATTAATTATATAGAATGAGCAATTAAACAAACAGAGAGAGCAAACTACAAAAAGGACAGCTGGACAGGCCAAAACTTCTTCAGCCAAAAGCATCCTAATTCCTCATTTTAGAATGTGCTTCTTCTAAGAAATAATGAAATAACAGTTGGCAATAAACAAAGAGTCTAGGTTCTACTCGATTTATATGATTAAAATGTGGATGATCTCTCAAACTTGCCACTATATTACCCTCACTTCACATAAGATCCAACACCTAGAACTTCATCTTTTTATTGCAAGGTTCATATCTCCCTGCAACTTCAAAGACAATGAATATGTAATGTTTTTGTGAAACGTCGCACATTTCAGTTGGAACACCAAAATCCCCTCGTAGCAAAACTCAAGGTTTTGAGAGAGAATTGCTCACAATAAATGCTGCAACGATGAATCGAAGATAACAGCGAGTAAAGCAACACCAGGCAACAAGTGAATTTACCCAATCCTCTAAAGGGAACAAATTACATAATAAGCAAAACAAAGACAGATTTCTCATAAGTCGATCCTAAGTGTTTTTTTTTTTTTTAACATATTCATGGAAAGCTCATAATGACCTTAGAAAAAGAACTCGTTGAACCTTCATGAGGAGGAAGCTTTGACAAATTCATCTTCAATGTGAGATTAAAGCCATCCCTTGGAGGATCAAGAATCTGTACAACCACACCATAGGCAGCTTTTATAGCTTCAATAGCTCCGAAAGGAAGTCCCCCCAGAAAAATGGTTTCAGGAGGAGGGATGGGTAATGATACTGATAATAGCACAATATGAGGGTTCTTCATTGTCACCTATACATCAAATTCAAACTTAATTCATTTAAACAGCAAATTCAACACAACAAAAAACTCTTATCAACAAATTTTCTCTTCATTCTACAGGAAACAGAAACAAAACCAGTAAAATTCACCTGAACATGGTAACGAACGTCATCAAACTCAACCCAATTATTATCCAACTCAACTGCTTTATCAACACTGGAAAAAAAAACAATAAAATGAGAATGAACAAAGCAATATCATTCAAATTTAGCATAAAATTGAAATTAAATCACGACCCAGATGAATGTTTCGACATTGCAACTGACCAGCTGATTCGAAAAGTAAAAACAAGCAAGAAACACATATACCCATCTCTAGAATCGATTGAAACTTAAAAACAAAAATAAAATAAGAGGAACGTACTTTTGAACCCGATTCAAGAGGGTGTCAAGTAGGAATCTTGAATGAGATTGCAAGAGTAACATTTGGTTTCACTTCTTCAAATCTTTTTGCTACTGTTGATTGTGATACGTTGGTAAGAGATGTAGACAACAAGAGTCGTGTTCAGGAGGAGATTCTTTTTTCTTTTTCTTTTTTGGTTTTTTTTTTTAATAACTGTTATATTATTGGTTTTTTATTACGTAAAAGGGTTAATTCATAACGAGCCTAAGAAAAATGATTGGAGTTAAACTATAGATACTACGTCTAAAATCATGATATCTTCCATCACAACATATGTAATAGATGAAGTGTCAATTAATAAGTAAAATTAAGAATGATAATAGATCGGATTTGATAAAATCTAAATCTAAATCTAAATCCAAACACGTAACAATTTGTATCATCTAAACCCGTCCACAGAACCACGAAAATAAACGGATTCGGGTTTCACCTGCGGATTTGGACGAAACCCAAACCCGCCCACGAACCCATGAAACAATTGGGTCCACGGGTCAAACCCACGAACCCGTGAACCCGTTAACTTTTTTTTTAGAAAAATATTTATATATTATTTAATTATATGAAAATTGTAATTTTAAAGATTATAAACGTTTAATATAGTAAAATTTTTAACTCGTTTCAAGTATATTTCTTAATTCAAACAAGAGTCATAAGAGACAAAGTGCGCGCGTGCACACACACACACACACACACACACATACACACACACACACACACACACACACACACACACACACACATATATATATATATATATATATATATATATGAGAGTTGAGAATTACAAATTAGAATGAGCGAAATGATTACATTTTATTCTATGTATAGTTAAAAGTGTTTTTTATTGGAGTTTATATTATATAATTTTTATTTAAACGGGTTCACAGATCACCCATGGGTTTATTTTCTCAATACAAACCCACACCCAAACCCGCTAGGTTTAGACTATACGGGTTCGCGGGTTCGTGGGTCGTAATTTCGTCCCCCAAACCCAATCCGCTCCAAGCGGTTGGGTTCGGATAGGTCCCACGGGGTTGGGTTTTATTACCATCCCTAAAGTGGATACACATTAATAATGTTTTATCTTACCTATCTATTTATCCACTCACCAATTGATACATCAGCTGCCACATGTGTTGTGATGGAAGAGTTGTGATTTTAGGTGTGATATCTAGCATTACTCATTATTGGTTTGTTGTTTTTAGCCGTAAATTTATATTTTATTATTTTCATCATTTTTTACCATTTTTAGGCAAAATTACCTCCAGATTTTAAATCACTTGACATGCAACTTTGTTACATACCATTTGATTCCAAATTACATGCGAGTTGATTTTTCAAGTTACATATTAATATAATGGTAAAAAACTGACCTACGACTCAATGGTTGAGTCCACCATTGAATAGAGGTCGAAAACGTGGCCCAAGCCCACTAGCCCACTGTCAAAAGGGCTAAATAAGGTCTAAGAGATAGCTTATATGATAAATAAAGACCTACTTATAAACAGACCCATAGCTTCACCTGGTCTATCATATCATTAGACCCAACTTCAAACGTAGTCAAAGGTATAATAAATGGCCTTTGAATACACTTTAAATCATGATCAAATGTTGCAACTCTAGACTGGTGATTAAGTGTCTTTATTGCCAGATTCAATACGAATCAAAACAAGCAATAAATGGATCAAGATCCACGCCCTCACATATTGAGGTTGAATGGTGAAGGCTCCAAGTCTTCACTATAAATATCAGACCCCTTCTCAAAGAAAGGGGTCCGGATCCCTTCATCACTTACAAGCGGAAGCTCTCAAAACTAATCTCCGTAATTTTCTCCTCTCATTCAAATAGAGGCCGACCTAGTCATCTTCCAAGTTCGATCAACCCAACCCTTGATCGACCCATGCCGAGTTAAGAAGCCAACTAGGGCACCAGCCCATCAAATCCTTCGATTCCCAGAGTCGATCCTTCAACACCATTAGCTCCCAAAGTCGACCTAACATTATCGACCTACAACTCGACTCGATACGTTGTGCAACCTAGTTTGTGATTCCCTACTATTTTCCTCACTTATTTATCGAATTAAATTCTGACTTGAACGTCGGAGAGTCCCTAAAAGGGAACAACCCCCCCTCCCCGTGGCTCGACCACCGCTCCATTTTCTTTTTTTTTCGCAGGTTGTCAGTGTCCACCTCGATGACACAAATCAATTGTAGATCCGATCGACTACAATCAGTTAAGTTTTAAATTACATGTCAATTGACTTTCAACTTAAATGTCAATGATTTTCAAGTTACATACCAGTTGATTTCTAAATTTTTGAATGGGTGAAGTAAAGACAAAAGGAAGGGTAATCTTATCGGTTAAAGGCTAAATGTGATACTTATAATAAAATATAAATTAATGGTTAAAAACAATAAACCAATATTTGTTTTGATTACTTCATGCAATTTCGTCTATAGAAAAATATTATTTCAATATATATATATATATGAAGTGAATTCATAAAGAGCCAAAAAAAATTATAGGTTTATTTTTTTTAGCCACCGATTTATATTTTATTGTTTTTATCGTTTTTGACCCATTTTGGACAAGTTTACCTCTAATTGAATTGAAATAATAAAAAATAAAAAATTGGGTTTTTGGCTCTTGTTAGGATTTCAGGCAGCATAAACAGAAAGAGAGAGAGATAAAAAGAGACCTCGTCGTCCCCTCGCCCGTCGAAGCCGCCACCTGCAGCGACCTTCCTCCCGAGCCTGTCAATGTCGCGCCTTTACCTTGACTATTTTTCTCTCGTTGACAATGCTACTTGGAGCGACCGTTCATTCAAGCTCGTCAACACCACGACAAGTTTTCGATTTTTTTCAGGTAAGTTCTTACATAATACAACAGTTAACCACCATCATCATTTAGAAAAAAAATAGGATTTCTTAAAATAATAATAAAAATTATATTGTTGTGTTGGATTTTATTCGATTTCTATTTGGGCACTTTCGAATTGCTCGAACGACTGTTGTTGTTGTTCTTATGTTGCGGATTTGATTCAGTGACAATTAACTGTTAAATATGTGTTTTTTTTTTATTTGTAACATGTAACTATAATTCAATTATCCAGGATGAGTTTTTATCTCTTTTTCACTGTTTTCTTAGTCTGCGGTTCTGTGTTCCTGCCTAGTTTCTTTGCGTTTGGGTTTTTGGTGCGACTGGGGTTTTCGCTTTGTTTTGTTGTTTAGTTTCTTGTTTGGGTTTTTGGTGTTGTGGCTTGTGTTCTCTGTTCTTTCTCTATGCCTGTTATGGCTTTTTCAATAAACCACTCTTCAAAATATATATATATAAGTTAAGTTAAAATTTGAGACTTTACACTGGAAATCATGTCATTTTTTTTCCGTCTTTATAAGCTCAAAATTGTTTTTTTTTTTTGCAGGATTATATGGCTTGACTTAGTTGAGAATGAAGAGATCATTTCGAAATTCCTAATTACTACTTGGCTGCTTTGGCACAATAGGAATCGTCTCTTGTATGGTGGAGTGGTTAAAGAGCTAGGAGATTGATGGAGTAGGGCTGGTGAACTTATTGCAGCTTTCAAAGCTGGTGGAAACACATAGAGAATAAGTATAAAATGAGTTGAACCTGATCTGTTAGGAGTGGTGAATTGTATGATATACACATTGCAACATCCAAACGCTTCAAGTCTCTTAGCTACTAATGAGTCAATATTTTCCAATCCAACAATTCCAAGTTGCATACCTCTCACCAGAAAAATCGAAAACCATCAACATTGCATAAATCGATACAAGTTTATAATTACTTGATTACAGTTTTGATCAATTTGAACAATTTCAGCAACCGTTCGAAAGCAAAAAAAAAATCATACTCATAATCCTTATTTTTTTTAAGTGTCACAAAAGAAAAGGAATTTGAAGTGTCATAAAAGAAAAGGAATATGAAGCATCACTTATTAGTTATAGAAAAATCAAAATCATAAACATCTCCTCATACATATTTTTTTCTAATAAAACAAATACAAAACCTAAAAATTCAGTTCACTCAAATCAAAGTAACTTTGAAAAGAAATATCATACTCTCAATAAAAAATACGAAATATCACAACAACAGTGTTGATTAAATTGAAGTCCCATATCATCAAACTCATATTAGTATTTATCTCATCACCAAAAAAAAAAAAAAAACCCCAAGTTTTTTTCTTTTTGGGTTTTTCAAAATTTGAAAACTAAAATCATCTACAACATATGATTGTTTCTTCAAAAACATTGTCTAAACTTCATTACAGATCTAAAGAAACTTGTATTGTGATATTCTTACAAATAAAAATAGAAACTTTGTTGATGTTTTCGAACAGTTCTCAACGGTTGCAGATGCATAGTAGAAGCAACTTACATCAGGGATTTGAGTTTTACGTCTTTGTAGCTTATTGAAGTTGTTAACTAAGAGCTTCTCCAACCCATCATCAAACACCACACCAATCTCCAAATCCCACCATAAATCACCTCCAATCCGCGCCATTCTCTGCGCAAAACTTCAGGTGGTGAACAGTGTCGCGCAATAGATTGCGCGACACTGTTGTTTTGACAAAAAAAATCCATTTTTTTTAATCCAAAAGTTTTAAATAATCACATTTTAACCCCATTTAATAAAATGTATTTTGATTATATCCTTCATTTCAATATTTTATTTAATCACAGTTTTACCCTAATAAATTTAATTTATTCCTATTTGGTCCTTTTTAATATTTAATGTTTTTTTTTGTGAATTAATTATTATTGTTATATTTATTTATAATAAATTAAAATGTAGTGTATATTTATAAATTTAAAATGCAATTTTTGTAAATAAGTAACTTCATTCAATACAACGGAAATTAAAACAAAATACATTAGGAACAAAATACAAACTTCATAGTGATAAAATAAATTACCACAATTTGGAATACAATAAAATGAAGAAAAAATAAAATATAAACTACAAGAACCCATTAGTAGTCTGGAAGACCATTTCTGGGTCCTTGAAGATTTTCGAAAAAATCACCAAAAGACCCAGATGCATTTTGAGATCCCTTGTCTTGTTGTTCAGCTCGTTTTGCTTCAATTTTTAATTGGTGTTGATTCATAAACTCTCGTTTTTTTGGATCAGTTATGGTATTCAAATCTATCATCATAATTTTGAGTTCACGATACTTCATTTTTCTCTCCAAAATATCGTTAAGTCTTTCCCTCTACATAGCGTTTTTATTAGAAAATTCCAAAAAAAATTCTTGTCTCTCTTTCAAAGTATTGAAGGCGGTTGAATTATGTTCATCAACCCTTCTTTTTGATTTTGCTTTCTTCACCCCAATAGACCGTCGAGATGAACTACCCCTACCGTCATCACTACTTATATTTAAAGAAAACGAAGACAGTCCAGGATATACCGTGGTGGGAGACTCTGGAGTTGGAGAGTCTTCTTGTGATGAAACGAAATGACCAGTTTCCGGTTGAAAGGGTGACTGGGTTCTGTCTCGTTGTCTGCAAATTTTTCCATGTCTTTTAGGATGGGCCACACATGGTCAAACCTGAATCCATGTTTATATTTGTTATCCTGGGATAATAAAATTTTTGCCTGGTTCATCTGTAAAATGATACAAAAATATTGTTAAAATCAAATATGAAATTTGTTTTTTCTATAAATTGAATTTTAACAAATACTCACAATATCAGCTTCCGAGGCACCACTAGGTTTCAGCCTTTCAATCTATCGTATGCATCCTCGCATTTTCCCCATGGAAGTAAGGATAGTTTGCATGCGACACTGTAAACTTTTTTTGTTATGAAGTTCAGTAATAAAAGATGGTCTACTATTGTTGTAATCATTCTCTACTCGGCTCCAGAACATATCCTTTGACTGATAAATACCTATGATCGGGTTTTGTGAAACATCAAGATATATGTGACAAAAATGTGTGTCTTCTGCATTTGTGTATGAAGAACTTCTTTTCGTAGACATTTTGTGGAAACAGGGATTTGAAGGGAAAAGTGATTTGGATAGAAAAGTGCTTTGCAGGTATAAGATATTTGAAGGGAAACGTGACTTGGAAGAGAAAAGTAGTTTGAATGTATAAAAGATTTGGTGGGATATGTTTAATTTAGTGTGGTTTGATATTTATAGAAACCTGGAGGTACTTTTTTCAGATTGAATCCTGCGGTTCAGATGGTGAGGAAATCCATCCAATGGCTGACATTTAACTACTCAGATATCTTATCTTCATATTTTGGGAAATGTGAAGATAAGATTCCTTGAATGAAATTATTGCTAGATATTTTTTTGTCCGATTATACTTTTTCCATGTGGGCTTGCAATTATTGTCGGTCACATGGACAAAGAGAAGATATTTTTGTAGAGATTGAATCCTACGGTTCAGATGGTAATGCAATCCATCCAATGGTTAACATTTATCTTCATAGGATATCTTATCTTCATATTTTAGGAAATGCGAAGATAAGATTCCTTGAATGAAATTATTGCTAGATATTTTTTTGTCCGTTTATATTGTTTCCATGTGGGCTTGCAATTATTGTCGGTCACATGCACAAAGATAAATAGCCTACACCAAACTCTGCTAAAACTCATTCAATTAAACTTAAAGAAAAACATGAATTTCAATATTAGAGGTCCATCTAATTTGTCATCTTCATCTTCATCTTCATCTTCCGATGAAGAGGAAGAGGCAATTCTGGCAGCTCTTGGTGCGATGGATGCAGAAGAAGAAGAAATGATTGCCCAATATGGACAATTCCAAAAGGCCATGGCTCAGTATCTCAATCAACAAAATAACCCGGTGCGATGTGGAGGCTCAATTCCTGGTCATATAGTCATCAATCGAGACCGGGAAAGTGCTGATCGTCGTTTGTTTTACGACTATTTTATAGAGAACCCTCGATACAACGATCAAATATTCCGTCGATGCTTTCGAATGGGTAGGACTTTATTCTTTCGTATTGTTGAAAAAGTAGAAGCTCGTGACAACTATTTTATGTAACGAAGAGACAGTGTGGGTAGACTGGGTTTATCCACGCTTCAGAAAATAACAGCAGTATTTCGGATGTTAGCATATGGTTGTCCAGCAAATGCTACTGACGATTATATAAAAATAGGAGAGTCCACAACAATTGAGAGTTTGAAGAGATTTTGTCATGCTGTTGTGGAGGAATTTACAGGTGAGTATCTTAGATCACCAAACGCTAATGACGTTGCAAGACTACTTCGTATTGGTAAAGATCGTGGTTTTCCAGGAATGCTGGGTAGTCTAGATTGTATGCACTGGAAGTGGAAAAATTGTCCAACAGCTTGGGCAGGGCAATATGCAGGTCGTAGTGGATCCCCAACTATTATTTTAGAGGTTGTCGCTGATTATGATATGTGGATATGGCATGCATATTTTGGTTTGCCTGGTACGAATAATGATATTAATGTGTTGGAGGCATCCCATCTTTTTTCCAACCTTACTCAAGGTATTGCTCCTCCAGCTCATTATGTCATTCAAGGAAAATAATATAATATGGGTTATTATTTAGCTGATGGTATATACCCAAAATGGTCTATGCTTGTACAAACTATTCACGATCCACGTGGTCCCAAAAAAAAATTATTTGCAATGTAACAAGAAGCCTGTAGAAAAGACGTGGAACGTGCATTTGGAGTTCTCCAATCACGATTTGCAATTGTGGCAGGACCGACGCGTTTTTAGCATAAACATATTTTACATGATATAATGACTACGTGCATTATTATGCACAACATGATAATCGAGGATGAGCGTGATGTAACTGCATCAATTGATGATCATATGGAAACACCAACTCCAGAAGTTGAGATGGTGTTAGATGAAAATATCCGATTTCAACAATTCCTAGCTCGACTTAGAGGAATCAGGGATAAAGACACTCACATTGCACTCCGAAATGCGTTAATAGATCATTTGTGGGATGATTATACTAATTCAGATAATTAGATGATGATCAATATGTACTTTTATTTTTATGTTTTTTCTTTTATATTTCCTGAAATGTAATGTTCAAGTTATTTCAATAATAAATGCAAAATTTAACCTAATCAATTTAATTTTTTTTATGTATTAATTTCACATTTTCTTATTATATTGTAATATTATGTTAATTAGGGGGTGAAATGTTAATTGTGTAGAAATATTAAAAAAAAGGAAAGAAAGGGAATATTATGGGGAATATTCTTTTTAATGTAAAGTTTGGTGCAGTGGGTTGGAGATGGAATAGTAAAATAGTGCAACAGTTGCATTATTTTAGTGCAAATTTTGCACCAAAGACACTATTCGGGTTGGAGATGCCCTAAGCCATTGAAGTCGTTGCCACATATGTAACCCCACTTCTTAACCACCACCAACCGTCTTACATTGCACGACCATGGATGAGAGAGAAAATGCAGATTTTCCTTTTCCGATCGAAGAGAGATTTAGGACTAGAGATCTGCAGCTTCAAAGAAAAATATGGCTGATGTAAGAGAAAAAGAATAAGTGCTTGGCTTTAGAGAGAAAGAATAAGACCCAGTTTGGTATTGTTTTTAAGAAGTTAAAATCTGATTACTTAATAATTTTGATATAAAAAAGACATTTAGTAAAATTTTCAAATGTGATTATTTGAGAATCTGGATTGATTTAACAACAATTTTAAGAAGCAGATGGAGGTTATTTTTGTAGAGTGATTATGATAGAATCTGCTGTTTGATTTAATGAATCTTTTTAAAGACTAAAATATCCATATTGACTTAACATAAATACAAATATATCTTATGTTTAATTTCATATGTTTCAATTTTATTTGTTCATGATTGATTAAATATAAGATTAATTAAAGATTTTAAAAAATAATTTGTTCATCTTCTCAACCCAATTCCGGAACAAACATCCAAACTTAGAACAAAACTTGAAACTCATCTTTTTTGCCATCTATTTCTTCTTTACCATCACCAACTCATCCAGAAATACAATCAATAAAAATTATATAAAAAAGTGATAAAGATTGAATTGTTATAATACAGGTATCCACATGTCAAGTAAAGTGAAAAGAAAATAAAGGAGTAAAGGAAGAAGCATCCGATTTTTAATTTTTTATTTTTTTAGACTTGATTTTGTCAAATGTAGAACCCTAGATTTTTCGATTGCCCTGAGAGTTAGAGATTGAGAGATATGAAAGTTTTTTTTTTTTTTTTTTTTTTGCTTTGCTTGATAATTCAATTTCATATATGTTTTAGTTATTATGTAAAATCACAACAATTAAAGGTAAAGTTTACTAAATACATGAATACTGCTTTTAAATCTACAAGAGTTTCAACAGTAGTATTAACCAAACAGTTGTTTGATTAACTTCACAACAGATTATTTCTTCAGCACAGCTAACAGTGATTATTTTAAAAGCTACAGCAATACCAAACTAGCCCTAAGATGACATTTTTTTTTCGGTTCAAGCCTAATGTGATAAAAAAAAGTTAAATATTTAGATGTGGTTAAAAACAATAAACCCATAAATATTTTGATCATTTCCTGTCATTATATATATATATATTTAAGTTAGTACGTACTGATATAAATTCATCAATACCTTAGATGTGGACCATTAGATTTACATAATTTGACTAAAAGTGTATGTACTTGTCAAAGCTTCTCCATAATCAGTAGTCCACATGCAACACTCTGATGTAAATTATATCAGTATGCATTGAGATGAAAATGATTATATATCTGAAATTTTCAAGTCAGTGCGCACTGATATAAATTCGTCAGTTTATTGAATATGGATCATTAGATTTACATACTTTGACTCAAAGTGTATGCACTTATCAAAACTTCTCCATAATCAATGATCCACATGCAACACACTGATATAAGTTATATCAATACGTACTGATAGGAAAACCACTAATATATATATATATATATATATATATACGAGGAATTGTAAGAAGTAATCAAAAAAATTATCGGTTTATTGTTTTTAACAATCAATTTATATTTTATTATACTTATCACCTTTAGCCTTGAATAGACAAGATTGTCCTCCATTTTGTCTTTATTTTACTCACCTGTGGAACTTGGTGAAGTAAAATTTAGGGGTAATTTTGTCAAAAAATGGTCAAAAGTGATAAAAACAATAAAATATAAATCGATGGCTAAAAACAGTAAACCAATAAATTTTTGACTATTTATGAATTCACCCTATATATATAGTCATTTTCCTATCGGTGTGCACTGATAGGATTATATAAGAATATTGAATATGAGTCATTTATTTATAAAATAGCTTTGACAAGCGTATACATGACAATTCAAAGTATGTAAAATGAGTGGCTCACATTTAATGTCCTTATATAATTCTATCGATACTCATTTATGTGAAAATTTTCATATATATATATATATATATATATATATATATATATATATATATATATATATATATATATATATTGATTAGCTTTAATTAAAAAGTGTTATTGGAGATATGAGTAATGAGTGGATGTATTATATGTTCATTATAATTATACGTTGAAGATTTAATTAAATATATAAAATCATTAATTCATTAGAAAATTTAATTGTATTATAGAATATAGTCGATTTTGCCACCACAACATCATTTGGTATTGTTACATGTGGAAGGGAGTCTTGTGTTGACTTAATTTTATGGTGATTATTGGTAAACATGATGTCATCTCCTTATTGGTCACTGAAGCCTATATATATATATTTGAAAGGCAATCTTTGAAAGCTTTTCTTTGTATTCTACACATAATACAAAGGTAAACGAAAGGCAATCTCTCAATATACCTTTGTCTTATTTATTTTATTATTTTATTTAATGTTTTATATGTTATTCCAATTTAATTTATAACACGTTATCAATTCGAAGCTGTTATTTTCAGAACCTGAAGTTTCTGAATTTTATTTATATTGAAACCTGTAGTTCCTAAATTTATTTTCAGAATCTGAAATTTTTAAATTTTATTTCCATTGGAACCTGAAGTTCTTAAATTTACTTTCAAAACTTGAAGTTTCTGAATTTATTTCCAGAACCTACAGCTTCTGAATTTATTACCATTGGAACCTAAAGTTCCTAAATTTATTTTCAGAACCCGAAGCTTCTGAATTTATTATTACTAGAACCTGAAGCTTCTAGATTTTTAATTATCAACACCAGAACTTGTAGTTCTGAATTTCGTTTCTCGCATTTTATTTACTTTTACACAATTTACTTTCTCGTAATTTTTATTTTAAACAATTTGGTCACTCATCCAAAAACCTGAAGTTTATGGATATATTTGTCATTACTGGAACATGAAACTTTTGGATTTGTTTACTCACAAATATTTCTTTATATGTCTGAAAATTTAAATTCCTCGGATTTTTATCAGACCAGAAGTTTTGACTCCGATTGTGATTTTCAGATAACCAAAAACTACAAAAATGTCAAAACTTGCAATCCTGAAGTTTGTTGCACTGGAAGTATCTGGGGACAACTACATGTCCTGGGTAATTGATACCAAATTATTGTTAAAATCAGAAGACTTATATTACACCATTGAAGAAGGGGTTGAGGCAACTGAACAAGACAAGTCCATTGTTATGGTCATTATCCGTCGCCATTTACATGAAGATCTAAAAGCCCAATACCTAACTGTCACGGAACTGGAAGCTCTGTGGCAAGAATTAAAAGACCGTTTTAATAACCAACCCGATGTTGCATTACCAAATGTCAGGTATCAGTGGCAACATTTACGTTTTCAAGACTATAGCTCAGTCTCTGAATATAACTCTGCTTTATTCAAAATTGCTACACAACTGAGATTGTATGGTCAGGAGGTAACAGAAAATGATATGTTGGAAAAAACATTTACAACATTTACAACATTTCTAGCCTCAAACATGATATTACAGCAGCAATATCGAGAACATCGATTCTCAAAATATTCAGAGTTAATCTCATGTCTCTTAGTTGGAGAGAAAAATAATGAGTGTTTAATAAAAAAAAACCATGAATCACGCCCGACCAGCTCTACAGCATTCCCATAAGTGAATGCTAATACTGTTGGGGGACATAATCGCGGTTGTGGTCGTGGTCGTGGCCGTGGTCGTGGCCGTAGTCGTGGTCGTAGTCGTGGCCGTAGCCGTGGTCGGGGTCGCAGAAGAGCATATGATTATTCTAATCCGAGTGGTTATAATCAAAACATTCCCCAGAAGGAGAATGTTAATAAGGTTAGGTCAGATAAAGGAAAGGGTATCCAAAGAGGGCCTAAGAAAGATGATGGTGTATGTTTCAGATGTGACTGCCATAATCATTAGTCACGTACATGCCGTACACCCAAACATTTGGTTGAGATTTATCAAGCATCGATCAAAGGAAAGGAAAAGAGGAAGAATCCTGAAACCAAATTTACGGAGGATTCAGATTTTATGGATATTACCTAGTTTAATGTTTCTGATTTTCTAAATGATCCAAATGACAATGTGACCACTTCAATTAGTGATGGAAATGTCAGTACCAATTAAGTACTATTTGTAATATTTTTGTTAGCATATGAAATGCTTATGTAAATGTTCATTATATAATATATACTTTTGATCACTCCATCTAATATGCATTTTATTTTTTCTTTGTGAAGTACAACAAATATGTCTCTAAACAATAAAATGAATGATATTGAAAGGCAAGGTACAAGAGATATATGTCTAGCCGATAGTGCAATGACACATACGATTTTACAGAATCAAAAATACTTTATGAATTTAACTTTGCTTAAGGAAAATGTTAATACAATATCAGGTCCAACAGATCTGATAGAAGGCTCCGGTAGAGCCATGATATTGTTACCAAACAATACTAAAATATGTATCAATGATGCTTTATATTTGTTGACGTCGATTTCTGGATGTATGAGAAAAGCCAACAAGATTTGGATTTTAGCTATGATTTCAAAGAGAAGAGAAGGAGAAAGTAATCGGACGTAAGTTTTTACGTGGTAAAACTCCGATGACCGGAGAAACGTCCACGGGTGGCTGAATAATCAACCAAGCCAAAATCCACTATGAATAGAATAATTACAATTCTCGATCTCTCTTTTTCTCTCTGTATTTTTCTATATGATTTATGTATATATTTTTATGACGAGATTATGGGTCTATTTATATGTCTATAGAACCTTAATCCTTTTTGTACAAGTAATAAAAGATCTTTGTATATAATTATGATTGTTTACTTGTTCGAAGTAGTTTGTCTTCTTTCCTATTTTGGAGACTTGTATTGAGATCGAATGGGACTCTAGTAATGTAGTCCAGTTAGGACTTATTTCTTTATAATAGCACAACCTTTTTGAAGAAATAAAATTGTTGCCTGATTAGGAACCCTTTCTGCTTGATATTTTGTTCTTCTTGGATTTCCTCTTTGATATGGATATCTTCGCGTATTTTAATGACTCGATTCGTGTGAGCTACGTGCTAGGTTTTTTATTCGATTTTCTTTATGTTTGTCCTGAGTAGGACACGATAAGAGCTGGTCTCGAATGACGTCATCTGATCCCGAGTAGAAAATGTCATCAACCAGCCTCGAGTATCATTAACTGACCCCGAGTAGTATATGACGTCAGTTGACCCCGAGTAGGTTTTGTTCAATACTTGTTTACTCGGGCTTCTCTTCTTTAGTGATGTTTTGCAGCATATTTCCTGAATGCCTATTTGGACGTCCACCTGACAATTTTATCCTCTTTGTCGATGACGTGTATGTCTGATAAAATTTACATATGACAATACCCCTTTAAAATATTTTTGCCGAACAGGGTTTCGTTTTGAGCATAAGTATTTTAATCAATTCTTCAATTTTCACCTCTCTTTAATGCCAGGGTAAATGTCTTGTCATAATGGCGTGTCTTAATGGTGACCCTGTAAATTCGATTTGCCCCCTCACGTGAGATCTCAATGATGACGACGTTTTGGAGTTCTGACGGTGAAAGTCGGTTCTTTTCTTAACACGTGTCCTTTGCCGCTTCATTTTTCGATACCGTTTATGAGAAACGACCTACGTGTATCCCAGTGCACCGCCTACATCATCAAATCTGTCATGATTTTTCCCGCCTTGAGGTCTTAGGGTTTCGTGCTATCACCTCTTTAAATTCTTCACTGAGGGGTTGCGCTGGTTCATTCTCAAAAACTCAAACCATATATTTTTCCAGCCCATATTTTTTTACGCAGAAAATCACTATCCTCCGTTGAAGATTTTGCATCAGTTTTCTTCATTCAAGGTTAGTTTTAATGGATCCAATTTCCCATCTTCGACTCTGTACTATAGCTCTTGAAGCGCTCGATCGTGGGGATTTTCAACTGGTTTTATGCATTCAAAGATTATTAGGGGAAATCCCCCCTGATGAACCTCCTTTTTTAGAAGTCGACGTTTCTAGGCTTTACCCTGACGTTCGTTTTAGTTATGTTTCCAGTTCTGATTCTGATTCATCTAGTTCTGAATCTGTCGTTTCTAATCACAGGGTACCACTTCGATCAAGGATGGGAAAACATCAAAGGAAAAACGAAGTCCATAATCACAACTCGGGCAACGTTCGGATCAGGGAGCAGACTGTTGATGAGAACGATGTCGAAGAGGTGTTTAGAGTATCTCGTCTCTCTTTTTCTGCTAACCGCCCAAGTGAGTTTGATGTCGAACCTAATGTGGTCGTGGCAGATGAGATCGGGAAATATTGTGCCCGATTCAATCTGGATAATTCGCTCACTTTGATTCCTGCGGGTGATAGAGCTAAGTGGAATCCTCCCCCGGGCATGGTGGCAATCTATAGATCCATGCTCTGCTGTGGTGTCACTCTTCCTCTTCAGTCGTTCATCGCCTTGTTTTTGGCTGAAGCAGGGATTGCTCCGGCTCAACTTTTTCTGCGTTTTCTGTTCTCCCGAGGTATGGAACAAGAAAAAGCTTTAATTCAGCGATGCTGAGCTGACTAGACTTGACTTGCTCGGGCAACAGTTCGTACTCTGGAGAAGAGGAGCATGACTTATCTTTTTAATGAGAAAAAGATGATAGAGCTCAGCTTCTTTAGCCATATTTCGGGCTACCGCAGGCGATGTAAGTGGTCTTTGTAACCCTTTTTTTTATTATATTTTTTTGCTTTTTATGTTCTGAAGCGATTCCCTTTTTTTCTTCTAAGTGTATGACACGGACATCGTCTGCGACCTTCAAGCTAGCCAAGTGAAGTCGATTCTTCAAGCGAGCCGAAAAAAAGCTTATTGTTAGAGCAAAGATGGCATTGCCCCACCCGAGCCTGACGAGGAACCTGATGTGGCTAAGGAGCAGGTCCCCGAATATGTCCCCGAGAAAGTCGTTCGGCCGACCGCAGGGGAGTCTAGTGGTTCGAGTGGCCCAACTGATCATACTCAGGAGTTGCCTGATGACTGGGAGAGGCAAAGTGAGCATTTTGGTGAAGGGTTTGTCGAGCGGTTAGAGGTCGGTGATGGAGGTAAAACCTCTGAGGGACAAGCACCTACAGATCCCAAATTTTTTGAATCCTTCCGAGATGATGCTCATGAGGATCTCACAGCTGATCTCAGCTTCCACCGTTCTCGGGCTCAAAAACGAAAAGCTGTCGACTCTCCTATTCGCCCTCTCAAGGTTCCTCGTGTAGTTTCATTTATTGAATCAAGTGATGAAGATGTCGAGGCTGAGATTCCCCCGAGTGTTCATGTTGAAGCTTCAGCGTGTGCGAATACTTCTGATCCGAACATGGGTTCCTCTCCCCCTGAGGTTGAAGATATAAGAGTTGAACCCTTGGGAGATCCTTCCTATCCTTCCCTCCAGGATATGCTCAGGGCGATGTCATCAGGCCGAACTTTTATCAGGGATGATTATTGGAGTCATCTCAGGGACGCGTCTCTAACGAGTCGTCTTCAGAATATCTTCAACGACATATCTTATGTAGGTTTTATTTATAACTCTTGCTTTTCCCGTTTGCTTACTAGATTTTTTATTTCGTTTCTTTATAGATGGTGGCCGAGTTCGCTAAGCTGGTTCAGACGCAACAACATCAAGCTGATAGAATAAGGTGTCTCGAAGCTCAGCTGAAAGAGAGTGAGGATAGTCGTGCTCGGGTCGAATCGACTTATCAGAAAGAAGTTGGCCGTGCCCAAGTGTTTGCCGACCACTGTTTGGCAAAACAGGTGGAGGCCGAGGAGAAAGCTTCTTTGGCAGAGGAGAAGGCAGTGTCACTTCAAAATTTGTTATCCTCTGCCCAATAATCAATGCTTAAAGCCGAACAGGAAGCGGAGCAGTCCAAGTTGGCGTATGAAAAGAAAATTGAAGACTTGGAGCGCCAAACTTTGACGGTCGAATCCTTATCCAAAGAAGCCAGGTTAGAACTCGAAGTCCAAGGGGTAGACCATTTCAAAAGATCCCCTGCCTATGATGCCCTTCTCTTTGAGGAGTTCAACGAGGGCTAGTTTCAGCTGGCGAGTTCTTTAAGGTTAAGAATCGGGCAACTGAGAAAGCCCGAACCAACTGGGAGCCGTCGATCAAGAATCATGTGGATCCGTCCTTGGAATCTCTTCGGACTCATATGAAGAAGTGGAGAGCTTACTGTCGTAGCAGAGGTAAAGATCCACATCCCATGCATTTAGAGGTTCCATCCGAGCATTCCCTCTCGACCTTTTACGCTAGTCAGGAATCGATCGTGGAAGGTGTGGTGCCTGATGTCGGGCCGATCCCGGGAGAAGATTTCAGCCAATAGATGGATAATTCAGTCGATACGATCGCTTGGCCTTCTAATGAAAGTCTGTTCCGCGAGTATGAAATGGTGGCCGACCCGAGTATCGGCAAGAGTTCTAAATCTGTACAACCTTGAGTTTTGTAAAAATTCATTTTTGTAGAGATTCTTTGTAACAATTCTTTGTACTTTAACAATTCTTTGTAACAATTCTTTGCAAAGATTATCAATGAAATTCTGAATTAACTGTAATTCTGAAAACCGAGTGGTCTGATCTGATTCGTTGCTCTAGGAATTTCACCAAGTCTTCTTTAACTCGATTATATTGTTGCCGAGTATCTTATTAAACCGGCTATTGAAATTTATGTCAAGTATCTTATTAAACTGGCTATTAAAATTTATGTCAAGTATCTTATTAAACTAGCTATTTCTGATGTTCGGGTAACTTCACCAAATATCTTATTAAACCTGTTTTGTTGCCCGAATAATTTTTAACACCAAGTATCTTATTAAACTGGCTAATACAATCTTTATGCCAAGTATCTCATTAAACTGGCTAATATTATTAACCGAGTCATCTTAAAACATGCAAGTAGATTTATACTTGTGTTTCATACTCGGTTGCTACCCGAACATTACATCAAGGCTCACCATGATCATATGTTCGAGTCCTTACACATTACCGATG
Source organism: Dipteronia dyeriana (assembly GCA_032871835.1). Lineage (NCBI taxonomy): Eukaryota > Viridiplantae > Streptophyta > Magnoliopsida > Sapindales > Sapindaceae > Dipteronia > Dipteronia dyeriana. The sequence continues at coordinate 46,608,153 of CM065303.1, read as the reverse complement.
ACGTCTCCCCAGTTTTTCTGTACAAGGGTTTGCCGAATCGTTAAGCTTTTCAAACCGTTTAACACAGCTACGCATTTCACCGAAATTTTTCCGATAGCGTCTCTAGCCTTTCTCCAGAATCTGGTGCATCGTGTTTGCCTTTTTACTAAGATCAATTGACCTTGCTCAGTTGGCATGCTCCTTCGAGCTTCTCCGCCCATTCGGGAATCAATGGTCCCGAGTATTCTATTTGCATGTTCTTATTATCATGCTAGTCTTACATATGTTCTTATTATCATATGCTTTATTTTTCAGAAATCCCGAGTTTGAATTTTATTTATAACTGCAAAACCAATAAAGATTTAAGTTTCCAAGCTAATATTTGACCTAACTAAAATTGTCCTGACTAGAAAGGAAAACAAAAAATAATTTAAGGATAGAAAATTTTCAGTTATTGGGCATTGCATGGTCGGGGTAAAATCCCTCCATTGGGTCGTGCAATCCAATATGCTCCATGGCCAACTATTCTTCGATCTTGTACGGGCCTTCCCACTTATCAGCTAGGGAACCTACAACTTTATTTTTTATGTTCAATGACACCTTTCTGAGTACCAGGTCTTCTAGTTGGAATTTTCTGACCCGAACATTAGAGTTGTAGTGACGAGTTACTCTTTGCTGATATGCCATATTTCGTATTCGGGATTTCTCCTTTTTCTTTTCTAGCTCATCTAGACTTTGTAACAACATATCAACATTATGATCTTCATCATATAGCCTGACCCGGGGTGATGCATATGACGTTTCTATGGGGATAACAGCTTCTATTCCAAACGCTAAAGTGAATGGAGTTTCTCCTGTTGACGTTCTTGCTGTTGTCCGATATGCCCATAATACTTCGGGAAGCTTTTCAACCCAACTTCTTTTTTTGGCATCCAGCTTTGCTTTAAGTGTATGCTTGATGATTTTGTTTACTGCTTCAGCCTGCCCGTTTGTTTGAGGATGGGCAGGTGTGGCATAGTAATTGGCAATTTAGTACTCCTTGTACAGCTGTCTGAATTTCAGGTCATCGAATTGGGTGCCGTTATCAGTGATGATTGTTTTTGGGACTCCAAACCTGTAGAGTATATTTTTTTTCACCAAATTTGTGGTATTTGCTTCTGTGATATGTATTAATGCTTCAGCTTCTGCTCACTTCGTGAAATAGTCAACGGCTACTAAAACATACTTCGCTCCACCCCCTGTCCCGGCTGGCATTGGACCGATTAAATCCAAACCCCACATGGCAAATGGCCATGGGGATGTGAGGTTTCTAAGTTGTTCATGAGGTTGTCAGATATCATTAGCGATCCTTTGGCAAGTATTGCAACTCTCCGAACATCGTTGTGCATCTGAGAATAAAGTAGGCTAATAATAACCTTGCCTGAGTACCTTGTGTGCTAAAATTTTACCCCCAGTGTGGTTTCCGCAAACTCCTCCATGGATTTCCTGTAATATCCGGTATGCATCCTTCTCTGACACACATCTTTGGAGTGTTTGGGAAAACCCCATTCTGTATAGTTCTCCTCCAACCAACGTGTACCTTGCTGAACGATACCTGATACGTTTTGCTTGTAAGGGATCTTCCAAGAGCAAGCCTTCTTCCAAAAATCTTTTCAGCTGAGTTATCCAACCGTCTGGTTGTGTTCAGATTTTTGAAATTTCTAAGTTTTTCGGTTCAGCTGTGCTCGGTTTGAGGAGTTGTGCAACCAGAATAGTTTTTGGCCTGATTGTGGTTGTTGCTGATGCTAGTTTGGACAAAGCGACTGCCTTTTCATTCTCCTCCCTAGGGATCTGGGCAATCCTATATTCTTTGAATTTCTGGAGGAGCTGTTTTGCAATGTCACGGTAGGCTATCATGCCTTCATCCTTGGCTTGGTATTTGTCCAGGACTTAGTTGACAACTACTTGTGAATCGCTAAATATCTCGACTTCATCTGCCCCGAGAGCTATGCAGACTCTGAGTCCAGCTAGTAGCGCGTCGTACTCGGCTTGCTTGTTGGTTGCTTTGAAATCAATCCTCATGGCACATTCAACATCATCTCTTTCTGGAGTGCATACTACAATCCCTGCCCCGCTACCGTGAGTGTTTGAAGAGCCATCAACATATAATTTCCATGGGAAATTTTTACCCAAAATCTTTTTTGCTTCCAGGTTTGGTTCCGTGAACTCTGTTATAAAATTTGCCATTGCTTGTCCTTTAAGAGATGTCCTGGGGACGTAGTGGATATTGAATTCACTTAGCTCGATTGCCCATTTGGTTAATCTTCCTGAAATTTCTGGCTTCTGTAAAATTTACTTTAATGGGTAGTCGGTGAGAACCTGGATTGTATGAGCCTGAAAATATGTCCGTAGCTTCCTTGCTGCTGAAACTAATGCTAGGGCCATTTTTTTTGCTTGTGAGTACCTAGTCTCGGCTGGTAAAAGTGCCTTACTAGTATAGTACACTAGCTTCTGTACTCCATCTTCTTTTCTGACTAGGACTGAGCTTGCTACTAGTTCTGTAACTGATAAGTACAAATGGAGTATCTATCCCATCTGTGGTTTTGAAAGGGTGAGAGTCTGCCCTAGGTATTCCTTAATTTTTAAGAACACCTGCTCGCACTCTTCGTTCCATTCGAGTCTTTTTCCTTTTTTAATTACTTTGAAAAAGGGTGCGCATATGTCCGTTGCCTTTTTGATGAATCTACCCATTGAAGCTAAGCATCCTGTTAGGCGCTGTACTTCTTTTAGTGTCCTTGGTGAAGCCATTTTCTGCAGAGCTTGGATCTTCTCAGAGTTGACTTCGATTCCCCTTCGGTGAACTTGAAAACCCAGGAATCTTCCTAAAGGAACTCCAAATAAACACTTGATCAGATTTAGCTTCATTTGGTATCTCCTCAAAACATCAAATGTCTCTCGTAGGTCAGAAGTATGCTTGTCTGTCGAGATGCTCTTGGTCAGCATGTCGTCAATATACACTTCCATGTTCCTTCCTATTTGTTTTGCGAAGATTCTGTTGACCTGCCTTTGATATGTTCTCCCTGCATTTTTTAACCCGAAGGGCATTACTATGTAACAATACAAGTTGTGTTCATTCGGATTTGGTTATATCCCGAGTAGGCGTCCATGAAACTGAGCAATTTGTGGCCTAACGTAACGTCCACCAACTGGTCTATCCTCGAAAATTAAAAACTGTCTTTTAGGCATGCTTTGTTCAAATCAGTGAAATCTACGCACATTCTCCATTGTCCATTTTTATTTTGGACCAGGACTACATTAGCTACCCATTGAGGGTAGTTGATCTCTCTAATTGATCCTACAACAAGTAGCTTCTCCACTTCCTGTTTGATTGCTTGACTTCTTTCGAGATTGAATGATCTTCTCTTTTGTATCACTGGTTTTGCATTCGGGTCTACTGCGAGATGGTGAGATATTATTCGGGCATCTATCCCGACCACGTCTTCATGACTCCAGGCAAACACATCTCTGTATTCTTTGAGCAGATCGGTGAGGCTCTGTTTAATCCTTTCTTCCAAATTGACCCCGATCTTGATCTTCTTATCTGGCTCATCCTTTTTTAAGATAATTTCTTCCACCAGTTCATTGTTGGACTCGTTCGACTCTTCCCTTGGATCAAATTCGAATGACAGCGACTCTTTTTGACTCGGCTACGTTATAGTGCATACCTGTTCACCATCATTTTTTGTCTTTGTATACTGACAGGTTAGCTTTTCGGGCCATCTCTTGGGATCCCTTGACTACACTGACCCTCTGTTCGGTCGGGAACTTGATCATCAATGCATAAGTAGCTGTTATAGCCTTAGTTTTATTTAAGAATGGCCGACCCAACAACGCATTATATGGCCAATTGTCTAAGTCTACCACCACGAAGTCGAGCAATACAGTTCTCTGACAATGTGTCACTCCAATCTTTACGAGTAACTTCATCGTCCCGAATGACCTGACCTCAATTCCTCCGAATCCTCAGAGTGGAGTATGGAAAGACTGTAGATCATTTCGGTCAAACCTGAGTTGATCGTAGACGGCTACATTGAGAATGTCTGTCGAACTTCCATTACCTATCAGGATTCTATTGACTTCCAGGTGACAAATCCGGGCACTTATGACCATAAATTTATTTGATGTGAGTCTGCTTCTGTGAATATTATTGGGTCCCATCCTTCCTTTACCCTTTCAGGTCTGGCTCGACCGAGTTCACGTCAAGGTTATTTCTTGCTTCTACTGCTTCTCTGATTTCATGTGTTCGCTCTCGGTTACTTCTCCTAGTGGATGGTCCTCCAAAGATTGTTTGTATTACTTCATTGGCCTCTAGGCTGACCCTTTGATTTAGACAAGAGCTGTGATCGTCCCTGATCTCTTTCTTTGTTTTTAACTTCTCATCTCTTTTCAAGATTACATCCTGAAGATGTCCCTCCCGAATGAGGGTTTCTATGTAATCTCTGAGCTGGTAACATTTGGAAGTCTCATGACCAGTTTCGTTATAGAATCTGCAGTATTTGGTTGTATCTCACTCTAGCAAACTGAGATTGACGGCGTGAATCTTTTACCAGATTTTTCTCTTCCAATATAGCCAGGATTTCCTCCTGCTTTTTTCGAAGAGGGGTGTAGTTGGAATATCTACCTCGGAATTTCTCCGTGGTTTGTTCGACATTACGTCTGTTTCCCTCGTCCTTACTTTTTTCTTTGTTGTTTCCTTTCTGTTTTCCCTTTTGGTTCTGCACCTTCGACTCAGCGTTCTTTTTGGGTTTTCCTCCATGCATGTAGCGTCCTCCCGTGGCTAACTCTTCTTATTCGGCTAGTGCATATCCTCCCGCCATGTCCATCATATCTATATATCTGGTCAGACGGGCTCTTCTCAGGTCAAAAGATAACCGTCAATTCTGTAGGTTGTTGATGAATGCAGCAATTATCCCTTCATCGTTTGCACTGTCGATTTCTGATACCGCTTAACCGAATCTCTCAAGGTATTTCTTCAACGACTCATATTTTCCTTGTTTTATCTGAGAAAGGTAAGCTACTGATTTTTTCCTGTGAAAGTTGCTCAAAAATTGTCTTGAGAAACTCCTGTTTAGTTCATTGAAACTTTCGATGCTCGCTAGGGGCAATCTCCTGAACCATATTGAGCCCATGTCTCCTAGAGTTTGTGGAAAGTTGAGACATAGTAATGGATCGTTGTAGGAATACTGGGCAATAGCACTTTTATAGCGTCTGACGTGTTCTTTAGGGTCTGTATCATTCTTGAACTGCTCCATGTGCGGCATCCTGAACCTTTCTGGGAATGACGTCCGTAAGATTTTCCCTAGTGAATGGACTGTCAGAATCTTTGTCAGATAAATCATTGTACCCATAACGTCTGACCAGTGTGTCCATTTGACGCCTATTGTTTTCGACTTCTCGAGTTAGGCTCTGAATTACGGCATCTCTGTCTCCCATTAGACTTCCAAGATGGTTGAACCGCTGGGTGATTGTCATTCCTCTCTCTGGCTTTTCACTTTGATGTCGAGTTTCACGGGTTGATTCTTACAGGCATATGGTTCCATGATGACGCTTACGATGGTACCGATCGCTATATTCTGATGACGATCGATCCCTGTACCGGTCATGTTTACGGTGTTTGGCACGGGCTGCCTGGTCATGGTTCTGCTTCTGGCGTGGTCGTTCCTCTTCGGGTGTTTCACGTCCAGCCTGATTAATTGTAGCAGTGTTTCTTTTGGCTTCCGGTGTATTTAGTTCTGACTCTACTACAACCGAACGAAGCCTTACAGGTGGGAGGTTAGGAGGTTGTGCTTCTTCTGCAGTCAGTAGATCAACTCCTTCTTTTACTGCGTCTGCCACCAACTGTTACAACGCCTCACGAAGCGTTCTGTCAGGTCTTCGCTGGTCTGAGGAATTTACTGGATCTCTGCCAGGGATGTTGGTTGGTTCTCGTGGTTGCAGTGAGATCTCGCGAACTACTGCAAACATGGACGTTATCTGGAGATTTTTGGACATCCCTAGAACTGCTTTTGCTTCCTGCCATTACCTTTAACTAAATCGGAGGTTCAGACTCCTCTTTCTAGCGCCAATTGTTGACGTCGATTTCTGGATGTATGAGAAAAGCCAATAAGATTTGGATTTTAGCTGTGATCTCAAAGAGAAGAGAATGAGAAAGTAATCGGACGCAAGTTTATACGTGGTAAAACTCCGATGACCGGAGAAACTTCCACGGGTGGCTGAATAATCAACCAAGCCAAAATCCACTATGAATAGAATAATTACAATTCTCGATCTCTCTTTTTCTCTCTGTATTTTTCTTTATGATTTATGTATATATTTTTGTGACGAGATTATGGGTCTATTTATATGTCCATAGAACCCTAATCCTCTTTGTATAAGTAATAAAAGATCTTTGTATAAGTAATAAAAGATCTTTGTATTTAATTATGATTGTTTACTTGTTCAAAGTAGTTTGTCTTCTTTCCTATTTCAGAGACTTGTATTGAGATCAAATGGGACTCTAGTAATGTAGTCCAGTTAGGACTTATTTCTTTATAATAGCGCAACCTTTTTGAAGAAATAAAATTGTTGCCTGATTAAGAACCCTTTTCTGCTTGATATTCTGTTCTTCTTGGATTTCCTCTTTGATATAGATATCTTCGTGTATTTTAATGACTCGATTCGTGTGAGCTACGCACTGGGCTTTTTATTCGGTTTTCTTCATGTTTGTATCGAGTAGGACACGATATGAGCTGGTCTCGAATGACGTCATCTGATCCTGAATAGAAAATGTCATCAACCAGCCCCGTGTATCATTAACTGACCCCGAGTAGTATATGACGTCAGTTGTCCCCGAGTAGGTTTTGTTCAATACTTGTTTACTCGGCTTCTCTTCTTTGGTGATGTCTTGCAGGATATTTTCTGAATGCCTATTTGGACGTCCACCTGACAATTTTATCTCTTTGTCTATGACGTGTATGTCTGATAAAATTTACATATGACAATATTCAAGTAGATTGAGAAAAAATCTACTAGGTTTCAAGGATATACGTTGTAATGGATTTCACATAGAAACCATAAATGATGAGAATATCGAATATATGTGCATTACTTCATATAATTTAGGCCAGAAAATCATTCTGGAAATGTTTTGTGCTCTATCATCTGGATTATATTACACTCTTATAAGAGGTGTAGAATTTTATACAGTTATGAACCAGAAGTTCTCAGACCCTAAAATATTTATGCTTTGGCATAACCGTCTTGGTCACCCAGGATCCTTAATGATGCGAATAATCATTGAAAATTCTCATAGGCATCATTAAAAAACCAGAAGATTCTTTTACCCTATGAAAATTTATGTATTGCTTGTTCACAAGGGAAATTAGTAATAAAACCATCTCAATCTCAGGTTGACTTTGAATCCCTGTCATTCCTACAAGGGATTCAAGGGGACATATATGGGTTTATTCATCCACCAAGTGGACCGTTCCGATATTTTATGGTCCTAGTTGATGCATCCATCAGATGGTCACACGTTTATTTATTATCAACACGTAATGTTGCTTTTGCAAGATTACTTGCACCGATTATCAGGCTTCGGGAACATTTTCCCGATCATCTGATTAAATCAATACGCCTTGATAATGCTGGTGAATTTACTTCAAAGACATTTGATGAATATTGTAGATCAGTTGGGATTGATGTTGAATATCCAGTTCCACATGTTCATACTCAGAATGGATTAACAGAATCACTTATCAAACGTCTCAAGGTAATTGCAAGAACTTTATTATTGCGAACACAATTACCAATTTTTGTTTGGGGACATGCTATTTTACATGTTGTTGCATTAATTCGTCTTCATCCCACTGCTTATCATCAATATTCACCAGTACAACTTGTATTTGGCTATCAACCAGATATTTCTCATCTATGTACTTTTGGTTGTGCAGTATATGTCCCAATTGCACCTACACATAGAACTAAAATGGGACCCCAACGGCGTTTGAGAATATATGTGGGTCTAGATTCACCATCAATTATTAGATATCTGAAACTTTAACTGGTGATCTTTTTACTGTACGATTTACTGATTATCATTTTGATAAGGGAAATTTCCCATCATTAAGAAAAAATTCTCCTGAAGAGAAGCGCAAACTTTCTTGGAAGTCCTAAGTCTAATTCATCTTGATTCATACACATCTCAATGTGAGAATGAAGTCCTTAAGATAGTCCATCTTCAAACAATAGCAAATTAGTTACCAGATGCGTTTACTGATGCTATTAGGGTATCAAAATCATACATCTCAACTGTTAATGTACCGACACGGGTGATTGTTCCAGAAGAACGATCTAAACAAATGATAGCAAAAGATTCATCTTGCACGCCAGAAGTGTGGTAGGCCACTTGGCTTAAAAGATATTGTTCATCGAAAAAGGTAAAGAAATTACCAGGATCATGTTCCTGAGATTATAAATAAATCCACTTTCTCAAAATCAACTCCACAAGAGTTAGATGTCCCTGAAAGGACACAAGTTACTAAAGTAACAGAAACCCCTATAGTGGAAGAAATCCCTGAAGAGATTCAAGAACATAGAAATGAGGAAATTTCTATAAATTTTATAAGAGAAATGTGGAATCGTGAGGAAACAGTCATCGATGATATATTTTCATATACAGTGGCCACTGAAATTATAAATGATGATTATGAGCCTCATAGTGTTGACAATTGTAGGCAAATGTCTGATTGACCTAAATGGAAAGAATCAATTCAAACCGAATTAAATTCATTATCCAAACTTAAAGTATTTTGATCAATAATCCAAATGCTTGAAGACATCAAACCTGTTGGATACAAATGGGTTTTTTGTACGAGAACGTAATGAGAAAAACGAGATAGTGAGATATAAGGCACGACTCGTAGCACAGGGTTTCTCACAGAGACCAGGTATTGATTTTGATGAGACATATTCACTAGGGATGGATACAATTAGGTTTTGATTTTTGATAAGTTTGGATGTCTTAGAAAGACTTGAAATGCATCTTGTTGACATCGTAACTGCCTATCTATATGGCTCACTCGACTCAGATATTATATGAAAATCCCTGAAGGATTTAAAATGTCGGAAGCATACAACTCGAGACCTTACAATTTATACTCAATTTAATTACAAAGATCTTTGTATGAATTAAAGCAATCTGGGAGCATGTGGTATAACTGCCTCAGTGAATATTTGATTAAAGAATGATATATTAATAATCCTACATGCCCATGTGTATTCATAAAGAAATCAGAATCTGAATTTGCTATCGTAGCAATTTATATTGATGATATGAATTTAATTGGAACTCGAGAAGAGCTCCGGAAAACTGTTGAATATTTAAAAAAAAAAGAATTTGAAATGAAAGACCTGGGAAAGACAAAATATTGCCTCGATCTAGAGATTGAACATAAATAAAATGGAATATTTATCCATCAATCAACATATGTTGAAAATATCTTGAAAAGATCTTGTAAAGATTCCATATGGATAATGCTCACCCATTGAGTACTCTTATGGTTGTTAGAACTCTTGATCCTAGGAAAGATCCATTCCGACCACTTGAAGATGATGAAAATATACTTGGTCCTGAAGTACCATATCTTAATGCAATTGGTGCATTGTTGTATCTGGCTCAATGTACTAGACCAGACATTGCATTTTCAGTAAATTTGCTTGCTAGATTTAGTTCAGCACCAACTCGAAGGCACTGGAATGAGATTAAACATCTTTTTCGTTACCTTCATGGTACAAAAGATTTAAGATTATTTTATTCGAAATCTGTTAATTTTCAGGTTTACTTGGTTATACTGATGCTGGGTATCTATTCGATCCTCATAAAGCTTGTTTACAAACGGGATATGTTTTTACATATAATGACACAACAATCTCCTGGCGCTCCACAAAGCAAACTATTGTTGCTACATCCTTTAATCATTCGGAGATCCTTGCACTTCATGAAACAAGTCGAGAATGTGTTTGGCTAACCTCAATTATTCATCATATTCAAAAGACATGTGGATTGTCATTATCTACAGAAATGCCGAGACAGATAGTTGAAGATAATGTGGCTTGTATTGCTCAAGTTAGAGGAGGATATATCAAAGGAGATAGAACCAAACATATTTCTCATAAATTCTTCTATACTCATGAACTTCAACAGAACCGACAGATCGATGTTAAACAAATTCGGTCTACAGATAATATTGTAGATTTGTTTACCAAGTCATTACCTATATCAACTTTTGAGAAACTGGTATATAGAATTGGCATGCGTCGGCTCTGTAAATTACAGATTGATATCAAAGTTTTGTTCAGGGGAAACGCTCAATCAGGAGGAGCAAAATTTGAATGGACATACTATACTCTTTTTCCTTTACTGGATTTTATCCCACTCTTTTCCTAACAAATTAAGATACACGCGGTGAAAATCCAATGGAGAGTATTATAGAATGTAGTGGATTTTACCACCACATCACCATTTGCATGTATTTTCCATAGGGGTGGGCATATTGAACCCGACCCGACCAAACCCGAATTTGATAGGTTGGGTCGGGTTAGCTGTATAAAATAATTGAAAATGGGTTAGAAATCAACAACCCGAAATTATGTTGGGTCGGGTCGGGTTATATTGCTAACCCGTAACCTGACCCGACATATATACATATAAAAAAAATCTACAGATAAAAACTCACATTTCATTTTGAAACCCTAGCATCTATCTCTTCTCTCTCACCATACATCTCTACTACAACCGCTTCTAATGCATTCCTCCAAATCGATGTCGTTCATCAAGTCTCCAAGCCAGTGTCGTTCTTCTAATCTCCACGCCGGTGCCGCTTACATCTTCCACTCTCTTCGACTCTTCATTCTTCAGTTATAGTTTTGGTAGTTCTCAGTCCAGCTGTGTCACAGCTCTAGCCTCTAAGGCAAATCTCACTTATTGATGCAGATTGTGTGGCCTTGGAAACTGAGAAGAGAGGGCATGGAAATTGGAAAGGTGGGTACAAAGTAATTTGTTCATCAGAAGTATACTGATACATTTGGTTAAAGAACTATCACATAACAGAGGATTGAAATGGTTAGTATTCATTCATGGGATTGTTTCTATTTTCTGTATATTTTTCATGCTATTTTTTTTATTGTTTTGTTTGCATTTTTGGGTTACACAATGTTCTCGTTACACTTTTCTCATCTTTGACAAATTATATATGTCCATATGAAGATATGAAGCTCATTTGTGGAAAAACAGTTGCAAGAAAAAATGGCTGGAAAGAGGTTAGTAGTCGAGCAGAAAACAAAATAATTATTGTAGTTACATGTTTGGAAGTATTATTCCTTGTCCTGAATTGTAATGCTTTGTCCCTCTGTGTACATAATCTGACTTGTTATTAAATTCTTCCTTTGGATGTTATTTCAATGAAATGATTCATTTCTTCAGTTTATCATGGTAGGTGACATAATCTTAAAATAGCAATAATTAAGATTTACACAGGACTATATTATATTGTTATGTTCTGTCAATTTGAATGCAAAAATATGAGTTTTAACATCTAAGAAGAATTGACTGGATCGATTTTAGTTTCTTTCTATTGTAACACACTATCTTATTAAATGATTGATATACTAATATAATCACTTGCAACAATGTTATTTGGTTAGTGCTTGGTTATATTTGACAAGAAACAAGAACTTGATCGTGTTAGTATAATTAAAGAACTTGATATTACACTTTTATTTAGTCCTCTGGATAAATATGCTAGTTGAGTGCCCTTATGGAAGTAAACAATTAACAATTCTAAATCCTTTGTATGTGCTTATAGTTATCTGTAACCATATGGTCTCTGTTTTGATTTGTGATAGCAATTTAGAATGATGATTCTCTTTATCTATAACCCTACTTGTACTTGATTTTATGTTGTACTAGTCAATACCCAACCCGATCAGCCCAACCCGATCAACCAAACCCGATAATATTGGATTGGATTGGATTGAAATTTTCTAACCCGATATATACTTGGGTTGGGAAATTTTCAACCCAACCCAATCCAATCCAACCCGACCCGAAAACGTCCACCTCTAATTTTCCACCACATCATTTGGCATTATTACATATGGAAGGGAGTCTTGTATTGACTCAATTTCGTGGTGATTAGTGGCAAACATGATGTTATCTCCTCATTGGTCACTAAAGCCTATATTTGTGTGCTATTTATTCTGAGTTGAAAGGCAATATTTGAAAGCTTTTCTTTTTATTCTATACATAATCGATAGAAAGGCAAACGGAAGGCAATCTCTCCATATACCTTTATCTTATTTATTTTATTATTTTATTTAATATTTTATATATTATTCCAAATTAATTTATAACAAATTGAAGATTTAATTCATAAATCTATTTTTGAAACAAATTTTTTAACTTACTATCCTCTTGTGTAGCAGGTAAATATTTGCCTCCACTGTTCATTGCTCAACATGATGATTCATTCAAAGGATGAAGTCCATTTTTGTCCCTGTAGTTTGACCTATTATACAAACCAGTCCCTCTAGTTTCAGTATTACTCTATTTGGTCCTTCTGTTACGATTTCCATTAAAATCAGGTAAAATTACCCTGATCTCCCTCTAAATAAAAAATAATTTTAAAAAATAATAAAAAATGTTGATAAGGTGGAGATCAAGATCTGGAAACATTTTTTTTTTTACAAAACAAGATTTGGAAACTAATCTCAAAAAACAAGATACATAAAAAATTAGGGTGTCCTATAAGCGTTTTTCATTTGTCATTTTTTGAAAATAAAAAATTGAAAAATAGTGTTTTTGGTTTTAATTTCGAAATCTAAAAACGCATCTGATAACATATGCGAAAAACAGTATTATGAAAATAAAAACTTACAAACATGTTCGGTAGATTAACTGAAAATATTTTTAAAGAAAATTGTAATATCAAATTTATATTATTTTTTTACATTATAATGTCAGATTCATATAAAAAAATGTCCTATTATTTTTTATATGTAATTTATAAATTTGAATTAAAAAATAGGTTAATAATTCTTCACAAATCAGTTTCAAGAAAACAAAATTATCACCTAATAAAAAATTATTAAATAAATATTATTTTTATTAAATATAAATTATAGGGAAATCGATTAAAAATATTCTAATAAAAGGAAAAAAAGAAAACAATGGAGCAGCATATCTGCTCCTCCAACGCTTCTCATATTTGTCTCAGATTTCCCATTCAAATCAAAATCCTTCACTCTCTTCTCCTTTCCTTTAATCAGACTTCTCAAATTCAACACCCTAACTCCATTTTCCTCCCCAAAAATCAAGAACCAAAATGAAAAACTCATTAACCAAATTGGTTCACAATACTCCATCACTACACACCTCATGACTCTTGACCTGTCATCATCAACGTCCATCAATTTTACTGTAAAAACCCAAATTTTGGAGCTCGAAAGGAGGATATATCAAAGAAATTAACCGACCCAACAAGCTTAATTGACACCCCATTATTAACATCCAACAAAACCCTAAGCTTGGATCAAAATGATCTCTTTTGTGAGCAGAAAACTTGATCTTTAGCACCAGACCAAAGGTTTCAGAAAGAAAAGGAGAAGAAGAAGAAGAAACAAGTGGATGTACGAAAAAGAAGAAGTCGTGATAAGAAGAATTTGTGAGTCTTTTATTTTTTTTTGAAAAAACAAAGTGAAAAAAAATATGAAAAACATGGAAAACATTTAAAAGTTGTTTTTTGAAATTTTCATTTTTAATACCGGTTTTGTTTTTCATTTTATTTTTAAACGATTAACGAACGTGAGTTTTGTTTTTCATTTTGTTTTTATTTTTTAAAAAAAAATAAAAAAGGTTAACGAACGCTAATTTGAAATCGTTTTTAGAAAACGAAAACGAAAACGAACTGAAAAACAGCTGTAGGACAGACCCTTATAATCTGATACTCAACAACAACCTTGAACCTCGATTAGATCTGGAAACTAATCTAAACAACAAATTGTGCTAGTAATACTAAAAAAACAAGATTTGGAATTTTTTTTAATCTCAAACCAAATTAGTATTCAAACCTAAATACAACCACCACCCAAAGATCCTAAAAATAAAAAACAAACCTCGATCAACATTCAAACCTAAAAATAACCATCGATCCAGAACAAAAAATACACCACCCCATCATCGATCCAGATCCATGGAGATTGAAAAACATGAAATAAAATAAAAAGTCCACCCATACCAGATCAGTGATGAACTCCATAGAAGGGGATGCTCTCTTTCACGGTGAACGGAGCCACCCCTTCAAATCCATACCTAACTGCAAACAACCACCCCAGTCTTCGTTCCAGATCCGCGATTTGGGGCGAGAGAGAAAGAAACAGTAGTGACTGGTGTGTGTGAGAGAGAAAGACGGTGTTGTTCTTTGTTCCAAATCTAAAATTTGGGGCGAGAGAGAAAGAAGTGGTGGTGACCGGTGTGTGAGAGAGAGAGAGACGGTGGTGGTGACTAGTGAGAGATGAGCGAGAGAAATAGAGATCGAAGAAGACAGAGAGAGACAGAGAGAGACAGAGAGAAAAGAATCTGGGTTTGGTTATGAATGATGGTTCTGGGTTTTTTTTTTTTTTGGATTTGGCTGCCTATCCACCAAATCCAAACTTTAACTTTGGATTTGGTCGATTGGATTTGGGTTTTGATTGGATTTGGGTTTGGGGGTGATGTTGAATCTGGTCATGGAGGATGGTTTGTTGAATCTGGGTTTGATTGAATCTGGGTTGGGGTGATGTTGAATCTAGTCGTGGAGGATGGTTTGTTGAATCTGGGTTTGATTGAATATTGGTTGGGGGTTTGATTGAATATGTTGAATCCAATTTTTTTTTTTAATCTGATGGTTTTTATTACCATTTTAATTGTTTTATTATTTAATTTAATTTAATTTATTAATTTTAATCATGCTTTTACCATTATACCCTTAATGATCCAACGAAACTCTAACGAAATTGGACGGTAGGGACAAAAAAAATGATTATTAATAACCGTTTGGAACTAACGAGACGAGACTAGAGCTACAAGAAATAGTTTGTATAATAGGTCAAACTAGAGAGACTAAAATAAATTTCACCCTTCATTCATATGGAAATGAAAGTCGGAGGTAGAAATTTCATTCAACAGAAACTTTGTTATAATATACTAAAATTTAAAAATGTATATAGTAATCATAATACTAATAGTAAAACAATTATTATTTTTTAATTGGTAGGTGATTTAACTTATTTCTCAAAACATTTACTTAGATGTGTGGTTTACCACCGGCTATGCTTATGGCTAGTGATGTACCCAAAAACTTATATATGATGGGAAGATAATATATATATATATATATATATATTAATGAAATCATAAGTATTGATAACTGTATGAATCATTGTTTAAATAGAAAAAAAAAAACAAAAAAGTGTGAAAATAGAGCTATTAAGAAATAAAAAGTGTTTTTGGTAATTTTCAATAAATATACATTTATCATTACAGTAAATTTTACAAATGGAGAGTGAAAATAGAACTACTGAGAAATAAAAAGTGTTTCATAAGAAAAAAAAAAGTTAATATGAGGTATAAAAAAGTGGGGAGTAAATAGTAGGAAATGACACTTTTTCATATTGAGTTTTGAGAGTATCATTTGATTAATAACTTAAGGCTAAATGACATCAAAGGACTAAAATAACCTCACCTCCTTCTTTTATTACATTTGTGTCATTTTTAGGGTTTTTTTTCTTTTCAAAAACCTCCATTGATGGAGGCCAATGATGAAAAATCTCCATTGGAAGTTGAAATCGGTCTCTAACGGAGATTGAATGTTCGACATCCAATTGAGGTTTCGTTGAAGAAGATAACCAAAAAAATTGAAATTTTTTATTTTTATCTAAAAAGTCTCGAAGAATGTAAAAAGTCTTGAAAACTACAAAAAAAAATCTCAAAAACTACCAAAAAGTCTCGAAAATTGCCTAAAAAGTGTTGAAAGCATCAGGATAAGTCTCAGAAAACACAAAAAATAAGTCTGTGAAAAAAAAACGCGAGACATTTTTATGAGTGCATTTTAAGAGCTTTTTGGTTAGATCCACATTTTACATGTTATTAAAACTTAAGTTATTAATTTGTTGATAGTCTTAAAACTCATTCTTTAAGAGGTGCTATTAAATTTTCAAACTTTAAGTTAAGGCCGATTGACAACAGTCTCCTTTTCTTTTCATTTCCGAAATAAAAAATTATATAACTCCATATGACTCACCGTTTAAACTCGACCATTAAATTTGTGGAGTTTTTTTTAATGGAACCGATATTTACATCCCTTAATATATATACGAAAATTTTCACATAAATATGTACTGATGGAATTATATAAGGACATTGAATGTGAACCACTTATTTTACATACTTTGACTTGGCATGTATGCACTTGTCAAAACTCTTTTATAAATGAGTTGTCTTACATTTAATGTCCTTATATAATTCAATTAGTACGTACAGATAGAATAATGACTATATATATACCCCTTTTGTAAGTAAACTTCGTTAAAAAAATAAAATAACTCTAGTTCTTAAATAAAACCCAATTAATGACAAAAATACATTTTCTTTAGTTCTATTCTATTATATTTTTGTAACCACATCCCACCTACACTTATTTTTATTATCTAATGAACTTTATTATTTAAATTTTTTATATTTTAAATATTGTTCAAAAATATAATGTTTAACTCCTAAATACATAAAAAGTATACCAAAATGAGTTGGGTTTTATGCTAATTGGTGGTAGATAAAAATAATGAAAAATAGAAATTCATAAGAATGATTTACGGATAAATTTTTTTTTTTCATTAATACAAGTGTTTAGACAGAAATTCTTTTATATATATGAAAGATTTTTCGGAGAATTGCACTAATATCCCTAATATATATGAAAGATTTTTGGGAAATTTATGCTAATACCCCTAACTTCAGGTGAAATTGGACCTATTGATAGGATATCAATTTATTGCACTAACGTCCCCTGGATTGCGTTGACCAAATGTTGACCACATTTAGGACTAACTGTTGACCATCATTGACCCTTGAAAAGTCACATTTACCGTTGACCTTCAATGTGTAGAGGCATATTTATCCTACCTATTTTTATATAAAACAGATTTTTTTTAAGAGGAATATAAAACAGAATTAAGAAAAAACAAAAATAATTCTGTAAAAACAAATAAAAACAAAAACAAAACCGACATCAATACCGAAAAAAAGATGTATAATGAAAACCAGAAAAAGTGAAAAGAAAAAGAAGAAGAAGAAGACGATTGGATTAAGAGATTGGATTTCTATGGATGAGGTGGTGAGAATCTGGGTATAGAAATTAATGAACTTGGTGAGAACATCAGGGTCATTTTGGAGGTGGGTTTTGATTTTAATGGATTGGAATTGCTAAAAAAAGGATGATGGACGGAGAGATTGGATCTCCATGGATATGATGGTGGGACTTTGAGTAGAGAAATGAGGTGGGTTTTGATTTTAATGGATTGGAATTGCTAAAAAAAGGATGATGGATGGAGAGATTGGATCTCCATGGATATGATGATGGGACTTTGAGTAAAGAAATTTGGTGGGTACATAATTTTGGAGGTGATTTTTCATGGTCAAGTCTTGGATTTGCTTCACTTTTCTAAAAGAAGTGCATTTGAGTATGGATAAAGCTCGGTATAGATTAGATTTCACGGCGACAACAAAGGAGTTCAACGCAGGGAGAGGACTTCATTGCCAGGGAGGACTTTGAGGTGAGAAAGAACTTTTGGGCGGGGAAGGACTTCATGTCGGCGGGGGGTAAAGATCTATGTCTAGGTTCTAGAGATGGATCATTGGATCAATTTTTTTTTTTCAAATTTTCTTTCTTTTCAATTAATATTTGTTCTAGCTTTTTTAAATTGTTATGCTAAATTAATTGTAAATTGTGAGGAGGTCACATGTTCTTTTACGATTGGCCTGTGTCTATTTTCCATAAATTTATTTAATGTTACATCTGAAAAAGTCCATTTTGCCCTTATCATTGTTATCTTTAAGTTAGTCAACCATTCGGTCAATGAAATCCATGGGAGGTTAGTGCAATAAAATGATCATCTGTCTATAGATTCAATTTCACCTAAAGTAAGAGGATATTAGTGTAATTTTTCCAAGATTTTTCAAATTCTTTGCCTAGGGTTAGATCTAGGTGTAACTTTTTTTTTTCTTGGGTTAATTGCACTAACTTACTCTTACTTTGTTGGATCTAGCAAGATTTCAAAAAGATACCAAAAATTAGCACAAACAACCCTTGTCATCAAGTCAATTTGTTAACTTTAACGGTCGACTAACATTGATCTTTGAAAAACTAAATATACACCTACCACATCATACCAAACATAAAATATTTTTAATTAAAAATTAATAAATAAAAATAAAAAAGATAATGAAATTCCTACAAGATTATGAACTAAACACTACTTTTAAAAAAACTTTTTCAATACTCTTGTCAAACACTTGATATGCATATAAATTAACAATTAATATGATTGTCAATATATAACGACTATCACACGTATGCTCAATACACCACCCTTAGTCTAAAAACATAAATGTAAAATTATGTAATACACTTAACAAATATATAAAACCAGAAACAATGTATCTTATATACAAGTATATTCAAGTATATTCAATGCAAAATAAATTCCACAAGTTGTACTTTAAATATTACAATGTAAATTTACTAAGTAGAACTTTACAACTTGATATAGAATTTCACAAGATACAGTGTTTACACATTACAAATATACAAGAGACAAATGTTGATTCAACAAATAATGTGTGCATCCCTTTTTCTACAAAAATCTTGTTTACAAAGTTGTAAAGAAATGTAGATCTTAAATAAGATATATTGATAACATATATAAAATATAAAGAGATAGAGATAGAGACATCTGACACATCATTTTTATGTGGTAAAATCTCCTAAGAGGAAACATCCACGGTTAATACCACAACCACCGGTAAAATAACTTTTACTTGTTGGATAAAAGTACACCCTCATAAATGACCGATTCACATGATACACTTCCTACTGGATATCCCTTTCTATCCTACCCACGAGCCTTTTACTAATGAAAGATTTGCTTACTCTCTAACCATAACACTTCACATGCCACTAGAGAGCAACTCCTTATCTAAGACAATCCACATGACTCTAGGAAGATTTCCATACTTGACTATCTTGATCTTCACAATCCTAGCCAAGACTTCTTTGCTCAATATGAAGCTTCACATTCCTAATGAGACTTTCTTGCACAAGTTAAAGCTTCACACCTTAACAAGAGACTTCCTTGCTCAAATTGAAGCTTTATACTCCAAATGAGACTTCCTACCTCTTGCAAGGCAAATGATCTAAGTGTAATGCAAATGATGCAAACACATGCAACATAGAATATGTGATTAATATATCCTATGGAAACTAGAAATGAACAATGAGTACACAAAGTATGATTTTCTAATTTACAATCTTAAAACAATACAATCATACAAATGACGTATGTACATATGAAATGTATGGATTAAGTACACTTCATGTGAAACTAGACATACGCATCAAAGTACACAAATCAAAGTTGTTGAGTTACCATACATGAATAATATTCTAGAACAAGTGAACACCAAAAACACATTTAATTTCTAGATATATTCATGCAACTAAAATTTGAATCAAAGTATCTACATTAAGCACATATTCATGGTTTTAGCAACAAATAAAAACATACTAGATTCACAATATAAGATCAATTAAAATCTAGCAAATATTTAGAGCATATTTTTCTCACAATAGTCAATTAAACCAAAATAGCTCTAAATACAAAATCAAATGTGCTAATCATATATATGTTCACCTAAGAGGACCTAACACTTATAGAGACTGTTTATCATCAAAATTAATCAATTGAAGTACAAATAGTCCTAGATAATAAGCTAGCACAATACAACTCACAAGCATGTCAAAATATAGATTTTAAGAAAACCTAACTCAACATACAAGTTTCTAATTAAGCACAAACTAGCTTCATTAGAGTTTCAAACTCTAATCAATGTTTATACATCAAACATACACATATATAAGAACAAACCCCAAGGTCATTGAATCGAAGTATATACATTAAGCACATATTCAAGGTTTTAGTAACAAATAAAAACATGCTAGATTCACAATATATGATCAATTAAAATCTAGCAAATATTTAGAGCATATTTTTCTCACAATAGTCAATTAAACCAAAATAGCTCTAAATACAAAATCAAATGTGCTAATCATATATATGTTCAGCCAAAAGGACCTAGCACATATAGAGACTATTTATCATCAAAAATTAATCAATTGAAGTACTAATAGTCCTAGATAATAAGCTAGCACAATACAACTCACAAGCATGTCAAAATATAGGTTTTAAGAAAACCTAACTCAATATACAAGTTTCTAATTAAGCACAAACTAACTTCATTAGAGTCTCAAACTCTAATCAATGTTTATACATCAAACATACACATATATAAGAGCAAAACCAAGGTAATTGAATCAAAGTATATAAATTAAGAACATATTCAAGGTTTTAGTAACAAATAAAAACATGTTAGATTCATAATAAATGATCAATTAAAATCTAGCAAATATTTAGATTATATTTTCTCACAATAGTCAATTAAACCAAAATAGCTCTAAATATAAAATCAAATGTGCTAATCATATATATGTTCACCTAAAAGGATCTAGCACGTATAGAGACTATTTATCATCAAAAATTAATTAATTGAAATACAAATAGTCTTAGATAATAAGCTAGCACAATGCAACTCATAAGCATATCAAAATATAGGTTTTAAGAAAACCTACCTCAACATACAGGTTTCTAATTAAGCACAAACTAGCATCATTAGAGTCTCAAACTCTAATCAATATTTATACATCAAACATACACATATATAAGAGCAAAACCAAGGTAATTGAATCAAAGTATATAAATTAAGAACATATTCAAGGTTTTAGTAACAAATAAAAACATGTTAGATTCACAATAAATGATCAATTAAAATCTAGCAAATATTTAGATTATATTTTTCTCACAATAGTCAATTAAACCAAAATAGCTCTAAATATAAAATCAAATGTGCTAATCATATATATGTTCACCTAAAAGGAACTAGCACATATAGAGACTATTTATCATCAAAAATTAATTAATTGAAATACAAATAGTCCTAGATAATAAGCTAGCACAATGCAACTCATAAGCATATCAAAATATAGGTTTTAAGAAAACCTACCTCAACATACATGTTTCTAATTAAGCACAAACTAGCTTCATTAGAGTCTCAAACTCTAATCAATATTTATACATCAAACATACACATATATAATAAGAAAACCCAAGGTAATTGAAGGCTTTGAAGAACAAAACTCAAGAGATGAATCAATACCTTAAGAAAAACGTACATTTTAGGATTTTGGTGTAGAGCCACCAGAAATCTTGAACAAATGACCTCAAACTCTCTTAGAGATGATAGAGGACTCTCTTAGAAAGATTCTCCAACTTGAATCACTTAAATCGAACTTTGAATGAGAAAACTATGGTGTTTGGAAGTTGAGAAAATTGAAGAATTTCTGCACACTAGTTTTTCAATTTTTCTTCTTATAATGAAAAGTGGGAGGGGAAATCAATTTAAAGGAGAGGGAATAAAGAAGATTTAAAACCACCAAATGAGGGAGTGCCACCTCAGCATCCAGTGGAGGTGTGTGGCCTCTACGGGGGTAGAGGGCACTCCTTCTGTGGAGGCCACGCGTCTCCATCGGGAAGGGGTGCAATGCACCTCTTCTTCCCTCTCGCAACCCTTGCGTTCTTTGACTGTTTTCCGATCTCCGAACTTTGATTTTAAATCCGTTTTCAAATTACGAACCAGGACTCCCTCACGCATATGGACTTCAACAAAACTTTCACAAAATATATGGAAATCGTCTCGATACACAAGGGTGAAAACCATGTACGATAAATGATGGAAAGTTTTGTAACTTCCACTACGGAACTTGAAAACTAATGAATGAGTAACCGAATCAACCAGAACTCAATAGGGAAAAATATAAGAAAAAATTCAAGTCTGATATCATACGAATTCAAATAAATAAACACATAAACACACAAGTGTACCATTTTCTAGATATAATCATAGAACATGCAATTTACAAAATTTGTCAATTAATCTAATGGATGTGCATACAATAATATGTATGTGTATGTGTTATACCATATGTGCACAACGATACAGGGACACATATGGATGCAGTGTGTGTGTGTGTGTGTGTGTGTGTGTGTGTGTGTGTGCCTAGGCCTTGCAAGAGGAAAGAGGTCTAGATATATCTTTGATATACAATAAAGCTTGTTTCTCTTATAACCACCACTTTGCTTGAAATGTTGTATAGTTCTCTTGAAACTTGATAAACCACCAATCCTAAACAATTAATCAATACAAAAGAAAATATCATTTTGATATATAATCATACAAACACAATACTCAAAAACCTAACATATAATATATCGGTTGCCTACAGAGACATCCTCAATTCAAGGAGGAGCCTCCTCTACGAACTGTAGGAGATCAATCACCAAGATCAATGAAGATCTCTTCCAATATGTACGAGATCATCAAAGATCTATTGTTTCCTTTGGTGGTGGAGCTCCACCGTCAGTAGATTATCTTGTTTTAAAAAAAATGATTTTAAATTTTAATTAAAAAAATATTTTATGTTTGAGATGATGTGACAAGGATATATTTGGCTTTCCAATGGTCAAAGTTAGTTAACAGTTAAATTTAACAGATTGACTTGATGGTGGGGTGTTTGTGTTAATTTAGGATATCTTTTTGAAATCTCGTTAGGTTTAATAAACTAAGGGTAAGTTAGTACAATTAACCCTTTGTTTTTTTTTATCAATGAGGAGTAACTAAAACAAAACACAGCACCAAGTATAATTAACCTAGACAACCAGCCAAAAGAGATTCGAGCAAAATCATGCTATAAAATTTCTTAGCCCAATATGAATAACAAAAGAAGAAGTGTAAACGTACAGTGTTTGAAAAAAAAATACATATTAAAACAGATAAGACGATATACAATAAAATTTGTTATTTAATACAAATTAAAATTGATTTAAGCTTATATTTTCACAAACCCATTTCATCCATCGATTTTAATTCATTCTTCGTACTTCAAAATCGATATATATATTCTTAAAGAAATTGAAAAATATTTAAAATTATTATTTAGAAAAGAAGTTAGGATTTAAAAAATAGAAGAGTTTTATAATATCGTCACTCTTTTTTTAATAATTACAAATTTAAAATTTGGAGATAGGGATTAGACTTAAACCCACGGCCTCATAACGTAAATGATGAGCATATTGTTGGACCATTCTCAAGTCGTAAATTATTGGAATTAAATAGTCAAGCCTTCATATGGTCTTTATTTTAAAGTTCATAAATCTCATTTATGAAGCTTCAATGGATGTCTTACCTTCTCGGAGAAGGTTTACAATAGTTTTCAAACTTGAGAAGAAGCTTTTGACAAATTCCAAAATTAATGTGATCTATATATCATTTAAGTAAACATCAAGAAAGCTTTAGAAATAAACAATAGGAAAAGAAAATACAAATTATTTATTAAGTATGTTTCATTCCCGGTCATTTTCAGTAATTCTCACTTCATATTAACAATATAGTTCCTATATATATATATATTATGGATAAATTTATTTTTTTTTTACATTATCTACCTATCCATTTACCTGGACCATGTATTTTTTTTGAAGTTTTTTGTCATTGGTAGGATTCGAGCTGCTGACTTGTGAATTTGTCAAATCCCAAACTCGTCTATCTACCAGTTGAACTATACTCCTGAGTTTTTCTATAGTAGATGCATACTTATAGTTCACTTATCTATCTCATCACTTATTATTGTCAGAAAAAACAATGCAATTGAATCAAATAATGCTTACAAGATAAAAAGTGATGAGATGGATTAATGTGCTACAACTATACTCATAATTATATGCTTACTAGAGAAAAACTACTTCACCCTTAGGGACTAATTAATTTTTTACTACACTAATATTTTTGAAGGCTTATTTATGGAGATAAAAGTGTCAACTTAAATAAACGAATAAGCACATCCCTTGAACTCATATCTCAAATGATCTACGGTCTACACCTTCTCTTCTACATTTATAGACTACGTCCAACATGTAGTCATGACCTCGGTTCGGTTCTGTTCGATTTCGATTTCAAGTTATGAATCATCAACTCCGGTTTTGAGGAAACCAAAATCGGAACCGGAACCGGAACCGGAACTTCCTGGAGAAAGGTTTCATTTTCAGTTTCGGTTCCGACGATTAGGTTCCCTATATATATATTTTTTTAAAAAAATATTATTCAACATCATCATCCATTCATCCACCATCATGATCTATCAAAACCCAAAAAATCAAAAACACACCACCACCCCCATTCGTATGAATGTTGGAAAATTCCATCATATGAGGCCACACATGTGAATATTAAATGTGTTGTGCTATCTTTTGGTTAAGCTTAAATTAAAGTGATCTAATTAGGATTTAAAGTATTAAGGCTTAAGGGTATAATTGTCATGGAATTAATGTGTAGATACTAGAGTGCTATTTCTAATTGTTGAGGGGCCGAATTAGAAATAGCCAACATATAATAATTTGATTATTATATATATTTAGGGTTATGGTCCCCAAATTACACGATACTTTTGTTTTCTCTGTATCCCCATCAATAGAGCAAAATAGAACACGGTAGGGTTCATAAAGGTCGTGATAATTTGGAAGATCACAACCCGTTCACAAATCTCCAGCGATGGATTCAGGTACGCTTCCGCTTTCTCGATTTACTTCTTTTCTCTTGAATTGATGTGTTAGTAATATGTCTTAGTAATATGTCTTTTAGGGTTTGATTAATCATGATATAGAAACATGTTTAGGTTATTCGGATTAATTTTGTGCCTATACATGTTTTTTTTTTGTATTTTTTGTTTTTTTTGTTTTTTTTGTTAATCGAAATCCTTACAAGTGGTATTAGAGCCACCCATAATTAATTCTTGAGAATTAAGATTTGGATTTTGGTTTTAAGAAATTAAAAAAAATGGGTTTTGATATTCTTTTATGAAATTTGTTTGAAATTTGGTGTTTAGGATTCGATTTTGTATGATTATGTATTTAAGTATTTTTTTTTATTAAAAAAAAACGGAATCTGAATGTTCGGGTTTTTGGGTTTCAACCCGACCCAGACCCATCATCCTTCTTGGGTCAACGCCGTTTTCCGGTGGGTTTCTCGCACGAAACCTGTGAGATTCACGGCGACTAGGATGATAGTCGGTCGCCATCACGATCTGGTCTTGATCGAGCCTAGATCGACCGCCAGGTCGCTCGAACGGTTTGGGCTTCGACCGCCAACCTTCGTCGCTTCGATTTGCGTTAATGGGTCGTCGACTGATGGCTTTGCCTTGCATCGTTTGCTCCAGGCGACGACGTGGTGGCTTCGGCAGCAGTGAGCGACGATCTAGGGTTTACAGAGCTTGTTTTTGCTCAAGCCCTTCTTTTGAAATTTTGAAATTTTGAAATTTTTGAGTGACTGTTTTGCAATTTATTTGGGTCATTATGTGATTTTAATAAACTTTCAGAGTTAATTTATAATTTTCAAAACTTACAGGACCTGTTTACAATCACGAAAAAGTTTTGGGGTAGATTTACAATAATTGAAATTTTATGGGATCACTTTGTAATTTTTAAAAGTTTTAGGCCAAATTTTAATTATGAAAACTTGAGGAGCATTTCTGTAATTTTACAAAATCAGGGGAACTTTTATAATTTTGATAAAATAAAATAAATTTTTATTTTTATTTTATTTTATTTTATTTTATTTGAAGGATCAACTCAAATTCAAACAATTGGTGGTATACCTTTTATGGTTAAATAAAGTAGTTCATCATTCTAAATGGGCTAATTGAAACAAGATGTCACCAAAGTGATCTCTCTTGTGAGATTGTTCATGAGGGATGTTGGATATTCGTGTGTGTGTAAATTTATATGGGTATTTACCAGGCCCAAAGGAAGGTTAATACTTGACCGATTGCACACACGTGTGGTGGTAAACATGTGACGATTATAATGTTTTACATGTGAATAATAAGTCGATCCAAAGATAGATTTATTATTTATCATAAATTATTGTCAATGTTTGATCACTACTAAAAGAGTACCACGTGTGTGTATATAAATTCATACGGGTATCTACCGATCCAAAGGAAGGTTAATACTTAGCCGAATTGCACACACATCTGTGGTGGTAAAACATGTGACGATTATAAGGTTTTACATGTGAATAATAAGTCGATCCAAAGATAGATTTATTATTTAACATAAATTATTGTCAATGTTTGATCACTACAACAAGAATACCACTTACAATTAATATTATTGTCTAAAGACTTGATATTAATGTTGTACTGGGTATCTTAAGATGGGACCGACCATTATTTGGTATATCTTTTATGGTTAAATAAAGTCGTTTATCATTTTAAATGGGCTAATTGAAGCAAGATGTCCCCAAAATGACCTCTCTTGTGTAGATTATTCATGAGGGATGTTGGATGTTTGTGTGTATGTAAATTCATACGAGTATTAGTCGGCCCAAAGAAGGTTAATACTTGGCCGAATTGCACACACACCTGTGGTGATAAATATGTGACGATTTTAATGTTTTACATGTGAATAATAAGTCGATCAAAAGATAGCATTATTATTTGACATTAATTATTGTCAATATTTGAACACTACAACAAGAGTACCACTTACAAGTAATATTACTGTCCAAAGACTTGATATTAATGTTGTGCTAGGTATCTTGAGATGAGACTTACCATTATTTGAATTTGTTGATCATTGTATTTGGTTATTAATGTGAGCATGTTTGTATGATTGTTTTGATATCTTTCAAGCTAATGTTTTACTATATCTGCTAATACCAACTCTATACCCATGCTTAATGGATCAACTTTAAGGATTTTGAAGGAGACCATACTCATTGTTCTCGGCTGCATGGATCTAGACCTTGCACTTCGGGTTGAGCAACCCACTTCTCTTAAGAATGCAAGTTCTCCTAATGATAGGAAGAACTTTGAGAAGTGGGATCGCTCAAATTGCATGAGTCTTATGATCATGAAGCGCGGCATTCCGGAGGCATTTAGGGGTGCGGTATTTGAAAAGATAACCAAAGCCAAAGAGTTCCTAACCGAAATTGTAAAGTGTTTTGTGAAAAAACGATAACGCAGAAACAAGCACTGCATTTGTAAAGCTTGATTTCTATGAAGTACAAAGGCAAAGGGAACATTAGGGAGTACTTTATGGAAATGTCTCATATTGTTTCTAAGTTTAAGGCACTGAAGCTCGAGTTGTCTAACGACTTGCTCGTGCATTTGGTATTAACATCACTTCCTGTACAATATAGTCAGTTTAAGGCCAGTTACAACTGTCAAAAGGAAAAAAAATGGACTCTTAATGAGCTCATTTCTTACTGTGTGCAAGAAAATTGGACTCCAAAATTGTGAGCAGCTATTTCATTGGCTACTCTAAGCGATCAAGGGTTTTATGATCCCACACTTAGGTCAATTTTTGAAACGGGAACTGCAACATTTTTTTAGGATGTTAAGTTTGGGGGGTAGAAATAAGGTTAAAGACATTGTCTTTGAGGAAGAATCAGTTACGATTCATATTATTGCTTTTGACAATGTACAGGTTTCTATACCTATCATTGATCAAGAAGCAAATCTGGATCCTCAACCAGACAATGTTGAACAACCCCTCATTCAAGATGAGGTAATTGTTCCTGAGGAACAAACTCAATAACCTCAAGAACCAGTGCCATTAAGGTGATCCACTAGAGAAATGAGAAATGAGAAATGCTATTCCGGATGATTTTTTCGTATTTCTCCAGGAACATGAGGAAAACATTGGAATGATGGAAAATGATCCAATCAACTTTCATCAAGCCATGCAGGGTTCCAACTCTCAAAAGTGGATTGATGCCATGAATGAGGAGTATAATTCTATGCAAGACAATAAGGTTTGGGAACTTGTCCCATTACTAGAAGGTGCGAAGCCCATTGGTTGTAAATGGATATTTAAAACTAAAAGGGATTCGAAAGGTAATATGGAGAGGTATAAGGCTCGTCTTATATCTAAAGGCTTTACCTAAAAGGAAGTGATTGACTATAAATAGACTTTCTCTCCGGTTTCAACGAAAGACTCTTTTAGGACAATCATGACACTTGTTGCACATTTTGATCTTGAGCTTTATTAGATGGATGTCAAGATGGCGTTTCTCAATGGTGACATTGACGAAACAATTTATATGGTGCAACCAGAAAACTTTGAGTCGGGAGACCAAAAGAATATGGTTTGCAAATCGATAAAATCCATTTATGGACTCAAACAAGCTTCCGGTCAGTGGTACTATAATTTTCATCAAGTGATTATCCCGTTTGGTTTTGAGATAAACGTTTTTGATAATTGTGTGTATCACAAATTCAGTGAGAGTAAGCACATATTCCTGGTTTTATATGTCGTTGACATACTGCTTGCCACAAATGATATAGGCATGTTGCATGAAACCAAGAGATTTCTATCAAAGAATTTTGAGATGAAAGATCTTGGTGATGTCTCTTTTATATCAGGGATCCAGATACAACGAGATCGCTCTCGGTATATTCTTGGATTATAACAAATGAGCTATATCGATACAGTGCTCAAACGGTTTGGCATGCAGGACAACAAACCAAGTGACACCCCTATCTCTAAGGAAGACAAGTTAAGTCTCAATCAGTGCCCTAAAAGTAACCTTGAAGCTAAGGAAATGCAGAAGATTCCCTATGTATCACCTATAGGGAGTCTAATGTATGCTCAGGTATGTACGCGTCCGGATATTGCGTACATTGTTTGTATGTTAAGCAGATATTCAAGTAACTCTAGGATGATCATTGAAAGCATCCAATCGAGTTATAAGGTATTTGAAGAGAACAAAAGATTACATGTTCACATATAGGAGATCGGATTAGTTTGAGATCATAGAGTATTCAGACTCCAATTATGCTGGATGCCAAGACAGTAAGAGATCCACATCAGGCTACGTATACATGTTGGCTGGTGAGCTATTTCTTGGAAGAGTGCCAAACAGACACTCATAGATTCTTCCACCATGACATCAGAGTTTGTAGCATGCTATGTGGCATCCAACCATGGAATATAGCTGGGGAATTTTGTCACTGGGCTGCGCATTATGGAGGGTGTTGAAAGACCACTCAAACTATATTGTGATAATAAGTCAGCAGTGCTATATTCTAACAACAACAAGAGATCATCTAAGTCAAGGCATATTGACATTAAGTTCCTAGTTGTGAAGGAAAGAGTACAGAGTGAACATATATCCATAGAGCACATTGGGACAAACTCCATGATAGCGGGTCCGCTTACAAAGGGATTACCACCCAAGGTCTTTCATGAGCACACTGCTCATATGGGTGTTATTTTGTGTGAGGACATCACATTATAGTGGGAGTTTCTATAATTTTATATTTTATTGCTCTATTTTTTATTTTGGATATACTTATGCATTTATGTATTTGGATATTTTTCTTATCAGAAATAAAGTATTCGGTTAATTACACTCTGTTATATTGTGTTAAGTTTTGATCTCACTAAGGAATAAAGTATGACCAGTTGGAATAGACATGTATAGATCATATTGCATGTAATTTCCATGCTACGCATCCATGATTGATCTATGTCATTTGGTTATGTTGGTATATGTGACCATTGATGGGTTTAGCCACGCTAAATGTGACGAAAACCGTTTTGATCTTATGTCGGTATAATCAATGGACGAGATTGTTCGGATATACCCTAAAATTGTGATAGCAAAATTTTGGAGCTCATAAAGTCATACACATTTTTAGAGTTACATATGTGGCCAAGTGGGAGATTATTGGAAAATTCCATCATATGGGGCCACACATATGAATATTAAATGTGTTATGCTATCTTTTGGTTAAACCTAAATTAAAGTGATCTAATTAAGATTTAAAGTATTAAGGCTATAATTGTCATGGAATTAATGTGTAGATACCAGAGTGCTATTTCTAATTTGTTGAGGGGCCGAATTTAGAAATAGCCAACATATAATAATTTGATTATTATATATATTTAGGGTTATGGTCCCCTAATTACACGATACTTTTATTTTCTCTGTATCCCCATCAACAGAGCAAAATAGAACACAGTAGGGTTCATAAATGTCGTGATAAATTGGAAGATCACAACCCGTTCACAAATCTCCAGCGACGGATTCAGGTACGCTTTCGTTTTTTCAATTTACTTTTTTTCTCTTAAATTGATATGGGTTAGTAATATGTCTTTTAGGGTTTGATTAATCATGATATAGAAACATGTTTAGGTTATTCGGATTAATTTTGTGTCTATACATGTTTTTTTTTGTTAATCGAAATCCTTACAATGAAAACACACCACCACCGCCCAAAAAAAAAAAATCAACAACTCCAAACGCAGGCCACCACCCAAAATTTAAAAAAAAATAAAAATAAAAATAAAAAAATCAAAGCAAGTGAAGAAGTGATCGACGAGATTGAAGAAGTGATCGACGAGATGAAGAAAAAATCAAACGCCAACTACGGGATGAAGAAGAGATCATATGGGACAGGATTTAAAAAAGAAAAAAGAAAAGAGAGAGATAAGAAGAAGGAGATTTATAAAAAAAAAATTATTTGTTGAAGGAATCGGCGATTCCAAACCCGGAATCGAACCGCCAATTCTGAGTCCGATTTTTGAAACAAAAAATAACCAAAACCAGAACCTCCCTGATCCCAGTTCACGGTCTGATTCTAGAATCAGAACCGTTTTTTCTGTTCGGTTAGGGTTCTTTTAAGGCCGGTTCCGATTCGGGTGGAACTGATCCAGAGTCATGCATACCAACATGTATAAAATATCAGCATATTTGAGTGTCAAAGTTTCTCTTTTAATATCACAAAATATCATGACCGTTTATATATTACTTGATCTCGAAAAGTTCAAACATAATTTATATCTAATTTAAAATAATAATAAATAAAATTGAAGGGAACAACTAAAGAAGTTGGCAGGTATGACATTTTCCTCCTACACATATGACATACATACACAACTTGGTCCTTAATCCTTATATATATAATTTAAAAAAGAGTAACCAATAATAGAAACTATATGACATGTTAACATGAACTAGTCAATAGTCATGTTGGCTTTGATTGCCCAACCCATTTATCTTCTCTTTTTTTTTCCAACTTATTTTATTATTAGAGTAATTGGTACAGATCTCCATGGTCTATATCTGAATTTACATATTATCCTTTATTTTTTTTAAACACTAAGCTCTCTGGACTATTGAAAATTAACAAAACTAGACGGAATGTTAATGTCATCCATTTTTGTCATTGTAAGTTTCACTAAGTATCTCTTATTATATACATAATTGTATCAAATCGGAAAAACTATAATAATATGACATAAATACCCTTCTGACCAAATTTTAAAAATCACATTCTAAAAATAAAAAATTAAAATTTAAATATTGGCTAAATAATAATAATATTCTGAACTTTTTGATAATTAAATAAATAGAAAAATTAAAAAATTAAATTGATCTAATAAGTATTTAAATTATATATTTTTTAGCTAAATATAATACCGATATATTTAATGCGTATTATCATTTAAACTATCTTTTTTATTTAAATATCTCTAAATATCACTTGTTCATTTACAATAACAAGGGTATTGATAATGTTAAAAAAAAATTAAATAAGTAGTAATAATAATAATTAAAATATCTTATATTTTTTTCGCTAATATCATTTTAATTACCTTTTTTATTTAAATATATTTAAATATCACTTATTCATTTATAATAATAAGAGTACTGATAATGTCAAAAATAAAAATAAAAAATTAAATGATAATAATAATATTAAAATAATATGATAATGTTTTAGCCATTATCATTTAAATTATCATTTTTATTTAAATATCTCTACATATCCTTACATCTTACCGGTTATACTTTTTTTTTCGCCACCCTGAATTTTTATAACAATAGATATTTAAATTATTTAAGAGGATTTTTCATTTAAATTATATATTTTTTTAATATCAATATTATCGTAAAAGAACGATTGATATTTTAAAATATTTAAATAAAAAAGATAGTTTAAATGATAATTCTCATTAAATAATTTATATATTCATCTGGGTTATATATTTAGAGATATTTAAATAAAAATAATAATTTAAATAATTGTTAAATCAATTTAATTTTTTCATTTCACTGTTTATTTAATTTTCTTTATCAAAAAGTTTATAATTTTATTATTATTTAACCAATATTTAAATTTAAAAATATAATTTTTATTTTAAAAATATAATTTTTCAGATAAATATTTATTATATTATTATATTTTTTCTGATTTAATACAATTATATATATAATAAAAGGTATTTAATATAATTTATCATGTCAGAAAAATGAATGACGTTAATATTCCATATAATTCTACTAAATTTCAATAATTCAAAAGATTTAATGTTTAAAAATAAGTTAAGGGACCACATACAAATCGAAGGGGATCTGTACCAATTACTCTTATTATAATATTTCCATTATTACTTCATTTATTTATGAAGAAAAAAAAAAACCGGGAATGGATTCACCAAAGGGAGGGAACTTATGTCATTGAAAATAAACTACAATGGAGAAAAAATCCAGAAAGACCGCCTTTCGTCATTGATGATATGAGAAAGAAAAAACTAGCAGCATTTTTTTCTTTTTGTACAACGGATGAGAAGAGCATGATCAACTGTTAGCAAACGACTCAACAACAAAAAATAAACCAACCCCAGATAAAGAAAAATGAAAAAGGTAGGGGCCCTTGAAGAGCTCTTCCTCTTTTCTCTTGGTTAACTTTTGAGTTAGGTGGCTCAACAGCCAATTACAACCACCACCACCACCACCACCACCACCACCACCAATGCCTCATCATCATCATCAAATACCAAAAAAATCCCTTTTTTTTTTCCATTGCATGTTGATCGTTGATCAAGCTCTCTCCACCATCCGATTTCATGCTTGTCCATCTATATCTCTGTAAATGTTGGTCTGATGAAGGGGATCAACATCAAACAAACACTTTGGACCCCACGACCACATTCAATATCACAGCCTTTAATTTAAAACCCCTCTGGCTTCTACATTATATCAATAAACAAGCCAAAAAAAAAAAAAAAAACTGCTGCTGACTGCTGAGGCTCTCTAAAAATTTTGAGCATAATTGTTTTCTTCTTCTTCATTTTTTTTTGCTTTCCCCAACCACTATTCGGAATCACTTTCCATGCTCTCCATTCCTTTCAATCCTCTTCTCTTTTGCTGTACACAAAAACAAACCCACAACATTTCAGTTTTTCATAAAAATTACGTAGATTTTCGTTTTTTGTTTTTTGTTTTTTGTTTTTATATAAACTTGATCGAGTCTGTAAATGTAGTGGTGTAAAGCTGCTGTTACTTGCCCCTTTGGAAAATGAAGCAACAACTTGTGCAATAAAGAATTAATAACAATTAATTTAATAAATTATTTATGGTTGAGAGAAAGATCAAGAGCAAGACAATCAATCAATCACCTTCTTGACACTTTTCTTCTCTCGAACTTCATATCGAGACTTGGTCAAGTCAGATAACCACATCCCTGGAAAACAATACTGCAAAAAAATAAATTAAGTCTTTTGTTTATGAAAATTGAAATTAGGTAAAAGATTCTCTTTTTTTTTTTTATTTGTGCTTTTGAGATGGATGATGATATATACTAAAATACCTGGAGAGTTCTGTCAACATTTTTGGGTCTTTTCTTTGGTCTATGAGGCAACTTTGTGCCTTTCATTGCTAGGAAATCATCTTCTTTCTCCTTCCTAGACAAAGAAAGATAAATTTTAGGCCACTCAAAGACTTCAACATTCACTTTCTCTCCTCCTCCAACCAGGGTGGTGGAACCAGTGTGGTGGTGATGGTGGTGGCGGTGGTTGTTGTTGTTAGTAGTAGCCCCAGCAGTCTGTTGCTCTGATTGAAGAACTGGACCAGAATCAAAAATTAAGGATCCATTTGGTTGCTGTTTCTCATCTTTTCTCATCATCTTCTTGTCAATAATTTTGTCTGGAGAAGGAGATGATGATTTCACTGCTGTTGTAGATCTAGAAACAGCAGCAGCAGCCCTTGTGTTACTGCCACTGTTGTTTCTTGATGGTGACCCATTTGCAACCCCAGATCTCTCTTCTATATTCCTGGTCATGCCCACCACAACCCACAAAGATATATTAACTCAAAAAGATTGAGCTTAGTTTGATTTGGTTTGCCAAAAAAGGTTTCGCTTTCGAGTGTTGGACTTGGATGGAAGTTTTTTAGGCACACAAAACACAACACAAACTTCAAAGGGAAAACAACAAATCAAGAAAGAATTTAATACCCACCTAAAAGGCTAAATACCTAAAAGAAGAAAAGAATATATTATGTAAATAACAAATAATATTTCCAGAAATACTGTTACAAAATTCCAATAATAAAAAAAAAAAAGGAGAAAAATGAGATTTTTTTGTAGTTTCTTCAAAGAGATGGTATCATTTTCAAGATCTGATATCCATAAATGACATGACTTTCATGAGTGAAAACTTGTGAGACATGAGACTTCTTGGATACCCCCCGCAGCCAAGAAAAGCTTGAAAGATGATGACAGATTTGCTCATCCTTTAAAGGGTATAAAAGTAAACTTACTAAAAAAAGTTAGTCTTCAATTGAATAGAGAGAAGCCAACAGCAGCAACAACAATATGGAGGGTTTACAACTTTTGATCCAGAATCAAATTGATAAATTTCTTTCACAAAAACAAATAAAGCAAAAAATTCCAATTTTTATGTAAATATGTTGTAAGAACAAAATATTCAATCTTTCCTATATAAAAAAGTTTAAGGAAAACACAAAACCAGAAAATGAATAAATTCTATTGAAGAGTTTACCAAATATAATACAGAATATCTAGATATAATCTTGAGCAATAAATATACATTAAAACCAGAATTAATTTTTAAAAAAATAAAAAAAAATAGGTACCTGCCATGAATGAAACCAGAGGTCTCTTTGCTTCTAAGATTTGAAGTTCTACCATTGAAAGAAGGCAGAGGCGGTGGGGGTGGTGGTGGTAGAGATGAGAGCTTATCCATCAACAAACCAGATCCTCTTCTGTGAACCTTGTTTAAGGGCCTCCCTTGAATTGATGATGATGATGATGAATCATCAGCCATTGATCTGATCTCAGTTCTTGAAAGCCTTGCTCTCTTCTTCTGACCCCATTGCAACAGCACATCCCCACCACCTGTAATACTTGGACTCATTTCAAGTCTTTGACTTTGGTTGCTGTTATTATTTTCATTGAGTGGAGGAGAATTGGGTGAATCACTACCACCACCACCACCAATGTTGTTGTTGTTGTTGTCGATGTGGTTCTCTTGAGCTCTTGAAGGGGATCTGAATCTGAACCCTTTTCCTCCATCAAAATTTGCATCAAATCCATTGCTGTTGTTTGGAACAACAGTTTTGCCATTCTCACCTTCTTCTTTACAAGTTGTTGTTTTCAAGTTGGATTTTTTTCCATTGCTAAAAGGAAGAAAATCTGGGCTCACTCTCTGATATCTGTCAAACAACAAACAACAACATTCATTATCAGAACTCCATATGATTGAAGAAAAGATCAAAACTTTACATGTTTTAGAGCTATATAATCACAAGGGTCAAACAAGAATTTCACACCAAATCAAACCAAGATCTGATTATGGAAATCACATAGAAATCTGCTTCTCTGAAACTTGAACCAATTTATTGAATCAAAACACTCAAAAGCCATAGATTTTGACGAACACAATCAGCCAATGTAAGCCAAAGCACCCAACAAGTAAAAACAACAAGAAGAAGGAAACAACTACAAGTGCTTCCTCCATCTGCTTCTGCTTGTCACACAACGTGCTTTTTCTTCTTAACCAGAAAAAAAAAAGGTGATTGAATCTGACAACAAAGCACTCATTTGATTCGATTCCATTAAAGATAAATAAAAAACACCCCAGAAGACAAATCAAAACAAGATTCAATTTTTCATCCAACAACAACAACAAAAACTAGCAAATCTCATCTGAGACAAGAAACCAACAAAGACAAAGCGCACTGGATCCACTGAATCTACAATAAAATTGATCCTAGAAAGTACAAGAAAACACAAAAGAAATGTGAAAAGACTTGAGAGAGAATTGTGCAACTTGGACCTCATCATTATCTCTGAAACTAAAGTGGAGGTTTAATAAACAATCTTCAATCTTTTCAATATGAAATGGGGTTCATTGTTTTCTTGTAATAAGAAGAACAGCAAAGGATGGAGGAAAAAGAAGAACCGAAAAATAAATAAATTAAAAAAACAAAGTCAGAGAGTTGAGTTGTGAATTGTGATAACCAAAAACACAAAACAGTGAGAAGGCAGAGAATACAGAGGCGATATATTTATAATATTTAAATATTTATATATAATTATTTATACACATCGCATATGTAATGCTTGTGGAGGCTTAACTCAGTTGTTAGTGGACTGTGCAGCGATGTAATTGAATTTTTTTTTTTTTTTACTTAACATATTGCATTTTTAAAATATATATATATATATCACAAATAATTTGGGACAGACGACTAAATGCTTGTTTGAATTTTCTTTTGCCCTCAAACCTCTGTTAACCTCTATTTAATATTTTTTCGTTTAGAGTTTTAGTTGGACTTTTATCATCTTTTGTTTAGAACATCTATAAGGGTTTCGTTAAAAATGTAAGTGTAATTTGATTATTTATATAAAAATTATTGTCAAATAGAGTTATTACAATTTAACGATAGCGGTTATCGATAATCAAATTATCAATAATCAAATTATCTTTTTTATAATTAAATTTAAAAATAGATATTTAATTATCAAATATAAATTTAATCCAAAATAAATATTGTTATAATTTTATCCGTTCTCTCTCATTTGTGTTTTTTTGTTCAAATCATTTATATATATATATATCGTCATTGTTTCGACTTCAAAAATTTTAATCAGATAAAATTTATATATTTATTACCAATAGATCAATACTCATATTATATATTTTTTATAGTCTTTTTTTATTTTTTTATTTTTTTACCCTTAAAATAAAAATGAACAGGAACACTGGAAAATGAGGCGACATTAGATTTTTTTTATTTAGAGAAAGTAGATTTTTTATTTTGATAAAGTGTACCATTGTAGATTATATAATCGTCAAATTTAGTAATCCTTGAATTTGCTTATACCATTGGAGATGCTCTTGGTAGAGGTTAATAGAGTTTAAATCTCTATAAGGTAAAACAAAACAAAATTACCCACCAAACAATTATAATTTTATTTTGGGAAAGTATCATTCCCCCCTGACGTTTGCTCAATTGTTAAGACGAGGACAGGGTTTCACCATATTGGTTGGTGTCTCCCCTCAAATGGAAAGTATGTATTATATGCCCCTTCTATTTCATTTTCCATCCATAAAATGTATTATATACCCCTTGCTCCATTTTATCCTCAAAATATTTATTAAAGAAAAAATATATTAAAAAACAAAATGCAAAAAATAAAATAAAAAACAATTAAAACAGAAAACCATAACTCTATTCTTTTTCTCTCTCTCTCTCCCGCCACTCTCTCTCTCTCTTCCTCTCTCTTTTCTTCATCTCCTTCATCTTCTTCAACCCACCACAACTCACCAACACTAGTTGCCGCCCAAACACCACACCCTAGCCCGCCGAAACACCACCCTCACCGCCGTATCATATGTCTTCTTTCTCAATCCCTCACTTCTCTCTGTCTCTCTCACTCATTATGTAGATGAGTTTGTGTTTGGTGAGTTTTTGGTAGATGGATTTGCGTTTGGTGGATGTTTGGTTGTTGGGTGATTGTCGATCGACGACGAGGGCCTGTTTGGTTCGGTGGTGTTCGTGGGTGTGATGGTGTCGGTGAGAAAAGAACTGGTAGTGGTTGTGGTGTGGGTGTTGGTGCTCGAAAAATCTGGAGATCCATATTGGAAAAGACAGTGGTGGTTGTGTTTTGTTCACATTTTTGTTAAAAAAAATCTTCATAGTTT
This sequence comes from Dipteronia dyeriana, assembly GCA_032871835.1. Classification (NCBI taxonomy): domain Eukaryota; kingdom Viridiplantae; phylum Streptophyta; class Magnoliopsida; order Sapindales; family Sapindaceae; genus Dipteronia; species Dipteronia dyeriana. The sequence goes on along the minus strand of CM065303.1, from coordinate 46,569,660 downwards.
TGTTTAAAAAAAATTCCAGATATTCTTTGGGTCAAACAAAAAATTTTTTTTACAGATATTGTTTTGTTCATTTTTTTTTCCCAGATTTTGTTTAGTTCGATTTTTTTTTCAGATTTAGTTTAGTTAAAAAAAAAGATAGCTAGAGCCTGTTTTATTAAAAAAAAATGAGGGAGATTTTTGGTTTAATTTATTGGTTTGTGTTTTTTTATGTTGCTGTTAAGGTTGTGTTTTATGTTAGATGATAGTGATGAAGATGAAGATGTTGAATGGCGAGTGTAGTTGAGGGTGTGATGTATTTTGTGATGATGGTGATTTCTGGAAAACTGAAGAGGTGGTTGCTGGCTGTGAAGAAAGAGAAAATGGTCGTGGACGACGGCGGCTCTGGCTGTGGATGTATGGGTTTGGGATGAATCAATGTCATTTTGGGTTTGGGTTTGGGTTTGGAAGGTGGAGATCCACCACCAAATCCATTTAAAAAAATAATAATTTAAAAAAGGGTAAAATAACATTTTGGAGGGCAAAATAGTTGTAATGCCCTTCCCATTTAACGGTCAACGTTCAAATTGGATGGTAAAAATGACAGAAAAGGGTCTTTTAACATTTCTTTGATTTTAGGAGGTAAAACGGTTAATATGGTGAAACTCTGTCCTCGTCTTAACAATTGGACAAACGTCAGGGGGGAAATATCACTTTTTTGTTTCAAAAACTCTATCTCATAGATCTACTGTAAATAGACCTTTTATAAATAGAGATTTTTTAAAACCCAAGCAAACAAACTCTCTATCTACAACTTGAACATTGTTGACATGAAGAGCATATAAACATTACAAGCGTGAAGAACATATGAACATTGTAAAATGTGAAAGGATATTACTCAATCAACAATTTGAATATTGTAGGTACGAAGACCATATGAACGTTATCAGCACAAAGAGATATGTCTAAGTCTACAACTTGAATGTTGTAGGTGAGAAGATCATATGAACATCGTAGACGCGAAAAGATATACCTAAATCGGATTGTAGATCATATAAACATTTTATATGTGAAGAGCATATGAACATTGTAGGTGTGAAAAGGGATATGATTCAATTTAGAAATTGAACTACCGGCATGAAAAGTATACAATCCAATCTACAAATTGAACGTTGTAGGCATGAAAATTATATGAACATTATAGGTGTGAAGGACATATGTCCGTATCCTAATCTTGTCCATTTAAGTTTATTTTATATAAAAAAGAAGAAGCAAGAGTTTATTATAATTTTTCAAAAAAAAAAAAATTACTAACTCAACGGATAAATACTTTTACGATGCAAATGAAACGTCATCCACACTTACTTTTAGAAATCTCAAAATCCATCAAACACACTCAACAACTCTAGCAGAATAAAATTGATCTTGTATTGAAAGTTTCACACTTTGTAAGTGTTGGTGACTCCATCGATGGTCGTACGAGTGACGAATTTGAGTTCGAACCAGCAACATAGAGAACTACAAGATGGTGTTCTTGGTAGGAAGAAGACTCACTATGAAACGGCGGAGGCACCGCCAAAATCGACCCACACCAGAAATTATTCACGGAGAGAGCGTTCACGAGAGATTTGAGAGGGATTCAATGACGAACGAGAGAGAGAGATGGGGTTCATGTGAGGTATTTGATATTTTAGTCATTTTTTAAAATATTAAGGGTAAAAAAGTCGTTTTGAGACATGTCCCATGCCATGGGACAAGTTGTCTAAGGGTCTTGGATGTGACAGAAATTGGTGATTGTTGTCTTATCTTATCCCGATCAATCCTACGTTAAAGTTAATGTTGTTTTGTCTCGTTCCGTGCACCAAACACACCGTTAAAAACAAATTTCATTCATTTTTTTTATTTTCGATTTAATTGCATGCAAATTAGAAAAAATTATATGTTAAATTTAGAAAATAGACCAAACCGATAGATTGTTCCTTTTTTTTTTGACAATATTTGTTAATCCGGAACCAGATATTTTTTTTAAACACTTTCGTCATTGGTAGATTTGAGATGCTGACCCGGGAGTCATTTACCCAAACTCTAAGTCCGGTCATCTATTAGCTGAATTATGCCCCTGTTGACCTCTTTCATTTGTGAGGAAGTGCATATTTTACCTTAATCTTCTTTAAGTAGTAAGATGGAATAATAGTATCATTATAATATATATTTTTATGGAAGATTTCTAATAAATTTTACTTAATTTTGAAAAAAGTTTTTATTGATTTTTGAAAATTTAAATATTTTTTTACGAATTTTGAAACCAAAAAGTCTACTTTATAAGAGCATCTCCAATGTAAAAGTAACTTATATACAAATAAGCTCGTTCATCTACCACTTGAGCTACGACCTGTTGACCTTTTTCATTTGTGAGGAAGTGCATATTTTACCTTAATCTTCTTTAAGTAGTAATACGGAATAATAGTATCATTAGAATATATATTTTTATGGAAGATTTCCAATAAATTTTATTTAATTTTGAAAAAAGTTTTTAATGATTTTTGAAATTTTAAATAATTTCTATGAATTTTTAAACAAAAGAGTCTACCTTATAAGCATATTCAATGTAAAAGTTGCTTGCATTCCAATAATGGTTGACATGATAACAATATCAAAAGACTTTCTTTCTATGTGGTATAAAACTAGACTTGATAGACAATCAATTCAAAATTTGATCTCCAATGTTTCTGTCTAAAACATTTTTTTTTATGACATGTCCATTTATTTTCTATTTTATTTTTTATTTTATTTTCTTATTAAAGATAGATGAAAAATTAATATCAGTTTTAAATATTTGTTGGATCAAACGAAAAAATAGCGGTGCAACAAACCGTTTGAAAGTAGACAGTCATGTTGACAATTTGTAATATTTTTTTTTTACCACGTCAACTTGATGTTGAATATACATCGTTGCATTGGAGAATGATTTATTAATAGAATGTTTATTAATTCTACATGGTATCTTTTTTTTGTAGAAGTCACTCTTGTATTAATAAAAAAAATTAATCCTTGCTGCAGGGTTTGATTATTAGTTAAAAAGATTAAAATTAAAATTATTTATAGAAATTAAGTTAGCCGTTTGATTATTAGTTAAAAGGATTCAAATTTAAATTGTTTATAGATTTTTTTAAAGGAATTATTTATAGATATTAAAAAGGAAAAAAAAGTAGATAAATTTAATTTAAAATCTACAAGAATCCTTTCAATTCTATACAAGATCATCCGGGTCATTGAAAATTACTAGAGTGTGTGTTTGGAATGACATTCGAATCTCTATTAACAATATATACATATATACACATTGTTTGATATAAGTTTTAAAAATGTTAGTACATTGTTAGCCAATTATATTCTTTAATTAATTAAAAAAAATCTTAATGAAAAAATGTAACGAAATGCTTATAAAATGATTTCCTAAAAAATAAGTAAATATGAGGGTATTTAAGTCAAAATTTACATCGACAGATGCTATAAAATAACTCTTCTAATATTAAAAAGATATTTTTAAATTAATGGCAAATGATAAAAAAAATTGATATTATAACTCATTACGCGGTAAAATAGGTTACTAAAATAAACGGGTAGTGAAATCGGTTCTTTTTGTTAAATAAATGAAATTTGCTGTGATAAAGTTTTCATAAACCTGTTTTATTCACATGTAATTTATTTAACTTTTATATTTCTTTTTACTAATGAAGAACACTTTAATTTTAGAATTTAATCACTCATTTTCTTTCATTTTGTTGCACTTTCACATTTGGTTAATGTCTTTGACTCCTTGTTATATTAGGGATATTGCTTTCTTACTTTAAATATGGTATGAATTTTGTTTTTGATTAATCTTATGTGGTTTATATTAAAAAAAAAATAGAATTCATTTTTTTCAAAATCAGATATCCATGTGTTGAGGGTATATTGGAATTTATTGAGACAAAACGTTCCATATATATAGTCCTATAATATCAAAATTCAAAAGAAAGCCTTTCACATGTAATTAATGTAAAATTGTGACACTCTAATTTATGAAGTTTATTTAGTAAAAGGTATATACTATCAACAAAACAATATATGTAAAGTTTAATTATTAATTTTTTCAAAAAATAATAATCAATTATGCTTTATAATTGGGATAAATAAGAAATTTAATTTCGTATATAAATTTATACGTGTCAGTTTATTATTACAGATGATGTAATATGTAATATGTAATATGTTTGTGGAATGGAATTTTTTTTCAAAACCAAGACCTACCACAAAAGGGAAGCCGCAATTTAAAACAGTACAATTTTATTTATTTATAAAATTTGAAGGATTTTATTTTCCATTTTGGGGTCTCTTCTTTTAACCAAAATAGTACTGTATATACCACGAAAATACACTGGATATAATAACACGACACTTGCATATCAAGCAAGTTGATTTTTTTTCCATTAAATATAAAATTTTCTATTTTTTATTCAATGGATATTATCATTTGAGTCCCTATATTTTTTTGAATTATCTGTTTTTACTCATTTATTCATTTTTTACGAGATTGATTCTTATGTTTTCCAAAACTATTCAATTTGACCTCTCTGATCAGAATTTTGACGATCAACCATCACAAAAATGTAAAACAACATTTTTACCTCTGACTTTAAAATCAAGATAAAATAAAATGAAATCTTTTATTTTCTTAATTTTATTTATAATTATATTTTTATTTTAAAATTAATACCAAAACCATCATCATATCATTATCAACATTAAAACCATCTCAAATCATCATCAACACCATCATCTAATCATCAATGAAGATTTGATTTCCAGCCACCACCACTCCAGTATCACCCCCACAACCAAACCAAAATTCTAACCACCACCTAGGCCCGGCCCTAGGGGAGCCTAGTGAGGCAACCGCCTAGGACCCCTAATTGTAAAGGGCCTCCAATTGTAGTTTTTTTTTTAAGTTGATTGTAAAATATAATTCATATAAGATATTAAACAAAATAGGTCTATTAATGGTTTTAAAATGAGCCACCATTCACATATAATTTTTTTTAAAGGTCCATTAATGGAAATCCAACCTATAAATAAATTTAAAAACGGCCCACCATAATATATATATATATATATATTAAAGGCCAACTCATGGAAACTCAAACAACAACATTGGATCAATGGTGACGGTGAATTGAATCCTAACAACACTCTGTTGGTCACAAATAATCGTTTTTTATATCTTTAAAAAAAACTCAATACTCTCTTGAAACGAAAATTCAGAAGTCATTGTTTCGAAGGTATAAATCAATACACTTCATTTTTTTTTATTCTTTTACGAAAATATATAGGCTTAATTAGTACTTTTGCTGCTAAAAATGTGAGATGAGTTAGGTTTAAACAATATATTCTTTGATGCAATTATAAAAAACAAAATTGGTAACATTTTTTTGCTATTTTTGTTACGTTATAGTTTTGAGTTTGAATTATTATATTGATTTTTATAAGTATTTACTAGAGAGAGAAAAAAAAGTAAACATGCATAGAATATCGAGGGCCTCATTTTCTATAGTTCGCTTCGGACTCCGAAAATTTCAAGATCAGCCCTGCCACAACTAAACAAATCACAAACAAATTACAAACAACAGAACCCACCATATTCTTAATATATATGGAAATTTCTCAGACACCTTAAATTTACAATGAAATGCCAAAAAGCTCAACACAAATCCAGCTAAACCTTAGGGAATAGGCATGAAAAGAACATAACAATCCATTTACCTTAAAATGAGCAGTCTCTCTTATCAAACCAACCTTATCAATCCCCTAACACCAAAACTTGAAGGAACAGGACATAGAAGCAACAAAATAAGGACATTTTAAACCAAGTACCAATTTTAACATCTATAATTCCCCCATCAACACTAACACTACGTTTACGTGGACTGGAATTTGCAACAAAATCACCTTTAAGTGTCTGAATTAGACCTGCACAAACAAAAATTTACTTTGCAGCTATTATGAAGAGAACACACAAGCAAAAGTGTCAAATTGATGCAAATAGAGGACAATTCCAAGACAAGCAACCCTTGAAATCCAAAACCATCACCAAATCGAACCTAGTACCACTGTAAAAAACAAATCGAACAACCACCAGAAATTCAAAAAGCCACCAAATCCAAAAACAAACCCACTAGCCACCAAACCCAGAACCACCACCAGTCACCCAACCCCACGAATCCAACCCATAAACCCACGAATCAGCCATTGAGTGATCGAAATCGAGAGAGAGAGAGAGAAACCCAACCATTGAGATCGAGAGACAGATGAGATCAAGATCGAGAGAGGTGAATTGTTCATTGATTTTGGAATCATGAATTGAAGAAGAAATGAATTGATTGATTTTTAGGTTAGAGAGAAAAAGAAGAGAAAAATGCTAGGTTTTTAAGTAGCCAGTTTTTTTTTTGTTTTTTTTTGCTTCGTTAATACTTGTTTTTAATTTGTATTTATATATTAATTTAATTTATAAATATATATATATATATGCGTGTGTTGACACATGTCATATTATTGTTTAAAGATAAAAATACCCTTATAACCGTTTAATTTAACTAATGATTGACTCATAAAACGACGAAATTGAACGGTTTTAAAAAATATAAGGACCAATCTCGAAAAAAATAAATGAATAAAAAATAGATAATTCAAACAAATATAGAGATTCAAATGATAATATCTCTTTATTCAAAAGCTCACTAAATAATATATTGTGTTCAATTCATATAAGGTGAATTCCATTTTAGTTATTTTAGTTTGACCTAATACATAAACTAGTCCCCGATTTTGAGATTTATGTTGACAGGTCCCTCTAGTTTTTAAAAATCCGTATTTTGATCCCTACCATTCAATTCCGTTAGGGTTTTCAAAGATTCCGTCCAATACGAAATGATAAAATCGTAAACTTACCAAGCGAGTTTCTAGAAACTGTTTTATGAAAGATAATTATTGTCTTATGTAAATTTTATCAGACATGCACGTCATCGATAAAGAGGATAAAATTGCCAGGTGGATGTCCAAATAGGCATCCAGAAAATATCATGCAAGACATAACCGAAGAAGAGAAGCCCGAGTAAGCAGGTATTGAACAAAATCTACTCGGGGTCAACTGACATCATATACTACTCGGGATCAGCTAATGATACTCAGGGCAAGTCGATGACATTTTCTACTCGGGATCAGATGACATCACTTGGGACCAGCTGATATCGTGTTCTACTCAGGAAAAACATGAAAACAACCAAATAAAAAGCCCAACGCGTAGCTCACACGAATCGAGTCATTAAAATACGCCAAGATATCCATATCAAAAAGGAATTCCAAGAAGAACAGAATATCAAGCAGAAAGGGTTCCTAATCAGGCAACAATTTTATTTCTTCAAAAAGACTATGTTATTATAAGGAAATAAGTCCTAATTAAACTATATTACTAGAGTCTCATTTGATCTCAAAACAAATATCCGAAACAGGAAAGAAGACAAACTACTTCGAACAAGTAGACAATCATAATTAAATACAAAGATCTTTTATTACTTGTACAAAGAAGATTAGGGTTCTATGGACATATAAATAGACTCATAATCTCGTCACAAAAGAGGGACACAGAATATACAGAAACCATATAGCAAATACAGAGAGAAAAAGAGAGATCAAGAACTGTAATTATTCTATTCATAGTGGATTTTGGCTCAATTGATCATTCAACCACTTGTGGACATTTCTCCGGACATCGGAGTTTTACCACGTAAAAACTCACGTCCAATTACTTTCTCTTTCTCTTTCTCTTTCTCTTTGAAATCACAGCTAAAATCAAAACCTTGTTGGCTTTTCTTACACATCCAGAAATCAACGTCAACAATTGGCGCTAGAAGGAGGGGGCGTTGATCCTTCGATTTAATTAAAGGTAATGTCAGGAAGTAGAAGTAGAAGCAGTTATAGGGATGTCCAAAAATCTCCAGATGACTTCCATGTTGGCAGTAGCTCGCGAGATCTCACTGCAACCACGGAGAACCAACCAACATCCATGGCGGGGATCCAACAAGTTCCTCCGACCAGTGAAGACTTGACACAACACTTTCGAGAGGCGTTGCAACAGTTGGTGGCAGACGCAGCAAAGGAAGAAGTTGATCTACTGGCTGCATAAGAAGCACAACCTCATAACCTCCTAACCTCTCACCTGCGAGGCTTTGTTCGGTTGTAGTAGGGCCAGAACTAAATGCACTAGAAGCTGGAAGGAGCTCGGCTCCAATTTATCAGGCTGGACTTGGAACACCCGAAGAGGAATGACCATGCCATAAGCAGAACCATGATTAGACAACTCGTGCCAGACACCGCAAACATGACCAGTACAAGGATCGATCGTCATCAGAAGATAGAGATCGACACCATCGTAAGCGTCATCACAGAACCATACACCTGTAAGAATCGACCCATGAAACCCGACATTAAAGTAAAGAGCCTGAGAGAGGAATGATAATCACCCAGCGGTTCAACCGTCATGAAAGTCCGGTGGGAGACAGAGATGTCATAATTCAGAGCCTAAATCGAGAAGTCGAGAACAATAGGTGTCAAATTGATGCACTGGTCAGACTTTATAGGTACAACGATTTATCTGATGACGATTCTGATAGCCCATTCACTAGGGAAATCTTACGAACCCCATTCCCAGAAAGGTTTAGAATGCCGCACGTGGAGCAGTTCAAGAAAGACATAGACCCTAAAGAACACGTCAGACTCTATAGAAATGCTATGACCCAGTATGCCCACAACAATCCCTTATTATGCTTCAACTTTCCACAAACTCTAGGAGACACGGGCTCAAGATGGTTCAGGAGATTGCCCCCAGCAAGCATCAGAAGTTTCAGTGAACTGAGCAGGAGTTTCTTAAGGCAATTTATGAGCAACATTCACAGGAAAAAATCATTGGCTTACCTTTCTCATATAAAATAAGAAAAAGATGAGTCATTGAAGAAATACCTGGAGAGATTCGACCAAGCGGTATCAGAAATTGGCAGTGCAAACGATGAAGCGATAATTGCTGCATTCATCAACAACCTACAAAATGGACGATTATCTTTTGACCTGAGAAGAGCCCGTCTGACCAGATATACAGATATGATTGATATAGTTTGAGGATATGCACTAGCTGAAGAAGAAGAGTTAGCCTCATTGCTTTGGCGGGGCAATACCATCATTGCTTTGGCGAGAAGCTTCTTTTCGGCTAGCCTGAAAAATCGACTTCACTTGGCGAGCTTGAAGGTCTCAGACGATGTCCGTGTCATACACTTAGAAGAAAAAAGAGGAATCACGTCAGAATATAAAAAGCAAAAAATAGCAATGAGAAGAAAAAAGAATTGTTACAAAGATCACTTACATCATCTGCGATTGCCTGAAATCTGACTGAAGAAGCCGAGCTCTATCATTTTCGTTTCATTGAAAAGATAAGCCCTGCTCCTCTTCTCAAGATTGCGAACTGCTGCCCGAGCAAGTCTGGTCAGCTCAGCGTCGCTGAATTCAAGCGTTTTCTTGTTCCATACCCCAGGAGAATAAAAAAAGTGGGGAACTTTCAGCAACCTCCGATTTTCCCCAGCCGAGAGAGTGACTTCAAGACCCAGATTCCCTCAGGTGAAAAACCAACTGTTCTTCCAGAACTTGTTGGATGAAGGGAATACCCATACAAAACCCCTCTTTTGAGGTCATCAGAGGTATCAACTTTCGGATTCACCTTTGTCCCCTCGGGGACCCACCAGTCTGACAGATTAGACATAAGGAAATAGGTCCCCGTCTTACCAGACTGCCTCAGCTTGAAGAAGTGCCTAATTTCACTCGGAGATGGCGGCGACAAGTTCATCCGGCTATACATGTGCCACATGCACATCAAGATCTTGTAACTGTTCGGGGCCAGTTGAGCCGGAGCGATCCCTGCTTCAGCCAGAAACCAGACAATGAACGACTGAAGATGAAGAGTGACGCCGCAGTAGAGCATGGACCCATAGATTTCCACCATGCCCGGGGAAGGATTCCACGCAACCCTATCACCCGTGGGAATCAGAGTAACCAAATTGTCCATATCGAAATCGGGCACAATATTTCCCGGTCTCATCTGCCTAGACCACATTCGATTCGGTATCAAACCCATTCGGGTGATCAGCAGAGAAAGAGAGACGAGATACTCTGAACGCCTCTTCAACATCGTTCTCGTCAACAGTCTGCTCCCTGATTCGGACGCTGCCCGAGTTATGCTTGTGAACTTCACTTCTACTTTGATGCTATCCCATCCTTGATCGAAGTAGTATCCTGTGATTAGAAACGACAGATTCAGAACTAGATGAAGAATCATAACTGGATACAGAAAAATGAACGTCAGGGTGAAGCCCAGAAACGTCGACTTCTAAAAAAGGAGGTTCAACATGGGGGATTTCCCCCAGTAATCTTCGAACGCAGGAAACCAACTGGAAATCCCTACGATTGAGTGCTTCGAGAGCTATAGTACAGAGTCGAAGACGGGAAGTTGGTTCCATTAAAACTAACCTTGAATGAAATCTGATGCAAAGACCTTCGACGAAGAATGGCGAATTTCTGCGTGATGAAATCTAGGCTAGGAAAATTTTTTGGTATGAGTTTTTGAGAATGAACCAGCGTAACCTCTCAGTGAAGAATTTGAAGGGGCAGTAACACGAAGCCCTAGGGTCTCAAGGCAAGAAAAATCGATGACAAGATTTGATGACTTAGGCGGCGCACGGGGAGACACGAATGTCGTTTCTTATAAATGATATCGAAAAATGAAGACAAAGGACACGTGTCAATAAGAGAACTGGTTTTCGCTGTTAGAATTCCAAAACGTCGCCATCATTGAAGATCTCGCGTGAGGAGACAAATCGAATTTATAGGGTCACCATTAAGACACGTCATTATGACAAGACATTTACTCTAGCATTAAAAAGATGAAAATTGAAGAATTGATTAAATACATTTGCCCGAAATGAAGCCCTGTTTGGCAAAAATATTTTAAGGGGGTATTGTCGTATGTAAATTTTATCAGACATGCACGTCATCGATAAAGAGGATAAATTTGCCAGGTGGACGTCCAAATAGACATCTAGAAAATATCCTGCAAAACATAACCGAAGAAGAGAAGTTCGAGTAAGCAGGTATTGAACAAATCCTACTCGGGATCAACTGACATCATATACTACTCGGGATCAGTTAATGATACTCAGGGCTGGTCGATGACATTTTCTACTCGGGACCAAATGACATCACTCGGGACCAGCTGATATCGTGTTCTACTCGGGACAAACATGAAGAAAACCAATTAAAAAGCATAGCGCGTAGCTCACACAAATCGAGTCATTAAAATACGCGAAGATATCCATATCAAAGAGGAATTCCAAGAATAACAGAATATCAAGCAGAAAGGGTTCCTAATCAGGCAACAATTTTATTTCTTCAAAAAGACTACGTTATTATAAGGAAATAAGTCCTAATTGGACTACATTACTAGAGTTCCATTTGATCTCAAAACAAATCTCCGAAACAGGAAAGAAGATAAACTACTTCGAACAAGTAGACAATCATAATTAAATACAAAGATCTTTTATTACTTGTATAAAGAAGATTAGGGTTCTATGCCCATATAAATAGCCCCATAATCTCATCACAAAAGAGGGACACAGAATATACAAAAACCATATACCAAATACAGAAAGAAAAAGAGAGATCGAGAACTGTAATTATTCTATTCATAGTGGATTTTGACTCGGTTGATCATTCAACCACCTGTGGACGTTTCTCCGGTTATCAGAGTTTTACCATGTAAAAACTCACGTCCAATTAATTTCTCCTTCTATTTCTCTTTAAAATCACAGCTAAAATCCAAATATTGTTGGTTTTTCTTACACATCCAGAAATCAACGTTAACAATCATGTACTTGAATATTTGAATTTATAAATAAAACAATTAAAAAATAAAAAACTAATAATACCCACTAAAATAACCCATTCAACCCATCCACCCATCATCCATCATCCATCATCCATCAAATCCCAAAAAAATAAATAAAACTTTAAACAAAATCACAAATCACAAATCACAGCCACCACACCACCCCACACACACCCAACACACCGGTTCATCACCCACCACCACTCCATTATTTTCACCGAATCCAATTCACAAAAAGCATTCTTAAAATCAAACCAATTCACTCCAGTTTCACGAATCCGGTTTCGAATCCACCACTCCAGTTTCACGAATTCAAAATAAAAATGAAAAAAATATAATCACACCATTCTCTCTCCTCTCTCCCACGATCTCTCATCCATTTCTCACTCGTTTTTTCTAGGTATTCTTCTTCTTCTTGTCAGTTGTCACAGATCATCTTCATCATTTTCTTCTTCTTGTTGTCACGTTCTTCATCATATTCATAGAAACACCTCCCACCACCAAAATCGAACCACCACGCTCTTTACTGCCGTGATTCACACCCAACCCCGGATCAATCCCGCCGCCGTCGCGATTCACAACAGCTCTGAATCAATCTCGTTGCCGCGATGCAAATCGATCTCTCTCTTCTTTGTCGATCTCCAATCGTTTGGGGGTGTTGGTGTTTGTGGGTGGCTAGGGTTTTAGTGATTATAGTTGAAGGTGATGTGCGGATGGATGATGATGATGATACCAGTTGGGTTAGGGGTTGTTTGAAAATCGGTTCGAGAGAGAGAGAAGAGAGGGATCGAGAAAGAAGAGAAAGAATGGTGTGGTTGGTGTTTCGGTTTGGTGAGTTGTTGTGTATTGAAAAAGATGGAGGAGATGGAGGAGCATAGACAGAGAGAGAGAATGAAGATTGGGGTTTGTTAATATTTTTAATAATTTATTTTATTTTAAAATTGTTTTTAATTTTTATTATTTAATTTAATTATAGAGGACTATTTTGGTCTTTCAATTCATTTCAACAGTTATAAACGGCAGCAGGGTCATTTTACCCTCTGGCAATGATCCTGTTGGCTCTGTAAGATTCCATTTTTTTAACGGAAATCATGATAGAAGTAGGGTTGGTTATTGATTGGACCGGTTCAATTTTTTATAGAACCGATAAAAAACCGATAAAATCCGGTTTTTAAAAAAGTGAACCGATCCAATCAAATTGACATTTGTCAACCGATAAAAAACCAACCGAATTGGATAGGTTCAGTTCGGTTCGGTTTTTTTCGTTTTGAGACTGATGGGCCAAAATTATAAATTTATTTATTACATATTTAGTTTATTTTTTTAAACATATTGGACCAAAGTTATTTACATCACAATAAAAACATATTAAAAAACTACAAAATCCAATACAAAACAGTAAACACATTTCAAAATACATGTAAGCCAATTTGTTTATTGATAGCTAATACAATAGTTAATACTAAATAAAGTCAAATTACATTTTAAAATCCAATAAAATATACCTAATAATTGAAGAGTGAAGAGTGGAAGTTAGAATTAGTTTTTTTTTTTTAATTTATAGTCGGGTACCGGTTCGATTTTTCGATTTTTCGATTTTTCGATTTTTAGAACTAAACCGGACAAAAACCAATCCAATCGGTTTTTTTAAAATTAGAACCGAACCGAACCGATCACCCCATCAAAACCGACAAAAAACCAATTGGATCGATTTGATCCATTGGTTCGGTTCGGTTCGGTTTATTAGGTTTTTGCCCACCCCTAGATAGGAGGACCAGACGAGATAATTTTAAAACTCTAGAGCTCAATTTATATAATAAATCAAACTAGAGGGACTAAAATAGAATTCACCCATTCATATATATACTTTGAAATAATAACTTTTTAAAGAGGTAGTTTTGGTTGACAACAATCGATCAAAATAAATAAAAGCCAAAAAAAGAAAAAAAAATGACAGCTGTTTGGATCGTCAATCACTCACAAATCACAAATAATATATTTAAGGCACATAATAGCAAGGGAAAAAAAATCCATAAATAATAGTAATTTGAAGACCAAAATCGCCCATTTTGTGGAAGAATAATATTAATAGATATCTTTCTTAGTGCTTGCAAAGTTGATTCACAATCTCCAGCTTCTCTTATGGCTCTTTGCCTCTGAAAACCATTTTAAGAGCTTAATTTCATGAACTCTTTGGTATTTTAGTCGAAAATTTAGCCGATTCTTAAATTTTTCCGAAATTCGCCTTTTCGAAAGATAGTTGGTGATGGATTTCAAATAGATATATACCCACAAAAGATCAACCAAAAGCTTGGATTTTTACTGCTATTTTATATATCATACTTGATGCTTGTTTTTTATTTAACCATATCGGTACATGCAAGATAAGAGTTGAAAGAAAAAAACATGAAACTGTCAAACTGGGCTAGTGCGGGAGGTTTCAACAATATTCTGTGCATGGTAATGATATCTTATGGAAAGCAAGATGCCCCAAGAAATTTGTACCAATGGGCACGGGCATTTGATCTTCATGCTTGATGAACTACCTTGCAACTCTATCGAGCATGTTCCAGCTTACCTGAAACAAATGAGAAAACAGAGACAACCCAGAAAACATTACAAAAAAAGAAAAGAAAGGCTAATAGCAAATTCAGTACGTGTATGTGATATACCTTGATCAAAGATTTTAAATCAGATATGTGATAAAATGAGGTGAATATTCAAAACCAAAGCAATGCGATGAGCAGAGAATTGTCATTTATGTCCATAAATACCTGAAGAGTCTTGGCACCGATCGCTTTGGCACTTTGCCTTCAAGCTTTAGTCTTCTATATGATTCTCTGATGTGGCAAGGCCTGATTGGACCAGATTCCCTCCTTTCTGTCATAACCATTCTAGCTGCAAACCGTCGCAAGTGAATAGAAACACAGAAGCATTAGTTATTCAAACTTTAATATGCAAACTTCTAAGTAGACTTAAGGCACGCACCGAATCATCATATTATAGTTATTGTTCAAACTATTCCTAGTCATAAAAATATTATTTTCCTTATAAGTTCACTTTTGGAAAGAAATTAGCTCAGGGGGGAGTTGAGATGCTGTAACCATACCTGTTTCAATAAGTTCACCAACAAACATTTTTGCTATCCCACACACTACGATTGCCATTGGTAAAGTGATTTTCTGGCTTCCAGTGATGCTCACTAATAACTGCATCCACACCGCGAGAAAATGCAACAATATAGGTAAAAACTTAGCACAAGGATAATTCAAGTTCTTTACGTTTTATTAGTATTAATGGATTAAACAAGCACATTACGCTGAATCTAGCCTCATGGAGAAAGTACTGAATAAATGCAGCTTGGAACCTACCAATCCATCATCTCAGTTCTCAGATGAGAATATGTGGGAAACAAAAAAACTTATGACACAAAGGGAAAAAAAATCATATTATCTTCCATACAACAGACATGCCCAAACTGCTAGGGATAAAATAACAAGGAGGGCAATGAGGCATGGTCACTATATTCAACTCAAAATTAAGACACGAACAGATACTTTTTTGGTCATAATCATCACAACTCAAAAAACCAAACCCCAACATCAAGGTTAACAAAGAAAGCGGTACCATACGTATGGAATAAGGAAAGATAAAGTAAAATCATACCCTTTTCATGTTAGTCTTCTGAAGTGCAGATCTCCGAAAGGATTCGTATCTATTCATCTGGTCCTCAGAGAATTGAGATAGAATAGACCTGAAAAAATAGTAAGGTGTATATAAGTTTTTGACAAAGGAAAAACTGTCCACTGTTATTTGCAAGACATTTACACTAACTCCCTTATGAGTTTCCTCGAAGTCAACAAATCAATTTCATTTTGCATGATGCTGTGATCCTACAACCCTCATTCTACTCAGACGCAAATACCCAATCCTATTACTCGTCAATCACCTAGAAATTACATTTACCACCTTTCCCTTGAAAAGCAGTCTCCAGTATAGAACTGCCACAATTAAGCTAACTATGGGTCACCAAACTGATATTTTTGCAACGCAGGCTCACCTAAACAGTCTATGGGGTAAGTATCAGCCTTTCTTACCCAATTCCCAGCTGTCCATCATTGTAATTTTTAGAAGCTAGATTATCATGGGTAAAATATTAAGAATAAAAGGTGATTTAAGATATAAAAGTAGAAGGTTTCACAGAGCCGCAGTTAAATGAATCTCAAGGAAACTTGAGAAAACCTTTGAGCAGATCGAATTAAGTACTGCAGAAGCAGTTTGTTTGATGTGTATATATATGGACACTAGTGATAATGAAAACTATAGATGTATTGCAATACTGATATGTACATCATATTATAAAATGCTTGTTACATATAAAGCAGGTACTGTAGTGAGGCCTTGAGGCAGATGCTAGGTGTCAAATGCATGACCAAATCAACTTCATATGACATAAACCAGCTACGGCAAAAAACAATACCACCCGAAGAAGCCCCGTATTCACTCAAGCTTGTCAACCAATGTCCATATAATGAGTTAACAGTTAATCAACATGAGCCCAAAAAAAGAAAAAAAAAGAAAAAAAAGAAAAAAAAGAAAAAAAAGAAAAAGGAAAACGGTGAAACTTGATTAATTCCAACAGGTAATAAACCAACACAAGGAGTACAGAAGTACTGAACCCAATATATGCAGAAAATATATCAATCACTCTAAATTGAGATGAAAAAGGAATAAACAAAAATGAAAATAAAAATGTTAAATTGAGTCAGTCTTTAATAAAGAACTATCATTTCATGTGTAACTAGCCATCAAAATGCCAACCAGAGATAACATCAAAAAATTAGTAATTAAACATAATGCAAAACTCACTGCATCTTTTCCATTTTAGAAGGGTCCGCACTAGTCGGGAACTTGGAGGAGAGGTCAACATCCATGTTCTCCTCTTCTTCCTCGTCATCATCTTCTTTGTTCTTGGCCACAGTTGCTTTGGCTTTTACATTGGACCCACCAGGTACCGCTGCAGCACTAGAAGTCTCAAACTCATCTTCTAAACCGACACCAGCAGCGTGACTTTGAGTACTCTCCAACTCTTCTTGGCCAATAGGGGACTCGGGTGGCGACTCCTCTTGCTCCTCCAACGCAGCCTCAAATGGGTCCTTAGATTGCTTCATTTATCTTCTCCGCATTTAAATTGTCTTTAGATTGCTGTAATAAAAAACTGAGGCCATTCTTGGAATCAAACAATATCTAAACAGGCTATGTTTCACTAATGAAAATTCATAATTCCATGAATATCTTAAATCATCATGATAAATAATCTTTATCATAATCACAAATTCAAGTCAAATCAATTCAAAATCGCATATTAAGTTTAACACAACTAAATTTTTCTAACAACATCAATATATTTCAAGACGCCAATAATGATGTAAAATTATAAAAAAATCAAAATAATCTTACACCACGTTGTCCTTGAATTTTTTTATTTAATTTCAATCCTTTGTACTACCAACATCTTATTTAGGCATTACATCAAACACCTTGCCAACATAAATAATACATCCACAGTCACTATAAACATTATCCATGAAATCCATTACAATTCAACAAATTCAATTACTTAAATAATATTATAGGTCATGGGTAGACAAAATTTCTCAAATTAAAACACACAAACTGTCACGACCTCCAATTTACTCAAAACTTCCTCCAAAACGTTGATCTTAAAAAACCCCAAGTTTTCCTACACTAATTTGAGTCTTTAAGAATAAACACATGACCCACCCATCAATATCACACATTAATATTAATTAAACCCCCTAATTGTTAAATGCAAGGGATTATATGCCTCTTAGAGAGAGATAAATTGGAGAAATTAAGCATCCAAGATGAAGAAATTCGAAACTAACCAGTAAGCCTTGAAATTATTGATGGGTACAAATTTCACTTTCTTCTTACTCGGTTCTCTCTCTGACGCTCTCTCCCTCTTTTTTCTTCTTCCTCTACTCTTCTATATCGCCACGACGCCACCCATTGTGCTGTTTTATAATCATCTCAATGTGGGCGTGGGTTACAATTGAGTGGGTTTGGGCCGGACTTTTTTAAAAGAAAAATTAGCTCAAATACATATTTATTTGGATCCAATCCAAATAAATGTGTTTTTGTAGAAAATGCTTTTCACGAGTGAAAATGATTTGGGCAGCCTCTTTTGATGTAATGTTCTTCAAAGTTAATTTTTTGTTTGTTTTATAATTGTAATAGAAATAAATAATTGTCTCAGAGGCGTAGTTTAACCGGTGGATGAACGAGTTTAGAGTTTGGATAAATGACTTCCTAATCAGGGGCTCCAATCCTATCATAGCAAAAACTTCAAAAGAAAATAAAATGATCTAGATAGGTAGTTAGATAGATATTGTATATATATATATATATATGGAGATTGTTATTTTCCACTATAGTTTGGTATATATGTAAGTTTGTCTATCTAGTTTTAAAAATGACTGGCCTTCTCTCTAAAAACCAATTTTTTCGAAGATATACCCCATGTCCATAGGTTTCTTTTAAATAAAGCAACTCTGATCAAAAAAGTAAGTTTAAATACCTTTTTACCCTTGACACGTAATGATAATGGAGAAAGTACTTTTGTACTCCCTTAAGCTAACTGTTGAGACTCATCAACCATATTGAGTGCTACAAAAACCCCATCCTCCCTCAATAAGAATCCCACATTTGCTCTTATGCAACTTTCATCATTCCCCCTCTCTGTTACAACTTACAAACACCATACATTTCACAAACACATTTGAGTTTACAAACAAATATTCCTTTCAACCATGGAAAGAAGTTCTATAGAATCAAGCAACATTAATGGTGGGAAGATAATATTCAGAAACAAATCATGCATGTGTGGGAAAAATATTGGTGGGATGAATGATTTTCGGAACCGATGAATGCGAAATAGTCATGCCTAATATATGCCCATAACTCATAGCAATTAATAACGTCAATAGCAGAAAAAATAGATGAAAGAAAGTAAACCAATCACAACACAAGATATACGTGAAAATCCAAATCGGGTAAAAAACCACGGGCCGTCAGGACGACAGAAAATTCCATTATATGATAAATTGTTACAACCATATATTTCAAGATTCTCTCTCACACCAAAACTCCAAACCAAGCTTACAAGATCCTTACCAAGAACCACACAATATTCCCTAGGTCTCCCCTGAATATCACCCACGGATCTCTTACTTGATCCACTGATATTCCCTTAGATCCCTCCACGGATATTCCCACGGGTCTCTCATCCGGATCTCTCCACTACGCTCTGATGTTACATGGTGTTCTTTTGCTCCACTCAAAATAACCTAGATACAAGGTCTATTTATACTAGTTACAAGGAGTTTAACATAAGAGGAAATCCTACTCCTTAACGTACAAGACTTACTTGTTCCACATAAATACTATTTCTTATTTATGACAAGTCTTCTTGTTAAGGAGAAATCTTTTTCCTTCAAGTATAGGACTTTCCTATTCTTCATGAAGACAAACTTTTTCCTTTTCTGATTAGTACAAGAACTTCCAGAAGAAAACACATTTTCTATTTTTGTGCAACATTCCTAATTTGGGCAAGATCCATTATTGCCGCGGTTTGGGTCGCAGTTGGCCACCTGCGCCCAACACCATAGACCAAAACTGTCGACCACCGCTCCGAGTATCGCGGTTGGTGCAATTGCCTCTGCCGCGGTTCGCGCCTTATTGAAACCACTTGAGTCGACGGCTCCATGTGCCGAGGTCTAGGCACTTGTCTGTACCGCGATCCACGCCGCGCCAGTTGCCAGATTTCGTTTTTTCAATTCTTTCAGTCTTCAAACCTCCCTCAAACACCATCTTCAACTTTCAAACGTTATCCCATGTCTCTAGGGAGCTCCACATCAGTTGAGTCTTGTTTGGTTAACATTGGGTTCACTTGAGAATATGAGTCAAAACCTAACAAAAAAGGTTGGTGTGAAGATATCCAATTCAAAAAACAATCCATACAAGTTGTTTTATTTTTGTAAAAACAGGCAATGCAAGTACTTTACTTGGTAGGAGCCAGATTCAAGAGAGTTTACATCATGTATGCCAAGTTTTGAAGAAAATAATGGTTATTTAATAGTTGATGAATAAGTGAAAGTTTTAAATGTAAAGATGCAAAACTTGGAAACTAGTTTAAACGGAAGAATGCACAATTTAGAGTCCATACAAAGCGGGTTAAGGGTGATGATGCTAATAAATATGATATTCTTTTGTCTCACCATATATGTTTATTTTATTAATGCGGTGAAGATGTAATGCACTTTTTGGGATGTAATGCACTCCTAGATTTAATTGAATGAAAGCTATAATGCAGTATTATATTTTTTTGGGTGAAAGAAAACTGAACAACACATACATTGTTGTAAATTTCAAACAGATATAGGCATAGATACAATATAAACACATAGAATGTTTCCATACATAGTTTCCATACCATGAAACCAATAAAAGGTACCAAGTACCAATATCCAAGCACATCAATAATTTTATTAAGTGCTAACAAAAACCAACAAAGGTACCAAGTACCAATATTTAAACACAACAATAATTTGTTTAAGTGCTAACTAGAAAAATACAAGTAACATCCAACAAAAGAAAAGAAAATCAACCAGCTACACTATCAACTTGAAATCAAACTAGCTTTATTGTCACTTAAGATTGTGGTCGAGTCTGAACTTGTGTGGGAGGCAGTACAGATGAGGCACCAACTTCTGCTTGTGCATTGGTTGACGACTTGTTCACACCATTTGCAACAGAGGTATACAAAAAAACACATTTAGAATTGGCAACAAAGAATCAGTACAAAAAAAAAACACCAATAGAAATAGCACTGTGCAATAGAAAAGATAGCAAACAATGGAAATGACAGTAAGTCCTTTTGTTATGGCCAGGTTTTTTGCTTCTTGTACAAACAACGCTCCCACTCCTAACTGCTTTGGGTTTCTTAAGTGATTCCCTATTCCTTACAAGCTTTGGTCTACTGGGTTTCCTTTTTATTGGTGGTGGGTCTATACCCTACAGGTGCTGCTTGAACATCCACCCATACACAAAAATTTGGAATGAGACTGATCATAGAGCTATAGGTTCTAAGAAAGGTAGACTTGAACAAGTTTGGGTGAATAAACTGAGTTATGTCTTCCTTCATTCCACTCATTCCATACAAGTGTCTAATCCTTGTTAAAAGTGTATTTAAAAATTTTGAATTAAAAAATGCATAACAATTTTGTTTTGTTTAACTGTTATAAAATGATTTAAATGTGGGTAATTGCTATCAAATGTTTTTGTTTAAATGTGGGTAATTATTATCAAACGTTTTTTGTATTTTAAAAAGTTGAGGTTAAATGCCAAAACATTTTTCATTTGTTTTAATTATTTTTAAATTGTTTTTTCAGTTATGATTTTCTAATCCTATAAATAGAGGCTTTAACTCATTCACGAAGAAGAACAACAACTTGAAAAACAAAGTTCTCAGATAACATTTTAAAAGGAATACTTTGATTTTTTTTATTAAGTGTTCTTTAAGAGTATTCTGAGCAGTTCTTGAAAGGATTTGAGTATTCGGTTCTTCTTTATGTAAAGAAGTTCCGAAACAGAGGTGATTTTGAGCTGTTTTATCCTAGGGACGACATGACAACTCTAGAACTGCTTGCACAATCAGGGTATAGCCGCAAAACGTCTTAAAGAGAGCGACATTATTTGCGACTCAACCACTTTCCAGGTTTTTCTATTATCTGCAACTCAACCACTTTCCAGGTTTTTCTATTCTAATTATATTTTGTACTATTTGAAATATTTTTCAGCAACAAAATTGTATTTTAAACAATTTTCAGCAACAAAGATTATTTTTGAAATACTTTTCAGCAACTATTTGTATTTAAGAATTTTACAGCAATAATCCTAGCCAATACATGACTACATGACACCCCACTAATTTGACATGCCCCTCCTCTCATAGGGTTTTTCTTGTAAATTAGCAGTATATACCCTATTTAAACCTAGCAACTTATATTTCCCCTCTCATGAATGTATAATTTTTAGAATTCTACTCTCTCAACTATTTTCAATTATCTTCTTGTCCATAATTGGTGGTATCTCAGATTTCAACTTACTACAATCCTCTTTTCTCTCTTGGGAACCTAGTCATCACCATTCTTCTAATGAGTTCCATCAAGTTGAGACATCTTCTAGCTCTAAAATCCTACAATATACTACTGAATACCTCAGTCATGTTATTAGTCACATCATCACACTTAATAGAGAGGTCAAATGCATGCCTATACCAATTTACGGGTTCTATTTCAGCTAACCTTGCTTGTGCATTCATGCTCACTTTACCTATCTCTCTCATAACCTTCTTGAATTCATGCATGTCATGTCTTACTATATTTCCATAAATGTTGTTTTAGTTTTTGTCCAGAATATGGAATCCTAAAATTGGTATAAATATACCTTGTACAATACCTAGTTAAAATAGCAAATTAGTGTTAGTATATGCAGCATATATGATCGTACAAACTGAATTAAAACAACAAATAGGTGTTAATATGTGCAATATATATGTTTGTAATATATGCAGTTGAACCAGATTGTTAAAACCAAATTAAACAAACTTAATTAAAAAAAAAAATGTACCTAATTAAAATAGGAAAAGAGAGTTAATATATGATGTTTATATGATTGTTAAAACTGAATTAAACAAGCTTAATTCAAGAAAAAGAAAGTACCTTATACTTGCATGTAGCTAGTAAGCCTTCAAAGCCCTAATAACCCCCTTTCGTCTATCACTCATGAAGCATATTAGTTTGTCTGACGGGTATTTTCAATATAGACGTAATTGCTCCAGAAACAATGACCAACACGCTAAGGTTTCTCCTTCACATATATAGCATGCAAGTGGATAAATATCACTGTTTGCATCCAAGGCAACAATCGAGCTTCTCCATACAACCCCTTCAAAGGGCAACCATCAATCCTAATGAAAGGCCTACACCCCTCCATAAAGCCCTTCTTATGTGCTTCAAAGCTAAGGAAGAACCTTTGGAAGGTTGTGGTAGGTTCAATCAAGTGCAGATATGCTGCTGAACATGGATTACATTGTTGCATCATGATTGCATATTTCCTTAAATGTTTAAAACTCTCTTCATGCTTTTTTGACAGCACATGAAATGCCTTTTTTTCTCATTGTACAATCTCTAAGCATCAACGGTCACATTATACTGATCTTTCAACAAATCAAAAATAACCTCACACTGATATTAGGATTGTTCTTTACAAGAGTTTCAAACTTATTAACTATCCATTTGGCTCACGCTTCTTCACTATATAAAAGCTCAGAGCTTTTATACAAAAGCTCGAATCGAGCTTTTATACAAAAGATCGGAGCTTAAGATAAAAGCTCGGAGCGGAGCGAGCTTTTATAAAAGCTCGCTTTAAGGCTTCAAGCTCGACCCTCGAATGCGTTTGCGTAGCCCCATTAAACTAATTATCCAATGAGATGCATTGATAATGTTATGATGTTTGACCTCCATTAGAGGTCTGTTAAACAGACCTCTATGAAGAAGATGAAAGAATAACATGTTCGAAAATTTCAAAGTAAGAGCTGATTGAAGTACAAAGACAACTTTCAAGGGCATTTTGGACAGTTCACCGTAATATGTGTCTTTTAAACATAAGTTATTAAACTGGTGACATCATCACAACACAAGAAAAAAAAGGTGACAATCCTCCCCATTTCCACCACTTGAAGATCCACCAAAAATAGTGTATTTAACATTTTGGAGTGAAACAAAAATTGAAACACTACAAAGTTTTCTATTTCCTTTATAAAAAACCTAAACATGAAAATCATCAATGAAAACGATAAGGCCTCGTCCAACAACTGTTTTTCAGTCCGTTTTCGTTTTTGTTTTCCAAAAACGATTTTGAATTCACGTTCGTTAACCATTTTTCATTTTTTTTTTAAAAAACGAAAAATAAAATAAGTGTTATCTGTGAAAAAATTGAAAAACACAAAATACATGTTTTCTTTGTTTTTGTTTTTCATTATTTATTTATTTATTTATTTTAAACTTTTTTTCTCCTTCTTTTCTGATCTTTTTCTTTGATCCTCTTCTTCTTCTTCAATCCTCTTCTTCTTCTTCCTCTTCTTCTTCTTCTTCTCCTCCTCCTCCAAACCTTTTTCTTCTCTGATCCTCTTCCTCCTCTTCTTCTTCGATCTTCTTCCTTTTTTTCTTCTTCTTCTTTTCTTCTTCTTGACCGATCCTGTTTACTTTCTTTTCTTCTTTTTTATTTTTTTTATATATACTTTAGTACTATTATTTATATTTATTAAAATAATATTTATTTATAATTTAAGAGTTTAGTTTTGATTAATTGATTAATTGATTTTTTTTTAGTAATTTGTGATGTATTATTTTTGTTTAATTTAAAAATTATAATACAAAAATTATATTGATTAATTATTTAATAAATTTGTTTATAATTGTAAAAATATTAAACAAAATGCAAAATTTGATATTTCAATTTTTTATAGTTTTCAGTTAACCTACCATATCCGTTTTTTCCGTTTTCATTTTAAAAATAAAACTTTCAGTATATGCTACCAGATGCGTTTTCAGAATTCGAAACTGAAACAAAAAATATTGTTTTCATTTTCATTTTTATTTTCGAAAAACGGCAACTGAAAAACATCTACAGGACGGACTCTAATATTTTTTGAAATGTTTCTACCATACCATAGTTCTCAAACATATATTCCATAGAATTAATCCCTATGATAATTATGAATAATCTCTAACATCATACGGTTAAAAATTCATCTTCCTTTGTATCTAGGGTAAAGGGCTCTTTCTCCATTTTTTTTATTCAATAATTCTATTAGGCGAATATAAAGGTTATACATAACACAATAAGTTTGTGACCCTAATTTACTTAAGCTGGAAACTAATAAATCATCCCCTTAGTAGTCAACCTTTTTTATTTGTCTCTTATTGACTTTAGTATTTGTTGTTTGTAATACGCCAAAAACAATTTGGCTCGAATCTGCAGAACATAACAAACAGAAACAAAACGTTAGGGAATCGATGCCCGTGTTTCACACGGTTTCCTTAAGATAATTTCACCGTATATAACACCGTATGTGTATAGCGATTGTCTCCCGGGATACAACGATTCAACAGTGAAAATGCGAAGCACAACCACTATCAGCGAACTCAAATTAGGTTCGAACTTAACATACACCCAATAAGAAAACCGAGAATGAGAGAAGAAAAAAAAAGACTTCTAATTTCGTGAGTGCAAGAATGATTTCTATTCTAGAAGTGTAGACTAGGTTTTTTTTTATGTAACCAAAGTCAAAGAGATCAATTTGGAAATTGCTTAATTACTATGTTTTAAATGATAAAGGAAATTTAATTAAAGAATAATCTTCTAAAAAGATTTATTCCTGATTGATCATTGATTCTGATCACTTAGTGATCAAGTAAGTATCAGAATCCAAAATTGATCACTGATTCTGATTACTTAGTGATCAAGTAAGTATCAGAATCCAAAACGAAAATCAACTATTTCCTTAATTCAATTAATTTCCTTAATCAAAAATGGAAATTACCATTCTTCCTTATCATTCATTTAAAATGTTTGACTTAGGGAAAATAATTAATTTTTTCCTTATCAATAAATTGATTTAGGAAAAAATAAAATTTAAAATAGTAGCAAAATTCGGTTGTACTCTTACGGTCCAACCGGAGCGGCATTAGTATACGCAGGACGCGCGCACACACATGTTGATAAGCTACTATTACACAACTACTTATATACTACATATAAGGGTTTTACCCAACCAATGTGGGATACATATTTTCCCTACACAATGGGCTCACTTTGAGACATAATTTCTCATTCACCAATTAATTGATTTGTGAGTTTGAGTATACCACTTCGAAGCTCTCACGAAGGAGAATTCGAATATAAATTGATCTTTCATTTTCATGAAACTGATCATACTCAAATATCGCTCTCAAACCTCAAGTTTATCACAAATTTTCCAACAATCCCCCACATGAATGAAATTGACCTAGGAGACACGAGAAAAGACTTTTTGGTAAGTTCAAACGGTCGATACCTGCATAGGATAGGTAGGTGTTACCCTTTGAACCTTCCCTTGTAAAGGTATGCTTACTTTACTGGCTAATCAGTAGATGTGATATCCTTGAACTGTTCTGCAGTTTTATGTAAACGATCACACACCTTACACAGGTATCTTTCAGACCTGATTTGGTTCTTATTTTTATGTTCGTTTTGGCCATGAACATGCGCATGGTTCTGTGAGAGTCTCTAGAGAATATAGCCCTTCACTATTCTCTTTTAGAAGCGGCCCTACTTCTCTCTCACATAGGTGATTTCTTAATTAAGAGTAATCCGCATCACTCTGCTCGGATAGCTAGGAATTTCGTCGCATAAGAATCATTAAAAACATAGTTTAACCTTTTCTACGGGCATCACTGTTTCATCATAGGAATGGAATTGAGGGTAACCACCACAGTGATCCAACTGAGTCTTACAACTTAGTTGTCCCATTGAACCTAGATCTTGGGATCTCCAGTCAACTAGGTTGGGTGTCCATTGTATCAACTTTTTATCTAATGGGCTTTAGTCTCATTCCTCTCGATGATGTCTCAACTAGTTCTCTGTTTAACACTTTAGTTAGCGGATCCTCAATGTTATCTTTTGACCTTACATAGTCAATAGTGATAACCCCAGTTGAGATTAGATGTCTAATGGTATTATGTTTTCGACGTATATGTCTTAACTTCCCATTATACATGTTGCTCTGTGCTATTCCTATTGCCGATTAACTATCACAGTGGATGCAAATCGCTGGCATAGGCTTTGGCCATCTAGGAATATCCTCTAAGAATTGGCGTAGCCATTCAGCTTCCTCACCACATTTATCTAGAGCGATAAACTCAGATTCCATTATGGATCTGGCTATACATTTCTGTTTGGAGGATTTCCAAGATACAGTCACACCTCCTAGTGTGAATACATACTCACTAGTGGATTTTGAATCTTTCATATCAAATATCCAGTTCGCATCAGTGTATCCTTATAGGACTGCAGGATATCTGGCATAATGCAGCCCATACTTACGAATGAATTATGAGTACTTCAGTACTCTTACTATTCCTTTCCAGTGATCAGTTCCCGGATTGCTCGTATATCTACTTAATTTGCTGACTGCATTAACTATGTCTGGTATTGTACAACTTGTTAAGTACATCAGACTTCCTATCACTCGAGAATATTCTAGTTGAGAGACGCTCTCACATTTATTCTTGGATAGGTGTAGATTTGTATCTACTGGTGTTCTGGATATCCTAGAATCATTTTTTGTTGAATTTTTCAAGAATCATATAAACATTGGGTGACTGACTTAGAATGAGTCTGTTTGATGTCCTTGAGATTTTTATTCCCAACATTACATCAGCTGGTCTCAAATCTTTCTTATTAAATCTTGATTTCAACATCTCCTTGGTAGATTTGAACATTTTATCATCACTACCAACAATTAGCATGTCATCAACGTATAGATACAAAATGACATATTCATTTTCAGTGTCTTTGACATAAACACATTTGTCACATTCGTTGATTTTAAAATCATTTGACATCATAACATTGTCAAATTTCCCATACCATTGCTTTGGTGTTTGCTTTAGACCATATAAAGACTTCACCAACTTACAGACTTTCTTTCCTTACCTTGGAGCGGAAAAACCCTCAGGTTGTTCCATATAGATCTCTTCATCTAGTTCTCCATATAAGAAACCTGTTTTCACATCCATTTGATGTACTTCAAGATTTCTCAAAGCTGCAATTGCAAGTATCATCCTAATGGAGGTTATTCTCGTTACAGGAGAATACGTATCAAAGTATTCTAGGCATTCTCGTTGATTGTAACCTTTAATTACAAGTCTGGCCTTATACTTATCAATTGATCCATCCGTTTTCATTTTCCTCTTGGAAATCCATTTGGACTCTAGCGATTTACATCCCGGAGGAAGGTCCACTAATTTCCAAGCATGGTTGTGGAGTATGGAATTAATTTCGCTCTTGATAGCCTCTTTCCACAAGAGTCCTTCTGAAGAACTTACCGCTTCTTCAAAGGTTCGAGGTTCACCTTCTAGCAAAAGGGTCAGAAAATCTAGACCAAAAGGTTTTTCTGTCCCAGCTCTTTTGATACATCTAGGTTCATCTTCAACTTCTTGTTCTTGGTCCTTACAACTTTCAACATGTGTTCGTTTTGACCAACTTGCTTCATCATTGGATTTACATTGAAATACATCTCCAAAAAATAATGCATTTCTAGATTCCATTATCGTGTTTTTGTGTATATCTGGGATGTCAGACTTATACACCAAAAATCGATAAGCACTATTGTTATGTGCATATCCAATGAAAATGCAATCAACGGTTTTCGGACCTATTTTCACCTTCTTAGGTATAGGTACGACCACTTTGGTAAAATACCCCCACATTCGTAAGAATTTGTAGGAATACTTTATTCCTTTCCACAACTCATATGGGGTATTGTCTACTTTCTTACAGGGGTACCTTATTTAAAAGGTAATATAGCTTTACCCCACATATTCTGAGACAATCCAGAACTTATCAGCATTGCATTTATCATTTCTTTCAAGGAATGATCTTCTGTTCAGAAACTTCATTTTATTGATACGGTACAGTGGTTTAATGTATGATTCTATGTTGTGCACATAATTCACCAAATGGTGCTTCATACTCACCACCTCGGTTGCTTCTTAGTGACAACAACTACTAGAAGGTTTCACTTTGGGTCATCCCTTCGATATGAATCTTAAGCAGACTCACTTGAAGCTCTTGGACTTGACTCATAACTGTTATGAAGTCCTTCATCTTGTAATCAAGAAACCGGCCTACACCAAACCTTTTGGATCCTATATCTTCAGTCTTGTATTTCCAGTCTAACGACTCCAACAGTTCTTTGGCTGGTTTTCTTTTAAAGAATATAGGTTATACAGCGAATCTGACAGCCCGTTCAGTAAGTAGTTTCAGCATAAAAATCCGAATGGTTCCATGCATCAATAGCATTCCATACCTGAACATCCCGCCCTTCACCACTATTGGGTTTAAGAGCTTTTTCAGTCAGGAACCCAACTAGGTTCAATGTGGTCAAACAAAACAATATCTTTTGCTGCCACCACTAAAAGTTCGTGTGACTCACTCACTGGCTCATCACCGGTTCTACCATGTTTCTCATGTATGAGTTGATGGTCGAAGTCAATGTTGTCACACTTGGCAATACAATAGTCACTTCGCTCGCAAGCAAAGAATTAACACCCAAAGTGTCTAATCCTACAATTGGATTATTATTTGAAGTCTCTCTAGTGGAACGCTCGAGTTCATGTTTGATTTATCCACCATAGTATCATGAGGAGATCAACTAAATTAATATAAAAATTAATTCTCATTAAAATTGGCAATATTAAAGTCAAATCAGTTTGTTTTGAATTCAAAATTTAATATTTCAATTAATCCGGAATTAATAATTGAAATAAATCATCATGAAATTGATAATTACAATTTTGAAGTTCAAATAATTGATTTTGACAATAACCAACATTTTAAACTTACATATCCAACTCGTTACCACTGTTGGTCTTAGGAGCCTCATCAATTAAGAATCTCACAAGATTCAATGTGGTCAGTCAGAGCAACATCTTTTGAAATTCATACCACTGAATTTCTCTTGTTTCCCCATATGATTCATCATAACTGAAACCGGAGACACAAACCAATTCACCGTTTGGGTATTCATTTGACCCATAAAAGGGTTAACCATCGGGTCGGTCAACTAGCCCACAATTGGGTTGACCACCGGATTCTCTTGAGCCACGCTCAGGTTCATAGTTGATTTGGCAGTCATCTTACATAGAAAACCAAACCTTTTTTTTAACCACATATTTACAATGATATAAACCATTGATCTATCACATCCAGTATATATATATAACAATCTCAGATACTGATATAACACAATCAGTTTGTTAATATATATCAACACCCGTGTACAACTATATATTAATAATTGATATATCAAATATAGTGTATCAAACATTATTCTAGCACTTTAAATATAATATGTATATTTATAAAACAGTGCTGCTACTTGGTAAGATTATATAATAATATAACCAATTTATTCCAATTGATATCTAACACTGATATGAAACAATAATACTGTCTTTTGATTGACCAAAAATTTGTATTATTTAGTTCCACACATATCAGTACAACATACTAATATATCAATCGATCTAATTGTATGTTAATATATATAAACAATATATATAGCACATACATATTAATCAATAAAATGATTTGAAAACCAGTGTCAATACTTGAGATTAAGTGAACTTAATATATATATATATACTCGTATATATATAAATTGGTTTGTACCTGATTATATAAAGATATAATCCTTTTAACGGTTGTTTCAGATATAGACTACAATTCTATATCTCTAAAATATCATGTATTTACACAACTCGTGTGTACAACCAATATACTATTAGAATCACACAAATATCATATATATTATATGATCGTATCGATATCGATCAGTTGATATCAAACCGGTGAATCAATAATTGATTCTAGATTTCACAATTAAAATCACAATAAGTGTCTGGTATTACAGACCCGATTACCCATTTGAAATCGTAATTAATTTTCAAATCAGTGTCTGTTAATAGACCCGATTTTTTAAAAATTAAATCAGATTATTATGTGAAATCAGTGTCTAGAATTAGATTCGATTTCCACCGTTTTTTTTTCTTTTGAATCAGTGTCTGGAAACAGACCCAATTTATACAAATCCCTTTAGTTCCAAGTTTGTCACGATCTAAACCAGAAACCAAAACCAGAAAGTTCTTTTTGTAGAAAACGTTTTTAGAAAAAGATGGATTAAAGAATGAAAATTGTCTTAAGATTGTTGTTTGTAATACGCCAAAAATAATCTGGTTTGAATCTGCAGAACATAACAAACAGAAACAAAACGTTAGGGAATCGAGGCCCGTGTTTCACACGGTGTCCTTAAGACAATTTAGTCGTTTATAACACCGTATGTGTATAGCGATTGTCTCCCAGGATACAACGATTCAACAGTGAAAATGCGAAGCACAACCACTATCAGCGAACTCAAATTAGGTTCGAACTTACCATGCACCGAAGAAGAAAACCGAGAATAAGAGAAGAAAAAAAAAATCTTCTAATTTCGTGAGTGCAAGAATGATTTCTATTCTAGAAGTGTAGACTAGGGGTTTTTTTTTTTTTTTTTTATGTAACCAAAGTCAAAGAGATCAATTTGGAAATTGTTTAATTACTATGTTTTAAATGATAAAGGAAATTTAATTAAAGAATAATCTTCTAAAAAGATTTATTCTTGATTGATCATTGATTCTGATCACTTAGTGATCAAGTAAGTATCAGAATCCAAAATTGATCATTGATTCTGATTACTTAGTGATCAAGTAAATATCAGAATCCAAAACGAAAATCAACTATTTCCTTAATTCAATTAATTTCCTTAATCAAAAATGGAAATTATCATTCTTCCTTATCATTAATTTAAAACGTTTGAATTAGTGAAAATAATTAATTCTTTCCTTATCAATAAATTGATTTAGGAAAAAATAAAATTTAAAATAGTAGCAAAATTCGGTTGTACTCTTACGGTCCAACCGGAACGACATTCGTGTACGCAGGATGCACCCACACACATGTTAATAAGCTATTATTACACAACTACTTATATACTACATATAAGGGTTTTACCCAACAAATGTAGGATGCATATTTTTCCTACACAATGAGCTCACTTTGAGACTCCATTTCTCATTCACCCATTAATTGATTTGTGAGTTAGAGTATACCACTTCGAAGCTCTCATGAAGGAGAATTCGAAAATATAAATTGATCTTTCATTTTCATGAAACCGATCATACTCAAATATCGTTCTCAAACCTCAAGTTTATCACAAATTTTCCAACAGTATTTTCATAATTTTTTTTTTCAAAAGGTTATTTCGGGTAATAATTATATCTTTGAAATAATATGTTAATTTTGTGATATGGAATCGTAAAATCTACATATTTTTAATGTGAGTTTTGCACATCTCTTGATTTATTTTTAAACAGTGGTGCATGTTTATGCCTCACTTTTTAAAATTTTAAGATAATTATCTACAATTAAATGGTTTTAATAATTTTTATTTATTTCTAAAACTACCCTTCTACTTAATATTCAAACTTAATACACGCAGGCCATGTTTGGTGCATGTGATAGGATATGATTATTTTTACTGGATTGGATAGGATTGGATGTGATTAATTTAAATGTTATCTTGTGTTTGACGGAATATAGGATATGATTAAAAATAGAGTAACTATGTGTTTGGTGCAACTTAGGATAAGATTAAAAATAGATTAAGAAAATTAAAAAATGAAATTAAAAAGGAAAAGTAAAAGTTAGAGCCCGTTTAGTTGTTGTTTTTCGAAAATAAAAATGAAAATGAAAATGAAAAAAGTATTTTTGGTTTCAGTTTCAAATTCTGAAAACGCGTCTGGTAGCATATACTGAAAGCTGTATTTAAAAAAAACGGAAAAAACGCGTCTGGGAGATTAACCGAAAACTATCAAAATTTGAAATATCAATTTTGACATTTTTTAAAGTTTATTACAACTATAAACAAATTGATTAAATAATTAACCAATATAATTTTTGTATTGTAATTTTTAAATTAAACAAAAGTAACACATCAAAAATTAATTTAAAAAAATATATCAAAAAATAAATTAATCAAAACTAAACTCTTAAATTATAAATAAATAATTATAATATATATATATATATTATAATAAAAATATAACTGTATATATTATACTAATATATATATATACTAATATATATATATACTAATATATATATATATATATACATATTATAATTATATATATAATATATATAAAATATTATTACGTATATTATAATTTATATTATCATATATATGATATATAATAATACATAATATATTATATTGTATCCTATATAAATATATAATATTTGATATGTTATATAATAAATAATATTATTGTATTTAATAATATATAATAATATATATTATAGAATATTAATATACTAATTATGTAAATATTATAATATTTAATATTTTATATAATATATATATATTATATAATATATAATATACATAAAATATATTATATTATAATATATATTATTGCATGAATGCTTTTAGTTCTATTTAGAAATAAATTATTATTATTATTATTTATATATATATATATATATATATATATATATATTTATATAAAAGGCACTTTGATCATTTGAAAATCTTATCTCGTCTTGTTTTAGCCATATCAAACTCATAACAGTACAATTAATAGTTAAAAAAAGGATTTTTTTATATAAAAAGCTGAAAAACAAAATGAAAAACAAAAACAAAAATAAAAAACAAGTATTTTATGTTTTTCAAATCTTTCACTTTTAACGCTAGTTTTGTTTTTCATTTTTTTTCGAAAATAAAATGAAAAACGGTTAACAAACGCGTTTTCAAAAAAAAAATTAAAAAAAAAAAAAAAAATGGACTGAAAAACAGTTGTAGAACGATGCATTATCTAATCTCTCATGTGAACATTTTACCAAAACCCATCAATTTTGTTTTCTCTTTCACTCCTCGATTCTTCTTCCTTATCTTCCCTTCTTTTTCTTCTCCTCTCTTCTCCTTCTTGTCATCGACTATAATATTGTCCTCCACTAGGGTTTCTCACGTCCATCACATGATTATTTTTTCTAACATAAAAATAAAAATAAAAATAAAATGACACACAACCTTTAATCTCTCTTTACGGTTTCTCACATCCATTGCATGATTATTTTTTCTTCTTATTTCATTATGAAACCATCCTTTTTGGACGCGATTCTTTTCTATAGTCTATTGGATTTGTTTTTTCTGTAGTCAATTGGAGTGTTGATGGTAGACTGGTAAATTGAGTTAGGGCTTTGGTGTGATTTTATTTTTTCAGAGATTAGGTTTTCTTGGTTGCGATTCTCGGTGCGATTTCGTTCTTTTGGTTGACGTTGATGTGTGTGGTGCCATTTTAGTCTGATATCAAAGAATTCTTCTAAATGTTTGATATCATTCTTAGACAATTTTTCCATAATATTTTGTAAAGTAAATTTTAGGGTTAAAGAGTAAAGAGAAAAAAAAATCAAGAATTTTATTTTACCTGTGAACAGTGAACGTGGGGTTTTTTTTAATAATATTTTTATTTTTATTTTTGAAAAGGATAGTGAGGTTTTATTAGATTTACGTTGTAAAAGATTGGTTTTTAAACTTTTTTTATGTCTTTTTAAGTAATCGGTCCAGAGTTAAGTGGCTATGTAATGGAGACCGAAATTCCTCTTTCTTTCATGCCTTTATCGGAACGATAATGCTTTATCAACTCTCTCAATTAATGGGGTTCTTTCAGAAGATTAATTGGCTATTAAGGATCATATCATCAATTTTTATTCAGACCTCTTTTGCTCGGATGCCTCTCTGGTGGAGAGGGATTTTTCGATTGTGGATGACGTGATTCCTTCTTTGGTGTTCGAGGAAGAGAATGCTTTCTCGATTGGCGTTCCCTTTGCAGATGATATTCTTGATGCAATTTTCGCTATGGATGTCGCTTCTGCCCTTAAGTTGAACGGATTTTCTAGTCGCTTTTATCAAATATGTTGAGATGTTATGGGCATGGATGTGGTTCTTACTGTTTAGGATTTTTTACACACATGGGCTATTTTTCTAGGTCAAAATTCCAACTTCATTTTTCTTCTTCCAAAATTGAAGGATTCGATTTCAATTGATTAGTTTCTCCCGATTATGCTTAGTAACTTTTTGTTCAAAATCTCGTCTATGATTTTGGCTGCTCTGTTGGCTCAAATTGCGGCTAGGATTGTTTCCCCTCATCAGTTCAGATTCATTTAAGACTGACATATTGAGGATTGTATTGCTTTGGCTTCTGACTTTGTGAATGTATTACATAAGAAGTTCTATGGGGGGAATTTGGCTATAAAACTTGATATCCATAAGACGTTTGATACTTTGGACTGGTCTTTCCTTCACAGAATACTTCGGGCTTTTGGGTTTTCTCTAGTTTTATGAACTTGATTGACATCATTCTAAATTTGTCTAGGCTTTCTGTGCTGATCAATGGGGTTCCAAAGGGTTATTTTTGCTATTGTAGAGGGGTTCGTCAGGGAGATCTCTTATATTCTCCTTTGTTTGGGATTGTGGATGACTTTCTTAGTAAAATTTTGACGAGGATGGTAGATTCCTCTCAGATTTTGTCGATTTCTTCTCCGAGGGATTTTTCGGCTATGACGCATTTACTTTATGTAGGTGATATTCTAATTTTTTGTAATGGTACAATTCGAAACTTGAAGAATATCATGCATACGTTTGGGGGGTTTATGGTGACATCTCAGGTCAGTTGGTTAACTAGGATAAATCTTCAATCTACTTCGACTCTCTTACTTCTCCGTCTTAGATTGATCGCTTACAATATTTGGTTGGTATGCAGATTGGGAAACTTTCTTTCTCTTATTTGGGGGGTCCCGTTGCTTCGGGGTAAACCTAGGAAGGTTGTGTTACAACATATTACGGATTAGATCATGTTTAAGTTCGTTAAGTGGAAGGGTAGAGCCTTTTCCATGGCTATTCATGTTACTCTGATCAAATAGATCATCACCAGTTCTTTTGTTCATTCTTTCGTGATTTACAAGTGGCGTTCTTTGTTGCTGTGGTTTATTAATTGCAAATTGTGGAACTTTTATGGAAAGGGTCTTATGAGGAGACCGAGTTGATCCAGGTTGCTTGGGATCATTGTTGTAGGCCTTACTCTCAAGGAGTCCTTGGTTTAAATACCGACTCATTTTTATGGAAGTTCACTTGGAAGTTTATGACTTATGATGGTTGTGCTTACTCATTTCTTAAGAAAAGGTATCTCATGCAACTTTAGAAATCTTAAGAAGGGTATATTAGTTCTTCGATATGTGGCTAATTATTCTACTCTTCTTAAGGAAGGTATATGGGTTATTGGCAAGAATTCTCAGTGGGATTTTTGGCATGATAATTGATTGGAGGTTCCTATATTGGAGCTTTTGGGGATTACAGATTACTTGGCTAGCCCTTTCTAGTTGAGGATCTCTGATTTTATTCAGGATGTTAGATGGGTTGTTGAAGATTTTTTCTGAGCCTGCTTTCCAGACCTCTATTTTCAGATTGGTCGGATTGAGATTACTCATGTCTCGAACTCTCAGGTTTGGACTCTTTCTCGAGATAGTCGAGTTTCTTACAAGATAGCTTACTCCCACTTCAGTTTTGACTCCTCAAATCCTTTAGTGGAGAGATGTTTAGTCTTGCTTTAGTCTACCTTCCCGTTCGACGTTGATTTATTGTATTTTGTTGAACCAACTCCTTACAGAGGATTGCTTTTGTAGGACTAGATTTCAGTTGGCTTGCCGGTGTAGTGTTTGTAGCGTTAGTAGTAACTTGACTGATCATCTTTTCCTCTAGTACCCCATGATGGTTGCTCTTTGGGAAACTATTTTCTTGGCTTTTTAGTGGCTTGTTTCTGCTGACTCTTGAAATTCTTTTTTCTTATAAGCCATGTCAGTTTCGTTAAGTGATCATGTCAGGGTTTTATGGAAGAAAGTTATCCATGTAGTGGTTTCGTTTGTGTGGTTTGCTCGTAATCAATGGATCTTTGAAGGTAAGTCGGTGGATTTCAGGTCTGCTATTTATCTGGTTTGGAGAGTGGTTTCTTATGATAATCGCCTGAAGATTGGTTATATGCATAATTGTGTGGATGATCTTATGATTCTTTGGCGGTTCGGTCTCTGTGGTAGTTATGCTAGGACCCTGGTTATCAATAGTGTGATTTGGTTGCCTCTGGCTCCTGGTTGGATCAAAGTCAATACAAATATTGTCGTCTTGGAGGTTGTAGGGGTATCTTCAGTAATTGTCAGGCTTTTATGAATAGTTTTTTTATTATCCCTCTTTGTCAAGTGTTTGCGTTTGAGTCTGAGCTTCTTGTGGCTTCTCTGCCCATTAATTTTTCTTGGAAGTATGAGTGGCGTTGCTTCTGACTTTAGAGTGATTCTTCTTATGAAAATGTGATGCTCTCTTCTTGCTTTAATCAGGTTCCTTGACGAGTTCATCAGGCGTGGCAACGTTGTTTTTTCCAGATTTTATAGATGGATTTTCAGGTGTTCGATATTTTTCATGAAGGGAAATCAGGTTGCGGATACCCTATCTAAACATACTTTAGAGCTGGAGGCAGATTCTTGGTGTTTCTCTACTCCGCCGTTCTATTCCTTGTTGGTTGGCAATGACTGCATGGGTCGAGAGTCTTTTCGGTTTTTTCAATGCTTTATATTTCTTTTTGGTGTGGTCTGTGTGCCACTTCTTGTTTATGGCCGCTTCCCCCCTCGTTTTTATGTTTATTTAATTTGGTTGTTGTTACTCTTTTTTTTCTTTTATCATACATGTGTGTGTGTGTGGATATTGTCTAGGGTTTTTCAACATATAATCGCTCGTGATTGGATTTTATCATACTGATTTTAGGTCACTCCAATTTTTTCAATTGGATAGATGAGCTTTTTCCCTTTAGATCAATCCAATTTTATCAAACAAAAAAACAATCGCAAATCATAATAATAAAATAGATCTTGCCTTTACTGGATATATGAGCATTTTTTTTTACAGTATATTAGATACATGAGCTAAATATAAATAAAATTTTATGATTTAAAAATGGTATATATATATATATATGACCAAACTTACTATATATATCAAGTACTTGGCGAGGATTTT
Source organism: Dipteronia dyeriana (assembly GCA_032871835.1). NCBI lineage: Eukaryota > Viridiplantae > Streptophyta > Magnoliopsida > Sapindales > Sapindaceae > Dipteronia > Dipteronia dyeriana. The sequence goes on along the minus strand of CM065303.1, from coordinate 46,531,597 downwards.
CCTGTGGCGCCAAACTTTTATCTAAAAATGTCCAATGGAGAGTTGAGAATGGGAAAAGGGTTCGTTTTTGGTTAAATAACTGGGTTCCAGATATTGGTTGTCTTCGAGGCTGGCTTCTCTCCCAGCTACTGATGCCCAAATTAACGAGATGGTTAGTGATTATTTGTTGCCTTATGAATGGAATGTGCAAAAGTTATCCTCTGTTTTACGTTGGCAGGTGGTGCATAGAATTGTTTGCATTTATGCAGGCTCTATGCACATGATTTCTGATAGTCATCTGAGGTCCCTCTAATAATGATGTTTTTTCTGTTGAAAGTGCCTATGAAGGTAGCTTTAAGGCTGATGATTTGCCTTCCAGGGGCTGGAACTTCATCTGGAAACTCAAACTTCCTCCTAGAGTCATGCACTTTCTGTGGATCCTCTTCCATGGTAAGTTGCTCACCAATGACCATAGAGCTACCAGAGGTCTGACTATAAATATTTTGTGTGATAGATGTAAAGAGGGTTGTGCGATATCGACCATGTTTTCAGAGGCTGTAATGTTTCTATTGGCATCTAGAAAGATGTTTTACATGGGTCTCCACGAATCACAGTTTCATGTTGGATTGGAAGGAATGGCTTGTAAAGAATTTGAATTGTAACAGGGTTATCAAGGATGGATGGTCGAATTACCTCCTTTTTACGGTGGTTCTCTGGTTTATTTGGAAGTGGAGGTGTTATAAGATCTTTAATTCTAAATTCAAGCTTCCCTCTCGCCCAGGTATATTCATTTTCAAGTTTATGGACTCTTGGCTAAATGATAAGAATAACATGGATAAAGACTTTGAATTGAGGACTTATTTGCTGTCGTGGAAATCTCCTCCTCAAGAATGGGTGAAACTTAACATAGATGGTAGTATGCATGTTGGATTGGAAGGAGTGGCTTTTAAAGAATTTGAATTGTAACAAGCTTATCAAGGATGGATGCTCGAATTACGGCCTCAATTCAGTACAATTTAAGCGTGCAGAGCTATTATTGATGATGACTGGAGGTGTACTATTCAACATGTTGTCAGAGAATGTAACAGAGTTACTGATGGCGTTGCTAGTCTTAGACATTCTCTTGAGTTGAGGATGACTGGAGGTGTATTATTCAACATGTTGTCAGAGAATGTAATAGAGTTAATGATGCCTTGCTAGTCTTAGACATTCTCATGAGTTGGGAATTACCTACTTTGATGCCCCTTGAGACGTCATCCCAATTGATTAAATCTGTATTAAAAAAACAAAAAAACGAAAACAAACAAAAAATCCAATTGATTAATGATTGATTATGTAGCAAATTAATTGGCTATGCATGATCTTTCTGGTCCAAGGTTATCTTCAACGATTAATAAATATATTTTAGTGCAGACAAAAAGCTTTCTCTTCCGGGACCGTCTACCATACGCAGTAAAATGGGGAGGTATCATACCATGCCATCCATCAATTAATTATAACCATCGGATGAAGGACAAGATTAATCGAACGGTTGAAAAAACTGATATATTAAAATACTATTAAAACAGACAACTCATATAACCGGTTGCCATAAAGAAATGCATATATTTCAATATCTCTACTCTATCTCACGACCTAACCCAATTTCCAATTCTCTTTCACTCTCTCAATCTCTCCTCTGTCATCCCAATTTTTTTTAGGGTTCTTGCTATTTTGTCTAAAATCAACTTAAAGGTTGCTATTTTTTTTAGTCTGAAGTTACGAATCTTGTCTGACCAACAATTGACAGGTTAGTAGACGATTTTTAGTGTTGTATTTTGAACCGTAATTTTTATTTTTGGGATAGTTAGGTATATGATTTTGAAGGTATACGGTTTTTGGTGATGAACTGAAGTTCTTTTGTTTTGTTGATTTCCTTGTAATGTCCTTAAATTTAAGTAACCGTGAGATATTTTTACTCGTTTAGTTTTATTCTTTAATTTTTTTCTAAGTTTTTATTTTTCAAGTCTCTTTGAATCAGTTGTAAAAATAAGGGTGTCCAGGATTTTTTTTTTTTTATGGCTTTGGATGTTATAAAACCGTTCATTCCATCTTCATCATCATCAACAACCTTCAATCTAGAAAAATAAATAAATTAAAGTTGAACCCAAAACCCACCGAACCCAGAACATTCAATTTTTTTCACCACCGAATCATCATCTCAACAAAAATTCAACCATTCATCATCATCAACAACACCGAACCAGTGTTGATCACTCCATATATAACCCAGAACATTCAATTTTTTTCATAATCATCAACAGAAATTGAAAAAAATAAAATTGGATCCATCAATTTTGAATTCAAACCGCATCACACCGCCACCACTCAACCAATTAACCATCCACACACCACATTCCACCACCCCCTAATGCAGATATGGGTCCACTAGGGCCACCTCCACATCGCCAAACCACCCACCATGCTTCACCAACCAGTAACCCACATAGTGCAGATTTGGGTTCATGATGCCACCACTACAACGTCAGATCCAACCTCAGCCGACGGCCAAACAAACTCAAACTCAAACCCAAACATTGTCGTCGGCCTCCCCCTTCTCTACCTCCATCAACCACTACCCAAACCATCTCATCCAAATAACCACAACTTAAATTAAGTTGAAGCATTAACCTAAAAAAGATAAGAGATCGAGAAGAGACGGAGAGAAAATGAGAAAGAGATGACGGTTGGGAAGAGAGAGAGGCGATGATACAGAGTGAAGGAGAGAGAAAGAGTTAAGTTGTTTTTATTTATTTAATTTATTAATATAAATCATTTAATATATGCATATTATTTTATTTAAAAAATTTATTTTATTTTATTTTATTAAATTTATTAATTTAAATGCATTTAATATATATATATTATTTTAATTCTTTGTAATATATATATATTTTTTATATTATTAACGTTGAATGGTTCCCGGGAACAACTCTAATGTTGGTTACAACGTGAAAGTGGTTTCCAACAACGTCGAAGTTGTTCCCAACGAAAAGTTGCTCTCGGGAGCAACTTTCACGTTATAGATAATGTTATAGTGGTTTCCAAAAAAAAAAGTTGTTCCCTTTGTTAACGTTGACTGGTTTCCGGGAGCAACTCTAACGTTCGTTACAACGTAAAAGTGGTTTCCAACAACGTGAAAGTGGTTTCCAACAACGTCAAAGTTGTTCCCAACAAGAAGTTTCTACCGGGAACAACTTTCAGGTTATAGATAACGTTAGAGTGGTTTCCAAAAAAAAAAGATGTCCCCTTTGTTAACGTTGACTGGTTCCCGTGAGCAACTCTAACGTTCGTTACAACGTAAAAGTGGTTTCCAACAACGTCGAAGTTGTTCCCAATGAGAAGTTGCTCTCGGGAGCAACTTTCACGTTATAGATCACGTTATAGTGGTTTCCAAAAAAAAAAAGTTGTTCCCTTTGTTAACGTTGACTGGTTCCCGGGAGCAACTTTAACGTTCGTTACAACGTAAAAGTGGTTTCCAACAACGTCGAAGTTGTTCCCAACGAGAAGTTGCTCTCGGGAGCAACTTTCACGTTATAGATAACGTTAAAGTGGTTTCCAAAAAAAAAAGTTGCTCCCTTGGTTAACGTTGATTGGTTCCCGGGAGCAACTCTAACGTTCGTTACAACGTAAAAGTGGTTTCCAACAACGTTGAAGTTGTTCCCAACGAGAAGTTGATCCCGAGAGCAACTTTCATGTTATAGATTGTCGTATGTGAATTTTACCAAGCATACATGTCATCAACAGGAAGGAGAAAATTGCCAGGTGGATACCCAAATAGGCACTCAGGAAATATCCTACGAGGCATCATTAAAGAGAAGAAACCCGAGTAAACCAGTAGCATGGCAAGACCTACTCGGGATCAACTAAATTACTCCAAATCAATCAAAAGTACTCAGGGTAGACAAAAAAACACCTTCTACTCGGGCTTAAACGGCGATACTCGGGACCAACAAGTGTTATTCTTACTCGGGATAAATGCGACCCGAGTAAGAAACTTAGTGCTTAGTTTATACGGATTGAGTCATAAAAAACACGAAGATAGCCATCAGGAAGGAATCCCAAAGAGAACAGAATATTGAGCTAGAAGAATCCTCAATCAGGAAACAACTTGATTTTGCTACAAATACTACATTCTTATAAGGAAACAAGTCCAAATAAAACTGCACTACTTGAGTCTCATTCGATTTCCATAAGAGACTCCGAAACAGGATAGAAGACAAATCAACCTCAAGCAAGTAACCGAATCACAATTAAATACAAAGATCTTGTATTACTTGTACAAAACAGATTAGGGTTCTATAAACATATAAATAGACCCATAATCTCGTTCCAAAAGAGATATAGGCAATATAGCATACATCAATCATAGCAAATATAGAGAGAAAAAAGAGTGATCGAGAGCTTGTAAACATCATATTCTCATAGTGGATTTTGGCTTGATTGATCCTTCAAACACCCGTGGACGTTTCTCCGGTCATCGGAGTTTTACCACATAAAACTTGTGTCTTCATTACTCTCTCTGAATCTCTTTCTCTTTGAATTAATAGCCGAAATCCAATCCTTGTTGGCTTTTCTGATACAATCCAGAAATCTACGTCAACAATTGGCGCTAGAATGAGGGGTCGAACCTCCGAACTTGTTAAAAGCAATGGCAGGAAGTAGAAGCAGTTCAGGGAATGGCCAAAAATCACCAGGCGATTTCCATGTTGGCAACATGTCACAAGATCCTGCAGCAAACACAGAAAACCAGTCTGCACACCTGGCAGGGATCCATCAAGTTCCTCCAACCAACAGAGATCTTACGATGAGTTTCCAATAGGCCCTGCAGCAATTGGTTACAGACGCAGCAAGGGAAGGGATTGATTTACTGGCTGCAGGAGCACATACTCCCAATTCTCCACCCGTAAGGCTCCGTTCGGTGGTGGTTGGGCCAGGAATAACTATGCCAGAAACCAGATGGAACTCTTCCCCTATCAACCCGGCTGGACAGGAAACACTTGAAGAGGAACAACATCACCAGAGGCTGGACCACAATCAAACAGTACGAACTAGACACCGTAAATATGACCGGTACAGGGATTGGTCGTCATCAGAAGATATCGATCGACCTCATCGTAAACGTCATTACAGAGTCATGCGAGAATCTCTACATCAAAGTGAAAAGCCAGAAAGAATGACAGTTACCCAACGGTTCAACCGTCGAGGAAGCCTGGTGGGGGACAAAGATGTCATGATCCAGAGCCTTACTCAAGAAATCGAGAACAATAGGCGTCAGATGGATGCATTGGTCAGACGTTATGGCTATAACGATTTATCTGACGACGACTCAGATAGCCCATTTACCAAGGGAATCTTACGGACCCCTTTCCTAGAAAGGTTCAGGATGCCACATGTGGAGCAGTTTAAGAAAGACACGGACCCGAAAGAGCACGTGAGTCGCTATAAAAGCGCCATGGCCCAGTATGCCCACATCGATCCCTTATTATGTCTCAACTTCTCACAAACTCTGGAAGACATGGGGTCGAGGTGGTTCGGAAGGTTACCTTCAGCAAGCATCAAGAGTTTCAGTGAACTAAGCAGGAGTTTCTCAAGGCAATTCCTGAGTAACGTTCACAGGAAAAAGTCAGTGGCTCACCTTGCTCAAATAAAACAATGAAAAGATGAGTCACTGAAGAAATATCTAGGGAGATTCGGCTAAGGGGTATCAGAGATTGGCAGTGCAAACGATGAAGCCATAATCGCTGCATTCATCAATAACTTGCAGAATGGACGACTATCCTTTGATTTGAGAATAGCACGGCTGACTAGGTATGCTGACATGATGGATATGGCAGGAGGATACTCACTGGCCGAAGAAGAAGAATTAGCTACAGGGGGGAGCTATATGCACGGAGGAAAGCCCGAATAGAAGGATGTTGAAACCAAAGGGCAGAATCAAAAGGGAAAGCTAAAAGGGAATGGCAAGGAGAAAAACAAGGATGAGGGTAATAGGCTCAAAGCCGAACGATCTACAGAGAAATACCGAGACAGATATACCAATTACACCCCTTTGCGGAAAAAACAAGAAGAAATTTTAGCCATCTTGGAAGAAAAGAATATGGTGCAAGAACCACGGCGACAATCTCAGTTCGCCCGAAGAGATGCAACCAAGTATTACAGATTTCGCAATGAAACTGGGCACGAGACTTCAAAGTGTTTCTAGCTCAGAGATTACATAGAGACTCTTATTCGGAAAGGGCACTTGCGGGATGTAATCTTAAAAAAAGATGAGAAATCAGAAACTAAGAAAGAAGTTAAGGCATATCACTCTTGACGAAATCAATGGCCCAGTCCCGAGGCCAATCAGGTAATACATACGATATACGGGGGACCCTCTACCGGGAAAAACAACCGAGAATGAACTCAGGAAATCAGATAAGCAATAGAAGCAAGGAATAACTTTGACGTAAACTGGGTTGAGCCAGACCCAAAAAGGGTGAAGGAAGGATAGGACCCGATAGTCTTTACAGAGGCAGATTCCCATGACCTCGATGTTCGACTTAATGACGCCTTGGTTATAAGCGCCCGGATTGGCCATCGGGAAGTCCGGAGAATTTTAATAGATAATGGGGGTTCAGCAGACATCCTCAATGTGGCCGTCTATGACCAGCTAAGGCTAGAACGAAAAGATTTACAGTCTTTCCATACTCCATTAAGGGGGTTTGGAGGAATAGAAGTCAGGTCACTCGGGACGATAAAACTGCCTGTGAAGATTGGAATAGCACCTTGCCAGAGGACTATCCTGCTCGACTTCGTGATAGTTGACTTAGACAATTGGCCGTATAATGCATTATTGGGTCGGCCATTCCTGAATAAAACAAGGGCTGTAACCGCCATTTATGCATTAATGATCGAGTTCCTGACAGACCAGGGGGTCGGGATAGTCAAGGGATCCCAAGAGATGGTCAGAAGAGCAAACCTGTCGGTATACAAAGGCAAGAATGATGCTGAACATGTGTGCACCATAATGCAGCCAAATCAGTGTAAAGAATCCTTATCATTCAAGTTGGATCTAAGGGAGGATTTAAATGAATCCAAAGCAGAATCAGTTGAAGTGATTAAAAGAACCAAATAAGGTGGTCAAGATCGGGGTTAACTGGGAAGAAAAATCAAGCAAAAACTCACCAATCCGCTTAAAGAATACAAGATCTTGGGAATAGTCGACCATGGAGCTCATTGGATTGCTCAACCCAATGAAGGGGTTTTACCCCAACCATGCAATGCCCAATATCTGAAGATTTTCTATCCTTAAAAAATATATATTTTTATATTAATTTTTTTTTTAGTCAGGACAATATTAGTCAGGATAAATATTAAACTGTAATTTAAATCTTTGTTGATTTTTTGCAGTAATAAATAAAACTACTCGGAATTTTTAAAAGGATAGCATCTAGCTCGAGATTTTCAAAAGAAGGCATATGATAATAAGAACATATGGAAGCAGAGCATGATAATAAGAACATATGGAAGCAGAGCATGATAATAAGAACATGCAAATAGAATTCTCGGGACCATCAAATCCTGAATGGGAGGAGAAGCTCGTAGGATCATGTCAGCCGAGCAGGGTCAAAATGACCTTCGTACAAAGGCAAACCCGATGCACCATACTGGAAAAATGCTCGGGACGCTATCGAGAGAAATTCCGGTGAAATACGTAGCTGTGTTGAAGCAAATTTTTTTTTTTTAAAAAGAGCTCAACGATTCGGCAAACCCTTGCGCATAAAAACTGGGGAGACGTCCTTGGTATTGCGTAAGGACTCGAACGTATGATCATGGTGAGCCTTGATGTAATGTTTGGGTAGCAACCGGGTATGAAACAAGTGTAAACTTGCCTGTTTCAATATGACTCGGTTAATAATAAAGAGTCAGTTTAATAAGATACTTGACAATTGAAGTCATTCGGGTAACAACCGGTTTAATAAGATACTCGGTTAAGTTACCCGAACATCGAAGAAGCCAGTTTAATAAGATACTTGGCAATTGAATTCATTCGGGTAACAAACGGTTTAATAAGATACTCGGTTAAGTTACCCGAACATCGAAGAAGCCAGTTTAATAAGATACTTGGCAATTGAAGTCATTCGGGTAACAATCGGTTTAATAAGACACTCGGTTAAGTTACCCGAACCTCGAAGAAGTCAGTTTAATAAGACACTTGGTAATTGAAGTCATTCGGGGAATAACCAATTTAATAAGATACTCGGTTAAGTTACCCGAATATTAGCCAGTTTAATACAGCACTCGGCAACAATCAACAATAAACAGATCAAGACCATTCAATTCAAAATAAAATAAGATTTTATTGCTCCAAAAAGAATGGTTACAGATCAAAGAGTGGTTCGTTACAAGTAAAAAATAAATCAGAATTTTCTACAGTTCTACAAAATTAAGGTTGCGAGGATTTCGAGCCTTTGCCAATACTCGGATCTGGCACCATCTCGTACTCACGAAGCAGGCTCTCATTAGACGGCCAAGAGATATTGTCGACAATATCATCCTTCAACTGGCTGTAATCTTCACCCGGGACTGGCCCGACATCTGGGACTACACCCTCAACCGACTCTTGCCTTGCATAAAAGGTCGAGAGAGAATGCTCAGACGGAATCTCTAAATGCATGGGATGGGGCTCTTTTCCTTGACTACGGCAGTAGGCTCTCCATTCCTTCATCTGAATCCGAAGAGACTCCAAGGACCAGTCCACATGATGTTTGATTGACAGCTCCCGATTAGCTCAAGCTTTTTCGGTCACCCTATTCTTAACTTTGAAGAACTCGCCAGCCGAAACTAACCCGCGTTGAAACTCTCGAAGAAGTATGGCATCGTAAGCAGGGGATCTTTCAAAACGATCCACCCCTTGGACTTCAAGTTCAACCTGGCCTCTCGGGATAGGGATTCATTTTCAACACTTGGCGCTCCAGATCTTTGATTTTTTGGTCATATGCCGACCTTGACTGCTCCGCCTCTTGCTCGAACTTAAGCACGGATTTTTCAGTAGAAGATAGGAGATGTTGAAGTGATGCAACCTTTTCCTCTGCCAAAGATGCCTTCTCATCAGCTTCAACCTGTTTCGCCAGACAATGGTCGGTGAATATCTGTACAGAACCGACCTCCTGCTGATAAGCTTCTTCAGCTCGAACACGAACATCCTCACTCGCCTTCAACTGAGCCTCCAGTCGCCTTATTCGATCAGCTTGATGTTGCTGCGTCTGAACTAACTCAGCAAATTCGGCCACCATCTGCAAAGAGATATATTCAGAAACCTGACAGAAGCAAAACAATAGAGGAGTCGGGTTTAACTTACATAAGATGCACCGTTGAAAACATTTTGAAGACGTTCGGTCAGAGAACCATCCCGAAAGCGGCTCCAGCGGTCTGCCCCGATAAAAGCCCGACCGGAGGACATCTCCTGTAGCATATCCTAGGGAGAAAGGAATAAAGGAACCCTCGAGGGTTCAGCTCCCAGATTTCCAAACTCGGTGGCAGGAGAAGCCCTGTTCGGTTCTAAGGATGGAGAAGGAACCCCCGAAGGTTCAGCCCTCATATCTCTAAACTCGGGGGTAGAAGAAGCCCTGCTCGGTTCTGAAGCGGCCGCATCTACTGATGCACAAGCGCCAACACTCGGGGCAATCTCATCCTTAACATCTTCATCACTGGAGTCGATAAATGAGACTACCCTAGGAACTTTAAGAGGACGAGACGGCGAACTAACTGCCTTTCGTTTCTCACCCCGAGAATGATGGAAGTTAAGGTCAGCAGCAGGATCTTCCTGCGGATCGTCTCAGAAATACTCAAAGAATTCGGTACCTACAGGCACTTGATCTGTCAAGACGTTACCACCGTCGCCGGCTACAAACCGTCCAACAGGCTCTTCACCCGAGCCTTCACATTGCCTCTCCCTATTAACAGGCAGTTGGGTGTCAGTTGGCTCATTTTAGCCACTCGGACCAGCATAATCATGAGTAGAAGGCTGAGCACCCTGGTGAATGTACTAGGGGATCTGTTCCTCAGTAATGTCAGTTTCCTTATCAGACTCTGGTGGAGCAATACCTTCATCGCCCTGACAGGAAGCTTCCTTTCTACTCGCTTGCAGAATCGCCTTCACCAGGCGAGCCTGAAGATCGCTGACGACGTCCGTATCGAACACTAGTAAAAAAAAAAAAAGATTCATGTTAGAAAAGAAAATAAAAAGCAGAAAAATACAATAGAAATAGCGCCAGATCACTTACATCGCCCGCGATGGCCCGAAATCTGTCTGAAGAAGCCGAGCTTTATCAAATCCTCCTCTTTAAAAAGGTAGCTATTGCTCCTCTTTTTCAGAGTACGAACAGCTGCCCGAGTCAGCCTCTTCAGCTCAGAATCACTATAATCGATTATTTTCTTGTTCCACACTTCGGGGGAACAGAAGAAACGGGGAACACTCAACACCTTTCGGGAATCCTCATATCCAACAGTAACGTTGAGCCCGAGATCCCCTCCAGTAAAAAACCAACTGTTCTTCGAGAACTTGTTGGATGTAGGGAATTCCCATACAAAACCCTTCTTTTTTGGGTTATCAGAAGTGTCAACCTCCCGATTCACCTTTGCTTCTTTGGGGACCCAACCGTCCGAAGGAGTATATGCAAGAAAATAGGTCTCCGTCTTGCTAACCTGCCTCAGCGTAAAGAAATGCCTAATTTCATTTGGGGAAGGCGGTGAAAGGTTCATTCTACTGAACATATGCCACATGCACATCAAGACTTTATAACTATTCGGGGCCAATTGAGCTGGGGCTATCCCTGCTTTAGCCAAAAACTAGGCAATAAATGGTTGAAAGGGAAGTGTGACACCGCAGCGAAGCATGAATCCATAAATCGCGACCATACCCTCAGAAGGATTCCATACGGCTCTATCCCCCGCAGGAACCAAAGTGACCGAGTCGGGCAAGTCGAATCGGGAGCGATATTTTTCTATTTCAGCTGGCCCGACCACATTCGGCTCAGTATCAAAGCCACTCGGGCGAGTGTCAGAAAACGAAAGACGAGACGCCCTGTACACCTCATCAACATCACCATCGTTAACAGTCTGTTCCCTGGTCTGAACGTTGCTCGAGCCGTGCTTGTATACCTTACTTCTGCTCTGATGTTTACCCATCATTCGAAAAGATACCCTGTGATCAGAAATATCAGAATCAGAACTAGATGGAGAACTCGATACAGGGCTGAAAGTGACGTCAAGGTAAAGCCCAGAAACATCAACCTCTAAGAATTGAGGTTCATCTATTGGGATATCCCCCAATAATCGTTTAATGCAAGAAACTAACTGGAAATCCCCACGTTCTAATGCATCAAAAGCGATTTTAAAGAGACGATGGCAGGAAGATGGCCCCATTAAAACTAACATTGAATTGAGATTGATGCAAGATCTTCAAACGGAGAATCGTGAACTTCTGGAGAAAGAAATATGGGTTTAAAGAAATATCTGCTGAAAATTATTGAGAATAAACCAACGATGTCTCCCAGCGAAGAATTTAAAAAGGAGATGGCACGAAACCCTAGGATTTTTTATGATGAAACTCAATGACGTATGCGGCGTTTAAGGAGACGCAAAAATCATTTCTCATAAATGATATTGAAAAACGAAGAGACGAGGGACACGTGTCAAAACAGGAAGTAGCCCTCGACCGTCAGAACTTCAAAACATCGCCATCATTTAAGATCTCGCGTAATAAAGCGAATCGAAACTACAGAGTCACCATTAAAACACGCCATTATGACAAGACGACTATTCTGACGAGTAAAAATTAAGATGATTAAAATACTCTTGCCCGAAATGAAATTTACTCGGCAAAAATATTTTAAGAGGGTATTTTCGTATGTGAATTTTACCAAGCATACATGTCATCAACAAGAAGGAGAAAATTGCTAGGTGGATACCCAAATAGGCACTCAGGAAATATCCTACGAGGCATCATTAAAGAGAAGAAAACCCGAGTAAACCAGTAACATGGCAAGACATACTCGGGATCAACTAAATTACTCCAAATCAATCAAAAGTACTCGGGGTAGACAAAAAAGCACCTTCTACTCGAGCTAAACGGCGATACTCGGGACCAACAAGTGTTATTCTTACTCGGGATAAATGCGACCCGAGTAAGAAACTTAGTGCTTAGTTTATACGGATTGAGTCATAAAATACACGAAGATAGCCATCAGGAAGGAATCCCAAAGAGAACAGAATATTGAGCTAGAAGAATCCTCAATCAGGAAACAACTTGATTTCGCTACAAAGACCACATTCTTATAAGGAAACAAGTCCAAATAAAAATGCACTACTAGAGTCTCATTCAATTTCCATAAGAGACTTCGAAACAGGAAAGAAAACAAATCAACCTCAAGCAAGTAACCGAATCACAATTAAATACAAAGATCTTGTATTACTTGTACAAAGCAGATTAGGGTTCTATAAGCATATAAATAGACCCATAATCTCGTTCCAAAAGAGATATAGGCAATATAGCATACATCAATCATAGCAAATATAGAGAGAAAAAAGAGAGAGATCGAGAGATTGTAAACATCATATTCTCATAGTGGATTTTGGCTTGGTTGATCCTTCAACCACCCGTGGACGTTTCTCCGATCATCGGAGTTTTACCACGTAAAACTTGTGTCTTCGTTACTCTCTCTGAATCTCTTTCTCTTTGAATTAATAGCCGAAATCCAATCCTTGTTGGCTTTTATGATACAATCCAGAAATCGACGTCAACATAGATAACGTTATAGTGGTTTCCAAAAAAAAAAGATGTTCCCTTTGTTAACGTTGACTGTTTCCAACAACGTCGAAGTTGCTCCCAAGAGCAACTTTCACGTTGTAGATAAAGTTAGGGTGGTTTCAAAAAAAAAAGTTGCTCCCTTTGTTAACGTTGACTAGTTCCCAGGAGCAACTCTAACGTTCGTTACAACGTAAAAATGGTTTCCAACAACGTCAAAGTTGTTCCCAACGAGAAGTTGCTCCCGGGAGCAACTTTAATGTTATAGATAACGTTAGGGTGGTTTCCAAAAAAAAAGTTGTTCCCTTTGTTAACGTTAGCTGGTTCCCGGGAGCAACTCTAACGTTCGTTACAACATAAAAGTGGTTTCCACCAACGTCGAAGTTGTTCCCAAAGAAGTTACTCCCGGGAGCAACGTTCACGTTATAGATAACGTTAGAGTGGTTTCTAAAAAAAAAGTTGCTCCTTTTGTTAACGTTGACTGGTTTTCGGGAGCAACTCTAACGTTCGTTACAATGTAAAAGTGGTTTCCAACAACGTCGAAGTTGTTCCCAACGAGAAGTTTTTCCCAACGAGAAGTTGTTCCCGGGAACAACTTTCATATTATAGATAACGTTAGAGTGGTTTCAAAAAAAAAAAAGTTGTTCCGTTTGTTAACGTTGACTGGTTCCCGGGAGCAACTCTAACGTTCGTTACAACGTAAAAGTGGTTTCCAACAACGTCGAAGTTGTTCCCAACAAGAAGTTGCTCCTGGGAGCAACTTCCACGTTATAGATAACGTTATGGTGGATTCTAAAAAAAAAAGTTGCTCCCTTTGTTAACGTTGATTGGTTCCCGGGAGCAACTCTAACGTTCGTTACAACGTAAAAGTGGTTTCCAACAACGTCGAAGTTGTTCCCAACGAGAAGTTGCTCCCGGGAGCAACTTTCACGTTATAGATATCGTTAAAGTGGTTTCCAAAAAAAAATGTTGCTCCCTTTGTTAACGTTGACTGGTTTCCTGGGAGCAACTCTAACATTCGTTATAACGTCAAAGTGGTTTCCAACAACGTCGAAGTTGTTCCCAACGAAAAGTTGCTCCCGGGAGCAACTTTCACGTTATAGATAACGTTAGAGTGATTTCCAAAAAAAAAAGTTGTTACTTTTGTATTTAACTTTTCCATGAATTTTTTTAAATTTTTCTACAACTCCTCCTTTCATTTACTTAAAATTTTAATTTCATTAATTATATAATTTTATGATTTTTATTTATCTAAACAATTTTTACATTGAATTCTTTTTTTTTTCGAAATTATTATGATGTTAATAATACTTTCAGTTTTCCATTATTTGCAGAATGATTATATTAATTACTAATATTAATTTAATTCAATAACATTATAATTTGTTTTTGTAATATTTAATATTTGTCATCATAATTTGAATAACATTAACTATTAATGTAATGTTAATAATTTATTTGGTTTTGTATTATTTTACATGTAATATTATATTTCATTTTAATCATTGTTAATATTTGTTAGTATGATTATATTATTTATCAACATTATTAGATTAATGTTATGATTTTTCTGTTATTTTTTTTTATATATATATATATATATATTAATAAACTTTAATTTATTCTATACTTTTTTTTTTTAATATATAAATTCTATATTTACTATTTTTAAAAATTTAGTGCGCTTGTAAAAAAAAAAGTAAAAAAAGTGTAAGGCTGTGCAACCGGTTTTAACCGGTCAATGCATCAACCAACTTAGCCAGTTGGCAGCAAAAAAAAAATTGTCATCGTACCTATCCATTTTTAAAAGGTATACTAGCCATCTCCTTCTCTTCCACAAGAGAACCTGTGATTTCACTGTTTATTATTTGGTTGGACAAAAAATAAAATAAAATAAACAAAACAAAATTAAAGTAGTGTAGAATATTATATATATAGAGTGCTACTCCACACAAGAGATATATAGATTTTTACATGTATTATCAGCAACATGACAACACAACTTGTCTTCTTCTCAATCCACAGTTCCACAAACCATAATGTCTTTATAATAATCTATTATATATATATATATATAAGAAATAATCTCTCTCTCTCTCTCTCTCTATATATATATATATATATATATATATATATATATATATATATATATATATATATGTTGATGTCAATTTCTGGATTACGTCAGAAAAGCCAACAAAGATTGGATTTTGGCTATTAATTCAAAGAGAAAGAGATTCAGAGAGTAACGAAGACAAAAGTTTTACGTGGTAAAACTCCGATGATCGGAGAAACGTCCACGGGTGGTTGAAGGATCAACCAAGCCAAAATCCACTATGAAAATATGATGTTTACAAGCTCTCGATCTCTTTTTTTTCTCTCTGTATTAGCTATGATTGCTGTATGTTATATTGCCTATCTCTTTTGGAGCCAGATTATGGGTCTATTTATATGCTTATAGAACCTTAATCTGCTTTGTACAAGTAATACAAGATATTTGTATTTAATTGTGATTTAGTTACTTGCTTGAGGTTGATTTTTCTTCTTTTCTGTTTCGGAGTCTCTTATGGAAATCGAATAAGACTCTAGTAGTGCAGTTTTATTTGTACTTGTTTTCTTATAAGAATGTAGTCTTTGTAGCGAAATCAAGTTGTTTCCTGATTGAGGATTCTTCTAGCTCAGTATTCTGTTCTCTTTGGGATTCTTCCTGATGGATATCTTCGCGTATTTAATTACTTAATTCGTGTGAATTAAGCACCAAGTTTCTTGTTCGGGTCGCATTTATCCTGGGTAAGAATAACACTGGTTGGTCCCAAGTAGATCCGTTTGAGCCCGAGTAGAATATGCTTTTTGGTTAATCCCGAGTACTTTTAATCGATTCGGAGTAATTGAGATGATCCCGAGTAGGTCTTGCCATGCTACTGGTTTACTCGGGTTTTCTTCTCTTTAATGATGCTTTGTAGGATATTTCCTGAGTGCCCATTTGGGCGTCCACCTGGTTATTTTCTCTTTTCTGTCAATGACGTATATGCTTGGTAAAATTCACATACGACAATAATAGGTGACTGAGAAATTGAAGTTAAAATTTTAAATCACAAATTTAAACTGGTTTATACCTATCCATATAAAAAACCATTTCTCTTATTTATATCATATAAAATATATTAACTATTTTCCTTTTTTAGTTTTCACTATAATAAAAATTGGACGGTTTTTAAGAGGGGATTATTCGAAGTCACAAACTTTTGGTATAGGTGAGAAAGATTTTACTACTGGATCAACCCCATCTCGTCAATAAATTAATTATTGACCAATCTGAGTTTTTCTCCAATCACACCATTTTTTTTCATCATATAATTGAAAGTTTTTGATTAAATAGAAAAAAAAAACTCGATAATTTTTTTAATCTTAAATAATGATAAGTAGTTTGTCATTATCATAATGTATCATCTACCACATCTTTGTCTACCGTTTATATCTCTAAATAATTATAAATGGTGGAGATATAAATTTAATTCAATGAGGCTAAGTTGCTCAAATGATACTAATCAAATATAAAACTTTATCAGAAACAAAACAAACAAACAATTTATAGTTTATTTTTTAACTATGTTTGTCAAATGGTATATCTACGATTGTGAGTTTGATAATATCATTATTCTCACAACCCCAAATTAATTATAATAGTTAAAAAAATCGTAGTATGATAGAAATATGTCATAAGTTATCAAATTACAAAACAAGTAGAAAATGAGATTGACATACCAATAAAATTGGTTTTGTTTTGCTTTGTCAATTGAATTAATATTAATAATGTATAAGAGTAAACAAGAATTAATTAAAAGACAAGACAAAGTTTGTTAGTGTTTTCCCCTTCAAAGCATCGTAAAAGTGGTTTATATACTAATAATCGTTGACATGACAATAATATCAAGAGACTTGGTTTCTATGTAACATAAAATGATAAACCAATAGACAATCAACTCAAAATTTAGTTTATTTTTATTTAAAATATATATTTTTTAATGACATGTCTATTTTTTTATTTTCTTTTTTATTTTTTCCTTACGAAACAGAGATTAAAAATCATTATCAATTTTAAATACTTGATGATTTTATGGTATAACTGTACTGTAGATATATTTATTAACAGACCGTTTATTTATCCTACGCAATATCTATTTTTTAAAACTATAATGTTGTGAGTTCGAATTGTAGCTCCTACCCTCCTTCAAACCCAGAATTGTTATAAAAGGAAAAATAAATAAATAAGGATTTAAATAATTGGAGATTGAGATTAATTTGGGCATTTATTAGGTCACGAAGGGTGAAGAACGGAGGAATTTTTCTTTCTTTCTAGTCCCCCATGGTTAAAATTATGTTGATTGAGAAATATCTAAGTAGCACTTAATAAATTAAACTTTTGGAAGAATTTTTTAATATTAAAATAGAACCTGATTAATCATATATGAAATATATATTATCCACATTATCTATTATAGTCTAGGCCGTGGACATTGATCATGGAGGGGCAAATGTTGTGGAGGTATTCATGATGGTATTATAAAAGGAAAAAAAGAAAAGAAAAAGGAACTTCTTACACCAGGACTCCAGGAATATATATCGATGATGATGATATCATCTCATGATAAACCAACATCATCATCATTATCATCATCAACAACATGTATACATGTATCGAAACAATGTATATAGCGACCCTATAAGTGGGTTAGTTAGCTAGAAAGAAGTCATTGGATATTTGAGTACTAATAATTATGACTTATGAGTACTGCAAATCCTTTTTAAAACTCAAAATCATACATGAGTACTCATTCTACTCCGTGGTTCAAAAAGTCCCGATGTTTATGACAATATAAAACGACACCACTTTGTATTTTAATACTAATTAATTATGTTCGTTCATTGCACATATGTAATTAAATCTCCATCCCAAAATAGCTGCTGCGACCACGTTATGCAGTTGTATATTCTTCTTGAAAAAATAATTATAACAACTGCGAACTTATAAATTAACTTAAATCACCCATGCATGAATGCATATATATATAGATCGATCCATTGAAGTTGTTTCATGCATGCATTATGCATATTATTTAGTTTTGAAACGCATGCATTATATATAGCTCTCTCTCTCTCTCTCTCTCTCTCTCTCCTCTGACTTTGTATCATATAAAACACCATCAACAATTCAATTCAATTATATTCAATTATATAAGATGTCCTTGTTTTCAGGCGCAAATTGGAAGAAGAGAAGGCCCCCAGCTCCCCAAACCTTTAATAGGTCTACTAACATGCATGTTTTCTAAAACTTATCAAACACATAATTTTGTTTTCAAAGTCATCCCACGCAAAACTGAATATTTTTTGCTTCCCAAAATAGTCCCACGGTACTTACACACAGGTCCACAAGCCACACACAAAAAGAGCTATAGAGAGAGAAAGAGAGAAGAAGAGTAAAGTAAAGTGAAGAATCCAAACATGCTCGCCTATAACTTTGCCTTTTCCTTTTATAATTTGTTAGTCTAAAGTGATAGAGATTGCCAAAGCAGATGGGCTGCCTGATCATCAAATACCACTTTCTTTTTCCTTGGAAAAAATTATATCAAATAATTTTTTTTATAGCAAAATAACTGTCCTCCCGGCCCCAGGCCAAGGGATCACGATTCTTTCCTAACCATTTTTGTTTAGAATTTTCTTAATCTAGTGACATATAAATATAAAAGAAAATACATAGTTAAGATTTGTACATTTCTTTCCATCTCTTATACAATTATATGTTTCAAGTTACGTGTTATCCGCTTTTATTCTTGTTTTTTTTTATCAAGGGTAAGTGGAATTCCTATTTGTATATATAGGAGAGAATCTTGGTCAGTGTGTTTCACTTGTAATAAAAGAGCTAGAAAGAAACAAGATGAGAGAATTTTAAATAACTCGTCTCGAAGACCTAATAATATAGAACATATTTTATAATATATGTTTCATTTCAAAAGATAAAGTGTTCAATTAAAGTGTTAAATCTGCATGCCCCCAATGTTGATATTATTCTTTTCTTTCATCCTAATTCATTAATTAATTATAATCTCGAAACACTATATAATATTATGTTACTAATATTACACTCATCCTCATCATTATCATGCTAGTTGCCTCTCAACAAAAGCTTGGTTTCTAGCCCTACAAATATTATATATGTACCAAATTCTTCCATGATATGAACTTATAACATTATTTAGTATTATTATTATTATTTTCAAATTCATAACTTTATAGTTGTGGCTGAAAGGAATCGAACTAATGATGTTGAAGAATTTATCGTACTATAAACATGGGTTGACACACACATATTGTGATTTGTGACACTCATTTTTTATTTAGCAAAAAGCTCCTAAGGAATTAGGATTGAATATCTAAAGACATGCTCTTAATACGAATATTATATCAAAATATACAATATGAAATTACTATTTTAACCTAAATTTTAAATTATTTAATTTAAAAAAGTAAGAGTAAAATACTAAAAATGAATTTTCTTATCAATATATTAATTAAAAATTAAATCATGTCCTGTCATATAAAAATATTGGTGGATCTTTATTCGATATATATTTGTTATATTATATACTGTTTTTTGGATCAAAGCCTCTATGTTTGAAAAGATTAAGAGAAAGAATTAATATATAATAATAATAACAATAATAATAATAATAATAATAATAATAAAAAAAAAAGAAAAAACAGTGAAGCAAAAATATTATAACATGTGCCAAGACAATATCATAACATGAAAGGAAGTCAACAAATATAATACCGGGACTGGGAGACAATATTATATCTTGCTTGGTGAGCCCTCTAAGTAATCATTTATATTTCCTCAGTTTGAGGCTTTGAGCTGATTTACACTTGGAAGTACTCGGATGTTTGAAGAAGAAATACCTACACATGATAAGGAAGAAATACAAGTCCGTTAATCTACATGTGATAACGAAGTTAATCTTACGTGTGATAAAAGTTACTGCTTGATCTAAAAGCTTGAATGGGTAATTATTAATTAATAGAAGAATCTCCTTATGTATATACATGGTGCAGAATCTGCTTTAATGGTATGGTTGGTGAAAATAATAGAGAAACTATACAGTGAAATATATATAATTTTCATTCAAAATGTTCATTTGGGTAAGGTGAGATGATCAGGATCTTTTACAATTGAAGATTCTTGAATGATCTGCTGTTGTTGCCTAGATTGATGGATTCGATATATATATAATTGAAAAAGAAAGAAAAAGGAGTTGAAATGGAGAATCTAAAATATATATTGGTTTGATCAAAGTTCAAAGGGTCTGTTGTGATATCACACACATATCCACATTCTTTATTGCTTTTGCTTTTCTTTTTATAAAGCAAAAGATAATATCATTCATTCAAACCGAAGTATACTATTGAGAAACAAAGATGAACTTGGACAAATCGCCTCTCAGTGCGCATAAGTGACCTCTCTTCCGCATTAGTGGTGGAATATTCAAATCTCATCATCCGTCTTTTACAAGCCTATATGATGAGTTTTCTTTACGGTTTATGAGAGTAATTATCTACCGTTATGAGAATAAATATCCATATTGTACATACATTGTTTATTGTTCGATATCAACAAGTCCCGACAGTTTTAGTGTAATTGTTCCCATAATATTTGGAAAAAAAAAATGACCTTGGATGCTGTTTATTGTGGAACCTATCTCTCTCTCTTTACCTTTTACGTTCAATATTATTCACACATTTCTCACTCTAACTCTGCCATATGAAATGGGCACTGATTTTCTTTCATCTGAATAAAAAGGATTGGTTTCTCCAACACCAATAACTCTGATCATATATCTCCATGGCTTCTGTTTCTGATCATCTGAGATTCATCTTCTTATTCTCTACTTATCTACTTGTTGTGTTCTTCGCTTCTTCTTCTTCTTCTTCTTATTCACATGATGATTATAATCATTTGTCTCTCAGAAGACAAGCTTCCATACTTGTCTCTCTCAAACAAGGTTTTGAATCCTTTGATCCTTCTCTTAACATTTGGAATGTCTCCAATTACAAGTCTCTTTGTTCTTGGCCTGGTATTCAATGTGATGATGATCATGACACCAATAGATCAGTAGTAGTTTCTCTTAACATATCCAGTTTCAACATCTCTGGCTCTCTCTCACCTGTCATCTCTCAAGTTCAAACCCTTGTCAATCTCACACTCTCTGCTAACACCTTCTCAGGTCACTTTCCACAAGAAATATTTCACAAACTGACAAGGCTTCAAGTCTTGAACATATCCACCAATGCATTCACTGGAGAGTTGTTGATCAACTGGGATAATGTTTCTCACTTGCAAGAGCTTCTAGTCCTAGATGTTTATGACAATGAATTCAATGGTTCGCTCCCTCTAGGTGTCACTCAACTTCCCAAGCTCAAACACTTACATTTAGGAGGGAATTACTTTTCGGGGAAAATTCCGACAAGTTATGGAGGTCTTGATCAGCTCGTATATCTCCATCTTGGTGGAAATGATTTGAGTGGAACCATACCTGGTGAGCTTGGAAACCTGACCAGTCTCCAGCAGCTTTACTTGGGTTATTACAATGAATTTGATGGTGGAATTCCATCAGAATTCGGTAAGTTGATCAATTTGGTTCATCTAGACATAGCAAGCTGTAGCTTAAAGGGCTCAATACCTCCAGAGTTTGGCAATCTAAACAAGCTAGACACTATCTTCTTGCAAATGAATCTTCTCAGCGGTTCGATTCCTCCCCAACTGGGAAATTTGAGCAGCCTGAAAACTCTTGATCTTTCGAAAAACATCCTCACCGGAGAAATCCCGCTTGAGCTTTCAGGGCTTGTTGAGCTAACCCTCTTAAACCTGTTTGGAAACAAGTTCCATGGAGAGATTCCTCACTTCATTGCAGAGCTAAAAAACCTGGAAGTCTTGCAGCTTTGGCAGAACAATTTCACTGGTGTTGTACCTTCCAAGCTTGGACAAAATGGTAAGTTGAAAATGCTTGATCTTTCGACTAATAAGCTCACCGGATTAGTCCCTAAATCTCTATGTTCCGGTAGGCAGCTGACGACTCTGATTCTGTTCAACAATTTCTTGTTTGGTCCTCTGCCTAATGATCTTGGTCAGTGTGAGACTCTTGTCAAGGTTAGAATGTATCAGAATTATTTGACTGGATCGATACCGACAGGCTTGCTTTACTTGCCAGAGTTGTCACTCATGGAGTTGCAGAACAATTATCTAAGTGGAAAATTTCCAGCAGAATCAGGCAAGGTATCATTGAAACTTAGCCGGTTAGATCTTTCGAATAATCGCTTAACAGGTTCTCTTCCTGCCTCCATTGGAAATTTCTCTTGCTTGCAAATTTTTTTATTAAGTGGAAACAAGTTAACAGGTGAAATTCCATCAGAAATTGGTCAGTTGAAGACTGTCCTGCACTTGGATATGAGTCGAAACAACTTCTCCGGTATGATCCCACCAGAGATAGGCGATTGTCTCCTCCTCACTTACCTAGACTTGAGCCAAAACCAGCTCTCAGGTCCAATCCCACTTCAGATTTCTCAAATTCATATCCTGAATTATTTCAATGTGTCCTGGAATCACTTGAATGCAAGTCTTCCAAAGGAGATCGGGTACACGAAAAGCCTAACATCTGCAGATTTCTCACACAACAACTTCTCTGGTTTGATACCTGAATTCGGTCAATATTCCTTCTTCAACTCCACATCCTTTGTTGGAAATCCTCAGCTCTGTGGATCAAACTTGAATCCATGTACCTATTCATCAAATTCCCCATTGCAATTGCACAACCAAAATGGTACCAAGTCTCATGTCCCTGGAAAATACAAGCTCCTTTTCGTTCTAGGACTCTTGGTATGTTCATTAGTGTTTGCTGTTCTAGCAATCATCAAAACACGAAAAGTACGAAAAAGTTCCAATTCCTGGAAGCTCACATCATTCCAGAAACTTGAATTTGGAAGTGAGGACATCCTGGAATGTGTAAAGGACAACAATGTGATAGGGAGAGGTGGAGCCGGAATCGTCTACAGAGGAGCAATGCCTAATGGTGAACAAGTAGCAGTCAAGAAACTTTTAGGCATCACTAAAGGTTCTTCTCATGACAATGGTCTATCAGCAGAGATTCAGACACTTGGGAAAATTCGACACCGGAACATTGTCAGATTGATTGCATTTTGCTCAAACAAAGTGACCAATTTGCTGGTTTATGAGTACATGCCAAATGGGAGCTTAGGTGAAGTGTTACATGGGAAGAGAGGTGGATTTCTCCAGTGGGACACCAGGCTAAAAATAGCCATTGAAGCTGCCAAAGGCCTCTGCTATTTGCACCATGATTGTTCCCCACTGATCATCCACCGCGACGTGAAATCGAACAACATCTTGCTTAACTCAGATTTTGAAGCTCATGTTGCTGATTTTGGACTTGCAAAGTTCTTGTTTCAAGACACTGGAAACTCAGAATGCATGTCTGCAATTGCTGGCTCTTATGGCTACATTGCTCCAGGTAACATTTTTTTTCTTCAAATTAAAACTCTTTAACTTTAGCTTCTTTTATTTTTGTTTAGTTCATAATACATGATTAATTGATTATATCTCCAAAACAAATCAATTTTTCTAGGAGAATACAAATATACCTGATATGTCCATAGATTGAAGAATGTACTTTTCTTTTACTTAGATCAAAGTAGTAAAAGCAAATAGCAATTGAGTCGTGTGTGGAGTCCAAGAAGACAGGCTCCACTAACACATGAAAATTCTACTTTTACTTTTTTACTTTTTTATTTTTATTTTCTCTTTGGACACATCACAAACACATATGATACAAAGCTTTTGTGAACCATAAACTCAGACCAATGACAGGCAATATTTAGCCTTTTTGACCCAAAACCCAGTTCTAAGTTGTAACAAATAACAAGATTTTTCACATGAATCCAAACTATCTCCAAGAAAAATGCTGATTGGGATCTAAGCTTTTACTTTCCCTAAGCCCTAGATAATTTTTTTTTTATAAAAAAAATAATAAGATACATGTGTGTGTATAATAATACATTAATACAGACACACAACATAACTACCTTTTCTCTTTTCTGACACACAACTACAGAAGAGTTGAACAACTAATAGTGCTTAGTGCATGACTTTCATGGCATTTCACTCAAATTCAAAACATTGAATCAAACAATTTAGTTTTTTTTTTTTTTTTTTTTTTACTTAGAGTAAAATTAGACATCTAATGCTAATTTCTTTTGTAATTGTAACAGAGTATGCCTATACATTAAAAGTTGATGAGAAGAGTGATGTATACAGCTTCGGGGTGGTACTCTTAGAGCTGATAACAGGGAGAAGGCCGGTGGGTGATTTTGGAGAAGATGGACTAGACATTGTTCAATGGACCAAAATGCAAACCAACTCAAACAAAGAAGGGGTGGTGAAGATCCTTGATCAAAGACTAAGTAACAACATCCCATTAAGTGAAGCCATGCAAATCTTCTTTGTTGCCATGTTATGTGTTCAAGAACAAAGTGTGGAAAGACCCACCATGAGAGAAGTTGTTCAAATGCTTGCTCAAGCTAAACAACCGAACACATTTTACATGCAATAATCATCATCATAATCACTTGATCATTATCACCAAGCTTTACTACTACTTGATCATACGATATACCGTATTTTTGTTTTTGTTTTTTCGTGTTTTATTTACTTTTTTCTTTCTTTCTAATTTTCATTTTTCATCCTTGGTATGTTGAAAGAGAAGCATATACATTGTTCTTAGATTTGATCTTGTATTAGTTGTTGAAGTAGATAGGGAGATTTGAGGGGTGTTATGGTAATTTGAGAGGCTGCAAAGATTGAAGAATATATGGAATAGAGAAATTGTACTATAAAAGTGTAAGCTTGATGGTGCTAGATTGGCTTCATTATTGTGTCATCATTTAGTTGGTGTGACCAAATGATTTGAACTCTGATTTTTGGCCAAATCAATCTCATCAATTCTCATGCCTCACCATTATATATAATTGATTATATATCCTAATGTTTTTCCAAATTAATTAGTTTGAATCATTGAATGTAGAAATCCAAATGCTATTTTTATTTTTATTTAATATAATATAAAACAAAAATATTATACTTTCCAACTCTTATTTCATTTGCAAATCCCAAGCATCAAGAATAATGATAAAGATATCCATTTAATCTTTTTTTTTAAATACTCATTATTCATAAATCATTTGTCCTGTAAGGGAAAATATATAATCTATATGAAAGAGTAATTTATCAAACAACAGTATAATAGGCTTGTAAGATAACATTTTAATTGATTGATATGTGGCACAAGTCATATAAAAACAATTTACAGTTAGTTGCTCGAATCTTCACACTTTTAAGAACCCGAATTTATGTAATACTTCGAAAAAGTAAAATAAGAAATATTATTTGGGGTTTAGGGAATGGACGAGACTGGAATCCGTGTTTAAGGGGTCGTTTGGTTTTTTATCTGAAGACTGAATAGTTCTGAATTTTTCTGAATACTGAAATCTGAACTTGAATGATACGTTTGTTTTTTTTCTCACATTTGAAAATATTGTGAACACGTTTGTTTTTAAAAGTAAAATTGTTTGAAAATAAGTAATTTTACATTTATACATATGTTAAACAATTATACAAATAATATGGAATAAAAACAATCAAAAATAATAATTATACATGAACACATATGATCATGATCTTCTTCTTTGATTACAAAAAAACTTCATTTTTACTAAAGAAAGAAAATGTTTTTTTTTTCAAAAATAAAGGGGACATGAGGAAAAACTCACTCAAAACACAGTAAAAAATAATATATAAATAAATCAACCTAATATCAAAATAAAGTATTGATATTAAGCACAAATATAAGAAGTGATTAATGTTCTTTTTTATTTTTAAAACCATTTATAATAAGCAATATATTAAAATAAAAATTTATATACCATATGTAATTACGATGATATTGGAATTATGTTATATATGAGGGGATAATATCGAAAGAAAAGATTTTGGATTGCATTTGCAGTGATTTGCAATTAAGTGAAAAGTCAGAATTTTTTATTTTTTATTTTAAGTTGTTTTTTTAGGATTTTTTTTTTTTTGACCATTTAGAAATACAATCAAAATAACTTAATAATTATGATTCAGACCCATTAAATTTTAGATGGAAAAAACAAACGGTCTATAATTTAAGTTTTGGTCTGAAATTTTGTTGTTAATAACTAATTGGGCTGTACTTCTATAATTCTTTTGGGCTTAAGTTATAGTCTTGTAGACGTTTTGAAAAGGAAAAAAAATGCAAAATGAGACAAATATAAAGAGACAATTTTGCTTTTTTGTCCGGTTGATCAGCATCCAACTGGGCAACACGTTCAACAATCTCCTGTACTGTAAAAACTTTGGTCGACTTCAATTTGAAGGCACCACAGTCCTCTCCCTCGATGCATAACAGAGGTAACTTTTTACTATTTATGTTTAGATTCGTGCATGCCAAGTGTTTGATGGAATTCCCGTACCAAGTTCTCATATTTGATTTTTTTTTTCTGGTAAAAGTTTTGATCTTTGTTATCTGGGGTGTCTTGGATGTTGCCAATAACAATGTCTGTGTTGTTGGGGGTACTTGGAATTGGAGCTCAGTCTCGTCGTTGGTGTGTGTGGTGAATTTGGAAAGTGAATGCTTGTGGAAGAGGTTGCAATTTTATTTAGATTTTGTATTGTATGGATAGTTCAAGTTTTGAGATGTAGTTTTGGTGTTTCTATTGAGTATATTTTCAGTGAAGTGAGTCTTATGGTCCAAACGCAGTCAAGCAGGAAGGCCAAGAGTCTAGTCTTAGTTTTTTTTTTTTTTTTTCAAAGGTAGATTGGTTCATTTTCATGCTTAGGTGTCTGTCGTTCTCGGTGTGCTTGATTCGGATTTAGAGGAAGATAAGTCCTGATCTAATATATGAAATTTTAGTGATATGAGTTTCAATTCCACCCATCAATCTCCATTTAGATTACTGCAAAGAAGTACTGCCGCATTGCATCAATATGGATCAAATAATCCATTGGGTGTAAATTCAGAGATGGATAAAATAGCAAGAAAGAATGCATGAAAATAGATAGGCCTGCTTATAGTATAATAAGCAGTTTTACTGTGATTTACCTATTTTTGAAGCTGGTGCTTTTACATTTTTGGTCCTTTCTTGATTAGCTCGATACATAAGTGTTTACATTTTTACCGTGAGCACAACTAAGCTTGAACTGGATACATTAGATAACTATCATCTTCTATTGTAACTTCAACCAAACCTAAACAATGAAGCGTAGAAATGTGGAAGACCTCTAGTTCTTTGTTATTTAATACTACCTGAGAGTGGATTTTCCACAGAACCCGGAAAAAAAAAATTGAATCTGCAATGGTGAAACCTGTAAATGCAATTCCAGTCATTAAAGTTTGTCAAAATGTCATCCTCATTGAGTCCTCTGTTAATATCAATGTTTCTTATGTCAGGTTCCAACAAGATATCCTCGAGAATTGCCCAAATACGCCTTGTCAGTTCACATCCTGAGGTTTATGAGCCATGTGATGATTCATTTGCACTGGTTGATGCACTTTTAGCTGATCGAAGCAATCTGTTAGAGCATCGTCCAACATTATGCATGGAAGTGGGTTGTGGTAGTGGATATGTTATTGCTTCTCTAGCTCTTATGCTCGGGGAGGAAGTTCCTGGGGTCCAGTACATTGCCACTGATACTAATCGTTGTGCAGTAGAAGTGACACATGAGACACTGCAAGCGCATGGTGTTCATGCAGAGTTGATAAATACCGACATTGCATCGGGACTGGAGAAGCGCCTGGCAGGGTTGATTGATGTAATGGTTGTGAATCCACCATATGTGCCGACACCTGAAGACGAAGTTGGTCGTGAAGGAATTGCCTCTGCTTGGGCTGGAGGGGAGAATGGCCGGCGCGTTATTGATAAGATATTGCCCATTGCTGACAAACTTCTGTCTGATAGGGGCTGGTTATACATGGTCACACTTACCACAAACAATCCTTCACAGATATGTCTTCAAATGAGGGAGAAGGGTTATGCTTCTAGAATTATTGTCCAAAGATCAACAGAAGAAGAGAGTCTCCACATCATCAAGTTTTGGCGGGATTTTGGTATTAAACCAGATGCAAAGGAAAATGTTACAGTGAACAGAACAGCTCCTGCAAGGATCCTGGACACGCTGCTTTCACAAGTTCATTGGCTTTCATTAAAAAAAAGTGGCACCAGCAACAGCAGTTGATGCGTGTGCAGAGGTAAACAAACAAAGTGTTTGTGCATTTATTCTGGAACCTATATAAATTGTTGTGGTCTAAATTGCTGTTTTATTTTCGTGTTACACTTGAGTTTTGGAAAGAAAAAAAAATACCGTGAGGATTGAGGGATGACAACATATGATTCTTGTACTGCTGCATCAGGCTTACTTATTCGTATTTCTGTAATTTTCTAATAGTAATGATTGCCATGATTGAGGGGTTCTTTTGAAGTCCCTACTCTTCCTCTCTACCTTTTTTCCACTCCTTTGTTCAAATCTGTTTCTGCTAGTGACAACAGCTGAAAATCTGAGTAGTTTTTCTCTGTCTCGTTCTGGTTCTTGGAATATCAATTGGCTACTTGTCTTCTTAAACTTTTGATCCACTTACAATCACTTTCATTTATAATTGCCTAACGTTTCGATTGATTATTTTGCTTTGTCATCTATTACTAACCTAGTTATAAGAGTTTTCCTTCTATTGTTCAAAATCTGGTTATTTTTATATAAATAAAACAACAATTGTACCAGATAACTTATTGTTATATTCTCGACCATTATTTTGATTTTGTAGATTGTATAGTGTATATGTGCTCATGTGCTCGTTGTATCTGTTGGTAGGTCATTTGAGCTCATTGTCATTTTTGATGGTTTCAACTTCTTTTGGGTTCCACCTCTACTTTCAGTAATATCAGAGGGCAGAGTCTCTTTATCTGAAGACACAACTTCAAAAGTCATGCACCATAAAACATTAGCTTACCAATTGTAGCATTTATGTGCAGATTCAGTTTGAATTAGCTATTAAAGAATGCGATAAGACTGGTACTTGTGATATATTGTTTAATGTTCTTAGACTAACTGACGAAACTTTGATAACTCATAAGCTATTCAATTGTTTATTGCAATTCGACATACATTACAGTTCTATATGATCTCAGATAGTACAAAAGTTCCGATAAATTTGTATATACAATTTAGATTTTGTCAAGTTATTATGCATGACATTTCTCCTGAAGGCGGGGTTGCAATAGCTTTAGTAATTTTAAGAGCAAAGCCTTAGCTTTCTGGCTGATTTTTTGGGATTGTTAACAATTTGCAAACACTGAAATTTATTGAAAGTCAAATAAGTATCTTCTCTTGCTTTTCCTTTTTTTTCTCACTCCTTATAATTTAAGCGATTTAATGTTGATAAACTCTATTTTTTAAACTGGGTACAATTGAGAAGTCATTTTAGTGTAAATAAAATGTACACGTTTTGCACGAGGACAATGAAGCAAAAGAAAGGCTGATCACAAAAGAAACACAGATGTTTCAAGGTCGTCATAATCATTCTACCAACGCATGAAAAATAATTTGTGCTGTGAATTTACTTCTTTTCATGTTCAAACACAGCGTTTAAATGCAGGACTCCAAAGAAACTCGTATCTGTAATCCCTTTCAAATATGCAAATGATGCCATTAGAAGGCACACGACAAATTGCTGCTACCCAGAAATCCAAAATTTATGTGGGATATTTACTAGAACATGCAAGTGCATCAATCATATCTTTAGGCAGGTATAAAGTGAAGAGAAAATTTGAAGATAGAGCTCTGCTATGTGGGAATTTACAGAATGATTCATGATTTCAACATCTGCAATAGATCATGTTTTCTTTAACATTCATTCAGCACCCGGACAATTCATACTTTTAATTGTGACAAGGAAATTGCACTGGCAACCAAGATGTTGACAATAGTAGGTCAACTATTTGGGGGCGGCTTCTTGGTCCTCTTTACCGCAGTCTTGGTAAGAGTATCGCAAATCTCTCTTCTTCGTTTGACATTGTTTTTATTGTTCTTCTTGTTATTTTCCTTGCTGTCATTGTTCTCGTCATTGTTATTATTGTTGTTGCCACCCGAATCTCCAAAACTCCTGCCTGAAACTTTTAGTGATTCTTGTACAAACACCTTTAACCTCCACAACGTTAATTCACTCTGTTGATCAAAAACCAAAGAAAAAGGTCAAAATGAAATGAAATGAAAAGATAAATTTCATTGATGTTGATTTACCCAAATAAATTGAAACCACCCAAAGAGAAAGAATGTTGACCTGAGCATCCATGTTTAGATCCACTTCTTGGGCTGTTGGTTGGAAGCTTGGGTTATATTCAGCAACTATCTTCAGTGCCTTATCGAGGTCGTTTGGTGACAATCGGGTGAGGGCTGCCCCGAGTTTTTTCTTCTCATCAGTTGTCATTTTTCTGAAATCATGCATCCACAATCAATGTTGATTGCATAAGAATATGCTATATCACAAAAGATTACAAGTCTAGACTCAATTGAACATGTATGACACAAACATGCTAACTCAGACCCGCATGCACTCGAGCAGTATTGTCAAAAAAGATAAAGACTCCAATAGTCCAATGCCCATTTTAAGTTTAAAGATTAATATATTTTAACTGCTATTTTGTACAGCCATCAGACAAGATAACATTCCATCCCAACTTATGACGCTATTATCTGAGACACAAATCCAGGAACCAATGGAAACCCAGTACTAATTTTACAGTTTTGGCAGTATGAATACTGCCTCTCCCTTCTGTTTTAATTTCCTGAAAATGCTAACTGATCGAACAAAATCTAGGACTTCCTTTCTCTAAGTGAATCTTCCTTCCTGTAACCCTTACCAATACAAATCCAGGCTCTTTGACTAAAAATCAAAATTAAAGATCTCAACCCTATCTCTCCCTCTCCCACTCACACCTCTAAACGCATAAAATGAATCCAACTATGTGTCACCAACTTCTGCTTCAATAGCAACCCACGCATGCTCAGGGCTCAGGCACAACGTTACCAGTTATGCAGAAGAATTTAAAAGAAGAAGAAAACCATACAAATGACATGCAGGTACTGCTAAGCCTATGCGAGTATAACCAATTCAAGTTGAATGCAGAATACAAGGGCTCTTATATCAACCTGCACTTCTGAACCACCGTTTCTCTGAGTTTCTCCAATTGCATATCAACCTCATTAAGCTGAGAACAGTTAAAAATTCATATGTTAAAGGCATGCCACAAAATAGAGTAAACTTTTACTGTAGAGCGAATGAAAATAATCCATGCACGTAAAACGCATCATCTAGCTCGTTACAGTTTAAATGAAGTAGTAAAAGACTTGCTATATATTACAAGAGATTAATAAAAATGATACAGCTACTTGAAGATTTAAGAAACTTGCTTTCAGATATGATTTTGTATTACAAAATTAGAAAAAAAAAAAAAAAAAAAAAAGGATGGCATACTTCACTGTTTATATCCCTAGCCATGTTGGCATGAAAAGCCTCTTGAGTGAGTTGCATATCTAGTTGGGCCTTTGCTTCCTCTTCTTCTTGTCTTTTCTCCTGCAAGCACATGAGTTTAGAAGTCCCACATGATGCTGAAATAATACGACAGAAGATAAAGTGTATCTCCACAACTAACGTAACATAAATGACTATCAACAAAGTCCTAGACAAAGAATCAATATACACCTAGTGAAAACTATTCATGTTGAAATATCAATTTACCTCTTCCACAACTTTAGGCAAAAGAAGGAGCCATTTTTCTTCAAATTTTTCCAACAAAGATTTTGCCATTACATGGACATCATCTCTTTCGTCGTTGTATTTCATTGCATTCTTAAAAACCAGCCTGACATCGGCATATATCTCCCTGACATTCTTGTACCCAAAACCATCCATATTATTTTTTATTGTACTGAAGTCCATGGGCTTTTCAATAACCTAGTATACAGAAATCTATAACATATTAAGTGAGAGCATATAGGAAAACAATTACAAAATCACGAATGTATGGCTAATGAACAAAAAGTTGTTGCATGTGCATTAACCGGAAATCCATGCATGAACCCAAATCAAACATTGTAAGCTATCACACAGGTTTCAAGCTCTGGATAAATTTTCAATCTTCTTTATTACTTCATTTTCGGCCAAAAAAAGAGTCAATATGTGTAATATCTGTCTCCAGTAAGAAACAAGCACCTTAATTTTCCAACATTTTGTACATCAAGTACAAAGGGAAAATTTCACATTAAAATATTCATGAAATGATGACCATACAGCGAGTGAATCAGAAAGCTCACGAAGCAATAAGCCTCACCTCATAATAGTCGTGCAAACCAAGACCTTCAACATCTACAGGATGCATGAAAGGCCATGCCCACTTGTGTTGGGTGATCTGAAACATTTCAAGGGAAGGAAAAATAAATTAAAGTTAGCTACTCAGATATAATTGCATGGTCATTTGAACCCCAAAGCATCCAGTAAATGAGGTTTCAAAGAAGAGATCTCCAGATAGGTATTATCACGGACATTTTTGCTAAGATAATGTGTGCTTTCTGTGCTGTTCTTTTCCGATAAGTCTGGCATCGGTTCCTCGTACAACCACCAAGGTTGGTGAGGTATTTTCAAATAAAAGGTTAAAGAATAACCTTTTCATGAGGTGAGAATATCAAATAATCAGCCAAGGACTTGGTACAATCCTACATCTGATTATGAGATCGATAACCGGATGTCAACTAAGTAGTATCCGTTTTTATAAATCACAGAATTATCAAGAGGCGATAAAAGAATAAGGATGAATAAAAAAAATTCAATTGCATGGAGATTTAAAATAACATGATATCTAATTCTACAACAAATAAACTAAAGGTAGGGAACAGAATGCATCATGACTGGGTCCAATGCATGCTTAAGTTGTTATATGCTGAACAAGAAAAAGAATGAGCACGAGTTGCAAAGTTTTGATGCTTGCCTGACGAAATATTGTGGCAAACTGGCGCTTAAGCTCTTGCATTCTCCTTAAAGCAGCTTCTTCCCTATTTGAAGCTTCTTGCTGCTGCTTCTCAATGGTAATATTATGTTTCTCTTTCAGTTTATCCTTCACAAATGAGCTACTTTTGGACATGTTTGCTTGAGTGCTATCCATAGTTGTGTAGAACTGTTCAACCTCGTTCAGTTTTTCCTCCAGCTGCAAGTCATAAATAGCACTGAATTATATATTAATGTCATGAAGAAAACAGGCTGACAAGTTGAAAGCTTGAAACAGCATAATAAAAAATTAGAAAGCTAAAAACAGACACAGCAGCATTGGAGAAACAGCTATAAAAACATGAAACATCGTCATATACTTCCAAGTTTTCCAAACAAGAGATCGAATCATAGGGGAAAATCTGTACTTCTAAATCTAGTGTAGACTTCGTTATTCCTCACCTAAGGAACCCAATAAAAAGATGATAGCAGAATCATCATAGAACTGTGTAAAAAAAAAAAAAAAAAGGTTTGTTAATACTAAACTATGAAGCACGGACACTTCAAGGAGGCTAGTGAATCGCGTATCACAGCATGTCGGATACCAACACTCTTCCGATTCGTATCGGATACGTTTTTTTTTTAAGTATCTTGATTTGTTTTTTTATAATTTTGGATACTTCTCAACTACCCCTGAATATATATCGGATAGGAAAATCTTTAATTTTTTTTTTTGAAATTGCTGTCACCAAAAACTCCATGCAGACTGTGATCACTGATTTATTGAGTTATTTGTGACTACAAATTCTTATAAGATAGGAATTAATAAATACTTCATTTATTGATTTATATTGAGAAGGTAAATTCTTTGACTTTGTATTGTATCCGTAGATATCATATTCAACTTTAATCTTTCCTATGGAACTCTGATTGAATATTGTTGAATCTTGTAATGCAACCCTAATTTGGTTGTTTAACTTATAAAAATATCTATGGAATATTTTTTTAGAGTCGGTTGTTAATTAAAGATGCTAACTAATTCCTATATAGTATATATATATATATATATAAAAATTCTATTATCAGTTCGAATTGATATAAGATATATCGGTTCCTTACATGTGTACTATTGGATTTAAATGCTTTGACTTGGTTGTATTCACTTGTCAAAGCATCTTTTAAATCCAATGGTCCACATGCAAGGAACTGATATATTTTATATCAGTTCGAACTGACAATAGAAAGACTATATATATATATAAATTACCAAGTAAATTTGTGCGGTTTCATTGATTCCAAAATTTGTGCCGTTTTTTCGGTTCCAAAATCTATGTATAGGGTTAAACCGCACGAAAAATTTGTACGGGATCCCACACTAGAAAGTTACTATATATCGGAGCATCCGTGTCGTATCGTATCCAAAATGCATATCCGAACCGGTGCTTCCTAGATCCTAAATGCCAACCTCTCGAGCAGATTTGATTTAACTTTTTCTTTCGGTATTTTTATCAAAATATCACAGAGAACCAGACTGTAGTCTGGTGACATTAGCCTCACACTCACAAACAACCAGTTGACAATTGAGCCAAGACCATGTAATGACACCAGATTAGTTAAAATAAAGCAAAACAAAATGCCAATCAGAAGATATCAAATATCAATTTATCATATAAGATTTTGAGATTCAAATTCAAAGTTGCTAACAATTTTCATTCTTGCAGTAAGCCTCACCTGAGTAACTTTCTGAGATATATCATCAATGCTTTTGCTAAAACCCTCCACTTCAACATCATTACCTTCAGCCTGTACGGGTCCTTCTCGTCTTAAATCAGTATTCGATACAACAATCGATTCCATCTAAAAGAAAGAAAAAGAATGATAATTCAAATCACTAAGACTATAGTCTATAGTACCAAGGAAACAATGTGAGATAAAAAGATATAAGGCAGTAAGCAAATAAAATCAAGCTACCAGCAAATGGTCGAGTGAAATGGAAACCACACACTCCTCCATCAAAACCCTAGGCCTAGGTTTCTGTTCAATTTGGGGCAACAGAAAAACCAGGATCGGTTTGTGAGCCCCAAAAAATGGAACCTTACTGTAGAAGATTATCTTTTCAATGTGTTTAAGCTAAATTTAGGGAATTGTGGTTAGGGTTTTTGCTAATTTTAGGGCGATTGATAAATGATAAATGATAAATGATAAACGATAATTTGATAATTTGGGGAAAATAATCTGAAAATGTGTAAAACTCACGAAGAGTCGAAGATGCTGGTAGAGGTTGCGACTTGCGACAACCGGCGATGTCGAGCTCCGGCAACGGCGACGGCGACGAGTGGCTGGTTGAAGTGGAGAGGAAGGTTGCTGGACGGCTGTTTGCTTTGCTCGAACAAGTGAAAAAAATATTTTTCTTTTAATCAATCCTAAAACTACGTCGTTTTGGGTTTCATTAAACTGAATCCCAAAACGGCGTAGTTTTTAGCCTTAATTGGACTGGGCAATATTTCTCTCTGCTCAACTACAAATCTGGGCTTTTCTCAATTTTGTGTGCAGCCCAGTTCCTCGATTTCTTTTAAAAAAATTATCATCATACAACACGATGTAATCGATCAAATCTACAATTAATTGAATAGTCGAGGTAAGCACTGACAACCTATAAATAAAGAAAAAAAAACAGAGCAATGTTCGAACCACAAAAGGCGATTTTCCCGTTAGGGGACTCTCCAACGCTCAAGTCAGCAAATTGATTGATGAAAGTTAAATGAAATTGAAATAAGTTTAGAACGACAAACTATTGGGCTCAATGTAATGAATCGAGTTTTTAGCCGATATGGATGGGTCATGGGCCGATGTCTATAGAGGGGTCACTAGACTCGATATTGGTTATTGGATGATCAGGTCAATGGTTTTGAAAGGATCGACTCCCTATGGGTTTTTTAACTCAATGTGGATCGATCGAGGTATGGACTGTTCGATCCTTAAGAATGACTAGGTCGATCTCAACTGGAATATGGAAAGCAATAAATGGGAAGAGAGAATTGCGGAGTTATATTATCAAAGTTGTCATGTATGAGTTGTAAAGATTCAGGGCCCTTTCTCTAAGAAAGAGTCTCATATTTATAGTGAAGGCTAGGACACTTAAACGTCTCACCCATTCATGTGAAGGTGTGGATCCTAGATCCTTTATTATTCATTTCGATTCTTTCAAATCTAATAATAAAGTCAAACGTTGGGATCCATGTACCGTCTAGTCATGATTACGACCGATTTATCACACATTTTGAGCAAGTGATTGTTGACCTTTGGGTTAGACTTGGGTTTTAGGCCGCTAGAAGCTTGTCATGCTTGAGGAAGTCGATGATCGGGGTCACCCAATTGGGATCAGGATTGATCTTGGACACTTCCATTTGCCATATGTCTTTCTAGATTACCGGCTACTGCAGGTACACCGTTGGGATCGTCTTGCTTGTTGTTACTTGTATTGTCGAGCCAAGGTTGACCAGGGAGTTTGCTTGAGCATTTTATGCTCGTGGAATTTGTTTAATTTCAAACTCCTTATAGTTTGATTTTATCTTTCGAGCTAGGTCGTGGTACACAGTCATCTTAGAGTCCCTTGAACGATCTGTTAGGAATAACTACAGGCCTTGATACGCTTTATGGCCAAGCTTCTTGCCAAAGTGAGTCTTACGATAAGAGCCTCGTATTCGGCTTCGTTATTGGTTGCTTTGAAAATGCAGCTTACTGCTTGCTCGACAACGTCCCCTTCTAGAGATCGAAGGGCGAGCCGAACTCTACTTCCCCTGACGTTGCTTGAGCCGTAAACTGATAAGGCCCATGTTTCTTGAGGCGTCAACCATAATTATTGTCTTCTTCTCTAGGAAAAAAATCAACGACAAAGTTAGCTAATACCTGAGACTTGATCGTTGTCCTAGGTCGATAGGAAATAGTGTGTTCGCTAGGCTCTATCGCCCATTTCGTCAGTCGATTGGATATTTTTGGCTTGTAGAGGATGCTTTTTTGTGGACATGTCATTAGAACAATAATCATATGGCATTGGAAGTAAGACTGAAGCTTCCAAGCTGTTACGACGAGTGTAAACGCTAGTTTCTCTAGCTTATTGTGTCGAGTTTCCGAATCGAGTAATGACTTGTTCACATAGTAAACATGTATTTTTTTCCACCATCATCCCTTACGAGCACAATGTCGATTGATGTTTCTAAGAGGACCAGGTAAACATAAAGGGCTTATCTATCATTTGGTTTTGACAGCTAAAAAGAGGTTGTCAAGAATACTTTCAAATTTTATAAAGTTTCCTCGTACTCTTCGGTCCACTTGAATCGATATGGGGCCTTCATGCAGCCCGTTAGTTTCTATACGTCTTTGATGCACGTGACAGATTCGATCCCCATAATCGATTGGATTTGTTGAGGATTTGCCTCAATCTCTCTGTAGGTGACGACATAACCTAGAAACTTCTTGAAAAAACACCAAACACACATTTATTGGGGTTAAGTTTCATGTGATACGTGTCGAGCACTTCGAAAGACTGCTTCAGGTGTTTGAGGTGTTAAACTGCTATGAGTGATTTGATCAGCATGTCATCGATGTAAACCTTTATCGTGTCTCCAAGAATCTATACGAACATCCTGTTCACCAGCCGATGATACGTCGCACCTGCATTTGTAAGGTTGAATGACATAACTTTATTACAAAATATACCTCGCTCCGTTATGAAGGTCATTTTCTCTTGGTCTTCAGGAAGCATAAGGATTTGGTTGTAGCCATAAATGGCATCCATAAAGCTCAATAGTTTGTGTCATGTTGCTGGATTGACCAACATGTCTATGGGGAAATGGGATGGAATCTTTTGGGCATGCTTTGTTCATGTCGGTGAAGTCGATGAAGACTCTCTATTTCCTATTTTTCTTTTTTACCACGACTACATTTGCCAACCAGTCGAGGTAGTTGACTTCCCTCGCTCATCTGATATCAATCAGCTTTTGGATTTTGTCATTTATTATTTTGTTTTGCTCTGGGGTGAATTTTCTTATCTTCTGTTTAACTGGTCGATTAGGTCAACTTGCAGTCGATGTACTATTACCTCGAGCTTGGGGGTCGACTTATGTAATTGCTATAATTTCATCTTCTTCTCATTGCGGGTATTCTGGTAACAACTCTTGGATGTTTTCTGCTCTCCTTTAATTTCTCAGACTCCCCATTTTGTCGGGAATTAGATGGTTTGATGTAGTGTTGAAGGGACTGCTCTGATTTCGTGGATCCAGGGTCGACCTACAATAACATTGTAGGCAGAGGGGCAATCGAGCACCAGGAACTTTGTCTAGATGTTTACTCCATCAACGTAGACCGGTAAAATGATTTCTCCAACTGTACTTTTTACCTCTCCACTGAACCCAATTAGGGTTGTCGAGCGACAATTGATCCTTGTTTCGTCGATCTGTATTTCTTTAAGAGCAACTAAAAACAAGATATTAGTAGGACTTTCGTTGTCGACGAGACAACGCTTGATTAGACACTTAGCAGTAGATGAAGGAATAACGAGTGCATCATGATGAGGGGAAAATATATCGCAATTATCAGAAGTGAAAAAAAAAATAAGGTCAATCGTATTTTAGTTCCGGTAGTTTGCCTTAATCTGTGTTTAGTCCACGGTCTTTTGGTATTGTAATTTTTAGTCCATCATTTCTGACAATAAGTATTTTAGTCCCTACCATCCAATTCTATTAGGGTTCCGTCAAGTCAATGAGAGTAGAAAAGGTAAAATAACATCATATGTTCTAGAATCTTATATAACCAAAGGGTATAATAGTAATTTATAAATTAGCTTTAAAAATTAAATAAATATTATTAAATTAAATTAATATTATTATTATCAAAAAAAAAAATTAAATACGAAATTGACAAAGAAAAATAATTGTATGGTCCCAAATAATCTCTTCTGTGTAAAAAAAAATAAAACAAAAAGAAAAAAAGAGAAAGAGATTAAAATATCATCTTTCTATCTCTCCAACCCACCAAAAACCCTAGCCACCCTCTAACCACCATCATCAACCAGATCCACCATCACCAACCCACATTTTCTTCTTCTTCTTCAACTTCTGCTTCTCGTCACCACCACCACCACAACAACCGATGTTGATCCCTTTTCTCTTTCTACATCTACTTCTACTTCTTCTACTTTTGAAGATTTAAAAACCCACGAACACAATCCAGGTCAATGTGTTTCGATGGGTTTTGACTCCAAACCTGTGCGTTTTGAGTATGAGATCCATGCTGGCTGTCGTCGACCAACATGTCGGTGCAAGTCGGTTGTCTCAAACCGTCGATCGCCGACCAGGTCGAAGGTCGATTATCCAAAACACTGGTTTTGGGCCACGATCGATCGTGATTCTCAACGATCAAGATCTGGTCTAGATCCGCTCATTGTGGGTCATCTGATTGCATCACCGTTATGCATTGCCTTCTAGTGACGGTGCGGTGGTTAAGGCGGCGATGAACTAAAAACCTAGGGTTCACAGTTGTGATTTTGCTTTAGGCCACCTTTGGAGAATTTTATATAATATGTGGATAAGTTTTGTAATTATTATGGGTCATTGTGTTTGTGTTTGTGTTTGGTGTCGATGATGAGTATTGTTGAATTTTATGGATTTTTTATGGTGTTCGTGTGAGAGGTGGTTTGAGATTGGTGTTGTTGTTTGAGATTGGTGATAATGATCATGAACTGGGATGGGTTTTTTGTGTTTGATTAGATTTCGAATATGGGTTTAATTACCTTTATTTTGGGTGGCTTTTGTGGCTTTTCGAATCTAGCAAGTTATGGCTTTTGTTCAAAAACATTCACTTTCATTCTTTTTTTTTATTATTTTGTTTATAAATTATTTTCTTTTTTTAATAGATTTTTCATTTAATTAATATATATATTAATTGGTCTTTTTAGTTAAAACTTAAATTAGTCACACATAAGACCAAATTAAGTGTAAAATAGTCTTTTTAAGGGTATCAACACACATCAGGGGCATTAAAGTCATTTAACAAGTCTGACATGACAGAATATGTCCTTTTGACGGATTATGTCACCGAAGGACTAAAAATTATAATTCCAAAAAACTGTGCTCTCACACAGATTAAGGCAAACTACGAGGATTAAAATATAATTTTTCCAAACTAATAACCATATCAATTGTTTTTTGTTATTGGCGATGTCGAATCTTGGTATTGTCTACCTATCGAGTGTGCCTTTTTGTAGTTAAGCGGGTGATCCCACTTACTCGTATCTGTCAATAATGAAGTGGACCGTACGATCTAATTGAGGAGGTTCTTATGGTGAATCCTTCGTTCTTCCTTTCTGTCGCTCGTCCTTTTGTGCCAAAGTATTATTCCCTTTTTCTGTCAATAACTTCTTTATTAGTCCTTGTTTTAACAGCTTCGCTACTTCAAGCTTTAGGGCAATGCATTAATCGGTTCAATGGCCATGATCGCCATGGAACTCATACCATATGTTTGAATCCATGTGCTCTGACGGCGACGTCGTCATCGTCTTTAAGGGCCACCTGATTGATGTTCTCATCCCCTTCAACGTTAATTACCTTCGTTGGTTCGTTGTTGAGAGTATATTCTAGGACTCGAGTTCGTTATCGCGTATCGGATCGCAGTGGCTTAT
The DNA here is from genome assembly GCA_032871835.1 of Dipteronia dyeriana. Taxonomy (NCBI): domain Eukaryota; kingdom Viridiplantae; phylum Streptophyta; class Magnoliopsida; order Sapindales; family Sapindaceae; genus Dipteronia; species Dipteronia dyeriana. The sequence goes on along the minus strand of CM065303.1, from coordinate 46,490,934 downwards.
CATACGTTCGCCTCCTCTCCTCTGCCCTGTTTTGTTCGTTCAAACTATTCCTTCGATCATCCAATCTTCTGTCCACACATTGATTACACCTATAATCTTGGAATAATTGCACCAAAAATAATATTGTTTGCATAAATTAGAGATCCATAAACAAGTTCATGAATACCATCAATATCCACTAGAGGAGCAATAATGAAGGTATAATAAATACAGAAGTTGCGGTCAAAAAGGTAAGGATCATCAAAACACCAAACCATCTAATATAAAGACGGTTTTTGGTGTTGGTTATCCAGTACATAAGTGACCCCTCGTGATTGAGCTGGAGGTTGATAGTTCGCTTCGTCCTCCTCTCACTTTTTCTGTGCTCAGGCTTTGGCTAACACGTCTTCCATCGTTCAGCATGGGTACTTGGTAAACTCATTGTATAGGTCTGAGTCGTATTGTAGCCCTTTTTGAAAGCAGAAATAACGGTAATAGAATTACAGTTTGAGATCAATACCTTTTCTTTATTGAACCGGCCTACGTAATCAAGTAGTTGATCGTTTCTTTGCTGGATAATTGTGTACAGATCGTCTGATTATTTCTCCAATTTCCTGGAGTCTCGTAACTGTTCAACGAAGGTATCAGTCAACTGAGCAAATGAACCGACCGAGACGTTCGAGAGATTCATGTACCACTAGAGTGTTGGACCTATGAGACTTGATCTGAATCCTTTACACATATATGCCTCACTTTTATCTATAAAGATCGCAGCAGTGAACATGCGTTGCTTATACTGCGCGATATGATCGTTTGGATCCATTGTTCCATCGTACTGTTTCATGTTGGGAAAGTTGAAATTCTTTGGCACCTCCATTAGTGTGATCTCATCCAAGAAAAGAGGGAGGAGAAGGTACTTCTGAGATCCTCTAGATCATCGTTTCCATCTCTGTGAACCTGCAAGCAACTTCAAAGTCAAAAAAGATTGGGTTCGATTTTACCGTTTGCACGAGATTTTATTGGTTCGAATCCTTTTGTGTCCCAAATCGGGTCAACGGATTGGCTGGAGTGGTGTTTGCATCCGTCACCGATATTGGTTATTTTAGATCAATGAGAGATGGATCTAGCTGCATCCTTATGGACTGATTCTTTTGCCACCTCGTGCTTTGTTCTGAGTCGTCATTTGGTTCGCGTGATCCATTGTCGATCAAGACTTAATCCGACACCGATTGCACATTATTGGAAAACAGGTCAAGCTTTCCCTGAAACTTTAGGTTCTTGGCTCGAACTCTCTTGTTCTCTTTCTCGAGGCTCTGCAACCGGGTTGCTTTTTTTTTTATCATCTGGGTTGTAAGGGCCACGAGTCTTGCCTCAATGTCTCCGGAGTCAGTCATCGTTGTCGATTTGGATCTAGATACGTATATGATTAGGAAGATTGTTAGGACCCTACGGTGGGTGTCAAACTGTAGTCGATCGGATATACAATTAATTGAATAGTCGAGGTGGGCACTAACAATATTTAAATTAATTAATTAATTAATTAAAGCGATGGTCGAACCACAAAAGGGGTTTTACCCTTTGGGGGACTCTTCGACGTTCAAGTCATCAAAATAATCGATAAAAGTTAAGTGAAATTGAAATAAGTTTAGACTGACAAACCGTCGGGATTGATGTATTGAATCGAGTCTTTAGTCGATGTGGCTAGGTTGACTATGGATATCGACTGATTGTATGGGTCGATATCTAGAGAGGGGTCATTAGACTCAATATTAGTTGTTCGATGATGTAAGTCGATGACTTTGAAATGATCGACAGCCCAAGGGTTACTTGACTCGATACGGATCGATCGAGGTTTGGACCATTCGATCCTTGAGAATGACTAGGTCAATCTCAACCGGAATATGGAAATCAATAAATGGGAAGAGAGAATTGTTGAGTTATATTATCAGAGCTTTCACGTATGATTTGTGAAGATTCAAGACCCTTCTCTGAGAAAGAGTCTTATATTTATAGTGAAGACTAAGAGCCTTCAACGTCTTGCCCATTCATGTGATGGTGTGGATCATGGGTCTTTTATTATCCGTTTTGATTCTTTTAGATCTGATAATAAAGTCAAACATTGAGATCCGTGTAATGCCTTGTCATGATTATGACTGGTTTATGACATATTTTGAGTATGTGTTTATTGACCTTTGAGTCAGACTTGGGTATTGGGCCTATCTTTGGCATTTGGGTCTGTTAGAATGGTTGTAGTTATATTTTTCTCTTTTCTTGAATTATGGGTCTATTAATTGGGCTGCGAAATTTTTTGGCCACTACACATGACAGATATATTATTCATCTTCCGATACAATCATGACACGCGACATATCTACATATCTATATGCGTTTATGTATATGTATGTGCGTCATATGGGGTGTGCTTGAAGTGAATGAAGAACGGTGCACCAATTGCACATAAGACCATTTTTAACCCTGGTTAATTATACTTGGGTTGTTTGACTTGTATTAATTAGAAAGATAAAAAAATCGCTTAGGCTCTTTTTTTCGTCGTTCAAAACAAATTAATATAAAAGGTGACTCGGTGATAAGCCATTCGCATTGAGGGTGTGGATTGAGTCATATCTCCCTCCCCATATCTCATATCTCAAACTGTACTAAGAAGGGTGGTTGCAATTTGATCTTAATTAAAACATATTAAAAAAAACTAAACAACCATTGTTTAGCAAAAATATAATCTGTTACAAAAAAAAAAAAAGCAACTAGGCAATCAAAATTCAAATATCAATGACATTGGAAATCAATTTCATGACCTATTTAATTTTTGTAATAGCAATTCATTTGAGTAACTTGTTGCGTGTGGGAAACATAAATAGATAATTAATCATTGTTAATTGAGTATCTTATTGATGGAAAAATTCCTTTCAAATCCATTCATTATTGCACATCACCTTTTAGGAAAGATGAGTGTGCACCTCCTTTCCACATTTAGTTATCAGGGGTTCGAGTTTCACCATAGATATTTGTATATGTGTAGGGAGTTTTTTCGCACATTTTACAAGAATGTATATAAGAATTGTAATTCATATATAACCTCTCCTCGATAGTGGAAGTAATATTCTATATCGTTCTTATAGAGTCTGATTAATCTCAACGGGTCTCGACAGTAGTTGTATTTTTTTTAAAAAAAATCCATTCATTATTTGTTTACTTGTCTTGGTTGTTGAGATAAAAACATCATAAAATTTTCCATTTAGTTTCTCATGATTTTGCAAGAAAGTTGAAGAACAGCTGGGAAATAACATAATTGAATCTTGAATCCCATGCTTTACACAATTTTAGTTCTCAGTAATTCCAACTATCACTTCACTTGAAAAGTAAATATTGGTACAATTAGAATTATTTACGTTATATCTGTATTATTTTTTAAAGAAAAACCTTAGTGGATGGAAACACAATTTAAAGAAATTCATGGACACGCAAGTAATATATTAATGTGATGCGGATATGGATTACTGACTTCTAATGACGACGTGTCATTAATAGTTTGATGTGTCCTAAACATATATCACTAATATGGTTTTCTTTAAAAAAAAATCACTAATATGGGTTTTATAGTAAAAATTTGGGGACAACAAATTTGCATTATTATAAATGTTCTAAAAGCTAAAAATTTACTTACAGAAATTGTAACGATTTGTAACACTAATAAACAAGTTTAGAGGATGAGAGAGATAGAGAGAGCAGTAATTGATTAATTGACAATAATAACAAATGACTCCTCATGAAGGGCTCTTCTTATAATCTTCATGAGGAATGTACAAATAACTATACTGTAAAAATATTACAAATTCACCAAAAAAAAAAAGAAGGAACAATTACACATAATTTGGACATAATAAAGGGTTTAAAACAATTCCAAAAATAAATTACAAAAGAAAAAAAAAACAGAAAATATTAATAACGACAATAAAGAATAACAAATCGTTTTTTTTTTCAGCTTTACGAGTCTTTTACACAATATGATTATTATTTTTTTCTCGTTGCATGTAGCTTTCAAGGTTTTGGTGGTTCCTCCTTGGCAGGCTCAGTTGAAGCTGGAGGAGCTGCCGCCAGTTCAGTTTTCTCCTCCACGGCGGGTTCGGTTTTCGCGACAGCCTCTGGCACCGCCACTATAATTTCTTCTTTCTTCTCTTCTTCAATCACTATCTCCCTCTCTTTTCTGTCACTTGTTTCTTCTCCAGCTGGTTTTGTTTCTGCTTCTGGGACTGGTGGTGCGGCCTCCTCTGCTGGCTTCTCCTCCGTAACTATAAACGTCGAAACCTTTTCAAACACGAAGAAAACCGGGCCTGGAATTAGGGCTGCTCCATACTTCGATGATGCTTCACTCACTGGTTTTGATCCCGGAAACTCTATAAATTCATAACAGAAAAAAAATAAAAAATTCTTTAGGACTCATTAATAAAAAATACATCACATGTGAATACGTACAAGTCCATAATCTCCTGATTTAAAAAAAAAATCAAAGAAACAGGTATAAAACTCTTTAATTAACATACCGATTTTAATTAGTTTTGAAAAGAAACCTCAAAGGAACAAATTACTCGAACAATAATATAAAGCTCTTTACCGTACCGATTTTAACAAGCTCTTCAAGGAACTTGTGAACTTGAACGGAGTGCTTTTTCAATCCTGCCTCCTTGGGTTCCTTCACTAAGGTCTGTTTTCAAGTAAAAATTCAAGAAAAAAATGTTGTTAGTTAAGAATCTTAAGATACCAATATTTATTTATTTTTCTTCTTTTTCAAGAATATATGGATACATATAAACAGACCTTGATTTCAGTTGAAGAAGCTTCATAAATTTCAGTCACTTTTGGTTGAAGCTCAACTTTTTTCTCTTCAAACTCCTTGTTGATTTCTTCCTATAAATACATATACCATTCATTTTCAAGGAAAAATAAATATTAGACAAAAAATAAATAAATTTATCATGAAGAAGAAATGAAAACAAATAATTATATATATATATATATATATATATATATGTGTGTGTGTGTGTGTGTGTGTAAAGTACCTTAGAATCATCAAAGGACTTGCAAGAGTCAGCAGCAGCTGCCTTCTTGATTCCATTTTTCTCAAAAACCTTCTTGATCTTTGGAAGAACCTTTGATTTCCAGTACCCCATTTTGTTGTGTGTTTTGTGTGTCGTGTTGTGTGAATCTTCAAGCTTGAATATTGAAGGTCGATCTCAATGAAAACTGTTGAAGACAACTGTTGTTTGTCCCTCCAAATTTAAGGCACATATAAAAAGCTTAGAAAAAATATCCGACGGCAATGGCAATGGCAGATCATCATATAGAGATACTTCCAACTAAACAACCCTTTTTTCTCCAACTTATTTACTAAAAATATCCACTTATAATTCACTAATGTGTCATGCCAACCCATTAAATTGACCAAATAATATATATATATAGTTTGATATGGTTGATTAAGATTTCTCACGTGTAGACGTTTGAGGTTTATTGGATTATAATTTTTTTGTTTTGTTTTAAGTTAACAAATTTATATTAAAAGATTGTTTTTTTTTTGTGTCAAAGAAGTTTTTTTTTTTTTTATGTATAAGTTCGAATTATATTGGTAAATTTTGTAATTGATAAAATAATTGAAAATAACAGTTTTTGTAAATACAGGAAAATGAGAAGGGTAAATGGGGAAAAATGGTGGGGAAGTGACAGCTGGCAATTAGCTCATTGAAAGGTGGCAAATATGATAGAGGTATGTGGGACCCTAATATTTGCTAATGGTTGATGTTGATCTGATCTGTAACAAATTAATATAAATAAATAAATTTTAATATATGAATGTTTGCAATTGCTTTAGCTTCTCAAACTTGTCACATGGCTTCGCTGGTTCAAAATCCAAACAATCAAGCAGTCAATTACTAACCCCTATCTATATATGTTTTTGTTTTGTTTATGAAAATACACCCTTTGATTCCAAATTTAATTATAATGAAATTAATACAAGTCACTCTTTTTCTCTTGGAAAATTGTGGACAACATTGATGCCATGTAACAAGTTTTTGATTTCTAGCTATATGGTTTCAATGCATTATATATGCCTTAAAGAGGTTCTTTGTTCCTAATTTACATCTAACATTATATATGTATATAATAATAAACAGGTGCAGAATGACTTGTAACTCTATAGAACCCACTCCATTCTATAACTTTAGAGAATGATTTGTACAACCTTTCAAAAATAACTATGTCAATAGAAACCCCACACTTCTTATATACATTATTTTGTTATGTTGAAATGACTTCGTGTGGCTGATCGACCATAGTTTGTTTGTCGGCTTAATGGGCCCAATTTTAAAATCTAAACTAATTAATATCTCGTATAAAAAAGTATGTGAAAAATTTTGTACCTGAAACCTTCTATATATGTGTATCGTGTTGAAACGAATTTTAATAACTAATCGACCGTAGTTAATTTGTTTTTTAAAGTATTACACTATTATATAAATTGGAATTTATTTTGGAAGGGGAAGATTCAAACTTATAACCTCGTAATATAGGTGTACAGGGTTTTACTACCGTACCAACTTTATATCTTTCAATAGTCATTTGTGTTTGATAGCTTAATTAATGAGTCCAATTTTAAAACCTAAACTCATTCGCTGTCTCAATAGACAATCGAAATTGTACTGGAATCTAAAAATATTACAATAAATATCAAGAAATAAAATCACAATTTTTGTTGTAGGTATGTGGACAAGATTGATTGATTGATGCCATGTTAATAGAAGTTTTTTGAAATGTATGGCTTGGATGCAATATATGTATATGATGAGGTTGTTTGTTTCATGAAATTAATCATGCAACACGATAAATTAGCTAGCTTGCATGCACATGGAGTGCTTTATTTATAATTTGTGTTTGGAGCTAAAAACAAAGAGTAAAAAACAAGAAAACTTGGATTAATTAGTATTAATTATGAGGTTTGTTGATTCGTAATCAATCAATCATTCATAATGTTTTTTGTTTTGGTTACCTTATTTGGTAATTAATAGTTTTGGTTTTTGACAATATTTTTAAGTAATCAATCAGGGTGTTTTTATACAATCGAATCCTTAATTTATGTAAAAAGTGTTTTTGATAATATTTTTTTTAAAAAAAGTACTTAAAAAACAAATCCTTGAATTCTTTCTCTCTTTTTTTCTGAAAAAAATAATAATAATAAAGAGAGAGAGAAAAGGACAAGGCTTCCGGTATATAAAAACTAAGGGGTCGTTTGTTTTTTTCTATTTACTGAACATTTTTGAATTTTTCTAAAGACTAAATGAGGAATGAAATCTGAATCTGAATTATAGGTTTTTTTTTTCTCATATCTGAATGTATTGTCAATATTATTATTTTTTAAAAAAATAAAATATTTGAAAATAAGTAATTTTATATTTATTCTCATATTAAAACAATTATACATATAATATGGAATAAAAACAATTTTAAAAAAATTATACATGTACAACCACATGTAAGCAAACTATTTTTTTATTACAAACTTTATTTTTACTAAGAAAGAAAAGGTTTTGTTTCTCAAAAAATAAAAGGGTAACAGGAAAACCCACACAAAACACTTTAGAAAAAACAATAAATCAATACATCACCCAACTATCATAATTAAATATTGATATTAAACACCAATATAAGAAATGATTATGGTTCTTTTTTATTCTCAAAACTATTTAAAATAAGCAATATATTAAAATAAAGAAATTTTTACCATATATAATTAGGAGGAATTTGGAAAGATGTTATATTTAGGAGGATAGTGTCGGAAGAAAATATTTTAGATTGCATTTAATACAATCCAGTGATTTGCAATTAAATGAAAAATCGTGATTTCTTACTTTTCATCTGAAGTTGTTTTTTATTGTTTTTAAGTTGTTTGACCACTTAAAAAACAAACAAAACACTTAACAATTATGATTCAGACTCATTAAGTTTTAAGTAGAAAAAACAAACACCCCTAAAAATTTAGAGGAGCGAAAAGTAAAAGGGTTTGAAATTTATAATTTTTAAAAAGGATTTTAATTAATTTATTTATTGTTTGAGGTAGGTATTGCCCATATCTATATAGGGTTTGGCTAAACCAACTTAAATTTGTGACTTAAAACTTTGACTTTAACATCTCAACAATTCATGTGCTCATTATCAAATGGTTAAGATTTGAATGCATTTATAACTCTTATATTAATAACATATGGGTGATTGAGATATTGAAGTTACAGTTTTAAACCACAAATTTAAGTTGATTTACCTTGACCCATATATATAGGCAAATGTAAGGGAGGCCCATAGGGGTCATGCCCCCCAACCAATAAAAAAAATCTATTTTATATAAATTAAAATATAAATCAATAAAAAAAACCTAAATATTATATATAAAATATGATATATAAATATATATGATAATATTATATTATCCCTTTATTATTTTAATAATATAAATTAACTAATAATTTTTGTTTCCATAATTATATTGACCATATAAATAGGAATCAAAATCGGTCCATTTTAATATTTTAATTTTCTATTATTTCATACCTTATTACTTAATTTAGCATATTATATATATGTATAGTAATGTTAGATGTCACACCAAAAATTACAACTTTTCTATCACAACAAGTGTGACAACTTGTATATCAATTTGTGAGTAGATACACATTAATGATGATTTATTTCATTAATCTATGTATCTACTCATCAATTGACACATCAACTATCACACGTGTTGTGGTAGAAAAGTTATGATTTCAGACGTGATATTTAGGGATGAATATTCCCCCCATGGAGCCCCACCCCCCACGGGGCCCAACCCCATTTGGAAGCAAATTTTGTCCCTAAATGGGATTTGGGGGTGGGGGGAGATTTTGCCCCCAAAATCTAAATGAGGTGGTACCCCCATTTCCCCATTCCCCCATTTTCCCATTCCCCCATTTCTTTTAATAGGGGTGGGGGTGGAGCCCCGTTTCTCCATATATATTTATATATTTATATATTTTTACTTTTATTTTCTAAAAAAATAATAACTTTAATTTTATTACTCATTTACTCTCTACCTATTTCCACTATTTCCACATATATATTTACGTGTAATACTATATTACTATAGTTACTTGTATTAATTTTGAATTAAATTATATCAATTATATCAATTATATATTTCAGATTATTTATTGGATTGGATATCGAAATAGGGTTAATTGAACGATTTGAATGATCGAATTTTGAAACTCGAATTCTAAATTTCGGATTTTAAATCGAAAAATATTAGGATTGGAAATTGGAAATTGGAAAATTGAGGAAAATGGGGGACGGGGGTGGGGGTAGGGGTGGAAGGAGGTTTTAGGAATGGGGGTGAGGGTAGGAGTAGGGGTGGAGGAACCCTCCCCCGCCTCATCCCTAGTGATATCTAGCATTACTCATAGTATTATTATTTTTAGATTTCTCTAATACAATCTAAGTAAATATTGAACTCTTATAGTGAGTACCTATATTATTTATGTTAATAGTGAAATTTGGTCAGGGGTCAAAGAGAAATTTTCCACCCATAATCGACAATCATGAAGCCCGAAAAAGTCGTAAACCCACCCGCAGGAGCAAGGAAGGCCGGCTCGGCTTCAAGACTATCCGAAAACAAGCCAGGCGTGACCAGGACGAGCCCCCCACAAGAGTACTGGAACCCGGGCTTCTCCAAGCAATCTATCGGGGAACCTCGACTCTGAGGTCGAGCTCTACAACAGCCCCGAGAATGCCAGGGGAAGTCTCCAAGCTCAAGAGACATTCGAGAGAAGCCCGCCAACTTCTCCAGAAGCCCAATGTCCTTGCTGGACATAAAGGAAGAATCACGCCTAAATCTACACTACCTCAGCTACCTCCCAGGAATGTCTACAAGAGCACCTCAAGCCCCCAAGGGTCAGGGAAAATCCATCTTAAGCTTCTAAGAACAGAGTTAGAGCAGGGATCTACCTCGCTCTACGGGGCAACAGGCAGCTGGTAGGGTGACCTCCATGAAAATTCATGACACGAGTGCACACAGGATCATCTCCACGTAATATTTACATGCACGTCAAGAGTTTGATTCAAAAAAGGAAACAAACTTATCTCCGTCAATGATATCATCAAATCTCGTAACAATTCAAATTCAAATTCAAATGACCAATCCCGCCCAATAAGGAAGGAATGGATTCATGGGATCACGGTAAAATATTTGCAAATTAAAAACCTGTTTGGACGAAAACAAAGAAAAACCTACATAAACTGATACATACACAGAAAAAGTTAGACAGCAACAAAGAGAGGAGAGAAAGAAAAGAATAGGGGAAGACCTAAATTCTGTTTTCAGAACACGGCCACCTTCGTTTCCACTATTTGACAGGCACGAAGTTGCCACCACCCTTCATCTTAGAGAGACTGTGAGCACACGAGAGAGCGGTTTGTATTTTGAAGCAATCTATCAATAATAAAAGCTCTTATTTACTATTATTACGATTCAGTCTCTCGTCTATCTCTTAACAGGTCGGGAACAAATGGTACCGACCCCGGCCACCACTTTCGTGATAGTGGTCTCGAGGGTGTTAACAGGAATTTATCATCCCGAGCAAATTTACCGTCAACACTTTCTGGCGTCGTCTGTGGGGAACCTCTCACACCACAATCTTTTTACATTCAAAAAGTTTGTTATTTCATAGTAATCATGAGGCTTCGCTCCTCACAAGGGCAGCAGGGCACCTCGGGACAATCTTCTGCTACATCGACACGAAAGGTCCCGGGGAAAGGGAAAAAATCTGGGCTCTATAGCCAGGTTCCCACCCAGCCAGCCACTGTGCGGGCTCTGGATCCCCCTCTGGGAAGTCAGGTCGAGCTTGATCAACAAGCAGTGGACTTCGTAGAAAACGTCCGCCTTCTACTGCTCGCTGAGGGCATCACTATCCAACAAGCAGGTCTTTGCAATCATGGGGAGTCAAGCAGGCCTTGGGCTAGGCAACCCGTCTTTGATCGCCTGGGACCTGCCTCTCGGGAACCAACTCATAATAGAGCGGGGCTCCCAACCTCGATCCGGGATAGGCTAAGGCACATGCCCCATGTTCTCGAAGCACTGTCACGCTACCAACCAAGACAAGTTAAATCCGCGGCAGATGTCAATCCCCGGGAACGGGGAGAGCTTCTCCACCCTAAGACTTCAAGGAGAGAAGCCTGGGGTAGATAAGAAGAGAGTCAGCAAAACCCCCGAGCAGACCCCCCCCCCCCCCCCCCCCTTCCGAAGAAGAAGCAGGGTAGAGGTCTCCAGTTTTCTCAGAGGGATCTGATGGTGAGGAATCAGAGATCAACTCAAGGAAATCCGAAAGCAAGCGTCTATAGGACCAGTTGGCAGAGCTTCAGAAAGAGGTCCAATTGATGAAGAAGAGAAAGTACAATGAGGACAAGAAAGATCCTCTAAGTGAAATGAATGCCCCCTTCACCAGAAGAGTCCGAGAGGCAGAGCTCCCACCTAAGTTCAAAATGCCAACTGACAGGTTCTCCGGGACTGAAGATCCTCTGAGCCATTTAGAGAGTTTCATTCAACAGATGGAGGTCCAGAACACAACCAGGGCCGCTATGTGTCGAATTTTCCCCATTACCCTCACGGATTATGGTAAAACCTGGTTTAGGAAACTACCCGCTGGAAGCGTAGATCCCTTCACCAAGTTATCAACCGATTTTTACTCACAATTTTAGGGAGTTAAGCCCCGATTGAAGGACTTGATCCACCTACAATACGTAAATCAGGAGAGAGGGGAAACCCTCCAGGCTTATATAGAGCATTTCCACAAGGAAGTCATCCAGATAGGGGTCTTCACAGAGAAGAAAACACTCACCAACTTCAGAAGAAACCTGTGGGCGGGAAAGCTTTTCCGATCTTTCACTAAGAGACCTCCAGAAACTTACCAGGAAGCCTATGATCGGGTTCTGGAGCAGATTGAGGTATACGAGCAGCTCAAGGTCACAATGGAACATGACGCCATGAGAGCTGTAAAGCGACAAAAGATGGAAGCTCCCAGACCCGAGCAAGCTCAGAAAAGCCAAAATAATCCCCATAATAAATCAACATACAACTTCCCCTTTCCTCAGCCCAGATTGGAAAGGTATCCAGATAGACAAGCTCCTCATCAAGCTTTACCACCTCCTAGGACAGTGGCCCCTATAGCTCGCGATGAGAGGAGGTACGACCATTACACTCCCTCAAATGTATCCTGAGAAACAGTCTACCTCGCCATACGGGACAAGGGTTTGTTACAGAAGCCCGCTCCCATGAAAGCCCTCGTCGATAAGAGAAATCGTTATAAATGTTACGACTTTCACGAGGACGTGGGGCACAACACTTCAGAATGCTACAACCTGCGGAACCAGATTGAAGCTTTGATAAGGGGAGGATGCTTGATAGAATTCTTACAACAAGTCAGGGAGAACATTCAGACTGGAAGGGAGGTGCAAGTCTAGATCAGAGAACATGCCGAGAAAAAGAAGGGGGAGCAGGCAGACCTGATGCAACAGATTCAGGTAATACATACTATCAATAGGGGACACACTTTGGCCGGCACCTCCAACAGCTCCAGGAAAAACCATGCGAGGAAGGTCCCTTGTACGGATAAGAGGCGGGATATCTTCAAGGTCGATCAGAGACCGACCAATCCCTCCCAGCTGTCACAGATCATCTTCACCGAAGCAGATGTCTATAACACCGTGCATCCTCATGATGACCCCATGGTCATCACGATATAAATTGCCAACTTCATGGTGCACCGCGTGCTCGTCGACATAGGTAGTAGCGTCGACGTCATGTTCAAAGATACCTTAGAGAAGCTAAACTTAAAGCAGTGGTGCTACAATAGTTGCACTACTCCATTATATGGGTTCACTGGGGACTCCATCACACCCGTAGGATCAAAAATCCTACCAGTGATTATTAGAGTCGCACCTCTCTAGCAAAATATCATGACCGACTTCGTGGTGGTGGATACCCCATCAGCCTACAATGCAATATTAGGGAGGCCATTTCTATCATATTTGAAAGGGGTTCTTTCGATTTACCACAATGTCCTGAAGTTCCCGGTAGAAGACAAGGTGAAGGAAGTCCGGGGTGATCAGCAAGCAGCTACGAAATGCTACGCAGTGTCAGCCCAGCAGCTCTAGCTAAACAACTCGCCCAAGTGACGACAATCCAAGGTAGGATAACTCCTGCACTAAACTTGGAAGACGCGGGTCCCACTGATTGCCCTGAAGAAGGACTCATGGTACAGGACATGGAAGAACAGAGAAGGGAATGGGCCAGCGGCCATCCAGTGGATGCATTATAAGAGATTCTTGTCCGAATAAGCTATCCCTCGAAGGTCGTCAAGATCGAAGCTACCCTTAAGCCAGGAATAAAAGAAGGTTTGATTAGGTTCCTCACAGAGTTCAACGACATATTTACTTGGAGTCATGCTGAGATGTCAGGGATCCCAATGACACTAGTTGCACATCGACTGGCGGTGGATCCGACCTTCAAGCCCATCAAACAGAACAGACGCCACTTCAACACTGAAAGAAATGTGGTGGTTCAAGAAGAGGTGGATAAACTAACCCAAGCAGGCTTCATCCGAGAAGCCCGTTACCCCGAATGGATTGCCAACGTGGTCATGGTAAAAAAGGCAAATGGGAAGTGACGCATGTGTGTAGACTACACTGATCTCAATCGGGCATGCCCGAATGACAGTTTTCCTCTGCCAAAAATTGATCAGTTGGTCGATTCCACATCCGGAAACAAGCTCATGAGCTTCATGGACGTGTTTTTCAGCTACAATTAGATCATGATGCATCCCACGGACCAAGAAAAGACCAGTTTCATCACCGCTCAAGGCCTATACTGCTACAAGGTGATGCCTTTCGGGCTCAAGAATGCTGAAGCTACTTACCAGCGGTTAGTCAATCGATTGTTCAAGCCCGAAATCGAAAGGTCGATGGAGGTGTACATCGACGACATGATCACCAAATCTTCAACCTCGTGAGGCCACATGGACAACCTTCGTAGGACCTTTGTGATCCTAAGGGAAAACCAGATGAGGTTGAACCCTTCCAAATGTGTCTTTGGGGTAACTACGGGGAAATTTCTGGGCTTTATGGTCAATGAGATAGGCATAGAGGCTAACCCGGAAAAAAATCATGGCTATCCAGGATCTAGAATCCCCCACATCTCTTAAACAGGTTCAAGCCTTGACTGGACAGGTAGCAACGCTCAATAGGTTCATCTCTCGGTCTACCGATAAATGCCTGCCATTCTTCAACACTATCAAGCAGGGAAGAAACATGAAGTGGGATCAGGAGAGCGAACAAGCTTTCCAAGCTTTGAAAAGATACCTAACAAACCCTTCATTGATAGTCAAGCCAAATCCTAGAGAAGAGCTCCAAATATACTTGGCCGTTTCAGAAACCGCGGTGAGCGGGGCTTTGGTCAAGGAATACGGGGATAGGATCCAGCGACATATCTGCTATGTGAGCCACGCTCTAACCAAGCCCGAAAAGAACTATACTTTATTGGAGAAGCTCGCTTATGCCTTGGTGACCTCGGTGAGGAAACTTTGTCCTTACTTCCATGCTCATTCAATAGCAGTGGTGACGGACCAACCCCTCCGTCAGTTCTTATAAAGGCTGGATGTTTCTAGAAGGCTGGTTCTATGGGCTCTTGAGCTCACCCAGTTTGACATAAAGTATAAGCCTAAAACCGCGATATAAGCTCAGGCATTGGCAGACTTTGTAGCCGAGCTCTCAGTACCTTTAGATCAGGCAACCCCCACGGTAACAGATGTAACCCTTGAGAGGACTCCAGAGTCTGACAACTGGCCGGAAGGCTACGGGTTATGGACTCTCTACACTGACGTAGCTTCCGGGCAATCTAGAGGAGGAACGGGTATAGTTCTCATCGACCCCGGAAGAAACTGAGTGCTGCCACTGTTTCCGGTTTGAATTTAAAGCCACAAACAATGAGGCAGAGTACGAAGCTCTGCTAGCTGGAATAAAGGCAGCCATGGAACTCAGGGTTGGTTACCTGAATATCAAGAGCGACTCTTCACTCGTGGTCAACCAAGTCTCTAGGGAATATCAGGCAAAGTGGGATAATATGGTCGCGTACTTGAAATTGGTTCAGCAACTCAAAAACAGATTTAAAGGATTCTGAATCGAGCAGATACCTCGACAACTAAATCATCGGGCTGACGTCCTTGCCAAGATAGCTGCACATGGTGGCCAGACCCTACCTCACAGAGTCCTTCTTTAAATATTTCCCCTACCTAGCATTATGACTGGTAAGGAAGCTTATACCTTGGACCGACAGCCGTACTGGATGGATCCAATAGTGGAGTATCTACAGGATGGGAAACTCCCCGGGGAGCCCGACCAAGCTAGGAGGGATAAAAGGCTCTCGGTCCGGTATTGTATGATGAATAGGCATTTATACCTAAGGGGAAAATCCTTTCCCCTGCTCTGATGTCTACACCCTGAAGATGCCAAGTGGGCTTTGAGAGAGGTTCACTCCGGGGAATGCGGGAACCATATTGGTGGAGAGGCCTTGGCATATCAGGTTCTTCGCATAGGGTATTATTGGCCGACCATCCATCAAGATGCTAAGAACTTGGTGCAAACCTGCGAGGCATGCCAGAAGGCCGCAATCTTGAGTCACCTCTCTCCGGAGCTCTTGTCGTCCCTTAGCTCATCGTACCTCTTTGCTATGTGGGGAGTCAATTTGATTGGACTGCTTCCTACAGCTTCGGGACATGCCAAGCATGCTATCGTAGCGATTGACTACTTCACAAAGTGGGTTGAAGCTGGACCACTCTCCTAGATATCAGAAGAGAGCACAACAAGGTTCATCAAGACCAATGTAGTTTACAGGTTTGGAACCCCTATTGCCATCATAACCGACCTCGGAAAATAGTTCGATAATGGCCGATTCAGAGATTTCTGTAAAGGTTTAGGAATCGACCTTCGGTTTGCTTCGGTAGCCCACCCACATACCAATGGTTTGGTGGAATCCACGAACAAAACCATCAAGATGTTGTTGAAGAAAAAACTACAGCAGAAGAAAGACAGATGAGTAGAGGAGCTTTCCGAGGTCCTCTGGGCTTACCGTACTACAATGAGAACAGCTACCGAAGAAACGCTTTACTCGCTGGCCTTCTGGGTTGAAGCAGTCCTACCCATAAAGCACAAGTTGACCTCATTTAGAGTTCAACGATTCGAACCGGAGAGCAATGAAAGCAAGCTCTGAGCTAGCTTGGACCTCCTGTAGGAGAAGCAAAATCGAATAGCTAAGAAGGTAGCGATCTACCAAAACAGGATTGACAGGTACTTCAACAGGATAGTTAAAGCTCGAAGCTTCAAAGAAGGGAATCTAGTCCTCAGGAAAGTGATGTTGAACACCAGAAAGATGTCAGACGGGGTCCTAGGGCTCAACTGGGAATGACCATACCTAATAAAGATAATGATCCGTAATGGGGCGTACAAGCTTGAAGATATGAATAGCCGACTCATCGACCATACTTGGAATGCAGATCACCTAAGTAAATTCTACCACTCAGGAGCAGGCGACCTCCGACTAGCTTCTTTTATTTTGTCCCACAATAATGTACTCCACCCTCCATATCAATAAAGCCTGTTTTTCTCGTTTACTCCTTCTTTAACTATGTCCTACAATGATTTGGGTCTACATGAAAAGTTTGACATTATCGCCTCAAGACCAAGGGTAAGCCGGGGAAGCCCCCCCGCCACTCCTGATGCCTCGGCCGGACACTACCCCAAGCCAAGAAGGGTCTGAGTGTAAGAGCATAGTTTTCATCCCGATTTCAAGACCAGGAAATAGCTAGATAGTCTTTCTGATGCCTTGGTCGGGCTACCACTCCCAAGAAGGATTTGAGTGTAAGAGCATAGTTGCCATCTAGATCTCGAGACCAGGAAATAGCTAGATTGCCCTCCTGATGCCTTGGTCGGGCTACTACCCCCAAGAAGGATCTGAGTGTAAGACCATAGTTGCCATCCAGATATCGAGACCAGGAAATAGCTAGATAGCCCTCCTGATGCCTTGGTCAGGCTACCACCCCAAGAAGGATCTGAGTGTAAGAGCATAATTACCATCCAGATCCCGAGACCAAGAAATAGCTAGATAGCCCTCATGATGCTTTGGTCGGGCTATCACTCCCCTCAAGAAGGAATCGAGCTTAAAAGTGCGGAAGCCCTCCTGATCCCGAGCCTAAGAAAGGGCTAAACAGTTCTTTATTTAATGTTCTACTCGGGATACAACCCTCCAAAAGGGCTCGGGGATGGAGGGCTCGATTTACTTAAGCTCTAAATGTTCTAGTTATTGATGTTCACTATTTTTTCCTTGATACGTGGTCACTCACTATAACAAACCTACAATCCAACAAGGAGACTATCGACTAAGGAAATTTTTCTGCGAAACTCGACGGTCAGAAAGCCCGACGCTAAACAGTTTCCTTATCATGTTATTCCCTCAAGATAGTTTGTTTCGCTATAAATGCTGGACCTAGAGGGAGATCAAGTAAGTACATGCAAGTCGGAAAGAGAGGTAGATCCAAAATTGAAACTTTATTATTAAATGGGGGAGCCTATTCCTCAACTAGGCTACAGCAAACATGGAGCCCAATTCCTGATTCCGATCTACAAAAAAAAAGAGTAAAAAGAATAAAATCAAACACAGTTGAAGATGGGATGCCCACCCCCTTTTCTGGGCATTCAAAATGGAATACATATGAGAGAACTCAAGCTTCTTCGTCTTCCTAAGGACTTCCCGCCTCCTCTTCTACAGAGTAGACCTCGCCCCCTACATCCCTCCGATAGTAGCTCATCATGATAAGCTGCATCTACCGCTTTCACCTCCTCATGGGGATCCACTTCGGCTGCTTCGGAGTCAATAGGATCCTCCTCCACGATTTCGTTGATCACCGCCATAACTTCAGGCGGTATGGTTATGTCAAGAAGGCAGGCCACTGACTCAGGCATGTTCCTGCCTTCTGTTGACTCCACTCATGAGAGCACTGCGGGGGGGTCTCGGGCTTCAGCAAGGCCTCTTTCTAGCTTCTCTGTTTGAACCCCCTTCGAAGATTCGCCAGGACCAGATGCTGGAAAGGCTGGAACAAGAAGATGCAGATCTGGCACCTCTATCCGCTTCCCAGCTCCCTCCCTAGAAGGACCATCTCCATCATTTTCGGGGTGAGACATCTTCACAGCACGAGACGTGACCTCTTCTCGATCCCAACCGGCGATGCTGGAAAGATCGAATGGGGAAGGAAGGGCCTCTGCAACCTGATAGACTGTATAGAAGTACTCGTGGTTAAAAGAAGCTTCCACCTCGGCCTGGAGCTGGGTAATTTGAGCCTGCAAAGTCTGATTCTCGACATCCAAAGCTTTCGCTTCTCCCTTCCAGTGTTCCCGCTGGCTAGATTGCCGTTTCGACCGGAGAGTTTCCTAATCAAAAGCCCGCTTCAACCTCTCATGGTCGTACTAAAGCTCAGCCAACTGTGTCTCCATTCCCTGTTGGCTGGAGGTCATCTTCTGGACCAGGGTTTGAGCCCGCGCAAGAAACCTCATGGCTAGCTCAGTTTCAACCTCAGCCTTGGCTGCCCGATCACGGAGGAAGGCTACCTGATGCCCCATGGCCACCTGAAACTTGAAAAACTGCAATGGAAAATCATGTTAGGAAATGACAAATCAAGCAGCTGAATGAAGAAGTAAAAGCGACGATTACCTCGGCTAGAATGGTAGACCCTTTGATAATCATGATGTCCACGGGCATCACGGTCATCCTAGAAAGCCCGCCGCCTGGACAGGATGCAACAAATTGCTTCAGGACCTCTTCTTGACCCTCCGAGCTCGATTGCTGGTGGGGGTGAGAAGAGGCGACCTCAGAAATATCGGTATCGGGCTCCTTGGGAACCTCGACTGCCCGGGATACAAACGGATCTGCATAGGGGGATAATGTGACTCTAGGAGCATCGATTAAAGCAGAGACTACTGGAAAGGGAGCAGGAGAGAACTTATTGGCGACTTGGGAGGCAGACCCTCCTCGGCTTAGAGTCTTTACCGCCCGAGATGCAAGAGGTGTCATCTTGGACTTCACTTGGGAAGGTGAGGGGAAAGAAATGAGGGGGGCAGCTACCTTAGTGGTTGACCCCCAATTCTTCGGAACAGCCGAGAGAGCTCCCAGGGATGGTCTAGAAGGAGATGGAAGAATCCTAGCTTGCCAGGCTTCGCGAGAAGCTAGAGCAACAACTGTTAAGAAAGGGGTCAAGATCATCAGAACTGAACCATCTAACAATTCAAAGACAGGATAGAGCGAGATACCTATGAGGAGTAGCATCGAAGTTCCGCATGTACTTGTTCACCCTGCGTGGATCGAAGGGGTCAGTGGTTGGAAACTTCTAATTCAAGTAATTTCGAGTCAGGATGGTCTTCAGCATGGCTTCAGACTCAGCGGGCAAGGAATCCCGACCCCATAAGGGTTTGTCGCTGAAGACAGTGGGAACCTCTAGCTCTTGCCCACCGACGAATACAGAGCTCCCCCAATCTCCCCCCACCAGTACCCATTCCTCTTTCCAAGTGGGGTTTTTCTTCGAAGCCCCGGGGATGATAAAGTTGAGCCTATTCTTGGCCTTGGCATAGAATTGGCCTCGTGGAACCCCAGCCAGGCTACCTATCTGGAAAAGAAAGGTGAGATTCTCAGCTCCGGGCTCCTTTGTTACCTTGCTGATCTCGCATTGCTCCATCCATAATATAAAAAAGCCGACTAGATGCCTCCAGAAGCAGGGCGTCAGTTGAAGTGGAGCCAGTTGAAGGGCATTGAGAGCCCGCCAATGGGTAAGGTGAAGAGGGAGCCTCACCCCGCTCTCAAAAGCTGCGATGTGGATAGGGAGTAAGCCTTTGGGAGGGCTGAGAGGGAAATGGTGTCAGGAATACCGTACTTATCCCGAAGACGGCCAATCGACCCTCGGTTTCTAGAGGTCTCTTGGCAAATGACCGAAAAAGCTTACCGGCCCACAGGTTCCTTCTGAAGTTGGCCAGGGTTTCTTTCTAGGTGAAGACCCCCATCTGGATGACTTTTTTATGGTAATGCTCGATTTAAGCTCGGAGAGTTTCCCCTCTCTCCTGGATCACGTACTGTAGATGGATTGAGTCCTTCAATCAGGGCTTAACTCCCTGGAATTATAAGCAGAAATCGGTCGATAGCTTGGTGAAGGAATCCACACTACCGGCAGGTAGTTTTCTAAACCAAGTTTTAGCGTAATCCATGAGTGTTGTGGGGAACATTCGACACATAGCGGCCCTAGTCGTGTTCTGGACCTCCATCTGTTGAACAAAGCTCTCTAAGTGGCTCAGGGGATCCTCAGTCTCGGAGAATCTGTCAGTTGGCATTTTGAACTTAGGCGGGAGCTCCGCCTCCCGGATCCCTCTGGTGAAAGGATCATTCATTTCTCTTAGAGGATCTTTCTTGTCCTCCTTGTACTTTCCCTTCTTCATCAATTAGACCTCCTTCTGAAGTTCTGCCAACCAGTCTTTTAGGCGTTTCCTTTCATATTTCCTTGAGTTGATCTCAGTTTCCTCACCATGGGATTCTTCTGACGAACTGGCGACCTCTACCCGGTTCCTTCTTCGGAGGGGTCTGCTCGGGGACTTTGCTGACTTTCTTCTTCCCTACTTCGGGCTTCCCTCCTTAAGTCAGTGGGTGGAGAAACTCTCCCCGCTCTCGGGGGAGGATTTCCTTCATGGATTTGACTTGCCTGGGTTGGTAGCATGACAGCGCTTTGGGAACGGGGGGCATGGGCCCTAATTTATCCAGGATAAGGGTTGGGAGTCCCGTTCTATTACGAGCTGGCTCCCGAGGGGTAGGTCCCAAGCGATCAAAGACTGGTTTCCTAGCCTCGGGCCTGCTTGACTCTCCCTGATTGCAGAAGTTTGCTTGCTGGATAGTAATACCCTCAGCTAGCAGTCGAAGGCGGACGTTTTCCACGAAGGCCGCCGCTTGTTGGTCGAGCTTAACCTGATTTCCCATCAGGGGATCTAGAGCCTGTACAGTGGCTGACTGGTCTGGAACCTGGCTGTGGAGCCCGGATTTTCTCCCTTTCTTCGGGACCTTTCGTTTCGACGCATCAGAAAGTTGTCCCGATGCGCCTGGTTGTCCTTGTGAGAAGCGGAGCCTCATGATTCCTATAAAATAATAAACTTTTGAATATAAAGATAGTAGTGTGAGAGTTTCCCACAAACGACGTCAGAAAGTGTTAACGGAAAATTTGCTCAGGATGAAAAATTTCTATTAACACCCTCGAGACCACTACCACGGAGGTGGTGGCCGGGGTTGGTACCTTTGATACCTATCCTACTTAGATGGGAATGAAGATTTGTATAATAATGAAATACAGGAGCTTTTATTGTCGATCACTTTATTACATGGAATTTGCTCTCATACATTATATAGGACGTAGAAAGGTGGTCGCTTTGTACTTGTCGAATAGTGGAAAACAATGGCGGCCGTGTTCTAGATATAGAATTTAGGCCCTCCTCTCTTCTTTTCTTCTTCGTCTATCTGTCCTTCTCTTCCTTTTCTCTCCTTTTCTATATCTCATGTTTGGCCTTATTTATATCTGGTCCAAGTAGGTTTGAATTCACTGATATCCCGCCACGATCCGATGAATCTGTTTCCTCCTTATCGGGCGGGATCCTTTATTTAAAAGTTGTTGACCCCGAGTAAATAGCGGAATCGATGATATTGTTAACGAAGATAAGGTTGTTTCCTTTTAGGAATCAAACTTTTGACTCACACGTATGCGGAATTAATGTTGGCTATCACATAGATATGATCTTGTATGTTCTCGCGACATGATTTTTCATGGAGGTCACCGAGCTAGCTGCTTGTTGTCTCATTGAGCGAGGTAGATCCATGCTTCGACTCTGTTCTTAAAAGCTTGGGATGGATTTTCCTGACCCTTAGGAGCTTAAGGTGTCCCTGTAGACATTCCTGAGAGGTAGCTGGGGTAGTATAGATTTAGGTGTGATTCTTCTTTCATGCCCAACAGGGACAACGAGCTTCTGGAGAGGTTGGTGGGCTTCTATCTAAGAATACTGTTAAGTTTGACCTCTGAAAGTTTTAACCCGGAGGGGGCTTACTTTGCTTGTCGGGCTTCTTTCAAATGTTTCTTGAGCTTGGAGACCCCCCCTGGCTTTCACGGGGTGGTTGAGGAGCTCGACCCCAGGAACCGAGATTCCCAGATAGGTGGCCTCGAGAAGCCCGGGTTCCAGTGTTCGTGTGGGGGCTCGTCCTGATCGCGCCTAGCTAACTTCCTGATAGTTTTGAAGCTGGGCCAACCTTCCCTGTTCCTGTGGGGTAGCTTTATGGTCTACCCGGGTTTCATGAACGTCGATTATGGGCTTTAACTTGGGGCGGAAAAGTGGAAAATTTATCTTTGACCCCTGACCAAATTTTATTATTAACATATGTGATTGTAAATAATTTTTTAGACCTAAAATAGACGTGTTACATCTTAATTAGTTAATGTCTATTTCATTTATTTATTTATATAATTATTTTTAACACCAAATGATATCACATTTTGTTGAAAAGTATCAGATACGAGATTCTACACTTTTTTTGAGACGGGATTCCTATTAATATTATTTGAAGATTATATGTGACCTACAATATTTATTTTTGTTTTAACCCCCAGAACTAAAATTCTAGCTTCACCTATATATATATCAGAATTTTGAATAATCTCTCCTACACATAAATATATTTGACAAAATATTATCAAGTACTCAGGAAAAGAGTCTTGACAAGTGTGACCTGGTGCACTCTAGCTAATTTCAGAGTGCAAAATGTATCAGCAATAATAATAATGTTAATAAAAAAAATCATTAACTCCACAAATCTTTATATTAAGACCAAACTTTTTATATATCCAAACTTTTTATATATATATGAAGAAAAAGGTTTCAGATTTTGATTTTCTATAACATTTATTTCACTCTCGAAAACGTTAAAAAAAATACGTGGAAAGAACGTATACACCTGAATTTCAACAACTGTACTGCTTAGTGCCTTAGATGCTTTTATGAACAGAAACCTCATATTTAAATTTATATGAATCAGAAATATCTTGTCTTGTCCATTCTCTATCAATCATAATCTTAAATTTAGTGTCTATCTTTTTTTCTCTTCTATTTTAAACTTTGGTGGACAAAGAGTAGTTATCTTTAAACTACTTGAAATAATGATAAATTTTCAAACTTTTTAAGATATCTTAATATATATCTGAAATATTAACTACTGATTTAATGAAATAATTTTAACTACTAAAATGATTCGTGAACTACTCATAAATATAATTTCTCTTTGGTTGACCAAAGTTAAATATTCTAAAACCCAATAAAGAACATTACAAAAACCTCTATAGAATAATCCATAGTTTCTGACTAAAATAGTTTTCATTCGTTCTTTTATATATATATATATATATCATTCTTTTATGTTTTCTCTTATTTGAGTGAAATTGATTATTGCGAATGAACACTTCACTGACATCCAACCATGTAAACTTCACTGACATCCAAGTATCCAACCAGGTTTTACCGAAATTCATATAAACACTAAAAAAAAATAGAGGGCATAGGGAGAAATAACATCAAATGGGTTTTGTTTTATGGGAATATCATCGATTTATTAATTCTATGTTTTTTAGTATCGAAGTATGTGATGAGACTAAAATAACATCACTTATTCTTTTAGTTTTTAAATCTCTCTCTCTTCCTCTCTCCTCTATTTTGTTTTCAAAGACCTCATTGACCATCAATGGATGTTGGACAAACCTCAAATGGAGGTCGAAAAAACCTACAATGGAGGTTGAAATGACCTCTACCTCCATTGGTGGTCATTGACAAAAAAAGATAAAAAAAAACCCCAAAAAAATGGAAATAAGTCTCGGGTTGGTCACCCGAGACTTAATTCCAGCTATCCAAGACTTATTCTCAACTATCCGAGACTTTTTTCAGCTACCCGAAACTTATTATCGAGACTTACTTCCAGAATTTTTTTAAACGAAGGTTGTTTCGATGAATTCTAATAGAGTTGACCATTTCGATGATTTCCATCGAAAGTCGTTTTGACCTCCGTTGATCCATTTAAAAAAAACAGAGGAGAGAGGAAGAAGGGGAGAGAGAGAGAGATAGAGAAATTCACAAAGTAAAAGAAAAGTAAAAAAAACGGGTGCTATTAGGGGCAATTTTGACAGATTCCATTAATTGATGATATTTCTATAAAACTTATTAAAGTGGTGCTATTGACACACTCACTATTGAACTATTTATACTCCACTTTTAAAATTAATCAGTATTTTTTTTTATCAAATTACTTAAAGAGACATACCATTTTTATTAAAATAAATCCTATACAAAGTAAAACTAATAAAATTCCAATTAAATTACATAAATTATTTCAAATCAATTAATATTTACTATTTTTGTTTATATTTTCTTTCAGATATCGATCTCATATTTCACATGTTTAGTATTTATTGATTTTTATTGTTTTACATGTTTGTTTTGTTTTTCTTTTAAAATTCCAGATCCATATTTGCTATTTTTTTTTCTCTGGTTTATTTTTTTTTCAGATCTTTTAGGCATTCTATGATTTGTATCAATTCTTTTATAAATTTTATTTCATATATTCCAAAGTTATTTTAATGTTATTTGAAAAAAAAAATACAACGAAATCGAACCAAGAATCGCAACCAAGAAAACATAATCTCTAACGAAATGAAAACACACCAAAACCCTAACTCAATCACTCAAAAAAATCATAAGACGATCAATATCATATTCATAATTTACCACCAACAATTCAATCGACTATGTAAAAAAAATTATGTCTAATAAGAACGGTTTCACCATGAAATAAGAAGAAAAACAAGTAATATGAATGGATGTGAGAAAACTGTATGTATATAAAGATTAGAAATGAAGTGTGTTTGTGTGTATATATATATATTACTTTTTTGAAAAGGATATGAGGTATATTAAGTTTGAAAAATATGTGAAAGGGTAATCTTAAAAATAAAAGAAAAAAATAAAAATGTTTAATTTTATATATTTAAATCAAAATTTTAAAAGTGGAGTATAAATAGTTCAATAATGAGTGTGTCAATTGCACCATTCAACTTATTAACTATGTGACTTTTCTATCGATAGTCTTGGAAAGAGTGTCGTACAAAAAAAGAACCCAAAAAAATATATGACATTTTACATCGAGAAAATATGTTGTAATCCACGATAAAAGGGTGATAAAAATATCATCACGACGAGATTTTTTTTTATGAATATTATCAGAGTAATTTAGGTTTTTTTTTTAAAAAATCCCAAATTTAATTTTATATGATGTGGCAACTCAGATGTTAATATCATATACATAATCATATAGTCTCATTATTTACATGATGTCATTTGAGAATAAATTAAAAAAAAAAACATAATATTACTCTTCTTAAAAACATTGCTTAAAACTTAAATCTATATAAAAAAATAGTGAATTAATGTCACTGTGTCGAGATGTATCTATAAATAAGAACATCGAATTTAATAATAGTATCGTGTGTGCATATAACAACTCGGCTCAATTTATTTAAAAAACCATCTGATTCCAGTCACCATTCACCTTATTAAAAAAAAAACCGATATTAATTTATATTACATATTACAAACGTACGTACGTTAAGCTAACAATGTTCAATTAATTAAAAGCTAGCCCTACCACTAATCAAAATCTTTAAATTAACAACATAATTAAATTATAGAATGAAGGCGAATCAACCATTCCACCTCCCGGCAATCACCTGTCAATTCCTCTTAAATATTGTTCTTTTTGGCTTGAAGTAAGGTCTACCAGATCACACACAATGTGTATATACACACACGATCTATGACCGCTTTGTTGTACTGTATATAAATTAAGAGATATCGTTGTTATGAGCCTATATAATCACCAAATCTATAATACCATTTTTGCTTAATCAATATTATAAATTTATAGCACTAATTAGTAATTAATTCCTAGCTAGCTGGCAGGCCATGAGTGGAGCTGGTCATTCATCTATTTATCATATGCAAGCAATCCTAGAATAAACATGATCATGTAAATCTTGAAAATAAGAGTTATTATACGATGGTGGGTTCAAATAATATACCCCTTCGAATCTCGGATTATAACAGTTAAAAAAATACATCAACTTTATTAGAAATCGATTGTAGTTAGTCAGCCGATCCTTATATACTTTATGGATCCATTATATCGTTAGATTTAGGACTTTGAAAATTAATTTAAACATCTTTTTTAGGAATATGATGCTAAATAGTACAAGTAAATTGTGTAAATGAGAGATTTAATATCTCGTTTGATACTCATATCAAAATAATCAAGAATGTATTTTATCGTTTAGATGATCTCCAATTTGGGGAAGGAGTTGGAGGTTTTGGTGTGAGCAATCACATATGGAACAGTAGATGTCAATTTCAATTGCTTTTACATCATTAAAATGAAGATCATCAAATGGAAAGATGATGCAAATTCTATTTAGCGTTTGAGTGCAAAACTCTATTGATAAGGACATTTCAAAAATGGACTCATTCTCGTATTGAAAAATCAAACTTTTTTTTAAAATAATTAGCATCTATAATCTTTACTTTAATCTTATCCAAGTTTATGTGGATATGTTCTAACCCAACTCTAAGCACTTGATTATGATGAATTCATATATATATATATATATATATATATATATATATATATATATATATTCAGATGCGGAATCTCGCATGTTTTGTTATTTAAGATTTTAATTTATCAGATCTAATAATTTATTTTACAGTAATAATTAGATTTAATAATATAGGATCTCGTACGAAAATCCACTTGGATCTCACACCTCATAGTGAATATGAATCTTCAAAGATTTTTTTTTATACATTGGGATCGCAACTAACTAATATAGTTAAAGAAAAATATATAAATTGGTGGCTTTTATTTATTCATTTTTAGCTTTCAGGAAGTCCAGCTCAAGGCAAGTCCAAGAAGCAAGAGTTTCTTTATATCTTAATTAAATTTGAGTAAGCTGAATATGTCTGCTAAGCAAAATTACAATTTTAAAAGAGAAAACATTATTGCATTTTCACTCTTGATTGACTTATTGTGCATCTTCCCGTATTTATAATAAAAGTTCAAGTCTCAAGTTGCTTATAAAATAAATACGCGGGAAGACCTCTCCTCTAAGTTATAGGTGCAACTATTCAAACCGTGTGAGTAGGCAAATCTATTATTCAGTCTTGGTGTAAGTTTTTGAAAAATAATAAAAACATAAAAAAAAAAAAGCAATGTTTCTTTCTAAAACAATTAAACAAATAACAATAATATAGGTTATACAGACAATAACAGGCCTGTATTGGTAGGCCCGATCCCACTCTTAACAAACCTTGCTCAACAACATAATGGCAGGCCCCAAGACCATTCACAGCTCTCATAAAATAATCACTTTTTTTTATTTATTTTTGAACAATTACAATCGGAGAACAAAACTCGAACCCACAATATCATTGATATGTACGTGCGAAATGTATCATTGGACTACCTCAATTTTTGTCAAATGAATGCCTATATCTATATATTGATAGGTGGTAATCAAATGATTGGATATGTCTGTTTCATTAAAGACTTTCCTTTCTAACTGTCGATGAGTGGCTAATAAACAGCAAAAGCCAGTACTGACAGCCAAAAGGGGGAACCAAAAGAGGGAGAATTTGTTCAAAATCAAAATGAAAACCAAGTACAGACTCCAGCGACCCACATGGGAATCCTTCTTGTTGATGAGGTTGGAAGCAATGGCCAGATAAGTAGAAGACAGCAAAATACAAATTTTCTCTTCTAACCATATCATATAATATGTTCTGTATTAAATATGAAAAATAAAAAAAGTTGGTGAGAAAGTGATTCTATGTCCAAAAGACAGCTTCATCAGAAATTTTGAGTAATTTGCAATCTTTCCAAAGTACCAAAACTAGTTGGCTTGTCTCTTGCATTAAATAACAATGTTTATAATGTCATCAAACAACATTCAAACATGGTGGGATCTAACAGCTATATCATATTCTCTTCTCTCTCTCTCTCTCTTTTTCTTTTTTTTTTCTATATTGTGTTTGCAAGACCTTGTAATGCATAAATAAATTGTAAATATAATAAGCTTGAATATAAACTAACTTTTGAAGAAGCTGTTGGAAAATTTGTGACAAACTACCGGTTTGAGAGGGTTATTTGAGTATGATTGGTTTCATGAAAATTAAAGATCAATGTATATTCGAATCCTTCTTCGTGAGAGCTTCGAAGTGGTATACTCAAACTCACAAATCAATTAATGGGTGAATGAGAAATTGAGTCTCAAAGTGAGCCCATTGTGTAGGAAAAATATGCATCCCACATTGGTTGGGTAAAATACTTATATGTGGTATATAAGTAGTTGTGTGATAGTAGTTTATCAACATGTGTAAGGGCACGTCCTGCATACACGAATGCTGCTCCGGTTGGACTGTTAGAGCACAACCGAATTTTTGCTACGATAAGAAAAAATGGAAATTTCCATTTTTTATTAAGGAAATTAATTGAATTAAGGAAATAGTTGATTTTCGTTTTGGATTCTAATACTTACTTGATCACTAAGAATTAAAATCAATGATCAATTTTGGATTATGATACTTACTTGATCACTAAGTGATCAGAATCAATGATCAATCAGGAATAAATCTTTTAGAAGATTATTCTTTAATTAAATTTCCTTTATCATTTAAAACGTAGTAATTAAGCAATTTCCAAATTGATCTCTTTGACTTCGGTTACATAAAAAAAAAAAAAAACTAGTCAACACTTCTAGAATTGAAATCATTCTTGCACTCACAAAATCAGAAGTTTTTTATTTCTTCTCTCCTTCTCGGTTTTCTTCTTCAGTGCATGGTAAAGTTCGAACCTAATTTGAGTTCGCTAAGAGTGGTTGTGCTTCGCACTTCCACTGTTGAATCGTTATATCCTGGGAGATAATCGCTATACACATACAATGTTATATACGGCGAAATTGTCTTAAAGACACCGTGTGAAACACGGACCTCAATTCTCTAACGTTTTGTTTCTGTTTGTTATGTTCTGCAGATTCGAACCAGATTGTTTTTGCGTATTACAAATAACAATCTTAAGACAATTTCCTTCTTTTCCCATTCTAAACTCTTATCAAAAGCGTTTTCTACAAAAAACAACTTTCTGGTTTTGGTTTCTGGTTCAGATCGTGACAAACTTGAAAAAAAAACGGTGGAAATCGGGTCTAATTCTAGACACTGATTTCACATAATAATCTGATTTAATTTTTAGAAAATTGGGTCTATTAACAGACACTGATTTGGAAATCAATTGTGATTTCAACTGGGTAATCGGGTCTGTAATACCAGACGCTGATTGTGGTTTGAATTGTGAAATCTAGAATTGTAAATACATGATATTTTAGAGATGTAGAATTGTAGTCTATATCTGAAACAACCGTTAAAAGGATTATATCTTTATATAATCAAGTACAAACCAGTTTATATATATATACGAGTATATATATATATATTAAGTTCACTTAATCCTAAGTATTGACACTGGTTTTCAAATCATTTTATTGATTAATCTGTATGTGCTATATTTATTGTTGATATATATTAACATACAATTAGATCGATTGATATATTAGTATGTTGTACTGATATGTGTGGAACTAAATAATACAAAAATTTGATCAATCAAAAGACAGTATTATTGTTTGATATCAGTGTTAGATATCAATTGGAATAAATTGATTATATTATTATATAATCTTACCATGTAGCAGCACTGCTTTATAAATATACATATTATATTTAAAGTGCTAGAATAGTGTTTGAAACAATATATTTGATATATCAATTATTGATATATTGTTGTACACGGGTGTTGATATATATTAACAAACTGATTGTGTTATATCAGTATCTGAGATTGTTATATATATATATATATATACCGGATGTGATAGATCAATGGTTTATATCATTGTATATATGTGGTTCAAAAAAAAAGTTTGGTTTTCTATGTAAGATAACTGCCAAATCAACTATGAACCTGAGCGTGGCTCAAGAGAATCCGATGGTCAACCCAATTGTGGGCCAGTTGACCGACCCGATGGTTAACCCTTTTGTAGGTCAAATGAATACCAAAACAGTGAATTCGTTTGTGTCTCCAGTTTCAGTTATGATGAATCATATGGAGAAACAAAAGAAATTCAGTGGTATGAATTTCAAAATATGGCAACAAAAGATGTTGCTCTGACTGACCACATTGAATCTTGCGAGATTCTTAATTGATGAGGCTCCTAAGACCAACAGTGGTAACGAGTTGGATATATAAGTTTAAAATGGTGGTTATTGTCAAAATCAATTATTTGAACTTTAAAATTGTAATTATCAATTTCATGATGATTTATTTCAATTATTAATTCCGGATTAATTGAAATATTAAATTTTGAATTCAAAACAAACTGATTTGACTTTAATGATGCCAATTTTAATGAGAATTAATTTCCATATTAATTCAGTTGATCTCCTCATGATACTATGGTGGATAAATCAAACATGAACTCGAGCGTTCCACTAGAGATTTCAAATGATAATCCAAGTGTAGGATTAGACACTTCGGGTGTTAATTCTTTGCTTGTGAGCGAAGTGCCTATTGTGTTGCCAAGTGTGGGAACATTGACTCCGGCCATCAACTCATTTGTGAAAAACATGGTAGAACCAGTGATGAGCCAGTGTGTGAGTCACACGAACTTTTAGTGGTGGCAGCAAAAGATATTGTTTTGTTTGACCACATTAAACCCAGCTGGGTTCCTGACTGAAAAAGCTCTTAAACCCAATAGTGGTGAAGGGCGTGATGTTCATGTATGGAATGATATTGATGCATGGAACCATTCGGATTTTTATACCGAAACTACATACTGAACGGGTTGTCAGATTCGTTGTGTGGCGTATATTCTTTAAAAGAAAACCAGCCAAAGAACTGTTGGAGTAGTTAGACAGGAAATACAAGACTGGGGATATTGAATCCAAAAGGTTTGTTGTAGGCCGGTTTCTTGAGTACAAGATGAAGGACTTCATGACAGTTATGAGTCAAGTCCAAGAGCTTCAAGTGAGTCTGCATAAGATTCATGCCAAAGGGATGACCCAAAGTGAAACCTTCTGGTGGCTGCTGTCACTAAGAAGCAACCGAGGGGGTGAGTATGAAGCACCATATGGTGAATTATGTGCACAACATGGAATCATACATTAAACCACTGTACCGTATCAGTAAAACGAAGTTTCTGAACAAAAAGATCATTCCTTGAAAAAAAATGATAAATGCAATGCTGATAAGTTCTGGATTGTCTCAGCACATGTGGGGTGAAGCTATATTACCTTTTAAATAAGGTACCCCGTAAAAAAATAGACAAGACCCCATATGAGTTGTGGAAAGGAAGAAAGTCTTCCTACAAATTCTTACGAATGTGGGGGATGTCTTGCCAAAGCATACCTATACCTAAGAGGGTGAAAATAGGTCCGAAAACCGTTGATTGCATTTTCATTGGATATGCACATAACAGTAGTGCTTATCGATTTTTGGTGTATAAGTCTGACATCCCAGATATACATAAAAACACGATAATGGAATCTAGAAATGCATCGTTCTTTGAAGACGTATTTCAATGTAAATCCAATGATGAAGCAAGTTGTTCAAAATGAACACATGTTGAAAGTTGTGAGGACCAAGAACAAGAAGTTAAGGATGAACCTAGACGTAGCAAAAGAGCTAGGATAGAAAAATCTTTTGGTCCAGATTTTGACCTTTTTACTAGAAGGTGAACCTCTTGTGGAAAAAGGCCATTAGAAGTGAAATTGATTCAATTCTCCAAAATCATACTTGGGAATTAGTGGACCTTTCTCCGGGATGTAAACCACTAGGGTCCAAATGGATTTTCAAGAGGAAAATGAAAGCGGATGGATCAATTGATAAGTTTAAGGCCAGACTTGTAATTAAAGGCTACAATTAACGAGAATGCCTAGATTACTTTGATACATATTCTCCTGTAACGAGAATAACCTCCATTATGATGATACTTGCAATCGTAGCTTTGCGAAATCTTGAAGTATATCAAATGGATGTAGAAACAACTTTCTTATATGGAGAACTAGATGAAGAGATCTATATGGAACAACCTGAGGGTTTTTCGCTCCAGGGTAAGGAAAGAAAGTCTGTAAGTTGGTAAAGTCTTTATATGATCTAAATCAAACACCAAAGCAATGGCATGAGAAATTTGACAATGTTATGATGTCAAATGGTTTTAAGATCAACGAATGTGACAAATTGTTGGTAGTGATGATAAAATGATCAAATCTACCAAGGAGATGTTGAAATCAAGATTTGATAAGAAATATATGGGACCAGCTGATGTAATGTTGGGAATGAAAATCTCAAGGACATCGAACGGACTCATTCTAAGTCAGTCACACTATGTTGACATGATTCTTGAAAAATTCAACAAAAATGATTCTGGAATATCCAGAACACTAGTAGATACAAATCTACATCTATCCAATAATAAAGGTGAGAGCGTCTCTCAACTAGAATATTCTAAAGTGATAGGAAGTCCGATGTACTTAACAAGTTGTACTAGACCAGACATAGCTAATGCAATCAGTAAATTAACTAGACATACGAGTAATCCATGAACTAATCACTGGAAAGGAATAGTAAGAGTACTGAAGTACTTGTGATTCACTCGTAATTATGGGTTGCATTATGCTAGATATCCTGCAGTCCTAGAATGATACATTGATGCGAACTGGATATCTAATAAAAAATATTCAAAATCCACTAGTGAGTATGTATTCACACTAGGAGGTGTGGTTGTATCTTGGAAATCCTCCAAACATAAATGTATAGCCAGATCCACAATGAAATCTGAGTTTATTGTTCTAGATGAATGTGGTGAGGAGTCTGAATGACTACGCCAATTCTTAGAGGATATTCCTAGATGGCCAAAGCTTTTGCCAACGATTTGCATCCACTGTGATAATCAATCGGCAATAGGAAGAGCGTGGAGCAACATATATAATGGGAAGTTCAGACATATACGTCGAAGACATAATACCTTTAGACATCTAATCTCAACTGGGGTTATTATTATTGACTATGTAAGGTCAAAAGATAACATTGCGGATCCGCTAACTAAAGTGTTAAACAGAGAACTAGTTGAGACATCATCGAGAGGAATGAGACTAAAGCCCATTAGATAAAAAGTCGATACAATGACACCAAACCTAGTTGACTGGAGATCCCAATATCTAGGTTCAATGGGACAACCAAGTTGTAAGACTTAGTTGGATCACTGTGGGGATTACCCTCAAGTCCATTCCTATGATGAAACAGTGATGCCCGTAGAAAAAGGTTAAACTATGTTTTTAATGATTCTTATGGGTCGAAATTCCTAGCTATGGAAATCCGAGCAGAGTAATACGGGTTACTCTTAATTAAGAAATCACCTATGTGATAGAGAAGTAGGGCCTTTTCTAAAAGAGAAAAGTGAAGGGCTATATTCTCCAGAGACTCTCACAGAACCAGATGCATGTTCATGGCCAAAACGAACATAAAAATGAGAACCAAATCGGGTCAGGAAGATACCTGTGTAAGGTGTGTGATCGTTTACACAAAACGACAGAACAGTTCAAGGATAACACATCTGCTGATAAGTCAGTAAAGTAAGCACACCTCTATAAGAGAATGTTCAAAGGGTAACACTTACCTATCCTATGCAGGTATCGACCGTTTGAACTTACCAAAAGGTCATATTTCGTGTCTCCTAGGTCAATTTCATTCATATGAGGGATTGTTGGAAAATTTATGACAAACTACCAGTTTGAGAGGGTTATTTGAGTATGATCGGTTTCATAAAAATTAAAGATCAATGTATATTCGAATTCTCCTCCGTGAGAGCTTCGAAGTGGTATACTCAAACTCACAAATCGATTAATGGGTGAATGAGAAATTGAGTCTCAAAGTGAGCCCATTGTGTAGGGAAAATATGCATCCCATATTGGTTGGGTAAAATACTTATATGTGGTATATAAGTAGTTGTGTGATAGTAGCTTATCAACATGTGTAAGGGCACGTCCTGCGTACACGAATGCTGCTCCGATTGGACTGTGAGAGTACAACCGAATTTTTGCTACTCTATTGAATTTAATTTTTCCTAAATCAGATTGTTGATAAGGAAAGAATTAATTATTTTCCCTAAGTCAAACGTTTTAAATAAATGACAAGGAAAAATGGAAATTTCCATTTTTGATTAAGGAAATTAATTGAATTAAGGAAATAGTTGATTTCCGTTTTGGATTCTGATACTTACTTGATCACTAAGTGATCAGAATCAATGATCAATCAGGAATAAATCTTTTAGAAGATTATTCTTTAATTAAATTTCCTTTATCATTTAAAACGTAGTAATTAAGCAATTTCCAAATTGATCTCTTTGACTTCGGTTACATAAAAAAAAAACCTAGTCTACACTTCTAGAATTGAAATCATTCTTGCACTCACGAAATCAGAAGTTGTTTTTGTTCTTCTCTCCTTCTCGGTTTTCTTCTTCAGTGCATGGTAAGTTCGAACCTAATTTGAGTTCGCTGAGAGTGGTTGTGCTTCGCACTTCCACTGTTGAATCGTTGTATCATAGGAGACAATCGCTATACACATACGGTGTTATATACGGTGAAATTGTCTTAAAGACACCGTGTGAAACACAAGCCTCGATTCCCTAACGTTTTGTTTCTGTTTGTTATGTTCTGCAGATTCGAACCAGATTATTTTTGCGTATTACAAACAACATAAGCAAATTTAAAAGGTCCAATGATGAAACAGTTGAATCATTTATTTTGTTCTCATGCTTCAATGAGTGGGGTGACATAGATAGGCCGACTCCAAATGAGGACCAAACTAGGTACTTAACACATGAAGCAACATGGAAAACGATCGATGGCGTGGTGACTGTTTGACACACGTTAGATGCTACTTTGTGAGTTTAAGCAATTCCAAATTTCAAAAATTACCGATTGTTTCAGAATTCTGACCAACTATTTTTTTTTAATCAAATTCTGATGAGTTATATAGAACAAATAGAATGCTATCTTTTGGACTAATGTGGAGAGACAATTGATGGATATGCACATCAAACTCATTTCCAAGTACACTTAAATCCTAAATATAGCAAAACCTTATATAGAACAGACAGGTGCATCACTCATTCACTCCAGAGATTTTATGCTTGTAATTGAATATCTCCAAATGTGAGCTTTTGCAAGTGTACTAGGCCGGAGTGTAGTATAATAATAAACATAGTTTGTTCCCATGAAGATTGAGGAGTTGAATACCGAAATTGATTGATCTAACTGCTATTTGAACGATGGATAAAAGAAAATGTTGATCTTAAATGAACTAAAATTAATCTAAATTAAACTACTAAAGCAACTTCAAACTAATTGTGCAATGAAAACAACAAGGAAAATGAATGTAACTATATTGTGAGAAATGCTAAGACATAGAATCAACCTCACTCTCTAGCTAATTAAGTTCTAGACCCACTCAAATATCCAATTCGTGCAAATGTGAATTGTAAATCCCGTATACCCAACAATAATCTCTATTCTCTCTCGAGTAATAGAAATCACATCCAAGCATACCCGAAGTCTATCTCTCGATGACCCTGGACTATATGCATGACTTCACTAAGTAGAGCTTGACACTCACAAAAGAGCTCTATAGTCTAGCCTCGTGTATCTCTACCTTACTAGACATGTAGTGGACAATTTACCAAACATGTGGCTTGCTTTGTCCCTCTATTCATAGCACACCACCAAATATCATTCACAAGTTGATCAATCTAATGAAAGCATTAAGCATTCAAAAACATCCATACAAAACACAATGCACATATGGATAAAAGAGTGGTCTTTATAGATAAATTCAAGGGTTTGGTTTCATCAAACCTTAGCAATAGATATTTAGTGCATGTTACAAACTAGAGCCATGCAAAACATATATAAAAATAAATACATGGCTCTACAACAAAATATGAAAGAGACAGAGTTTAGAGAAAACTATATAGGTGGGCCTTCTCTTCTTCTTCTTCTTCTTCTTCTTCTTCTTCTTCTTCTTCTTCGTATATCTTCAGCTCTTTTTGCCCAAAAACATGAAATGATGATGGTCTTGGTGTATGGGTGTAATGGATGAGTTGGATTAACATATATAAAAATAAATACATGACTCTACAACAAAATATGAAAGAGACAGAGTTTAGAGAAAACTATATAGATGAGCCTCTTCTTCTTCTTGAATCTTCTTCTTCTTCGTATATCTTCAAAGGCATTTTAATTATTATTATTATTATTTTTGTATGAGGATACATATTTCACACAATTGCTTAGGGTAAAAATATTGATATATTTTGTTTTAATTCAAGAGTACAATTTCAGTGTTTTAGTGGACCAAACTGAAATTAATATACTTGGGCTCAATGAAGAGTTAATTGATACTTTAACCAAATATATTGGAGCTTGTACTTAAAAACTTGAAATAACACATGGATTCCTAAACTTGACAAGGTAAATTGGATCATCTAAAATGAACATATTGGACTTAAATGTTGGGTTTAAAGACAAATACCCATCTTACTTCTTTTATTTTATTTTTCATTATGAATGGAAAATAAATCAAAATAGGAATTTGATGGAAAAAAAATAATAAAAAAAAAAGACTTCTAATAAAATTAGACTTACTAAATCACATTAGGATTTGTAATTCTTGTGTCCTATGAGAAAAAAAAATATTTTTTTCTAAACCTATATATATACTTAAGAGAAAGAATAGTTTTACACCAAGCTTGACATTCTCAATTCTCATTGGCATTGACACACGCTTGAAAGTAAGGTGTAAGTTTCAAATTTGATTTAAGCTTTTATCTTTTTCTTCAAGTCGTGTAGGTGGATTAACCCATTGGTTCAAAGAAAAAGGAGTTCACACTCCTAGGTGATTCGATATTACACTAAGTGTGGAAGATTTGCGGACACAAAACTACAAATGTAATCTCTAAATTAATTCAATTTGTTTTACGTTTAGAATACAATCCAGCGAAGCTTTGAAATGTTTTTTATTTCCGCAAATACAGTTATTTTCAAAATGGTTATATTTCCCTACACTCCTACAGCAAATTGTAACCACACACACCTATAATTACTTTACAGTGGAAATTGTGAGATGTGTCACCTTTTTTTATGTGTGTTGTAATGATGTTACTGTTTTAATAACTTAAGTTTAAAATGCACCTATTATGGTGAACTACCCAAATCGCCCTTAAAAAATCTATTTTGTATTCTCATTATGCTTCTATCTACACTTTAAAAACGATAACTCCCCTCTCTCTCCAAAATATTTGTCTGAAAATCGATCTACAACTCATCTCTCTCTCCAAAAAACCTGTCTCTCTCTAGATTCTGCACAAAAAAATAACATATATTTGTGATCTTCGTTTATATATTATCATATATTTATGTGTGGTTTAACAATGTATCCATTCGTTATAATTTGTTGTCTCAATCTTTGTATGAACATGTATGAACATTTAGTTTCCGGATTCTATTTGAGACTTTTTTAAAATACTCCGAGCTTTTTTGATTTGTCTCCGAGCTTTTTTGTTAAGTTAATGACTGAGATTTGTCTCCAAGCTTTTTTTATATGGCCCAAAAAAAATTCTAACTCTTGGTAAAAAAGCTCGAACCCAATAAAAAAAACTCTGGCACTTGACAAAAAAGCTCGAACCCTTAGCAAAAAAGCTCGAGCCTTTTTTTTAATGGGTTCGAGCTTTTTTACCAAGTGCCCGAGTTTTTTGCCAAGTGTCCGAGTTTTTTTGCCAAGTGTCCGAGCTTTTTTTTACTTGGTTCGAGCATTTATGCCAAGTTAAAAAAAAGCTCGGACACTTGGTAAAAAAGGTCGAACCCAGTAAAAAACAGTTCGGGCACTTGGCAAAAAAGCTCGAACTTTTTTTTAATGGGTTCGAGTTTTTTTACCAAGTGTCCGAGCTTTTTTGTAATGGGTTCGAGCTTTTTTACCAAGTGCCCGAGCTTTTTTTTTAAAAAGGCTCGGACACTTGGCAAAAAAACTTGAACCCATTAAAAAAAAGCTCGAGTTTTTTTTGTAAGAGTTCAAGTTTTGTTGTCACGTATCCGAGCTTTTTTCTAATGTGTTCGAGCCTTTTTGCCAAGTTAAAAAAAAAGCTCAAGCACTTAGTAAAAAAACTCGAACCCAGTAAAAAAAAAAGCTCGGACAATTAGTAAAAAAGCTCGAACCCATTAAAAAAAAGCTCGAGTTTTTTTGGTAAGGCCCAATTATCTATATCTAGTTCAATTTAATATAAATAAACATCAAAGCTCAATTGATTCAACATATCAAACTTAGTTTTACATTATTTGAGAGTCCAATTTTTATTTTTAAAGAGAGTCCAATTGAATAGCTACATTTATTTGCTAACCTAGTCAAAATCGTCATTCACTCACTTCGTGACTCCGACGTAGTCCACTTTATTTGCGAACTTAGTCCAATTGAATTGATAACCTTTCTTTAATGATAATAATTTTTTAGAACAATACTCGGCTACTGACTCGTCAGTACCCAATTTGTGAGAAAAATGTAAAAAGTAAAAGAAAAAAAAAGACTCGTGCTGCACTCCCATTGGTGGGATCAGTATTTTGGATACTGACCGAGATTGTTCTAATTTTTATATAGGACCCCGATTTTTGTTAATATCATTAAATGACTCGGCTCCAAAATGTCTAGAAACGGCCCTGATAATATATAATATTATAATATATATATTTTATAATTATAATATATATATATATATTATTGTATGAATTCTTTTAGTTCTAGTTGGAAATAAATTATTCTTGAATATATATATATAAGAGGGACACTCTGATTATTTGAAAATCTTACCCCGTCTTGTCCTAGTCATATCCAATGCATAACATTGCAATTAATAGTTAAAAAAAAATGATATTTTTTATATATAAAAACAAAATGAAAAACAAAAACAAAAACAAAAAATAAGTATTTTGTGTTTTTCAAATGCTTCACGTTTAACACTGGTTTTTTTTTTTTTTAAATGAAAAACGGTTAACGAATGCGTTTTCGAAATCTTAAAAACGGACTGAAAAACGGTTGCAGGACGGGACCCTAAATGGTATCAGATGAAGTCATCATATGATACGATTGAGGTAAGCAAATGGCTCATGGACTGCTTTCAGAGAAGGTCTACCTACCTGAGGATCCCCGAAAACATTCCAAATACTTAGTCTTTCGTTTGCTGATGCTGATGCAACTGTTAAACCATCTAGACTCTGAATAAGTTGACAAGATCAACGATGTTATGAGAACATATATATTCATGAAACCAAGTTAAAGATATCAAACAGGACAAGAGACTGTTTTACCCCTGTGTCCAACTGAGAATTGTGACAAGTTCTGAGGTGGCATCATCCGAAGGATCCCCCAAGTAGACTGCATTTTCAAGTTTCAAGAGCAATTGCCAAAACATTGGTGCTTCCCCAATCCAACAGATTCAAGTGGTAATTTAGACGGAGAGAGAAAGGCGCAAGAGAACGAAAGAGACGGAAAAAGCAAAATTATTGTGAGAGAAGGAAAAAATAGGTACGTACTGTATTTGCAAAACGCACCGTGTCAACTCTTGTCAACGTGCCCCTTCAACTAGCTGCTGATTAGGCTTGGTTGGTTATATACGGAAGCTTCTGATTTTATAATCCAGCTAAAAGTACTGCTATGAAAAAATCAAGGGTGAATTGCACAAAATTCCCTTGAGGTTATACAATATTGCATTGGGCAGTAACTTTTATTAAAATAACATAAATATCCCCTTGACTTCGTTGACTGCCATCTTGTCTCGCACTGATTTTAACATTTGGAGTGAAATAACCAAAATGCCCTTAATGTGATAATTCATAAATTAAACAGTTTTTTTTAAAATAAGATAGTCAATAAATAATTTTTCAAAAACAAAATAATTAAGAAATAATTTTTAAATAAAAAGATAATTAAAAAAAAACTTGATAAGATCCGTAAAGATCTCTTCCAAATCTCCATCCTAAATTTAGACAAAATATTTAAAATAAAAAAGAGATCAAGAAAACTCGAATGGAGTGTAATACATGCCCTCGCCTCCCATCAGAGGTGGATCGCATTTTTCCAACTCAGGTGGAGCATCAGCCATTTTTTTTTTCAAATTCCAATTCGTTTTTTTTTTTTTCATTTTTCTTCCCTTTTGTGTGGAATTGCTTTGTGTTTTGTGTGAAGATGATTTTTCTAATCAACTTCAATTAACTGAAAATATATCAATGTCTGAATGATTTAGTAGTTGAATTTGGTTAATATAAATCTAAACAACTAGAGAGACCAAACCAGTTCGGTTTCAGTTGATCGATTTCAACAATGGCTTATTACACATCAAGATTGACATGGAAAATTGTAAACAGTGATTATTGTTATACTTCTTCATTTTCAAGCTTCTTTAATCACAACAAAACACTTAATTTCACCACATTTTTCTTTAAGCTCTTCTTCTTCTACTCGTAATACAAGCGCTTCGACACACGTAAGAGATAGGAAATCTGTGAAGATTAAGAGAAGTGAAGGTGGGTGCTTTTTAATTTCACAAAATGATGAGGATGATGAAACTATTGATCATGGAAAGAACAAGGGCAAGTCTGAAATGGGTTCTTCAGAGAGTGTCGGAATTGTAAAACATAAGCCTTTTTGCAGGAGGGTGAGGGTTTTGATCGAAGGGTAAAAAAAAATCTTGAAGGTTTCTTTTCCTTAGATTTTTTGTATAATTGATTTTCAAGACTTTTGGAACCTTTTTATAATTTTTATTTTGATTGATTTGCAATTAAAAAAATATTTAGGGTTGTTTCATAATTTATTACAATTTAAATTATTGTTATTGTGAAAAAGACGTATTTAAGTCAATGGATAGTCAAATGGTTAGTCAACGAAGTCAAGGGGAAGTTTGTGTCATTTTGGTAAAACTTACAGCTCAGTGCAATAGTATATAACCTCATGGGAAGTTTGTGCAATTTTCCCAAAAATAAATTCCCATGACAAGGCTGCAAATCATTATTAAACATGTTCATAACAATATCATTAGATTCGTTAATTATTTAGCTAATATCTTAACAAACTAAAAGCATCAATTCGCTTCTACAACATCCAATCCGAATCAATATAATAAGCGGCGACAACAATGTAATCCATAGCAGTTCAACTAGTCCAGAAAACACACGCTAACAATTATTTAGTGAGAATGAAACGTTGTTTAACCTGGTGGGATCTCATCTTATATGGATTTGGCTCGGTCATGGTAGTTGGCATCTTTAAGTCAAGATGCTAGAGCACCGAAAGGCATTGTTGGAGGTGCAGCTGCCAGAGCGTGGACTGTTAAAGCGGTCGCAGTTCTGGGAATTGCTACAACAATTGCAACGATCAGCACAAGGAAGACTTCATATTTGAGGGTGTACTTAATTGAGATTTCAAAATATTTTTAATGACTTCTATAGAATTTAAAAGTTTTGGTGTATTTAATATAGACTTTTAAAGACTCTATAAAAGTTGTTGGCTATTCAATGCAGGCTTCTATAGACTTTTAAATGTCTATAAAATTCATGAATTATTCTTTCAAAACTTTTTAAATATGTAATTATGAAATATTCAAAATATAAATGACTTTTAATGGCTTTTATATGTCAATGGCTTTTAATGACTTTTAGTTATATTAAATCTCAAAATTTATCTTGTATTCATACCAAAGGTTTTGAATGACTTTAACAAAAAAATAGAAATGCTTTCACTTTAATAAAAGAAAAACATAAAATTCCTTAAAAAGACATAAACCACCAAACATATGTTCTATTAAACAAGAGCATAATCATTCTTAACAAATTATACAAATAAAATAAAATTAAATTACTTTTAAAATTAACAAACATTACAAAAAACAAATAAATATTAGTGATCTATAACAAATATATATATAATAAAATAATTCTCTTCCGACCGTACATGAAAGAATTCATTTATTTACTTATATTTTCAAAGCAATTGAACAACACATAAATAAATCATATGAAGTTCATTTATATTAATTAAAAATAATAAAAGACAAAAATCATCACTCAATATCTCCTCAATCTCCCGAACTCTCCATAATCAAAGTTGCGTATGAGACTATATAAATATGGTCAATATCAAACTACCCACCTTTGGACATTAGTCATGTTCAATAATGGGTGTGCTTTTTAGGTTTTGTCTTGGTAACTTGAATTAATTTTGGACAGGATTTTATATTCATTGTTATATTACTATAGAGATATATAAACGTTAATATTATTGTTGGCTTGCTACCTTTATACTTAAAAAAAATTAAAAAAAATTGACTAATTCTAAAAAACAAATAAAAATTTGACTAACTATATGTTAATTATAAAAAACAAATAAAACTTTGATTAACTATATGTTAATTATAAAAAACAGATCAAATTGACTTTTTTAATTATATTTTACACACATACTATAACTAATTATAAAAAATTTAGATGCATAATTGTCTTTATGATGTAAAATATAATTAAAAAATAAAAATAATAAAATCACGTACATACACATGAATGATTTCGTCAAGATTCATAGACATTGACAATAATTTATTTTTTATTTGTTTGAGAAAATATTTTTATTGGCCTTGGAAATATAATTATTTAAGGGGACTTTCAAGAATTTGATTTGTTGTTATAGTAGAAGAACTATCCCGAGAGTTATCCAATATTATCCCGACTAGCACGGGACGTACTGTTGGGAAAAGTGTTCTAAGAACACATGTTGTTAATTTTTTGCTGAAATAATAATTGGATTAATATTTCATTTTATATTTGTGTACATTTAATGTTATTAATATTGTATTAATAACATAAAATTCCATGATTATTAAATGTAATATTAAACATAGTATATAAGTTCTTATATACAAAAGGATTGTGTTTAATATAATAATTTTAATTGTCTGTTATTGATAATTAAAGTTGAGATCTTTAATTAATTAAAATTACTAGTACGGTTCATTTCCATTAAGAATGAAACAATTTTATCCGAATTGTTGATGTGGTGACATTAGAATGACGGTACTTTGTATAATAAGATTATACAAGACATGGACACGATAAATTAGAATCTTTAATAATCTCCGTCTTGAAACAAAGTATTCTAATTTATCAAATAGATGGTCATATATGGAATGATCTTAATCATGAGTATTTAACAGACTCCTACTTATTAAATTGTGTCTTTTGACTTACTCGGTGTGGTTTGCTCAAAATGTCAAACCTAAAAACTTGTATCTTTGAGACATGATGACATACTTAGCTGGGAATGATAATATACAAGATGGAAGCTATTCCTTCTTAATTGAAGTAGACAAACGGTTCTCTTGAGTAAATGATTCGGGTCTTGAACAATAGAGCGTTCAATTTATAATAAGATCATAAATAATTGTTCATTAGAGAATCACTGGCACTCAAGGATAAAGATGTAATTGAGAGGTCAACGAAATTGAACATAGCTCATATTACGAACTGTTTATGGAGGATTGATCTATATGTAGTGATTATATCAATGGACTATTTGATTCCTATTCGAGTAATTAATTCTATAGTGATAATAGTTCAGTTCCAGTTTTTTAGTGGAATAAATATGGAATTAATAAATCTAATATTTAATTAAAGAGTTTAATTAATTATTAAAGATTTATTGGAGCTTGAAATTTTAGGTCCATGTATCTCCATACCATCTCCATAATAATGTATTGAACGTTATGGTAAAATGAGGCTCATTGATTAATTTAAAATTAATCATCTATACATAAATGAGTTTATGTATTGTTTTATTGATTAAATAATATTTGATTATTTAATTTTATATATATATATATATATATTCTTTGTTGCAGGTGGGTCCACCACCCATCAAAACGTTTTTTATTTTTTCTTTAATTTCTTTTAAGAGCAAAGACTAACGGTGATGTTCAGGTAAAGAAAAACAAAAAAAGATAAAAGCAATTGATAATTGCACTGGTTTTCGTTTTTTTGCTTTTGACATTGATAGAAGGTTTTTGTTTTGTTTTCTTCACATACTTTTAAACTGAGTTGAAATGAAACTCCTACTCTATGCTTCATTTTTCCAACCATTCTAGTTCTCTCTCTTTTTATATAGTCAACAATGAAGAAAGAATCACGAAGTGTGTTCTTGTGATTTTAACAAGGGGGAGAGAGGAACAAAGAAGTGTTCCTAATCCATTATAACGAGAGAAATATATAGAAAGAAAAATAAAGTTTTTTTTATGCTAGTCTCTAAAGAATATTGTGAGAGAGTCTCTCACAATTTTTCTTGTTGTCTCAAGAGTTGTGTACACAACTTGAATAGAAATTTGA
Source organism: Dipteronia dyeriana (assembly GCA_032871835.1). Taxonomy (NCBI): domain Eukaryota; kingdom Viridiplantae; phylum Streptophyta; class Magnoliopsida; order Sapindales; family Sapindaceae; genus Dipteronia; species Dipteronia dyeriana. Next base: position 46,446,135 of record CM065303.1, on the reverse strand, counting down.
GAGTCGAAATTTCTGTTAAATACTGAGACGCCCACCAGTCGGTTCTTTTGTGTTGGAGATTCAGTGTGGAAGAACTTGGTTCGAGGGAATCACGTAGATCCTGAAGTGGAAGAACTTGGATCAAGGGAATCACAAAAAGTCTATAAGGGTAACAATTTCTTTCCCTAATATTTATAGTTAAATATTATAATTAATATAATCACAACGATCCGACTAAAACGGTTTTGTTTTTATGAAATTTTTGAAACCGGGCCCAGCGCCCTTTCGTTGTGCGGATGCCGGTTTCCAGTTCCCGAAACCAACACGTACCCATCATCCTTGTGTTCACTGTTTGTTCAGAACATGAATTCAGATATGAGTATATAGCATCAACAGATGAATGAAGAACTAATTCAAAGTTTTCAAACATATACTTTGAACAGGCTTCCGGTTCCGGCAGAACTGAAGACTTGATTTAAAATATTTAGAGAGAAAATAAAAAATAACCACAACTATTATGGAAATTTTATTTTTAACCACATACGAAAATTTATTTGTTAATAGCCACTTTTTAAAAAAAAAACAGTGCATGTCCATAAATTACAAAAATACCCTTGGATTTGATTTTTTCTTTAAAACTGAAAGAAAACTTGAAATCATGACTAAAATCTGGAACTAAACTTGAAATCACTGCTAGGAACTAGGAACTTGAAACTTGAAATCTTGTTTTAAAAAATGAAATTTTGAAACTTGAAATCTTCCTTAAATTTAAATGTTGAAACTTGAAATCTTGACTAAATTGAAAGTTGAAACTTGAAATCTTGACTAAATTGAAAGTTGAAACTTGAAATGTTCTGGGTTTTTAAGTTTTACGTTTTCAAATTTTAAAACTTGAAATGTTGCCTAAATTGAATTGTTCAAACTTGAAATGTTCTGGGTTTCTAGTGTTTTGTTTTCTTTCCTTTTTTTCAATAGATCTAATTGCCGGCGGAGGGGGAGCTCGACGGCTTTGCTGGACAGTCATGAAGCCCAGGCCACGGCAAGTCGTCGATGACATGTGAGAGAGAAAGGAAAGGAGAGAGAAAGATATGTGAGTGAAAGAGAGAGAGAGAGAGAGAGAAAGAAGAGAGAGAGAGCTGTGGGGAGAGAGAAAAGAGGTTGGGTGAGAGAGAGAGGAGGTCGGCGACGGTTCGCCTGCGGGAGAGAGAGATCGGGGAGAGAGAGGAAATGAGAGAAAAAAAAGAGAGAAAATGTTTGGGGATGGTTTTTATATGGGGGCATTCAAGTAATTTTTTAAAAAAGTGGCTATTAACAAATAAATTTTCGTATGTGGTTAAAAATAAAATTTCCATAATAGTTGTGGTTATTTTTAGCAATTTCCATAAAATTTTATCTATACATGTATTTGTAATTTTTATTAATTCGATTTCACTCTTTTCCCCTTATTAAGTTTTTATTCCATTGGATTTTTCTTGGTAAGGTTTTTAACAAGGCAATCACAAATCACGTAAACTAAAATGTGAAATAGTAAATAAATTCAGCTGTTTCTTATTCTTACCGTCTTACACTTTATGCCTTTATTTATTCTTTGAATAATTTTAGTAAAAAAATTAAATATAATTTAATATATTTCTTACATTTACCTTCATTACTCATTAGAAGAATATAAATAAGAAATAAATTTTAAACAATTAAACTTAAAAATTAAAATACATAAGTTAAAATACTAAATAAATTTTTAACTTAAAATATTAAAAGATAAATAATTTTTTAAGTCAAAAAAATAAGCAAAATTGGAAAAAAAAAACATTGATTATTTATTTATTTATTTCATATTTTTATATAAATTATATGTAATTGATTTAATATTTATTTAATTGAAAAAAATGTAAGCGGGCGGTCTGTTTAGGCCTGCAGGCCGGCCGTGCTTCCAGGCCAGGCCAGATTGCCCTAAACCTTAACAGGTCAGGCTTGGCCCGGCCTGTTTCATACTCAATGCTTTCTTGGGCCCGGCCTGTTAAGGACCAGGCATGACCTTAACGGGCCAGGTCAGGCTGGGCCGCCCACATTGCCACCACTAGTTCGGTTTCACGATTCTCCAAACACATGATATTATTAATTTAGTCAGTCTAATTCAATCCAATCCAATCCCATCAAACTCAAACTCAAAGGTAGGAGCCTCAATTAAAAAATAACTATATGTTTGGATTGATGGAATAAATAACACTATGTCCTAGGAATTGATCAGCTGTGCATGCCCACTTCGGAATGGATGAAGTTCACGGTGGAGCAGCAGCGTGCGGTGATTGTGAAAGAAAGCGTAAAAAACTCCCAAATTTTGGAATTATGGTTTAGTCATCGAGAGAACTTTATATAATATTTGACCGTTTAAAATTTTACTTGCCTTTCAAGTTTCCGCTCCCCTATAAAACCTGGAAAAAAAAATCAAGAGGCAAGCAAAGCAGCCGTGTGGCTTGTGCTGAAAAGGACACCAAGAAATGGATTGCCTTGTGTTCATTAATATTATGAACCACACTCAGTTTTAATAATTCCAAATTTCCTATTATTTCCAGAATTCTGATCAACTAATATCAAACTCTCATTTACAAATACACTTGTTTAAATGAAACAGGTGCATCACTACAGAGATTTTAATGTATTTGCAAGACCTTATAATGCATATATAAATCCTAAATATAGCACAAGCTTGAATAGAACAAAAATAACAGTAAAAAAACAAATTTCAAAAAACCAGAATTAATTTCACCTCTTCCTGCTACAACCCTACGTTAATTACTATAAATTACAATATTTCAGTCAATCATTTGATTAGATAGATCAAGACTGATGCTTCCCAGTTAATAGCGATCGAATTCAACTGTTAAGGACAAGAGATTCTAGATTTCGGCTCCAAGTTACCATCATACATTAAGGTCAATCTGTTCAGTAACAGATGGCCAACTTAACATTCAGCTCTGTGCAAGGCTTAAGTGCCTCGAGAGGAGTTCCGTAGTTTCTTTTACTAGTCAACCCATTTAGACATCATCAATCAATGACATAGTTGGGAGCAACAGCTAAAATTCTGTCATCTCTAGACGGGCGCTGTACTTCACCTTCACCCTCTGCTGCTGCTTGCCTACCGTCATCCACCACAATCAGATGACCTTCCCTCCGTACCAAACTCTGCATTACAAGTATTATTACATAAAATGATTTCAGTTATGATGTTTACTTGAAATATGAAATTAAATAAATAATTTATCTGAGTTCATGGCAAGTGTTGTTGCACCTCAATGATGGCTTTGATTTTGGAAACTTCCTTTTTGACTTCCTCCATAGAACTGTAGTTGTTTTTCTCATTCTGTTGTTCCACATACCATTTTATCAAGTCCTTCTGCCTCATTCCGGCAAGCCCAGATCCTGCAATTGACAAAAAGCTCACAAAATGATCATAACAATAATATCAAGGAAAGATGGTATATCACTGATCATCCTGGCTGTATGAGGTTCGTGGTTAATCATAAAGAAATGGCTTCAGAATTAGCATCAACAATGCACCATCTAAGGGTCTTAATATGTGCCAGTAAATTATCTAACTTCTAAAGAAACACATTTGTTGGAATACTTCAATGAGAGGTTCAAATCTTCAACTATAAATACATGATAGCGAAATTTGCCAATATACCTTCATGTATCACAGATTCTTCATGCTGTCTAAGGCACATGACAAGGGCTTGTGTAACCCTTTGAAAATATTCATCACTTATCACAAGTGTTTTTCCTTGTCGGTTTGAGGTTGTTACTCCATTTTCTGCACAAAATGAAAATCCAAAATTTTCCTCGATTAAAAGATGCAGGAGAAAACAAGTTTAGAATGCCATAGGCAACACAATCTCACCGGCGTTCCCAGAAGCTGGCTGAGCTGCCCCATTACTTGGTTGAGCGTGAACTCCACCAGAACCATCATTTCCATCATCACCACCATCACCATCATCACGGTTCTCTTCTTGGAACTCAGACAGATCGATCTCGCTAGACTCCACACTGCACGGAAAAAAAAATCCACCTTCTGAGCATAATAGCCTTATTTAGAAAAAGAGAGAAATGATCTCATAATTTCACTTTCATCTTGCCTGATTATAGATGTTTTTAGCAGTCTTTCTGCAAGACGAACATGACGTGGATGTACCTGTGAAAACCAAAATTTCTCAGATACATAATCAAGACATAACAATGACAAACCAAGAATAGAAAAATTGCTAAAAGAATGCACCTGAGATTCCAAATAACTCCGAGCAATAGCCTCAGATAACCTGATCAATGCTTCCAACTGCCTAACCGTCATGCGGTATGCAACTCTAGTCCCAGGAGTCGCGTCACCCCTACGAAGAGCAACATAAGAGTCCACCAGCAGTTTCCTAGCCTCCAGACTTAGCTGAAATATATCATCTATGTTAAAGATAGGCCAAGTGTAACAAAAAACCTCTTTTACATTCTGTTTTTCAAGTCAAAAGCCAGATCACCATTGTAAAAATATAGTACCAAACCTTTGGTTTCAAAGTTTTTGCATATGCAATGTATCGCTTCAACTGTGCAGTAGTGAATGCAGGAGAAAGCGCTTCTTCATGCTTTTGATGAACTCTTACTATGTGGTGGGCAATGTGGTAATCAGTTTGATCATCTGGGTCATCGATCATTACATATACCAGATCAAACCTCGAAAGAATAGCAGGAGGAAGGGCAACATTATACTGGAAGAAAAGCATATCAAAAGTGATTAGTTAACCAAAAAAAAAAACTAATAGAAAAAGACCAGGATATCAGTTACATGGCTTCAATAGTAATTGCATTCTCACCTTGAGTGGTTTAGTCCTATCATAGCGCCCCCCGGTAGGATTAGCTGCAGCTAAAATTGATGTCCGGGCATTCAATGTTGCTTGTATCCCTGCTTTTGTAATGCTTATAGTTTGCTGTTCCATGGCTTCATGAATTGCAACCTTCGCAATCATTTGCAAGTCAGGTATATGCATATTATGCCAAATCAGGGGATCTATATAAATCATGTGAAACTTACCTGATCCCTGACTTCCATCTTGTCAAACTCATCAATGCAACAAATGCCATTGTCAGCAAGCATCAGTGCACCAGCCTGAAAATAAACCAGACACATTTATCACTGAATCTTAGCAGCAACAGATGTACAAAAGGTACAACAAAGAGAAAGCCCACATCAGAAGATCAGGCTCTTCTTTTATGTCTTTTCTCATTTTCTGTATCTTTCCATCTTTTCATATAAATCCCTTTAATTTGCACCAAAATTTCATGTATCCCTGCCCATTAGTGGTTGCAACTTTTATAACCTCAAAAAACTTGGTTGTCTTCTGATTGTTATGCACCTATTTACACTGCTTCAACAACACATCTCAAACAATATATGAACACAATCTCAAGAAAACAAAATCAGAAAATCAAGTCACATTTTCAATAATTTTTTTGCTTAATTGAGTATCATACTATCATGCACCCCACCCTCACCCCAAAGTTACTCTGCTCCTACTTGAAATCTATGTATCTTTTTAGTCAAGAATTACGTAATCCCTTGGTTCAAGTAAACGTGGTAACACTTCAAAAGGAACAAAAAAAATAAAAAATGGAACTATAATAGCATAATTAGTACAAGATGAGGTTGGTGAAGTGATAAACCCCTCACACCTACGCCATGAGGTCGTGAGTGTTCAAGTCCTCCCCCCTCCCTAAAAACCCGAATTGATGTAATATTTCAACAACAACAAAAAAATAGCATAGTTAGCTTCAAATTCACAAGTCATCATATTTCATAGATAGTACAGATTTTCTATAACTAAGAGGACAATCATTTCGTGCAGATATGATGAACATTTCCTAATGAAGCATCAATGACTACTAAGACTACATAAAATCCAAATTAAGAGGAACTGAATGCTACCTCAATGCAGAATTCCCCAGTTTCTGGTTCTTTGGCCACGGTGGCCGTCAATCCAGCTGCAGAGGAGGACTTTCCAGATGTGTAGACAGATCTAGCAACTATACCAGAAGCATATCTGCAACATGGACCATTTTCATAAGTGCTTCAAGCATTATAACTAAGTGAACTGCAGATCAAAAAAGAAAGAGTTGTCATACTTGAGGAACTGAGACTTGGCACAACTGGGATCTCCAACTATGACAACATTAATGTCTCCTCTCAAATTGATGCCTTCATGAGTCACCTTGTGGACGCCACCCAAGAGCATCAGCAGGATTGCTCGTTTGATATCTTGGTGGCCGAAAATAGTTGGGGCAATGCTATCAACAACTTTATTGAAGAAATCAGGGGTATTTCTCATCTTCTGGATTTCATCCAGCTCTTCTGTCTGTCAATTTAAATAAAGTAGAGCTGTAAAACTGTTACTCGTTACAATTCATAATGTAAAATCAAAAACCATAAAAGAATCAAGCAAACATCGAGGAGGCAAATGCTTTCCAATCCTTGACACATGCGATAGTATAAGGTAAAAACTGCATAATCCACAACTTATTTGTAAACCTAATTGCAACCACATATTTACTTAGATGTCGAAATCAGATATCTCTATCATCAAATTCTCTTCGGACAAATTGCTTGAATGGAATGGAAAAGAGATCTTATAGCAATGAACCCCAAGTAAAGAAATTGTCCTAATTTTATCTCAAAAAATTAGGAAATGATATTCTTAACTGTAGATATGAAGTTACACTACCTAACTATAACTGAAACAATCATATTCAAATCTCAGGCAGATATGAACTGCACTAAAACTAGTAGAGAACTAGAGATACTGCATGCTGAACTTACAGTGAACTGCAGCTGGTCATCCTCATCAGCATCTTTTTTTCTATTTCTTATGTCGGTATCCCTCCTACCATCACAAACCTGAGAAGCAATCAGAAACATAGATTACTTGAAGACAAACATAACATAAATCAACTAAAAGGACTGCTAATAGTAAGTTAATCATTTACCAACCTGAACTGAATTTGCAATAAAAGCAAGGCGATAGGAGAGGTCTCTCACTCCCAATGCACGAAGACCCTTCAGACCTTCATGTCCAACAGAATTATTGCGCTGAGTAGCTTCTCGGCGGCATTCTGATCTCTCCCCGGGAGAAGCCAATGCCGATATGTCTGGTATAACAACCAAAGTCCCTGTGAAAATGACCCTGTTAGGGAACACCAAAGGAATCAGAATCATTGACCATATAAAATCATCAGCTACGTTATTTTGCAAAAATACAAGATTAACATAACCATTAAATAAAAACTAAAAGTAAAAACAGAAAAGGAAAAAGAAACTGATTCAGATTAACTCCATGTGAATCCAAAGTAAAGCATATGATCTTACGTGTCTCCAGCCCTAGCCTGTTCAACAATGTCATGGCGAAGAATAACATCCAGTGATCTGGGTAAAGACCCAGCAGGAATCTCTTGGGAAGTCTCCTGCATTCTCACCCTCTGCCAATCAGCAAACTTGCTATCTTGTCGAAGCAAAGCCCATCTTGCTCTGTTTGAACACGTCGCACTCGTGCAGATTATGGGCTGTAACCCAACAAATACAATAACACGGCAATGAGAATTCATTCGAATTCGCTCTTCTGTTCAGCAGACACAGAATAAAAAACTTATAGACGCGGACTAACCTCAGTGTACTTAAATTGCTGTTCAACATTCTTGATCACACCCATGCATTCCAAGCACTTGAAAGTTCCTTGTAGAAGCTCAGGTCGAACTTCACTCGTTCGAGTCACCACCCCAGTAACCGACACCAGTTTACCAATTTCCGCTGTAGTCAACTCTCTCAACCTATAATTGAGCATAAGATACAAACAAGATTATCTAATCAGGCATGTTTATCCTGCGATATTGTCATTTAAGCTAACAAATGCTCTTCTAGCAATAATTAGCACAATTCGTCTCTCAACCTAATTAAACAAAATTGTGAATTATGTAAAGATTAAGAGCTGGTGAAAAAAATAAGGAAATCGAAAAATTACCGCTTCAAAAAGGGGATGTTGAAGAAGGCAACATTGATGTCCTTGTTAGGATTGTCATCAGAAATAAAAGTGGGTTTTAGCTCCGTCACGAACCGCTTGCACGCATTCTTCAAATACGGCTCAAATCTACAAATACCCACAAAACCCAAAACCCACCATTATCACCATATAATCGTCAATTAATCGAATTATAATCATAATTAACCCCAAAAAAGGAACCTCAGATATTCATTTGCAATGGCCTTTTGAAGAACATCGTTGTAGCGCATGACGTGAGCGAAATCGATGAACATGGTTGTCGATTCATTGGCTCTCATCGCCTCGATTTCGGCTTCATAATAGGTCTCTCCATTCAATTTGAAGCTAATCGAAACAAAATCAACATCACTTTCAAAAAGAAATATCGAAACTTTGAAGTGAAACAAAAAAGAAAATGGAAAACCCTAACCTCTTGAGAAACTCCAAGAAAATGTTCTCCACTCTCACTGCTTTCTCGTCCACCAAGTACCCTCCAAACGCCTCCATCTTCTTCACCTTTTCGTTTCAGAAGAATTCGCTCTGTCGATCGATGAATGAAAACCCTAGTTTTTTTTCGACTCTGTCAAGCTACAGACGTGACTTTTCTCTATGTGGGTCTCCCTCTGTTTTTCTTTCTGGCGGGAAAATCACCCTAAGCATTCCCGCCAAAAACACACTTCATGTTGTTTTGTGGGCTTTGGAATTGTTTGGGCCTAAAACTTTTTGCAATTTTTCTTTTACTAGGAATAATATAGACATAATTCTTACTACTTTATTTTTTATTTGATATCTTCTTCTACCTTTCTTATTTATATTATATGCATATATTTATCAACCAAAAGTTTGCAAACGAAAAATCTTTTAAGGCTGGATGTTCTTGACTTCAAATTTATTTTGAAGTTAGAACCAAAACTTGATGTTTCCAATTTTTCTAGAACCAAAAGTTCTCTATTAGAATCTATATTTGAAAAAATTATGTACATGTCTATATATATATGGTACAGTTTGACTTAAGTTATGTGACTCCAATATCCATCATTTATTTAGTCTAAATCTAAAGGTTGTTATTTACACTTCTTTTCAACCATTAGATTCATGCCAAATCACCCTTATATTATTAACAAATGGACGGTGATGCTTGCAAAATAAAAGTAATAATAATATTTTTTTTAGAGGAAATACCATTTTTTAGTCAAAAAAATAATAAAGTTGTTTATTATTTTTACCCAACAATAGTATTTTTATTGTTTTTATCCAATAATTGGTTGTGAAAACCCAAATATCCCTTATTGTCTGAATCATTTTTTTTCTTTGTTCTCTCTTTCTTCTTTCTCTCTTCTCTCTCTTCTTTCTCTCACGCCTCTCTCTTCTCTCCACCATAAAAAAAAAAATTACAACCAGAACTCCTCTCCAGATCGGCTCTCTCGATCACACCTCTCTACTCTTTAATCTAAACTTATTTTTTTTGTTCCTCTTCTCTCACCTTTGGTTTGTAAATCTGGGTTGTGAAAATCAAATTCGAATTTAAGTGTTAGATGCTGATTTTAACGGTGGTTATGGTTGTGTTTAAGTTTGGACATTTTTGTTTAAAATTTATTAAGATTTCGTTTTTATTGAAAATATTTCTAGATCTTAAAAAAATCTAGGTTTTTTTTTCAAAATTTTCCAGATTATGTTTTGAGTGTTAGATGTTGATTTTAAGGGTGGTTGTGGTTGTGTTTAAGTTTGGGTATTGTTTGTTTAAAAAAAATTCAGATTTCATTTTGTTTTTAAAAAAAAATCCAGACCTTACAAATTTCTTGGTTTTTTTATTTGAAATTTTTTCATATTATATTTGTTAATTTTTTTTCCCATATTTAATTTTGTTTAAAGAAAAAAATTAGGTTTTTTATTTTGAATTTTTTTCCAGATTGTTTTATGTAAATTTTACCAAGCATACACGTCATTGACAGGAAGGAAAAAATAGCCAGGTGTATGCTTAGATGGACATTTGGGAAATATCCTACAAGGCATCATTAAAGAGGAGCAAGCCCGAGTAAGCATATACCGAATAAAGACCTACTCGGGACTGGCTAAAACAATGCATTCACTCGGGATCAAACGGCACTACTCGAGACCATCAGGTAACAGTCTTACCCGGGAGTAAGTACAACCCGAATAAGAACTTATCGTGCGGGTTAAGTCATTAAATACGCGAAGATATTCTTCATGAAGGAATCCCAAATAATGGACCTTTGAGTTAGAAGAATCCCCCAATCAGGAAACAACCTGATTCCTTTTCGAAGACTACATTCTTATAAGGAAACAAGTCAAATTGAACTACGCTACTAGAATCCCACTCAATTTCCATAAAGAGACTCCGAAACCGGAAAGAAGACAAATCAACCTCAAACAAGTAACCAAATCATAATTAAATACAAATATTTTGTATTACTTGTACAAAGCAGATTAGGGTTCTATAAGCATATAAATAGACTCATAATCTAGCTCAAAAAGATATATACAATATAGCATACAGTAATCACAAATAATACAGAGAGAAAAAGGGAGATCGAGAGCCTGTAAGAACATCTTATTCTCTTAGTGGATTTTGGTTTGGTTGATCTTTCAACCACCAGTGGATGTTTCACCGACCATCGGAGTTTTACCACGTAAACCTTGTCTTTTTTACTCTCTCTGCATCTCTTTCTCTTTGAATCAATAGCCAAAATCCAGTCCCTGTTGGCTTTTCTGGCATAATCCAGAAATCGACGTCAACAATTGGCGCTAGAAGGAGGGGTTGAACCTCCGAACTTGTTAGAAAGCAATGGCTGGAAGCAGAAATAGTTAGGGGAACGGCCAAAAATCACCAGGCGATTTCCATACTGGCAATACGTCACAAAATCCTGCAGCAAACACAGAAAACCAACCTGCGCACCTGGCAGGGATCCAGCAAGTTCCTCCAACCAGCAGAGATCTAACGTTGCGTTTCCAATAGGCCCTGCATCAATTAGTGACGGACGCAGCAAAGGAAGGGATTGACCTACTGGCCGCAGAAGCGCATACTCCCAATCTACCACCCGTAAGGCTCCGTTCAATGGTGGTAGGACAAGGAATAACTATGCCAGAAACCAGAAGGAACTCTTCCCGATCAATCCGGTTGGACAGAAAACACTAGGGGAGGAGAATCACCAAAAGCTGGATCGCAATCAAACAGTACGTGTCAGACATAGTAAATACGATCGGCGCAGAGGACGATCATCATCAGAAGACAGTGATCAACACCATCGTAAACTTCATCATGGAGTCACACGAGGGTTCCGGCATCAGAGTGAAGAATATGAGGAAAGAATGACAGTCACCCACCGGTTCAACCGTCAGGGAAGCCCAGTAGGGGACAGAGATATTACAATCCAGAGCCTGACTCAAGAAGTAGAGAATAATAGGCGACAGATGGAGGCACTCGTCAGACGTTACGGTTATAACGATCTATCCGACGACAACTCCGACAGTCAATTTACCAGGGAAATTTTACGGACCCCTTTCCCAGAAAGATTCAGGATGCCGCATGTGGAACAGTTCAAAAAAGATACAGATCCAAAGGAGCACGTTAGGCGCTACAAAAGTGCCATGACTCAATATGCCCGCAGCGACCCCCTGTTGTGTCTCAACTTTCCACAAACACTTGGGGACACAGGCTCAAGATGGTTCGGAAGACTACCTCCGGCAAGCATCGGAAATTTCAGCGAGTTGAGCAGGAGCTTCTCAAGGCAATTACTGAGCAACGTTCACAGAAAGAAGTCGGTGGTCTACCTCTCTCAAATAAAACAGGGGAATGACGAGTCGTTCAAAAAATTCTTGGGCCTGTTTGGCCAAGCAGTATCAGAGATTGGCAGCGCTAATGATGAAGCCATTATTGTTGCCTTCACCAATAACTTGCAGAATGGACGATTATCCTTCGATTTGAGAAGAGCACGGCTGACAAGGTATGCCGACATGATGGATATAGCGGGAGGATACGCTCTGGCTGAGGAAGAGGAGTTACCTACAGGAGGAAGCTATATGCATGGAGGAAAGCCCGAACAGAGAAATACCGAATCCAAGGGGCAGAATCAAAAAGAAAAACAGAAAGGGGCCAGCAAAGAGAAAATTAAGGATGGGGGTAATAGGCGTAACGCGGAACGGTCCACAGAGAAATACTGCGGCGGATATACCAATTACACCCCTCTTCGGAAGAAACAAGAAGAAATTCTAGCCATCCTGGAAGAGAAGAATATGGTGCAAGAACCGCGGCGACAATCACAGTTCGTACGGAGAGATACAACCAAGTATTGCAGGTTTCATAAAGAGACTGGGCATGAGACTTCAAAGTGTTTTCAGCTCAAAGATTACATAGAAACCCTTATTCGGGAAGGGCACCTACGAGATGTAATCTTAAAAAAAGACGAAAGATCAGAAGTCAAGAAAGCCAAGGCTGATCACAACCCTGGTCAAAACCGAAGAGCCCGCCCCGAAGCCAATGAAGTAATACATACAATCTTCGGAGGACCTTCTACTGGGAGGAGCAACCGAGAACGGACTCAGGAAGTCCGAGAAGCAGTAGAAGCCAGGAATAACTTAGACGTGAATTCGGTTGAACCAGACCCGAAGAGGATAAAGGAAGGATGGGACCCGATAGTCTTCACAGAGGCAGATTCCCACGGCGTCGATGTTCGACCTAATGACACTTTGGTTATAAGTGCCTGGATTGGCCATAGGGAAGTCCGGAGAATTTTAATAGACAATGGGAGTTCAGCAGACATCTTAAGCGTGACCGTATACGACTAGCTAAGATTGGACCGAAAAGATTTACAGTCTTTCCATACTCCGTTAAGAGGATTTTGGGGAGTAGAGGTCAGGTCACTCGGGACAGTCAAATTACCTGTGAAGATCGGAACGGCACCATGCCAGAGGACTGTCATGCTCGACTTCGTGGTAGTTGATTTGGATAATTGGCCGTATAATGCGTTATTGGGTCGGCCATTCCTAAATAAAACAAGAGCCGTGACAGCCACTTACGCATTAATGATCAAGTTCCCAACAGAACAAGGGGTTGGGATAGTCAAGGGATCCCAAGAGATGGCCCGAAGAGCAAACTTGTCGGTATACAAAGACAAGCATGATGCCGAACAAGTGTGCACCATAATGCAGCCAAATGAGAGTGAAGAATCCTTGTCATTCGAACTAGATCCAAGGGAGGGCTCGAATGGATACAAGACAGAAGTGGCTGAAATATTACTCGAATAAGACAAACCGGACAAGAAAGTCAAGATCGGGGGCAACTTGGAAGAAAAAATCAAGCTAGGATTGACCAATTTGCTCAGAGAATACAAAGATGTATTCGCCTGGAGTCATGAAGATATGATCGGAATTGATTCCCGAATAATATCTCATCACCTCGCAGTAAGCCCGAATGCCAAACCGGTAGTACTAAAGAGAAGATCGTTCAATCCTGAAAGAAGTCAAGCAATCAAACAAGAGGTGGAAAAGCTACTAGCGACGGGATCAATCAGAGAAGTCAGCTACCCCCAGTGGGTCGCTAACGTAGTCCTCGTCCAGAAGAAAAATGGACAGTGGAGGATGTGTGTAGATTTCAAGGATCTAAACAAGGCATGTCCGAAAGACACCTTCCCACTCCCAAGAATAGATCAGCTGGTGGATGCCACAGCTGGTCATGAACTGCTCAGCTTCATGGATGCTTACTCGGGATACAATCAGATCCGGATAAACAAAGCTGACGAAGAAAAAACAGCTTTCACAACAGATCAGGGTTTATATCGCTACACAGTGATGCCCTTCGATTTAAAAAATGCAGGAGCCACGTACCAAAGGTTGGTCAACAAGATCTTCACTCGGCAAATAGGAAGGAACATGGAGGTCTACATTGACGACATGTTGACTAAAAGCGTCTCAGCAGATGACCATGCCCACGACCTCTGAGAGACATTTGATGTATTAAGAAGATATCAGATAAAGTTATACCCAAACAAATGTTTATTCGGAGTCCACTCGGGAAGATTCTTAGGTTTTCAAGTCCATCAAAGAGGAATCGAGGTTAATCTAGAGAAGATCCAGGCTTTGCAGCAAATGACTTCACCTAAAACATTGAAAGAGGTACAACGCTTAACAGGGTGTTTAGCCTCCTTGGGAAGGTTCATCTCAAAGGCTACAGACAGTGCATTTCTTCAAAGTGATCAAAAAAGGAAAAGGCCTGTAGTGGAATAAAGAGTGCGAGCAGGCATTCTTAAAGATAAAAGAATACTTGGGGCAAGCTCCCGTCCACTCAAAACCACAAAAAAGGAAAATACTTCATCTGTATCTGTCAATAACCGAGCTTGCAGCAAGTTCGGTCCTAGTGGAGTACAAAAACCAGTGTATTATACAAGCAAGGCACTCCTACCGGCCGAGACCAGATACTCACAAGCAGAGAAGATGGCCTTAGCATTGGTTTCAGCTGTAAAAAAGCTGAGACCATACTTTCAGGCTCATACGATCCAGGTTCTCACCAATTGCCCATTAAGACAAATCTTACAAAAACCAGAGATATCAGGAAGACTTACTAAATGGGCAATCGAGTTGAGTGAATTCGATATTTATTATGTCCCCAGAACTTCCTTCAAAGGGCAAGCAGTGGCCGACTTCATAGAACCGAACCTGGAAGTGAAAAAATTGTTGGATAGAAGTTTCCAATGGAAATTATATGTTGATGGTTCTTCAAATACTCATGACAGTGGGGCATGGATCGTAATTCTCACCCCAGAAGGAGATGATGTTGAATGTGCCATGAGATTTGATTTCAAAGCAACCAATAATCAGGCTGAATACGAGGCATTGTTAGCTGGACTCAGAGTCTGCATAGCTCTTGGGGCAGACGAATTGGAGATATTTAGCGATTCACATGTAGTTGTCAACCAGGTTATGGATGAATACCAGGCTAAAGATGAAGGAATGGTTGCCTACCGTGACATCGCAAAACAGCTTCTCCAAAAATTTAAAGAATACAAGATCGCTCAGATCCCCAGAGAAGAAAATGAAAAGGCAGACGCTTTATCTAAATTAGCGTCAGCAACAACCTCGATCAGACCAAAAACCATTCCAGTTGCACACCTCCTTAAACCGAGTACGGCTGAACTTAAGTATTTGGAAATTGCAGAAATCCGAACACCGCAGAAGCTTGGATGGTCCAGCTGAGAAGGTTCCTGGAAGAAGGCATACTCCCGAAAGATCCGATATTAGCAAAGCGCATCAGGTATTGATCGGCTAGGTACACCATGATCGGAGGAGAATTATACAGAATAGGGTTTTCTCGTGCTCTCCAGATTTGTAGACCAGAAGAAGATGCACATCGAGTACTTCAAGAAATCCTCGGAGGAGTTTGCGGGAACCACACTGGGGGTAGGAGTCTGGCGCATAAGGTACTTAGGCAAGGCTATTATTGGCCTACATTTTTCTCAGATGCACAGCAATGGTCGGAAAGTTGCAATACCTGTCAAAGAATTGCCAACGATATCCGACAACGCCCAGAAAAGCTCAGAAATCTCGATGCCCCGTGGCCATTCGCCATGTGGGGCCTAGACCTGATCGGGCCAATGCCAGCTGGAACAGGGGGTGGAGCGAAGCACGCCATAGTAGCTGTCGATTATTTCACAAAATGGGTCGAAGCTGAAGCGTTGGTGCATATCACGAAAGCCAACACCACGAATTTTGTAAATAAAAACATACTTTACAGGTTTGGAATTTCGGACACTATAATCACCGACAATGGCACTCAGTTCGATAACCAAAGGTTTAGACAATTGTACGAGAAATATCATATTGCCAACTACTATGCAACACCAGCTCATCCACAAACAAACGGGCAAGTAGAGGCAGTAAATAAAATTATCAAGCACACAATCAAAGCAAAATTAGATGACAAAAAAGGAAGCTAGGTTGAAATGCTTCCTGAAGTATTGTGGGCATATTGGACGACAGCAAGGACTTCAACAGGAGAAACTCCGTTCAGTCTAGCGTTCGGAACAGAAGCTGTCATCCCCATAGAAACATCGTATACGTCCCCCCGGGTCAGGCTATACGATGAAGGAAAAAACGTTGATACACTGCTACAAAGTTTGGATGAGCTAGAAGAAAAAAAGGATAATTCCCGAATAAGAAATGCAGCTTATCAACAAAAAGTGGCACGCCACTACAACTCTCGTGTTCGGATCAGGAAATTTCAGTTAGGAGACCTGGTGCTCAGGAAGGGGTTACTGAACACAAAGAATAGAGTCGCGGGATCCCTGACTGACAAATGGGAAGGTCCATACAAGATCGAGGGGATAGCTGGCCATGGAGCTTATTGGATTGCTCGACCCAATGGAGGGATGTTACCCCGACCGTGCAATGCCCAATATCTGAAGATTTTCTATCCTTAAAACATATATTTATGTTAAATATTTTATTCTTTTCCCAGTCAAGACAGTATTAGTCAGAATAAATACTAAAACTGTAATATTAATCTTTGTTGATTTTTCGCAGTAATAAATAAAACTAAGAATTTCCAAAAGGAAAGCACCTAGCTCGAGATCTCCAAAAAGCATACGACAATATGAAATAGAAGAAGAGCATGATAATAAGAACATGCAAATAGAATTCTCGGGACAATCAAATCCCGAAAGGGCGGAGAAGCTCGTAGAAGCATACCAGCCGAGCAGGGTCAAAATGATCTTCGCAAAAAGGCAAATCCGGTACACCAAACTGGAAAAATGCTCGTGAAGCTATCGGGAGAAATTCCGGTGAAATGCGTAGCTGTGTTGAAGCAACTTTTAAAAAAGAGCTCAACAATTCGGCAAACCCTTGCGCATAAAAACTAGGGAGACGTCTTTGGTATTGCGTAAGGACTCGAACGCATAATCATGGTGAGCCTTGATATAACGTTTGGATAGCAACCGGGTATGAAACATAAGTGCAAACTTACCTGTTTCAAGATGACTCGGTTAATAATAAAGAAGCCAGATTAATAAGACACTTGGCAATTGAAGTTATTCGGGTAACAATCGGTTTAATAAGATACTCAGTTAAGCTACCCGACCACCAACCAGTTTAATAAGATACTTGTCAATTGAAGTTATTTGGGTAACCACCGGTTTAATAAGATACTCGGTTATGTTACCCGACCATCAGCCAGTTTAATAAGATACTTGGAAATTGAAGTTATTCGGGTAACAATCGGTTTAATAAGATACTCGGTTAAGTTACCCGACCACCAGCCAGTTTAATAAGACACTTGGCAATTGAAGTTATTCGAGTAACAACCGGTTTAATAAGATACTTGGTTAAGTTACCCGACCATCAGCCAGTTTAATAAGACACTTGGCAATTGAAGTTATTCGAGTAACAACCGGTTTAATAAGATACTTGGTTAAGTTACCCGGCCACCATCCAGTTTAATAAGATACTTGGCAATTGAAGTTATTCGGGTAACTACCGGTTTAATAAGATACTCGGTTAAGTTACCTGACCACCAGCCAACGTAATAAGATACTTGGCAATTGAAGTTATTCGGGTAACAACCGGTTTAATAAGATACTCGATTAAGTTACCCGACCACCAGCCAGTTTAATAAGACACTTGGCAATTGAAGTTATTTTAATAACCGGTTAAATAAGATACTTGGTTATGATCCCGACCACCAGCCAGTTTAATAAGATACTTGGCAATTGAAGTTATTCGGGTAACCAACGGTTTAATAAGATACTCGGTTAAGTTACCTGACCACCAGCCAACGTAATAAGATACTTGGCAATTGAAGTTATTAGGGTAACAACCGGTTTAATAAGATACTCGGTTAAGTTACCCGACCACCAGCCAGTTTAATAAGACACTTGGCAATTGAAGTTATTTTAATAACCGGTTAAATAAGATACTTGGTTATGATCCCGACCACCAACCAGTTTAATAAGATACTTGGCAATTGAAGTTATTTGGATAACCGGTTAAATAAGATACTCGGTTATGATTTCGACCATCAGCCGGTTTAATACAACCTCCGGCAACAAAAATAAAGACAAACCATTCAAACTCAGAAAATCGTATTCTATTGCTCTTAAAAAGGATGGTTACAGTTCAAAGAAATGATTCTTTATACAAGCAAAAAATAAAGAATCTATCATAATCTCCTACAAATTTACAAAATCAAGGTTGTGAGGATTTCGAGCCTTTGCCAATACTCGGGTCTGGCACCATCTCGTATTCACGAAGCAGGCTCTCATTAGGCGGCCAAGTAAAGTCATCAACAATGTCATCCCTCCACTGGCTGTAATCATTACCCGGGATTGGCCAGACATCCGGAATTACACCCTCGACAGACTCTCGACTTGCATAAAAGATCAAGAGAGAGTGCTCGGACGGAATCTCTAAATGCATAGGATGGGGCTCCTTGCCTTGACTACGGTAGTAGGCTCTCCATTCCTTCATCTGAATCCGAAGAGATTCCAAGGACCGGTCCACATGGTGTTTGATTGACAGCTCCAAGTTAGCACGGGCTTTCTCGGTTGCCATACTCTTCACTTTGAAGAACTCGTTGGCCGAAACTAGCCCAAGTTGAAATTCCCGAAGAAGTAGGGCATCGTAAGCAAGGGATCTTTTAAAACGATCCACCCCTTGAACTTCCAGCTCCAACCTGGCCTCTTGGGAAAGGGATTCAACTGTCAGCACTTGGCGCTCCAAATCTTCAATTTTTTGGACATACGCCGACTTCGCCTGCTCCGCCTCCTGCTCGGCCTTGAGCATAGACTCTTCAGTAGAAGAAAGAAGGTTTTGAAGCGAAACCTTCTCATCTGCCAAAGATGCCTTGTCTTCAGCTTTAACCTGCTTTGCCAGGCAATTGTCGGTAAATATCTGCACCGAACAAACCTCTTGCTGGTAAGCCTGCTCAGCTCGAGCACGACCCTCCTCACTCGCCTTTAGCTGAGCCTTTAGACGCTTTATCCAATCAGCCTGACATTGCTGCACCTGAACAAGCTCAGCAAATTCGGCCACCATCTGTAAAAAAAAAAAAAACTTAGAAATCCAAAGAAGGCAAAACGGTAAAGGAGTCAGAATTAGCTACTTATATAAGATGGGCCGTTGAAAACGTTTTGGAGACGTTCGGGCAGTGAACCATGCCTAAAAACGCTCCAGCGGTCTTCCCTGACATATGCCCGACCAGAGGACATCTCCTGGAGCATAACTTTCGGAGAAAGGGATAAGGGAACCCCCGAGGGTTGAGTTCCCAGATTTCCAGACTCAGGGACATAAGAAGCTCTATTTGGCTCTAGGGATGGAGAGGAAACCCTCGAAGGTTCAGCCTCCATATCTCCAACTTCGGGGGTAAAGGAAGTCCTACTTGGACCTGAAGTGACATTTGTCGATACTCCAGCACCTACACTCGGGGCAATCTCATCTGCAACATCTTCGTCGCTGGAGTCAATGAAAGTGACTACCCGAGGAACTTTGAGAAGACAAGGAGGCGAACTAACTGCCTTTCGCTTCTTACCCCGAGAACGATGGAAGAGATCACCAGCAGGATCTTCCAGCAAATCATCTTGAAAAGACTCAAAAAGCTCGGCAATGACAGGCATTTGATCCGACAAGACGCTACCACCATCGCCAGCTTCAGACAGTCCAACAGGCTCCACTTGGACTCTCACATTGCCTCTCCCTATTTTCAGACAGTTGTGTCACGGTCGGCTCGCCTTGGCCACTTGAACCAGGGAGATCCTGAGCAGAAGACTGAGCACCCCGATCAATGCTGTCGGGAATTTGCTCAGCAGCATCAATTTCCTCATCAGGCTCGGGTGGAGCAATACCCTCATCGCCCTCCTTCCTGCTCGCTTGAAGAATTGCCTTCACCTGACGAGCCTGAAAATTGCAGACAACGTCCGTATCGAACACTAAAAAAAAATAAAGTAATAAGAGGGTTAGAAAAGGAAATGGAAAAACGGAGAAACACAGTAGAAAGGGCGTTGGCTTACTTACAACGCCTGCGATGGCTCGAAACCTGTTTGAAGAAACCGAGTTTGATCAAGTCGTCCTCTTTGAAAAGATAGTTCTTGCTTCTCTTTTCTAGAGTACGGATAGCAGCCCGGGCCAGCCTCTTTAACTCTGAATCATTATAATCAATTGTTTTCTTATTCCACGCCTCAGGGGAACAGAAGAAGCGGGGAACATTCAGCACCATTCGGGAATCCCCAAATCGAACAGTGACGTCCAGCTCGATAGCCCCTCCTGTAAAAAATCAATTGTTCTTCCAGAACTTGTTGGATGTGGGGAATCCCCATATAAAGCCCTTCTTTTTCGGGTCATCAGAAGCCTCGACCCCCCGATTCGCCTTCACTTCTTTAGGGATCCAACTTTTCGAAGGAGTAGACACAAGAAAGTAGGTCCCCGTTTTACTAACCTGCCTCAGCGTAAAGAAATGTCTGATTTCATTCGGGGAAGGCGGTGAAAGGTTCATTCGGCTGAACATGTGCCACATGCACATCAAGACTTTGTAACTATTCGGGGCCAACTGAGCTGGGGCTATCCATACTTCAGCTAAAAACCTGGCAATAAAAGGCTGAAGAGGAAGTGTGACGCCGCAGCAAAGCATCGATCTGTAAATCGAGACCATCCCCTCAGGAGGATTCCATACGGCTCTATTCCCCACAGGAACCAAAGTGACCGAGTCGGGCAAATCAAATCGGGATCGGTATTTCTCTATCTCAGCTGGCCCGACCATATTCGGTTCAATATCAAAACCACTCGGGCGAGTGTCAGAAAATGAAAGGCGAGACGCCCCGTGTACATCAGCTTCCCCCTCATTAACAGTTTGTTCCCCAGTCTGAACACTGCTCGAGCCGTGCTTGTATACCTTGCTTGTGCTTTGATGTTTACCCATCCTTCGAGAATATATCCTGTGATCAGAAATATCAGAATCAGAACTAGAGGAAGAACTCTATACGGGGCTGAAAGTGACGTCAGGGTAAAGCCCAGAAACATCGACCTCTAAAAATGGAGGTTCATCTATTGGGATATCCCTCAGTAATCGTCTAATGCAAGATACTAACTGGAAATCCCCACGCTCTAATGCATCAAAAGCAATTTTAAAGAGACGATGACTGGAAGATGGCCCCATTGAAACTAACCTTGAATTAAGACTGACGCAAGATCTTCAAAGCGGAGAGTCGCGAACTTCTGAATGAAGAAATTTGAGTTTAAAGAAATTTCTGCTGGATTTTTTAGAATAAACCAACAGTCTCTCAACAAAGGATTTAAAGGCGATATGGCACGAAACCCTAGGGTTTCAAAGCGGGAAAAAATTATGACGAAACCAAATGACGTTGGCAGCGTTTAGGTAAACGCAAAAGTCACTTCTCATAAACAATATTGAAAAACGAAGAGACAAGGGACACGTGTCGAGACAAGAAGTAGCCCTCAACCGTCAAAACTTTGAAACGCCGCTATCATTTAAGATCTTGCGTGACAAAGCAAAACGAAATTACAGAGTCACCATTAAAATACATCATTATGACAAGACGGTTTTTCTGACAAAAGGAATTCAAAACGATTAAAATATTCTTGCCCGAAATAAAGTCTTCTCGGCAAAAATATTTTAAGAGGGTATTGTTGTATGTAAATTTTACCAAGCATACACGTCATTGACAGGAAGGAAAAAATAGTCAGGTGTATGCTTAGATGGACATTCGGGAAATATCCTACAATACATCATTAAAAAGGAGTAAGCCCGAGTAAGCATATACCGAATAAAGACCTACTCGGGACTGGCTAAAACAACGCATTCACTCGGGTTCAAACGGCACTACTCGGGACCATCAGGTAACAGTCTTACTCGGGAGTAAGTACAACCCGAATAAGAACTTATCGTGCGGGTTAAGTCATTAAATACGCGAAGATATTCTTCATGAAGGAATCCCAAATAATGGACCTTTGAGTTAGAAGAGTCCCCCAATCAGGAAACAACCTGATTCCTTTTCGAAGACTACATTCTTATAAGGAAACAAGTCAAATTGAACTACACTACTAGAATTCCACTCAATTTCCATAAAGAGACTCCGAAACCGGAAAGAAGACAAATCAACCTCAAACAAGTAACCAAATCATAATTAAATACAAATATCTTGTATTACTTGTACAAAGCAGATTAGGGTTCTATAAGCATATAAATAGACTCATCATCTGGCTCAAAAAAATATATACAATATAGCATACAGTAATCACAAATAATACAGAGAGAAAAAGGGAGATCGAGAGCCTGTAAAAACATCTTATTCTCATAGTGGATTTTGGCTTGGTTGATCTTTCAACCACCCGTGGATGTTTCTCCGACCATCGGAGTTTTACCACGTAAACCTTGTCTTTTTTACTCTCTCTGCATCTCTTTCTCTTTGAATCAATAGCCAAAATCCAGTCCCTGTTGGCTTTTCTGGCATAATCCAGAAATTGACGTCAACACAGATTATGTTTGTTATTTTTTTTTTCATATTTGATTTGTTTAAAGAAAAAATCAAGGTTTATTCTAATTTTGAAAAAATTCCAAACTATGTTTATTTATACATTTTTTTCCAGATTATATTTTCTTTAAAAAAAATCCAGATTTTATTCCATTCAAACAAAAATTCCTTCCTAAAAAAATAACATTTACTAGAGATCTATTATTTCAACGTTTTTTTTTGTATGAGGAAATCTGGAAAATTTCTAAATATATTCAAATATGGAAATTTTCTCAGATTTCTTTAAACACATCAGACCACCTATTAAACACACCAGGACACCTATTAAACACACATGGCTACCAATTAAACACACCACAGTAACCTAATTGAACACATCATGACAGACCAATTAAACATACAAAGTCAGACTAACTAAACATACCATGCGTAAATCAATTAAACACACCACGACAACCCAATTAAACACACCACGACAACTCAATTAAACACATCGTGACAACTCAATTAAACACATCATGACGAACCAATTAAACACATCATGACGGACCAATTAAACACATAAGGACAACTCAATTAAACACATCCCGAAAAATCAATTAAACACATCAGAGCAACACGAAATTAAACACATCAAGTCTAATACAATTAAACACACCCGAGGAGGAGAAGAATAATACTAGAGGTTTGAGAAGAAGAAGAAAAAGGAAAAAATAGAGAAAAAAGTGGTTTTTAACGGAAAAAGAAAATAGATAATTTTTTATAAAATAAAGAAAGACAATTTTATCCAAATAATGGATATTTTAATAGAAACAATAAAAATATTAAACCACACTAATTTTATGACTAGTTTTAAAGTTCTTCAATATTTTTATAGAAAACAAAAACGAACAGGAAGTTGTTGAAATGAATGTATTGATCAAACAGACTTGCATGTGAGCTTTGAATAATTTCATAGGTAGACTGTAGACAGTGGAATCTTCACTGAATGCATGAGAGAACAAGTTTTCCATATCTGATTAGGTGAAATTAGTTGCCAACATCTGGCTTTCTGCATTCAATTTGCATATGATATTTATCGGTTTGAATAGAAAGTTTTGGATTCCAATTTAATCATAATTCAGCAAGCATGGTCATTGATCTGATGTTTTTGAAAATAAATTTAAATATAAACTCAAAATTCATTTAAATATAAGCTTTCAATATAATCACAATCTAAAATTATGTATCAAATTGATTGTAATTTATAATTATTTGGAAAACATAATTTAAATCTCAACTATATCAAAAGTCAAAACCTAAAGTTTTGAGTTCCATTCAAAATATATGAAGACACGTACTTCAGTACTTCTTAAATACAATCTGTCACCTGAACTTTAAATTCATATTATTTAAAACAAAACAAAAATGGCTTCATAATTAGAAATGAAGTTCCCAAGAAAAAAAAATCACTTATATATATCAACGAGGCTTGAAATTTAATAGAATATATTTCTCTATTGTTTGGAACCCAAAACTCTAAATATAAAATAATACTAGATATCACAACTTTTCAATCACAAAACATATGGTATTTGAGGTGATAATTGGTGAGTGGATACAAGAATAAACATAATAATGATTTGAAATAAAAAAAAAATCAAATGACACTAGTTTTGTTATTTGAAACTTGAAATTCTAAATATATGAAGAATGAATCTGAAGTTCAAATATAAACATGATGTTATAAGGTTTGAACTAATAAGAACTTGACATTTTAAAATTAAAATTATTAGTAAACTTATGTCAATCATTAACCAAAGGTTCATGGATGTACATGTACCTAAAGTCGTAAAATAGCATGAATTATGTGAAGAACTTATCATTCTCGTTACATATGAAGTTAAAGTTCTAAAATTCATCAAGATATTTGAAAAACAGGTACATAATGTGGTGGCATTCAACGCACACAGTGGCATTGTTTTCAATTTGAAAACAATCAATTGTATAGATAATCGATCTACAATTAATATGAACCGGATTGGATTCGAGTTAGATCCAAACAATTTGATCTAATCTTTATCGAATGGAGTATGTCATATGCTCATGTTACCCTTAAATGGGATGAAAACTAATAGAATAGAGAAGAAAAAGGCAGGGAGTTTATTCTTAGCCTTTGCTGTGTTTAGGTTGAGCGTGAAAGTGAGATAATTACGAAATGGTTGGAAAGAATTCATGTAGCCGGAGTTTTACTGAGCAGAGTTTGGACACGCAAATAAACTTTTTGGAAATAAGAAAAGATCGGACATAAAAGTAGTTTTTTTTTTATTATTAAAAAATTGGCATAAAAGTAGTTTTTTGGACAATAAAACCACCTTTAATTAATGGACTTTCTTAGTCAATAAAATGATGGACTTCCAAATTTTGGAATTTCCCACATATATTAAATATGGTATGTAAATCTCACACAAAAACTAAATAGGGTATGTAATCCAAACTTATAATGCTATTTAGATGCACCATTTATGTGTACAACTACCCTAACTTCAAGAGTTGGCATTCCATATCCAATATTGGGTAGGTTTAGGTGTTTAGCCCATTAAACTCATTTACCTATAAGGAACCGTTTGGTATGAGATAATATTTACGTGAGAAAGAAATTCTAATAACATTCTCATGTTTGTTATTGGGATGTCGTTTTTTGATTCCTGAAAAGGTGATTACTATGAAAATCACTTTATCCTCCATGGGATAGTATGAAACCAGATATCCCTCCATTTGATTCCCATCGTATAACCCATCCTAAATTAAAAAAAAATTGAATATAACTCTATTGAAAAGCAAAACAACTTTTTTTAAAATAAAATAAACAAATATATTGAAAATAGAAATCTAGATTAGTCCATACACACACATAATTCTTCCAAAAAAGTTACAGCTTTATTCTTTTATTTTCTTACATTTTCTCACTACACCTCACCAGATTTTCAAATTTCAAAACCTAATTTTCATCCACTAAACTATATCCAACTTCATCTTTATCAAAACACAACCATAACTCCCAAGATCCATCATACATCACCCAAACATCGCTTTCAAATTTTCACAAAACACACCATCACCGACATTAAAAGAAAAAAAAATTACAGCAAGTAGCAACAAACAACTTCACTCCACCGACGATGGGGGATCTGTTCCGCCGCCTCAGAGGACCTGCTTCTCACCGAAGCGATCCGTGACAGTAGCTAGCTTCCCCTGCAATTGAGTTGCCCGTGTAGCCATCCTCTAGCCGACTTCCATCTGAGATGGATTCTCTTCGACCTTCCATGAAAAAAGAGGTCTGGGTTTTTCCAGTTTCTTTCATCAGCCCTTTCCTTTTAAAAAAGGATTGTCTTTTTAATTTGAAACTGATGGGAAGATGAGCTGACGAGGAGATTGGAGGTTCATCTGATTCAATTTATTCATCGATAAAAGTTTAATTTTTTATTTTAAAATTATTTTTAGCATCTTTTTATATTTAAAGACAAAAAAGAATTATAGGTACAACCAAACACAATTATCAAACATTCATATGAATTAGATTTAATATTCTCATGAACAATCAAATACATGTATAACTAAACACATGTATACATGTTTTTCGAGAAACACGTTACTGTCTTTAACTTTCTCATGAATTAGATTATTTCGACTATCTCATACTAAAACTATTTTTATTTTCAACAAAATAGGGATAGATTATGAAATTTGTGATTTTTTTTTTTTTGTAAAAAGGAAATTTCGGCTAATAAAGTAATATCAACCACTAGGAGCGGATCTAAAAAATGTGTTGTCCGGACTAAACTTATATATGTGTAGGGATATAAATAGATTTTTCATGTCATATAAATGATTCTATACAGGATGGCACGACACGACACGATACGTTACGGTAAGCCAGCACGGTCCATAATCCATTGGGGTCGTGTTGTGCCCCCATTTTCCTTAACTTGTTGTGTTCAGCACCGTACGATAACTTAACGTGTCGGCACGACACGTTAAGGCGCCAAAGCCTTAATGGGCCATGTCGATACAAATTTACAACTTTAAACTATAGTAAGTAATTCATTGATTGTGATTTTTATTATTGATAAATTATTAATCATTCAACACACTAAAATCTATATATTTGAAGTAATTTAAGATTAAAGATCTATATATCACAATCCAAATAAATGAATAAATACCACATGTCGAATATTTTAAAAAAAAAAACTAAAAGTGGAGTATGAAAATAATATTGGATAAAAATAAAAGACAATGTAATGAATAATGTTATATTTAAAGGAAAGTTTAATAATATTGGTTAAAATTAAATGTAATTTACTAATAATAAAAAGATTAAAAATAAATGATATAATAATAAATTTTTTTAAAAAAAGTTGTCCGGAGTAGAGGTGTCCACGGTTCGGTTAAACCGTTCGAAACCGAACCGAAACCGGCCTCTGAAAATCGAAACCGAAACCGAAACCTTCGGTTACAAAACCGGTCGGAAACCGGATCCCGAAGGTTCGGTTACGGTTATGGGATCTTAAAAACAGACCAAAAACCGACGGTTTCAAAAAAAAAAAAACCAATGAAATGCTGGCACGTGACAGTATTTCAGAAAAAAAAAACCGAACGAACCGAAACCGAAACCGTCCAAACCCGTCCTATTCCGGTTACGGTTACGGTTACGGTTACGGTTACTGTTAAGGTTCGGTCTTTCCACATAATCGAAACCGGTGGTTCGAAACCGAAACCGAATCGAAACCGAACTGTGGACACCATTAGTCCGGAGTGTAGCCCAAACTCTCTCAACTCTAAAGGGTACACCCTTATCAAACACACACGGAAAATTGCAGATCTATTCCGATATATTTCCGACACCGTAACTTCACATCGGGCAAAGAAAGTATAGTAGAGAAGACACACTGAAAAGGCGAACTACGGAATCCGAAAAAAGCAAACTAGATTTCCAAGGCACCCATTGAAATAGTCGAGTCCAAATCCCCGTATTGTAACGCTTACTGAAAAGGAGGGGACACGTGTAAGATACCCGGTTCATGTGAAACTCAAATACTTAGCATTTGTCAAACTCAATGCCATGCACCGACTCAGTCTCTACTATTTTATTTTTTTAGAAAATCTTTTATGGGATGGTCCCATTGGATCGACATCTACATCCAGCCAATTAGAATGTTTTATGTTGTAAAAAGATTAAATGTTATTGAACGAAAGAAAAGTGAAATCTATTTAATCAGAAAAACATATTGCAACCTTTCACATACAAGTTTTACTAATAAAAGAAGAGAAAATGAACAGTCAAAGTAACCGTTTCAGAAAAGAAATCAGAATCTCGCTCCACATCTGTACTCATCTACTTGCCTAGTGATCTTATACCATCTAATCACCGTCCATCATCCATGATTGCATTTCCCAATTCCAAATCAGACGGTGGAGATAGAGTTTGATGAGGAGGAGGACATTGATGTATCATTAATGATCAAGCCGCCAAATCACCAGCCTTCAGCCGAGAGTTCTGTCCTCTAACCTCTCTTCCTCCTCCTCCCTATCTAATCCAATTCTAATCTAGACCCCACAATCAATAGAGTTTTAACTTAAATTAGCTTATAATAATTAATTAATTAATTAACCAAATTTAAAAAAATAAAAAATAAAAAAGGAAAGAGAAAGGCACCCCACCCCACCATCAATTTTTCGAAGAGATTCTCTAAAAGTCTTCTCAATTCCAATCCCACGACACCTTTTATACTAATGGAAATCTTAGTACAAAAAACCCCACCATCATCATCAAAACCTCTCATCAATCCATCTCAAAAACACCATTTTCACCCAATTCCCACCACCTCCTCTTCCTCCACCACCACCTCCTCCTCCTCTCCACCTCCAAAACCACCACCACCACCAACATCATTAAAATCTTCCCTAATCATGAACAACCCAACAACTCAATTAGAGGACCAAAAGAAGAAGACAACTAAAGGGTACACGTTGCTCTTGGTGTTGAACTATGTATGTCTCTTCTTAGGTTCAATCTCATCAAGTTTGCTCTCAAAATTCTATTTCATCCACAAAGGGAGTAGCCGGTGGGTGTCGACGTGGGTCCAATGCGCCGGCTTTCCTCTCCTCCTCCTCCCAATCTTCCTCCCTTATGGTCTCAAATGCACCCAAAGAAAACCCTTTTCTCATTTCACTCCAAAAATTCTCACTCTCTCAATCCTCATAGGACTCGCTCTTGGCCTCAACAATTTCCTCTTTTCATGGGGAAATTCTTATCTACCGGTCTCCACCTCCGCTCTCCTCCTCTCTTCGCAGCTGGTGTTCAACCTCATTTTCTCCGTCATCATTGTTAAACAAAGAATCACTTTCTCTAATCTTAACTGTGTTGTTCTCTTGACTTTGAGTTCTGTCCTCTTAGCTCTTGGTTCCACAAACGACAAACCGGAGAACTTGACCAAATCAAAATATTTTATAGGGTTTTTCTCCACCGTTGGAGCTGGTTTGCTTTTCGCTTTGTATTTGCCTGTAATGGAGTCTGTTTACAAGAAAGTTTATTGTTATTCAATGGTTATGGAAATGCAGTTGATCATGGAGTTCGCCGCCACCGCACTGGCCACCGTTGGGATGGCGTTTAGCGGTGGATATTCGGAGATGAAGAGGGAGAGTTTGTATGTGTTTGATTTGAGTTCTGATGTGTATTGGGTGGTGGTGATCGGGAACGTTGTGACTTGGCAACTCTGCTTCATGGGGACGGCGGGGATGGTGTTCTTGACGTCTTCGTTGACCGGAGGGATATGCATGACGGCGATTCTGGCGATGAACGTGGTGGGAGGAGTGGCGGTTTATGGGGATAGCTTCGGCGGAGTCAAGGCGGTGTCGACGGTGCTTTGTGGGTGGGGGTTTTGCTCTTATGTGTATGGGATGTATTTGAAGATGGAGGATGAGAAAGTGAAGGAAAGTGAAGAGAAAGTGAGAGAAAATGTTGTTGTTGATGAGAAAGTTGAGTTGATGACCATCAATCACAATCCTAATAATAATAATAATAATCAGGAGATGGTTCATCATCAGATTGTAATAGCAGTGGATGATAGAGTTTGATCATCATTGTTATGGTGATAATAATATCTTTTGGTTTGTTTAGTTCAGTTTACAGGTTGGATGTCCATAGTCCGTACTTTTTCGATGCACAATCTTGAATTTTAGTCATTTCTATCGTTTTTTATTTTCAAATTAATACAGCATATGTCCTCACGTGTGAAGAGGAGTGAATTCGGTAGGATTAAACGCTATAGGTGATAGAATTCTATTAGAATCTAGTGAAATTGACGAATATAAACGAGTGTTCTATCGGGACCCATTGAGATCGATCATAAATTTAATAAATTTAATAAGACGATAGAATTCTGTCATAATTTGAAGAAATTGACCACTATAATAAGAGTTCGGTCGCAAGCCAATGAGATTAACGGCTCAAGTAAGAGTTGATAAAAAAAAAACCTACTGAGGATGTGATCTATCAAAAATCTATGGAGGATGTACATTTTCACAATTTTAGTTATTTCTATTTTTTTTCCCTTCCAAAATGACAAATGTCCTCTTATTGGTAAGGATTTTATCAGAATCCAGTGAGATTAACCACTAAAATGATAGTTCTGTCACAACTTGATGAGAGGATTATATCGAAAAGACATTAAACCTATTGAGGATGTAATTTTTCCAGTGAAAATGTAATTTCTTTAATTTCCAAACTAATGTATGTTATCTGGTGAGAATTCTGTCAGATCTCAATTAAATTAACTGCCGTAGTGAGAGTTTTGTCACATTGATGAGAATTCTGTTAGATCAACCAATGTAGTGAGAGTTCTGTCCGAATCTAATGATATCCGAACCCAATAAGATCTGTTAGAAACTAGTTAGGACAATCCGGTCATTTTCCCATAAAAATATTAAATTTGAGTCCTTTTTTTTTTTTTTTTTCTAGACTAACTTCTATCCTCTCACGGGTGAGAATTCTATGAGAGCCCAGTAAAATTAACCACTGTAGGTAGAGTTCTGTAAAGACAGAACCGGATGAGATTAACCAATATCACACAAAATCACTACATTAATTTAACAAATATGAAAGGTGGATATATAAACTATAATGGTGATGAATTGATCATGATATAGATTATGGTCACATGAATATATGATTATTATAAGAAATATATTTGGGTTTTCAAATATTTTTTTTTTTATTGCGTTGAATTTAATCTTATCTAAACAGTAAATATATAGTGATAATATGATTGTGATATGACACGTTGGAAATCATTGCAAATATATACATCATTATCATTAGTTATTTACTAAAATTAGTTTAAAAAAAAGTTATATATATAATTATCATAATTACGCGGAAATTTATCCTGCTCGAGTACAAACACTATTTGGCCCTCTTTATTATAATTTTGTTGTTGTTGACATACATGTATGGATTGCGATCCAGCAGATTGAGGATAAATATTCTAATTTCCAACTCCGTATCTGTTTGAAAGTTATATCTCAGTTTCTGTATTCATCATCGCTTCTAAGTAATCGAAATGGATTTGGGAAGTCCATAAACTGCGGTAGAGATATTTTACTACCGCAGTTCATTCTGTATTATATTTGTCAGTTTTAGCGTGTTTGATTGGGAGGAAATAAAATATAAAAGATAGAAAGATTAAAAGATATAGAAAATATGAGGGAAAAAAAGTAAATAATTTGTTCTTGGGTTGTTTGGTAAACAGAAAGGAAAGAAAGTTGGATAAAAAATATTCTTTACCAATTTTATTATTTTACCCTTAAATTATAATGATATAATTAAAAAAATAGATAACTTTGTAATTTCAATTAAACCCAAAAACTTTTTCTCTTTTCTCTTCGTTTTTTCTTCCACTTTTGGTAGAATTAAAATTAATGGGTCCCACATATAATTTTTTCCTTCTATTTTTTATTTTTCTTCATTTTTCTCTCCATACCAAACACATACTTCCTCATTTTCTTCTCCATTTTTCTTACATTTTTTTTCTTCTCCATTTTCATCCCAACTAAACACACTCTTAGGTGTGTTTGGTATAGAGGAAAGAAAATAGGAAAGACGGAAATATTTGGAGGGATAGAAAAGATAAGGGAAAGAAATGAAAATAATTTTCCCTTAAGTTGTTTGGTAAACAGGATGGAAAAAAGAGATCTTTCATTTCCTTTCCTTTGTATTGTATTGTTGAGGAAAAGATAAATAATGAAAAATCTTCTTTATCAATTTTACTATTTTACCATTACATTATAGTTTATATATTATATATTTTTATATTTAATAAATAAATATAATTTAAATAATATTGAACTCTTTTTTTTTTTACAAAATGACTTCAAGCTTTTTAACCTATTATATATATATATATATATATATATATATATAATATTAATACATTATGTTTTACAAAGTTATTTAAAAAAAAAAAATTAAGTAATTTTTTTTAAAAAAGGTAAATTTATAATTTCATTTAAACCAAAAACCCTTCACATTTTTCTCTCCATTTTCTCCCACTTTTGGAATGACTAAAATGAGTGGATCTCACTCATCAATCTTTCCTCTCACTTTTCCCTTCCTTTCATTTTTCTCTCTATAGCAAACACACATTCCCCATTTTTCCTTCACCTTTTCTTTCCTCTCCCTTTTCATTCCTACCAAACACACTCTAAGTATAGTTGATAGCTTCTAATTTCTTATTGGGAACGGATATTGACTCCCATCAAATTTAGTGGAAATGGAAGGAAATGTCTCTTTTTATGTTTGAAGAGCAAAAATATCCCTTATTCAATAAACTTGCATTTTTGTCTACTTGGGTAGATGAAATACCCAGATTACCCTTCAGGGGATATTTCCTTCCATTTAAAATTGTGAAGCAATATGACGAAAATACCCCACTTACTTACGTTAAGATTAAAACCCCCCAAAATCATGAAACACATTTTTCATTCAAAAATTGATTAGTCATCCCTCACTAGGGATGCACATTTAGGGAATGGGGATGGATATAGGTCCCCCCATCCCCATCCCCATCCCCACTTCCTATACCCTTCCCCCATCCCCACTTCCTATACCCTTCCCCTATCCCTCCCCATTTCCCCATTTCCCCATTTAGGGAAAATGGGGATGGGGAATTTTGGGGGGAGGTATATCCATCCCCATCCCCATTCCCCCATTTCCCCATTTTTCCCTTTTTTTTTGTATTTCTCCGCTTTTCCGTTTTTTCCGTTTTTCCATTTCGCCATTTAACTAAAAATTACAAATTTAACTAAAAAAAACAAACATTCCATTAGAAATACAAAATAAAACCCATTAATATATTACAAATACAAATATATATTATAATTAATAATATATATTAAAATTATATTTATATATGTTTGGAAAAAATAGGGAAATGGGGGTAGGGGATCTCATCCTCATCCCCATTTCAATATAATTGTGGGAAAAATGGGGAAATGGGGATGAATTTCATCCCCATCCCCCTCCCCCATTTCCCCATTTTTCCTCAAAAAAAAAATCCCCAAATGAGATGGGGACGCGGGGAATTGGGACCCTGGGGAAAATGTGCATCTCTATCCCTCACCTCACTCCC
This sequence comes from Dipteronia dyeriana, assembly GCA_032871835.1. Taxonomy (NCBI): domain Eukaryota; kingdom Viridiplantae; phylum Streptophyta; class Magnoliopsida; order Sapindales; family Sapindaceae; genus Dipteronia; species Dipteronia dyeriana. Next base: position 46,412,931 of record CM065303.1, on the reverse strand, counting down.
TCCCTCCATTTGTAACTGGTTTAAACCGGCTACTGTTGAGAAGAAGAACAACCGAAGAAGAAGAACAGTTGAAGAAAAAGAAGATGCAACCGCAGACGCAACAGAAGACTTTGATAGAAGAAGGTATTCATTCATTTTTTGTTGATATGCACACTTGAATTTTTAAATTTTAACAACATTTAATTTGGGTTTTTTTTTTTTTTTATTTTATATATATATATATATATATATGCATATTCACCATAATCATCATAACTAAATACTTATCATAATCATAGCAGAAATGGTTTCAACATAATTATCACAACTAAATACTCATCACAATCAACCAATATATGGTCTTTGATTTTCTCTATCCAATAAAAGACAACACCAACAACAATGTAAAGCTAATAAACCGTGGTCATTATCAATTTAAACAACTAAAATACTAAAGCTTTTAAAGGGGGGCAGTTTGTCACTCACAAGAATGTTTAAAGATCCTTCTTTGACTTCCTCACACAGCTAGCTAGCTTCGGTATCCTTGCTTTCGATCTACATGACACAACGAGAAGGATCTTCCTCTTTTAACAAAATAATTTTCTCTGTAACCAGATTGCATTTCTAGTTATCTGAGTGACCGTGAATAATGACTTAAAATTGACATTAAACATGAACTTATAAAAACTAGAGAGAGAAACCCATCATCCCTTGTCATCCCCGTCATTGTATCTTGCCTCTATCTCTTTCTATCTCTATGTTTTTAGGGTTTGTAAATGGTTTTTGAAATCAGTTCAATTGAAAAGAGTATGTATATTGTGAAGGAATTAGAGTACCGAAAAGGAAGACTGAATATGAGCAGTATTACAGATGAGGAGAACTGGAGATGAAAGAAAGTTTAAAAAAAGATGATTGTGGTCAAATATGGTAAAAAACGGGGGATGAAGTTCAATCTCGTGGAAGGAAGAAGGAAGAAGGAAGAAGGAAGAAGGAAGGGAGGGGAAGGGTAGCTGCAGGAAACACAAATGCTTATTGGTATTTTTGTCATTACAGTGACCTTTGGAACCCAAGTACCGCGATATCAGTCCAAGACCGATCTGGTATGTGCATCTCACCCGCCCAGTAGAAAAAACGGTACCAAGAAGGTGCCGACGAGCTAGAGTGAGAACCACACCAGCAAATGAGGACCGGAATACCATGGACAAGGGACCGGGACCGGGACCGGGACCGGGACCAGTACCGCGTCCAAGAAAACATACTCAACATTCGTCTCCAGCAAGGAAAAATAGAAGGTTGATCTCCTCGACACTTAAAGCGCCATAAATGAAACAAAATAGTCAACTCAGTCATAATTCAAATATAACGGAAAATTATTACATAATTAAAGGGAGCGATTCTCGAGCTAATTTACCGTTTCAGTCAGCACCAATCGACTCTTATGATTACAGATCAATTTGTCAGATTTATGGGGGATGACTGGAAGAATCAGAGACCATAAATACATCAAGAGAATTCAAAGTAAAGGATTCAGAAATTGGAGAATTGAACTCCCAAGAAAAAAAATGAGTATTCACCATCACCTATAAAGAGTTTTTGTCATTAACTTATCAAGACATATCCACTTATCGACTAGTACGAGATCGCCATCGTTATCACCATAGTCTTATATTGTAAATTGTTATCACCGTTGTACCAATCTTGTGAGTAATAAAACAACTCATTCCTATTGATTTTACTTGTTATGTGTTGCACCTTTTCCCATGTTTATTATATCCGCATTGTCAAAGACACGGTACGAGGTACCTACCCCGCTACAGCCTATCAGATTGTGGCTTGAGTGTGTTGATCAAAATTCTACATCCAAACGAATCTCAGTTAACAATATTATTTATACATATTATTATAATAATATATAATATTTTATTAATATATTAATATAATATATATTATTATTATATATTTATATAATATTATATACATATTATAGTAATAATAATATATAAATTATAAATTATAATATATACATATATAATAGGGACACTTTGGTCATTTGAATCTTTTATCCCGTTTTGTCATAGTCATACAAAACAGGTAATGGTAAAATTAATAGTTTTGTCCTAAACATTTCAAACAATATACGGAACAATTGTCTCGTCATGTGCTGTCTCATCCTCTTACCAAACGTAGCCTTAGGGTTTATCGTAAGTTTTTTTTAAAGGTAACTTTTTTTAATAAAGAAAGATAGTTGAAGATATTGGTATAATTAATGACTGCATATAGTATTTGGTTTATTTTTAATTAAAATATTTTGTCATTATTGGTAAATTTCTATTGAGATATTTTTGTAATTAAATTTTTTAATAAGAAAGTTTTTCCTTATGATTCATAAATTATCTATTTACATTCCTTAACTTTTTAAAGGGTAAATTACACTAACTTACCCTGATTATATCCATAGTTACACTAAACCCGTGAAAATATCAAAATAACACAAACATACCCTTTGATTCTTTAAATAACGTTGGCCCCCGTTAGTTAGTCTTAAATGAGAAGAATTTCCACTTTTGCCCTTACAGAAACAATACTTAATTATATAAAATCAGTTAATTAATTAAAAATAAAAATATTAGAAAATACAATATATACAAAAGTGTTGTTGTGGATGTTTAGTATATATGATGATGATGTTAATTATTATTATTATTTATTTATTTGTGTTGATAATTTTTTAAATTAATATTTATTTTACTTTTAATTAGTTGTTTACCTTTAAATTTTAATTAATATAACATTTTTGGAACAGACACGTATGCTTTAAATATTAAAGCAATCATGTCTGTTTTTAATTAATATTATTACACAACTTTTAATTAGTTGTTTAGTTTTAAATTTTAATTAATATAAATTCTTAAAGCAACTACGTCTGCTTTAAATATTAAAGCAGTCACGTCTGCTTTAAATATAAAAATTAATTTAAATAAGACGTCGTTGCTTCAAGAATTTTATATTAATTAAAATTTAAAATTAAACAACTTATTAAAAGGAAAACGAAAATTAATTTAAAAAATTATCATCATCATCAAAAGTAAATAAATAATAAAAATAATTAACATCATCATCCTCCCAAACATCCACAGCAACACCTTTTTTATATATTATATTTTCTAATATTTATATTTTTAATTAATTAACTGATTTTATATAATTAAGTATTATTTCTATAAGGATAAAAACGACAATTCTTCTCATTTGTGATTAACTAACGGTGGTCAACGTTAATCGACAGATCAAAGGGTATGTTTGTGTTATTTTGATGTTTTCACAAGTTTTAGTGCAATTATACATAAAATCGGGGTAAATTAATATAATTAACCCTTTTTTAATGACAATTTTAACTTGAATTAAAATTATTAAACATGGCAAAAAAAATTAAAGACACTTCAAACTAATTAAATTATCAAAAAAAAAAAGAAATTCTCTTTCTTAAATCATTGAATTAAGAGTGGTGCTATTGACACACCCACTACTGAACTATTAACACCCCATTTTTAAAATTATTTAGTATTCATTTTTTTTCTTTATCAAATTACTTAAATAGACGTATAATTTTTATTAAAAATGATACTGTATAAAATAAAACTAATAAAACCCTCACTTTCCTTATTTCAAAACCCTAAAAACGTATATTTTTTCAAATCATTGAATGTTTATTATTTTTATTTTTATTTTTTTTTCCAGATCTCAATATCATATTTTACATGTTTAGTATCACTTTCCTTATTTCAAAACCCTAATAACATAGATTATTTTAAATCATTGAATATTTACTATTTTTGTTTTTTTAGATCTCAATCTCATATTTAGTATTTTTGTTTCATTTTATTGTTCCGCATGTTTGTTTTGTTTTTCTTTTCAAATTTCAGATCCATGTTTGTTTTGTTTTTCTTTTCAAATTTCAGATCCATGTTTGTTATTTTTTTTCTCTCAATTTTTTTTCTTTCAGAATTTTTATGCATTCAATTATCTGTATCCACACCAAGAATCGCAACCAAGAAAACCTAATCTCTAACGAAACGAAATCACATCGAAATCCTAATTCAATCGCCAAAAAAAATAATGAAACAATCAATATTACACTCACAATCTACCACCAATAATTCAATCGATTACCGAAAAAAAACAGCGTCGAATAAGATGGCTTCACCATGACAATAAGAAGAAAAAACAAATATAGATGTGAGAAAACTGTATATAAATATTAGAAAATTGTAAAAAAAAAAATCAAAAAATATATATGGTGTATTAAGTTTGAAAATATGTAAAAGAGTAATCTAGGAAATAAATTAAAAATTTAATAAAACCATTTAATTTTATATAATTAAATTAAAATTTTATAAGTTGGGACATAAATAGTTCAGTAATGGGGGTGCCAATAGCAACACTCTTGAATTAAATATTATGTATTAAATTATCTCTCTTACATATGTTATTACTAATAGTTAAAGAAAAACAAACTTATGATTATTTTAACGTGTATATATATATTAAAAAGTCAATACAATTTTTTTTTTAAATATAGATATATGAAAATTTGATTTGTTACAACTAGATTCGATTAAACTCATAATTTATAAGACTAATAAAGCAATTAAAGTTCTCTAGGCAATCACATACATATAAAAATAACAAAAAATATTTTCATATTTCGATTTAAAAAAATATGATACTTTTTGAGTTTTTTTTAATATATACATATATACGGTTACTAAAATTCAAACTTATTTGTTGATTCTTAATTAAACTCGTCTCTAATATTTTCCTAATTCAAATCGGTTATTTTGTGTTTCAAGAGCATATATTAAAATATAATTAAATAACTTAATGAGGATGAAGTCGGGAACACTAGCCACTTCTATTAAAAGTGCTTTCAAGCAAGAAGCACTTTTTTTCATATCATATAACTTAATCCATATATATATATATATATATATATAACCTTCTTTTTTCTCAGATACTGGAATTGCAAGACATGAATTGATACATATTCCAAGTCTGTGATCCATATTAATTATAGCATGCACACACTATTCTAATCCTATGTACACAAATGATGTGCCATATATATATATTTTTTTTTGTTTCAAAGTCTGATTTTTTGTTTTCTTCTTGTAATCTGAAACCTAAGCTTTATTTATATATATATTGTATTTACCGAATTTGAAGAGTGTAAATTCAGATTTATAGAATTCCATTAGGCCTAGTCAAATTAAAAGATTTTATCCTTTTAATTGTTATCTTTATATATTTTTATTAACGTCAAAATCATAAACAATATATCCAATCTTGCTATCACAATGTCTTGTCCTAGCTAGCTTATAATATTCCAAGAAATTTTGCACAATAACAAATAATAAAAGAGGGAACAAGCTAATCTAAGTAGCTTTTGATTGCAAATCTATCAAAAAAGCTATTTGTTTGAATTTGAAACATATTAAAGCACAATATTTGTCGTCTATTGCTTAAAAATTGTTATTTTAAGTTTATTAAATATCTACTTAAACTAATCATGATGTAACAAGGCATTAATATCGATTTTTGATTATTCTTGTCTCCATTTAATTATTATTTTAATACCTTTGTTTTTAAGTAAAAACAATTTCATATCGGTAGGTTGTTTTCGTGTTTTTTATGACTTTTTTAGGAACATTTTTTTTGTAAGTGGTGAGCCACTCCAAAATAAAATAAATAATAAGTAAACAAATAAATGAAAAATCATATTAAATTTACTATATATACTGATCGCAATGTCTATAAAATTTTAACATGGATCTATTACATATAAAGTTACATGTTAATTATTTGTAAAGGATTATAAATTACATATTGATATGAGAAGTTTTTGGATGCATCCCATGCATCTTCCACCCAAATATTGCCACTTAAACAACTTTACACATGTGGTAATATCTGGATGGGGGATGAGTTTTTGTCCTAAGATATTGATGGCAAAGTTAATGTGCCCTAGAGGATTTTTTTAATAGCAAGATTGATGACATCATGGTAAAAATATATTGTAAAAAAAATTCCAAACTATGAGTACTCAAAACTAATTAATTGATTAATGTTGATGTTGATTTCTGGATGTATAAGAAAAGTCAATAAGATTGGGATTTTAGCTGTGATTTCAAAGAGAAGAGAATGAGAAAGAGAAAGTAATCGGACGTAAGTTTTTACGTGATAAAACTCCGATGTCCGGAGAAACATCTACGGATGGCTGAATAATCAACCAAGCCAAAATCCACTATGAATAGAATAATTACAATTCTCGATCTCTCTTTTTCTCTCTGTGTTTTTCTATATTATTTATATATATGTTTGTGACGAGATTATGGGTCTATTTATATGTTCATAGAACCCTAATCCTCTTTGTACAAGTAATAAAAGATCTTTGTATGTAATTATGATTGGTTACTTGTTTGAAGTAGACTGTCTTCTTTCCTGTTTCGGAGACTTGTATTGAGATCGAATGAGACTCTAGTGATTCAGTCTAGTTAGGACTTATTTCCTTATAAGAGCTTAGTCTTTTTAAAGAAATAAAATTGTTGTCTGATTAGAACCCTTTCTGCTTGATATTCTGTTTTTCTTAGAATTCCTCTTTGATATGAATATCTTCACGTATTTTAATGATTCGATTCGTGTGAGCTACGCGCTAGGCTATTTATTCGGTTTTCTTTATGTTTGTCCCAAGTAGGATACGATATGAGCTGGTCCCGAGTGACGTCATTTGATCCCGAGTAGAAAATCTCATCAACTAGCCCCGAGTATCTTTAACTGACCCTGAGTAGTATATGAAGTTAGTTGACCCCGAGTAGGTTTCGTTTAATACTTGTTTACTCGGGCTTCTCTTATTTGGTGATGTCTTGCAAGATATTTTCTGAATGTTTATTCAGATGTCCACTTGGCAATTTTATCCTCTCTGTCAATGACGTGTAGATCTGATAAAATTTACATACGACAATACCCCCTTAAAATATTTTTACCAAATAGGGTTTCGTTTCGGGCAAAAGTATTTTAATCAACTCTTCAATTTTTACACCTATTTAATGTCAAGGTAAATGTCTTGTCATAATGTCGTGTCTTAATGGTAACCTTGTAAGTTCGATTTGCCTCCTCACGATAGATCTCAATGATGGCGACGTTTTGGAGTTCTGACGGCGAAAGCCAGTTCTTCACTTAACACGTGTCCTGTGCCGCTTCATTTTTCGATACCGTTTATGAGAAACGACCTACGTGTTTCCCAGCGCGCCGCCTACGTCATCAAATCTCGTCATAGATTTTTCCCGCCTTAAGACCCTAGGGTTTCGTGCTATTACCCTTTTAAATTCTTCTCTGAGGGGTTGCGCTGGTTCATTATCAAAAACTCATACCAGAAAAATTTTCTAGCCCAGATTTCGTCACGTAGAAAATCGCTATTCTCTGTCGAAGGTCTTTGCATCGGATTTCATTCAATGTTAGTTTTAATGGAACCAACTTCCCGTCTTCGTCTCTGTACTATAGCTCTCGAAGCGCTCGATCTTGGGGATTTTCAGTTGGTTTCCTGCGTTTGAAGATTACTGGGGGCAATCCCCCCTGATGACTCCCTTTTTTAGAAGTCGACGTTTCTAGGCTTCACCCTGACGTCCATTTTTCTGTATCCAGTTCTGATTCTTCATCTAGTTCTGAATCTGTCATTTCTAATCACAAGGTACTACTTAGATCAAGGATGGGAAATCATCAAAGCAAAAGCGAAGTCCATAGGCACACCTCGGGCAACGTTCGAATCAGGGAACAGACTGTTGACGAGAACGATGTTGAAGAGGCGTTCAGAGTATCTCGTCTTTCTTTCTCTGCTGGTCACCCGAGTGGGTTTGACACCAAGCCAAATATGGTCGGGGCAGATGAGATCGAGAAATATCATTCCTGATTTGATCTGGACAATTCGGTTACTCTGATTCATGCGGGTGATAGAGTTGCTTGGAATCCTCCCCCGGGTATGGTGGCAATCTATGGATCCATGCTCTGCTGCGACGTCACTCTTCCTCTTCAGCCATTCATTGCCTGATTTTTTGCTGAAGCAGGGATCACTCTGGCTTAACTGGCCCCGAACAGCTACAAGATCTTGATGTGCATGTGGCATATGTACAGCCGAATGAACTTGTTGCCGCCCTCCCCGAGCTAAATCAGGCACTTCTTCACTCTGAGGCAGTCTGGTAAGACGGGGACTTATTTCCTCTTGTCAAACCCACCAGATTGCTGGGTCCCCGAGGGGACAAATGTGAATCGGGAAGTCGATACCTCTGATGACTCTAAAAATAGGGGTTTTGTATGGGGGTTCCCTTCATCCAACAAGTTCTGGAAGAACAGTTGGTTTTTCACCGGAGGGAATCTCGGTCTTGAAGTCACTCTCTCGGCTGGGGAAACTCGGAGAGTGTTGAAAGTTTCCTATTTTTTCTGTTCCCCCGAGGTATGGAACAAGAAAAAGCTTGAATTCAGCGATACTGAGCTGACCAGACTTGCCCGACAGCAGTTCGCACTCTAGAGAAGAGGAGCATGACTTATCCTTTCAATGAGACGAAAATGATAGAGCTCGGCTTCTTTAGCCAGATTTCGGGCTACCGCAGGCGATGTAAGTGATCTTTGTAGATCTTTTTATATATTATTATTATTATTATTATTATTATTTTGGCTTTTTATATTCTGACACAATTCCTCTTTTTTCTTTAAGTGTATGATACGGACATCGTCTGCGACCTTCAAGATCGCCAAGTGAAGTCGATTCTTCAGGCGAGTCAAAAAGAAACTTCTCATCAAAGCAATGATGGTATTGCTCTGCCTGAGTCTGACGAGGAACCTGATGTAGCCGAGGAGCAGGTTCCTGAGAGTGTCCATGAGGAAGTCATCCGACCGACCGTAAATGAGTCTAGTGGTCCGAGAGGCCATACTTAGGAGCTGCCTGAAGACGGAGGGTGGCAGAGTGACGACTTAGGTGAAAGGCCTAGTGAACCTAGCTTTCCGGTCACGATCCCTAAGGAGCAAACGAACGCCAGTGATGGGAGTAAAACCTCCGAGGGACAAGTACATATAGATCATGATTTTTTGAATCCTTCCGGGATGATGCTCAGGAAGATCCCGCAGCTGATCTCAGCTTCCGCCGTTCTCGGGTTGAGAAAAGAAAAGTGGTCGACTCTCCTACTCGCTATCTCAAGGTTCCTTGCGTAGTTTCATTTGTTGAATCAATTGATGAAGACGCTGAGGCTGAGATTCCTCCTAGTGTTGAAGCATCAACATGTGTGGAGACTTCTGACCCGAACAGGGGCTCCTTTGCCCCCGAGGTTAAAGATGTTAGAGCTGAACCCTCGGGAGGCTCTTCCTATCCTCCCTTTCAGGATATGCTGCGGGCTATGTCATCCGGTCGGGCTTTCATCTGGGATGATCGCTAGAGCTGCTTTCGGGATGGCTTTTTAACGGCCCGTCTTCATAATGTTTTTAACGATGCATCTTATGTAAGTTATCCTTAACTTCTTTAATTGTCTTGTTTCGCCAGATTTTTAATTAAATTCATTTGTAGATGGTGGCAGAGTTCGCTGAGCTAGTTCAGACGCAACAACATCAAGCTGATCGTATAAGGCACATTGAGGCTCAACTGAAGGAAAATGATGATAGACGTGCTCGGGTTGAATCGGCTTATCAACAAGAGGTTGGCTCTGCCCAAGTGTTTACCGACCATTGTTTGGCAAATCAGGTGGAGGCCTAAGAGAGGGATTATTTGGCAGAAGAGAAGGCTACGTCACTTCAGAACTTATTGTCTTCTGCCCAAGAATCAATGCTTAAGGCCGAGCAGGAAGCGGGACAATCTAAGTCGGCGTATGAACAGAAGATCAAAGACTTGGAACACCAGACTTTGACCCTTGAGTCCCTATCAAAAGAGGCCAGACTGGAACTTGAAGTCCAGGGGGTTAATCATTTTAAAAGATCCCCTGCCTACGACGTCCTTCTCCTTCGGGAGTTTCAAAGTGGGCTGTTTCAGCTGGCGAGTTCTTCAAGGTTAAGAATCAGGTAACTGAAAAAGTCTGAACCAACTGGGAGCTGTCGATCAAGAATCACGTGGAACGGTCCTTAGAATCTCTTCGGACTCAGATGAAGGAGTGGAGAGCTTACTGTCGTAGCCAAGGCAAAGAGCCCCATCCCATGCATTTTGAGGTTCCATCCGAGCACTCCCTCTCGACTTTTTACGTCAGTCAGGAGTCTGTCGTGGAGGGTGTGGTGTCTGATGTAGGACTGATCCCAGGAGAAGATTAAATCCAGTGGATGGATGATTCGGTCGATACGATTGCTTAGCCTTCCAATGAAAGTCTGTTCCGTGAATATGAAATAGTGCCCGACCCGAGCATCGGTAAGAGTTCAAAATCCTCCTGATTTTTGTATAATTTTCTAAATTTTCTAATTTTTTGTAGAGATTCTTTGTAACAATCTTTGTAACAATTCTTTGAAACCGATTCTTTGAAACAAATTCTTTGTAACGGTTCTTTGTAGAGATTAATGAAATCCCGAGTTTAACTTATTGCTCAAGGAATTTCACCATCTTCTTTATCTTGATTTCTATTGTTGCAGAGTGTCTTTTTAAGCTGGCTATTCCTGATGTTCGGGTAACCTCACCGAGTATCTTATTAAACCGGGGTTTGCCCGAATAATTTTTAACGCCAAGTATCTTATTAAACTGGCTATTTGCAATCTTTATGCTAAGTATCTTATTAAACTGGCTATTTGCAATCTTTATACCAAATATCTTATTAAACTGGCTATTGCAATCTTTATGCCAAATATCCTATTAAACTGGCTAATTCTGATGTTCGGGTAACCTCACCAAGTATCTTATTAAACCGGTTGTTGCCCGAATAATTTTTAACGCCAAGTATATTATTAAACTGGCTAGTATTATTAACCGAGTCATCTTAAAATAGGCAAGTAGATTTATACTTGTGTTTCATACTCGGTTGCTATCCAAACATTACATCAAGGCTCACCATGATCATATGTTTTGAGTCTTACACATTACCGATGACGTCTCCCCAGTTTTTTTCTGTACAAGGGTTTACCGAATCGTTAAGCTTTTCAAATCGCTTAACACAGCTACGCATTTCACCAGAATTTTTTCCGACAGCGTCCCGAGCTTTTTCAGAATCTGGTGCATCGGGTTTGCCTTTTTGCTAAGGTCAATTGACCTTGCTCGACTGGTATGCTCCTTCGAGTTTCTCCACCCATTCGGGATTCAATGGTCCTGAGTATTCTATTTGCACGTTCTTATTATCATGCTTGTCTTTCATATGTTCTTATTAACATATGCTTTATTCTTCGAAAATTCCGAGTTTGATTTTTATTTATAACTGCAAAACCAACAAAGATTTAAGTTTCCAAGCTAATATTTGACATAACTAAAATTGTTCTGACTAGAAAGGAAAACAAAAAATATTTTAAGGATAGAAAATTTTCAGATATTGGGCATTGCATAGTCGGGGTAAAACCCCTCCATTAGGTCGTGCAATCCAATATGCTCCATGACCAGCTATTCCCTTGATCTTGTATGGGCATTCCCACTTATCAGCAAGAGAACCTGCAGTTTTATTTTTTGTGTTCAACGACACCATCCTGAGTACTAGGTCTCATAGTTGGAATTTCCTGACCCGGACATGAGAGTTGTAGTGGCCATCTACTATTTGTTGATATGCCATATTTCGTATTTAGGATTTCTCAATTTTCTCTTCTAGTTCATCTAGACTTTGTAACAGCATATCGACATTTTGATCTTCATCATATAGCCTGATCCGGGGTGATGCATATGACGTTTCTATGGGGATAACAGCTTCTGTTCCAAACGCTAAGGTGAATGAAGTCTCTCCTGTTGACGTTCTTGCTGTTGTCCGATACTCCCATAATACTTCGGGAAGCTTTTCAACTCAACTTCCTTTTTTGGCATCCAACTTTGCTTTGAGTGTATGCTTGATGATTTTGTTTACTGCTTCAGCCTGCCCGTTTGTCTGAGGATGGGCAGGTGTGGCATAGTAATTGATAATTTGGTACTCCTTGCACAGTTGTCTGAATTTCAGGTTATCGAACTGGGTGCCGTTGTCAGTGATTATAGTGTTTGGGACTCCAAACCTATAAAGTATATTCTTTTTCACAAAATTTGTGGTATTTTCTTCTGTGATATGCACCAATACTTCAGCTTCTGCCCACTTCGTGAAATAGTCAACGGCTACTATGGCATATTTTGCTCCACCCCATGTCCCAACTGACATTGGGCCGATTAAATCCAAACCCCACATGACAAATGGCCATGGGGATGTGAGGTTTCTGAGTTGTTCAGGGGGTTGTCGGATATCATTAGCAATCCTTTGGCAAGTATTGCAACTCTCCGAACATCGTTGTGCATTAGAGAATAAAGTAGGCCAATAATAACCTTGCTTGAGTACCTTGTGTGCTAAACTTTTACCCCCAGTGTGGTTTTCGCAAACTCCTCCATGGATTTCCAGTAATATCTTATATGCATCCTCCTCTGACACACATCTTTGGAGTGTTCGGGAAAATCCCATTCTGTATAGTTCTCCTCCAACCAATGTGTACCTTGCTGATATACGTTTTGTTTGTAAGGGATCTTCCGGGAGTACGTCTTCTTCCAGGAACCTTTTCAGCTGAGTCATTCAACCTTCTGGCGGTGTTCGGATTTCTAAAATTTCTAAGTTTTTTGGTTCAGCTGTGCTCGGTTTGAGGAGATGTGCAACCAGAATAGTTTTTGGCCTGATTGTGGTTGTTGCTGATACTAGTTTGGATAAAACGTCTGCCTTTTCATTCTCCTCATTGGGGATCTGGGCAATCCTATATTCTTTGAATTTCTAGAGGAGCTGTTTTACAATGTCACGGTAGGCTATCATGCCTTCATCCTTGGCCTGGTATTCGTCCAGAACTTGGTTGACAACTACCTGTGAATCGCTAAATATCTCGACTTCATCTTCCCCGAGAGCTATGCAGACTCTGAGTCCAGCTAATAGCGCCTCGGACTCGGCTTGATTATTGGTTGCTTTGAAGTCAAACCTCATGGCACATTAGACATCATCTCCTTCTGGAGTGCATACTATGATCCCTGCCCCGCTGCCATGAGTGTTTGAAGAGCCATCAACATACAATTTTCATGGGAAATTTTTTCCCAACAATTTTTTTGCTTCCAGGTTTGGCTCTGTGAACTCCGCTATAAAATCTGCCACTGTTTGCCCTTTGAGGGATGCCCTGGGGATGTGGTGGATATCGAATTCACTTAGCTCGATTGCCCATTTGGTTAATCTTCCTGAAATCTATGGCTTCTGTTAAATTTGTTTCAGTGGGCAGTCGATGAGAACCTGGATTGTATGAGCCTGAAAGTATGGCCTTAGCTTCCTTACTGCTGAAACCAATGCTAGGGCCATTTTTTCTGCCTGCGAATACCTGGTCTCGGCTGGTAAGAGTGTCTTGCTGGTATAATACACTGGCTTCTGTACTCCATCTTCTGTTCTGACTAGGACTAAACTTGCTGCTAGTTCTGTAATTGATAAGTACAAATGGAGTATCTCACCCATCTGTGGTTTTGAAAGGATGGGAGTCTGCCCTAGGTATTCTTTAATTTTTAAGAATGCCTGCTCGCACTCTTCATTTCATTCTAGTCCTTTTCCTTTTTTGATTACTCTGAAAAAGGGTGTGCATCTGTCTGTGGCCTTTGAGATGAATTTTCCTAAGGAAGCTAAACATTTTGTTAAGCGTTGTACTTCTTTTAATGTCCCTGGTGAGGTCATTCTCTGCAGGGCTTGGATCTTCTCAGGGTTGACCTCGATCCCCCTTTGGTGAACTTGAAAACCCATGAATCTTCCTGAAGGAACCCCGAATAAACACTTGTTCGGATTTAGCTTCATTTGGTATCTCTTCAAAATATCAAATGTCTCTTGCAACTCTGAGGTATGCTTGTCTGCCGAGATGCTCTTGGTCAGCATGTCATCAATGTACACTTCCATGTTCCTTCCTATTTGCCGTGCAAAGATTCTGTTGACCAGCTTTTGATATGTTGCCCCTGCATTTTTTAATACGAAGGGCATTACTGTGTAACAGTACAAGCTCTGATCAGTTGTGAATGCTGTTTTTTCTTCGTCAGCCTTGTTCATCTGGATTTGGTTATATCCCGAGTAGGCATCCATGAAACTGAGCAATTCGTGGCCTGATGTAGCGTCCACCAACTGATCTATCCTCGAAAGTGGAAAGCTATCTTTCGGGCATGCTTTGTTCAAATCAGTGAAATCTACGCACATTCTCCATTATCCATTTTTCTTTCTGACGAGGACTACATTAGCTACCCATTGAGGGTAGTTGATCTCTCTAATTGACCCTATAACGAGTAGCTTCTCCACTTCCTGTTTGATTGCCTAACTTTTTTCAAGATTGACTGATCTTCTCTTTTGTATCACTGGTTTTGCATTCGGGTCTACTGCGAGATTGTGAGATATTATTCGGGCATCTATCTCGACCATGTCTTCATGACTCCAGGTTGACACATCTTTGTATTCTTTGAGCAGATCAATGAGACTTTGTTTGACTTTTCCTTCCAAATTGTCCCCAATCTTGACCTTCTTATCTGGCCCATCTTCTTTCAAGATAACTTCTTCGACCGTTTCATTTTTGGACTCATTCGACTCTTCCCTTGGATCAAATTCGAATGACAGTGACTCTTTGTTCTGACTCGGCTGTGTTATAGTGCATACCTGTTCACCATCACTTTTGTCTTTGTATACTGACAGGTTAGCTATTCGGGCCATCTTTTGAGATCCCTTGACCACACCGACCCCCTGTTCGGTCGGGAACTTGATCATTAATGCATAAGTGGCTGTTACGGCCTTAGTTTTATTTAAGAATGGCCGACCCAAAAATGCATTATACGGTTAATTGTCTAAGTCTACCACCACAAAGTCGAGGAATACAGTTCTCTGACAAGGTGCCGCTCCGATCTTTACGGGTAGTTTTACCGTCCCGAGTGACCTGACCTCAATTCCTCCAAATCCTTTGAGTGGAGTATGGAAAAGTTATAGATTCTTTCGGTCCAACCTGAGTTGATCGTAGACGGCTACATTAAGAATGTCTGCCGAACTTCCATTATCTATCAAGATTCTCCTAACTTTCCGGTGACCAATCCGGACACTTATGACTAAGGCGTCATTTGGCCGAACATCGACCCCATGTGAGTCTGCTTCTGTGAATACTATTGAGTCCCATCCTTCTTTTACCGTTTTTATGTTTGGCTCGATCGAGTTCACATCAAAGTTATGTCTTGCTTCTACCGTTTCTCTGATTTTCTGTGTTCGCTCTCGGTTACTTCTCCCAGTGGATGGTTCTTTAAAGATTGTATGTATTACTTCATTGGCATCTGGACTAACCCTTTGATTTCGAGATCTTTTTCTTTGTTTCTGATTTCTCAGCCCTTTTCAAGATTACATCCTGTAGATGCCATTCCCGAATAAGGGTTTCTATGTAATCTCTGAGATGGTAACACTTGGAAGTCTCATGACCGGTTTTCTTATGGAATCTGCAGTATTTGGTTGTATCCCGTCGGATGAACTGAGATTGTCGTCGTGGCTCTTGTACCAGATTCTTTGCTTCCAATATGGCAAGGATTTCCTCCTGCTTTTTTAGAAGAGGGGTGTAGTTGGCGAATCTACCTCGGAATTTCTCTGTGGTCTGTTCAGCATTACGCTTGTTTCCCCCGTCCTTATTTTTTTTTTTGCTGTTTCCTTTCTGTTTTCTCTTGTGGTTCTGTACCTTGGACTCGGCATCCTTTTCGGGTTTTCCTCCATGCATGTAGCATCCTCCCGTGGCTAACTCTTCTTCTTCGGCTAGTGCATATCCTCCCGTCATGTCTATCACATCTGTTTATCTGGTCAGACGGGCTCTTTTCAGGTCAAAAGATAACCGTCCATTCTATAGGTTATTGATGAATGCAACAATTATCGCTTCATCGTTTGCACTGTCGATTTCTGATACCGCTTAGCCGAATCTCCCCAAGTTTTTCTTCAATTATTCATCTTTTCCTTGTTTTATCTGAGAAAGGTAAGCCACTGATTTTTTCCTGTGAAGGTTGCTCAGAAATTGTCTTGAGAAACTCTTGCTTAGTTCACTGAAACTTCTGATGCTCGCTGGGGGCAATCTCCCGAACCATCTTGATCCCGTGTCTCCTAGAGTTTATGGAAAGTTAAGGCATAGGAAGGGATCGTTGTGGGCATACTGGGTCATAGCATTTTTATAGCTTCTGACGTGTTCTTTAGACGTGCGGCATCCTGAACCTTTCCGGGAATGAAATCCGTAAGATTTTCCTAGTGAATGGACTGTCAGAATCTTCGTCAGATAAATCGTTGTACCCATAACTTCTGACCAGTGCGTCCATTTGACGCCTATTGTTTTCGACTTCTCGAGTTAAGCTTTGAATTATGGCTTCTCTGTCTCTCACTGGACTTCCATGATGGTTGAACCGCTGAGTGATTGTCTTTCCTCTCTCTGGCTCTTCACTTTGATGTCGAGTTTCACAGGTTGATTATTACATACGTATGGTTCCGTGATGACGCTCGCGATGGTGCCGATCGCTATCTTCTGATGACGACCGATCCCTGTGCCGATCATGTTTGTGGTGTCTAGCACGGGCTGTCTGATCATGGTTCTGCTTCTGGCGTGGTCGTTCCTCTTCGGGCGTTCCACGTCCAACCTGATTAATCAGAGCCAAGTTCCTTCAGGCTTCCGGTGCATTTAGTCTTGGCCCCACTACAACCGAACGAAGCCTTGCAGGTGGGAGGTTAGGAGGTTGCGCTTCTTCTGCAACTAGTAGATCAACTCCTTCCTTTGCTGCGTCTGCCACCAACTGTTGCAGCGCCTCTCAAAAGAGTTGTGTCAGGTCTTCGCTGGTCGGAGGAACTTGTTGGATCCCCGCCAGTGATGTTGGTTGGTTCTCCGTGGTTGCAGCGAGATCTCGCGAGCTACTGCCAACATGGAAGTTATCTGGAGATTTTTGGACATCCCCATAACTGCTTCTGCTTCCTGCCATTACCTTTAACAAAATCGGAGGTTCGACCCCTCCTTTTAGCGCCAATTGTTGACGTTGATTTCTTGATATATGAGAAAAGCCAACAAGATTGGGATTTTAGCTATGATTTCAAAGAGAAAAGAAGGATAAAGTAATCGGACGTAAGTTCTTACGCGGTAAAACTCTGATGACTGGAGAAACATCCATGGGTGGCTGAATAATCAACCAAGCCAGAATCCACTATGAATAGAATAATTACAATTCTCAATCTCTCTTTTTCTCTCTGTATTTTTCTATATTATTTATGTATATGTTTGTGACGAGATTATGAGTCTATTTATATGTTCATAGAACCCTAATCCTCTTTGTACAAGTAATAAAAGATCTTTGTATTTAATTATGATTGGTTAATTGTTTGAAATAGACTGTCTTCTTTCCTGTTTCGGAGACTTGTATTGAGATCGAATGAGACTCTAGTGATTCAGTCCAGTTAGGACTTATTTCCTTATAAGAGCGTAATCTTTTTGAAGAAATAAAATTGTTGTCTGATTAGGAACCATTTCTGCTTGATATTCTGTTTTTCTTGGAATTCCTATTTGATATGGATATCTTCGCGTATTTTAATGATTCGATTCGTGTGAGCTACACGCTAGGCTTTTTATTCAGTTTTCTTTATGTTTGTCCCGAGTAGGATACGGTATGAGCTGGTCCCAAGTGACGTCATTTGATCCCGAGTAGAAAATCTCATCAACTAGCCCCGAGTATCTTTAACTGACACCGAGTAGTATATGACGTTAGTTGACCCCGAGTAGGTTTCATTTAATACTTGTTTACTCGAGCTTCTCTTCTTTGGTGATGTCTTGCATGATATTTTCTGAATGTTTATTTGTATGTCCACCTGACAATTTTATCCTCTCTGTCAATGACGTGTACATCTGATAAAATTTACAAGACAATTAATAAAATAAAACAAGATATATATTGGGAGGGAGAAATGGATCTTCCTGCATAGAGGACATAATGCATATATTCTTTTAATTAACTAATTTATAATTAAAAGTGTTTAAATGATAATTCAGAGATAGCGATGAAAATATAATAATAATAATAATAATTTTAACGGTATCTATCTATCTGCTTGACAAGATTGGATATTTTTTTAATTTTTTTAGTATTGGTAGGATTCGAACCGATGATTTGAAAATTATTTATCAAAACTCCAAACTCGTCCATCTACCAGATAAACTATATCTTTAAGGACAGTGATGAAAATATTATATACTTTATGAAATAATGATCTTAGTGTCAATGTTCGTTTTAGTATGCCTCAAGTTTGGTGGAGTGATCATTTTTATTTCCGTTCCGTCTATAGACGAAATAGATCAAAGCGAAATCTGACTACAATTATTGAAAATAATTAATTGATTTATGAAAACAAGAGATAGATAGGGATTCAGAAATGGATCTTAATTCCTAGAGAGAAAAGGTAAATCTTCTTTTAATTAATTAATTGATTAATTAAAGTGTGTTAATGATAGGTTAAAGATAGTGATAAACTTGATTACATGAAACTAGATGCAAGTCATGAAGTACGTGGGGGGTCTAATTATGACCATAATCTTTTTTTCTTCTATATAAATAAATTATGATCATAATCATAAAAGTTCAATTGCTATTTCATGGTTTTGTAAATAATTAGGTTTTAATGGGTGTCTAGTCAGCCTTCCAGTTTTATTTAAGATATTTTGCTTTCCAATCTTTTTTATTTTTTATTTTTTCAATTATATCCAATAGAAAACCAAATTTGAGCTTGACATTATCGACGATACTTTTCTTTTTAATTAATTAATTTTGTACTTGAATTATAATTAATTTTGTTAATACACTTCTTGAGTACAGAATTAAACCTACTATTTTTTGAGTTGCAATTAAACATACTGTAGATGTATGAAAATTGATCAACAACAAATTGAATTGGATAACTTATTTATTGAACTTTGATATTAAATTGGTCGTTCAAGAAATTACAATTTAGAGTTTTTTGTTTTTTTTTTCCTCACCCGTCTCTCTATACTTTTTTTTATGTCATTTCCTTTCGATGAACTCCTCCTTTTATAATATTTCTTCTTGGGCAAAGGATAGACTCCTCTTTTCGATCTCGGTATTTGGCGCAACTCATAGGATAAAATTTTCAAATTGAGCATGTCCGCCTTCGCTAATCTCGGATATAAGACAATTTTTTTTCAGACATGGCACCTATGAGTATGACTTTGAACTCAGGGCATGTTTCTCTTTTTCGGGCTCGGATTAGGATAGCTCTTGGATAATCTTTTTCTCTAATTTTGAATTATGGCACAGGCATCTTTATTCAGGCTCGGATATAGGACAAATTTTTCAGAACATGACACCTTTGGGCATGACTTTGAACTCGGGGCATGTTTCTCTTTTTTAGGCTCAGATGACTTTGGACGATCTTCTCGATTTGATCTCGGACAAGGATTATTTCGTGCACCTAAGACTTTTTGTGATAGGACTACTCATTTCGCCGAATCAAATTTTATTTATGCTTTTATTCGTATTATATGAACATTTATAGATAACTAGACATATATTAGGATTTTCTGTTGCCGATTACAAAAATTCTATCTAGTTAATTTTATGGTACAACACAGACCCTCCAACTTTCAAGGGTAAAATATTACTTGTACGTTTGAAAGATATATATACCCTCTCGTTTGTTTTTTGTCCCTTGACCGAGTACAAGTGTAAATATTATTGTTATTATTACTATTATTTTTCCTTGCCCTCGACCGAGTAAAAGTGTACTTTTTTTGGCCACTGCCCGAGTGCAAGTATACCTTTTTTTTTGGCCTTTGGGCGAGTTCAAGTGCATTTTTTTTTCACCCTTGGCCAAGTACATTTGTGTTTTGGTCATTGACTAAGTACATATATACCTTCTTTTTTGTTCGCCCTTGGTCGAGTACAAGTGTATATATTATTATTTTTTCCTTGCCCTTGGCCGAGTAGAAATGTACTTTTTTTTTGCCATTGACAGAGCACAAGTGTACCTTTTTTTTACCCTTGGCCGAGTTCAAGTGTATTTTTTTAGCATAACGTCATTTCTACATTATTTTTGTAGCCTTCTGCTACTTTTATAGCGTTAGGTCATTTCAACCTTACTTCATGAATCAATTTTGTTATCTCCTTCAACGTCAGGTCATTTCAACATTACTTCATGAATCATTCCTTCTACTTTTACAGCGTCACGTCATTTCAACCTTACTTTATGAATCAATTTTGTTGTTTCCTTCAGCTTCATATCATTTCCACCTTACTTCATGAATCATTTCTTCTATTTTTACAGCGTCATGTCATTTCAACCTTACTCGATGTATGAAAATCGATCAACAACAAATTGAATTATATAACTCATTTATTGAACTTTGATATAAATTGTTCGTTTAAGAAATTACAACTTAGAGGGTTTTTTTTTTCCTCTTTCATCTCTCTATGCTCTTTCTTTTCTCCTTTTTTCGATGCCCTTTCCCCTTAATGAGCTATTCATTTTATACTATTTCTTATCGGGCAAATGACAAACTCCTCTTTTTGAGCTCGGTATTTAGCACAATTCATAGGACAAATTCTTCAAATTGATCCCGTCCGCCTTCGCTAATCTCAGATATAAGTCATTTTTTTCCGAACATGGCACCATTGGACATGACATTGAACTCGGGGCATGTTCTTCTTTATGGGGCTCGTATTAGAATAACTCTTGGACAATCTTTTTATCTAATGTTGAATTCGAACACAATCATCTTTATTTGAGCTCAAATATAGGACAAATTTTGCAGGACATGGCACCTTTGGGCATGACTTTGAACTGGGGGCATGTTTATCTTTTTTTGGGCTCGGATGACTTTGGTCTTTGAGTGAACTTCTTGATTTAATATCGGATAAGGATTATTTCGTGCACCTAAGACTTTTTGTGATATGACGACTCCCTTTGCCGAATCGAATTTTACTTGTGCTTTTATTCGTATTATATGAACATTTATGAATAACTAGACATATATCAGGATTTTCTGTTGCTGATTACAAAATTTCTATCTAGTTAACTTTATGGTACACCACATATTATTAGATTGCATATTCTTTAAAATTTAGTTTAATTCCTATGAAACTTATTAAAAAATTCAAAAATTAACATTTATCTTCGGTACAAATGGATTCTAGTATTGCTAAAGAAAAGAAATAAAAAAAGAGCATCTCCAACTATTTTAGCGTGCTAATACTATAATTTAATACAAAAAAAGAGAGTCTCCAATGCAATATCAAATTTTGTGTCAAATTTGACACAAAAAATAACATATATCAAATTTGATATAACAATAAATGTTGTTTTTCTAATTACAAAAATATCATTTTATAATTATATTAAATGACTTAATTATTGACTTTTATAATTTTAAATAATAAAAAATATTATATAAATTGAATGCATTAATTATTTTTATTAACTTTTATAATTTAAAATTAAAATAAAAATAAAAATAGCATTTTTAATAAAATTAGAGACTTAGAGTAATGCTACTTTGTCCAGTGATGTCCAAATGATGTGGCAATATTATAATCTATTCATTTAAATTGTATTAGATTTGCATGACTTAAATGAATAGATTAAAGTGTTGTCACATTATTTGGCAATAAGATTTGGACAAAGTAGCATTACTCATAGAATTATGTATTGAAGTGCAATGCTAAAATGATATGTAAATATTGCATTTTACTATTTTTTATTCCAAATTTAGTATTGACTTTGATATATGCATTGTAGATGGTCTTATTAACTTCTAAATTTAAAAGAATATAATGTTAATGGGTTATATAGAACTCTATATACAGAGTTTATAACCGTAATTTGAAGATACATAATTTGCAAATCAGTAGTTCTATTGTCAATTAACTACATAATCATTAATCAAATCAACTAAAACCTAGCTTCTATTCTTCAAAATGTTTAAATGTATTAAGGCCGGTTGATATTACTTTTAAAAAGTTAAAATCTACTTATTTAATAATTTTAACTTAAAATGATGTATAGTAACATTTTTAAAATTAATTAATTGATAATCTGATAAGTTTTGATGGTGATTTTGATAAGTAAGTTATGGATTACTTTTTGAAAGTGATTATGAAATAATCTATTTCAGCATTTAATGAATCTTGTAAAATATTATTATTAACCTTACGAAATCAAGATAAAATTATTTATATCCTATTTCATTTTAAAATTAAATATTATACTCAAATATTGATTTGATTTATAAAATATTTTCAAATACCATTAACGTTCTTATGGATTTTTTTTTCTAATTTAAATATTCTACTTAAATATTAATTTTATTTATATAATTAATGGAAAATTATATAAGTATGGTTCTAAAATCATGTCTATCTTAGTCATTGTAACTAATCTCATCACTTTGGCAATAAAATTACCAAATATATGTATACTGTTTTTGAAATTTACAGTAGTTTTAAAACTATAAGTAACCAAACATTCGTCGATTAACTTCACAGCTTATTATCTCATCAACACAACTAATAACAATTATTCTATATAAGTTACATCAATACCAAACCGAACCTTAATATCAAACCCAAATTCATCTAATAGATTTCTTAACGAAAACAAATTCAAAGTTAAATAAAGGGATAATTATCCCGGTGACCATCAAATTGATAACACACTATTAAAATGACAACTAGATTGAAAAGTTGTTACAAAATGATCATTTTTTACGAACTTTATGACATTAATGACCATTCCATCAAACACTGTTATTACACCGTTAACTTCTTGTTCACTTGGTATCAAAATGACCATTCACATATTTAAACTATAATCACAAGTTTTTCATCCAAATTATAATTAGAACTCTTATTGTTCACTTGGTCATCTTGATATAGAACTCTTAATATGTTACCTTTAACTAAAGAATAATGTATGTGGTTGCCTGACTTGTTAGAGTTTTTAACCAAGTTACAGTATAAGAAAAATGAAAGCACTTGTGTTTGCTCGGATAACATAAAGTTCAACTTCTTTGTTTATTGTGACTACATTTAACGTTTTATTTTTTCAAACGAAAACACCCATTGCTTTGAATATTTCAAGGTCTTCATCTTCCCTCTAAATTGATACTGTGACTTTTTCTATCTCTCAAAGTCCCAGTTTAAATCTCTTATGTTCATTATTAATTAGGATGAAAAACTTGAGATTATAATTTAAATATGGGAGTGATCATTTTGATACCAAATGAACAAGAAATTAACAGTGTTATAACGATGTTTGATGAAATGACAATTAGTGTTATAAAGTTCGTTAAAAATGATCATTTTAAAATAACTTTTCAATTTAATGGCCATTTAGATAGCGTATTATCAAATTGATGACCACCGGGGTAATTATCTCTTAAATTAATTAAGGCTCTCTAAATATAATTGAAGTACTAATTATTTATTATGATCCTACTGTAAAGAAAGCTACGCCTCTTTTGCTTTCAACTTGTTTAAATAATTATAATTACAATCTTAAAGCAATTTTTAAACATAAACAAAAAAGGATGATACAGCAATTTGTCATTACAATTACCTTTTGATGTTGAAACTGATTAAAGTAGTAGCAGCCAGTGACAATTAAAAGGTCAACTAAAGTATATTTTGTCCAATTTTGCTTATTTTATTACACAACATTAATGATTTGTTGTCTTAATTGCATGTTTGATGTTTGTCGGATTTCGATTGATTTATATATACAAAGCATCATGAAAGAAATTTTTTTTATAACAAAAGAAAGATTTTAAAGAAATCCCACTTTGATTAATTTTGATTGATATACTTACATCATCTCTTGGCTTCTTCTTTACCATGAAGATAATCATGTAATTTAGCTATTTCTAATTAATGTAACTTATATTGATATTCGTCATATAGTAAGGATATATAAATATATATGGTTCTCACGTACAAACTCATGGATATAAAAGTATATTTTGTTACGGTAGTAATATAATATTGTAAAGTTAAGAAAAAAATTAAAAACCTTTGTAATGTAACAAAAAACAGTCTTGAAAAAAAACATATTTAATTCGAGTACGTATATATAAACTAGTTTTACAAGGTTGAAAAAACTGGTTACTTTAAAAAAAACAAGGGGTCAATATTTTATATTAATTTAAGCGTTTATATTAATATAATGTTGGCATGCATTAAAGTATATTAATCCATTATTTAAAAGGGTTTTGAGGTGTGTGGCAGTGCTTTTGTAAAAAGTACTTATTAGTACGTGTGAGTTTTTCCTACTAAAAATTCTTTCACTGAAACATGTAAAAATACATTTTTTTCAAAGAAAAGTTTTTGCAAAAAAAGACATATTTCTTCATTATTTTATCCATAGATATAACTTATACATCTATAGACAAGATTTCATGTAAATTGCTAGGAAAATATACAATAATACCTACAAACCGGCACAAGGCCTCTTACCAATGTGGTTGGACTCTCCCTTGGGAGTCTCCACCGCAACGGTTCAACGCCTGTGGTGCATGTATATATATAAATATTGTTTGTCCCTTCTTGGCCATTAATTCCAAGTGTGGGTTTCATCTCCTCTGTTGTGGGATTAATAGTTTGGACTGTACTAGTAGAGTCATATCTCGTCAGGTCCCAGCAGTTGTAACCTAAAAAAAAAATACCTACAAACCGTAACTAATACTCAATGTGATTTGACAGCAATTAATGTTCATTCAATCCGGTAATGTCTCGATATAAATGAGAGAATCTAGGATTCATCGAATACAATATGGTGCATCTTCTATTCAAATCACCCCATTACATTTATATTTCTTGATCCACCTATGGCATTTGAAAATGACATTACATTGCTCATTTACATATATAGACTGCGATATCCATATCTCTACATGAATTTATTTTCATCCTAAATATGCATATACAAAAAAAAAAGGGATCAGCAGTACAGGTGTGTCAGATGGATCCAATTCGACCGGTGCAAGCCCTAGCCGTAGAGGGACATGCACACCACCTGGCACCAACAACTTCTTCTTTATGAATTTGTGGTGCCCAAATTTTTGTCAGATATTGTCTATGTATTGCTACCTTTTTTTACTCTTTTTTTTCTACCATTTGATCAATTTCAACTTCGTCTTGTTCGAATAAATATATTCCATTTTTAGATCTTTTAACATACATAGTACTCTTATGTCACACGTTAAGAAGAACCGAATTATAGAAACTATTTCTTCCCTTAAGGAGCGATACATGCTGATCATCTAGAAGAAAAGATCAGTTATGATTCCTAACTTTTTCAAGTGACGATATCTTATGTTTTTGTATTTTTGTATTCATCCTGTTATACTCCGATTACTAGTAATCACTTTGACTTAAAAGTTTGAACTAATAGGTAAGGTAACAGTTATTTAATAATAAAATTTAGACATGAATTTGACGTGTTAATACGTTCTATTATCTGTAAGACTAATCAGAGAAACCAAGTAAAAGAGGAGAGAGGTGATTTGAACCCGAAACCTTATGTTCAGAAGTTTAACATGTGTTTTTTTTTTTTTTTTTGGTTCAACTCTACTATCGATAGGTGTGGTACTAGATAATTTGTATCCATCCACGTTTCATGTTTCTCTATTGTTCAACGTGTAGAAGGAATTTTAGGGTAAATAAGAGGTTAAAAGGCTGCATGAAACCATAAAATAGAGTACTCTTACGCACAATAAGAGAAAGGAGAATATGATTCCACCTTTATTTGTATCATCATCCATCATAATTCATAATTCATATATAATTAGCTTGTAATTTGTATTAATAAGAGTTGAACAACTTTGACTGCCAAATTAAATAATCAACCAAACCAAGAGTATCGAAAGAGTTCCCGTCCGTAAATTTACGAGTTGGGTGAGGACTTGTATATATATATATATATATATATATATATATATATATCACTAGATTACCACACCTTTCGTCATAAATAATTTATACCTTTTGGTGATGCATTCAAAAATATCTTGAAAAATGATTAAGGATTTATTTTATCGTGCTTTTGTGTTTATTTCTATCATATTCTATACAATTTCGATTTTTTTTTAAGTTGTTTTCATTTAGGAAATATGAATATGCATAAACTCTTGTGGTCCATATACTTGATAGGTTTAGAAAGTTTTGGGCCATTAAGCAGACTTGGCCTTGGTAATTTAGAGTGGGCTAAGATGGATGTTCTTTTAATCCGGCCCATCTACAAAATGAAAATCATAACGAATGACGATATTCACAGCCATTATAAATCATAATTCAAGATTATACTGAAACATTTTTTTTAGGAACACTTGCAATCAATACAGGGTTTTGGAGGAGGGGCATACCACTATGCCTTTTAATATTTTTTTAAAATAATTATAAAAATACCGGTCAACATGAGCAGATCGGTGCATAATAGTTTGACCAATACCCAGTACGGTTACAAAACCGGATCAACAATGTTTGACCCGATCTTAGCCCAAACCCCATTTTAACTACTCCAAATCCACTCCAAATGAATGGAATCCCCACCGATTTTGGGTGGGTTGAGGATTTTTACCATCCCTAATTAAGTTGTCAATTTAGTTTTATGTATCGTTGACATTAAACAATGACATAATTACCCCGTGACCAATTAATTTGGGTCACCACTGTTGTATGTAAATTTTACCAAGCATACACGTCATTGACAGGAAGGAAAAAAATAGTCAGGTGTATGCTTAGATGGGCATCCAGGAAATATCCTACAAGGCATCATTAAAGAGGAGCAAGCCCGAGTAAGCATATACCTAATAAAGACCTACTCGGGATCAGTTAACAACACTCGGGACTGGTTAAAACAACACATTTACTCGGGCTCAAACGACACTACTCGAGACCATCAGGTATCAGTCTTACTCGGGAGTAAATACAGCCCGGATAAGAACTTATCGTACGGGTTAAGTCATTAAATACGCGAAGATATTCATCATGAAGGAATCCCAAATAATGGACCTTTAAGTTAGAAGAGTCCCCCAATCAGGAAACAACTTGATTCCTTTTCGAAGACTACATTCTTATAAGGAAATAAGTCATTGAACTACGCTACTAGAGTCCCACTCGATTTCCATAAGAGACTTCGAAACAGAAAAGAAGACAAATCGACCTCAAGCAAGTAACCAAATCACAATTAAATACAAATATTTTGTATTACTTGTACAAAGCAGATTAGGGTTCTATAAGCATATAAATAGACCCATAATCTGGCTCAAAAAGATATAGGCAATATAGCATACAGTAATCACAAGTATTACTGAGAGAAAAAGTGAGATCGAGAGCCTGTAAAAACATCTTATTCTCTTAGTGGATTTTGGCTTGGTTGATCCTTCAACCACCCGTGGATGTTTCTCCGACCACCGGAGTTTTACCACGTAAACCTTGTCTTTGTTACTCTCTCTGCATCTCAATCTCTTTGAATCAATAGCCAAAATTCAGTCCTTGTTGGCTTTTCTGGCATAACCTAGAAAACGACGTCAACAACCACTATCAAAATGACCATTAGATGGGGAATTGGTTTTAAAATGAGTATTATAATAAACATTGTTATACTAATGACCATTCCGTCAAACTCCATTAAATTTATCGTTAATTAATAGGTGGGTATTTTGGTAACTTTCTCTAAAATTTAAAAAATTGATTGAATGATGCTGTTTGCAATCCACACTATCATACACACAATAAGAGAAAAGAGAATATGATTCCACCTTTATTTATATCATCATCCATCGTAATTCATATATAATTAGCTTGTAATTTGTATTAATAAGAGTTGAACAACTTTGACTGCCAAATTAATTAATCAAAACCAAATCAAGATTATCGAAAGAGTTCCCGATTGTAAAATTTACGAGCTGGGTGAGGAGGGCTTAACACTGGGTTACCAAAACTTTCATGGGAAACAATACCTTTTGAAAATGCATTAAAAAACATCCTGAAAATGATTAAGGATTTCTTTTATTGTGCTTTTGTGTTTATTTCTATCATATTCTATACAATTTTTAATTATAATTTTTTTTAAGTTGTTTTTATTTAGGAACTACTGCTGCTAGGTTTGGAAAGTTTTGGGCCGTTAAGCAGACTTGGCCTTGGTAGTTTAGAGTGGGCTTAGACCGCTGTTCTTTTAATCCGGCCCATCTACAAAATGAAATTTATAATGCGTGACGATAGTCACACCCATTTGTCAATTAAATGAACCAAATATTTCATAATTCGAAATTATACTGATACATGTTTTTTGGGGATATAATTACAGTTAATTCGAGGTTTTGGAGGAGGGGCATACCACTATGCCATATATATATTTAAATACTGATCAATATGTGCGAGTCAGTGCATAATGGTTTGAACTATATCCAATTCGGTTATAAAACCGAGTCAATAATGCTTGACCCGATCTAAACCCAAACCTCATATTAACGACTCCAAATCCACTCCAAATTAATGGAATTCCGACCAGTTTGGGGTGGATTGTCGATTGTGAAATTGTTAAAAATAACCATAACTATTATGAAAATTTTAAAAATTTTGTTTTTAACAACGTACGAAAATTTATTTGTTAATAGCCATTTTTTTGAGAATTACTTGAATGCCCCCATATAAAAACCATCCCTAACCATTTTCTCTCTCTTCTTTTTTTTCTCTCTCCTTTCCTCTCTCTCCTCGATTTCTCTCTCTCTCTCCCCGATCTCTCTCTCTCGCCGACGAACCGTCGCCGGCCTCCTCTCTCTCTCACCCAACCTCTCTTCTCTCTCCCCGCAACTCTCTCTCTCTCCCTTCTTTCTCTCTTTCTTTCTCTCACATCTCTTTCTCTCTCCTTTCCTTTCTCTCTCACATGTCGTCGACGGCTTGCCGAAGTGCTGTCGCCTGAGCTTCACGACCTTCCAACAACACCGTCGAGCTCCCCCTCCGCCGGCGATTAGATCTGCTGAAAAAAAAGTAAGAAAACGAAATATTAGAAACCCAGAACATTTCAAGTTTGAACATTTCAATTTAGTCAACATTTCAAGTTTCAACATTTCAATTTAGTCAACATTTCAAGTTTCAAAATTTGAAAACGAAGAACTTAAAAACCCAGAATATTTCAAGTTTCAACTTTCAATTTAGTCAAGATTTCAAGTTTCAACATTTCAATTTAAGCAAGATTTCAAGTTTCAAAATTTCATTTTTTTAAACAAGATTTCAAGTTTCAAGTTCCTAACCGTGATTTCAATTTTTCTTTCAGTTTTAAAGAAAAAATCAAATCCAAGGGTATTTTTGTTATTTATGGACATACACTGATTTTTTTTTTTAAAAGTGACTATTAACAAATAAATTTTCGTATGTAATCAAAAACAAAATTTTCATAATAGTTCTGATTATTTTTTATTTTCTCGTTTAAAGATTTTTATCACCCCTAATTAAGTCGTCTCCTAAAGAATTTTCAGATAGTAATGATCCGATATCCACTTAATTAAGTCGGACCGGCCCATAGTAGTAGTTAATGTAATAAATTTTGTACAGAAGATGGAATAGGGAAGCCAACCTGTTTCGCTATCGCTAGCCACGAAAAATATGTAAATAACCATACAAATGAAAAACTAGTGGAAGAGAAGAAGAGAACCCACTTGTTTTTATTACAGAGAAACTCTGTTCCAAAACGAGACCAAAGAGACATAGAGACAGAGAGCTTTTAGCCTTCTAAGTGCAAGTTTGGTTTCTGGGTTGTTTTTGTTTTTGAACAAGGAAATGCGAAAAGTTTTGATAAAGTGAAAACAAAATAAAAATGGCAGCCACTTTGCAGCTGTTCCATCTTCCATTGTCATCATCAGTTATCTTTCGCCAGAACCAGAGCCATTTGTTGTTTACTGGGACTAATTGTAGTGTTACTGCACCAAAGCCTTGTTTTTGTTGTAGAAGAAAGAGAAGTCGAAGAATTGTGGTTTTGGTTGGTGAAGAAGACATTGGACTCAGCAGTGTTTCTGTGGAAAATGAGATTCAAAAAGTAGAAGAGGAAGAAGAAGAAGAAGAAGAAGAACCAACCCCAGAAGACTTGGAGTTCATTGCACAAATCAAAAGGGTTTTAGAGCTTCTTAAGAAAAACCGTGACATGCTCTTCAATGAGGTATTTTCTTCATAAATTTATAATCTTCCTTCATTTTTGAATGTCTAAAGTTTGTTTAATAAGTGGGCAAGAATTGTTAATTTTGATTTGTAGTATTGGTGTTTTGATTGCTTTGTTAGTTTTAGGTAAGGGCTTGACGATAGTGTTCTAAGGGTGGAATTTGATACGTCAACACGCCTTATCACATGTAACATGAAGAAGAAGATTCTTTAATTCTATATATGCATGATTGTGTTTTCATTTTGTGTTTTGTGGTTTTGTAGGTGAAGCTAACTGTAATGATTGAGGACCCAAGAGAGGTTGAGAGGAAGAGATTGTTGGGCATTGAAGATTCTGATGGCCCTACGAGGGAAGAATTGGCTGATGTTCTTGTAGAAGTGAGTCTTCATTTTTTTTTTTATCGAATTTTATGAATTCCAATTTGTAATCTTTGAAAGCAGATGGGTTTAAAACTGTGCCGGGAAAATTTACAGTTGGTTCGAGAATTTAAATTATAGAAGGGTGATGAGATTTGGACATTAAGCGGTTTTTGCTTAAATTAGGAGTCCTTAGCTTAGTCAAGAAAAACTTTGCTGGAGAAGTGTGATGTTCACTTGACTACACTTAAACTGAAGAGAGTTAATAGGATGAGTAGGCTTATCTGCTTCGTTTGAGTATTACAATTTCGTTCACAAAGGAGAAAGTAACCGCAAATGTAAAAATGTATTAGGGTTATTGCAAATACGCATCTGAATAAATGCATAATCTGCACTTTGCACTAGAACTTACGAGTCTGTTGATCTCCTCTTCATGGTGATATGTATTTGTGTTGTACTTCTTGAAGCACTTAGTTTTCATGAATAATACTTGCCATATATTAGTTGGAACTCTTTCAAAATCAAAAGAATTGATCTTCAAGTTCAAATCCCCCAATCAACTTGTTTTTAAATGAGCTTGTTAGATAAATAAGTAGGGTAAAGCCTTTTCAGATCTGTAGTTAAGTCAGTGACAGTATCAATAGTTTTAGGAGAGAGCACAGTTGGAAGGATTTTATGTTGATAGCAGTCCCTGAATTGCCAGGGAAATATCTGTCTGTTATAAGGAGTTGAAAGGGTGTACTTACAGGGATCTGATTGTTGTCCTGAGCGATAAGAGACCAATAACGGTATGGCATAGCCAGTTGTTTCATTTGAATATCAGGAGCTGCAGTAGGAGTAAAGTAACTCATATACTTAGACACTCAGCTTTGTCCTCCTCAAGATGATTGAAATGGTATGCACTATCGCTGAAGTGGAGAGCATGCATCTTAGCCATGATGTATATTTTTCTATAGCAGATCAAGACTCCTTGATCATTCCATATTTGTGAAAGCAGCTCAGTGAATCCACAAGTCCTTCTCCTAACTCAAGTAAAATCCTTGAAATTTAGTAGAGCTTATCGAAAATGACCCTTAAATGTCAAGCAGGGGAGACAAATTAAGGAATTCCCGGTATTTGGGACGTCTCATACCCCTCGCTCGTCATGTCATATAAGGTATCTTATTAGCCCTTACATTCAATATGATATCAGGAATGATATTAGGTCCTCTCTGTCCCAAATGGAACAGTTCAGATCGAATCTTCATCAAAGAAAGCTCACTACTGACTGAGACCCAGCCAGCCATGCCTAAATGTCTAACACGCACGTTTCAGGGACCGAAAGGTGTCGTGTCTCGAGGATATGACCAATGGTAGTGCCTCAAATAAGCTATGTGATTGTTGTGGCATTTGGCATAAGCACCAGCATGTGAAATACTGAAATATACTACATATTTAGATGCCTTTATTTAGTTTCTCCTATTAAAATACTGAACAAAATTCATAACTTCCCGTAATACTCTTACTAAATTGAACTAATCAAACTTAATAATCTTATGTTCCCGTTAAAATGGAGATAAAGTAGTAATTGAAGGCTATAGATGGTTTTTTTTTTGTTTTTTTTTTTTTGAATGTCATAGTATGTTGTAATATTATAATGTCAACAGGAATGCACTGGTACAGTAGATCATTTTCATCTATCTGTTTATCTTTTTTCTAATCCCCTTAATGTTAGATGATTATTTCATGATTAATGGTGTGATTTATTCATCGACCAGGTGAATGAAGGAAAGGTCCCGAGAAACCGTCTTGCTCTTCGACTGCTAGCTGAGGAAATGATCCAATGGCCTAATTTAGAGGTACAATCCTGACTTGAGATGGTGAACCAATTGATCCCAAATCTGCTATAAACAAATCCCCTTTTTGGAAGCTATATGTTCATTAGTATATCTCTCATAACATCACAAAGAGCAAAAATTTGATCATTGTTATATTTCTTCTTGCATATGGTAACTTATTTATGATGTTTGCTGATATGAGCTGTATTTTTTGAATAGGTTGAAGTACAAAAGAAAAGGTCTGGCAAATCCCTATATGCAAAAGTTACAGACACTGGTATTAATCCCGAAGTGGCTGCAAAGAGACTGAATGTTGATTGGGATTCGGCTGCTGAAATTGAAGATACTGATACTGGTGATGAATCAGAAGTACCTCCAGCAGTGGTTTGTTTTCTTATCTCTGTCTTAAATATTGGTAGTCGGTTATGTGTCAATTCCATAGAAAATTTGTAGTCGGATATGTGTCGGTTCCATAGAAAATTTGTTATTTTCCACAAGACTGCCTCTATAATTTGGAGTTGCTAATACTCTTATGGTTCAAATTACGGCTGTTACACTGGTCAAAACTCTAAAACATTACGAAAAACGTAGTTACTTCGTTTGACAAAACCGTTATTAACTTAATTAAATGATTGAAACTGAAGTTGACTAATATAATTTTTTAGATGATCGTTTTCTAAGGCCAATATTAACAAACTCACTGTTTGGAATAGTGAAATTCATTTTCTGCTATTGTTGAGGTTGTGACCAAGGAAGTTAATTGTCTTGCAGGGTTACGGAGTACTGTACTTAATCTCGGCTTTTCCAGTTATCATCGGTATCTCTGTAGTGTTAATTTTATTTTATAATTCTCTTCAATAAGAATTTTCTCTTGCTCTTGTAACTTCATTGTATAATCTGTGTTTAAACAGAATCAAATATAAAAAATCTGAGTTTGTATATTGCAATCGTGATATGAAAACTTCAACCATTACTCTAAATCTAATAAATGATACATCCAACAATCATTGTTGACTTTTCGGTGGTTTGTTTTGTTAACCGTTGACCACATGATCATATTTCACGTCTTATGATCAAATTTTTTATTCGTTTAATTTATTAAATTTGGTCATACCCATACATGCATGCTATACTTATATGCATAAATTTTGTGTTGATGCAAGCACATCACAATTCACAGCTTATAATATTGTCTTGGTGTTGCTTGTGTAAGCTCTTTTTATTTCTTATTTGTAGAATGTAAGATAAGAGTTCATGCATATAATATTGTCTTGATCTGAAGTCATCACCACCTTCAGCATCAATTAGAATAATAATAAAAAATGTTCAGATACTTGTTGCATGCACACATTCACATTCTTGTCCAATTTTCATGATGTTGATATATTTTATTGCTTTGGTCCCTTTTAATGTGAAGCAACGAGAGAGAACATGTAAATCACTACTGAGATGCTCTAGTGTATGCTGTCCACGTCCTAGCCTCTTCTTTTTCCTTTAAGAAGTTCAATCTCTTACCCGATCCTTACAATTTGTAACCCCTTTTGATCCCATGGCATTTTCGGTTCCTGAGGTTGCGTTTCCGATGTCAAACAGAAGTTTCCCAGATCAAGAAGGTGGAGTCTATGATGAGTTGAACTTGTTGTCCATTGAAAGACATCATCAAATGCTGGTCAAGAAGGAGAGCATGGAAAAGGAAAGACAGATATCGGTTGATCCGATATCTTTGAGAGAACCTAGCTTTAATCTTATGCTGCCTCCTGTTGTTACTTCTCAAAGAGACGTCAACACCGTGCCTCTTCCCCCAATGCTACCACCTGCAAAACATAAGTTCTTAAGCTGTAGCCTCCCGAACTCAGCAACTTCATCCCCTCGATTCAGCTCGATTCTTTCGAAGAAGAAATGGAAAAGTGAAAGTCAAGCATCTCCACGGCAAGTAGGCAAACTTGTCCATCAGCATTCCGTGGCAAACTCCCGCCTCTCTTTGTTACAGGAAAATCTGTTCCAGAGGAGCAAGTCTTGTGGAGAAAGAAGAGTTTCTGCACCATCAGCCAATGAATTTGATCTTTGCTTGAATAAACCAAATGCTATTGAATTCAAAAACGTGAGTTGCGGTAGCTTCTCCAAAGCTGAAATGATCAACAAAGATATTCAAAAGAGTACCAGTAGTAAGAAAATGGATTCTCATGATGAAGAATTCAAATGTGGTGCCCTTTGCTTGTTCCTACCAGGTTTCGGCAAAGCAAAGGCAGTGAGACCAAGAAAGGAGGAGGAGTTGGTGGTGGCTTCGGCGGTGATTGAAAATGTGATTTCCAGGACGGTTTCTTTAGAAAAATTCGAATGCGGTTCTTGGGCCTCATCTGCCCTTGTCAATGACCACGACGAAGATGGAGACTCCATGAATCTCTACTTCGACTTGCCACTGGAGTTGATCAAAAGCAACTTAAACGATGCGCACTCTCCGATCAATGCAGCTTTCGTCTTTGACAAGGACCGAAAGGGTGTTCTGAAGACGGGGTCAAGCCGTTCAATGGTCCGGAAATCCCATGAATCCCCCCGCCATGTTCGGTTTTCAGTATCGTCTCCTACATGCCCTGAATCGCCAGCTTCTTGCATCACACCTCGGTTGCGCAAGGCTAGAGAGGACTTCAATGCTTTCTTAGAAGCTCAAAGTGCATGAAATCATATTACATTACAATCTCACTTGTTTTGTTTTCTTTTTTTTGGGATGTTGCTATACTTCTCTTCTATATATGTAAATGCAACAATGTAAGTTGGAAGATGTTTTGTGTATGATTAGTTGATTTTTGGGACTTGCTTGCATACTATTTTTGTTGAGAATGTTTGATATTGTTTTCCCGTCAAATTTAAATCTTAAAAAACTTAAAACTTTCAAAATACAAATCACAGAATTTTAATGTTCTTAATAATAATAATTTCAGCGGAGGAAGCTGACTTAATTCTGAAGAGGAAATATCCCTTTGTGTTCTAATCCTAGAGAGGATTCATTGCTTTGGCATTTTGACAAAAGGAGAGATTTTAAGGCGGAAAAAAATGCGGATTGCGAAATAATAATAACCTCGAACACCCTTAATGAGATTGATGGATGTTGTCTTGAGCAGATACGTTTATGTATGTGTGAATAAACTATAAAGAGACTAGTTAAAGGTTTCAAGTTAAAATCTGAATTCAAATGTATCTGCAGGTGGAATCTGTGGTTACAGAAATTTGCAAAACAACTTAAAATTGGTTTATTTGAACCGAATGAGGAAATGGTGAGATATGTTACCTTTTTTTATGTGTGTTGCATTGATGTCACCGTTTTAATAACTTAAGTTTAAAAGGCACAAATTATAGTGAACTGCCCAAATTGCCCTTAAATATTTTATTTTTTTAATCACATTGTGTTTCCAACTACACTTTGAAAACGATAGCTCATCTCTCTCCAAAAAACTTGTATCTCTCCAGATTCTGCAGAAGAAGATAACTTATATTTGTGATCTTCGTTTATATATTTTTATATATTTCTGTGTGGTTTAACATGTATCCATTCGTTATGATTTGTTGTCCAGTCTTTGTATGAACAATTTATTTTTCAAAGGATTGAACATTTTATTTTTGAAAATAATTTTTAGTTAAATCGAGCATATTTGTAGCCAAATCGAGCTTTTTTTTAATATGATCGAGCTTATTTTTGAAAGAATCGAGCATTTGTCAAATGATCAAGAAATTTTCAAAGGATCGAGATTTTTACAAAGGATCGAGATTTTTTCAAAGGATCGAGATTTTTTCATAGGATCGAGAATATTTTTCAAAGTATCGAAAATATTTTTCAAAGGATCGAGATTTTTTTTCAAAGGATCGAGAATATTTTTTAAAGGATCGAGAATTGTTTCAAAGAATCGAGATTTTTTCCAAAGGATCGAATCGAGAATATTTTTCAAAGGATCGAGATTTTTTCAAAGGATCGATATTTGTTTTAAAGGATCGAGATTTTTTCAAAGGATCGAGAATATTTTTCAAAGGATCGAGATTTTTTTCAAATGATCGACATTTTTCGCGAGCTCGGCGGGGAGCTTGACCCCTGAATGCGTCTGCGTAGCGCCTGAGTTTTGACGAAACTTTCTCTCTCTATTTCATAACTCTCACTGTAAAAAAATGAATGAAAGATTCCGATTAAACAACTATTGAGGGTATTTTTATCCGTTCACTATATTTGGTGCCTTTTAAACATAAGTTATTAAAACAATAACAGTATTGAAACGTCACCTTCAAAAAATGCTATTTATTTTTTGAGTGCTTATTTGAATAGAAAGTAATCACTAACTAGATTCTTTATTCATGTTCCTTATTTGATGTTAATTTGTTTTATTAGTGGAATATCACTTCCTATTTTGTTGCTATGTTAAAGGGGAAGAATGCACTACCATCATGTAAAGAGGTAGTGTTCATGCACCTTTGTTTGAAATTGGTTCATTGATTTTCAAAATCCAATTGCATTTTTTTTTTACTTTCCCAATGATAGAAGTGAAATTAACACATGATCATGTGTAACTAGAGCAAAGCTATAAAACTCAACAGGTACCCTATAACAGTATTACGAAGTCCAATAAAAGTAGACAAAAATATAAATATACTTCAAAGTATCTTGAAAGAATGCCAGAAATAGCAGTACTATAACACTAAACATCTTGAATGTCCAACAATATCTTGGCAAACACAAACACAAGAACACAAGAACACAAGAACACCAAGAAATTTACGTGGAAAACCTTTCCAGAGGAGTAAAAACCACGGATCCTCTGAAATCTCCTCTATCAAAATATAATGGGCATACACATAATTCTCTCTAGCTGAAACTAGAGGCATATAACACAATAATCTCAAGATTAAC
Source organism: Dipteronia dyeriana (assembly GCA_032871835.1). Lineage (NCBI taxonomy): Eukaryota > Viridiplantae > Streptophyta > Magnoliopsida > Sapindales > Sapindaceae > Dipteronia > Dipteronia dyeriana. The sequence continues at coordinate 46,375,523 of CM065303.1, read as the reverse complement.
TAATCTTGACAACACATGCAATATTAGCAAGTAAAACAAGAAAGATAGGATTTTACAAACTCGAATCCTCTGTTCTGGGTGTGTAACTCTCTACAGAAATTTCTGATCAACAATCCAACCATACAGATCGTAGAACCACGAAAGAAGAAGAATCTATCCAAATTTCAGCTCAATCGGACCACAAACCAAAGAGATAATACCCTTTGAATAAACCTGCGCAGCAACTCCCCTGTTTTTGTCCAGCACTATTCGGAACCGTAAAACTCACCACGGTCGAGAATGTAGATCCTTGTCTGTTGAATATGCCTGCAAAATTTAAGCTTGATCGGGCCACGAATCGACCTCCGATTGCGTCTGAACAGAAACCTCAGAAACCTAGAAAATTCTGCACTCTTTCTCTTTCTCTCTTGCACACCGATTCTCTCTTCTTTTTTCACTCTAACCCCTAATTCAAGAAGAGTTTATTTTATACTACATGTAAAGTGACTAAAAAGTCCTTGGGCCATCCACATATATTATATGGGCTTTACCATGAATGCATGGTAAACTCTTTTTGGATCATCTCCACATTTGGAGGAAACCCAACCCAGCATTACTAACGAGTCTTATGATTGATATATATAAGATACGAACTTACTGTTAGTTCCTATGGATTGTCAACAATGACAAGAGAACAAGCCAGCATATAAGATAGATGAGTACATTATGGAATGTAACACCCATTTAATGATGCAACCCATTAAAAGAGTAGCAACACATTTTCCAGCTTTAGAAGATCATGTCTAGAAATATATTGTGTCTACTAATGAGTCTTATGATTGTCTTATATAAGACATAAGCTTACCATTAGTTCCCATGGATTATCAACAATGACAAGGAAACCGGCTAGTAGACAAGATATAGGCATACACTGTGGAATGTAACACTATAGTGACCACGAGCCACCACTGCAACCCATCAGAAGATTAGCAGCACATTTTTCTAGCTTTAAAAGATCATTCCTAGAAATATATTGTGCCTACTAATGAGTCTTATGATTACTATATATAAGACAATCTTACTATTAATTCCCATATATTGTCAACAATGACAAGAGAATCAGCTAGCAGATATGACATAGGGGTACATTGTGGAATATAACACCATAGTGACAACGGACCACCACTACAACCTATCAGAAGAGTAGCATCACATTTTTCCAGCATTACACTATCATTCCTAGAAATATATTGTCTACTAATGAGTCTTATGATTACTATATATATACAAACGTACTGTTTGTTCCCATGGATTGTCAACAATGATAAGAGAACCGGCTAGTAGATATGATATAGGGGTACATTGTGGAATGTAACACAACGAACCACCTTTGCAACCCATTAGAAGAGTAGCAGTACATATTTCCAGCTTCAGCAGATCATTCCTAGAAATATATCGGGCACTAATGAGTCTTATGATTGCTATATGTAAGACAAACTTACCATTAGTTCCTATGAGTTGTAAACAATGATAAGAGAACCTGCTAGCAGAAATGATACAGGGGTACATTGTGGAATGTAACACCATAGTGACAACGGACCACAAGTTCAACCCATCGGAGGAGAAGCAACACATTTTTCCAGCTTTAGAATATCATTCCTAGAAATATATTGTGTCTACTAATGAGTCTTATGATTGCTATTTATAAGACAAACTTACCGTTAGTTCCCATGGATTGTCAACAATGACAAGAGAACCGACTAACAGATAAGCTGATCTTTTTTAACTTGTTTTTTTCTCACTTATTCAGTGTTCCATTTGATATTTGCTATAGTTTTAATTTAGTAATGATAATTTTGTGATATAACTTTGTGATATCGTTTGAATTTGATAACCTTATTTTCTTCTTTCTGAAAATAAAGCTAAGAATGAATCACATTCGTAGTTTTATTTCCAGTCCATTTCAGTTTTATAAAAAATGCATCAAGGGAACAAAAGGCAAAACGATGATCATTGACATGGGTACAACCTTCAATGGAATTGCGGAGTTGGATTTGGGAAATGTTAAGATAGAAAGAAAACCCCGCTGTGTAGTACTCAGAGCCCTATCTTGTACATTGTGGAATGTAACACCATAGTGACGACAAACCACCACTGCAACCCATCAAAAGAGTAGCATCATTTTTTTTTCATGTTGTAGATCATTTCTAGAAATATATTGTACCTACTGGTGAGTCTTATGATTTCTATATATAAGAAAAACTTACCATTAGTTCCCATGGATTGTCAACAATAACAAGAGAACCGGCTAGCAGATATTATAGAAGGAAGAGCATCCGACAATCCCAACTAAGAGCATTCTGGAATTTCTTCCGAGCAAAATCCTGAGGATCCCGACCAAGAGCATTCGAGATTCTCTGCCAACCGAAAATCCCAACCATTGACAAGTTGACCCTATCATCATTTAAGATGATGATTCTGCTGATATTGTTGTTTATTGTCCAGAGTTGACTTGTGATATTTATGTGTACAAAATCTCTAGTTTATGCAATATCTTAATTGTACAAGATCCTTTATTATAAGGCAATCTCCTAGTATTCCTTTATTGATTATAATTGATGTATATATATATACACGGTTGTTCAATGAAATAATATAACCCTAATTTTCACATCTTTATATGGTATCAGAGCATCACACTCTCTAAGCACAACCTCCGGTTATTCTTCTCTTTCTTATCTCTTCGATTCTATTTCTCTATTTCTGTTATTCTTTCATCAATGGACAATCCCAATACCCAAATCACCATTCCTAATGACAAAGATCCCAACAAACCTCTGTTTGTTATCAATATTTCCTCTCAACATAACATTAAACTGAATTCCACCAATTACTTATCCTGGAAACTTCAATTTCATACGCTACTTGTTGGCTACAATCTTGATGGATATGTAGATGGTTCTCTTTTAGCACATGAACCAACCATTAAAATTGAAGATCATGACACTCCGAACTCCGATTACATCACATGGGTTCGCCAAGACAAACTTATTTTCAATGCTATTGTTGGATCTCTCACTCTCTTCATAATACCACTCGTTCAGTGCGCCACCACCTCTCAGGAGGCCTGGTCCATCCTTGCCAATACTTATGCAAAACCCACTCACAGGCACATCAACCAGATTAAAGATCAATTTAGACGTGCCAACAAGGGATCCCACAACATATCAGAGTACATATAGTTTATCAAATCTCGAGCGGACGAACTCGCTATCTTGGGTAACCCTCTTGATGCTGAAGATCTCATTGAAAAAGTTCTAGATGGACTTGATGATGACTATTGTCTCCTTATTGATGCCATCAAGGGTCGGGACACAACTATCTCCTTTGACGAACTCCATGAAAAATTAATCACAAAAGAACTGTTGTTGACTCAATCCAGAGCATATAGTGTATCACTCCCGGCCACAGCAAACCCGACTGCACCCCATACCCAACCTTGGTGACCTTCATCTCAGTCTTATAGATCTTCTACTGCAGGACCACAGTCCTTAACTTCACATGGGTCTCGTCCTCCATCCAAACCATATCTCGAAATCTGTCAGGCATGCAACACTCAAGGACACACTGCTAAGCGTTGCCCTTCATTCAACCTGGTGGCCTATCAGTCTCAGAATACCCGACCTCCTTAGCAGCCTTGGCAATCGCGTCATCCATCTTCCTAGCAGCCTCGACCACTAGCTCATCAGATGCTTTGAGCCCACTATGCAGCTACAGAGAATAATGACACTCCCACTTGGCTACTTGACAGTGGTGCCTCACATCATGTTACCTCTGATCTCAACAATCTCTCTCTTCACTCACCATATACTGGTTCAGATGATATTTTGATTGGTGATGGCACCAGACTTCTTATAACACACACGGGTTCCATCTCTTTATCTCATCCCACTCGTAACTTTACTTTAAATAATATCCTATGTGTTCCCACTATGTGTAAAAATATTATTTCCATCTCTCAATTATGTTCATCTAATAATGTCTCTGTTGAGTTCTTACCCACTTCCTTTCATGTGAAGGATCTTTGCTCGGGACCCTTCCTTTTACGGGGGCAAACTAAGGATGACGTGTATGAGTGGCCTGCACCTCATGATAAATCTGGCCCTTTGCTTGCTTTCGCTAGCGTCAAGACCATTTCGTCCGAGTGGCATCATCGATTGGGACATCTTGCTGCTCTAGTTCTCCGTCATCTTGTCTCCAACTTTGGTTTAGAATTATCGAGTCCTATATCTCGAACTTTTAATTGTAATGCGTGTCAATGAAATAAAAGTCATATGTTGCCCTTTCATTCTTCATCTCTTGTCTCTACTCAACCACTACAAATCATATTCTCTGATGTGTGGACATCCCCGATTTTCACTTATGATGACTTCAAATACTATGTGATTTTTGTTGATCATTACTCCAAATATATATGGTATTATCCTCTCAAAGGAAAATCTCAAGTCTATGAGGTGTTTATTAAATTCAAAGCCTTAGTGGAAAAGTTTTTTGATAAGAAAATCATCACTCTATACTCGAATAATGGTGGAGAATATCAAGCCTTGGCAGCATTTTTTGCCACCAATGGTATCTCTTACCTCACCACCCTACCTCACACTCCTGAACATAATGGGTATTCTGAACGACGCCATCTCCACATAGTAGAAACTGGCTTGTCCCTCTTGTCTCATGCCTCACTTCCGCTCACCTTTTGGAATCATGTTGTTGCCACTGCGATCTACCTCATAAACCGTATGCCTACACCGACTCTTAATCTCCATTATCCCTATGAAACACTCATAGGATCACCGCCTAATTATACTAAACTCCGTGTATTTGGGTGTCTATGTTATCCTTGGCTTTGTCCTTATGAGTCATATAAACTTGATTCCCGGTCCATTCCGTGTGTCTTCCTTAGGTACTCTCTCACGTAAAGTGCGTATCTGTGTCTTGATCCGTTCACCTCCTGTATATACATGTCTTATCATGTAACATTTTTGAGTCCGTATTCCCTTATAAATCTCTACAGAGTCATCTTTCTCGTCATGAGCCCGACTCCTCTTCGGCCTGGCTTCCTCCGGTGTTTGTCATTCCCTATGTCAATCATCCTCCACCAGACGAAGAGTCCACTCCTTCCCGAGTTCCTGAACCCGAGACTACTCCTAAACCTGAAACCTCTATTTCTCGAGTCCCCGATCAGCAGACCCTTGAGTCCCGAGTCCCCGACCAGAGAACCCTCGAGTCCTGAGTTTCTGGCCAAGAAACCCTTCAGTCTCAAGCCCCCAACCCCGAACCGACCACTACATTGACCAATACACACTCTATGGTTACCAAATTCAAAGCTAACATCCATAAGCCAATACAGAAACTTAATCTTCATGCTCATCTTCCCTCTTCCAGTGACAAAGAACCAACTACTATTGCCCAGGCCCCCTAAATGGCAACTGGCCATGTCAGAAAAATATGATGCCTTGGTTCACAATGGTACCTGGGAACTTGTTCCCTCAGCCTCCTCCCACAATCTTGTAGGTTGCAATTGGATTTTTCATACTAAACGATTATCTGATGGCTCTATTGACATGTACAAAGCTAGACTGGTTGCGAAAGGATTTTATCAACGTCCTGGTATTGACTTTCATGACACCTTCAATCCGGTTTTCAAACCTACCATTGTCAGGATAGTTCTCAGCTTAGCGGTGAGTCGCGGCTGATCTCTACATTAGCTGGATGTCAACAATACTTTTCTTCAGGGTCGTTTATTTGAGGATGTTTACATGGCTCAACCGACTGGCTTTGTAGATCTTGAGAAACCCACTCATATTTACAAACTTTGCAAGGCTATCTACGGTCTCAAGCAGGCACCTCATGCATGGTACCACGAGTTACAACAGTTTTTACTTGAGTCATGATTTCACAACTCCTATACAGACACTTCTCTATTTGTTCTCATCTCTGGTGGTCTCAGTCTGTACTTACTTGTCTTTGTGGACGACGTTATTATCACTGGCAACGATGATCATGTAATGTATTCTTTCATTCAGACTCTGGCCAATTGGTTCTCCTTGAAGGAACTTGGTCCGTTTTCCTTCTTTTTGAGTGTTGAAGTTGTCTTATTTCCCCATGGTCTACTTCTTTCTCAGCAACGTTACATTCTAGATCTCCATACACGTACCAAGATGACTAGTGCCAAGTCAGTTGTTACTCCTCTTGCTACTTCTCCAACACTGACTCTTCATACTGGCAAGACACTCTCCGATTCCTCTGAATACCTGACAGTTGTTGGCAGTCTCCAATATCTCTCCCTCACTCTGCCTGACATTGCCTATACGGTGGGCAAACTATCTCAGTTCATACATCATCCCACCAGTGATCATTGGACTGCTGTGAAACGCCTTCTACGATATCTAAGTGGTACTTCTGATTACTGCTTGGTTCTTCACCGTGACTCCCCATTGTCACTCCATGGTTTCTCAGATGCTGTCTGGGCTGGTAATCAGGATGACTATACTTCCACCAGTGCTTACATTGTGTACCTTGGTCGCAATCCTATTTCTTGGAGCTCCAAGAAGCAACGCACGGTTGCTCGCTCTTCTACCGAGGCTGAGTACCGCTCAGTTGCATCCACTGCAGCTGAACTTAGCTGGGTTTGTTCTCTTCTTACTGAACTTGGTGTCACTATTCCACCCCCTCATGTTATTTACTGTGATAATATTGGTGCCCCACACTTATGCTCCAATCCCATTTTTCATTCATGTATGAAACATGTTGCTCTTGACTATCACTTCATCCGTGATCGCGTCCAGGGTGGGGCACTTCGGGTTGCTCATGTTTCTTCTGTTGATTAGTTGGCGGATGCCCTCACCAAACCTCTTCCTCGTGCACGTCATCTTATTCTCTGTGACAAGATTGGTCTTGCCTCTAGGCGCTCCATCTTGCGGGGGCATATAGAAGGAAGGGCATCCAACAATCCCGACCAAGAGCATTCGGGAATCTCTCCTGACCAAAATCCCGAGGATCCCGAGGATCCCGACCAAGATTTTCGGGATTCTCTCTCGACCGAAAATCCTGACCATTGACAAATTGACCCTATCATCATTTAAGATGATGATTCTGCTGATCTTGCTATTTATTGTCCAGAGTTGACTTGTGATATTTATGTGTACATAATCTCTAGTTTAGGCAATATCTTAATTGTATAAGATCCTTTATTATAAGGCAATCTTCTAGTATTCCTTTATTGATTATAATTGTTGTATATATATACACGATTGTTCAATGAAATAATATAACCCTAATTTTCACATCTTTACAGATATGATATATGGGTACATTGTTGAATGTAACACCATAGCGACAACGAACCACTACTGCAACCCACTAGAAGAGTAAAAACACATTTTTCTAGCTTTAGACTATCATTCCTAGAAATATATTGTGCCTACTAATGAGTCTTATGATTGCTATATATAGACATACTTACCGTTAGTTCCCATGGATTGTCAACATTGTGGAATGTAACACAACGAACCACCACTGCAACCCATTAGAAGAGTAGAAACATATTTTTCCAGCTTCAGAAGATCATGCCTAGAAATTATATTTTGCTACTGCACCACCGTTACATTTGGAATCATTAGTTCAAGTAAAATTTGTCATTTAAAACAATAATGCCACCTGTAATGTAATAGACGGGACAAAATTTGTCATTCACAGCTTTAGGGTTTTAATTTTTTTTTTCAAAAATCTAATTTCATATACACTATAATAAGAATAAGGAGATATAAATGTCAAAGTACAAATAGTCGTGTGTAAAAAAGACACTAGAACAAATATTTCTACTCCAGTCTAATGTGGGTTGATGATGAATGACATTTATTCGGTTTGACAATGTCTTAGGTTCGCGTCACCGATAGTATGTCTTGTTAATTAAATAAAAATACGACAATGTGGTTGCCAAAAGAAATAAATAGCTTATCATACTTCCATTGAAAACATGTTCCAACTAGCATTTATGACTTAATTTTTCTCTAAATATCAATACATTTGTGCTATATGACTTCTTTCCTTCCGTCAAAAGAACATGCCTTGAGAATCATTTCTGCTCAACATTACAAGCAATGTTTTGCTGATAATAGGCTCCTTTGCTCATGGAGAAGTGGTCTTGTATTGGAAGCTTGAAAGTGATCTAAGAAAGCTTGAGAAGACCTTGTCCACCATCAAAGCCGTTCTATTGGATGCCGAGGAACATCAGGTTTGGAACCATGAGCTATGTGTTTGGCTTGGGAAGCTTAGAGATGTCCTTTATGATACAAAGAACATGTTGGATATGACTTTGAGTGTGAAACTTTGAGGAGGCAAGTGGTGAAAAAAGAGAACACCAATAGAAAGGTTAGTCACATTCTTTCAAGTTATAATCCTCTTGTATTTCCCTTCAAATAATTGGGTTATAAAATCAGTAAGATTAAGAAGAAATTAGATGTTAACAATTGATCAGTCGTGAGTCCACTTGCAAGAAACTTTAGGTTATTTTTTTGCTTGTTTTAGATGATGTATGGAAGGAAAGTCATGTCAAATGGAATAAGATCAAAGAATTATTGATGGGAGGTGCCAATGGAAGTAAAATCATGGTCACTAGTTACTCGTAGTATTTTCCCATATACATTTTAAAAGGTCTTCTATATGAATATTGTTTGTGAAATGAGCATTCAAAGATGAAGAAGAGAAAAAGTACCCAAATCTCATAAAAATTGGGGAGGAAATTGTTAAAAAAAACGTGGAAGGGTTCCTTTGGTAGTGAGAACATTAGGAAGAATGCTTTATGGAAAACTTAAATGTTGATGATCGGTTGTTTGTAAAAGATAATGACTTGGTGCATGCTTTATTGGATGGCAATCGGAATGCATGTGACCTCTAATGACCATGAAGAATTAAAAGATGTTAGGTTGAGATATATGAAGTAAGGGTATTTTGGGTCCAATGAAATTTGTCTGCAACCCAGTCATATGGATCATCCGTGTTGGGTTGGGCCAAACCCAATTGACTTTTGCAGATGCACATGTAATTTGTTGTCAATTCTTTTTTTTTTATTATTTAATATTCATTTTCCAATAATTTTTTTATTATCTTGATTACCATTTTCTTTTGAGATATTATTAACTTCCTACCCCCTCATGTTTCAGAATTCCCCATTTCCCTGTTGTTAGAGAACCGTTAAAAAAGTGACTTGTCAGTTAGATTATAAGGGTAGTTTAGTAATTGGAGAAATGAAATAAAAATAAAAAATCTATAAAAAAAATTAAGAAATAATTAAAAAGGTAAAAAAAAATAAAGATTTAAAATGTAAAACGAAAAAAAACAATAAATAATAAAACCTAGATCTGGCATTGAGTGTTCTTCGAACACCAAATCTAGTGTGTGGAGAGGCTCTCCTGAGAACCTCCCCACTAATGAATCATTCACTCTCTTTCATCTCCGATCTCTCATCTGCGTCTCTCTATCTCTCTTTTGCTTCTCTCTCCTCTCTCCTCTCTCTATCTTCACGATTGTTTCTGTTTGGTGGTGGTGGTGGCCTAGTGAATGGGTTACGTTTGTGGTGTTTGAGTCTTAGATCCATGGTGAAACTGCTTGAAACCTAAACATTTTTGAGAAACCGCAACTCAAAGATCGATCTCTGTTTCGTGAGGTTTTGTGAAACGACTAGGTTTTGCGAATCTCCTAGTGGCAATGGGAAAAAGGAAATGGAAAATCGTTTTGTATTTGGAAAAATGTTTGGATTCTTTGTTTGTGAACACTATATGTATCCATTCGCCTTTTTGTTGTAAGATTGAATCATCATCGATTTCCGACTAAATCATAGATTCATAGATAGTGGAGCTACTGATCATATCTCAAATAACTTGCCAACATTTAATAAAACAACTGCTAAAGACAATTTTGTTCAGCTACCAGATAGTGGTCAAGCAAAGATTGAATCTGTCGGTTCTACCAAATTGTCTGATAGTATTACTCTAAATTATATCCTTAATTTAGAGTTAATTTATTATCGTTTGGTAAACTCACTCGAGTTTTGGGTTGGTGTGTGACTTTTTATCCTGATTTTTGTGTGGTGCAGGATATGGCTACGAAGAGGACGATTGGCTTGGACAAGCATCTTAATGGTTTATACTATTTCGGATCAAGCCATCATCCACATCTCGCCCATCACACCAAAAACACACCAAATATCTGGCATCAACGGTTGGGACACCCATCTACCGCACTGCTCCAGGCACTTTCAAAGAACAACCCCTCTTTTGATTCTAATTTTTTTTTGTGAAATTTGTCCTTTAGTCAAATAGACTTATCTATCCTTTTCTACTAGTTCCATATCTACTATTGCACCTTTTGATTCAATTCATTGTGATATTTGGAGACCTGATAATATTAATTCTAATTTGGGAACTCGTTATCTTTAGACCATTGTCGATGATTATTCTCGTTATACTTGGATTCATCTTATGTGCCTTAAATCTGAAACTAAATCATTGCTTAAATAATTTTTTCAGGAGCCAAAAATCAATTTAATTGTGGGATTAAGACTTTACGATATGATAATATGAAAGAATTTGTATCATTACAAACTTTTTTTTTTTAAGAAAATGGCGTCTTTTTCCAACACTCTTGCCATATTCACCCTAATAAAATGGAGTCGTAGAACGTAAGCATAGGCATTTTTTAAATGTGAATCGTTCCTTCGATTTCAAGCCAACTTACCTCTACAATTTTGGGAAGAGAGTCTTCAAACAGCTTGCTACTTGATAAATCGTTTACGCACTCCCCTTCTATCCTATCAAACACCTTACCATTGCCTTCACAACAAGTCACCCACATATTCTCACCTTCGAACTTTTGGTTGCTTATGTTATGCCACCAACCTTACTCCCAGTCCCCACTATAAATTTGATGCTCGAGCTCGGAAATGTATTTTTCTTGGCTATCTACTTGGCCAAAAAGGGTTTATGACCTGGATTCTAAAAAATTGTTTACCTCACATGATGTTATATTCCAAGAAACAATTTTTCCACACTCTACCATACCTCAAAATGATACAACCAACCAAAATGACATTCCAACCTTAACTTTACCTTTATAAACTCAAATTAAAACACCCAACATCACACTACCACCAACCGAACCTGATTTACCACCAACTGAGCCCAATAACACTGATGTCGTAGTGCCAACAGTCCCACAATGCAATGTTGATAACCCTGTTGATGGTAATTCTTACACAAACTTGACTGGTGCAGAGCCTATAGTACCATGCGGTGACCCCACACTTTCTACCACTAGTTTCGAGACATCAACACTACTCACTCCCAAACGATCTTCTCTCACCGCCCGACTTCCTTCCCAATCATTCTATTGCTCATAAAACATTTATCCACATTGTGTCTCACTTGGTTGAACTAGAAACATATGAGCAGGCTTGTCATGATCCTAAGTGGGTTACTGTCATGAATGATGAGATTTTGGCTCTTGAAGCCAATAACACCTGGAGTTTGGTTATGTTGCCTTCCGACCATCGTCCTATTGGCTGTAAATGGGTGAACAAGATCAAATAAAACTTTAATGGCCCCATTGAAAGATACATGGCTCGTCTTGTGGCCAAAGGATTTACACAACGTGGAGTGGTTGATTAAACTAAAACATTTTCTCCAGTGGCCAAACTTATAACTTTTTGATGTCTCTTGGCCATTGCATCTATATGTAATTGGTTGCTTCATCAGATGGATGTTCAAAATGCATTCCTTCATAGAAATTTAATAAATGAAGTCTATATGAGGCCTCCACCTGGATTTCGTCGACAGGGGGAGCAACACTTGGGTTGTCGACTTCATAAATCCCTATACGAACTGAAACAAGCTTCACACAGTTGGTTTCACAAGTTTCTTTCTGCAATTCAAAAGTTTGATTTTCAGCAGTCATGGGTAGATTATTCTGTATTTACCAAGGCCAGTGATGGTTCTTTTACTGCTATACTTCTCTATGTTGACGACATGATCATCATGGACAACAATGAGGAGGCAATTCAGAACGTGAAGGATTGGTTGGATAGTTGTTTCGAAATAAAGATCTTGGGTTCTCTAAAAACTTTCTTGGGATTGAAATAGCTCGCTCTAAAGCTGAAATTTCCATCAACCAACGAAAATATACACTTGACATACTTAAGAAAGCTAGTCTACTGGGTGCCAAACCTGCAAAATTTCCTATGGAGGAAAACCTGAAACTAGCTTCGATTGAGGGAGAGTTAATTGATGATCCGACCTACTATCGAAGGTTGATTGGAAAATTGATTTATCTTACAATCACAGGACTAGAGATCATGTACTCAGTCAATACGCTTAGCCAATTCACGCAACAACCTAGGAAACCACATCTTGAAGCCGTTCATCGTGTGCTACGCTACTTGAAAAATGCTTCGGGACAGGATCTCTTATTTCCTTCACATCAATTAACAGGTTTTTGTGATGCAGATTGAGGAGGTTGTTTAGATACACGACGGTCTGTCACAAGCTATTGAGTTTTCCTTGGAAACTCACTTATTTCATGGAAAAGTAAGAAGCAAGTCATATTATCTTGATCTTCAGCCGAGTTCGAGTATAGATCCATGTCATTGATCACATGCGAATTAACTTGGCTATGGTATTTATTGTGAGATTTTTAGGTGTCCCATCCCGAGCCAGCTCCACTTTTGTGTGATAATCAGGCAACAATCTATATCTTAGCTAATCCTGTTTTTCATGATAGAACAAAATATATTGAGAAAGATTGCCATACGGTCCGTAAGCGAATACAAAGTGGAGAACTGAAAACTGTCTTTATAGAGAGCGGGAAACAAATTACGGATTTATTCACTAAGCCATTGGGACAAGTTGTTTTTCATTCTTTACTTGGCATGTTGGGAGTTCTTGACATCCACTCTCCAACTTGAGGGGGAGTGTTAAAGAGGAAACAAATATTCACCATTATTCTTTCCTGATCATTCGGATTGTCTGCTTTATTGTGTAGATTTTGTTTACATGTGTAGCTTCCTAGATTGCAGATGAATTGAGTGTAATTATTCTCGTTCTTGTTTCATTCGGGAAATATCTTGTATATATTTTTATCATTGTATCAGAATCGTATACAGAATAATATTTTTCTCCAATTTTACTTTCTTTCTTCTTCTTTCTCACGAAATCTTTTAGAAGTGACAGAACACACCACCTAATAAACTCTTTCACACAATATTAGTTGATTAGATTAACATGAGATATTGGTAAGACAATGATTGAAAATTGATCTCATGACTGAAATATTTGTTGCTGATTGAAGAAGATATTTCTGTTATAAGAAATAATTGGCAGAGAACTTCTACTTCGTAGGATGTAATTTTTTTAAGATTTAATCAAAGAAAGTTAATGGGAATACTTAGCCACAAATAGTGTTTGGAGTAGATGATGTTGTCTTTTTGGTTTCACTTCTCATTCAAATGAAAGTCGAAACTAGGTTTCAGGTTTGGATGGCACTTAATTATTTTATAAAATTATATTAAAGAAAGAAATCAAAAGCATACAGTTGTCGTTTATTATTAATTCTACATGCACATGACGTGAAGCAATTGGACACCGTCCACCGACCAGAATGACCTAACCCAATTTCGATTTCTCATGATGCAGTAGACATATTTCATACATCTTCTAATATTCTGGATTCAATATGCTTGATTATTTTCTAAAAAAATTAGGCAAGTAAGTTTTGATTTCAAGATTTCTTGTGAAATCATGAAAGCTCTCGCGTGTTAAAAGTTTTCAGCGAGACAAGATGAAGTTGGCATACCAGCATACTCCGAACGGTTATATGATAGTTAATAAGGTTCTGGAATTGAGTTGTGTCTCCGCCTCTAAATTTAGGATTATACAGTAATTTCAAATAAAACAAAAATCAGTAAAAAAAAAAAGATATTGCTAAAAAAACAAGGTAATATTTTATTATAATTTGAGAACAGCTCTTTGAAAATTATTTCATAATTTGAAGTTTTAGAAATTTAAGATTTACATTTTACATTTCATGAATTAAACTATTGTAAACCTTTAACATATGAAATCACCACAATGGTCTACCTATGTTTATCTCGTTGTATCTTCAGCTTTTGGGTTAAATGATCTCTTACATGATAGTTGATTTATAAATTAAGTATGAATTATACAATTTAACCCGTCTTAAAATTTATATGGAATTTTAAAAGTTGCATTTAGTATATATCTTGAGCTTTTGGGTTAAATGATTTCTTACATGATTGTTTATTTATAAATTAAATATAAATTATTCAATTTAACCCGTCTCAAAATTTATTTGGAATTTTAAAAGTTGTATTTAGTATATATATATGCTGGAAATTTTGTGATAATCTCTTATTTTGAGAGCAAAAATTGAGTATGATAAATTCCATAGAAATGGAAGATTAAAGTGGATTCGAATTCTCCTCCGTGAGAACTTCGAAATGGTATACTCAAATTCACAAAATGGTTAATGGGTGAATGAGACATTGAGTCTCAAAGTGGATCCATTGTGTAGGGATTAAAAGGAATCTCACATTGCTTAGGGAAATCATTTATAAGTAGTTTATAAGTGAAAGTGTGATATGAGCTTTCAACATGTGTGTGGCATAGATACTCTCTCGCGTGCGAGCAGGGGGGCCGGTGTAAATCATTTTTCCGAACCTTCGAATGCATGACTCGTGTGTGGGCGATGGGCACTTCCTAACATGTTTAAATAATTATGAAATTTTATAAGACAATTTCAAGAGTGAGTGTCCAATTTTCATATATATATATAAAATTAAAGCTTGATGTAATCATTATGGTCGTGAATGATCTTAGTCAAAATTATTTTGAATAGTCCCGAAAAAACCTATAGTAATCGTGAATTTTCTTGACCATTAGACCTTTCACAATCACGACAACTTTGATTAGAACCTATATAACTATGCATGAATACAATTCATGATCATAATAATATTGGTCAAGAATCAAGATCGACCATTCACAATCACGTCTTAAATTTCCATTCACGACCCTAGTAATTTTGATTAAAACCATTCATGATTATATTCATATTTTAATTGACACAAATAATTTTGATTCAAAACCATTCATAATCATGCTAATTTTGATACCCTTATAGCTCATGAACCTAATACAACTTACTCATTTATGCATGCCCCTAAACCAATTAACCGGTCCAATCCCGTATTGGCTCTTGATTGAACTTGAACCAACTATCAACTGTAGACTGTAGTTCTTTCATCAAATCAACTATCTGGTCAAATTCCATCTCAAATTAGTAACCTTACCCATTTGTATAATTTGAGTATTTTTAAACGTGATTTATTAATGTGGTGATATTTCCTATAAAACACCCCTAAAAGGTGTTATTAATTTTTCGAACCCATTTTATTATTCAAAATATGAAATCGTAAATTTTACTTTTATTTAAATTCTTTACTCTTTAGACAAAGAATTCCTCTTAACACATGCCCTAATATAAAGACACACGTACATTGAAATAATATATTTCGTAATTACTTATAAAAATGTAAGAACCCAATTAAGTAGGTAACTGATTACTAGTCTTGCAAGTTGCAAGAACCTTTACATTTTATGTTGAAAAAGTGAAACATTTCACATGATCGAGTTTGATTAAAAGATTTGGCATCATATATAAATAAACTTATTAATGGGTACCAGGTAGTTAGAATGTTTAAGACATGCATGCATGACAAGTAGTACCAGGTCGAAGCCAGGATCTTTTAGAACGGTGGTCTACTCAATTAAAAATAAAATAAAAATAAAACAAACTTGGATGATACCAAAAATTAGATTGATTAAAAATTAAAGATACGTTTAGATAAGAATGGATATAATTAACCATATTTCTCAAATTTTATATTCTAAACAAAAAATATATACATTTTTATGTTGAGTTAGGTTAGTTTAGTAAATAGAATCGTAACTTAAGAGTAATTTTATAAAAACAGTAAATGTAATTTTACGATCACTTTAAACTTTTTTGGGCTACAGGCTACAGCAAAGCTGCTTATCAAATGCTTCCGCCCCTTTGGCAACCTAACATTACATACTCAAAACTTGGAATGTGATACCCAGTACCCACACTCTCAAATATATAGTGCTCTTAATTATTCCAAGAGGATTTGAGGCAGGCAGTACTAGTGCTGTCATTGCCAGACAATACATACAGACTTCTTAAAAGTGTTCATATGTTGCTGTCAATTTTGAATGGATAATTTAATAATTTTTTTTATAAGTAAATAAACACATCATATCAAAAGTTCCAATTAATACATTTGAATTTTTTGTTTCTTCTTTTTAATAGTGAGTAAAAAGTGCTTTCCAGCACTGTCTGCTTCCACAGCTGGAAATAGAAAAGAAAAATGACATTATTGAAATTTCAACTTCATGTCATGTTTCATGGCTGTATCTTTTGGATCACTTGCATTTATTTGAATCCACTAATTCAGCTTGAATCACTCCTGCAAAATTGGAGAACTGTGATATATGTGTTTGATGTTTTCTTAAAAATAAAATATTCAAAAGCTTCAAATTAAATTACACAAGTTCACAACTAGGTAGTACCACGTAATTTCTTATGTACAAATTTATATTCAAAATCATCATTATAAATGCTTTTAATTTTTCATGAAAACTATATATTTTATAGGTATATTAATAATGTTGTACGCCGGTCTTATTTCTCTTCAAAATCACTGCAAACATATCTTCTGTACTATATAATTTTATTTTTATTTGTTGTAAATATGATTGTTCTATGTTTTTTTCTTTCTAAAATTGGAATGACCAAGGGGAAAAGAAAAAGAAAAAAAATACAATAAATAGTCAAGCAATAAAAAAAAACAAAGGTTGTACGGACCCGATAACAAAAAGAGAAAGGCACACATACCACAATAAAAAGCGAAAAAGAAATATTTAACGAAAACGAAAAACGAAAAGACTATTTCCATACAATCATTACCAACTAAAGAAGAGCAACATGCCGGAGTAGAAGACCACCATAAAGAGACCTCCAAACCCAAAGCATGTTTAGAAAAAACGTCTGCCACCTAATTGCTTTCTCTAAAAATATGAAAAACTTAGAAATCCATATAAGTAATCTGAGAAATCCATATGAGTAATATGAGAAAGACATATATGCCAAGTTTGCCGGACACACCAAGAAACCTGATCAGAGCGAGCATAAATCAATTGAACCATATAGGTAGAATCACTCTCAAGCAAGCCAAATGCTGCGCCAATCATTAATCCAAGCATAATTGATAGCCATCGACACTGCCAATAAATCAGCCTCAAAAGCAAATACTGAACTAAGAGGGACGACAAAACAACCTTTTACGAACGAGCGACAATTGCGAAACACACCTTTACAACCCCCAAAACCATGAGAACCTAAAGAAACCCCATCCGTATTAACCTTAACCCAGCCAGGAGAAGTAAGCGACCAAAGAACACTTTTGATGACAGGTGCACGAGGAAGGTGACCCTTTAGACCAAATTGCCTGAGGATTAAAAGCTCATCCACAATATTACGCATACACCCAAGGCTTAAACGATCTGTATCCTTAATTGCCCGCCAGACAAGAGACAAAGCAAACCGAAAATCAACAGGTTTATCATAAAAAATCTTCCAGTTGCGAGTAAACCACACACTTCACACCATAACATGAAGAGAGGTTTTCTATAAGATTCGAATCTAGTCACTAAAAGAAACTATCATAGCTTTCAAAAGAACCCTTTCCAAGAATTAGTAGAAACCCGATGCTGAAAAACAGAAAAAAAATCGCTTCCCAAAGAGAATCGGTAAAGGGGCAAAGGAGAAAAAGATGCTCAGCCGTCTCACTATTGCTACCACAAATGTTGCAATAGGAAGCAATGTGAAAACCTACCTTACATAAACGATCCTCTGTGGGAAGCTTATTAAGCAACATATGCCAAGACATAGCTAACAAAGAAGGAGGAATAAAACTCGACCAAATGTCCCTCTACCAAGAGACTTAGGGGAACCTTCTAGATCTTCTCCCAGTAAGCTGCCTTACAAGAAACCAATTCATCTCTAGAGAGAGACCAAACAAGAGTCCTTGACTAGAGAATCACAATCCATTCAATCCAAAGACAAATATCTAAAAAACGAACCTTAAAGTCCCCATGAAGAACCCAACTACCCTCCACAATAAAATCAGAAACTTTAGTGCAAATGAGAGCATTCAAATAATCTAGAATACCCAAGATTTCTAAAATCGGCACCCTCACCCATTGTCTCCCCAAAAATCTCATTGAGAGTTAGCCCCAATAAGTCAAAGACCCTCTTTGTAAAGATCCGAATAATGAGCTCGAGAAAAGGCCAAATGGAAGAAGTAACATAACTCCCAAAAGGCTTCTACAACTGCTTCAAATTACACTTCGAAGAAAAGAATAAGCAAAATCATCAGAAGTCGTAAATTTCCAAGTAAACTTCTTCTACAAAGTGGAGTTTAATAACTGAAGATCCTTCAAACCAAACCTACCTTCGGTATAAGGTTGACAACAAGTATCCCAAGAAACTGTGACCAGCTTAGATTCCTCATAAGGACCTGACCACATTTTTTTTTTTGATTTTATGGTTAACTAAATTCATCAACGAAACTGGCCATTTGTAGATCATGAAAGAATGAATAAATGACTCAGTGATAACCGAATTAATCAAAGTGGCTCGACCATCCAAAGAATGAGACTTTCCTTTACAATGAGCAAACATAGAAAGGATTATATCAACAATCGGCCTCAACATAGCCAAAGTGGGTCTTCCCCGGAAAAGAAGAACCCCCAAATAAGTAAAAGGCATATGACCAATTCGCATACCAACCAGAGATTACAAAGCCCAAAATGATGAGGGGAAACAGAAGAGCCGAAATAAATATAAGATTTATTCCAATTCACAATTTGACCTAAAAGGATGCCATAAATATGAAAAGCATGCCTATTAGCCTTCATATTTCTCATTGTACCTCTGTCCTCTGCAAAATATAAGAACATCATCATACAACATATGATTCGGGCCAGGAAACCCCCTTGGAGAAGAGATAGGCAACAAATGAGAAGACTCCACCAACCCAGAAATATATCTGTTAAGAATATCCTTTGCAATACCAAATAAAAGGGGCAAGAAAGGATCACCCTAACGAACTCTTTTAGAACACCAAAAATAACTCTTCGGAGCACCATTAATCAAAACCGAGAGCCTAGCAGAACTCAAAATGTCTATCTAATTCATAAAAATCCTGTAAAACCCAAAGGCCCGTATAACTCCACGGATGAAAACCCAATCCATGGTATCAAAAGCCTTATGAATATCAATCTTCATAGCTAGATTACTCCCATAGCACTTTTTATACAAAACATTCACACAATCTGAAGCTAATGCAATGCAGTCATCAAAGTGACGATCTCGAATGAAACCAAACTACTGAGGAGAAACAATCTAAACAGCAACTAAAGCTAACCGATCCGTCAAAATTTTGGAGAAAATCTTAAACAGAAAATTACTGAGAACAATCGGACAGAATTGATCAATAGAAATAACATCATTTAATTTCGAGATAAGCACAAGAAAGCTGGAATTGAGACCCAAAAAAAATTCACCGGTGTGAAAAAATCCGTGAACTGCTAAAGAGACATCTCGACCAACAACATCACAACAATGCTGGAAGAAGTTACCCGTTAAACCATCAAGCCTCGAGACAGAGTTGATAAATCTTATAAAATATTTTACATATGTTTAATCTTGTAATCAAATAATTCTCAGATTACTTAATTATTATTATATATATATATATATGAACATTGAGTACATGTATCCTAAATCCAAGATTAATGGTGTAACATTGGGCCGGCCACGCCACGCCCAATTGGGTGTGGCGTGCCAGGCCCAGCCTGTTTTGGAAAACAGGGGCCCCGCACGGCACATGAGCACAGCCATGGCAGGCCATGCAGACGGGCCGTGCGGTGCTGGCTAGGCGGGCCAAACAGGCCGGCTCACTTTAACTTTTTTTTTTAAATATAAAATTTATTAATAATATCATAGAGTGTGAACATCATAGAGCATTGGGATGTGACCCATAACCCTTGTCCAAGTAAGTATGTTTTCTTTTACTTTTTCCTCATTTATATATATGTTATATCTCTATTCATTCCTCTTATTTATCGGTTGTGGGATGTGGGATTGAATTTCCATTTCCATTCATTGATACAAGTATATAGCATAATGATATTCTCTTGAGTCCATTTTTTTTTTATCTAAATGTGGAAAACATAAAGAGAGTTGGGAGGTCTATTCAAATTAAATAATGGTTTTGTTAAAAAAAATCAAATAAACCATCTGTTGATATTATATTATTATACAATAATTTTCATCTTTTCCATCTATGAACAAAAATCATATATATATATATATATATATATATATAATCATTAAATATCATTCACATAGTATTCTTCTCTAATCTTGGTTATTGTAATTGTTTATAATCATAGTTGTACTTAATCTCATATCCCACGTCGGATAAATAAGAGTATTGAAGAGAGGTTTAATCAATATAAAAAGGAAATAAAGATAAAATAAAGCTTATTTATCTAAATAAGGGTTATGAACCATGGTTCAATACCCTTCGATATCATTTATCTTTAAAACATTTTTTTAAAAGTTTTTTTTTAATATATAAATGTGCCCACTGTGTCGGCCTGCCATGCCGACGGTTGGGCATGGCACCCCGACCAGGCGTGCCGAGCCAAGCCGGCACGGCGTGCCTCGATTTGAGGTCGACACGGTCCATCAATGTGGGTCGTGCCTGGCACGGTACGCCAGCACGGCCTGCCTAAGGCAGACCGAGCGGGCCAACCCATATTAGACCGGTCCATATTTACACCACTATCCAAGATCAAATTTTATTTAATTTTATTTTTTACATAAAAGCTTGGACCGTTTCTTTTTTCATTACTATTCTAGATTTTCTGATCATAAAATCTTTATTCAATCGTTGTTATTTAGCTATAATCAATGCACCTAATTTTGTAAATTATTTTTGCCAACTGGCTGTGAAAATTCTGAGAATAAAAAAGTGGGAGTTTTGTATCGACAAACTCTATTAAGATAGTGGTTATTCAACTTTATCCAAATTTGGTGTCTAAATCTGATGCTTAAATGATGTGACATCACTATGATCTATTTATTTAGATTGTATGATATTTACTTAATTCATATAAATGGATCAGAATGATACTACATCATTTAGACATGAGATTTGGATCTCAAATTTAGACAAAATAACACTACTATTCAGATAAAATATATTTAGTGCTCGTTTGATTGAACCTGTCTCAAAAAGTCTATAAACTTCTATTTGGTTGGACTTTTTAGATTGTCTATTTTAAATAGAGTAGAGGCAAGTAGAGTTTAAACCTTTATTAGACAAAAACTCATGAGGAGGTGATTCTCCAAATAGGTCTTTTTTTAAATAAAAAAAAAGTCTGTCAACCAAATTATTATAATTTTTATTTAAAAAAAACTATATTTCTATTAGATCAATTACAAATAGAGTTTTTACCAATTGAGATTTTTTAAAAGCCCAACCAAACAAGTTCTTAGTATTATTGAAATTAAGGGGAGTGTATTGGAATGAGATTTTAATGGACAATTTTCGGGTGTAGGGATTTTATAAATTTACAAGAGTATTAGGATTATTAGGATAATTAGGATTATACTTTTAGGATTATTATGATTATATGGATTAGACTTTTAGAATTCTAAAAGAATCTTTAGACTTTATTTATAGACTATTAAGATTATCTTGACTTTATTTAAGATTTTTAGAACTTTTATAAATATGGATTTTCAAGAGTCAGTTGTAGTATTCAATTTTCTTCACACATTAACGAATACCCACACCCAATATGAATGTGTGGCTATGATTGAACGCCCTTAACATATAATTTCAAGACGTCCTTACTAGAGAACCACTATATATAACCAATATATATATATATATATATTAGTAAAACAACTATATCTTTATCCACACTAGTCATTACAATTTATGTATAAATAAATCATTGTTTACACCTATCAAAGAAGCATGAACAATAATAAAGATGTTACGATTAGGAATCATTATTCAACATCTGTTCTATGAAATTTAAGTTTAAAAAAACGACGTAAAATTGTTGCACTACTCCACCCTCCTATCTCCAATCTCAGGTCACCAATCACCCATCCGTGGACCACAACTCGTCCAAGCTGAAGATCTGATGATGTATGAAAGATCTGATGGGGTATGGAAGATCTGATGAGGTATGAAAGTTAAGAAAACTGAAAATTTATGATGAAAATTTTACTAGGGGTGTGGAGGTTGAGGAAGCTAAAGATGATTTTGAGTGTGAGAGAAAAGACTAGAAAGTATTGAGGGAGATGACAAGACAAATTTGGGTTCAAGTATTTATAAATATTACTAAAAAGTCTGGAAAATATATTTTATCATAAATCATAAAAATCTTGATCTCAATTCAATACCATCAGATAATTTGCTGCCTCTTAAAAGTCTAGATCCAATAATACATGACAATATGGACTTCTAACAAAAAATCTTAAAAGTTTAGATCCAATACTACAAGATAATATGAATTTAAAAAAAAAATCTTAAAAGTATTGATCGAATACCACCGGATTTATCTAACTTGTTAAAAAGTCTCAATTTAATATCACTATATTTCTACTTTCTTAAATTTTCTAATAAAATCTTAAACCAATACACCCTCTAATATTGTGAACATTGAATATTGTCATTTATTGTATTAATAATTCTACGTGCACGAGACGTGAAGCAATTGGACCACCGACCACTGACCAGACCTAACTCAATTTCAATTTCTCATAAATCATAATACAGTAGAAGTACGTATCATATTTCATACATTTTCAAATCTTCTAGATTCAATTTGTTTGATTATTCTCTAAAAGAAAATCGACACCTAAGATTTGATTCTAAGATCTCTTATGAAATCATGAAAGATACCTTAAGATGAGATGAAGTGTGCTCACACTATATACAATTACGGTTTACAGGTTATAAATTTGAGTTGCCGGAGTTACTGTAATATATAATTTCAAATAAATGAAATTAGCGTATATTTTTTTTATTAAAAAAAATGAAAGCTATTACTAAACAAAACAAGGAAGTATTTTATTAGAATTTGAGAACAGCTCTTTGAAAACTATTTCATAATTTGAAGTTTTAGAAATATAGGATTTACATGTCATGAATTAAGTTATTGTAATACTTTTCACTTATGAAATCATGACAATTGTCGACTTATGTTATGTTTATTTCATTATATCTTGAGTTGTTAAACGGTTTCTTACATAATATTTCATTTTAAAATTAAACATTGATTATTCAACTTAACCGGTCTCAAAATTTATATGGAATTTCAAAAGTTATATTTAATATATATAAAAGAATTACTTCCGAATTAAAGACAACGTATTTTACATAAAATTTAAATTATTATGAAAATTATGAAATTTTATAAGGCAATTCAAGGGTGTCCAATTTTAATAAAATGCTTGATGTAATTTAAGCTATTGTGGCCTTGATTGGTTTTGTTACGGAAATGGACGATCTTAATTAAAGTCAAAGTTATTCTCAATAGTCTCGATAAAAGCTATAACATGTTCGGGAATTTTCTTGATCACCAAACCATTCACAATCGGGATGACTTTATTAAGACCTTTTATAATTATGCATGAATCTAAATAATATTGATAGCGAAATCATTCATGATCATCATAATCTTGACCAAGATCATTCACAATCATGTCTTAATTTTTTGACAATAATTTTGATAAAAACCATTCAAAAATATTACGAGATTACGGGTTAAAATATTTCTTAATAATTACGATCGAAACCATTCCTAATCATGTGCAACTTGCTGTAATATAATAATATTAATAGAAAACAGATCAAGAAATCTCCAGAATTTATACATCAAGTATTTCCTTGTCATCTAAGCAATCAATCTTCATGATCAAATTCATTTTTTTTTTCTATGGATTAGTTAGATGATGAGACATTGAAGTGGGACCACAGTGTTTTGTCACACCCCACCCCCACATGCCCTTTTTGACTTTGTCAAATTCCCATACAAAAAGATTAACAATTACATCTCTTTGTCTTTTCCAAAAACAATATTACTTTTCTTCACCAATCAAAGCTTAATTCCATGATTTTTTTTTTTATTATTTTCTTTTAAAGCCGACACCGGTTTACTATTAGGAGTAAAAAATCTCACGCCTTACGGTTTAATCGATAAATATAAACGTAAGAAGGTTATATTTACGATACATGGTTTTACAACCCCGGTGTTTCATAATACGACTTTTCTTTATCAATCAAGGCATAATTCCATCACCTAAGAAAAAAAGAAAATATAAAAAACACCAAAAACAAAAGCAAAAGGCAGCAAAGCAAGCACCTAGGCCACCTCTAACTGGCCCCCCAACCCCTTTAATCATTTTCATTCTTTCTCAATCAATCAAAAATAAATTAACAAGAATCATCAATCAAAAGCATTTCTTTTTTCTAATATATTTCTCTCAAAATCATATATAACCTGTATAATCTGTACTTATAAAACAACTATTTTTAATATACAGGAACAACCAAAAAAAAAAAAAAAAACCCCACCAATGAATAAAATTTCCTGTTGTGTCTATCCTGATTGGTAACCAAGAAAAATGAGAAGTAAAAAGAGAGGAGAGTGAAAACATGCGGTGAATACAGACCTAACCGATCTCATTGTCTGGTATTTTGTAATCTTGAGCCAATCATACTGTACTCAAATTTCTTTACAGCCAATGCTGTATTCCTCATTGTGGTGTCCAAAACATAAGGTTTGTTTTCAAAGTTGTCACTTGTCCAGTTCACGTAGTTTCTACAAGGCTCAGTCCTTTTTGCAATGGTGCCATGGTAATGGAAGTATCTCATCATGGTCTTGTGGGTCGACCTCCCTTGTAGGTTCATCGACATGTGCACCCCCGTAGCAAACACGTTGCGCGGCTGAATCACGTATTTACGGTCCCTCCTTATCCCTCTCTTCACATCCTTGTACACCAGTTTCTCGAAACCCCATCTCCTGTTGATTCACAATCACAACAATAGTACACCACATATGAGAGTGTGAACAAGGACGCATTTAATATTTATAAACACAAACAATTCTATTGACTATTGAGATGAACACATGTGCAAACTAAGTTCCACGAATTTACATCTGGAAATGTCGAAAACAATACTTGTTTCTATTTCTAGTTGATATCAACATCAATCTTAATCTCACATCGGCATCAACAGAAATGATAAAGGTCTACAAATACCAAATTTGTTATAATTTTCTCAAGTTTCATTTCATTACACCAACCGAAAATTCATTAAAAACATTAGCATCTTCTAGATCAATTTGATTCAATTTTAAAAAATATCAATAGGGTCCCAACTCCCAATCATAGATGAGAAACAATAGCTTTAAAACAGAGTTCAGACCCACCTGGCCTAATACAATCAACAGAAGCAAGAATCAATACCGACAATAGGGGGATTGAATAACTCCAAACACGTACACACCACTAGATCTTACAAATACATTTTCAACTTCAAGTCAAACATGTTCCAATCACTCAACAACCACCACATAAGATTACAATTTTAACAAATTGATCCCTATCAACAACTCTCCGCTAAAAAAAAAAAAACAAATTATGCGGAATCAGCTAGAAAAGTTTAAAGCTAACAACACTACAACAGCCAGCTCATTGCCTTTAAAAGGAACTACTCAAGGAAACTTCATTGCATTTGAGAATTCACACCCTCAACAATGATTAGTCAAGTTAAATATTGAACAGGGTCAATGTTAATTACAGTGTCGACAGATGAAGAATAATCAAACCAAACTTCAAAACCAAGACACCATAAAAACTCTGTTCAACTTTAACTATTTTCACACTTAAAAGTTTGATCAATTCAAATGCAAAAACTTTAACGATTACTCAAAAAGACAAGGCAACATCTAAATAGAATATATAAAAAAAAATACCTGTGAGCTTTTCCATAGTCATCTTGAGCACAGAGCTGACCGCTCATAGGATTCTGTTCAATGGTGATTTGAGTGAAATCAGATTGTGAATCAATAACAGACTTGATGTTCTGCTTTGAAGGCACATAAATGAATTCATCAACATCAAAGAAGAACATCCATTTAGCCATGTGTTTATATCTATGCAAACAATCATTCACCACCAAGAACTGATTATGATAGTACCCATCGAACCTCTCTTGATCTCTAATGTCCTGTAATGTCACATAACCAAGCTCCATCCATGGCTTCAATACCTCCAAAACCTCCTCATGAACCCCACCAGCATCATGTATAACAAAATGTGATTCCTCCCCAAAAAGCCTCACGTGATAAGCAATCCACTCTCTCATTCTCTGAGGACTCAAGCTTCCATACAACGACGACCCACAATACAAGTAATCGTATTTCGGCTTCGAAGTAAAGATACTAAAATCAACACTATCTGGTTTTTCTTCTAATGATAAGATTCTATCAGTGAGATTGAATTTGGTGTCTCCGCCACCGGAGGTTGAAGCGTGGAGGAATAAAGACCCACCGGTGTTGTCGACGTTGATGGGGTCTGAGAAAGTGCAATTCACGACCACGACGGTGTAGACACGACCGTAGCCCCAGTCCGGTAAAATTTTGTAAGTCTGAGCTGCGAATGTGGAGTTTTGTGGGTTGTTTTTCTGGACCCACTCGCATTCGTAGACTGGTTTGCCGAAAACGTGGAGAGGTTTCGACGACAGACCCACCACTGCAAACGTGCTCGGACCTCCTCTGTAAGTTCCCATCGTGATGAAGTTGTACGCGGCGGCGCCGTACGGGTTGAAAGCGCGTTTGAGGATGGAGTTGTTGAGGATCTGTTCATACCCGACGGCCGTCGACGGTGGAGATGCGGCGGTGTAAGGAGGAGACGGGGAGGGAGATGGGAGAATAGAGTAATATGAAGAGTCACCGTCGTTGGAAATGGCGGTGGCGGTGGAGATTTTGGCCAGGCAGAGGCGGAGATCGGTGGGTGAGATGGTGAAACGAGAAGGCAAGAACTGGATGACGGTGGCGACGGAGCAGAGAATCAATAACGCACCTAGAAGAAGCTTGAGCTCCGCCGCGCAGTTCCATATCACCCCAACAAACATCTTTTTATCTCCATGACCACCACCGCCTCTCTCTTTATGGTCTCTATCTTTTGCCATTGTCGTAAAAAAAACAATAATTTTAACGACGACCACAAAAGGGTCTGGTCTGGTTTTGTTTTTTTTTCTTCTTCTTCAGTGAAATGAAAAAACAGCGATAGCAGAAGAAGAAGAGCTTCACTGTTTTCCTGAGGTGGAAATCAAAGAAGAATATCAACAAATAAAAAATAAAAAATAAAAAATAAAAAATATTCTCTCGTTTACTCGGACCCTTCTTTTTCTCTCTTTTTATAGAGTTTTTTTTTATAAAAAAAAAATAAAGAAAGTGCTTTTAGTTGTTATAAAGTGAGTTGTCAAAATCTGAAATGTATAGCATTTTAGTAAATGCTGATTCATGTGAAACATTATTTCCTAATTTGGATATTCTTAGAGGACTGATCTTAAAATTAAGTAATATTGGGCTGTTTATATTCATATTCACATTTCACACTTACCTTATAATATCATGAGTAAAGGATTTCAATAATTTACATATCATATTATTTATTAGATACGAATTTAAACAAAAAAATAATAATCAACCAATCATTACTCTTTAAAAATAATTGCATCTAGTAAATGCTGAGTTGTGTTATAAAGCTATACACTATAAAGTATTTTGGTATGTTATAATTTAGATATTATTAAAAGACTGGTTTTTAAAAATAATTACATTTTAGTAAAGGCTGATTTGTGTGACATTTTTCCTAATTTGGAACCCAAACTCCATTATTAATATACATAAGTGAGATATATGTATATCCACTGGATCTAGGAATGGATTGAATCAAATCCAATATGTTTCTAGTTGTAAATGATCGAATCAAATTTTACTCCACTCAAGTTTACCTATTAGGCTACTAATTACTTAATGACCTCAAACTCATTTGCTATTTTAATAGATAACTAGAAGATGTTGTTGGCATATTTTGTAATTAGTGGAAACAGAAAGGACTAGAGGTGCAAATATTAGATCCAAGAAGGAAGGCGGTGACACGTGGAGGATTCTCCTGTGTGTGTGTGAGAGAGAGAGTCTGTCTAGATTTCTGTTTGTCTAGCCGATCCACGACACCGACTGTGCGGGCCCCACCATTTCAATCAGGTAACACAGATTAGAAGCCACGTGTCATGAATTATGCCACCTGGACTTATTAAGGTCATATGTTTGATTTTTCCACCGTAGAATTTTCCTTTTTATTGTGTGTTATTGTTGTTTTTATAAGAAAACTAAATTGGACCAAGATTTTTCCTGCATCGGCGGCAATATCTTTAGATATTAATAATTATTTCACATGTGATTCGACCCCACTTCATGCCATCCCTGGTTCGTGGAGATTGTTTTGGTTTTTTTTTTTTAATTAAATATTTTTGTGAGGTGATATAAATTAACAAATAAAAATATGATGATACGAGATTAATAAGGTGATATGTCCATGCAATAACGGTTATACCATCAATTGCCTCTTTATTAGTTCACGGGATATATTTAAAAAAATAAATTAAAAATAATGTCATTTTAATGGGAAGAGTTTGATAACATTTCTAGATTGATGTGACAAATATTAAATCAATTGTAATATCAATCTTAATATGAAAGAATTCATGTCACTTTTGATTCGATCTCAAGTCGTGCCTCCCCTGGTTCGTGGAGATTACTTTGATTAAATTTTGATTTTTGAAAAAAAAAAATCTATTTCAAATAAATCAATTTTTTTTATTTTTTTTTTTGAAAAAAAAGAGGGCTACTCAACCTAAAACAGAAACAAAACTAAGAACATGGGACCATCCTAAAAGTGGTAACACCATTATACTCATCATTCAGAATGTCAAAAAACTGGAGAGGAGGATCTTTAAACACAGTGATACTCAAAATCAAAGAATGTCCTAAATTAGTAAAGGAGTCAGCAACTCTGTTGTTTTCCCTGTAGATATGGTGTATAGAATAGCTCCAGTCATTCTCTATAAGAATTTCGATTTTTTTTTATGAGGTTATATAAACTAATAAATTAAAATATGATGATATGAGATTAACCTGATGTTATGTTCAATTCATAATGTCATACCCCTTGCACTCGAAGAGTTGCACCATTAAAACTTCAAGTTTCTGTAACTCTGTAAGTACGAATCATGTTTTTCTCACTAAATACAAAATTAGTTTTTTCGATTCATAAAATATATTAAAAATTAAAAAGTAATATGTTATTTTTATTCTAGAAGAGTTTGATAATATTTATAGGTTGATATGATAAATAATAAGTAAATTCCAATATGAATATTAATACAAAAGAATTTGATCTCGAGTTAAGTAATCTGTAACTATAAGGATGTGTTTGGTGCACAGTATAAGATTGAACTATTTTAAAGATATGGGATTGGATTGAATTGAATTGGATATGAATGAATTAATCATAGTGTTTTCTGTGTTTGGTAAAATATATGATTGAACTAAAAATATACTATGTTTGGTTCAATATGTATATGATTAAAAGTAAATGAATAATTACTCATATCTTCCCTGTGTTAATCTTAGTTAAACTTACCTACAAAAAATTCATCGACCAAATACAACCACAATGTCACGGGCTTAGAGTTTGCGCAGCACACCCGTGCGGCACTTAGGCAAATTCTATGAGAATGTTGCTAAGTAAGCCTTACAAGAGAGATTTGAGAGAAAAGAGTAGAAGAGCTTGAATGGAAACAAATATTGTATTGCTATGAAGGAAGCTTTACAATGCTTTGGATACTAGAATGGTTGGTATCAGAGCAGGTCGGTTCCAAGCAGCAGGGTTTGAAGCTCGTTACTAGGCAATCACAGCTAGCACGAGTCATGCACTCCGATAGCGAAGTTGCCACCATAGAGCAATCACAGCTAGCACGAGCCACGTTCTCCGATAGCGAAGTTGCTCGATTCGAAATCCAAATGCTTGTTCGTGGTGACCAACGCTCCTACAACAAGCAAAGCAAGTCCAAGACACTCTCCATCCAGGCGGAATCCCTGCCCGAGCCATGCAGGATGTAGCCCGCCGTAAAACTTGAGATGTCATCTAGTTCTCCCACTTCTCCACAAAACCAGCCGACCGTAAGCGTTCGAAGGAGCAAGAAGTGCGCAAAGCCATGGGAAGCGATCGAAGGCACCGAGAGAAGGCACCCGAGATGCTTGATCACCTTCGAAACCTAGCCAGCCCGCTTGCGTCGAGTTAAGGATGCGAGACTCGAATTCGGTCTCTCAAGGGAGGCTTCCCAAGCCAAAGACCTTCCACACGAATGAACCAACTTGTGGCCGACTCCAACATACTCAGCGCCCACGCAACAAGGACGTTGCGAACTTAGGTGAGGGAGGATGTCACGGGCTGCAAGCTTACAAGCCCAGAAGTCCAACAGAGGCCCTTAATCTGCCAAATTCCTGGAAGATTCTAGAGACTTCCCCATAATTCCGGCATTGGTCAAGCTTCTAGAAGTCTCTAGCAACCCAACCATCTCTACACCATTCTTGTGCTTAGATAGGTGTAGAATAATCAAGAACCTTGTAAAGGCATGTAAATAAATGTAGAGTATTCTAGTTAGGTGTAGAATATTCTGGAGACTTAATCTCCACTGTTATACTAGATTAGTCTAGAACATTCCTTAAGGAGGTGGCTCAACTATAAATAGCCAACCCCTCTCATTTGTAAATCATCATAGAATTCTTACATTAATACAACTCTTCCTTTGAGAGTACTTGTGAGCATTCTAGCGATCCAGAGCATCGTGGTCTTCCTTCGCAAGTCCACCGATCCTCTGCCTCTGGGCTCCCCATTTCGACCCTCTCCCGACTCTTCTCACTCTAAATAGCTTCCGCATCTTCACACTCGGCAACGTTCGTCCAAGAACTTGCCCGAGTGTCCCTCTTACAAGGCTTACTTAGCAACGTTCCCACGGAAGTTGCCTAAGTGCCGCACGGGTGTGCCTAGATGAAATTCTCTCCCGGTGACAACAAGCTCTCAACTCCTCCGTGGCTAATCGCATCTCTTCTTCTACTATTTTTATCTTTTCAATTTTTTCTTTATTTCTTATACCAGTGCAAATCTTCTTCTTCTATTTTTGATTTCTCAATTTTTTTCTTTCTTAAATCGAAATTAGTGAACAGATCTTCTTATTTTCTTCTCCTTCTTCTATTTTTAATTTTTTAATTTTTTCTTTCTTAAATCGAAATTAGTGTAGATCTACTTGGTATAGATTTAAGTAGATGACACTGCTTTTTGATAATTTTATTATATATATAATCTTTAATTTTTTTGTTGTGCTTATTAAGGAAACTTTGAACGGGCTTTGGAAAAAATTTTGGTCCACTATACAAATTTTGATTCATGCTTTAGTTTACAATTGAAAGTTTTGATTTTGGGATTGTGAGTTTTTTTTTTTTTTTTTTCAGATGGCAATGCTCTTTACACAACAAAAATGGGATGAATAAGTAATAGATCTGAAGAAGGTTTTGCTTTTGTGATTGTGTGATTGTGTGATCGAAGGTTTTGATTTTGTATTGGATTTTTTTTTTTTCTGGTCGCTGAAGAAAATGGTGATGTTAGAGGAGAGAACAAGAGATGAGATTAATTTGAATCCCTTTGTTTTGAACGAGACAAATTTATCATAAGTCAGTGGGATTAAAAAGTCAAACGGAATTAATTTATCCCATCCCTCTGTTGAGCCAAACATGAGAAATCGACTAAAATTAGTCTTTTTTCCATCCTATCATGTCAAACAAACGCACCCTAAGATTTATTGAGAGGTTGATATCACTATTTAACTCTTCATGTAATTTCAATTTTGGTTAATAACTAATAAGTATTTTCATGTAATATCAATTTTTGTTTGTTTTAATTACTGGAGTATTTTTTTTATATAATTTACCTTCAAATTATAATAACCGTAATAAAGAAATATGCAAATCTCTAATTATGCTATAGTGATCATATTTTATTTTATGTACTTTTTTTTAAAAAAATCTTTTGTTTATTCCCCTCACCCAAAATCAAATAGTTTACACTATAAATTGATAATTAAAGTATAAAAAACTATCATGAATACGGTTGAAAATGTTGATATAAGACATTTAAGAAATTAGGATTGAAAGAAAAAATAAAGAATATAAAATTTTAAAACATAAATCTAATAAAAATTATGTTAAAATTTATAACATCCATACTTCGTACAGATTATAAACTCGTATCGTATTATAATATTGGATTTTCTTGGATCACATTTTATTATTATATATATATAATTACACTAACAAAAAGTAGAATTAGAATATTTAGATGCAACGAATTTTAATTTTATTTTTTATTTTTAAAAAAAAACATTGAACCATTCCATGAAATAGAGTTAAGCATCTGTAAAAACCGAAAGATAGGGTGAGTAAAGGGTAATTAAAGGCGAAAACATAGAAGAAATTAAAAGAATTAAAAGATTAAAAGTGCATTAAAAAATGGCCACGTGGAACGGTGGCCGTCTATACCTTCTCTTTGCCTCTTGCCTCGCTTACCAGGTGTACTACTGTACTTGTACTTGTGGAGATGCAGCACATGCCACGTGGTCGAGTGGGGTCCGTCATCATTGAATTTCTCACTTTACCGTTTGCTTTCCTTGGAAATGTGAAAAGATAAAAATGAAATTACTCTATATCGAGATCTTTTTAATTTATTTTTTTTGGTTTACACCGTCCGTTTTTTCGGTGGGACGGATCCGTATACGATGTAATCGATCTTGTTCACACTTCGATTAATCCGGACTTACACCGGATCGGTCTATTAAGAAGTAAATTGTTATCAATATGTATAGTTCCGTTCATAATGGGATTGAACCCACGACCTTATTTAAGGGATGAGAGTATCGAACCACTCACACCAACACATGATTGGTTCTTTTTAATTTTTAGGATTAAAAAGAATGAAAGGAAATGGAGAAATGAATGTCCGGTGAGGAAGAGCAACGATCTGGAAAAATAAAGGTACATAAGAGGAATCCAATTGTTTCAATGTCTGTGTCACGTGGCGCTGCATAGTTGGTCATCAACTATAAGATTTTCTCATAGGCGTTCGAATGAGAAAATGATCTTATTATATCACTTGTGTGATATAATTCTTTTAAGAAATGAGAAAATTAACTATCCAGAACGTGCGTGACGCGGGTTTGATTCTACTAGCTCCCGATATTTTATTCGAAACAGCAATTTTGTTACCCTAATTCCGATATTAAGAAAATAAAAAAACGAATAATCAGACGGTCGAGGTTGACCTTTCCAAGATCGGCGCGATTTGGATTTTGGATTTTGTGTCATAGTGGCATGCAAATGGAGAATAATAATTGTGTCAAAATAAATTGTGTCAAAATAAATTGTGTCAAAAGTAATGAGGAGTCACCGACTTGATTAACCTGAGCTAAGATAAACACGCTTATGGGAAGATTAATGGTATTTTCCATTAATGACGATAACCCTAAACCGGGAGAAAATCTTCTGTGGAATAATTTCAAAACACACGGCCGGCGATTCAGTAAACTATTCAATTAATAATTTAACACGAAGGGAATTACCATAGTAAATTATCGACTCTTTTTTAGAATAAAAGTAATTTGAAACTCTCACTATATATATGGACTACAACTCTCACAATCGAATAGAGAAGAATTGCGTATGATTAGATTCGAACCCCTGACAACTAGATATGGAAGAGATGTGTACAATTATCTCTATTAAGTGATGATATGCGTTTGAAGCTATTATATATATAAAAAAGATTAAATTGGCACTAATCTTTCAAAATTGTTTTATTTTTATCTTCCTACAAAATTTTATTAGTCATTCCTAACCATCAAAAACTATTTTATAGAATAATAATTAAATAATCATTTAAAAAATGAGGTGGCCCTTAGGGAAATAACTAGGATTAAACATTAGGGTGAACAATAATATTTTTTTTTTCTTGATCATTGACGATACAAGAAAATTGTATTAAATAAATGCTAATTGACATTGATGCCCCTTGAACTATTCTCGGATTTGCACCTTACCCCTTATACTTTTTTTTTACTATTAAATTTTTTCAATTTTCTGGTTATGGTAAATTGCACTAAGTTCCCCTTAATATGCATATAATTGCTTCAAACCGAAAACAATATAATAATATAACCCAAACACCCCTCTAACAAAATTTTAAAAATCAAATAGAAATATGTATATATATATATATATATATATATATATATATAATTAAATTTAAATGTGGAGATCTAGATTGGATCTCCAGATTGGAGCTCCACAATCCATTATTAAAATGGTATACATATATCTCCACCCAAAAAAATATAAAACAAAAAAACAAAAAACCAAAAAAACAAAAAAACAATTAAAATTAAAGAAATTGTTTTTGATTAGGTGGAGATCAGCACCTAATAAAAAAAAATTAAAACTTTTAAAAACAATTCATCTTCTTCATGAAACTCAAAAACCATACAAAATAAATGATAGTCATCTCCACCGTCCATATCCATAGATTCCATAGATGGACGTTGGAGATCCAAGCTGGATTTCCACCATTTTATCTCCATTAATGAAGAACACCACCACCACCTTAACTCATCCTAAAAGTCCAAAAGACCACAACCACCCGAAACAAACCCAAAACACCACTACTAGCCACCAAACCAAGAACAAACATACCAAGAATTCAAAATACCATCAAATCAAATAAAAAAAAAACCCAACTGCCAATTCAAAACCAGTAAGCAAATAGCATTCACCAAACCCAACAAAGAACATTCACCAAACCCATCGTCCAAATCGAAACCCAAATCATCAACAACCACAATCAACATCAATCACAACCACCATAAGAACCCAAAGCGACCCAAACAACCATTACCACTAACAAAAACCCATATCAAAACCAAACCAGTCGGTCGAATTGAACCCACACCAAACGATGAGGATGATGAGAGAAAAAGAGAGAGGAACAAGATCAAACCCAGATCGAACTTGTCAGTGCCGTGCTTCTGGTGGTCGTCGTCGCTTCTGGTCGACGTTTTTGAGTGTTGGGTCACTTTTGGTCGACTGGGATTGATTGTTTGGAGGGTTTTAGGCGGTTTTGATTGTTGGGTGTTTGGAGATGGTGGCTTGATTGATGGATTTATATGTTTGGGTGGTTTTGGTTGATTCAGTGGTTTGGATGTTTGATTGATGATGATGTTGGTAAAGAGATGAATGGGTTTGAAGAAGGTGTTTGAGGAGATAAATTTAATTAGTTTCATTTTTAAATTTAATTGTTTTTATTTTTAAATTTATTTAATTATAAATTTAACTAGTTTTTTTTTCATTTTTTAAATAGTTTTATATATTTTTTAATTTTAATTAGTTTTATTTTTTCATTTTTTAAATAGTTATATATATATATATATTAATTTTAAATTTAATTAGAGGGGTATTTACTTCATATTATTATATTATTTTCGGTTTGATACAATTATGTACATATTAAGGGGATTTTAGTGCAATTTGCCATAATAGGAAAGTGGACGGTGTTACTGTTCCGTCAATCATTGCCAATTTTCGATAGTTTAGAGGGTTTAATGGTGAAAAAAAGTATAGAGAGTAATGTGTAAATTCAGACGTAGTTCATGGGGCATCAGTGCCAAATAACATTAATTTAAAATAAAAATACACCTAGTTAAGAAGGCATAGCGAGGATTACTTGTAAATGTAATATCTAAATAAAGACATTAATAAAAAAAATTAAAAAATAAAGTCAAAACAAATTGTAAAATAAGCATGAAATGCAAAACAATAAAATACTAATTAACTTGTATCCTATGATATTTCTAAAGATCAAACTTATCAATTATGAAATTAGATCAATATCACCAACAATTTCTCTTTCAATGTAGATAACCATAGAATTTGTTAAAAAATCATTTTTCATCTTATTACAAAGTGATGTCTTGATAAGCTTCATTGCCGATAGAATATATTTATTTTTTGCATTACGATCTATATAAATAACAAAAGGACATAAAAATAAGTCATTAAAAAGACACAAAATTAAGAAATTATTTACATATACAAATATACAATGTTTTGAATTTATATTTATATTTTCCAAATTTGGGGAAAGACGATGGAGATAATAACCGTTAAAGAAAAAGGAAAAAAAGAAACAAAAAGCAATTGATATTTGATGCGTCTTGCATCGTGGGTGCTGGGTGGTAAAAGTGTGATATAAAAGTACACAAATTATAATAAATGTAATTGTTCTCTTGCCTTGATCATAGATTCCTAAATCCTAACATTAAAAATAATTACTATTTTTATATATTTTCAATTTTTTAAAAGGCAAACCCACCCTGCCCACCCCTTAGTTTCGTCTCTGGTACTGGCCTCCCTTTTTCGTTTTTGAATTTTTTTTTCTTCCTTTAGTTTTTTTTTTCTCTTAGAGTATGTTTGGTAGGAAGGATACGAGAGAGTAAAGAAAAGGGTAGAGGGAAGAGAGAGAAGAAAATGAGAAAGTGTTTGTTTGATATGGAAAGAAAAATAGAAAGAAGGGAAAAGTGGGAGGAAAAATTGATGGGTGAGACCCACTCATTTTAATCCTTCTAAAAGTGGGATGAAAAGTGGAGAGAAAAGTGTGAAGAGTTTTGGTTTTAAATGAAATTACAAATTTACTCTTTTTTTAAGTTACTTAAAATTTATTTTTTAAATTAAAATTGTAAACATAATGTATTAATTATATATATATATTACAAAGTTTGAAGTCATTTTGTAAAAAAAAAAGTTGGATTCAATATTATTTAAATTAGATTTATTTATTAAATATAAAAATATATAATCTATAAACTATAATGTAAGGGTAAAATAGTAAAATTGATAAAGAAGATTTTACATCGAATCTTTTTTCTTTCCTGTTTACCAAACAGTTCAAGAGAAAATTATTTTCCTTTCCTTCTCTCATCTTTTCTATCCCTTCAAATCTTTCTATCATTCCTATTTTCTTTCATCCCTACCAAACATACAATTAGTTTTTAAAGAAAATAGTTTATTATTATTATTAATTATTTAATCATAATTTTATTATGTTTTCTTAAGTAGATTTTCTATTATGTTATTTAATTATTTATGTTATATAAATGTTTGTAGTTTTTTTTTTGTTTTAATGTTTATTTGATTTTACAATGTTAAAGACAAAAAAAATACCATATAACCGTTAGAGTTGATTAATTGAAATTTGGTAAGAGAATGCAAATGATATAACTTTGAAAAGTCAGACCAATTTGATTATTTGTAAAGTCATAGAATATTTGGAATTACGAAAAAAAAAAGAGCTGCTTTTACAATTCAATTTTTTTTTTTTACACTTTTTTCATAAAAACACTTCATTCTAAATATTTTAATAAAAAAAAAATCTAACACTTCTTTTTGTTTAAAGATTATCAATTTTATCTTTTGACATTCTTATTTAAAAGACACTTCGATTTAAAAATAAATTTATAAAAAAACTTTATTTTATTTTAATAAAAGTTAGGACGAACCATCATACTATTTGGAATCATCTAAAGAGTAATATTTTTTTGAATTAAATTGTTAAAAAAAAAGAAATTATATCTCATAAATTATTAGATTAAATATTACTTATTAAACACTCTCTCGTAATCTTTTTATTGTCATATTAAACTCTATCTCTCTTCCAATACATATTCTAATTTTCCATTTTCATTCTTTTTCAAGAAAGACTAACAATCTTTTTTTATAAAAAAAATTATGAAAAAACTTAATTTTTAGGAACCGTACATATGTATATATTAAAAAAAAAAAAAAATCGAAATATGAAAATACTTTTTCTTAATTTTGTAGGTATATAACTACAGTTTAATCAAATCTAGTTATAGCAAATCAAGTTTCCATATATCTACTATTTTTTTTTAAATAAGGTATTTGTATTGACTTTTCAATATATATATATTACTATTAGTAAAAATCCAAAATATTTATAAGTTTTTTTTTTCTTTATCTATTAACCCTTGATTGATCGAAAAAGTATGAAGATATTATTAGATCATTAGATGGGTGCCAAAAACACCACTTAATTAAGATCGAATATGTATTTCCATGTGTTTAAAGCTTGTTGTGTTACCGGTTATCACCAATAATATATTGTGTAATATAATTGGGTCTACCATCCAAAATGACTAAATGGTAAAAGCATTCATTCAACTCGATAATGTTTCATGTTTGATATATCTATCCCTTACTTTTTAATTTGTTCAATTACACGATGGCATGTGATGCATTTTTTTCTTCAATTTATCATGTAACGTATTTATAACAAATCATGTAATATAATAACTTTTCATAGAGTGGAGGAGATCTAGTTCCTCCACGCCCGCCACGTAGACCGGAGGAATTGGATGCAGCTAGAATTATCAGCTAGATAAGTTTTTTTTTTTTTTTTTTTACTTTTATTTTGAATCTCAAATTTGTGCTGTTAGAAATTTAAAAACGTAAATCAAAATTTGAACCTGTAAGTACAATTAAACATTAACAAAAGAAAATGTAAATACAATTGAACATAAAGGGTAATACGGTACTGGTAGGTGATCAAGCCCTGTTGATTATGGAAATACCCAGGATTATGAACATATTGTTAATTTGTTAACTCATATAAATATCGAGAGAGCAAATACAAGAAATTTCATAACCGAAATTTTATTAATCTAATCAACTCAACTCCATCATCCAGGTCAGGATAGAGTAACAAATCAGGAACCCTAACTCAGTTCACAGTATAAAATACCTGTACCTTTTCTCTGTTTCTTTTGTACTCAATTGTATTATATATATATAAGTAAATTGTTTTGACTTAATTTATGTTGGGTTGAGCTTCATGGTTTAGTCCATGAAATTGGGTTTGGACCCATCTTGTGTGTACCCAATATTAAAACCAACATCTCTCACTCGTACAAGTATGTCTAACACAACTCCATTAGAAACAGCATAATTATGATATCATCGTAAAATTACAAAAGAATATTCATACATATAAATATACCGTGTGACCTATGAACAATCAGTATAAAAATTGAGGAGCTTTAGAATCTCAATTGTAAATCCATTATTTACAAAAGATACAATATTGTTTATTTGTTGTGTCCTAGATTTTTTTTTTCCAGTTTAAAGCATACTTAATCCCTTAAGAAGATATGCTTAAGTATGCTTGACTTTATCACCTTTTTATGTATTTACAATTGTATCTCCAAATACAATTGGCTAGCCGGTAAATACATAAGTAAGATAAAAAATTATTAAATCTTCCCATTCTATCTTTGTTCTTTAGTTTCCAAAACAGCTGCTACCTTAGACATGTTTCATAGGCTGGATTTTCATAGCCATAGAAATAACATGCTAAAGGTGCTAACACAATTCTGTCACTTCAAGATAAAGTGAATGGTCAGAGGACATCATTTGAAGTTTTGTTTAACTTCAATGGAACTTACACAAATAAGAACAAGGATTCATTCTCTCATTTTCCACATTTTTCACTATTAAGTATGAAACACGTGTTACAATGATCTTCATTCTAAATATGAATGGATATGTCTTTTCTTAAATCACTGTACAGATTTAAGTTCAGCCACACATTCTGTGACTAACCTGAGTTCTTAAAAGCTCGCCACCTTTTAACGCCATATTAAGATCTCATATCTGGTTTATTCAGGTATCAATGATAGTGGGATTTATCATGATCGGTTTTAAGATGTTTATATGTATACTTGTTAAAAACCTCATCTTGACATAGTCAATGCGACATTTTCACACACACACACACACACACACACACACACACACACACACACACACACACACACACACACACACACACACACACACACACACACACATATATATATATATATATATATATATATATATATATATATATATATATATAAGCTCCTTAAGAATATATTTCTCATATCCTTTATTATATATGTGTCTCATCTCAGCTTGTTTCTCTAAACAACTGAGACGACCGCATTACCGCACTTGTAAGAATGTTGGTCTCAACTATGTGTGAAATACAATATGCTAGTACAATTTGAAACATAAATCAATTTTATTTATAACTATAATGACATAGTTTAGTATAATGATTCAATCTATCATTACAATCTACGCAATCCTAATGACTTAGCATGTGACTCATAAACATCTTTAGTCACAGCTTTAGTGAGAGGATCAACTACCACTCACATGTTGAAATGTATTGAATCATTACTTCTTTCTTCAACACGACGTCTCTAACAAAATTGTATTTTGTCTCTATGTGTTTGAATTTACTGTGATACTTAGAGTCTTTAGTATAAGCAATTGTTGCTTGACTATCACAGTAAATATGTATTGGCTTCCTTTCATCCTTAGAGACATCCAAATCTTTTATAAATCTTTTAAGCCAGACAACTTCCTGTTCTGCTGTCGAACAAGCCACAAATTCGGCCTCCATTGTTGATAGAGCAATACATATCTGTTTCTTGCTACTCTAAGAAATAACACATTTACTGAGTACGAACGCATATCTTGATGTTGATTTTCGCTTATCCAGATCACCTCCCTAATCGGTATCTGTATATCCAATGAGATGTAAATCTCCACCATGGTAACAAATGGAGTAATCAGCAGTACCTTTAACATACACCAATATTCTCTTCACGGCAACCAATGCTTCTTTCCAGGATTGGATTGATATCTACTTAGCAGATATCAGGACTCGTACACGTCATAGAATTCAAGAGACTGCCGATAGCACTGGAATCAGGAACATTTTTTATTCTTTCAATTTCTTGTGGAGTTTTAGGACACATGTCGAGACTAGGGGTGGGCATGGTTCGATTCGATTCGATTTTAGGTTAAACCCAATTGAACCTAAAATATTTCGATTCATCCAAAATTGAACCGGTTTAAACTTAATAAGAAATGAGAACCGAATTGAATTGAACCTATTTTAATCGATTCGATTCGGTTATATTCAATATGGTTTTGGGCCTAATGGACCGGTTAGCTTAATGGGTTTTTTGATTTTTTTTAACATTAATGGGTTGTTGGATACTAATTTTGGACATTAGAATAGCCAAAAAAACCCAAATCAAACCTAACTTAAAAATATATTTAAAAAAAAATCAGTTAAAAACATATTACCCTTAAATATATTAAATATATTAGGTTTTTTTTTTTACTTATATACTCGGTTTATTCGGTTCAATCCGGTTTTAAGAAAATCAAACCGGTTTGAACCGAAAAAAAAAATTTGATTTTCAAATTTTAAACCGAAATACCCATACGAATCGAATCGAATACCCTTTTTTTTCGGTTCGATTCGGTTCGAATCGCAACTTAATGCCCACCCCTAGTCGAGACTAAGAGTTTTCCCCTTTGATATGAGTGTATCCATCGGCTTACAATCAGCCATGTTAAAACGTTCAATAATTTTCTTTAT
Source organism: Dipteronia dyeriana (assembly GCA_032871835.1). Lineage (NCBI taxonomy): Eukaryota > Viridiplantae > Streptophyta > Magnoliopsida > Sapindales > Sapindaceae > Dipteronia > Dipteronia dyeriana. The sequence continues at coordinate 46,333,556 of CM065303.1, read as the reverse complement.
ATAAGGCTCTTGCGATAGAGCAAGAATTTTATTCGAATGATCTCTTGTAATTTTGAATATTAAAATATAGGTAGCCTCATCCATATATTTCATCTCAAATTTTGAAGATAACCTTTTCTTAATGGTCAACACAAACTCTTTACAAATTTTAGCCAACAAAATATCGTCCACATATAAAGATAGTATCACATACTTATATCTATTTCATTTTATATATACACAACGGTCTTCTTCAACCATATTGAATCCATAAGACATAACAACCTGATGGAACTGTATATACCATTGTCTGGATGATTGTTTCAAGCCCTATATTGACATTTTGAGCTTACAAACTTTATGCTCCTAGCATTTTGAAACAAAATTTACAGATTGTTCCATGTAAATTTCTTCATCCAGTTCTCCATTGAGAAGCATTATTTTTACATCCATTTGTTACAATTCTAGGTCCATATGTGTGACGATTGCCAGAATAAGGTGTACTGAAGTAAACCTAACCACAAGGGAAAAAGTTTCTTCATAGTCAATACTCTCTTGTTGAGTATAACCTTTTGTGACTAAACGCGCTTTATGTCTCTCTACTGTGCCATCCACCTTTCGTTTGATACGAATAACCCATTTATTTCCAATGGATTTTCTTTCAGGCGGTAAGTTAACCAAGTCCTAGATATGGTTACTTTTTATTGAATCCATCTCTTAAAGCATAGCTTTTATCCATAATTCCTTGTCAAGTGAGTTGAGAGCCTCATTAACATTTTTAGGTTGATCAGCATTATATGAAGCAACCATAAATGCTTCCCATTCAATCTCAAAACGACGATGAGGAACATTTTCACGATTGCTTGTACGAGTTGGTAAATCCAAAAATGTTGCTTGTACGAGGAACATCCTTAACAAAAGTATAAGTGTTTCGATACCCATTATGCACTGCCTTCCGGTCGAACTGCCATGGCCTCCCCAACAATAAATGACAGGCGTCCATCGGAACAACGTCACACCATTGAGCATCTTTGTATTTTTTTCCAATTGAAAATGCCACCAAACATCGTTGATTGACCACCACATCATTCCCCTTCTTGAACCATGTAAGCTTAAATGATTATGGCCTCCTTTCAGTCTTCAAGTTGAGTTTATCAACCATATCTTGTGACACAATATTTTCATAGCTACCACCATCAATAATAACATAACAAACTTTTCCATTAGCAGTGCACTTAGTGTGAAAAATATTATGCCTTAGCCAATTGAGATTATCCTCTACCTTAGTTGCATTCATCACCCTCCGAATGACTAATGATTCACCATGATCGCTCCAAGTAATCTCCTCCCCCTCTTCCTGATAATTATCAAAGACAGGAGATTCATCAAAATTGTCTTCACTGCACTCACCAAGTTCTTCCACCAGACTCATAATTTTTCGATTTGGACACTCTGATGCAATATGCCCCAAACCCGAACACTTACAGCACTTCACACTTTTCTTACCGCCTTCTTTGTTACGACCGTATTGCATAGGAACCCTCTGAGACTCTGTATGTTTCCCAGATTCAGGACGTGTTATTGCTCTTGATGTACCAATTTTATTTTGTTCAGAATCGTCACCACCGGTGTGCCTATATCTTGCTCTCATTTGCTTCTCAACCTAAATTGCCAGTTTGTAGACATTGTTATAGCTCTAATAAGGCTGTAACGACACAACATCATGAATTTCTCACAGCATGCCTGCCAGATAGCGAGCCACAGTTTGCTCTTCCTCTTCTGTCACGCCACACCTCATTGTCAAAAGATCAAATTCTTTTGGGTACTCATCAATGGAACGAGTCCCTTGTTGCAAATTATGTAGTTTCAGGAAATTGTTTTGACGATAAGTCTTAAGCAAAAATTTCTTTTTTAATTCTATTTCATCTTCTCCTAGGTTCTGATCTTAGGCTTTCCAAAGCGTTCCCATCGGACCTGCAACTGTTCCCACCATACAGATGCATGTTTCATCAGTTTAATTGCCACAATCTTGACTTTTTTTTCATCTGGCTCATCCTTGTAATAAAAAATTCGCTCAACAGAATTCAACCAATCGATAAATTCGTCTGGCTGAATTTTTCCTTCGAACTCTGGTATATCCACCTTCATGTCAAAGTAACGAGTCGTGTTGTTGTTAAACGGTCGGCTACCTCATCCCCTTTCGTCCGACTCACCCAACGGAGCGCGGTGATGAAAAGGGTTATCCTCCTGCTTCCCGTCGAAACTCTCGTCATCCATGTATCGAGTTTCAATGCGAGCCATTCGATCCGTAAGTTGTTGAATCATTCTCTTAATTTCATCCATGTCATTGTTGTCGTTGTCACGGCCCTCCATTCGAAAACCTCCTCGACCACGCCTGTTGTGAGCCATGAAATCGCCTTGACTCTACCACACAGCAAACCAGGCTCTGATACCAAGTTGATGGGTTTGAGATTCTCAAACACAAGCCTCAAAACTTAACTCATAGAAGACACCAGAAATAAGGAAACGGCACTCACAATATGTTGCAAAAGCGCAGTATTTTTTTATTCAATAATTCAAAGTTACTGAATTAGATTACAAGCCTTGCTTAAATAGTATCTAAACTTAAATAGAATAAAGAAAAAAAAAGTAACTGGCAAGAAATCAGAAAATAAAACAAGCAAGCAATCAGGAAATAAAGGCTAGTCTAAAATTAGGAAATAACAAAAAGAAGAGATACGTAACAAAAAAAAAAATTCAGGAAAGTTAAGATTATTTGCAAACATAATCCTTGAGATAACTTGGAGCTTCAGACTTTCTTTTGAACCTGCTTGACAACTCCACGGTGGATGCTCCTGCATCAAAGCTGCACGCCTGCACAAAGAAATATGGTACTATTAAAAAAAAAATACAACCTTACATTAAAGTGTACCTAAACCTTACATGAAAATGTACGCATGACGAAAAATAATGAAACACATAAACCTTACACGAAAATTTACCTAAACCATACATGACTTTTTTCCAGACCTTACACGCAAATGTTGTACATAAACCTTACACGATGGAAACCTAACCTTTTTCGAAAAGAACACAACAACCTTACATGACAGAAAACCTCAGTCTTACACAAAAATGTACAACAACTTTACACGATGGAAATCTCAACTTTACATGAAGAGGACACAGCAACCTTACATGATGAAAATCTCAACCTTATACAAACATAATACAACAGCCTTACACGATGAAAACCTAAACCTTACATGATGTACATAATAAATGATTACTCAGTTGTTTAAAAAAAAAAAAATTTGATTACACGATAGTTTGAAATTCACAATATAGTTTCACACTGTAAGGTTTCCGGGAAACAAGATCTGTCCATAAAAAAAACCTTCCATTACATTTCCTAGACAACTATTAAACAATTGAGGATAAAAAAAAAAACTCACAAACTAGCCCAAATATTACACTATTTTCAAGTATTTCAGACGTACATTTATAGACAAATGTTTCCCAAACAAAAATCAAACAAACCAAACAAAATTATTGACATACCATACTTAGATATTTATCTAAGCTTGACGAGCTTCTGGTTGGATTCAAGTGTTTATAAATGTAAAGGTTGGACCTGCAACCCTAAAAATATTGAAGAATGTGAATGGCTTCTATGGTAGAGAGAGAAGTCATGTGGAAGGATTGAAGGAGAAAGATAGAGATCGTGAAAAGAGTTGGACAAAGTGAGTTAAGTTGTTAGAGAAAAAAAAAAGGATAAAGATGCTGACATCATTAAAGTAAAAGGGCATTTTTGACAAGTCATGACAAAACTTGACGAAAATGATTAATATTTTGAGATTTTATAAAAATGATTTTTCCACAAATTTTCAGGTCAAATACGAGAATGATCTCTTCTAAAAATTATGCCATTTTTTAACAGTCAATAAAAATGTTGCACTATAATCTTACCATAAAATGATTTATTAAAGTTCTATTGTATTTAATAAAATTAGATTGCTTTGGCTTAATATCTAAGGCTCATTTGCCTTAGTGGTTGTAGAATTTAAAATGAAAGTCCACCCTCAGTAAATATAGTATACAAATAATAATTAAAAAGTAAGTGTAAAACGATATTTACAATACCAAGGTTTGACAAGTTCAATAAAATCTAAACTAGGATTAATATTAAGCACTACATGCACAACTCGATCCGATTTGAACATCTATTACTACAATTGAAAATAATAATAAAAGATGTACTATCATAACACTAGAGAAAACTCTTTATATATACCTATAAAATATAAATGGTAGGACTCGAATCCCACGCTATAAACGTGGAACATGATGTGCTTACTGTTTTACTTTCCATCTTTGTTGATATTTGCCTGTTTCCCTCATCAAAATAAACTATTTCCTTTGTAATGGAAGATTGATTATAAAGTAAAATTTTAAATGAATATCAGAATATACTTTTAATTGAGTATAAATAGACTTATTCGACAACTAATGAAGTTTAGTTAAAGCATCTTCAATGGTATAATGGATTATGAAAAATTTATATGACACATTAGACAAATAGTCAATGTCTTAAATTCTGCCTCTCCAATACAATCATTGTTGTTTAAGGTTAAACTAACGTGGTAAAAAAAATAAAATCGGTATCAATATGAAAGTCTGCTTAGATATTTTGTAGGCTTGACTCAACATTAAAGATAAATATCAAAAAACTGTTAAACAATTTGTTTGGTTTAAAATAAAATAAAAAATAAAAAGAAATAAAATAACTAGATAATAAATTGTATTTTGAATAGAAACATTGGACACTGTTTTTTCGTTTGGATGTCTTTTAAGTATATTTTTAGCCACTTAAGAAAGTAAATCTTTCGAATATGTCAATATTTATTGTGATGCAAGTTATTTTTGTATTGTAGATTTTTTATGAGTGGGATGCCAAGATAAAATGGGTTGAGCTCAATAACATGGGTCACTGATTAAATTTTAGAGTGATGATATTGGTACCTTTCAAAAATTGTATGTGCATCTTAAATAAGTTTGTTTTAAAAGTTGCAATATTAACCATATTTAAAATAATTAAAATGATTAATATAATTATATCTTGTACCATATTAACACAATATTTAATATTTTGAATATTTTAACAAATATTATAATTAATTAAGAAATAAAAATGATGGTTATTATTACAAAAAATTAAGAAGAGAAAACCATTGATTTAATTAAAAAACTAAACTAAAATGAAAAAGTTAAAGAAAAATAAAATAAAAGGAGGCTGTAGCCTCTTCCATCCAATGATCCCAAACACAGATAAAAGTAAGAATTGTTTTTTGGAGGCCGTAGGTCACAGCCTCTTCTATCCGGAATGTATAATTTTTTGTTTTGTTTTTGTTTTTAAATAAGATCGAACTTAATTCAATATAACTGGAAAAGGATACATCATCATCTGTGAGCTTATCAAGCCAACCAGTAAAATTAACAGTCCACACAACAATACATTATACATCTCGAATCTGTACTCTGCAGGAGCTGTGTTCTTCCATTTTTTTTTTCACATTTTAATTATGTTATAAGTAACTAATTTAGCATATTTAAAGATATGGAAGGTGTGTTTACAAATTATAATATTTTTTTTTAAAATATTGGGATATAAATACAAACAAGGGTTTTGTTTAGATGTACAAATATGGTTCCGTCAAATTTTATTTTCCCATAAATTAGGGGCATGAGTTGAGAATGATAGCATGGTTATGCTTGTCAAGAGGCCAAAGTCCAATGATCGAACATTCCTGCCCAACTAGTCCATAAATGGGCCAAGGGCTAACGCTTTGGAGCCCATTGCTTATGTTTCTTGAAAGTTCAGTGAATGACACGATTTTAAGGGTTTTTTTTTTGTTTTTTTTTTATTTCTTTTATCTCAATAGTCCTAAATATTTTTGAAGATCGAATAGTTCTAAATATTTCTAAAAATTGAATAAAGACTGAAATCTGAATCTGAATGACATTTTTATGTTTTTTTCTCACATATTAATGTACTGTAAACTTGTTTTTTTTTTTTTAAATAAAATTGTCTGAAGACTGAAAACAAGTAATTTTACATTTACACCCATATAAATTAAAAGAAGTAATTTAATATGCATGTTCTTCTACAAATAAAGTTCATTTTTTTTAGAGTTCAAATTAGTTTACATTTTGTTTATGTTTGCAGCATATATAATTGAAGAAACCTTTTTTTTTTCCTGATTCATATGCAATGGATAAAAAGGTTATTGATTTTTTTTTGAAATAGGTTCTTGAACTATATGCACTGGTTTTTATGAGAAGTGATTTTTTTTTTCTTTTCTAAAAGTCATTTAAAATAAGAAATATGTTAAAGCCATATCAAATTAGGATAAATTTGAAAATATATCTTCTTTGAGAAGATAGATTTAGAAGAGAATATTTTAATTGTAATCTAGTAATTTAGAATTAAGTTAAAAATCAAGATTTTTTATTTTTTATTTTAAATTGTTGGTTTTTTATATTTTAAAATTATTTGACCACTTAACAAAACAAACAAAACAACCTAATAAATTCAATTCAAACCCATTAAATTTTAAATGGTAAAAATAAGCTACCCTTAACATTTGATTTGATTAATGTAATAATATGTGTCACCTCAATTTCTATCGGTATAAACATTTATCTAATTTATTTGATACAGCATCATAGACAAATTTATAAAATAGTTTCTTAATTTTAATTTAGGACAGCTTTATTGAGCAACCATTTCTTGAATCATTGTACCAATACTATAACTATATAGTTTCACTCAAGTTTCAACTCTTTTTTTTTTCTTTTTTTTTAATTGTCATATTTTAAAATATCTTTTTTATTTTTAAACATTTTTCCATATTAGTAGCTCTAGACTCTAGTCCCTTCTTTTTTTTAAATACACTTTAATCTTTGATCAATTTATTAATAGTCAACTATGACTAAATATATAAAAAGTCAATTTTACCCTACAAGTTTATTGTTATTACATTTTTATTTTTCAAAATTTCTTTCAAATACTTTTTAATATTAATATATAACACATATATTTCATTATTATTTTTAAATATGGAGAGTTTCTACACAGATTTTGTAGAGCTTCCATAGCAAATCCCTCCATCCATCCATCACAGAATTTATGCGAACTATGCTGAAATTGCTTCATTCAATTTATTTGCTTGCTGCACCACTTGTTTGATCCTTTGAAAACAACAACAATTACTTCGAAGTCATGAATTTCTCTTTAGAATTTGGAAGAAAAAAAAATGGATCTAATCTAAGAGATTGGTGTACAAATTATTTATCTGACCCTAACCCATCAAAATCTAAGAAAAATTGTGAATTGGGTATGTGGAATAGTTGAAGAAACATGACAAAAAAATTTAAAAATTTAAAAATTAAAAAATGGAAACCCTCTCATTTGCATAAATCTGGAAACAAAACTTCCTGCGGTTGTGCTGGTTCCTCTTTGGGACTTGGGATCCAAAAATGATGATACACATGGTGGCAACAGCAACTCCAAAAGGCTTGATCATTTGGAGATTTGGAAACGATGATCTGGAACGATGGAGATCATCGGTTTTTGCGTAATCTTGCAAAACCCCTAACAATGGCGGCACCAGTAGAAGAAGGGCTGCGGCCTTATCAAGATCAACGGCTGCACCATGAGTCAGTCCTCCTACTCAGCCGTCACTGTTTCGCCGGTGTCGACATGCGCATCCGCGTTAAGGGAGGACGCACGTCGCAGATATACTCGATCAGGAGATCAAGGACATCCACCGTGGCTACAACAGGACCTTGCTCGTTGTTGATCCCAGGCGCTGCGAGCCCATGAAGTTCGGTGGTGGCGGTGTTAGGCTAGGTTCCAGAAGAGATTGTTGAATCCAAAACGATTGCATTGTTTGGTTTTCATTACTATGAAATTTTGGAGTTTTGAGACTATATCGTTTTGTTATTATTTTTTTAATCTTTCATTACTTATTGAAAGGATGGAGATCTGGAACTGGTCCATTGGATCTAAAAGAATTGTTTTTTCTTCTGTTTTTCAATATTTTTTATCATAACTTTTAATATTAAATTAATATATACTAGAACATATGGAAAGGTATTGACTATGGAGCTAAGATCGTAGAAAAAGGGATTCAACGGAGAATTGGAAAGGGTGACCTTGTTAAGTTTTGGCTTGATCTATGGGTTCCAGATGTGGGTAGACTCAAGGACCACACCATAGTTGAGATCTCGACGCATGATCTTCAACAAACTGTGGGTAATTTTTTGGTCAATGGTTGTTGGCAGGTTGAGCAGCTTAGGACAGTTTTACCATGGAATATTGTTTGCGGAATATTGTTTGCAGACATGCTGGTAGAAGGCATAGTGGTGAGGATATAATTTTTTGGAAATGGAGTAATAATGGTGAGTTTTCAGTTAAGACAGCTTATTGTGTTCTCACTGAAGATGTTACGAGTCCTTTATGGAAATGAAGATTTATTTGGAGCTTGAAAATCCCATATAGAGTCCAACATTTTTTTATGGATTATGCTCCATGACAGATTATTTACTAATCACCAGAGGGTCAGGCGTGGTTTTGATACTGATATGTCTTGTCCGAGATGTGAGGCTGGTATTAAGGATACAGATCATTTGCTTCGTGGTTGTAGGTTCTCTGCTGGAATTTGGGAGATGGTTTTGAGAGACACCAGTCTGACAATGTCGCTTGAGGGAAGATTCGAATATTGGTTATATGGTAATTTGCATGTTAACGATTTGGATAAAGATAATATCCCCTCTGTTTTGATACTCTGTTTTGATATTCACAGTAACTCTCTGGTTTATTTGGAAATGGAGGTGTAACAAGGTTTTTGTCCCTAACTTTGTGCTACCTCAAGCACCTCACATAAGTATTGAACATCATGCTAAAGACTGATGCGCGACTAATTCTACTGATATCAGTAGAGCCATGACTCATATTTTAGTCTCTAAGGCTCTTCCTACGGGAAATTGGGTGAAACACAACACTGATGGTAGTTGCAACAATGAGTCAGGTGTCATAACTGCATGGGGTGTCCTGTGAAATAATCAAACCGGATGGATCAAAGGCTTCGTGATGAATATAGGGCTGGGGAATGTCCTGGAAGCAGAACTATGAGGTATGTTCGAAGGGCTAAATATGGCCTGGAATGATGGGTTCAGGAATTTTGTTGCTGAAACAGATTCCAATTGTGTTGCTCAACTTCTTAAATTTGAAACTAGTCATAATCACCCACTTTTCAGTCTCATTCAAAGCTGCAGAGAGATCATCAACAGGGATTGGAGGTGTGTTGTTCAACATATTTATAGAGAAAGAAATTCTCTTGTGGATGGTCTTGCTCTTTTGCGGCACAAGATGAAGATAGGGTTAAGGTTCTTCGACAGGCCACCTGCTGCGATAAGAGACATTTTTTATTCTGATGGTAGAGGCATCAATTGTGTTAGGCAGTGCTCTTTGAGCAATATACCATTTTCTTAGTCTTTTTTCTTTCTGGGCTCTGCCCTTCTCTGTACCAAAAAAAAAAATTAATATCTACTCATAATAACAATCAATAAAAGGGTAAAATTATATTTTCACACATTCTGCTATAATTGACCGTTAGTAAATTGGTCAAACGGACTAAAGTGATATGTTTTGGAAAAATGAATGGATTAGAGTGACTAATATGACAAAAACGTTCTAAAAGGTGATAATTCATGAAAAAGTAGGGATTTCAATGATATTAGCCGTACTATAATCAAGTATAAAGTAAAAAAAAACATAAATCAAATACAACTTTAAATTTGACATATTCTATACTTTATATCAAATTTGACATAACAATAAGTGCAACCGTATTTGTTGACTTTTTAAATTTTAAATAATAAAAATTTAATAAATTTGGTATGAAAAATTGAAATTGAAATAATTTTAAAAAATATTCAATATATTATTTTAATGCACCGGTTGTATTTATTGATTTCTATAATTTTAAATAATAAAAAAAATAAAAAAACATATTATATATAATTTTATATATAATATTTTATTATTTATTATATCGAATTTAATATATATGTATTAGATGTGCTCTGAGATTCCCGGACGGGATTATATATCATGACATGCATAATTGGTACAAATTAGAAATAACATGTGTCAATTGTAAGTTCATCGTACAAAATTCATAATGATTTGCTATTAATTAATATTAATATGATAAATCATGCAAAAGTTGAATCTGGAATGGAGAATCTATCTAAGTATAAATAAACAACTTTTCTTTTCGTGAAAAATTTGATTAAATATTATATTATGATTCGTTGAATGATCTTAATCTAACACTTAATCGTGAAAAGTAATTCAAATAAATAGTGTGCGGCTGATGTAAAACATAGATGTTTCTTTGTAATTTTTTTTTTATGTACCACATAGGCACATATGGTATAGAGCAGTAGTGTAAAAATAGACTGGCTCGGTCCATTAGGCATGGTCTGACCAGTCCATTTTTAGAAACAGGTCTAGCTGGACCTGGCACGCGACGGTGTCGTTGACCTGCCCGACCCGGCCCGGCCTGTTTCAGGGGAAGCAGGCCCCGCACGGCACTCCTGCCTGCCTCAGGCGGGCTGTGCCTGTGTGTCGTGCTAGGCCAGCCCGTCGGGCCCCTCTGGCGGGCCGGGCGGGCCTGGTCCGACGGGTTAGTTTTTTGGTCCAATTTTTTTTTTTCAAATTACGTTTTTTTTGGATTTAGGGTATAGGGTATAGGGTATAGGGTTTAGGATTTATAGTTTATGGTTAATGGTTTAGAATTTAAAATGAATGAAGAGAACGAACAATTATTAGGATTTGAAATGAATAAAGAGGAAGAACAATTTTTTAATTATTTATTTATTTTTCACTTATGGAATTCAGTAATACATATCTACATGATTGCCTCATTAAAAACCTTACCAAGAAAAACCCAGTGGGATAAAAACTTGGTAAGGGAAAAATAGTGCAACCGTTTTACAACTTACAAGTAAATAATAAATACATATGTAAAAGTATAACCTAGTTCTGGCTCTGGCCACTACCTGAAGGGTCATCAATATATAGATTGTCGAAATTTAGATTAAGTTCTTTATCTACAGTTAGATTTTGTAACCTTTTTTTAGTATGCTCCCAATCCCGAAGGCATGTTAATACCTCCACCATCTCTAGAGACAAACAACTTCTTCTTGGTTCAATTATGCGTCCACTGATGCTGAAAGCTTGTTCTGAAGACCCGTCTGGGTGCCGTTGAAGTTGTGTCTGGGTTGTAGTGTTTACCTGTCCATGTGCAGGCATACATTTGTGTATATGCCGTCTCAAATGTCCGGTTTCCCCCGTACTTGTAGCATAATCCTTATGGCAAAACTTACATTTAGCTCTAAGGCCAGACGTCCCGTTTGGGAGTGTCATTTGGACTATGTTGAAACATTGCCACACATCTGATGTTAATTTTCTGGGACGTGAAGTTGGTGTAACGCCGGAACCAGAAGGTCCCGCTTGAGTATGGGTCGGTTCTGAAATATCAAATTCATCATTGAGCATATTCAAACCGTCCGAAAAATAAGACTGCTGGTTAGGATCCATTATCTGAATAAAAATATGAGCACTATAGTAGTTAATAGTCAAATTAAAAATCAATATTTACTAACAGTAATTATAATTTACTAACAATAATTACTATAACTAATACGACACTTACAATAATTAATTTACTTAAAAAACAAATTAAATAAACAAAAAAATCATAATCTACTAACAAAAAAATTTAAATTCACTAGTTCACTACTACAAATAAAATTGATAAATTTACTAACATAATATACTAACATAAAATTGATGATTTTAACCAATACTCTTAAATTTACTAACATAATCTACAAATGAAAAATTTTAATTTATGAAAAAAACAATATCAAACGTAATTACTACACTTAACATTCATTATTTACTTATTACAAAAAGTAATTCCAGTAATACAAATTAACTTTCTAAATTTATTAATAACAAATATTAAAATTACTACTAAACTTAAAAATCTTAATAAACTAAACAAATAATATTAACATTAAGGCCCAAAAATTGATAAACTAACTAACTAAATACATAATGTTTTCATTAAGTAACTCAAATCTAAACATAAACATATAAATTTACTATGAGAATATGTTAGACCAAAAGTAATAACAAAATTGTAACTTTAAAATTTGGTGTGTTGGTGGAAAATGTAGAGAATTTTGTAGAGAGAGTAATAACCAAATTGAATGAAAAAGTTTAGAGAATCGGAGAATATATTAGAGATTGAGATTTGAGAGAATGAGAGATTGAAAGAATGATAGAGAGAGTTAATGGAAAATGAAATGAATGGAAGTATTTATAGAAAAATTTGATTTGTGGGTCAAAATGTAATTTAGAAGATTTTAGGGGGGGTTTTGGTAATTTTTTTTCCTCCAACGGCTAGAAAAAAATTCCAACCGTTGGAGGATATTTGAAAAAAAAAAAAAAATTTGGGCCGAACGGACAGACTAATGGGTCCGCTAGGCCGGTCCGACAGGCCTAGCACGCCGGATTGGCGTGCCAGGCGGGCCGGCCTGCAGGGCCTCCTCTCAGCGGCCTGGCCCTCTTCCTTCACGGGTGGTTCCCAGCACGGCCCGTGAACTTCCTGGACCGGCCGGCCCATTTTTACACCACTAGTATGGAGAGTTGGCCCTGAGGGGGGCCAGTATGAGCACTCGTCCAGAGCCCAAGAAAAAAAGACCTAAAAAAGGGTTAATTTTTTTTTATTTAATATTGAATTGAATGATTTTAGTTCAGATATAGAGAGCTCCAAATATTTTTTTTAAAGCTTAAACCAATAATAATAATAACAAATGGTCCGATTATCTGGATCAAAATATCATATCTAGGTAATTAAAGTTTTATTTATTTATTTATTTATTTATTGATTCAATTTTAAAATTTCTTTTTAGTCATGTATTATATACCATGTATGTTCATACCTTTACAAGGGACCCATTTTTTAGATTTTATTCAGGAACCTCTGAAAAGTCAGAACCGACTCTGATGGTATGAGAACTTTAATGTGAGACATTATCAAACTAAATGAACGGTCTTTACTATCAAGCTACATTCATGGGTGATTTTGATGGAATTCAAAAGACAAATTAAAATCCTTATATTGATGTCTCAATTAACACTTAAAACACATATTTGATTATTGAGAAAATACCAGAAACCGTCTTTAGTCATTTGAGTTGACATGTATATACTTTGTTTTGAAATAGACATAAATTCTATTTATCAATAAATTTTAAATGGTTTCTTGTATTATATATATGCTTCATTTTAAGCAACATTTTGGTGGTTAGAAATTCAACATCAACATTCAAGAATGAAACCATCAATGAGAATTTGATAGCAAAACGTTTATTGTGTCTTTGGATGAAATGGGTCCATTTGCTGATCTACTGGCATTTCACATATGAATATGGCTTCATTGCCTTTCCATTACTATCTAAGTCACATGGACCTGTTCTATCTTACACAACATCATTCATCTATCTATGGCAATCTGTCCATCATAATCTTCAATTCTTTTACAGTGACATCCGCCCCGGCTCATCTAGTGTAGACGTAGGTATCATTCGTTTTGGGTAAACATGAGCCCTCACAAATAACGTTCATATGTTTCTCAACCCAAAATGCATCTACAGTTACAAAACAGTTGATATATCGATTAATTGAAAAACGTTTGCTCATCTTGTTACGAAACTGGCAAACCTAATACATCCACAAAACGCACTATCACTCAACTTCCACTGTCAAATCATTGTTTACGATGGTAAGGAAAATTCTCTCTCCCAATTCGACTCCTACGCGTTGATATTACTGATTCAATTCAGACTTCACATCCCAATACAGTTGTGATAGAAGACTTTATGAAAGTAATTCTTTTGTCAGAGAATGACTGCAAAAGAGGTTGATCTTACATGAAATGGCCTCACAATAGCACAAAGAACAAAAGAATCCTATAAAAATTTTTAAGGCATATATGGGGGATGTCAACTGGGCTTAGGATTCCTCTCCAATGCCCACTTTACAGGCATGTAAAAAGCATCAAATAACTGTTGTCTTACATATATATTTCAGCTACTTTGCAGCCCAAAAGTGTAGGAAAGATAAAAAAGAGAATGCAGTAAAGAAGGCCGAGAGCACATGGAGAGGATAAGAGAATAAAAAAAAAAAGATGAACACTCAAATTTGCATACTAATTTAATAATATACAAACTTTATAATTGTATCCTTTAAAGGTTAGAATTCATCGGATACAAGGAAAATAATATCATGATTAAGAAATCGGGACCGTTTTCTCAAATTTTCAATGTTTGTGCGTTAAGAAAATGGAAATATTATATCTATAATGTGAGAGTTCAAAATTACCAAGTGCAGAATCTGATATGTCTTTTTCTACCGATAGCTACCGATATTAATTCAACAATTATCGGTGTTAATTCAATAGATATCGGTAGCGAAAAACCAAGGGGAGAGTTGGCCCAGCAAAGTTGCACTGATTATTATCCTTGACAAAGTAAGCCAGTTGAAAGGTTGCAAATAATGGAGGAGAGGTGGTAGTGGGGATCACATAAATATTGAAAGCTCATTTACATCATCATACACATGCCTTTGCCTGCCCACCATGCACATGCTCTGTGTCTTCCTCTGCCCCCATTAGCACTCCACACTACTTTCAGTTCCATCAAACACTTATCAAAATCTTATTACACACCACTACTACATTTTACAACAATCAATATATATTTATATTTTTATAAAATATATATATATATATATATATATATATATAGTTAGATAGTTTTCTATTTTTTGCTAATTAACTTGTATTTGTTGTTCTGCGATTCATTTGTCAGCAATGTAATTCTATAGAGCTGGGGCAACGGTGGGGGGTTGAGATGCCAAGGCTATGCACTGGAGGTGTCTCGGACAGGTGATTAGGTGATCGTTGGTGAGCCCGGCGGCTTGCATGAATGAGTATATAACTGTTGGACCAACATTTCTGAATCCTCTCTTCACCATGTCTTTGCTTATGGTTTCTGATTTGGAGTTCTTAACTGGAATTTTGTTGCACAATCTGTATTGGGTTGTGATTGGTTTGTGATTCACAAATCCCCACAAGTACTTGTCGAATGATCCGAATGCTTTCTTGACCTTTAAATTGAATCAAAACACCATAATTATTAGACTTCAATGATGTGAAAAATTAGAGGGTGCAAAAGACTATATATGAACATATGAAGATTATTACCTCTAGAATTCGGATAGAGTTGTCGACAACTCCACGAACTTGGCTAATGTCCAAGCCATATTCAGTAGTGATTGATGTTATCTTCTTTTCATTGAATTTGGCAATCACTTGTGGATCAAACTCTGAAAATGCCTCTCTGAAAAAAGAAGAAAAAAACACCCAGAGTATGTTCAATTATACGCAATTAATTAATTCTTTTTACGAAAGAAGTAACGTGTTTAATGATCACAAACCAACCTGAAGAATTGGCGTTTCTTCAAGACAGAAGTCCAATCTGATCCAACTTGAGCAGCAGTCAACACCAGCAATTCCAACAACAACCTGCATATACAAAATCATCATTTTTTCAGTGTCTTAGTGTTTCTCACAGAGAGAGAGAGAGAGAGAGAGAGAGAGAGAGAGATTACTTGTCATCATGAACAAGAACTCCCCATTCTTCATCATGGTAAGAAACATAGATAGGATCTGCACAAACATGGTAAAAAGAATATAAATTTCCAAGATAAAGTTCTCATGGAAATATAATATATACATATACATAAATGACTCTGATCAGTCATTTTTAATTTTTATGTTAATGAAATGAATGTGTAGATACCTGAATTGGGTGTGATAAAACTACATCTCTTCTCTTTGCCAGCAACACCGGTAAGTGAGGAATCAAGTAGTCCATCACTGACTTTCCCTTCAAATTTGGCAGATTTTGTCCTTCCATAGTGAGCGATTTTCATTTTCCTTTGTTCTTGCATAATAGCAACCTGTTCCCTCCTGGCTGCTGCTATGCTTCCCGGAGAGTCAACTATCAAAGCAGTGGTGTCGTAAGATGGCAGTATTAATGCAGCTCCACCACCATTAGTAGTAGCAGTACTCCTAGGCTTCTTAACTGAATTCACCAACTTTGTCATGGTGCAACGTGGTGTCGTGACCTTCTCATTACTTGAATTCAGCTCATTGGGATCGTTCCCTCTCTTGACCGCGGGTGGTCTAGGTGATTTCAACTTGGGAGAGATAGGAGGAGACAGTGAAGACTTGTTGGTTTTAACATTGCTCGTAGCAGTACTACTAGTTGGTAGTGGTAATGGTGTAGGTTTTAGAGTAGGAGATTTCGGTGAAGTTGTTTTCTTGAGCGAATTTCGCCTTTCCAAGTTAGGAACTTGGTTGGAAGTTGGCTGAAGAACAGGGCGGCCGTTGATCATTTGAGCAATTTTTGGAGTGGTCATGTTTGGCTTATTGGACTTGGATGAACACATTATTATGTATGTATGTTTTAGGTGGGTTTTTGTTAGAGAGAATGAATGCTGATTTGGGGTTGGAAGAGAAGAGAGAAGAAGAAGAAGAAATAGAAAACAATGATGAGGAGGAAATGGAGAAGGTGAGAGACTTAAGGAGGGTTTGGAATGGATGTTGGGTTTATAAATTGGAAATGTGGGACAGAGTTTGGAGAAGTTGTAACATGGGGAGGAGGGCATCTGCCATACAACTTCTTGTGAGGGGCATTACTTTTTGGCTTATGGTAGCACATCCTCGACAATGATAGCAAAATTCTTAGTCTTTTATTAGATAAAGAATTTTAAGATATATGGATATTTACAATATTAGAGATAGACCGTGACTCGTCCGATTAAGAAGTGGTTTATATATTATTGGTAGTTATTGAATTGTGCCATTTTTGGTTACATAAATCATATTCTCATTTTTCTATATTTAAATGGAGGATCAAATATGAAATTTGACGTTCAAATAAAAATAAAGGACGGATACTCGCATCAGAGAAAGGAATGTGACATCAACACAATATAAAATGGATCTAGAATGGTTAGAATTATATTATATAAATTAAGTGTGTGTGAAGAAAAGGAGGGAAATGTGGGGAAGGATGGGTTGTGGTGGCATTGCCGATTGCCCCCACACTCATTTTTGGTGCCTTTACTGCTCACCAGTCTTTGCCTCCTCCCAAGCTGGAAATGGGGAGATAAGGAGAGGCAAGAGGGTGAGAGAGACCAATCATTGTCCCTCCTTATAGCTGGCTCTCAGTCTCTCAGTCTCTCTGTCTCTCTGTCATGCCATATGCCATATGCCATATATAATAAATTAATTCAAATGCAAGCCAAGATCTGCTTAGAGGTTGTTGATGTTAGTTTGTTAACTAATTAAACAAAAAGTGCTTGAAAGTTTCAAAAGTGCTTTTTTTATATACAAAGGTGGTCACGTTTGTTGCCTGAGATTGAATTGAACTATTTTATGGGATTGAATTGGATTAAAACGGGACTAGGTTTAAATGAGATTGGATTTGAATAAATTAATACTATGCTATGTTGGGAGAAATATGGAACTGGATTAAATTAATACCATGTTTTGTTTGGTGAAGCATGAGATTGGATTAAATATAATAATTTATTTTTAAAATGGAAATAACAATAAAATAAACTAATTAAAATAAAAATATAAAAAAAAACTAATTAAAATTATATTAAAAAACTCTAAAACTTTCTTTTTTCCTAATTCGCTATCATCATCACCATTTCTATATCATCACCATCATATGGGTTGGATTTGATTTCAGATCTAGGTTGGATCTGGAATATGAAGATATTGAATTTGTTTTTTTTTTTTTTTTCGATTCTAGATATAGGTGGTTTGATTTTTTTTTTTTAGATTTCCAAAATATTATGTTTGTGGGTTCGATTCTATTTTTGGTTTCCAGAATATTATGGTTATGGGTTTGCTTTTTGTTTTCTTTTTCTGGGTTTTGATTTACATTTTTTAATTTTGATAGTGCATTAAAAAATCTAAAAAAAAAAAGAACTTGAAAAAAAAAATCTTTAAAAAAAAAATTAGTCCCAAACAACTAAACCCACCAATTTGGTGGGTTTATTTATCTCACAAAACATGGGTCTATTTCATTAAAATTGGAGCCCATTAGATTATTTTATCCAGTCTGGTGTTGCTTTCAAATATAGGATTGGATTAAGATTAGTCAAATCCCAGTCCAATCCTATGTAACAAAATGACCTTAAGGGCTTCTAAGTTCTAACCCTAGATATAAGTTAAAAAGTAACATTTTTATTTCTCTCAAGATCTTGTAATTTTGACCAAGACTCAAACAGCTAAGTGGTTGGAGACTTCAAAGAAACTCTCATGGGAGGTATTCTCCATATATTAAGACTTAAATCAAATAGCCCACATATAATAAACTGATATATTTTATATCAGTTCGAATCGATAATAGAAAGACTATATATATATATAGTGGTTTTTCTATCAGTACGTACTGATATAACTTATATCATCGCGTACTGATATAACTTATATCAGTGTGTTGCATGTAGACCATTGATTATGGAGAAGTTTTGATAAGTGCATACACTTTGAGTCAAAGTATGTAAATCTAATTGTTCACATCCAACGCACTGACGAATTTATATCAGTGTATACTTACTTGAAAATTTATATATATATTCTAGCTGATGCTTGAGAGGATTATCTCACTAGGTTCTGGTATGGTATGACTGTAACACGACGTAGGATTTTAGGAAAAAAAAATAGATAAATATAAAAAGTAAATGAAAAAAGGTTACGTGATGCATTCCTATCAGTGAGATCAATATTTTGGATACTAATCGGTCAATAACCAATCATTATTCTTTTCCAACACAATTGTTTTCAATTAATCTAATTTCTACCTTTATATATATGGTCCCAAACCCCAATTGTGAACCTCTGGACCATTTTGAATGAAAGCCTAGACTTTGAAAATCATAGTTTGGATCAATCCACCTAGACTTTGAAAATCATAGTTTGGATCAATCCACAAACACTATGCAGTCAACTTGTTGTCTTTGAGGATTAGGACCAGATTAAAAGAGACTTTAATAACTTTACGCTGTATACAGCATGAAATCTAATAATTTTCCAATTGTGATATCAATATACAAGTCACATGGACCATAAATGATTGTTACAGTACTTGAACATGAAATATTATCAAATTAAATGAGTTATTTACCTCCAAACTATGTTGGATGGTGATTGTTATATCCGTTATTGTTGTACAGTAATTTCAGTATGGTACATTATCATAAACCAAAATCCTATAGGTTTAGAATTGTGTGCAACTTGACTATCCATTTATTTATTTCGAATCTAAAAGTGATTAAACTCCAAGCAAGAACAAAACAAAGCACATGATTTGAGCAAATAATAATGAGGCTATGGTTTTTTTTTCAAAACACCAAGAAAGTTATTTGGTCATCCACAGTTGATGTTGTTGATTTAATCAGATTAGTAGTTCCAAACTAGCATGTCATCTACAGTTGATTTTGTAGGCTGAAACTTGTACACGTATTCAACCACAAAACAATTAAGCAACATATCAAATTTATTATTTATATATTAGTTATCAAACCATTATGGATACCTTATTTTTATTTGGATAAACATCCCGATGAAATGACAACTATTTTTATAAATTTTAATCTGATTTTTTGTTCGGATGATAAGTTCATTGAAATTAATCTATGAATAAAATTTAAGAATTTGTCAAGTACTAGATTTTTTTTTTATTTTTTTTTTCTACATTTATCTCATTTTTCCAATGCCTTTATATTTAATAAAATCATGATAAATAGTTCTGTCATTTGAAAAAATCTCAATTTTTATTGATAGGTAGATTTCATTAAATTTATCATCTATAAAAAAATTCAGACCAAAATTCATAAAAATAGATGTGGTTTCAATTTATTTATTTCTCAAATATTTCTCCTCATTCTTCAAACTTGGCTCAATCTATTTATAAACATCAACATTTAAATATGTTTGAGTGAATATTATGACTTTAAATATTTTATTTTGTTACTTTTAAAAAATATATTTTGAAATTTTAGGGTTATTGCTAAATATAGATAATGAGATTTTAGTAATAATTCAATTATTATTTAATCCAATTTTAAATTTATAAAGTAAAGTTATTGTTAAATGAATTTCATTAAATTTCTCATAAAATTGTAATAGTATATTTAGAATTAATCAAATTATTATAAGAATATTGTATAATTTAATTATTTGTTTAGAATATATATTTTACGTGGACGTATCACTGTATCCTCCTAACATGTGATGTCGATATTCAGTAAGATATGGATCATTATATTTATATACTTTAACTTAAAATGTATATACTTATTAAAACTTATCCTGATCGACATAAAATATATTGAAGTAAGTTGTATCATAAAAAAAAAAACTATATATATAATATCAAGTGGGATCACTAATTGTCCAACCGTTACAATCGATGATTCGGAATTATGTCTGAATTATTAGAAATTTTGGATGTATTGCTTTATGACTTCCGGGAAAAGCAAATTATTATTTAAATTGATTCAGAATTATTTAGAACAAAAAATAAGTCAGATTGTACAACTAGCTTGTGATCAGACAAAAATCATATAGACAATTAATATACACTTGACAACATTTAATTACGTGAAAGATGACTTCATTATATTAATACAACAAAAATTACGAAAGCTAGCTTTTTTAAAAAGCATTTTGACAAATATTTTTTAGAAATAGTTGACAGAAAATTCATTTATTCAAATATATTCTAATTCATATATATCCTAAGTTGAATAGCTTTAGAAGAGAGACAAGCCATGTGTTTTGTCCGACAAATATGCATGGATAATGAGTGACATTTTCAAGACAAAAATAGTACAAAACACATTATTTGAATTGATATGACAAAAATAAAAAGCACTTTCTCATTAAATCCAACTTAATTATTTTTTTCTTGTAAAAAATTTACCGGCCAGAAAACTTTACCCAGAAAATAATTGGAGAAAAAAAAAATTGAACTAAACAACCCTAAACCATATAAATAAATAAATTTGAATTTGATTTACACATTCACTTTACGGAATAGGTTAATTTTTTAATTTTTTAATTTTTCTATATATCATGTGGCCGGGATGAAGGTGCCAACCACAAAATTTCTTTATATACCCAATTTTCTGAATACACCTACGTTAATAAATTAAACTTATTAATTTTACTCACTACACCATTTAAAATACCAAAACAATTATTTAAGATTATTTAAAAAAAAAAGGTTAAACATATATTTTTTCTTATTACACCAATTTTTCTCATTTTACTCATTATTCTCATAACACCCATAGTTTCAGTATTTGTAAGAAGAAGTTTAAGATTTTGTTCGTTTTTACCGTTATTTTGATTCAATTCTAAAACTAATTATGTTTTTAAATTGTTACTTATGGAATCAATGTATTGAATTATCTAAAAACCATGAAATCATAATGGTTTACACACTTAATCATCGTTACAGAAAACGATAACGATAATAATTAAACAAACCAATATGCAGCTTCTTGTCTTAAAAAAATGTTTTTTTTTTCAATCACCAAGCAAAACAATTTTTTTCATTTAAAAATATGGTTTTTAAAAATCCATCCATCAAGTTTTCCGAGATAAAAACCAATTAAATTAATAAGAATTTGTAACTAAATTAAATTAAAGTTAGTTAATGAGTTGTGTTTGAGATCCGTGTAGACTTGATTGGATTCTACAACGGCTATTTTTTTTTTAAAGAGTTTTACAAGACTACACTTATAACAATTTTTTATTCAATACATTTGGAATTCATGAAATCAGTTCTTTGTTAGTCAATATGCGAAAAAATAATATTTTCTGGTTGATGTTGGTTTGATTAAATATACATTATTAGGGTTTATGATATATTCAGTGTTCAACATATGGTGTAAAAGTAAATTTAATTTCCTATTAAGTAATTTAATATAAGGGTATTTTAGAAAGAAAAAAAGATTTATTAAAACATGGGTGTAGGTCCGTACCAAGATATTTTATGATTGTATATATAGCATTAGCAATATATTTTTTTCTTGCTACATAGAATAAATCGATCAAACAAGATTTACACAATCTTTAATTTATTTGATGGCCTTTAGCGATTGAAGGTATCCTCCATTTTAAAGAATGAAACTAAAAATCTTTCGTGGAGTTTCCATTGATGAGAACAAGGAATCTTGCATGTTTAGAAATGGACACATCTTCTTCTCCAAAGAAAAAAATGAATTATTGTACGAACAAAACATCAAATTGAGAAGTTGTCTTACGTTACACAAATATAATAATTTTGAAACAAACAATCACGAGAGATCATAAAAAGTGAAAAAAATTCCTATTTATGTTTGCATAGGGTACCCTCTTATTTGTGGGACAACAAACTTTCATATATATCTAGTAGTATGTGGGGATCGATGGTTTCCAATATATTTAAGGACACGTGCATACATTAATCAATCCATTTCATTCATTTAATAACCTGTTAATTTTGTTGAGTTGTTTTTTTTTTCCTAATTTTTTCTGCATCCATTGATTGATTTCTTTCTAAAGAAATTAAATGATAGGAGGTCGTGTCCGGATTTTATCTAAAGCGTAGATGTTTATACCGAGTATCTGCAAGGGGCTTCTAAATTTTAGTTAAAAGTTCACTCTAACCATCTCTCTATTATAACGGTAATTAATATTTTAATATTTTTTAAATTTAAAATATAAATAGCTTTTTTTCGATTAGAAAAAGAAGATTAGTTTAAAAATATTAAATGATAGTTTTTTTTAATTAAAAAATTAGTTTAAAAATATTAAATTAATAAGAAAGAGAAGATAAAGAATATGGAATAACTCACTATATTTAGAGAGTCTCTTAATAGTTCTTTCAAATAGGAAGCCATAGGAAGCCATAATAGAGGTTGATTGAAGTGCTCTTGAACCATTTCCTCTAGCTATTTTAGCTCAGGAACATGTTTAGAGAGCCCTTTGACAAAATTGTGAAATTTATTATAAACCTTCGCTGAGCTGTTGACATTCCTCGGAAATCTTATTTAAAATTTGCATATATATATATATATATATATATATATATATATATATATATATATGTCATTTAGATATCATTAATGTACCTGCCAATTTTTTGAGATGGGATATTTTTTTTTTCTACAACTATTCATTTTCAATAGAAAATGTTATGAGTTCACGTTGAATTTTAACACAATGTGTATAGACATTTGTACTATTTAAATACGGAAAAATATATTGGTAATTAAATATGAAAATTATATTAAAAAAATATAAAAAGAAAATTTATCATAAACCTTCACTAATTAGTAATTACCACCTTTCAATGTACACGGTTTACGGTGAATAACACTCATTCAACTTAATAATATTTTAGGTTAGAGTGGTCGCCACTGCAAACCGAATATATATATATATATATATATATATATATATATATATATATATATATATAATGTCATCACTAATTTATTAAAATTTCATAAAAATAAGGGGTATTATTATTTTAGTTCCTAAGTATCGGTGAAAACTCAACTTTTTAAGCGTGTTTATTTTTTTAGGACCCTTGATCCCTCACTTTTTAAAGATACATCAAATATATTTCTCTATTAGTTGACCGTTAGTCTAATTTAACAGTTTCAGGAGTATTTTAGTCTTCAAACTATGAAATATAAAACAATTGCCACGTGACAAAAAAATAACATTTTAAAGAACAAAAAAATATATTTATTTTTAAAAAACAAATAATATTATTTGAGTAATATTAAATTTTAAAAAATAGTTTTTATTAAGAATTAAAATTAAGAAAATAAAATATAACCAACATCATCGTCCACATTATTCATCATCATCATCATTATCAAACAAAAACCCAGAACACCCAACCAAGCAACGAAAAGTCATCATCATCGTCCACACCAACTTCCATCGACTCCAACTCAGACACAAACCCTAGCCACCACCACCACCAACTTCAAGATCGGACTCATTCGAGTCTCTTCCGATCACCAAAATATCTACATCACAAATATTTAACAAGTAAACAAATCTAAACCAAACTCAATAGCTTGAACCCAGATCAACGAAACCCGAAACAAAAATAAAGTACCCAGAACAAAAACAATAGAAGACATATGTGTTGGGTTAATGCAGATCGGAGGAAATCCAACTTCTCAATGTCGGATCTCCTCAAAATGGAAGATATTGACACAGCGTATCTCCTCCAAACGGAGGCAACCACATGAAAGGGTGGCGATGAAATCCGACTTGAAAGGTTGATGGTGGAAGCCGATTTGAAGGGTGATGGTGGAGGTGAACATCACCATTTCCAGATTTTTTTTAAATGGTTGGTTTTAGGGGTGGTTTTTGTGTTTGGGTTTGGGTTTGGGTTTGGGTTTGATTTTGTTTGACATTGGTTGATGGTGGGTTGGATTTGAGGGTATAGATCGTTGGAGATTGTGATGATTTCTAGAAAAAATTGATGATGATGATGGTATGTTTTAGTGAGTGTTCTTTATGTTTTGGAAAACTGATGATATTAAAAGTTCTTTCAATATTACATGCTTGACCTCACATTGCCTCTTGTGGAAAAAACTGATGGGGATGCCCAAAAACAATTGCCTAAGAAGCCATAAATGTTCGGTTTAACTGGGTTTCATTGCTTTTTTTTTCTTTTTTTTTTCTCTGCAAGTGAATTGACCTGACAATGTTAATTTTGAATGTTAGAATTATGCTTGTGTGCTTGTTGTATTGCTAATTATGTGATGTAGTCATGTTTTTTAATTACAAACTTTCCCCAGATTATTTTTTAACCTTTACAAAAAAAATGAAAGAAAAAACAAATATTGGAATAGAGAGAATATCAATTTTATTTTATTGAAGGTTATTTGGATTATTGGAATCGATTTGGGTTTTTTACTATTGTGGAATTGATTGAAGAATTGATTTTTTTTCATTCCATCGATTTTTTTCAATTAATCAATTTTTTGAATCTTTTTAAAATTATTTTATTAATTAATTTCCAGTTGTGATGAAGTTTCTAGATTTAAAGATGAGCCGGTGGGGTTGAGTTTGGAAGATGAAGTGAAGAAGTTTCTAGATTTCCAGATCTGCTTAGCTTTCTTTTTTATTTTTAAAAAAATTACTTTGGTTTTTAATTTTATTTTTTAAAAACTTATTTTCATTTAATTTTATATTTCTAAAAAGAAATTATTTTTCCAAAACAAAAAATAATAATTTCCAACCATGGAGATTGATTCATAGATGGAGGAAATCAATCTATTTCATCCATTCTTTTGTTTTAAGATAATTAGTTAATTAAATAATATATATATGCAATCTTTAATTTTTCTGATATCTTTTGTCATTTTTTCTTTAAATTTTTGTTTTAAGAAATTATCCATTCATGTTAAATGTTTTATTTTATTTTATTTTTTAAAAGAAAATAAATGGTCAAGAGTAAAGGTTTCATTTACCTTTTCTGTAACCTTTGACCGTTAAAGTTTTAGTCAAATGGATCAAATTGATGTATTTATGAAAAGTGAGGGATCAAGGATACTAAAAAAATAATCACGTTTAAAAAGTTAAGCTTTTACCAATATTTAGGGACTAAAATGATAATTCCCTTAAAAACAAACAACTCGATCTCTAGATTTTGTCAAAACTTAAATAAGGCTTTAGTACAAAACTAGCTGGTATCCATGAAGAAAGAGAGCAGACACAGATTCTATATATTAGATCCTTATCAACAAGAGCATTTTTTTTTGGGGGTGTTGAAATTTTGGATGCGTTAAAGAAAAAACATAAATAAGTTAAACATAATTGGCCTTGTCTAGTGAGCTGTTGCAAGCAAAAAGAAGAGTGTAGTAGGGTTGGTGCCCTTGTTTCTATGTAAAAAAGCTCAACACAGGAGGCCACAGTGTGCCCCAAGAAGTGGACCTTGATGCTGCCATTCATATTAATTTCTCTGTACAGTCAATGATCATATTCTGCCTTCTGGGTACGAAAATTTTTATTTAAATTATTGAAGATTAATTGACAGAAGAATTGTGAATGAAAGAGACCTCTCATCCTTGTATGTTGATCAAGTGATTTTGGAATCAATGAAATGTGTGTCCTGCGCCATTTGTGTGTGTGCATGGGACCTTTGGCTTTAGATCCATCATTATCATGCATTTTGAGGATGAGTTGTGTTTGTGGACAGCCTTAAATTCAGTGCTAGTACTATATCTATATATTCTATAAAGCTTATATTCACCTCTGTTTCAAGTTCCCCTCATAGGATAATATCATTTACTTTCCGTCTTACCGATTAAATACACCCACGGATGACGGATCTGGATGGAAAAGTTACGAAATTCACTCAAAATTAATCTCTTTTCGATTCAATTTTAAAAATTGGTTTGGCAACCCTTTTTTTCCAAAATTTTTACGTGATTAATGTTTTCCATAAGAAAGTTTTATTATGAATTATGAAACTATGTGGAACTTGAAACATCCATGTCATGGGAGTTGGGCAATTGGTTTGGTTTGGTCATACATAGTTGATAGCTATACAATTTGCACGTTAATATCAAGGAGACTAAGGACCTGTTTGATTTTTCCACTTAACACTTAATGACACTTAGGGATCGTTTGTTTTTGAACAGTCCTGAATGTTTCTAATGACTGAATAGGGACTGAAATCTGAACCTGAATGACATGTTTTTTTTTTCTCACATCTGAATGTATTGTCAACACGTTTGTTTTTTAAAAGTAAAATTGTCTGAATATAAGTAATTTTACATTTATACCTATGTTAAACAATTATACATATAATATGGAATAAAAACAAACCAAAAATAATAATTATATATGAACACATATGATCATGATCTTCATCTTTGCTTACAAACAAACTTCATTTTTCTAAGAAAAGAAAATATATTTTTTTTCAAAAAATAAAAAGGATATCGGGAAAACTCGTACAAAACACTCTAATATATATATATATCACCATAATATCATAATAAAGTATCGATATTAAACAATAATATGAACAGTGATTAGAGTTCTTTTTTTATTTTTAAACCTATTTAAAATAAGCAATATATTAAAATAAAGATTTTTATACCATATGTAATTTTGATGAAATTGAAATATGTTATATATAGGGGGTAGTATCGGAAGAAAAGATTTTAGATTGCATTTAATGCAATTCAGTTATTTGCAATTAAGTTAAAAGTCAAGATTTTTTACTTTTTATTTTAAGTTGTTTTTTAGGATTTTTAAGTTGTTTGACCACTTTAAAAAAACAACTTAACAATTATGATTCAGACCCATTAAGTTTTAAGTGGAAAAAACAAACGACCTCTTAATGTGTCATTAAGTTGTTTTGTTTGATTTTTTAAGGGATAAAATCACCGTATGGGCTCTTAAAATCACTAGTTATAAAAAGTGAAAATTCATTTTTTACTTAACAACAAATCAACTTAATATATATTAATTTATGACTTCTAAATTTATCCTCACAAATCTTATTTAATTTCCTGTTTTATCTTCTCTCACACCTTTAACCATATTAATATTTTTTTTCCTTCTCACTATTTAAATAATTTTAGCAACCATTAAACCTAGTTTTTTCAAGACTCTAAAATCTCCATTTGAATCAAATTTTTTTTTATTGTATTCAAACCTATTTCGATTTCTATTTATATATCGGTAAGGTTTTTTTTTCTCTCATAATTTGATTAGTTTTATACTATGTGATTAGAGAAAATTAACACTAAAAAAACGATTTTGCAAACAAACTTAAACCAATTTAACCATAAGCTACATGCAGTTTACATATGTCGCAAGCACCACGGTATCATCTATATATGTCTAGATGAGATACTCTCAAATTTGATACTAATTATGTTGATTTATATATATATATAATTGAATTATGTCTATTTGTGATATATTTACATGGTATGTTCACATTGGTAGAACTTCTAATGTATAATTATATTATTATAATTCCATATATAAACATTGAACACATTAAAATATAAATATATAACAAATAATTGTTGAAAGGGTATAGATGTAAAAGTATTTATTTTCATATATTTGTAACTTATAAAAACAAACAACTTGTCACTTATAATCAATTAAATCAAACATGTTATTCAATTTTTAGTTTTCAGTCACTATTCAGTCTTCAGTATAATTCATTACTATTTAGTCTTCAGTCGAAAATTCAAACGCAACCCAAGTGTTTTTTTCTTCCATGTCAATTTCTTAAGTTTTAGAATTATTCTTACGTTTCCAAAGAAATAAAAATAAGAAATATAATATTATTAATAATAATAAAAATAACATAAAGTTAGAGACCAAGTGTTTTTTTCTTCCATAAAAATTTCTTGAGTTTTAGGATCATTTAGCATGAATTCTTAAACTCTTTCAAACTAAATTTCACTATTAGATTTTTTTATTGAGTTGATCTATTAACGAAAAATGGTATATTATATATATATATATATATATATATATATAAGTGCTCTTTAGTTGGTATGTTGCTTGACAATATATTTTAAAAAAAGCTTTTTGTTGTGATAAATTATAAATAAAAAGAAGCTTTTAGAAATTATTTCTAATGACACAAAATATTAAGCAACATCAAGTATGCAGTTTATTTCATTGTATGCGTTTTGAAAATAAGTAAATAAAGTTCCACATTTATAATGAATAAATATATAAGAAAAGAAGATGAGATGGTCATAGGATTAGGAAACACCTACTCTTGTACATGGAAAATATATGAAACAAAATATGTTGGGTTGCCTAGACTAGATTTGGGCCTAAAAAACTTGGAACTGACTTTTGAAGCCCAACCTATGAAATGATTTTGGGTCATAACATTTTATTTCGGTTGCTTCACAGTTCACAGTTCAAATTCATTTTCACCCACCTTTTTGTAGAAGAATCAAAGCATGAAGAAAATAAGGGCTTGTCATGTCCGGTAAGTGTTTCTTGCACCGTTTTCATTTTCTCCGCCTTAGGTAATCGTTTTTTATTTTGTTTTCTAAAATCTAATTTTAAAAAATCAAAAATAAAATCGGTGTTCAAATTAAAAAATATGAAAAACATGTCAAATATGGTTTTCGTGTTTTTCATTTATTTTTATTTATAAAAAAAATAAATTCACCTGACTTCTCCTTTTTCAAAGTTCTTCTTCCAGACTTCTTCTTCTTGGAGCACCCGACGTCGAAGGAGGATCTCACCTCCTCCGACGTCGGAGCCGTCGATATGCCCCTCCAAGAGTAGATCAACGTTCCTTTGATTTTTTGTTTTTTCAAAATATTGTAATTATTTTTCATTTAATTTATATTTTAAAAAATCTTTGAATTCCTTGAAATATTTTAATTATTTTTCATTTAAGTATTATATTTCTTTTAATATTTAATATTTTAAAAAAAAATTAATGTATATTTTTTTTGTAATAAAGAATTCTTACTTAGTTGATAATTATTTGGAATGAATTATTATAAAATATTGATATTTTTCGGTTAACCTACAGAACGCGTTTTTAGTGTTTTTAATTCAGAATATAACTTTTAGTATATGTTACCATATGCGTTTTCAGATTTTGAAATTGAAACTAAAAACATTGTTTCTATTTTTTTTTTCTTTTCGGAAAACAGTAAACAAAAAACGTTTACAGTATGCACCCTAAGAATAGTAGGCAACATTTAATTTTCCTACTCCCAATCCTCATTTAAATACACTTCAAAGTTCCTCCAAAATTTTGCTAGAAGAAAGAGCAACTCTATCATCAAACATAGCTTTCAAGACATGGATGTTTAGATAGATACCTCATCATAATTCCACATATTGCTGGTACCGTAAAAAGAAAGATTTGGTGCTATATATATATATATACTGAAATTCTATTATCAATTCGAACCGGCATATGAGCCAATTGATTTAAATGTTTTAACTTGACTGTATTCATTTGTCAAAATATCTTTTAAATTCAATGATCAATAAACAAGGAACTGATATATTATATGTCAGTTCGAACTGACATATTTTATATCAGTTCAAACTGATAATAGAAAGACTATATATATAAACGATGACTTTTTAAAATACACATTTTAAGCACTTTTGATGAAATTTCATGTAATCGAATATTTTTAAATGAGATTTTTTATATACATCCTAAGAAAATTAAAATACACATTTGGTAAAATTTTGGAAATTTTTTGGATTTGAGAACTATATTTTCTTATATTTCCCTATTTTTAAATGTTTTATCTTCAAAAAAGTCAGAAAAAATTAGTTCTTGGACAAGATTTTTTCAATTTTTTTTTACATAAATGTATTTCAATGTTTTTATCACCCATACAAAAAATAAAATCAAGATTCAATATATTCCATTAAATTTCATCAAAGGTGCTTAAAGTATGTATCGTAAAAAGTCTAATTGGAATATATATATATATAAGGATTAGTGATTTCTAACGCCACTGATTTAGTGAGACGGTCCCTAAATAGCCATATTTTTTTTAAAATGGCTCAAATTAGTCATTTCATAGAATGAAAGTATCAGTTGTTATCACTTTACTTATTAATTTTTTGAAGTTTGTTTGCTTATATCATAACATATTATAATAGAAGTCAAAATAGTAAAAACATGTTTTGCATTGGTTTTCAAAATTTTGACTCGTTTTTTACCTGTATTTTGGCCATTTTTTTATCATGAAAACTTTATAAAATAGGAAATATTGCCCATAAAATTATTATAATCAAATTATTACTTTTTATATATAATTAAATAATAAATTAATCATGAAATAAGTTTAATGTCACCCCAAATTAATCAGGGAATAATAATAAGTTTGATGTCACCCATAAACAGGAATTATTGTCAATAAAAATAATAAATTAATCAAATCATTAATTTTTATATATAATTAAATAATAAAAATACATAAAATATTGAACATAAAATTCTTTAGGGATTTTAGCAAAAATGCCTGGTTTTAAGGGACCATTTGCAAATCTGCCCTAAAACCTATTTCAATTGTAAAAATGGCCTAAAATGACACTCTTACCTTTGTCTTAAATGAAAAAGAATGGCTTTATGCCCTAACATCCAAATCATCAGGCCACCTAAATCATCTGGTCGCCCTGTCCCGATCTGCCCACCCTATCACGTCGTCGTTCAAGTCATCGTCGCCACCGTCTCCTTCAAGCCACCGTCGTCGATCCCACTCCATCTCGTTCCAGCCAGTGTCTCCAATCCAGTCGTCATCGAGCCATCATCGTCGATCCCAGTCGTCGCCATTCCAGTCACCGTTTCCATTGTAGGCACCGTCGCCATTCAGCCATCGTCTCCATTCCAGCTGCCGTCGCGTTCGAGCCATCGTCGTCTATCCCAATCGTCGCCATTCCAGCCACCGTCTCCATTCCAGCTGCTGTCACCTTCGAGCCATCGTCGTCGATCCCACTCCATCCCATTCCAGTCATCATTGCCATTCCAGTCATCGTCGCCATTCCAGCCACCGTTGATTTCGAGGTAATTTTATTTTCGAACCCTAATCTGATTTTGAGTTGAAATTGTGATTTGTGTTTTCAATTTTCTAGTTTGATTGGTTTGATTTAGTGGATTGATTTAGGATTTTTTGTTGTTTTTAAATACAAATTATTTGGTTTTCAATTTTCGAATCCTAACAAAAGATTCGAAAAACTGTTGAATTATATGAGATTGATTTTATTTTGATTAAAATTAGGTCGTTTGTGGTTTCTAGCTTTGATTTGGTGGTTTTCCAATAGTTTGATATTAAATGGTATTGCTCGAAAACGAGTCTCTGGTCTTCACCTACACCTGCCGGAATAGTTTCCAATAGTTTTGATTTAGAGTTAGAAAGAATATTTAAGAATTGAATTTAAATATAAACGTAAAATTGTGGAAACTGTCTATAACACATGGTGATGAACCTGGAAACTTGAACTCCCTATATTTGTTTCAACTAGAACACCTAACTGGACTTACTTCACTCTGTTTCGTCTTGTCATGCTACTGTTGTGTTGTGGTCTGTATTCTGATAAAAATATAGTAAATGGTTTTCTTTTGGTTTATGGCTTGTAAAATGGTGAATGCTTGGTGGTTTCCAATTGTATTTTTGTAAGCTTGTTTTTGGTTTATGGCTTTTGGCTTTTGACCTTTAATACTACTATTAAAAAATGTATTTTTGATGAAATTGTCATTTATATTAGTTTTGTTTTAATAATTAAATTTGTTTGAATATAATTATGATATGTGTTTAGGTCGATACACATGGGTGGAACCAAATTACTTGAATCACTCAAGATTAAGGAGTGTGATCGTTTTCCCTATCGAGTTACTGGGTATTGTAACTGGGAAAGTATCAGACTTATTAAGTTGTGTCTGACACCAAAACAACTCGAGTTGTTTGGAGTGACATGTTTCGGCCATTTTTTGAATGTGGGTGATATGGTGTTGTCCGGGCAATTTTGTCACTATATCTTGCTTAGGGAGTGTCATGTTAAGAATGCCAATGAGAATACATCTTCTTTGTGGTACCATGTTGGCAACGGGGTGATACGGTTCAGCCCAGTGGAGTTTTGTTTGGTTAGTGGGCTAACCTTTGGTGCATACTTTGAATCCACATTAGATATTTTCAAACGAAAGGACAGTAGACTTCGTCGATCATACTTCCAAGATAGTAAAATTCATGTTAAAATGATTATTGATTGGTTTAGGAATTTGGGTTCCAATAATAAATATAGTGATGATGATATTGTGAAGTTGGCTTTAATACTTATATTGGAGATGACTTTGGTTGGAAAAGATGATAGGACTAGCATTTTGTATTGGGCATTACAATTAGTGGATGACTTGGATGCATTTAATAAGTTTCCGTGGGGATCATTCTAATATGATAGGACATTTAACTCTCTTTCTACTTGTCTTCTTGGTCGTGATGATAAATTCAAGAATAAGTTAAATGATAAGTTGAAGGAGAAGGTCGATGGTCCAGTGAAACGGAAAGTGGAGAGGTACAATGTTTATGGGTTTGTGACGGCTTTCCAAGTAATGTGTAATTGATGAATTTTATTAAAATACATTTGAGGGAACATGTATGTTTCCATACACTAACCTAAATATCATTTGTTTTGTTTCGTTTTCAAGTTTGGGCAATCGAAGCAATACCAAAATGGGTCACACTTGGCTATGCCGTTAGGGTGAACAATGTCGCCCCTAGAATTTTGAATTGGCAATGCACGGAAACTCCCACGTTTGTAGAAATTCAGAAATCCATATTTAAGTTCAAAAACGTAAGTTTTATTTAAGTTAAATATTTTAATTTGTTTTTTTAGGGATAATATTATAACGTTGTGTTTTAAAATAATTTCAGCTTACCATTTACAAAAAACTTGGCCCCTCTGATGAAGAAGCAAGGAAACCGTATTGGACAGGTATGGATCAACTCCAGTATGTATCACCCAATGTGGATGGTTATGGCGATGAGGATGATGATGAGGATGATGTTGATGATGATGTTGAGGATGACTTGGATGATACTAATCATGATGATATTGATGGAGATCATTCAACCAAAATATTTAGACAAGTTGAAGTCGGGGAAAGAAGAAAAAATTGATGAAACTTGAACAACTCCAAAAAAGAATGGATGCTATACAACTATAACAAAATGCTTTACAAGATCAAATGACTTCTATGCAGAATTCACTGATGGATGAGATGCGAATGGGATTCCTTCGTTTGACGGAGCTTATTTGTTTGAACAAAGTGACTGAAAAGGTACATTTTGGTTTAATCTGTAAATTCCTGTAATTCGTAAACGGTTCTAACAAATGTGCTTTATATTTGATGCAGTTAAATGAAGAAAATACCATCGATGTTAGCCAAAAAGAGAACATCCACGACTATCAACCTTCAGTTTCCCGTGTTGTGAAGTCTCCAGAATTTGTTGTCGTGTCTGAGACAAGTGAAGATGTCAAACAATTGACAAGACCACCGAAGTTGACCATAAAAGTACCTAGGGATCGCAAACGGTCGGCCGTTACCGTGAGCCCGTACATTGATCCCACGGCGAAAAGGCCTAGGAAACCGAAAATGCCAGAATTTGGAAGCATTAGCCAAGTGGATGATGACATTGTACGTTCAATGCAATCATGGATAAACAACAACAAGAACACATGGTATGTTGACTTATGTATTTTTATTGTAATCCCCACTCACATTTCTTTAATAAGTTTTTATTGTTGAATCTCTACAGCATGTTCACAGGATTACTCAAAGCAAAACTTGCTTGGTTTGAGCTACTGCTATATAAAAATGGGTGGTTAGAGGGAGATGTAAGTTGTATACCTTGTACTGCAGTTCTTTACTATATATGTATTTTTTGGTAACACGCATTTGTTTCATGACAGCATATAGAGACATATTGTCGTTTAATGAGGCGGCGTGGCTATTACTATCATCAGTTATACAAACAAGACAATGTGTTATTGGATTACTCTTTTATGGTATTGAAATATATTTTCCAAAATAACATTTATCAATTTTTTATTTCTTTAATAAAGTCAATCCATATTTCGAAATATATATGTTTTGTAGACTCAAATTCAAGGAAGGTGGTCAACTGTAACCAAGGGTAAAAAACAATTTAAGCATGAAACCTACCAATGGGATAATACAATGTTAGATTACATGACTGGAAAATCCCTTATGCATGCGAATGTACATTGGCGGACAGTCAATAGAGTAAGCAATTTTCAGATTAATATCAGAAGTGATTCAACTTTTGTATAGACATTCATCCGTCTGTTTCTTGATTTCTCAGATTTTGTTTCCTGCGAATGTGAATGGAAATCATTGGGTTGCGGTAGAGGTGGACTTGAAGGAACGGGTCATCAAAGTATTTGACTCAATGTCGGACGCCTATAGTGTTGATGAAATACTAAAGTGGGCAACTTGTCTTAGAAAGATGTTGCCTTCGTTGTTGATGCATGTGATGCCGGATACGTATACTGATCCTTCATCATTTATGGTTGAACGACCCGGCGAAGGCGTTCCACATCAAGGGAATCAGTATGTGTTTGTTTATGTCTTGATGTTAATAGTTTGTCTTACATGATGGTTATTAGTAATGACGGTTGTTATTGACAACATGTCCGATTGTGGGGTTTTTACTCTCAAATTCTTGGGGTACCTATGGGCACGAAAACAATTCGACTTCGAAGACAAAGACGGAGAACCCTTTAGAGTTCAAATAGCAACAGAAATATTTCAAAATTCAAAAGAAGTTTCTTGTGTAAATGATAAACCTTTATGTGTAAATAATGTAACTTGATGTGTAAATGATATTTGTATGCACTATCAGTTGTAAACAAAATTAGGTGTAAATAATGCAACTTTTGTGACCTGTGTGAACGGTGCAGAGATTGTTGTGTGACTATTAGAAGTGTTATCTTTGTAGGTACCCAAAGAAGATATGGATTTGTTAAAATTTCAAACGAAACTCTATCAAAATTTCGTAAATAATAATACAAGTTCACATTACATCTTCAAATAAAGTGGGTAATATTACATGTTAATAACACATGTTCAAATAAAAGATAATTCAAATACATTAGTTATGCGATCCGCTTGCCTCACCAATTTCACTAATATTTCCCATAGCACTTGATGGTAAACTTGACTTCGGGTACGTGCATGTATGGCTATTGTGACCAATACGATGACAAGTGGTGCAACTCCTTTTAGTTACTTCCTCTCCAAATGACGGAGTGCGATTCTGATTAGGCCTTCCAGGACCACGACGACCTACTGGTGGGTGAACAATTTGTGATGCAATATCCTCAGGAACCAACCATTCACTGGGTTGTCCAACGGGATGTATTTCCCCACTGTATGCTGTAGCCAGGAATGCACTAGAGTAATAAGGAGAACAATAATCAACAAATGAAAATCCCCGTAACCTAATGCAAGTTAATGCATGTGCACATGGGAGTTGGTCAACATCAAATTCTTTACAGGTACAAGTTTTTGTTGTCAAATCCACATTTCTATCTAAACCTCCATATTTAACGTGGAACGTGTAAAATGTGATGGGGTAGACCCGCATATATCATGCTTCCTCATCCTTGACACCGATGGCTACATCCGCGACTGTAGTCAATTGAGTTGTAAGTTTAAGTGCAGCTGAGTGTCGATCATGGAACCAACGCTGAAGGATCCCTCTGATGTAATCAATCACTCCAGTAATAGGCAATTCCTTACATTTTTTAATTGCATTATTCATTGCCTCTGCAATATTGGTTGACATTATGTTGTACCTTTTTCTTGGACTGTATGCTCTTGCCCATCGCTCAATCCCAACATCCGTTACATACTGAACTGCTTCGGGATTAATATGTGCCAACTGTTCCATACGCTGTCGGAATTGACTTTCCCGATACACCCTGGCTGCCCTTCGAAAGTACTGTTTCACTGCCTTATTCCTACCATAGTGACCAACCATGTTCCGTTCTAAATGTACCGCACATGCACCATGAAATGAATTTGGGAACACTTTTTCTACACCGGTTGTGATACTGCCTTTTCTATCGGAAACGATAACCAAATCATCAACTTCGCCAACAGCTTTATGCAACCTACTTAAAAACCATTCCCAAGCCTCGTTTGTCTCCGAATCACCAACACCAAAAGCTAGAGGAAATATTTGATCATTACCATCCATACACACAGCAACAAATAGAACACATTTATGAGGACCTTTCAAAAATGTCCCATCGATAGCAATGACCGGTCTAATAGAAGACAAAAAACCATCTATACAAGCTTTCAAGCAAAAGAACATATACATGAATCTGTTAGACGAATCCGTGTGGAGGTCTATAACAGTCCCAGGATTTGCTTGCTCCAACATGTATAAGTATTATGGCAAAATAATATATGACTCAACCGGTGTTCCTTGAACCTCTTTTAAGGTAATATGTCTAGCTCGGTACCCTTTGTGGTAGTTACAAGATATGCCAAACTCTCTTTGCATGTCGTGTATAATTTCCTTGGGCTTGTATGAACGATGATCACGAAATTTCTCTTGTATGTGTTCCCCTATAACCCGTGCACTTGCTTGCCTCTGATGCGGAAATCGTGCTTCAGTAGAGCATGTGTGCTGATTGTCAAATTTTCTGATATGAAAATAATATGAATCCTGAACTTTAGCTGCACGCAATCGCCAATTGCAATCCTCAACAATGCACCTCACTTGATATCGTGTTGTATCAGACTTGAACACCCTAATCTGAAACCGGTTGGCAAGTGCATACTTACCTAATTGCGATTTTAGCTGTTTCTTGCTTGGAAACAATTCACCCACTTCAAGACGCATAGTAACAGGTCTAGGTGCAACTTCACCAGAATTAATAGAATAAAATGTACATGGAGGTGAAACAAGCCTCTGAACATGGGCAAACTACTCGTCATACCGATTGGAAACTCGTTCAAGAATGTAATTAAATTGTGTTTCTGTTTCTTCATCCCTATGACCCGATAGGTTACCCATCGTATCTTCAAAACTAAAATGACGAGAAGAAGATTGTAATCCCTCTCGAATATCATCCAAATGGGCAACCATGTTAGGTACATCCGGCCTTTCAAACTCATCCATAGTACTGACCTGTATATTGCTTTTATGTGTATAATGAAATTCATGATGAGGAGTTACATGGTGTAGGTTGTGAGAGGACTCTGGTTGTTGATGTTTCATTTCTGGAGTCTCATGGCCGATTTCCTCAACACTTATGCAAACTAATGGGTCAACATTCTCTCGACGAAGCAACAATGCAACGTCCTCATCATCTATAATCTCTATTGGCATGCTATGACGAAATGTTTGTGGAAGAGTCGTCATACTAACCCGATAATGATCTCTGTCAATTAATGTGACGTTGTATACCTTACCTAACAATTAATCATAATTTGAATCCCTTAGAAAATTAAACGCCTTCGCTCTTTGACCTTCATACCAATACTTACCATGATAATTTTTCCATTCTCCACCCCAATTCAAAACCAAATGCAAGTTTTTCATTGTCAATCCTGAAAAATAATACAACAAAGATTTAAAACCATAATAATAATAATAATTTCAAAGTGCATAACTCGGTGTGACCCGATAAGTGTTTTCATCGGGTCATGATGACCCGATGTCGGGTCAGCATGATCCGACAGTAATTTCTTTCAGGTCGTGGTGACCCGACATCGGGTCACCACGACCTGAGGAAAAATAAAATCTGGTCGTGGTGACCCGATAGCGGGTCACTATGACCCGATAGCTGGTCACTATGACCCGACAAAAATTCCTGTCAGGTCAGGTTGACCCGACATCGGGTCACCATGACCCGATGAACACACTTATCGGGTCACACCGACCCGATACATTTTTCCATCTGGTCACCATGACCCGAAAGTATTTTTCACTGGTTTCAACCTTTCTAAAAAATATCGGGTCACCATGACCCGATGGAAAAACTTCTCGGGTCACATCTACCCGATAGTTTTTCCCATCGGGTCACCATGACCCGATATTTTTTAAAAAGTTTGAAACCAATGAAAAATACGGTCAGGTCACACTAACCCGATGCTTTTTTCATCGGGTCATGGTGACCCGACATCGGGTGAGCATGACCCGATGGAAAAAAGCATCGGGTCATGCTGACCCGACATCGGGTCACACTAACCCGATGTAAAAAATGTCAGGTCATGGTGACCCGACATCGGGTCCGATGTCGGGTCACCATGACCCGACATTTTTCACAACCAATTAAAGCAATGAAAAGAACTGTCGGGTCATGGTGACCCGATATCGGGTCACCACGACCCGATGGAAAAAGTATCGGGTCACCACGACCCGATGGAAAAAGTATCGGGTCACCATGACCTGACAGTTCTTTTCATTGCTTTCACCCTTTCGATATTATGAAAAAAAAATAAAACTCTAATCATATGTCAATGCCATTATCAAAATAATGATTATATGGTTGGAAAAAAATAATAATGTAATACTTACCTTTCAAATAACCTTATTTCCTTAATGTTTTTGAAACCTAAAATATTAAAATGAAGAGAAAATATAATTGTTAGATGTTTTGTTATTGGTTTTATGAGTTTGTTAGTAGATTTTTGTTGATGGTTGGTGAATCTAATAAATTATGTAATAAATTGAGTGAAGTTATAAGTGAGGGTATTTAGGGCATTTTAGGGCATTTTAGCAATTGTTTTAGGTTTTTTGGCAGATTTGCTATTCAGTCCTTCAAATATGGTAGTTTTGCTAAAATCCCAATTCTTTATGGGTATCATGTCTCGGATAACGACAACTTTATTTTAACAGAATGACTGCCAATGAACAACGTTTTATTAAAATAGTGATTTTGAAACAACATCAAAATGTTGACTTTGGAACAATTTAAATAATTAATGGTCATTTTGGGACTTCACTCACCAATTAATGATGTCTAGAGCTATTTTTTCTATATAAACTGCAAGAAGAAAGAATACTGGCAAAAGTTAACAATATAATGTTGCCATGTTGGTATATAGACTGCAAGAAGAAAGAATACCGACAAAAGTTAACAATATAATGTTGGTATATTGTGGTGCGTTTGGTACACGGGGACGAGACATGACAACATGAGATAGTTTGTTTTTATCCCACGTTTGGTAGATCCTTAACATGGGACAAGGTGAGACAAAAGTCACAAAAAAAAATTCAACCCAAAACCCTGGGACAAGTGTTAAAAAAATCAATTTACCCTTTAAATTTTCAAACAATTACAATCATATCCAATAAATTATATATTATATTATATTATTTTAAACATTAGTTTTATATATATATATATATATATATATAATATTATATATAAGTATGTAATAATATAATATATCATATTATTATATATATATATATAATAATATATAATAATATCAAATAATATATATATAATATAATATTAATATATGTTGTTATATATATAAGAGGGGTACTTTGGTCATTTGAACCTCTTGCTCCGTCCTGTCCTAACCACACCAAACACATAATAGTACAATTAACAGTTCTGTCCAGGTCTTCCAAACACAATATAGAACAACATGTCCTGTCCAGTGATCAGAATGATTTATATACCTATTTGAGGTCCCCATTTCTAGAGGTGTCCACGGTTCGGTTAAACCGTTCGAAACCGAACCGAAACCGGCCTCTGGAAACCGAAACCGAAACCGTTACCAAAATCGTAGGTTATAAAACCGGTTGGAAACTGGATCCCGACGGTTCGGTTACAGTTATGGGATCTTAAAAACCGACCAAAAACCGCCGGTTTCAAAAAAATTTTAAAAAACCAATGAAATGCTGACACGTGGCAGCATTTCAGAAAAAAAAAACCGAACGAACGAACGAACGAAATCGAACCGAAACCGAACCGTTCGGTTTCACAAACCGAAACCGAAACCGAACCGAACCGTTCGGTTTTGGAAAACCGAAAACCGCTGGTTCCGAAACAGCCCAAAACCGTCCTATTCCGGTTACAATTACGGTTCGGCCTTTCCACGGAACCTAATCCGACGGTTCGAAACCGAAACCGAACCGTGGACACCATTATCCATTTCCTAGCTTTTGTTCTTGTTTTCGAGTATATTTTGGTATTTGATGTATTTGTAAACCTAGTGTAGGTACATGTTCCATAAAGAAGATATTTGAGCTTAACTGAAGATTTTTGGAGGTTAGAAGAGTTGATATTGGAGTGGCTTATGCCGAACAACCAACTTCGAAAGACCATATCTCCCTCCTCCGATTGAAATACGTTGCCCATAACCACTTTTCGGAAAGCCCCGAAAGTCTACTTTCTAACGCACTTTATAGATCAAAATTTTGGGGTTTCTAGAGAAAATTATGGTCATTTTCGTAATAGTGCACAGAGTTGTGCGATACACAATCGCATGAGACCAAGTTGCGCACCACGTTTCGTACTGCACTTATGGGTAGAAAGTTCCAAAAAGTGTTGTATGGTATGCCTATTGATGCATACCGCGTGACGTACCATATTTTGGCCCAGAATTACGTTTTTCAACCATTTCCTGAGGGGTATTCATGTCTTTTTACCCTAAAATCATGTCCTAACCTCCCATACTATAAATACCCCCTTTTATCCTCGTTCTTAAACATGTTGTCCCCTCTTTTCCCTCTTTCACGTCATTTCTCTTCTCTCTTTCATTTTCTTCATCTTCTTCATCTCCTCTACCCAATAAGGAGTGATCCAAGCTCCTATAAAGGTTTTCCTCCATGGGAGCTCACAATACACCTCCACCACACCACTATACACTTCCTCCATCCATCTTAGAGTATATTACAAAGAAATTAGGAGCCAATTTTGAGTTAGAAAGGATTTGGAGCATCTTTGGAGGGTTTGTCTTCAAAAGTTGTCTCTTATTTGCTCATATCTTTGTATTTATTGTTATCTTTGATGTGTAACCCTGTTTTGGGAATATTGTAAACCTTCACATGTGCTATATATGTATTTTCGTACTTAAATTCATTTGGGTTTTGTTTTGCTCTTTAATGTATGTGTTTTTATGCTCTTAATATGATATGTATGTGTATGAATTGTTAGAAATCAATATGTGTCCTTGAATGAGTTTAGGAGTAATTGTAATTTAGAGTAAGAATTAGATGCCCATGATTATTGAATGATTGATGGATGACTTGAAATGCCATGTATTGACTAATTTGAATGTTAGGGATTTTAGCCACAAATAGTAGAAAAGGTTTCAGTTCAGACTTTTAGTTGCTAAATTGGCTTTGGTTCATATCCTTGTGCTTAACGGGTCTTTGTATTAAGACACGATTATCCATCCTTGACCGAATTGGGTGATGAATTGATTGTGGGAAAGTTCCCAAATCAAGAGGATGATCCTTTAATCTAAATTGAATATTCTTAATGATATAAAAATCATATTGTTGCATGTAGTTATTAGGTAAACTTGTTTCCCATGTTTAGTCATCCTAATAGTTGACTAAACCGAATCCTTGACTTAGAAGTAAAGACCACCGGCATTTTTTTTTTGCTTGTGTTGTTTTATGGATGTTTTGAGTGCTTAAAGCTTTTACTTTCTTAATCACTTTGTAATTGATCTATGGTTGAATGCTATGAACCGAGAGGTGATGTATTTGAAAATGCTTAGATAAGCATTCACTATGCTTGACTAGAAAGTGTTAGAACCACTAGGTTATCGTATAGGGATTTAGTATTCCAAAAGCTTAATGGATTCATGTATATAATCTGGATTGCTCGAGAGAGATTTCGGGTATATATGGATGTTATCTCTAAGACATCGAGAGAGATTAGAGATTACTTAAGGGGATACGAGACTATGATAAACTTACACATTTGAGAGATTAGGTGAGTGTAGCACGTAATTATGAGGATTGTCACGGTTGAGTAGTTTCCCTAGTGTAACCACATTCCATCTATCATTGTATATATTATTTATGTAATTTATATTATTATCCACTTTTCCGCACATACAACACACGAGTTCGCTCGGCGTGTTGTAATAATAGCTAGAACTAAAGACGGTCAGTGAATCCCATCTCCCTGTGGATCGATCCCTTGCTTGCCGTTGTGCTAGTCTCTGTGACTTACGCCATTGCGAGGCCGAACTTAAATGTTCATATTTGACGACACCGCAACGATGTGTCCATCATCCAGTCCAGTCCAATCCAGTCCAGTCCCGTCCTGTCTTGTCCTGTCTCATCTCTATATCAAATGCACCCTTAATCACGTACCAATTTTATAGCTTTGAAGCGGCATTACAGATTTACAGTCATATAAAACATTAGGGTATGGATATTGACATCTATAAAACTTAT
Source organism: Dipteronia dyeriana (assembly GCA_032871835.1). Taxonomy (NCBI): domain Eukaryota; kingdom Viridiplantae; phylum Streptophyta; class Magnoliopsida; order Sapindales; family Sapindaceae; genus Dipteronia; species Dipteronia dyeriana. The sequence continues at coordinate 46,290,322 of CM065303.1, read as the reverse complement.
TAGTACACTCATTTGTTTAAATACACTCATAGCTAAAATTGAAAAAAATATATATTACTATAGACACCCATCATAATACCAATATTACCCTCATTGAAATAAATATATTCATTTTAATACATATTATTTATAAACACTCTTAAATTATTATCACACCCAATTCATAAAAAAAAATCATATTATTTTTGGAATCAAATCCTCTTTTAATTATGGTATAATTTACTTTTGGAAATATCTCGAATGTAGGAGTCTTATAAAAGAGAATATGTGGAACCGAATATAAGGTCAAGAGATTTTCAATTTGAAATTTTCTTATTTATACAGTTATCTTTAAAAGAAAAAAAAACTTATTGATATCTACGGTTATCTTTCAAAAAAACTTATTGATAGCTATAGTGGTTGTTTATTAATAAAATACATAACTATACATAACATAAAGGCAAAAACAACATGATAATCATGTGATAATGAAAAAGTTTGAAATTTGGAATAAAATTAGAGTTTAATTATGATTTATCATAAAAATTAGGGTTTACCATAATCTTTTTTTGAAAGGTATGTTTTTTTTTAAAGAAATATAGTTGATGATATGTGTGTAACTAATGAGTGTATATAGTATTTGGTTATATTGGGATATTTTTGTAACTATTTTTTTTAATAAAATATGGGTGTACTAATAGGTTTTATGGGTATCAATATCAATACCCAAAACATTAATTCTTTTTTTTTTCTTCAATATTACACTATTACATAAATTTGAGGTTTTTTTGGAGAGGGGATGATTTGAACCCGTAATCTTGTGGGACAGGTGTGAGGGGTCTACCACCGACCCAACCTCATCCGGTCCATGAATTGTCTTTCTCCGGGAAAAAAAACCTCATTATTTGTATTAAAAAAAAACATCGCATGTGAACTCTCAATCAATAGATGATCAAAACATTTTTGCTGAATTTACACTAACTCTGACAATATATTTCCATGTGCCTTTTCAGGATAAATGCATAACCAAATAACATTAGGAGCTCCAGCCTAGATCTTTATTTTTCTTCCCATGGAAAACAGATAAAGAAAATTTTCTCTTCTTGATACAAAATTTTGTTTTTTAACGAATTTGATATTTTGATCTATTTCAATTTGCTAATGATAAGCTAGCTAGATACATATAGTGACCAATTAAGAACCAGCATCGATATGTCAATCTGGTAAGTAATATCAGTATATATGTAATGATATGTAATTAAAATACATTAGAAATACCCAAAAGAGAGAAAAATTGTTGCAGAAAGAAAAAAAACTGTTGTTGTTTCCCCTAAAAAAACATATATAATACAAGAGTATATATGTACAAAGGAGGAAACAACATATGTTGATGTCAAAGTAGAAGAAGTTGGGGGATGTACAAAAAGAATAGATTAAAATCAGCAAATCAAATTAGAAGCTTCCAATGTCCAATCCGATGCTTGTTGAGATAAAAGATTTGATGATCAGAATATTGTCAGAAGAAGACGGTCCTCTTGAGCAAGAACTCGTTCACCACCGGAGAAGGAGAAGTAGATTAAGCATCCATATATGCCCGAACAACATCGTCTATTGGAGCTCGACATATTGGACACTTTCCAGTACTCCATTGCAACTCATGTGCACATTTGAGGCAGGTACACATATGCCCACATCTGTATAAATACATCAGATTGATAAATGTATCATATAACATGATATGAATCGATAATTTTATTATCAAAATATAGTGTAAACTTGGTTGGACCAACCCAATTCATACAGATCAGCCCAAAAAAAGTGTGTTTGCCGAAATTGGATTAGCCCTACCTCATTACACTATACACCCTACTCTACTTTGGTGAGCCAGGTTTGCAAGTTAGGTCAAGCACAAATAATGTCGAAAAGGCCCATCTCGAGTAGGGTGTATAACCAATACAAAATAATAAAATAAAAATTTGAAAGACCTGCCTGACTAATAATACATTCGATGTACCGTACATATTCGATTCGATTCATAACGTCACATGGTATAGACGGTTTATGAGATGTATTCTAGACATTTTTTGCTTCAAAAATGACAACTCAAATTGGCAATGACATACATACCTGTACAACAATGAGTCGACCTGCATTTCATAGCAAATACAACAAGTGCGTCTCTTTGGTGCACCAACAAGTGCATTATTTGCCATTACACTCACTGTAACAAAAAAATTCAAATTTCAGTCATCAACAAAGCCATTTACTGATATTGAATAATCAATGTTTTTTTATCTTACCAGAATGAACCTCCTCCTGTGGATTGGAATGTTGCATTTTCGCGCTCTGTAGTGATTTTCTCAGCTCAGCCATCTCACGGTGGAGCTGCTCCATTTGACCTCTCAAATCATATATGAGTTCCATTTCCTGCAAGTCCAAAGTCCAACAAATTAGAATCAATTTAACAGATTTTTTAAGAAAATAATCGGTCTAGACGTTTGTATTTTGTTAACACGTAGATAAAAATAAAGTGCGGACATCTGCGGCAGTTAAAAAATGAAACTCACAATTGAAAGGCGATTTGCTGGCTCCGGGGACTGGCTACTACTATCTTGATAGTAAGTCTGAGATGGTAAAGGTTGTGGTGGTGGTGATGAAGAAGCACCTGGATGATCAGAATCATCCCCTACTTCAATATCTCTAAAACTCCATGTTGTTATAACAGATGGAGAAGGCATTTGAATGGTTGAAGAAGATTGACAATATTCACCGGCTTCATGGAATTGATGATTCATTGAACTTTCTTCTCCTTCTTCTTCTTCTTCGTCTTCTTCATCTTCCTCCTCATCATCCTCTTCTTCTTGATAATGATCATCTTCTTCTTCTTCTTGATCACGATATTCTTCTTCTACTTGATCTATTTCTTGTGCTTGTTCTACTTCTTCCTGATTAGTTGTTGCAGGATGCAAATGTCTTTGTAAGTGAGACAACAATAATTGGCTCATTCTCTCTGGAGTAGTCCCGTCTTCCTCTTCGTGGTACCCGTCTATATCAGCTTGTGTCATTGCTAGAGAGGTCATTAATTGGTCCATTCTATCGCGGAAGTCACTACTAAGAAATGTTGATACTCTTTTTCTGCATACAAGTTTTTTGGAAATTCAAATGATTTTCTTCAATCGGGTTGTGTGTGGATAGAGAAAAAGCAAAGAAATTGCAACAAATTTGATAATACCTTACGATGAGTTGACGAATCTCATCAGTATCCGAGCTGCTGCTAAGTCTCTCCTGGTACCGAGCTTGCCTAAGATTCTCCCAATGGCTTCGTGGACGAGAGATTTCAGTAATCCAGTCATTATTGTTTTCAAAAAACTGGTGGTCCTCATAGGGCTCTTCTGCTTCTGCTAGTTCATTCCCGTACCAACTGTTCACTAAAGCTTCCGTTTCTGTGGTTTCTTGAGGATGAAGAAAGAGCTGCTGCTGCCCCTGATTCTGATCACCGGCCTCTTGTTCTTCTTCGTATGCCATCTCATTTTCGTTTTGATCGTTCAAGATTGCTCTTGTCTCTGAATTTTCTTCTTGTTGGTTATTAGCATCTTGGACTTCTCCCATCTCATTTCCACCACAAACACTCAAGGGTGCGGGTGCTGCTGCTGCTGCTGCTGTTTCAGCAGTTTCTTGTGATTCAAGCAAACTACTCCCCCAATTTGTTACTTGCAGTGCATCATCATCTGTTCTTAGACTGCCTTCTCCTCCATCACCATCTTCATTCAATTTCCCAACAACCAAAACTTCCTCCTGAATATGATCGTCTTCACTTAACCGATTGGAGGTGGAAGAAGAGTCATCTTGATTCTCCCTTTTGTTTGCCATCTCCATACGGTTATCTGTTCTTGGACTGCCTTCTCCTCCATCACCATCTTCATTCGATTTCCCAGCAACTGAAACTTCCTCCTGAATACGATCATCTTCACCTAACCGATTGGAGGTGGAAGTCGTATTTGCCATCTCCGTACGCGAATTTCTTGAACTAGTAGTAGCACTAGCACTAGTACTACTCAGGGGTGTGACTCCATTCTCAATGCCCGTACCAAATTTCTCCCTGCATTTCATTAACGTTACTTGTTAATAAACATCTTATCATCACTGTAGAAAATATTTTCTTTTTGGTTACGACTCGAATCTGGGACATTGTCAGGTTGAATAAGCACTCTTATCATTAAGCCACGTTGGAAGGTGGTATCACTATAGAAAAATCTTAATGGGACTGAAAGTTGCATTCATCATTTCGAAAATTCGTATTATATAACATTGATTTTAATAATGTACCTGAGTTGCATTATTGAAGACCCTAGTGATAATCTATTCAATGGAGATCCAGCTGAATGCGGGCGCTCTTGCTCCCGAAACGACATCCCTCGTTGTAGAAATCTAAGCCGCAGCAGTGACTTTCGCATTGAATCAACACAAACAATTAATTCAATTCATGGTTTCAAAAAAAAAAAAAAAGCAAGAAAATCAATCAACTAACTAGTCCATTTTTGTTAAAAAAGTTGTTCACCTGAATACGACCCCGTTGAGCGAATTTGGAAACGGCTTGGCGTTCCACCAGCGAATGAAGTTCCTTGTGCCTATCACGCTCCAGTTGCATAAGCAAATCAGCAAATGCCTGTCTGCCTCTAATTTTCGGTGAGCTTATAACCTGTGTAAGGCCTCTTGGCTGCTGCTGCTGCTCTCTTTGCTCAACGGGCTCCGAAAATGGAGCGTGCCTACGTTCCCTAGACGGTGATTCACACACATTGCTACCAGTTTCGTTGTCATCACCACTACCGCTTGTCAGCCTCTTGATTATATCGGCAATTCGAACCCTTTCGCTCTCTCTTGCATCCGAATTCCTTGCAGTAATCGGTTCACTCATAGCATTCCTGTCGGATTGATTCTCCCAATCCGAATAAGAGTTTTCAGGATTGGACTGAGCTGCAGTATCGGATCTCTCGTCAACAGAATCTCCCATTTCGGACCCTCGTGAAGTTCCGGCACGAGATGGTGATGACGCGGACACGAGATTTTCGACATTGCTCAATCCTGAACTTGTCCTGCTGGAGATCGAAACCTGGTTCAGGTTACTACTGTTCAAGCTGTTTGATCGGTTCATCCTCGCCTCCCATATCTGAACCAGAGACGACGCCCCGAGATTCGATGACTCCGGTGGAGAAGAACGAGAATTTTCCGATTCATCCGGAGGAATCTCCTGCGAAGTTGATGATGCTGCGCCTAAAAGCTCTGCCTCTTGACTCTGTTTTTCGATAGTTGACACCATATCTCGAGCTTGTTTTGCGGCCCATCGATCAAGAATCCGAGACTGTGTCGAATTCCCATCTTGATTCTCGTTGTTCTTGCTTTGATTGTTGGTCAAAAACCTTAAACTTCGTTGATTGTGTTGACTCTTCTGTTCATTTGCAGCCAAAGAATCGACATTTTTGCTCTGGTTTTGAGAATTTTCGTCGGCAGAAATGGAGATACAGTTATGGAGATGGTCTCTGACCAGCTCTTTAAGATTCTTTTGAAACGCAGCTGCTCTCGCATTCTTGCTCTCTCTGCACCGCTCTCGCCTGCTGTTCTGTTCCTTCAAGACACCACCAAACGGCGAAGATGAAGCGATTTCGACTTGTGAAGAAGCCATTTATTTTTATTTTTATTGAAAAATACTCTTTGGAATAAAAAAGTATCAAATTATTTTAGTGAAGCAAAACCAAAATGAAAACAAATGAAGAACCCATTTTTTTTGAAATGGTGGAGAGATTGAAGAAACCTCACAAAGAAAAAAATTTCGATCAACCAAACGATGTTATCTCTTTTTCGATGATCGAAAATGGGCTTGTTTTAGACTCATGTACCACAAACCACTCTTTTCATTTCACTAAATTTAGCAAAACATGTATCTCTCTCTTGATTTTAACCGAAACAGAGCAATCTTCTGCGGGTGTTGTCTTGTCCTAAAAAAAGACACAACAAAACAAAAACACACCAGACAAGAGAGAAAAAACCAGACACGATCAATGAATGTGTTGAAGTCTAGGTGGGCTTTTGTCAAACAATGTAAATTGATGAAGAAACTTCGTATAAATGTGTACAAATAAAAGTTTTAAAAGGTGACAAATTCAGAGAAGGTTTTTGATGTGAGAGACGTTAGAGATTGAACCGTTGAGAGTGTCTGGTGTAAAGTTAATGCAAAATTAATTTGGGAAATTACCAAATACTTCTTGAAGTTTAACTATTTTTCAAAAATAGCCTTAAAATTTAGATGCAAACCCTTTTTAACGACGTTTATGGTACAAAATCAGAGGATTTTTTTTTTTACTAAATTTGAGACTATGTGTTATTGGCATACAATGAAAATGTTTTTATCTGAATTCGAAATTAAAGAAATTTATTTATAAAAAGGTCAAACCTCAAGGGTTTTTGCAAATCTCCCAATTAAAAATATTTATTAAATAAATATAATATTATAATTAAAAAAATATTCTCTCTCTTATTTAATGACTTTGACTTGACTGATTATAAAAGGTTTTTTCTTTTTAACTAATTAATGACGTTGCCATATAAATCATAAATGTGGATTCTGGTGCATGCATTCTATGCTATTTTGCATCTTTTGTTTTTGATTAGTTGCCGAATTTAGGAGGGTGTATTTAATATAGAAAGGATATTATCAAAATCTTGCCCTGATGTTTGTCATATTGATCAAAATCCTCTAGTTCTACGAATTGCCATTTTTGTCACCACTAGTTCACACTATTCGCCATTTCCCCATTTTTCATTTAAAAAAAACATTGGTTGTGAACCTGGAAAGGAAAGGAAAATAGTAAATGGACATCAAGGGATAATATATATATAATAACTTTCAAGTGAGAGATCCAAAAGAACTTTTAAGTGAGAGATCCCTTACTTAAATTTCGGTAAGGACCTTGATGAAACCACATCGAGTTTTATGAATTTTAATCTGAATTTTTGTGTGGATAATAAGCCCAATAAAATCTACTTATAAATAAAATTTGATAATTTTTCAACTACTTGAACTACTTTTTTGATTATTTCTATATTTCTGTCATTTTTTTTTATGTCTTCATATTTAACAAAATCAGGATAAATAGCTCCACTGCTTGAAAAAACCTAAAATTTTATTCATAGGCATCCATAAAAAAAATCAGATAAAAATAATAAAAATCTATATGATTTTATCTAGGTTTTTAAGGGATCCTTATTTAGAAGTTCTTATATAACAATTTTTTTTCTTCAATTAAATGGATTTCCACTATCCATCTCAAAAGATGGATGATATAGATCAATTATATATATATATATATATATATATATATATATACAAATAGTGGAGATCCATATTAGATCTCCATCATCCATCTCCGTAGACGAACAATGGAGTTCTAAATTGAATCTCCACCGATCAAAGTCTCTATCAATGAATATTTTTGGATTTGTACGTGGGGATCCATATTGGATCTCCACCATTTTTTTAATGGAAAGTGGGAAAATGATGAATAGTGTGAACTAGAGGGGGTAATGACCATTAATAGAACTAGACGAGGGATTTTGACCAATATAGCAAATGTTAAGGAGTATTTTGATAAGAGTAATGCTACACATTCCACCTTTATTCCTACAATTTTCACCCCACCACATAGGGGTGGGTATTAAGTTTCTATTCGAACCGAAAAAGGGTATTTGATTCGATTCGTATGGGTAATTCGGTTTAAACCGGTTTAAAATTTAAAAATCAAATTTTTTTTTGGTTCAAACCGGTTTGATTTTCTTAAAACTGGATTAAATCGAATAAATCGAGTATATAAGTAAAAAAAAGAAATCTAATATATTTAATATATTTAAAGGATTTTTTTTAATATATTTTAAAGTTAGGTTTGAATTTGGTTTTTTGGCTATTCTAATGTTCAAAATTAGTATCCAACAACCTATTAATGTTTAAAAAAAAATTCAAAAAACTCATTAAGCTAACCGGCCCATTAGGCCCAAAACCGAATCGAATCGAACCGAATCGAATCGATTAAAATAGTTTCAATTCAATTCGGTTCCCATTTCTTATTATAGGTTTAAACCGGTTCAATTTTGGATGAATAGAAATATTTTAGGTTCAATTGAGTTTGATTTAAAATTGAATCGAATCGAACCATGTCCACTCCTACCACCACATGTGGCAGTTGAGTTGTCATTTTATGAGTGGATACACGTTAATTATTGAGTGGATACATGGGTAAGTGAGATCAATTACAATTGATAGGTATACACTCATCAAGTGATACATCAGCTGTCACATATGTTAAGATGAAAAATGTGAGATTGTAGATGAGATGTTTAGTATTACTCTTTTTATAATATCCCAATATAGAATTGTTTGTAATTTAAAAGATTTTATAAGTCTAATGTATATCAACGCAGCGTCTATAAAATATTCAATCTATACTTTTTAAAGATTCCATTAAAATTTAAGTGCATTTAATACGTACTTCTAAGAAGTCCAAATAATCTTGACTTTGTAGATTTTGCTTTAATGAAATAATTTGATTGATTTTAAATTTAGAATTATAAATATAAAAGCTCATAACAAATCTTGTCACAGCCCTGTAGATTTTGATGTATTTGACTTTTATAATTGTTGGAGAAATTTTATTTGGCTTGACATGTTAGCAAATAGCCTAAAATTTATGGAATCAAATCTCCATGACATCATGCCACATCAGCTCAATAAGCCACGTATGACAACGGTAAACTAGAAAACAAAGAGCAAGTTGCCCTTCAAGCAAACCAGCTTGACAAAGCATCCTCAAATGGCGAATTGGTAAAAGCTTGCCACTCATAAAGCAAATTAAAGATACCCTCAATTTCATTCCTCCAGCATGTCTTCCACATAATCCGATCATATATTAGGCAAGACAATTAACAACAATCCAACGTTTGACAAATCAAATAATAAATATGAATATTTAGAAGATAACTCCTACAAGGAATGAAGATTCTTATATCATAAATGTATGAAGATTCGATTCACTAAGAATCTCGTCTAGATACAATCCTCTTAGGATCTCACCTAACCATAAATTTTGCTTGAACACCAAGGACAACACCAAGGACAAGGGCAACACCGTATCCCTATATAAAAACATGAAGCAAAGAAAAACAGAAGGCATCATAATCACAATATCATTTATTGTAACAATTTTTTACACAGTGAATACTTTTTATTTTTATCTTTATGACAACCGTGGTTTTTTTTCTACCACGTGATTTTTTACGTATAAATCTTGGTGTCCCTTATTGTTCTTTATCTTTTATTTTATTTGTCACGTATTCTATTAATTCACACACATATCAGAGAAGTGTATAGATCACAATTCATTGGTTGATCTAGGCATCGATCTGCCAATTTGTTGTTGTTGACTAGATTGACAAAAAATCAACATATTGAAATTAACAATTTTTTTATCCAACAATTAACCTCGATAATTAAAAATAAAAAGGGTCAATTATTTTTTATAATTTAAAATTGTTATTAATGTGCTTAATATATATATATATATATATATATATAAATCTTGTATAAAATTGTTGGTAATTGATATAGTCTCAAACTAATATATGATCAATCAAATATTGTTACTTTGTTAGCATTATTATTTTCTCTTTTTTTTCTATAATTTTTTTTCAAGACAAATCATTAAAAAATCATCAATTTGAATATAACTCTATGTAATATCCAACAAACTCTATTAAGAATTCTAACAAAACTTATATTGGCTCCATCAAGATCTATCACTTAAAAAATATCCATAAAACTTCAACGAACTCTAGATTGATAGATGGACCGAGGATCTCTACCACCACAATGATGAACATCTTCTCCATGGAAAATGGAGATCCCTACGTTGGGATCTCCATCGAAGATGGACTTTTACTCGAAAATCGTGTTGGAGATCTAGTTCTCCATCGTGGAGGAGATCCCACGATGGGATCTTGATCGTCTCCATCGCGATTTAGATCTTGCCTTAGGTCTCCATTGTCGATGGAGATCCATCATATGGAGATCCAAGCATATGGAGATCCATCTCCATCTTCATGGAGATGATAATCTTCATGATGATGGAGATCTAATCTTTCTTTTTTATTTATTTATATTTTATTTTTTCGTACTATTTTTTTAAACAATTTTTGTTTTCAACAATCTCCGAGGACGGTGGATCTCCACCGTTTTAAAAATAAAATATGTTTTTATATTTTTATTTTATTAAATCTCTTAACTCACTTTTTTTTTTCATTTATTTTCAATTTTAAATTATAAAATGTCCAATTTTAAATTATTACAAGTTTAAAGATGAAATTACCCTTAATTTTGCTTGACCGAGTTTGACTAATGACATATGAGGTGAATGTTAATTTTTGATAAAATTGTTTCCAATTATAAAAAACGAACCTCATATTAGTATGATGTAATTTGCTCTTTATTTTAACATGTTGAAAAGATTGGAATGATTTCAAAATAAATCATAAAAGTTTGAGCAATGTTAGGCTTCTCAATTTTTTTCATATATTCCTTTTCAAATGATGTTGGCATGTGAGATAGAGTTTTTCTCTGGTAGTAAGCACACAACTATGTATATACTTATAACACATTTATCAACTTCATCACTTTTTGTTAAAAATAAATAAATGTAATTGGGTCAAATAATACTTACATGGTAAAAAGTGGTGATATGGATAAGTGTGCTAAAAGTATGTTGTGCGCCTATCAGAGAAAAACTCATATGAGATGTCAATATCTTATAAATCATAAAATTATTTAGTGAGTGATATCATGTTGACATCTCACGTACCGATATTGTTTGAGAAAGAATTTGGAAAAATATTTAGGAAGTCTTGTATTACTCTAAAAGTTTTAAACTTAAAAAATAACCGTTTAAAATGAAATAAATATTTTTAATCATTTTTTTTCATAGATCAATCATCTAAATTTATCTACTAAGAAATATAAGAACAAACTTAAAATTATTAAAATAAAGTGATTTTTTTTCCAAGAACGGAGAGTTATGGAAGACCAAAAAAATTTGCGCAATCGAAGGAACATGAGAAGTGACAAAGCATTGGATGACTCTGACTTTAACTCTAGACCTTTGATCACGAAACAGTATTGGCAAGTCAACGGCTTTAAAACGTGGAACAATAAAATAATTCAAAGTTTTTGGACTTGGAATGAAACGTGGTCCTGATTTTGATTTTGATTTCAATAGTTTGCAAATCACTCAAAACATTCTGATTTTAATTGAATAGATAAATTGGTTTGATGGTACAACTTTATCTCGTGTTCGAGTTTACTCCTAAACAAAACTCTAAATTTATAATATAATACATAAAAACAAAATACATTCTGATTTAGCAGGTGTATTAAATCAAGATTTGATTGGATTCAATAAGATTTAAAAAGTATGAGATATTCAATAAGGATTTATAAACAGTCCATCAAAGTCTAGGAATATTCAATCTAGACTCGGAAGGATTTCAACAAAATCCAATAAAATCTAGGTGTATTTAATTCGGATTTTCAAGAAGTACAAACAAATTTGAATGTATTCAAAAGTTCATTAATTTCACGGATTTCGTTTAAATGATGAAATTTGATGGATTTGGATGGATTTTAGAATGAAAATTATAAATAATAAGTCTTCCACAAATCTTGCCCTATATCCATGGATTTAATAGGATTTCATTCTCACATAAAAAAAACCTCTCAATTTTATCAGCTCTTGGTATCCCTTTCCATTCTCTCATCAAATATAATTTCTTCCAATTTCAAACAGCTCTTGGTTTCCACATCTCACAAAACCTTCATCGAATACGATTTTTTTTTTCATCTTTGGTCTTATTTCTTCTTCAATAAAAATAACAAACAAAATTGTAAATTCCTCATATTTTGATTAGCTCATTTAGTTAACAAACCACATTGAGGATTTGCTTGTAGGAGTAGATTAGGTCTCATTGTTCGTGATCAAGCTTCGATGGCATTTTCAAACTCAAGAGTACTTCAAAAAGATATCGCTTGCTTAACTATCTTTGAACAGACTAGTTGCACACACACACACACACTCACACACTTTAATGCATGCTTTACACATCTTGCATTTGTGTTTCAATCTATTATATGTGTGTTCTTCTTTACACTTCTCACACATGCACCTTGGTTTTAGTTCTAAGTGTGGTTGTGTTCTATGCATTTCTTTTTCCATTTGTTGATCGAAAATATCTATGCATACCTGATGGAGTGCTTTCCTTAGTGTGCTCTTTAACCTCTCTGAAGGTCTCTGTTACGCGGGTAGTGTACGGGTCCCTACCCGTACATTAGTCGCGCACCAAAGCATGGTTGCCTCGGGTCAATTTTGCACGGGTGGTGTGCGGGTTCCTACCTGTACAGTTACCCACACACTGAGTGCTGGATGTCTTTTACGTGGGTAGTGTACGGGTCCCTTACCCGCGCAGTAACCCGCGCATTACATTGTTTCTGGTGTTTTAAATTGCTTCTTTCCAAAACAATGTAGCTTCTCTTTGACCTCATATATATGTTGTCTTCTCCCTTGCTCATTTTTGTGAGTTCAGAATACATACCTAGTGAGAAAAACTGATTTTTAAGAGAGAGAGACTCTCAAGAATTCACCTTTACTCATTCAAACCCATTGCCATTAGCATATAGTATCATCTAGCATATTCTAAGTTATATTCTTGCATGGGTCTTCATCAACACACATGAATTGGTAAGTAGAACAACATTTTCATTCATTTTAGTGTTCTTACTTAACAAAAAATATTTCGTATGACTTGTTTGCATCTAGAATAAGTTTTTATCTACAAGTTGAGATTTTTTGTATTGATTGTTGGGTATTGTATTGTGATAGCTATTGCATCTAGGCGTGCATTTATTTTATATAGCTAAGTTATATGTATGTCATATAGCAACATGATATTTATGATTGTTTGACTTGTTCATTAATGGTTAGATAAGTTAAAATGTGTTGACCTAACATTTATGGATTTAGAATATTCTTACATATTCACATAGGTTGTTATATCTTTTCATTGATTGTTAAGCTTTGTGATAAGTGGTCTAGTGCATAAGGTAGTTGGTCTAGGATCATTATTAAAGGCCCGTTGGGTAAAGTGAAAGGGTTAGTGACCAAGAATGATGTGACTTGAGGTCAACCTAGGTTGTAAATTTTCATCAAAGTAGTGGATTTTGAGGACTGTATGTGGTTATAATGATAGCCTATGAGTTTAGCTCTGTTGGATGGTTTCTCACGTAAAACAACTCATGTGTTTTTATGGTTTTTCTGTATTTTATTGTTATTTGAATGCTTGCTAATATGTGGTAGTGTTTGTTAACATTAACTAAGTCGAAAATTGGTAATCAATCGATTAAAACCTATTCACCCCCTTTAGGTTGTTTAGACACACACTTAGTTGTAATTTCAAAAACCATCACCACATTTATATCGAAATCATTTTTTCTCTTCAACAATCGTTCCTTTTCCATATGAGTTCTTCACTTTTATATCAAACAGTCAATCAATTATAAAAAATATATAGATTTTTTTTGTTCTCGTTTAGGTTCTTCACTGGATTAGAACCATTGACGTCGATTTTTGAATTGTCTAGTCAACAACAACGCGTAGGCAAGTTGATGCATGGATTGACTAAGAAACTTATGACCAAAACACCATCTTGCTATGTGAATGTGTTATGTAATGAGAAAAGTAAATAAAAGCAATAATTAACACCATAGTTTATATGTGGAAAACCCTAAGGTAGAGAAAAAACCACGATCGTTGTAATGATAAGAAATGAGAATATTCACTATGTGTAGAAAACAATCGCGAGTTACAAAAAAAGTGTCTCTGTCCTCTTAACCTTTGCTGATTGCATGTATTTATATGAGAACTAAAATGTTGCCCTAGTCCCTGTCATGCAAGTGAAGGCTTTGAGGAGATGGTATCATGATGATTTGCCTGTATTTTGGGGAATCCCTTATCCTTAAATGGATTATCTTCTGGATCTTTGATTTTATTATCGGATTTGTCAACTGCTTGATTAGAAATGATTGTCTTTCTCGATATAGGCTGAGATTTCATGAGAGATATAAAGGATCTTAGATTTGTGGTGATCTAGAGGATATTTCGTGTTCACAACGTAATAGTGAGTTGGTATCAATTCCCCATCTAGGATTACCTTGGCAAACGGGTTCTAAGTGGGGGACCTGCTATTTATTTTCTAGCTTGTCGTTGCCATATGTATCTAGCCAAACTGGCATGAGTTGCTGATGTGGATGTTTGGTTATGTGATTCTCGCTTTTTATGTTGACGTGCTAGGCTGATTGAAACTTCTCCAAACGATATCCCTTAAATCCACGAGGTGGGTTATTGGTGAACCGTTTTTTTTTTCAGGCGAGCAGGTACCTCTCCAAAGTGGATTTGTTTCTCTAGTTAATATTTGACTTGAAAAGATAAGGAGCCAAATGCACACACTCATTTGACGAATTAAACTGTAAAATGAAAAGATATATATATATATATATATATATATATATATATATATATATGTATTTATCATTTTCCCAATCAATATTCCAATAAAATCTAAAAATATTATTTATAAATCTCAAGTCAACAAACATACCTTATAATTTGATTTTTTTTTTAACATGATGTCTCCATGCATTTAATTACATGTATGCCAAAATCATAGCCGTTTTTTTAATGAGGAACACTATCCATTGCGACCACTGTGAAGTCATTAAATTTCCATGACATTGTTGTCATCTCCTTTGCAAGGACCTTGTCTAATGATTGCAATCCCAATTCATATTTTCAAAAGAAAATTATATTTTTTATTAGTGATTAAACAAATAATTTATAACATAATCACTCGTAAATTTCTGAGCAATCTTTACATAAGTCAATCGTACGAGGTCGGTAGTGCAATATAGTTAAAGTAAAGTTCGTTACCACGAGGATTTGGTTGTTAAGTCCAAAATATGTTAAATCTATTACTAGTTGAACAAACAATAAATGGTTGATTTGATTGCACACTACTATAACTCTAATTAATTAATTAATTAATTAATGCAACTAATGCAAGGAAAAATAATGTGAGTAATCATCAAATCATGTAAGTGAAAGTTAAAACCAATGTTGACCCTTATATAACCTCTATTCTCTCTTGACCTACAAAGGCAATATCCACACACACCTATAATCTATCTCTCTATGCCTACAAGAAATGCATATGGATTCATTGAGATTAATGGCACACAAAACATGTTATACATGCAAGCCTCGTATATTTCTACCTTACTAAACATGAATTGCATATTTTATCGAGCAAGTTGCGTGCATCGCATTTATGTCCATAACACAACAACCAAAAATCATTTAAATGATGGCTGATTAAACAAAAACATTGTGAACATAAAATTCCATTCAACAATTACATGCACAACTCAATAAAATGGAGGTCTTTATTCAATAATCATGGAAAAAGTTCTGATGTGGCTCTAGCTTAAGGAAATTAGTTCATGTTACAAAAGATTAACATACAAGATGTGATTTTAGCTCTAAACATGACTAATACAAGAAATAAAGAGATAAGAGTTAACAGGAAACTAATTGTGATGAAGCTCCATCTTTTCTTGCTTGTTGTCTTTTTCTCTTCAATATCTCCTTCAACTCCTTTACCCAAAAATGAAGTGTTGATGATGAATCTAAGGTTGGATAGTGTGGGTTTTATGTTTGATTTGTGTTTGTTGGAAGGAAAATGGGTAAAAATGAGTTCTTGAAGTGTTTAGGCTAGAGAGTGGTGGTAGAGTTTGTGTTCCTTCACAAACGAGAGAAAGTGCAGTATTTATAGGTAAGTGCGATTAGAGCACGAAATTCCATGTTTTGCTGAGCTGGAATCTCTATGCGCATTACACTTTGACGTAGTGTACTGCGTCAACTTACTAGAAAAATTATGTTATACACTTTGCATGGTTCGGTTTGACGAGCTCAACCGCGGCAAGGATCTGGAGTGTTTTTGTCGTACGTGTGTGGTTCGCTTTGACGAAGTGTACCATGACACTTCTCTGGAATGGTTTTGTCATTCAGCTTTGATTGATACATGGTACGCTTTGACGAACTGTACCGCGCAAAGCTTTTGAAACTTGTCCAAATCCCTTTTTTTGCTTTGATTTTACCCAACTTTGCTTCAATTCACCTGGAATACTATTTTGACCTGCACAAGCTAATTTCAGTCATAAAACACTAGGTTTTACTCGAGAAACAAGCGTAAAAACTTAGGAAATGAGGGCTAAACCAGATGTAAAAATGATACTATCAAATTTAAAAACTTAATTAATATCTATTTACTTTAAACAAAGCGCATAAGGTTGTCTCGTTGTATTCTCATTTTCGCTATAGGATAAGAATCCCAAACTTCGGTCATTCTATATTTGACCCTTAATAATGCTATGTACCAATGACTCCCATCATATATCGGGATATATATCTATTTATCACAAAACACGAGTCATATATTGGAAGTACTATAGTCATATATAGGTAGTACTATAAGAACATGTGATATCTACTTGCAAATAGTAAATGTTATATTTTTATAATGATTGAAGCGGTACATAAATTTGTGGTATGAATAAGAAATTAAGAATCACTCATGTGTTGAAGTGGTTTGATTTAAACCATCAATCCCACATCGATAAAAAACAAAGTATTTTCCCTATATATAAGTGATTATGAGATCACTACAATTCGAATGGCCAACAAACTTGGACATCTTTTTTTTAAAAAAAAAATCAAATTAAAGTTTGTCAGAAAGAGTTAGGATATCTATTTTTGTTTTTTAAATTCAAATTAAAGTTTGTCAGGAAGAGTTAGGACATCTATTTTTGTTTTTTAAATTCAAATTAAAGTTGTAACCCAAACGTTATTTTCTTTCAAAAGTTGTACATGTTTTGAATAGACATCTCATGTCTTTAAATTCAAAAACAAGTTACGTTGAAAAAAAACCATATTAACTTTAGTTTTTTTTATTTGACTTCCAAAATTTAAGAGAAAAAAACATTATAGTTTGCCAGACTTCTGGGTTGCGTGCTTCAATACAGAAGATAGATAGTGAATCCTGAGGCAGCCTCCATTCGCCCTTCAAGCACCGGAAGAGGAGAAATTCTGTCTTAGGACATTGCAAATCATTACAAGCCTCTATCTCCATATTACCAAGTCAGTTGTTAATTATTACTATTTTTTTTAATAGTTAGCAAATTATATATATATATACTTGTAAGCATCAAATTATTATTCTTCTATTATTATTTTTGGTTATGTTATTTTCTGTATATTGATTGATTATTTGTTTCCAACAATCTAAGACATAATCATTTTTTTTAATCATGGATTCACAATTAATCGATGGTTTCTCTAAGAACCATGACGAGAAGCCTAATAAATTCAAGGGGCTTGATTTCAAGAGATGACAACAGAAGATGTTATTCTACTTGACAACTGTGAACCTGGCTCACATAGTCAGAGAAGATGTTCCCAAAACAGACGAAGATCTGGTGACAAAAGAGACCATGCTGACAATTGAGGCATGGAAGCAGTCAGGTTTTTTATGCAGAAACTACATCCTGAACATGTTGGATGACACTCTATATGATATTTATTCAGAGTGTAAAACTGTAAAAAATGTCTGGGAACTACTTGAGAAGAAATACAAGACCGAAGATGTGGGTGCAAAAAAGTCTGTGATTGGCAAATTTCTCAAGTTTGAAATGGTTCATACAAAAACTGTAATCAAGCATGTTGAAGAACTTCAAGTCCTAATCCATGAATTGCACGCAGAAGGATGTTCAATTAATGAACACTTTCAGGTTGGTGCAATAATAGAGAAACTGCATCTATCCTGGAAAGATTTCAAAATTTATCTGAAGCATAAAGGCAGAGAGATGTCAATGTAGGATTTGATTATGAGGCTTTGGGTTGAAGAGGACCACAGAAAAAGAGACAAGGTTGGTGCAACAAAAATGGAAGCCAGGGCAAATGTTGTTGAAGGGACTTCCTCAAAGCAGAAATTCTAGAAGTCAAAGGCCAAGAAAATTGGTAAAAAGGCTGTCAATCTGCATGCACCAAAGGGCAAAGATTTCAAGAAAATTAAAGGCAGTTGTTGGGTGTGTGGAAAACCTGGACATAGAGCACAAGATTGTCGTCACCACAAAGACCAAAATGCTCCCCAAAATGTGGCAAATTCTGCCCCAAATAATCAAGCAACAAATGTCACTACAACGGATATTGATTTGGTTGCTGTGATATCTGAAGTCAACATGATTTCAAATATGAAGGGTTGGTGGGTTGACACAGGAGCAACAAGGCATATCTGTGGAGATAAAAATTTATTCTCTGAATTTACACTAATCACTAGTGGAGAAAAACTATACATGAGAAATTCATCTACTTCTGTTGTTGAATGAAAAGGAACTGTGTTGCTCAAATTCACTTCAGGAAATATAGTGACCCTAGTTGATGTACTATATGTTTCTGAAATTAGGAAAAATTTAGTGTGACTCACTGCTTAGTAAGAAAGGATTCAAAAGTGTTTTCGAATCTGATAAGTTTGTATTAACTAAGGTAGGGATGTACATTGGGAAAGGGTACCTTGCTAATGGGATGTTCAAATTAAATGTAATAGTTTCCAATGCAATGAATAAGAATAATAATGCTTTCGTTTATACCGTTGATTCATTTGATATATGGCATGCTAGATTAGAACATGTTAATAATAAATTAATTCATAGAATGGTCTTATTAGGACTGCCAAAATGTGATATTGATTTAAAACACAAATGTGAAACATGTGTTGAATCAAAGTTTGCTAGGCAAAGTTTTAAAACCGTCAAAGAAAGATCAGATGAAGTACTTGGATTAATTCATATTGATCTTTGTGATTTCAAGTCCATGCCTACGAGGGGTGGAAGAAATTATTTTATAACGTTTATTGACGATTGCAGTAAATTTTGTTATGTCTATTTGATTAAAAATAAAGATGAAGCTTTTGAAACGTTTAAAACATTTAAAGTTGAGTCGAAAATCATTTAGACAAGAAAATTAAAATAATAAGATCAGATAGAGGTAGAGAATATGAGTCCATTGCTTTTGCTGATTTCTGTGCAGACCATGGAATTATACATCAAACAACTGCACCATATACTCCACAACAAAACGAAGTTACAGAGAGAAAAAATAGAACATTAAAATATATGATTAATTCCATGTTGAATAGCTCAAGACTCCTACATAATTTATGGGGAGAAGCATTACTTACTGCAAACCATATATTAAACAGAATTCCATTTAAGAAGACAAATAAGTCTCCTTATGAAGTACGGAAAGGACGGTTACCGACTTATAAAATCCTTAAAGTGTGGGGTTGCCAAGCAAGAGTCTTAATTCCTTTACCAAAAAGAACAAAACTTGGACCTAAAACTGTAGATTGAGTGTTTATAGAATTTGCTAAAAATAGTGCAGCATATAGATTTTTAATTATTAATCTGAAGTTTCTGATATGCATGTTGATACTATTATAGAATCAGTAGATGGTGAATTCTCTTAGGGAATTTTTCCTTACAAAGAAAATAAGTCCATTTCATATAAAAAGAGAGTATATGATGATCCTCATGATGAACGCTCCACTTCTGATGTCCAAAAATAAAATGTGGAAACAAACAGAAGAAAAAGGACAAAAATTCTAAAGAATTTTGGACCAGACTTTATTAAACCACAAACCTATAAAGAAGCAATGTCTTCACCTGAAGCTCTTTTATGAAAAGAAGCTATTAACAATGAAGTTGAATCCATTTTACATAACCATACCTGGGAATTGGTTGGTTTGCCACCTGGAAATAAACCAACCAATTGGTTATAAATGGATATTTAAAAGAAAGCTTAAAGCCAATGGAACAATTGATAAATATAAGGCACGATTGATTGCTAAAGGATATCGGTAAAAAGAAGGGTACGTTGGATTATTTCGACACATATTCTCCAGTATCAAGAATAACGTCGATAAGAACGTTAATTTCAATTGTTGCTTTATATAAAATGGAAATACATCAAATAGATGTAAATACATCATTTTTAAATGGAGAACTAGACGATGAAATTTATATGGAACAACCAGAAAGATTTGTGGTAAAAGATCAAGAAAATAAAGTCTGTAGACTTGTTAAGTCACTGTATGGACTAAAACAAGCGTCAAAACAGTGACATGAAAAATTTGATCATACAATGCTGACACAAGGATTTAAAATTAATGAATGTGACAAATGTGTCTACATTAAAAATATGAAAAATTGTTGTGTGATGGTATACTTGTATGTAGATGATATGTTGATAATGGGAACTAGTAAGGATGCTATCGTCATCTTCTGTTTGACATGAAAGACTTTGGTCAAGCAGATGTCATCTTAGGAATTCAAATTAAAAGAAATAAAGATGGATATATACTTACTCAATCTCATTACGTGGAAAAAATATTGAGAATGTTTAATCAATTTGATTGTAAACCTCCAGTGACCCCATTTGATGTAAATTGCAATTTAAAGAAAAATACAGAATGTACAATTTCTCAATTGGAGTATTCTCAAATAATTGGCAGCTTAATGTATTTGATGAAATAAGTAGGCATAGTAGATATATAAGCAATCCTGGAGGGACAACATTAATCAGAGTGTTAAGGTATTTAAAATATACTTTAAACTATGGATTGGTATATACTAGCTATCCACTGGTTTTAGAAGGCTACAGTGATGCAAATTGGACTTCTGATAGCACAAAAACCAAATCAACTAGTGGATATGTATTTACATTAGGTGGAGCTGCAGTTTCATGGAAATCCTCCAAACAGACGTGTATAGCACGATCAACAATGGAATCAGAATTCATTGCACTAGATAAGGCTGCTGAAGAAACAGAATGGTTAATAAATTTTTTGGAGGACATTCCAGTATGGCCTAAGCCTGTGACAACAATATGTATACTATGTTATAATATGGCAGCTCAAGCTAGAGCTAAAAATACTGCATACCTTGGCAAATCGAGGCATATTAGGCGTAGACACAATACCATCAGACAATTGCTCTCAAATGGAATTATTTCTATTCAATATGTGAAGTCAAAGGAAAATATTGCAGATCTTTTGACAAAGGCCTACCAAGAGAGCAAATAAAGTTGACATCGAGGGGAATGGGTTTAAAGCCAATTGAATGAGTCGAATCAGGCGGAAACCTTACATGGCAGATTGGAGATCCCATGGTCTAGGTTCAATAGGCAAACTGGCTTGATAAAAACTCAAATAAAACAAAAATAACATACATTATACTCATTCCTATGATAGTTGGTATGTTATAAAAGGAAGTATAACGGTATGCTTTGCATTTAATGACATTGATATTTTAATATTATATATCTTAAATGTCACCTATATGATAGTAAATGTGGGGTCACATTTATGAGAATGAATAAATGACTAAATTCTCTAAAGCTATTATGAATACCAGGATATGTTCAGGACCAAAAAGAACACAAACGTATAAACTACATTATTTAAAGTTTTGTTGTGTATGAGACTTATTGTCTTGATTTACTATCAAATTGAACAGTTCAAGGTTATTAATTCCACTGCGTCACTATGTAGATCTGATATGATCTTACCAGGGTAAGTTCAAGTCAATGAGACACTTTTTCTAAAGCATGACACCTTAATTTTTCTCAAAAAATCGATTATTCCAGATTTAAAATGTGGTCTTGATTTTTTAATCAAATGTGGGGTATTGTTGAAGTGGTTTGATTTTAACCATCAATCCCACATCGATAAAAAACAAAGTCTTTTCCTTATATATAAGTGATTATGAGATCACTACAATTTGAATGGCCAACAAGCTTGGATTTGGGCCCAAGCCTGTTGGGGCTCCCATAACAGATGATACATGGACTATGGGCTATTGGGCTAGGGATGCCTTCGGGTGGTGCATGGGCCTTGGCCCAAAGGACATTTTTTTTTTGTTTTTTTTTAAATTCAAATTAAAGTTTGTCGGAAAGAGTTAGGACATCTATTTTTGTTTTTTAAATTCAAATTAAAGTTTATCAGGAAGAGTTGTATCACAAACGTCATTTTCTTTCAGAAGTTGTACCTGTTCTGAACAGACATCTCATGTCTTTAAATTCAGAACAAGTTACGTTGAAAAAAAAAACAAATTAACTTTAGTTTTTTTTATTTGACTTCCAAAATTTGAGAGAAAAAAACATTGTAGTTTGCCAGACTTTTGGGTTGAGTGTTTCAATACAGAAGATAGATAGTTGAATCCTGTGGGCAGTCTCCATTCGTCCTTCAAGCATCGTAAGAGGATAAATTATGTCTTAGGGCATTGCAAATCATTGCAAGCCTCTATCACCAGATTGTCAATTCAGTTGTTAATTATTACTATTAATTTATATATATATATATAAGCATCAAATTATTCTTCTTCTATTATTATTTTTTGTTATGTTATTTTCTGTATATTGATTGATTGTTTGTTTCCAACATCATGTAGTTAACACCCCATTTTTTGAGGTGATCAGTCGCTACTCATGTAAATGTTAAATTAAGACAAGAATGATAATTAAATATATCAATGTCTAAAAGAATATATTATTGACAATGTTCCAAACAAAAATCACAAAGAATAATGAATTATCAATTATAATTACAATTATATGATAAAAACAACAATACATACCTAATAAGTGGTTGGGAAGTACCAACCACAATGAACAGTATTATTTTCACGTTATCGGTAAGTAAGATATTCATAAACCATTGAGATAACCAAGATTAAATGCCTTGAAAAAACCAATATTGTTAATATCATTAATTTAACACAAATAGCAACAAAATGTTTCACTTATACTATTTGACATACACCATGCAACACAAACAATAGAATAATGAATATAACATGAATTGGAGTGATTTATATATTTTTTTCTTTAATAGAAATTACTAAAAAATGACATATAAATCCATTGATCCATGTTGAAGGGAGAAGTGAGAAAAAGTTTTACCGCTTAAGACAAATGTGGTTTGCATCCACTAGTATCTCTCTGCATCACAGTATATATACATTATATAAGTAAAAAAATAATAATTAATAATCGTTAAAATTTTAATGTGTATTTTAACCAAACCTTTGATTCATGTTAGAGTCAACGACAAACTAAATTATTTTCAAATCACTCTCTAGGATTGGAATCGAAACTTTAAATTGTCCCATTTGGAACTTATTCTTAGTTTGACCAAGGTACTTATCGTATGAGTAGAATTTATAGCTACTAGGTTCTCTTAGTTGCTTTACAAATTTACATGAGGTTTCTTCCAATGTTATAATGTCTAGCCAAGAGTACATCATCAAGATTGTCATGATCACTCTGCAATGGACAAATAACTAGACTAAAAAGTAACAAATAATTACAAAAACTTCTTTTAAAATAATTTTTTTATAAAAAAAATGAAAGCTTCTAAAAAAATATACCTCATCAACCCAGGGTTGGCCTTGACATTTTAAAGGCCTATGACGAATTTTTTAAAATGGACCATTAATCATTTTCAAAAAAAAAATTAATATATATGCATATATAGTATGTTTTCATATATTCAGTCTGAAAATAATAATTTAATTAAAAATAAAATAATATCATACGATAAATACATTTATTATATAAACAAATAAATTTCTCATATAAATAAAATAAAAATGTAACTAGAAGTTCTGAATTATTTATTAACATCAATGTTATACATCAAAATTGTCACTAATAACTTAAAAAATTACAAAACATAAACTACCCGAACAAAAGTGCAAAATAAATTACAAGTAGATTATAGAAGAATCCAAAATAGTTCAGCATTTGTAAAGATCCAAAATAGTTCAACAACAAGTCTTCAATAATATTCAAACTCTCAAGTAATCCTACAAAACAAAACCACAGAACAGTAAAGAATATCAAAACATCATTTGAAATGTCTTCTTCTAACATTTTGACAAGCAAATTCATTAATAATATTTTCAACTTCAATCTTTTTAACATTTCTTTTTCAATACACAATATTGCTAACCCATTTAACCTTTCTTGTAACATAGCTGACCGCAAATAAGATTTCAACATTTTTAATTTCAAAAAACTTCTTTCTGTAGATGCCACAGGTACAGGTATAATCAACAATATCCTATAAGCAATTGATACATTCTGATAACAATCAGAAGCTTTTACAAACTCATGTATTTCAATGACGGTCTTTATTTCTTTTGGTAAAACAAATTGTAACACTCTCAATTCAGAAAATAAATCTTTAGAATCAACATCTAAAAATCTATCATGTTTTTGAGCACATTCAAGATTTACACAACACTCATTCAATTTATTATCATTTAAATAAAGTAAATTCTTTGAATTATATAAAACCCAAAAATACCTTCAAATACTTGCATTTGTTCAAATCTACTCTTCAAATAAGCAATAGCAATATCAACTACAACAATGAAATAATTCACCCTAAAAGATTCTTCAACCGATTGCCCAATATCCTCATGTACATTCTCATCAATCTGTTTCTTTTTTAGCATTTGACGTTTTTTCAATAAAAATTGGTTCAATTTCCATATCACGTACAATACTTTTGGCATCAATCATTGCAGATGTAAACCCATTTTCTTTATAATTTTCAAAAAAAAAAATCACCCCCTTCAAATGTTCTATAGCAATATCAATATACATATTTTTCAATTGCAAAATTTTGCTAACTGTGTTTATACTAAACAAAATATCATACCAAACAGTCATGCCTATTAAAAACCCAAAATTTTCAAATTTATTTGCTAAACTTTCAACTTCACTCTTTGTTTTGGGATCATCACTACTTTCATGCAATTCCACTAAAGCTTCTCTTATTTGAGGTGCTTGATATTTTATAGCTTTAACACTACCAATACGACTTTCCCAACGTGTTGCAGACAATGTTTTGAGAGTTAAGTCATGGACATGATCTTGAATTTTTTTCCATCTTTTTGTAGAACTAGAAAACAATGAATATATTCGTTGAACAACACCGAAAAAAGATACTGCTTTAACACACGAGTTAACCATATCACACACAGTTAGATTAAAACAATGAGAAGCACATGGCATGTACAACAATCTATGATTTATTTCAAGTAATCTTTTTTGCACACCTTGGTGTTTTCCTTTCATGTTAGATCCATTATCATAACCTTGTCCCCTCACATCATTAATATCAAGACCAAGAGATTCTAACACAACTTGTAATACATTAAAAAGCCCCAACCCAGATGTATCATCCACTTTTAAAAACTCTAGAAAGTACTCTTTAATTGTATATTACTGGTGGACATGTCTACACATCGTATTATCAAAGTCATTTGTTCTTGACAACTTATATCTGGAGTACAATCAAGTATTACTGAAAAATATTTTGTATCTTTGATTTTCTTAATGATTGCACTTTTGATATTAGAGGCTAACATAGAAATCAACTCATTTTGAATTTTATGACCAAGATAGTTGTTGACGTCGATTTTTGGATATGCCAACAAGGATTGGATTTCGGCTATCCATTCAAAGAGAAAAAGACTAGAGAAAGTAATCAAGACACAAGTTTAACGTGATAAAACTCAGATAGCCGTAGAAACATCTACGGGTGGTTGAATGATCAACCAAACCAAAATCCACTATGAATAAAGTTATTACAATCCTTGATCTCTCTTTTTTCTCTCTATTTTTCTATGATTGCTATATATATCCTCTTTTGTGAGATTATGGATCTATTTATATGTTTATAGAACTCTAATCTGCTTTGTACAAGTAATAGATCTTTGTATTTAATTACAATTATGTACTTGCTTGAATCTGATTGTCTTCTATCCTGTTTCAGAGTCTTATATTGAGAGTGAATGGGTCTCTAGCAAAGTAGTCCAATTAGGACTTATTTCCTTATAAGAGCAGTCTTTTTGAAGAAGTAAAGTTGCTGCCTGATTGGAAACCTTTCCTGTTTAATATTATATTTTTATTGGGATTCCTTTTTGATATGGATATCTCCGTACATCCTAATGACTTAATCCACGTGAGCTATACACCGGGTCCTTTATTTGATTTTCATCATGTTTGTCCCGAGTAAAAGCAATACCTGTTGGTCCCGAGTAGAAATGTCACTTAATCAGCCCCAAGTGTCATTTATCTAATCTCGAGTAGTATTTAATTGATCATGAGTAGGTTATGTTAAACATTTTCTTACTCGGGTTTTCTCTTTTATGGTGTTGTCTTATAGGATATTTTCTGAATGCCTATTTGGATGTCCACCTGACAATTTATCCTTTTTGAAGATGATGTGTTCATGCTATAAAATTTACATATGACAATAGTGATAATGAATCTCATTATGATTAATGCGTCTAATATGCTCATGCATTACTTGATCAAACTCTGCTATCATTTCAATTAAACCTAAAAAGTTACCATTAATATTTTCGTAAATTTTCTCATTGGTTCAACGAAAAGCCAAATTATGCTTAGCAAGACATTTCACAACAGCAATGATTCTTTCAAGAACTACTTTCCAATGTTTTTTTTCTTTTGTAATTTGATCTTGTAAATTTTTATCAATTGTTTCATTTTTTTTAATCTAATTAGTAAATCAATCCAAATGCTCATATTAGTGATGTGCTCCATACTATTCTCATGTTCTCTAAGCCTTTCACTAAGATGTTTCCAATCATTAAATCCTTCATGTGATAAAAAACTCTTCAGTCCTATCTTGAACAACTTGCAACAAAAACAATACACTTTATCTACATGCTTTGAGTAAACTATCCATTTCCTATCTTGAGTCTCTCTATTTAGTAATTTTCGAGTATAATGTGATAATGAAAAATGTCTAGAATTACCATCCAAAGGAAAGATGACATTAGGTTCTCTTATAGGACCATTTTCCACTAATAAATCAATCATTTTATTATCAAGGTTTGCCCACATACTTGGATCATAAATATCTAAATTAATTTCTATTTCATTGCCCACATTCTCATTTTCATTCATGTCAATCGTATCATGATCATTGGGTTGATTTTCATCATTTTCAATTTCAGTGCCCAAGTTTTTGTTACCATTAATATCATTCACATCATGATCATTGTGTTGACATGTCAAATAAGGAGTTGGGTGTTGTGATTCACTGGCTAAACCTTCAACTTGATTTTCAAGTAAACAGCCCGACTCTACTTTTTTAGGAAAGAATCTTTCTAAAGCTCCCTTTTGAGATTGAGTCAGTTGTTCCATTCTATGTCTGTTTTTTTCCTTTTTTCATATCCAGATGGTTGTTTTTTAGGAAACATTTTACTAATATCTAAAATAACATACAACAAACAGTAAAACACACAAACAATAAACCACTGATAACTAAAATAACATCATAACAATCAAAGTGAAACAAAACAATAAAACCTGTCAAGCAATTGGATTCAATAGGTTGCACACTGCCACACTCGCAACATCCCCGCAAACCGCAGTATCTAAAGTATTAGTTATTTCATACAAACCAAATCAAATGTTAAATTTTCAAGACCTTACTACATTAATTGAATAATTGTATGAAATTCAAATTTCCAAATCTCTAATACAATAAACATTCAAAACTGCTCTAACAAAGTTGAACACGCGCTGTGTAAACATTCAAAACAATCAAAACTTCAGTTTTCATTTGCTTGTAAATAATCCAACAAAACAGAGGATGGAAAACAGTGAAATAGAGGAGAAAAACAATGAATTAGAGAGAGGGAGAGGCATACCAGGTTCAAGTCAAAGAAAAGTAGAAGTATAAAATTGAAAGGTCGAAGCAAAAGAGAGTGGCAAAGTTTGGTTTCAAGATTTTAATGTCAAACCAATAATAAATTGACTTGGATGTTAGAAATACCAAATTGAATTAAATGAATCCAACTAAGACAAATTCAAGAGCACTACAAATAAACTGATGATATAAGTAAGAATCACATAAAGGAGATAACCCAACCAAATCATAATGTTCTTCTAGATTTTTTACATGCAAATAAACCTGGAATCACAAAATATTCATTCAATATTCGACTTTAAATCACATAAAACATGCTACTATACTAGATCTAAGAATATATTCAATTGAAGTTCTCTAGCACAGTTTAGAGCTAATTTTTATGACAATAAATCAATTAATATTCAAATAGCTATAAGTAATTTTAAGTATTAATATTCAGATAGCTAATTTTTATGACAAATTGACAATAAATCAATTAATATTCAAATATTAGAGATGTTGAAACCTAACCGAACTCCAACTCACATTCACATTTCACAGAAAACATGCTTACTATGCTAGATCTAAGAATATATTCAATTGAAGTTCTATAGCACAGTTTAGAGCTAATTTTTATGACAATAAATCAATTAATATTCAAATAGCTATAAGTAATTTTAAGTATTAATATTCAAATAGCTAATTTTATGACAAATTGACAATAAATCAATTAATATTCAAATAATAGAGATGCTGAAACCAAACCAAAAACCAACTCACCTTGGGGAGATCAGAGATGTTGAACCGGCAGTCCGGCACCGGACATGGGACAGCCAGACAGGGTCTGCGGCAGTACGGCTGCTTGGCGCTCGCCTGCTGCAACTTCCAAGTTCCAACTGTGGTCTGTGGTAACTGGTACTCTGGTAGAGTGGTAGTGTCAACTCACAACTGTCAAGTGTGGTTTGTGGATTTTATCGAGAGAGAGAGAAAGAGTCAGAGAGAGAGAGAGACTAGAGACCGATAGCTGCGGCAACAAAAGAATATGAATGATGAATGTCTGATTTTTAGTTTTTTACAATTGGGAATTTGAAACCCTAGAAGGCTAATATAAGAAAATGATATTGGGCCAAATATATCTAACTTGTGCCTCTCTTTTTTAAAGCGTCTTTGACTTGGACGGTTGGACCATTTAAAATGTTCATAAAGTATTCACTAGGTCATCATCATGTAATTCATTATTTATAAAATGGTCTGTAGTTATTACTTTTAAAAATGGGCCCTGGGCGACCGCCTCTGTAGTCCAGGCCCAGGGCCGACCCTGCATCCACCAACATTATAAGGTTTCGAGAATATAATTTTGGTGGTTTAATCATGAAACAAATATTATGGTGTGTAATATTAATCTAGAGGGGGGAGGGGGTGAATAGATTTTAAATAAATTTTAAATAAATTTTACCCAATTTTCGTTAAAGGTCAAGTTGACGAAAATGCCCCTATCTAGTTACAAGAATACCACAAGTGTAATAAATACAGAAATGGTAAAGACACTTGAGATATGCGTGGAAACCCTCCAAATGGGAAAAACCACGGGCTGATGAGTGCGCCACACTAGAACCTCGAATCCACTAATGGTAAAGGAATTACAACCTAATCCCGATTTAATCCACCACCACTACCTTATCCCGGTATAAGTGAACCTAGTCCATCTTGCTTGCGATTTAAGCTACCTACTTCTGGAAGCAACACAAGTCTTACTTCTCAATGAAGAGATAAAATGTCCTAAGTGAATATATGATGATATTCAATGAACAAACAATGCTAGGAAACTCTATATGCTTATCTAGAATAATGAGATGACAATTAATGCAATCCTAGATATCAAGAGCTAAATGACATGCTCAAAAAGCTTAGCTAAACATAGATAAAACAATCCTATGAAGCTATCACAATACAACACTCAATCATGTTATCACAACAATCTCTAATTTGTATCTAAAGATATCCTAAGAGCATACAAATAATTAAAGAGAAGGTTTATCAAGCAAAACACTAAACTTGTAAGAAGATAGTGAAGAACTTACCAAACAATATGTGATGAAGCAACTCTATCCATTGATGCACTCTAAATCAACTTAGATGATGCAAGATGAAGTTTTTATGCACATGGGAATGCTTTGAGTGATTAAAAATGAGTTCTTGAAAGTGTTTTTCCTTTGAAATGTGTTCTAAGGAAAATATGTGATGTTCTGAACTCTTACACGACCTTAAAGCAATGAGTTATATATATATATATATATATATATATATATATATATGAGATCCAAACAAAGTGAGGTCAATTTGGAAAAAACGTTCCAGCTTCCTCTGTGTGCGATGGTGACGTGCGATGGTCGAGTAACGCACCACCAGCTCACAACCTAATTTTACAACTGGCGCACCACATGTGTCAATCCACTGGAATGTTTGCACTGGTGGGGTTGCGCTAGTCGAGTAGCGCACCACCAGCGTACTGCTAATTTTTGCATCTTTGCACGGGTGCAGCAGCGCAACACATGCGACAACCCACTGGAATGTTGTGCTGGTGAGGTGCGCACCACCAGCGCAATGCCTATTTTCAACACTCAAACACACAAAATCAATAAGTTCAAAAGTGATGAAAAATGCATCCTATTCTAATGCCTAACATGACATGAAACTTTAATTACAAGATGCAAATATGTCAAACAAGAGTCATTTAAATCAAAATGCACACAAGTATAATCACTCAACATATATGAATAAGAGTTATGCATGAATATGTGAGTGTGTGTAACTATCTCTTCAAAGTAAGAAAGCACAAGAATTTTACATTTTGTGCTTCTCCTTTTGAGGCCTTGAGAGCCTAAGAATGTGATTTGTTCACGAAATAAGCCAACAAACAAATGAGAACTTTACAAACCACAAACTTAGGGTTAAAAAGAGATGGCGGAAATTATAAAGCGATTTTCTGTTGTATACCATCAACCATATTGCACATCATCAATTCATCATGATTTTGACTACTTACAGGCATGCTAGTACTAAAACTCCTTGTCTATTTATTAGCTTTAGATATTCTCTTATCATCTTCGGAGGAAACATCAACAAAGTTATGATTAACTTTTTCAACTATCTTTAATCCACCATTATCTACTCATGACTTGTTTATATTAGCAGCATCTACACCTTTAGTATTCATGATTTTATTTAATAAAGTCTCGACAAGCTTAAGCCTTCCATCCATATTGGTCACCATATGAAGTATATTATGAATATTATTCATCATAATCTTCATTGTAGGATGTATTACAAT
Source organism: Dipteronia dyeriana (assembly GCA_032871835.1). Classification (NCBI taxonomy): domain Eukaryota; kingdom Viridiplantae; phylum Streptophyta; class Magnoliopsida; order Sapindales; family Sapindaceae; genus Dipteronia; species Dipteronia dyeriana. The sequence continues at coordinate 46,259,025 of CM065303.1, read as the reverse complement.
CTTATTTCCAACATTGAATTTTGAATTATCACCTCCACCAATCTTAATAACATTAATACAATGCGATGAAAGCTAAAAAAACAACAAAAAATCTATTTGTTAGCCATCGTGGTATACCACTATGATAAAAAAATTAATTTAAAAGTAAACAACACTATTTTAACGAACCTTAGTGCTTCCAAGACCACCCTGCTGCATTAACCATTTTGTGAACTTCTTGATAATGGTATTGGTCCAAGAAGTAATGAGAATTTTAGATCTATCAACCAATGGAGTGTTCCACTTTATAGTATGTAGATAAAATATCCGTTAAATAAAAAAAATGTATATTATAATGATTACAAAAAAGAAACATAAATAATGAAACAAAATAAATATTTAGTAAAGATTTGCACTCTTTTTACCTGAAGAAAAAGCATACATCCAGTCACACTCCTATGTCCTAATAATTTGAATTGCTTGATTCCATCAATCAATAACTTAAAATACCAACTAGCTCAGTTCATAGTATAAATGACAGTAACATCCTTTAAAACATGGAGGTAAGAAAAACTAACATATATTCCACCTTAAAGTCATAATACGGTCCCATTCGCAAATAACATAAAAGTGATATTGAACTCATTATCAATAGACTTTATTATTTTTTTTTTTCATTTTCTCTATAAGTACATTCCCTTTAATCGCCTTCGAGGTACCTTTATATATTTCTATTAACTCTTTGATTTGTTTACTATCACCGTCAAGACTTATCGGCTGTCCTCTATTCTCCAAACCCATAATTTGTGAAAAAAAACATTTGTACTTTAGTTAAACATTTTCCCGTAAAGCTCAACAGACAATGTATCAATGTCAACTTTATCTACAACAAATGAATAAATATATCGTCTTAATCGCCCATAGTTCATCAAAAGCAGACTACCAAATCCTATTGCTTTTGACAACAACTTTTTGTTCTATCGATAATTTAACCTCTTTTTTAGATTCACTAGACATCAAAGCAAGTTGTTGTATAACTATTCTTCAAATAAAAGTTCTTTACCCATCATATATTGAAAATGTTCTTACTAGTTCATACTCTTAATTTTTTTTCTCAATTCCCGCCTAACCTGCAATAAAGATAAAATATAAAAAATATTGACGAATGTTTTCAAATTAATTTTATTCTTAAATTTATGACTACTATTTCACAAGCATAACAAATAGAGTATTGCTAGGCTTCCTATTTTTTTTTCTTCAAATGATGTGGCACGTGAGTTGTCAACATTACATTACTCCCCACATAATTCCCTGATTTACAAGATGATGACAACTTACGTGCCACATCATTTGAGATTTTTTTTCGAAAAGCCTAACATTAACCTAAAAAAATGTGATGGCTAACCTCTATTTTGATTTTATTGACACCCTTAGCATACATATTATTAACTGTATTTTTTAAACAAAAATAAAATATAAAAAACAACGATAAATAAAATTAAATAATTCTACTCACAGAAAGTTTAACCATACCAAACCATCCAATTTCGATGATATATGTTCATTAGAATCTTCTTACTTTCTTTACAAGTGTTGACACTATCATCCTTTTGTCTCATAAGATGATTTATCTTTTCCATTTAAACCTATAAAATTAAAATTTTGATTTTAATTTGGAAGAATAAAAAAGATGAAATAGTCGTTACTAACTACAAAATTAGGGGTTTTCCAAATTTTATCCAGAATTAGTGTTCTTATTGTTTTTATCAAATAACACACTGGAGATACAAAATTGCCCCTCATTTTCCTATTTGCTTTATTTTCTATCTTTCTTTATTTGAAACCTTTCTCACACCTTATTTTTTTTTTCTATCTTTGTCTGAAACTCCCTCTTTATTCTTTCTCACGCCACAAACACACATTCTCTATCTTCTTTCCCTCTCATGCCACAAACACATAGAAACCCACATTATATTCTCTCACATCATATTTTTCTTCAAATTTGGTGAGGATATTTGTTTGTGAAATTGTTGTGGATATTTCCAGTGATGAATTGAGCTGGATTTGGCCATTCTTCTCGTGGTATGTATTCGAAACCTTAGTTTAGTTAATTTAAATGACATGAACTAGATTGTGTCTTCATTTGCAGTAGATGCCATGAACTTGGGTTGAAGAATTGGCATTTGGTATGTTTAATCTATTAAACACCAGTGTGTTTAATATCTCAAAGTTCGTGTTTTTAATCTCTCAGAGATTAAACACTGGTGTGTAATAAACATTAATGTGTTTAATTGATGTGAACGGATATGTATATAATTGATGTAAACTGGTGTGTTTAATTTATTTGACTAGTATGTTTAATTGATTTGAACTAGTGTGTTTAATTGATGACACGTGTTGTGTGTAATTAATGTGAATCGATGTGTGTTTAATTAATGAATTATTTGTGTTTAAAAAATGAAACATTGTGTGTTTAATTGATGTGAACCGGTGTGTGCGTCTTATTGATGAATTACTTGTGTATTTAAATGATGAAACATAGTTTGTTTAATTGATGTGAACTAGTGTGGGTTTAATTGATGAATTAACTGTGTGTTTAAATGATTTGAAACATGATATGTTTAATTGATGTGGTGTTTGTTTAATTGATAAATTACTTGTGTGTTTAAATGATGAAACATAATGCTTTTAATTGATGAATTATTTGTGTGTTTAATTGATGTGAACTGGTGTGTTTAATTGAAGTGAGTTGGTGTGTGTTTAATAGATGAATTACTTGTGCGTTTAAATGATGAAACATAATGTGTTTAATTGATGAATTACTTATGTGTTAAATTGGTATGAACTGGTGTGTGTTTAATTGATGAATTACTTATGTGTTTAATTCATGTGAACTAATGTGTGTATATTGATGAAACATGGTGTGTATAATTGATGTGAACCGGTGTGTTCATAATACACACTAGTGTGTTTAAGTCCTGAGAAATAATACTTGTGTGTTTAATCTTTGACTTGACCTCATTAATTAAACACGCTGATTTTAATACACGTATCACGTTTAATGTGTGGTGGGTTTAATATATTTAAATATAAATGTGAGATTTTTAATGTTGACATGCAGGAATGACCCAACAAAATTGGTAATCACTTATGGTGGAAAATGAGTGGGAAACTTTTATGAGAGTGGTTAAACATAGTTTATCAAAGTTCATAGGAATTTGACGTATGTTAAGTTGTCTAGGGTGGTACAAGACGATGCGAACCGATAAGGACATATCCAACACGCCCAACAAATAACCTTCTGAATCCATATATTGATGACTGAATAATTGTGTTTAAGTTATTATGAATTATGTTGAAACTATTATGGATTTAATTGTATTTATAAACTGTTTTGAATTTTGTTGAAAGCAGTTGCGTTGAAATTAGGGGTGGGCACATTGAACCCAACCCAACTAACCTGACCCAATTCGACCCGGATTTTACAGGTTGGGTCGGGTTTGTTATTTAAAAAACATAGAACGGGTTATAAATCACCAACCCAAAACTATTTCAGATTGGGTTGGGTTAGATTGTTAACCCGCAACCCGATCCGAAATGTGTACATATAAAAAAACAATTGACCATTTCTTTCATTTTGAAACTCTTTCTCACATCTCTCTCGCCGAGTCGCCGTTCACCATCCAGTTGCTGCAGCCTCTACTTTCACATTTCTCCAAATCGACGTCGATCATCAGATCTCCAAGTCGGTGCCATTCTTCAACTCTCCAAGTCGACGCCGCTCTTACGTCTTCCACGTTCTTGCTACACGGCAAATACGCTGGTAATCTCTCGTCTTCTTACTTTTATTCTCTATTTTCTTGTCACTTTTTATAGTTTTTTCGCGATTGAATCATGTTTTCTTATTGTTTTATTTCTAATCAATATTCACTATCGATTCATTTTGTTGCGTCAATATCTGTCTTGTTTTTTTTCTTGCTGTAATGTTGTTTCTAAGCCTAGATTGATTGTGTCATCAATTGTTACCTAGTGTATTTCTTTGTCTTTCGAGATTGAATCTGTTGCATGTTACCTAAATTCATTTGATTTTAATTTTGAATCTGATGCATGTGATCTTAATACTGAGATCTCTTTTGACTTACTGATTATGAATCACTGGTTTAATGATGCGTTAAAATTTAATTTGAATCCTATTGATGTCGATTTATGATTTCAATTATTTGTTATCACCGATGCAATTATAGAAGATTATTGTTCTTATTTTCGTCTTATTAGAGTTAGACTTTGTAATTTGAGTTTTATATACATATGTTTATGTTTTATCACAGGTTGTACATATTACATTTACCAGGTGTATGGCTGTCCATATATGATATATCCCACATCTCCACACACACACACACACACACACACACACACACACACACATATATATATATATATATATATATATATATATATATATAAATGTATGTATGTATGGCTGGTGGGGTTCTTCATGTTGGTGTCATGTTTATTAATTATTTCAATGTGGTGTGTGTTTTAGCAGAGTGATTGAGTGAATCGATTTTTAGTAGGGTGTGTTTTAACAGATGCTCTGTTTCTTCTGAGTGTGTGTTCTTTCTATGCCTGTCAGCTTTGGTCATGTCCTGTGTTGTAGCTCCTTGTTTGTTACTTTGTTTTGACTTGCTTGGTCCCTTTAATATTATCGTGCAGTTCAATATATATATATATATAGTAATAATTTTGGTTCTTCTTTTTATCAATAGGAAGGATTGCTAATGTTCAAAAATGCTCGGACAAGGGCATATGACTAACGGAAAAATGTTTGCAAGAGGTTTAAGAAGAAATTTGAAACTGTATTTTATTTTCTCAAATTTTTTGTTTGTATTTTATGTTTTAATGCTGCTGCATATGACATGCTTGAATTGTGTGAAGATTCAATATTATCATTATTGACATTCGATGTAATATTTCAATTAATAAATGATGTATTTATCCATAAATGATTTTTTTTATTAACCGGCTAACCTGATTAACCCAATCCAACCCGACAATATTGGGTTGGGTTGGGTTGAAAAAAAAGTTGGGTTGGATTGGGTTAAATTTTCCTTCGGGTTGGAAAAATTCAACCCAACTCAACTAGAAAATGCCTACCCCTAGTTGAAATGAATGTTGATGATTATTTATTGTGATAATGAAATTATTATGCTTTCAAACAATTCAAAATCAAACTCAATAAATTGAACACATGTGCATGCGAACAATCTAACATTTAACACAACAATTCAAAATCACGTTTAATTAAACATGCAAACACATGTTTAAGTTCTTTACAAATATTCACAAATTCGGTGGCTTATATAGTACTTGATTAATAAATATTTGCAATGCAATTTCTTTTCTAAAGGCTAACATCATTGTTTGGTTCCATTTATAGTTAGAACTCTTCATAATTGTTGTTCCTGCATACTTGCAAATAAATATCCCACAATTGCTATTGTCATTTTGTTACGGAATCTTATCATTGGACATTTGACCAATACTAAATTTTTTCCGTTTGAAAGTTCACCTCCTGTCTTAAACAAACAACATTTGTTCATTATGCTTGGAATTAGACATGATAGGCCTATTACTTGTCTCCCACGAGTAATCATTACTTGTTTATGATGTTTGTTATTCTTTGTGAAAGTTGGATTGGAAATTTCAACCTAACAATCAAACAGATCAACCTTATATAAAAGCCAATTCCCGTCCGGTTCCCTAATACAACAAGAGATCAACAACCGCAATCAAATCATCAATCACCATTTGTCACTTATGAGAATATAAACATATTAACCACAATTTTCAAATTATGTAATAAATATAACTCAATTGTGTATAAAACCACAATGGTTTTCCCCATCTCGGTTTGTTACCACGATCGTATTCAATCCAATATGGCGGACATTCGTACGCAATTGAATCGAATGAAGATTCAACATCTTTATAAGCCTCGGTTATTCATTTCCATTCCACATTTAGTTTCAACTGCAACGAATGAGAATATTTACCAATGCTATTTGGCAAAAAACATTATATTTTAAAAAAATATATGAAAAAACATTATTAAATTTCAAAGGTTTGAATAACTTGCATAAAAAATGGAAGACATTAAGCGAAAACTATGTCTATAGTCACCCGGGTTTGAATCTCTCCTCTTCAACAACAAGCTCATGTATGTATTGATATGCTATTTCAACATACATGTCACTGCCAAACAAATGTATATTGAAAAACACAAATATGTCACTACTGAACTAAATGTATACTTACGTCAGTGGACAACCAATACTTCGGGTATTCCAAGTCCTTAACAAATGCTTGGTCAACATTCATTTTTATTCCCACGTTTAAACTTGAATATCAAAAAACAATTAACCCATTAATATTTCTTCCATTAAACAACTAAGCATCTTAAATAATATTTAAAAGATTAACATACCGGAGTGGGTTCTTTTTCCTTTTGTATTTCTTAATAATTGGCCTTCTCTAGTTCAAGCTTTTCTGTAGATGCCCATGCCGGGTCAAAATATGAGGAAAAACAATCACCAGATTGGTGTCTCACTTAGATAGCTCGATCCTCCTCCTTAGGATAGTTGTAATCGATCCTGATTTTTTCGGTTACTAATTCTTTAGACGATGCACCAACATGTTGATTTGGCATTGATGGTGAACTTGGGGTTTTCGATGGTAGACTGAGGGTTGTTCCAACAATGTGTCGAACAATCTTGTTCGCCAAAGCCATGTCTGACATAGAGTCAACTTCATAGACTGCTTCTCCTTTATCGTTCTCACCTGAAACCACTGAGGGAGCCACCTCCTTCTCAGTTGAAACCACTAAGGCATCCATATCTTTCTCAGCATGCAAGCTCTGATCTTCAACAACGGTCTGGTCCTACAACATGAAAGAATTGTATGCATAACTATTCATCATGCTGGAACTTGCATGCTAGATACCGATTATAAACGGTGGTCAATATCAAATTATTGCCTTATTCTCTAGTCCAATACCTCTTATGGATGCCGTCTGCATTTGCCAAGTAAGACATGTTTATAATGTTTATGAGCTATCCGAACCGTAGTCCGGTAGCCAAACAAAACTTCATTTGTCCAAATCTTATATTTTTACCACCCATTGAAATAAAAAAATATTCATTCTCGGTTGCACCATCTATCGTAATTTCCCTCAACAGTAGGTTGTGCACAATCCTAGCTGAGATCATCCAGTTTGTAGAAAAGTTGTTGAATTGCTTAAAACATCTTATCATGAATTCCTTATGTTTCTCTTCCCGGTGTAAGATATTCTCTTTAGTAGTTATGTTCTTTAACAGACAAGATATGTTGATTAATATTGCTTCCTTCCATTTATTCCATTTTAAATTAAAATACTGGTCATAATCGATATTTTCCATCTGCACAATTCAAATCACTTGGGTTCAATAAATTAAACACACCATGTTTCATCAATTAAACACACATGTAATTTGTCGATTAAACACACACCATTTAAAATCAATTAAGTACACAAGTAGTTCATCAATTAAACACACACCCAATTCATATCAATTAAACATACATGTTTCATCATTTAAACACACAAGCAATTCATCAATTAAACACACCATTTCACATCAATAAAACACACCATGTTTCATTAAGTGGATTTTTACTCGCCATCACCGGCAACTGTGGTATTTTCTCTTCTTGGGGTTTCTACGTAAAATTGAGTGTTTTGCATGCTTTCTTTCTCTCCTTAATCTAAAACTAGAACTGTTAGTTAATTATAACTTGTTGGATGCATGGTAAATTTTACGTAATCCAAAAATCACTATGTACAAAAATAATTGACAACCGGAACTCAAAATAATCCACAAATGTAAATGAAAAAAATAAAAAGAAACCCTAAAATCAAATATATAAAATAAAAGTCAGAGCTTGCTTTTTTCTTCCACGCTGCTGTGACGGTGACTTCAAGCTAATGATTTGAATCTATGTTCGTTGCCTCTTGTCTCTCCCTCGATCGTCGGGTCAGGTTTCTCGATCGTCTCACTCGATCGTCTCACTCGTTCGTCTCCCGATCGTCTGTCGGTCATGTCTCAGGTCGGAGTCAGGTCTTTCGATCGTCTCTCCTTTCGTCTCTCTCGGTCACTCTCTCGATCGTTTCTCAATGATTTCAAACACTGAAGGTCTCTCTTTCTAGAACTTTTGCTTTCCTTTTACTTTAACATTTTAATTTTAATTTTCTTTTGTTTTGTTAATTTCTTATTTTTTTTAAAAAATCTGATTTGAATGAAGGCCACTTTTGTCTAAATAATGGAAGTTTTTATAGAAAAAATCAAATCACTAATTCTGTGTTTATTTATAAAGGCCCCTAATTTTATGGTTATTTATAAATTTTACCCGATGAAAAATATAGATATATCGTTTAGAATCAAATCAAATAAAATCTACATTCTTACCATACCTAATAATTGTTAGTGTTTATGCCCTAAAGCTTGTATATGTAAATGTTATAAAAACATGAATAAAAGAAGTTAGTTTTTCATTCTATAAATATTGATTTATTAATATTTGTATGCTTATAGCATGTGTGCAAAACATCCAAGATTGCAAGATGTAATCTCAAGCTGAGTATATGAATGTCATATACAGAAGGATTCAGTTTGAGAGGTGTAATCCAATGAGTCTGTTGTTAGGTTTTAGATTTGTGTCGGTTTGATTCCATAACAAAGCTCTCTTTATTTGCAATGTCTAGTTGCTTAGATGATTCGTAGTTTATATGAGCTTCAAAGATGAATAGCAACTTCTAATGCAAAATTCGTCTTCAAGACGATAAATGTTTACTTGGATGCTAATGTATCAAGATTCTTTTTCCTCATGAAAGGTGTTATCGCGCACACACACACACATTGTATACATTTGTATCCCTACATCGTTGTGCTAAATTGGTATAACACATTCACACACTTATTGTAGTATGCACATGCATTAGACTTAAATTGACAAATTTTGTATATTGCATGTTCTAGGATTATATCAACGAAATGATATACTTGTGTGTTCTTATGTTTGTTTGTTTATGTTTTTATGACATCGAACTTGATTATATTCTCATATTGTTCCATATTGAGTTCTAATCATTTCGATTACTCATTCATAAGTTTTTGAGTTTCGAGCTGGAAGTTATGAAACTTTCTGTACTTTTATCCTACATGGTTTTCATCTTTATTTATTGAGTCAATTTCCATATTTTTTGTGAAAGTTTTATTTACGTTCATGTCCGTGAGTGAGTTACAGTTCGTAATCCGAAAGTGGATTCTAATTTCGAGTTCGGAGGCCGGAGAACTGTCAAAAAACCTGAGAGGAGTGCGGAAGTTATGTGTGTACTAGTTGTGTAGTGTTATTTGTAGTTGGATAAATTTATAGTGTTGTTTGTTAATTGGAGGAAACTATATATGTACTGGTTTCGTTTTGGATGTTGTCTAAAGTGTTTTATGAACCTAACAAAGTTTAGTTTCAGTTGTGGTTCATTATGTTTCAGTTTCTTTGCTTGGTTTCGTTCACCAATATTTGGTTGCATTCACATTTCTATTATCTCTAGCAATTTTTTTCTAAATAAAAAATTCACTCAAATATTGTGTTACAAAACTAAACTTTGAACATTGTTGTTGAATTTGTAGCAACATTAGAAGACTAAAATCAATATGCTAATATTGAATTCACATCTGTAGCCAGTGCATTGCTGATAACCACAATATAGAACATGATTTAATACATTGTATTTAAATAAAACATAATTTAATATGGTTCAAAGCTGTTACAAATTAAAAGTACATAACAATATAGATTGGTCTACATTGTATTTAAATAACATAAGTTTATCCCTAAAACCAATTTCGCATCATCTTTGGTAGGATTGCACCAGGAATAAAAACTACAACAACAATAATCCACCCATCAAGGTAAAAATACCTTTGAATATTATATTCTTTAGCATGTGCAAGATTGTTTGCTCCCTAGTTGTTTGCTCCCTAGTTGTTTGAATAGATGCATGTGTAACTCCATTTTCACTCACAGATGTTTTGGTAACTCTATTTTCATTTGCATGCTCTATGAATGAAATATATGCCTTATCAGTTTCAAAAATTGACCCAAACATTTGATATGAATTCCCATGGAATCCGTTAATTTGTTTTGGACATTCCAGTCAAGAATGATATGTACCGGGAGTTTTTCCTTTTAAAACAACATTAACAACTTTCTTGCCCATATCTCACACCTGAAAAACATTCAAATTAATAAATAATGCAATGTTTATCACTAAAGTTAACACTTCTCTAAACTGATAATAAAATTAACCAAAATTAGAGTGTAGATAGTCTGCATTTTTTGTCATCTTCACTTCTCTAAACTAATTGGTATTCAATGTAAAAACAAAAGTTACCCAATAATTAGGTTGTGCATATACAACATAATTAAGGGTTAGGTTGACACATGATAGTTTGATTTTGAAATATCCAAAGAGTCTGACGCATAATTGAAACCATATATTAAATGGTCAAGGATAATTCTTGTAACCATGTAAGTGGGGTTGGATAAGAGTAGCTACAATGAAAATGTACCCCAACAGAAATAAAAAACTTTACCATTCACTTTCAACAACTATGGCAAATAGCAAAGTGAGGCAATAGAACAACAAAACACTATCTAAATTGGTCAACTGAAGCATGTAACATAATCAAGAGACTAAATCCTTTATGGATTCTCAATTATAATCCATAGTCAATAAGTTTATCTCCAGATAGGTTAGTGATTATAACTGTGACTTAGAGTATAAAATCAGATACCGTACAACATAAACTCCATGACCACATTACTACATAACATATGTTCACCAATTAACTAAGAAGCACATTGCTACATTCAACTAATCATAAAATTCGACATGTATAGGTGAATAAGCTTTTCTCTATACATTCAACTGAAATCAATGGTTCGATGCATATAATTGGTATCCAATGTAAAAATGACAGTTACCTAATAATTCCTAATTAATCAATTAGTTAATTTTTGTACATATACAAAATGTTGGAACATTGTAGAAACATTTTAAAGACAAAAAAAAATGTAGAAAAATGTTTTTAAAATCTTTGTGATCAAACACTACAAATTAAACAATAAAATACTAACAAGAGGAAGAATTCGTGCAAGCAAATATGTGGAAAATGTAAACAATACTCACGAGATGGAGTAAAATGGAGATGGAGTGCTCTCGGATTCAAAGTTTTTGCAGAGTTTTTTGAAAGCCAAAATGATGAATGGGAGATTGGAATGAGATGATTTTCTAGAGAGTTTTTTTTAGAGCTAAAATGATGAATTAGAACATGAGACAGTGAGAGAGAGGAGAATAAATTTTGTCAACTGCTCTGATGTTTATTAGTCTTTAGCAGCGTAAAGAACAAATTTATTATTATTATTTTAATTGTCTGAATGGCTTTTGACTGTCGCATTGATCCAACAGCCAAAACCCAAATACCTTAATAACCTCTCAATACAGGATATCTTAGTTGAAAGTTTATATATATATCATCTAAAAATGCATATATTAGGGAGCAAACCTACAAAAATAAACCCGGCAAAGAACAAAAAAAAAACAAAAAAGGGTCTTTTGAAGTAAAAACAAAACGACAATCATAATAACTATAGCCGGAACAGTTGCTTACACAATAAAGAAAGCTATCATGAAAGGGTACACCCTCAAACCCACACACTCACCCACCAACCATAAGGTCTATTTGGAGTAGCATTTCCTCATAAGCTTTTATCTAGTAGATGTTTAAATTTTAGTAGTCTCTGTTCAATTTAAAATACACAATATCAAAAAAACCAACCAAACAACTTTAAAATACTTAAATAGTCGTTTGTAGACCTTTAAGACCGTAGAAAACTCAACAAATTAAAGGAGCACTAAACCAACCACCAAGACAACTTTACACTAATGTGGCGTTTGGTTACCATGGTGGAATAAGAATTGGAATGATAATGAAAATGAGAATTGGAATGGAAAACTGATTTCTTTGTTTGGTTGAGACTTTAGAATCAATATCTGAATCAATAATATTTTGTTTGATTAACAACTGAATGGAATGGAATCAACTGTATTTTGACCAAAATACCCATAATTACAAAACATTTATAATAACATTATTTATCATGGATAATAATAATAATAAAATATGAAAAAATATATATATTAATACTATTATATATGATATGATATAATATAATATATATCATATAAATATATTACATAATTATATTATTATTATTATTATTATTATTATTATTATTATTATTATTATATATTATATAATATATATCATATATTACATAATAATATATATTATAAATATATATTATATATATTTTAATATATATTTAAATATAATATATAATATTAATATTAATATTAATATTATTAAATATATAAATATTATATATTATTATATTATTATATAATGTGTATAAAATAATTTATATAATTATAAAATATAATGTGTATAAAATAATTTATATAATTATAAAATATAATGTTCATTTTGGATAATAATAATAAAATATTAAAATATAAAAATATAAATTATATAATAATAAGGGGTCAAAAAAATATTGGCACTATTTGAGGGGTGTGTTGTGCAAATATCATCACTTTACTAATGTATGTTTAAAAGGCACCAAAAGAGTGTTTGAGACAAAAATACCCCGAAATATTTTAACAGTGAGGAAGTTGTCGTTTTCAAAGTCAGAGAGAAGCAACAGTCAAACCGACGGGAAACTAATCGACGGTGAAGTGACCGGAAGAGCTGCGATTGACAAAGGTAAGATTGGTTATTTTTTCTCGTTTTTGTTGTTGTTAACTTGCATTACATGTTAGAATTGAGTTTTGTTGATAGGAATTGTAGAAACCGGTTAAAATAGAGATGTGAGAATGGTTGTGGTTTAGGTTAGGGTTTGTAATTTGGTTGAATATCAGTTGAGGAAGATGAAATCTGGATTTTCGATACTTTTTTCAAGAGAATCGAGTTTATTTGTTTAGTCGAGCTTTTTTTTTCGTGAAAATTAGGTTTTGATAAATCGAGCTTTTTCGAAAAGGAATCGAGCTTTTTCGAAAAGGAATCGAGCTTTTTCGAAAAGGAATCGAGCTTTTTCGAAAAGGAATCGAGCTTTTTTGAAAAGGAATCGAGCTTTTTTGAAAAGGAATCGAGCTTTTTTGAAAAGGAATCGAGCTTTTTTGAAAAGGAATCAAGCTTTTTTGAAAAGGAATAGAGATTTTTTTAAAAAGAATCGAGTTTTTTTTAAAAAGGATCGAGCTATTTTGAAAAGGATCGAGCTTTTTTGAAAAGGATCAAGCTTTTTTGAATAGGTTTAGAGCTTTTTTGAATAGGTTCGAGCTGTTTTAGAATTAGATCGAGTGTATTTGAAAAGGATCGAGCTTTTTTGAAAAGAGATCGAGCATTTTTGAAAAGGGATCGAGCCTTTTTTAAAAGGGATCGACCTTTTTTGAAAGGCATCGAGCTTTTTTGAAAATGAATCGAGCTTTTTTTGAATTGGATCGAGCCATTTTGAAAAGGAATCGAGCTTTTTTGAATATGTTTCGAGCTTTTTTGAATAGGTTCGAGCTGTATTTGAATTGGATCAAGCCTATTTGAAAGGGATGGAGCTTTTTTGAAAAGGGATCGAGCCTTTTTTAAAAGGGATCGAGCTTTTTTTTTAAAGGGATCGAGCCATTTTGAAAAGGAATCGAGCTTTTTTGAATATGTTTCGAGCTTTTTTGAATATGTTTCGAGCTTTTTTAAATAGGTTCGAGCTGTATTTGAATTGGATCGAGCCTATTTGAAAGGGATGGAGCTTTTTTGAAAAGGGATCGAGCCTTTTTTAAAAGGGATCGAGCTTTTTTTTAAAGGGATCGAGCTTTTATGAAAGGGATCGAGCTTTTTTGAAAGAGATCGAGCCTTTTTGAAAAGGAATCGAGCTTTTTTGAAAGAAATCGAGCTTTTTAAAAAAATTCTGTTTAATGATGTTGTATTTCTGTTACATTGCAGATGAGAATTAGGTTGAGGGATTCGCTTAAAACTCCAGAAGGATACTGGTACGAGGGCAAATTGACATGACACAACCATTTTGATGCTCTCGCCCATATAGACGACGTGCTGAACCGTGTCCATGTAGAATTTGAAGATGAAGACCGTCGACGGTTCATGGCGTCATGTTTCAGGCATTTCCTGACGATGCATAGGGAGATGAAGTTTTCCAATGGTAATATCTATCGATTTCTTTTGAGGGAGCTCCATCATAACAGCCTCACAGATGAGATGCACTTCATGTTAGGAACCCAGTCTATGAGGTTTTCGAAGGTGGATTTTGCTTGATCACCGGACTGCGGTTTGGAGTTGTACCAGAGACCACCATGTATGCAGCAGTGGAGAATGGCATACATGAGCGGTACTTTCTTGGAGCCGAGGAGGTGTCGCTGGAGCAGATTAGGGGTGTTGTCACCGGCGCAGATTTCAGAAAAGCGTACGATGTTGTCAAGCTCTGCCTCTTATACATGCTGAACTGGATACTGATGAGGGTGGATGAGAGATTCAAGATTCCAGTTTGGCAGTTTCGGCTAGTTGAGGGTCTCGATGCGTTCGACGCGTTCCCGTGGGGTGCCCACGTGTACAGGCATTCTATTCACTCATTCAAGCATGCGCTTGACGGGCGAAGAGACAGGTTCAAGCGACACCAGCAGAAAAATGGCGCTGACGTACATAGGGTAGAGACCTACAACATATACGGTCTATCTCATGCCCTGTTGGTAAGAAGTTTGAACTACAAATTGTACTTTATTGTTGGTGCCCAAAATTGTATGGATACTTATAGTACTTATCTTTGATGCAGATGTTTGCTTTGGAGGTGATCCCTGTTTTGGCCAAAGAGGTCGGTGTCCGGAGGGTTACTGATCTGACTCCCCATATTTTGAAATGGGAGTTGACCAAACAACCGAGAGGGAACAAGCTAGCAAAGATTTTCAAAGCCAGGGTATGTATTTATTTTGTTAATGTTTTTATTAGTTAGTATTTGTACAATGACATTGTTCTAACTAATATTTCAGATGTTTACGATCAAGGAACTGGTGCCGACACCAACTGAGAGACAAGCATCGTACTATGCCTGGCTAGACTAGGGGGGCCTGTATATAGAAGATGACATGGATGATATGCCGTTTGAGGTCCCTGATCAGACCACCTTAGGCGGGATCAGTGGTACAGACATGACCATTGACAGTGAGGGATCTGAGCCCGTTGCTGGGGGTTTGAGGCCCAGTGACAGTGAGGGATATGAGACAGACCCTCAACGAGAAAGGCATAGGCATATGCGGGTTCGGTTTTCCACCCCCGGACATGGTACATCTACAGGGGATTCCCATGGGGGCGTTGGACGTGATGGAGAGGTAAGTTGAAAACATAGTTTAGTGTTTTTTTATTAACACGTGCTGATAGTTTTTTACTAACAATGTAGACATGATTTCAGGTTCCGTGGGCAAAAATGTTGAACGATATGCGTGAAGGCCTCTGGAAGAGTGACGAGGATCGACAACGTCAACACTTGGAGTTGTTGGATATGATCCGGAAGAGTGATGAGGATCGTCAGCAGCAACACCGATTGTTACTGGATATGATCCGGGGGCTTCAAGGTTCGACCATGCGTACACACCGGGATGGCCCCCAACCTCCCAACACATCGATCCCCTCACCTCACAGCACAACGATCCGCCCACCTCGCAACACATCGATCCCCCCACCTCCTAGCACATCGATTCAGCCACAGCGGTCCCCTCCCCCACCAAGCACGTATGTGGCATCGGAGAGGTCCCCTCCCCCACCCAGCATGTCCGTGTCGTCGGAGCGGTCCCCTCCCCCACCCAGCATTTTCGTATCGTCGGAGAGGTCCCCTCCCCCAGCAAGCACGTCCGTGCAGTCGGAGCTGTCCCCTTTCCCACCCAGCACGTCCGTGGCGTCGGAGCGGTCCCCTTTCTTACCCAGCACGTCTGTGCCGTAGGAGCGGGCCCCTCCCCTGACCATTACATCGAAGCGTTTAGGCAAGTGCGGATAGCAGTTGGTGAGCCCTTACACAGATCCATGCCGTCCAAAGAGGTTGAGGACACGACCTGAGTCCGTGGAACACATTTTTGACCCCCACGGACTAGTGGACGCTGACCACCTTGCGGCATATAAGGCCTTCAAGAGGAACATCAACGGGGAACAGTGAGTCCAACTTTTTATAATACAAATGGATATACATTTCTTGTTTATTCAAATTTATGTATAGCTAAGGTAATTCAATCATTAAACAGACGTGATGTGGACGTGCTAGCACCAGTTACCGCGGGATGGTTCGTGCGTATACAGTATAACTTCATGGACTTAGAGGACACGGTACGTACTTATCAAATTTCATATTAACGTTTGTGTAAGTATTGTTGAATTGTTAACAATTACGATGGTTTTATTGTTTGTCAGCATATGGATGCATACCTTAATATTCTTCGCAAGCGTCAGCGAGGATTCCACAATGTGTACAACCAGAGGATCAACGTGTTGGACACATAATTTTATGTAAGTAGGTATAACATTTGGGAATCAAATCGTATTTTCTGGTTATTTATTATTAATACGATATTGTCAATGCTTGTATAGCCACTTATGTTGTACATGTGAGAGAGGATGATGCCTCGCGATTCGTACGGTGCTGTGACCAGGGCAAGGTGGAATGTGTTACACGGGACCACTTGTGTAGACCGGCATCAATTACATAATCATATGCATTCTGGTGTAAGTTTCTTAACTCTTCCATATGCTGGTTATATTCAAACTCGGTGTATGCACGGGTTGCTTTGTCCATTATTGTGGCAACATCCTTCCTATGGAATCACTTTTTGATATTTTCAGCAAAGTGCCAGCAACATATAGTATAGGTGGCATAAGGGAACACTTTAGAAATCCTTACTTCAATGCTTGCATGCCTATCATAAATGAAAACTAGCTCATCAATATGACCTAGGGCACCCTTCAAGCATCCAAAAACCATTCCCATGAAAGGTTGTTTTCTGAGTCACCGTACCCAAAAGCAATTGGATATATCTGTTCGTTCACATCTCGTGTTGTTGCAACAAACATTATACCCCGGAATCGTCTCTTCAAATGGGTACCATCAACGACAATGACTGGACGCATACACGTTTGGAATCCTCTAAGTGAGGTACCAATCGACATGAAGAAGTATAGAAATTTACCATCTTCGTCGCACTATAAGTCAGTGATTGTGCCAGGATTTTGTTGTTCCAAAACGTAACCAAATGATGGAAGCAGTTGGAAGGTTTCCTCATGCGTTCCATATGTCAGTGACAACGCATAATCGAGGGCGGCGTGTGCCTTACTGTACATGATTTGGATTCCATACATTGATTTCATGTCGGCGATTATGTCATTCGGACGCATTAGTCGACCATCTTGTTATTGAAGTCTAGGTACAATAACTTCTCCAATTATGACTGCACTAGCTTGTCGGTGTCGGCGGTGAATTTCCTCTGACGGACAAGTGTGTTCGTTGACAAAACTTCTTACTTGAAAGTATGTGCCTTCATCTCTCCTCACCGCTCTTAACTTCCACGTACAATTTTCCATCAAACAAACTAGATGTAATGTTGTCTTATTAGACCTTTTCACCTTCCACTTGAAGTTCTGCCGCATTGCAAAATGACCTACTAGTCTCTTCAAATCCTTTTTCGTTGGAAAAAACTGGCATTTATATATCATGCTTGTAGGTTCATCTTCAAACAAGTTCCTGCTTCCACCAATACCAAACGAGTATGATTCTGCTCCTAGAATAACCCATGTTATGGCATTATCAGAGTCATCTGCAGTTACATCAGCCCTCCCCTCGGAGGTCCCAGTTATATCTGGTGCACTGGAACTAAATCTGTGTACATGTCTTACACGACTTTTCGTTTCGACAGGTTCTGCATCATCCTGATTGTCCTCTACATTTTCTACAGAATTTAAATTGCCCTCATTATCCACCTCATTATTCACCCCAACATTCAGTGATGTATTCTCCTCATTGTTGATGTCATTGCAGATCTCATTGTATTGGTGATTGTACTGTCTACCATTCATCTCAATATGACAACCAAATACATCGTCGAATTGAGGTCCCAGTCTATTATCATGGGCGGCTACTTCCGGTGGGACAACACATATGTTTTCCCTACCATCAATCCCACTTCTTTCTGTGAACAACTGGTTGCTTCCGCCTGACGATCGAAATTGTTGGGTGTTATCAGGATAAGGGATATCTTCACCAATGACACCTCCTACTGGCCTCTCGATTAGACTAACACATACTTGAGGGATCATCTTATCTTCCTCTAGTATAAACTGAACATCGTTGTTGTTTCTTATAAATGTACAACATGTAGTCCCAGGAACAATTGATAGAGACTATAGCTCAACACTGTATTTGTTCTCATCAAACTTCATAATGGTTTGCACGATCGACACCAGTTCGTCGTAACTCAAATTCTTTGACACATACAAACCTTGGTTATCGGAACCTAAATACCTCTGATTTCCGTCTGGTAATTGCTCCCATCTACCGTTGTAAGATATGACTATTCTCACCCTATCCATTGTCCTGTCAAAACCAACATAAAAAACCATTAATAAGAAAAAAATATTTCATATTAAATTTACAATTATAAAGGATTAAACAAAAATCAAAAGTGTAAGATATGAAGTTTTTTTTTTATAAACTGATCGAGTTTTTTTTTGTACATGATCGAGCCGTTTTTGTACATGATCGAGCCGTTTTTGTACATGATCGATCTCTTTCTAACGGGATCGAGCTTTTTTTGTTCAAGACCAAACTGTTTTTCTACATAATCGAGCTTTTTTTATATATGACTCGAGTTTTTTTTCATATGGCTCGAGCTTTTTTCAAATATGGATCGACCTTTTACTTTTACGGATTGAGCTTTTTTTTGGGAATCGAGCTTTTTTGTAAGGGATCGAGCTTTTTTTTGTGCAGGATCGAGCTATTTGTGTGAGGGATCAAGTTTTTTTTCTGATGGATCGAGCAGTTTTTCGAGGGATCGAGCTTTTCTTTTTACGTATCCAACATCTATTTTTTGGATCGAGCTTTTTTATAATTTGATCAAGACTTTTTTTCAAATTTCCGAGCTTTTTTACAAATGTTTCGACCTTTTTTTAAAACTTTTCCAGCTTTTATGCCCAAGATTATAAACTTGTTTGCACCACTACAACTCAACTCAGCCAAATATATATACAAAAAAATATGAATACATGTTCATTCATTCTTTGTAAAAAGTTTACAACTCCGGACATCAACATAAAAAAATTGAGACAACATGTTCATAAATGTTCATACAGTGTTATACAACACAGAAATACAATAAAAAAAGGAAATGAAGATCAGAAATATTAATTTACCTTCTTGTGCAATATCTGTAATGGATCTCGTTTTCTGAAGAAAAAATGGAGTAGGTGATTGATATTTAGACAACTTTTTTAGACGACAGCCTTTAAAGAATAAAATATCGATTATTAAGGGCAATTTCGGTAGCTCACCATAATAGGTGCCTTTTAAACTTAACTTATTATAACGGTGACATCACTGCAAGTGACCAAAAAAAAGATGACATTCCTCACCATTTCCACTAATGGAATAATGTATATTATAAATATTATTATATATATTTTATTATATAATATAACATATTTTTGGATAATAATAATAAAATATAAAAGTATAAATTATATAGTATATTAATATTTATTATAATATGTATTATGTATAAATATAATATATATAATATATAATGTATAATACATATAATATATATAACAAAATAATAATATAATATAAAATAATATTATATATATATATATTATATAATACATATAACGTATATATTAGATATAATATATACATAATACATAATATTCTAAAATATAATATAATATAATATATTTATATATAATATGTAATAATATAAGATATGCAACGATAATATATATATATATATATATATATATATATATGTTATTTTTGGAAATGAAGGTATTTTTGGAATAGAGTTGGAGATAGACGGTTATTTTTGGAAGAGAAAATGTGTTAATGAAATGGAATGGGCATTCCATTGGTTTTTGGATGGAATGCCCATTCCACCAAAATGATGGAATCCACATTCCAATGGAATGCCTTTTCCATTGACATTTAACAAACCAAACAACTGGAATAGATTTCTTTCCATTCCATTCCTTTCCATTCCACCCAACCAAACACCACCCAAGTTGTTACTAAAGTAGGGAAGGCTAAATATAAGTGAACATCCGAAAGAAGAGACTTAAGTTGCCTTCCTCCTCACCATCTTCATCATCATCTTCTGTTTGATCGTCCTCATTATCATTAGGACTATCATCTTCTTTTCCCTCTTCATCACCTTCCTCGCCTTCAAACTCTTCTTCATCGGCTTCATTGTTAAAATAAGTGAGAGGATTGGGCCATAAATCCTCCTTGATAATCTCAGCAACCTCATCATGGATGCCATCTATGTTATGCTTCTATCTCTTGAGTATCACTAAACCAGCTAAAAAAACTTTCATCAGCAAATGGCCGCTTGTTTCCTTTCTTCTCATGATTGACTCCATTTGATAGGCCTATTCCCTCTTTCCACTTGATTGATGTGGTAGTAATTTTCATTGTGCCTTCGTCATCAAGGAAGGTAAAAGTCTTTGTAAGTTTGGTATCCTCGGAATAAGGATTGGGGTAGAAGTTGAATGTAATAGAGTATCATGACTTCACATCTTTCTAGTCTTCCAGTTCTAGAGAGTTCAGATGCCTGAATATCTTTTGATCCTCTTCACTCAAAAGTTCACCAAGAGCAGGATGAGCAATATTGTAATAAACGCAGTTAACTAAAAGTCAGTGATGGATTTTATGATATCATTCCTCTTATCATCGACTGGCTTGCGTACCTCACTATACTTTTGCTCTTCTTCTAAGACTTTATCACTTGCCTCTTCATTGATATTTTCAAGCTCATCTTGGATCTCCGAGAGCTTCTCGATGTACAAAACAAGTTCTGAATCGATTTGCTTTATGATTTCTTCCTCTACCTTGGTTTTCTTCCCCTTTTCCACCACCATTTTCTTCCTTGCTAACACACTAACCCTATATTTCTCTTGCTCTCTCTATGAGTGACTAAAACTAGTCTTATATATATATATATATATATATATATAAAATATTAATAAATATTGTTCTTCTTTTAATTGTTGCTCAAATTATTTGGGTCATTCTTTCAAAAGTAAAATTATTAGGGTGATGAAGATAAAGCTCGAAGAAGTTGGAAGTTTGGGTGATGAAAACGACGATAAAGTTGGAAGTTTGGAGAAGGCGATAGAGATGGTGAAGATTAAAAAGTTGGGTGATAGATTTTCATCTTAAAATAAAATTCCAATAGGTTTGTTTTCTTTTTAAATTAAATTATAATACACTAAATTAATTACAAAATACTGTAATAATATAATTAGTTTAGACTTTTCATTTAAACAAAACGGTCAAAGGTTAATTCTAACCATTGACCACTAACGGCAGGGAATGTTTATGTAATTATAAACAAAAGTTGAATATATGTGAAATTAGGTCAAATGTGAAGGGTGTTCGTGCAATTACCCCTGAAAATAACAAATGTGTGGACACGTGGCGAGATCAAGTGGGCGGAATCGATTTTAATCCCGATTTAATTTCTCTCAAGCTCAACAACTGAAGTGGTAGAAAGTAGAAAACAAAAACAAAATCCAGAAAAAAAAAAAACAGTGAAAACAACAAGAAGAAGAAAAGAAATGGCGTGGAGCGCGACGATGATCGGAGCATTGCTCGGATTAGGAACCCAGATGTACTCCAACGCTCTTCGTAAACTTCCTTACATGAGACGTACGTTATTCTTTATTTTATTTTTATTTTTTTCATTCAAAAACGAAGCCCTAGCTTTTCATTTTCATTTTTATTTTTTGTTTAAAATTTTTACTTTGTTTTTTTCAATTTGTAATTCAATTTGGCGTCAAACATCTGTTGGGATGGTTTTGTTTCTGTAGATCCATGGGAACACGTTGTGGGTATGGGACTGGGAGTCGTATTTGTGAACCAGTTGGTCAAATGGGACGCTCAGCTCCAACAAGACCTCGATAAGATGCTTGAGAAGGCCAAGGCTGCTAACGAGCGCCGTTACTTTGGTATGTGCACATTTTTGATTTTGTGTGTAGATGATTTTGATGATTTTGATAATTTGTGATTTGAATGTGTAATTAGAAGTGGTTATTGGACCTAAGTATTGGTGCTTTCTATGTTTCGATTGAAAGTTTTCTGTTTTTAGATAATGTTGTTTGCTTATTGAATGTTTATGTGGGTGTGATTAAGATGTCTTGTATTAGATGAAATAAATTCTGTTAGTTTCCACGTGTTTTTGATTTTTTTTCAACTATCGATATTATAATGTGGTTGTGGTTGCCTTAAGAAACTGTGTCTAAGAACGAGCTGTAGTAGGAATGTGCATTCATTTTTCAAGATGGGAGTATCCTCTCCTCTATACCAATACAAATTGTTTTGAATTTTTAGGAGTTAAAATGGTTTAAGTGACTATATTTCAAGTGAAAATGTTTCTCTAGTGGTGTAAACTTGTGAAATCTATATGATGATGTGAGGATGTGACATTTAGCTTTATTTATTTTTAGTATTTAGTAACCATTTCTAGCTTTACAAAATTGAAAATAAAAGAGAACAAGAGTTTGATGGAGTCTAACCATTTAAAGATTAGCGAAATCTTGTTTTATAAGCTGCAGCTGTCATAGAATAAAGAGGTTGAACAAGTAAAAGAAGGTAGATCATTGGAAACTAGAATAACTCTGTAAAATGTTTCTGCTAGTGATACAATTCCATTAACTCAACTCCTCTAGTTATAGAACAAAAGGGGCAGTATGCCTCTCATCCAATTAATACTATTAATCCTCGATTTATATTGAATGAAAATTGCCTACTAAAGTCACCGATAAAGAGTCACTTGTCCCTCAAAATAGCCTTTGCCTCTCATAGAACCGATTAAAGCTGCCTCTTCAATTAGTAAATGGTTGGAGATCCTCTCCTCCATAACACTAATGTTTGGATGTTCACTATTTCCAAGTAGATGTATTTAAATTTTTGCAAAAACAAACCTAGTGGAATAAACGCTTAAGCAAAACACTTATATCACCTTAAAAGCAATGCTAGGTGATTGTTGCTAGACAGTCGCTCCTATGGGAGCAACACGTGTGACCTGTCGTTCCATTATTTTTTTCAAACTTTGTAAACAATTTTGTTTTGGTCCCTATGTTTGTGTTTTTAGTTACTATGATCCCTAAATTATCATAAATTTATCAATTTGGTAGGCGACCTAAATTTTAATACTCAAACGTAATTGAAAGTTATACTTGATTATTTTGGCCCTAGTAATAGGATATTGTCTTTTCCAAAAACACTTAAAATAACTAAATAAAATAATAGAAAAAAATCCTTAAAAATAATATAAGAGATAAAAAATAAAAATTAATTACTTAACAAATTAAACATCAAAATGTAAAAAAATTAAACGATATAATAATCTAAAATAAATAGTTGACTAAAATTGTACATATTTAAAAACTGAAATCAGAATAAAAATTGATAGTAATTAAAATTGAAAATTTAAATAAAATGATATATATATTTTTTTTCAAAAATTAAAATTATTTTCATATTTATTATATAATATAACTAAAAATGCAAAATGTTTTGGAAAAAAAAAGGAAAATAGTGAAGGTCACCTTTGAAGGTGGGCCCTATGGTGATTGGAGGTGGAAGTGGAGGTGGTAACCTCCATGACAAACCCCTCTCCCAATTTTCATTTTTTTAAAACATAAATTTTATTTATGTTTTTATATTATTTAATGATTTTTTTCTTTTACATTATTTAATTAGACACATTAAAAAATAAGAGGTACATGTGTGACGTGTCAAAGTATAGTATAATAGCATGTGTCACAAGTAGGGCAAATGTGTCTTTTAACAACAATATCCTATATTTTTTTTTTGAAGAGAGCATCAATATCCTATTACTAGGGGAAAAACAATCAATTCAATTTTTTTGCTATGTTTGGCCTTTAGAATTTCTGTCAAATGGACCAAATTGATGAATTTATGATAAGTTTGAAGTCATAGGAACTAAAAACACAAATATAAGGATCAAAACGAAATTGTTTACAAAATCTGAAAAACAAAAGTAAACATGGAGTGACACGTGTCACTCTTAGAGAAGTGACTGTCTAACAGCAGTCGTTCCTAGCATCGCTCTTACCTTAAAATTGTGGTCATCTAAGGGAACCGTTTTGAAGAGATGGATTTTTCAGTAATTTTCTATTCACATGGGACTACTTCCAATGGCTCTATGACAGACAAATATATTTGGCTATTTTGAGTATACATGAATCTGTAGGTATCTTTTGTAAGCAATTTTCATTTCATAAAAATGAGGCATAATGACATTGGCCGGATGAGAGGTTAATGGAATTATATTTGTACCGAAACACCGGTTTACAATGTTATTCTTTTTTCTAACAATTCTTTCTTTTTGGATATTCAACAATCTTTAGGAGCTATTCTGATAGTTAAGCTCATATCATGATATGACTTGTAAAGTTGAAATGCTAGAAGAAAAGCTTTGGTTTCCACTATTGGAACTTTATATAAAGGATTTAACTGTTAATTATTGAGATAAATATATATTTTTACTCTCTTATTTCAGCTTCCTAACTTTTATGCAAACTGAGTATAAGTTACATAGTTTGGATATTTAGGAAGCATATCTCCTTGGAAGCATACTGGTGGTATAATTAGAAGTAAGTTCATACTAAAGGTGCTTAGGAATAAGTTCATCGGAAGGGAACTTGTTGTACCTGTATACCTACAATAATGTAGCTTTCTCAGTGTGGATTATTGCTGTTGAAAATTTATGAAGATGGAGCTTGTTGGTGTTCTATGTACAATCGTGATAATGAATCAATAGAATACTTTGTGTTTCATTGATCTATAAGAATTGAATTTTGTGCATTTTTTTTCCTATAAAAAACCACAGTTTGCTTTGTTTGAAAGGCAAGGGCGGGGTGGTTATACTTACTTCAGTTCATTAGAATGCTGGAAAGGCAGTAGAGGTTTTGGGACAGTTTTATGGCTGCAACTTGGGTGTGTTGAACCTGACCCTAAACCCAGGCCACTTGAGCTTTAGTAAGTTGTGTTGGGCTTTGAGTGAGTTTGTGCTGGTTTAAATTTGAAATATACCAATTTGATCTCAACAGGTGCTGGTCTTGTACTTATGCCTCTGCAATCTAGGACCGTTTAACTTTATTATTTACTTTAGTATGTGTCTAAAAGTCCCATATCAGAGTTACATAAAATAAAATTTATATTCAATTTGTAATAAAATTGCCTTAGCTTAGTAAGATAATTTTTAATCTAGGACCACCTTTATCTGTATTATGTGCTCTAGCATATGTGTAAAAGTATAATATCAGAGTTATTAAAATAAAACGTTTATTCATTTTATAACCATGATGACCTTAAGCCTATCAAGATAATAAAAGAAGACAAAAATTTCTTCTTTTCCTTCCATAAATTCTGTCGTTATGAACCATTTTGTGTATTTTTGCCCTTTTCCCACTTCATCCAGTGGAATGAGCTATCCTTTCTTTATACATTACTAAATTTTATAGAAGTTATCATATTTGCTCCCGAGAAACTCAAGATTTTCTATTGTAATTGAGAATCTTACAACAATACTTGCATTTTCGTATCCGATACTGTTATTCCAAGACTAAGGTGGCGTTTTTTTTTTGTTTGAAATCTAAACAGGTCTGAAATGCATTGAAATCTGAATAGGTTTGGAATATGAAGACTGGACAACAAGTTTGTTTTTTAGTATCTGAAATCCGAATTAAAAATTTAGGTTTGTTTTTTCAAAATACAACATCTGAAAACCTATAATTTGACATCCATGCCCTTACATTGTTAATGGTCATATGCATTACATTATTAATAATAAACTTTAAATAATAATTTGATTTTAATCTATGGGTATAAAAGATTTTAATCTACAGTGTTGCAGACAAGACATTGAAAAACCTCTCTAAACCCTGCTCTTTTTTCTACCTCATCAAAATTAAACCAAAAATATATATAAAAAAAATGCGACTTTCTCTTCCCATTTCATCCTTCAAACTCCATACAATTTTCTCATTTCACAACCCAATTATCTCCCCATCAAAACCACCTCTAACTTCCCACTTCCACTCACCTCAACAAATCCATCTCATTGCCATGAATTCTTTGAAATCCACTGGCTACTTGTCCGCCATTGGCTGTGCAATTGATGAGGAGGAGTACTGGAAGGCTCCGGCCGTCGTCACCCTGAAAGGTTTCGACTTGGAAGGCAACTCCATTGAAGGCCTCTTGATTGGTGGACACGAGACTGGCATCATAATACCAGTTGATGAAGAGGTGGTGGTGGAGTTGATGGAATGATGGGTGTTACAGAGAGGAGAGAGAAGAAAAGAAGACGGGTTTTGGAGGAGAAGACATGGTCACATGGCCGATGATGATGTTGTTGTTGTGGTTAGTGAGTGGGTAACTGGGTATAATGTGATTTGTGAGAGGATATTTTGGGTATGAAATTTTAAAATAATTTCAGACCCAAATAACTTCAGACTTCAGCCAGGATTCTTGACCTTTTGATTTCAGATGCTTTTTTACCAATTTTTTAGATTTCAGATGCTTTGGAAAAATAAACAAGATGTCTTAAAGAGTCATTTCAAACCTTTAAGATTTCAGACCCAAAAAACAAACACCCCCTAACTGTGAGTTGATATAATAGAGCATAATACATTTAATCTATTTGTATTTTATTTGATATCTACTTATATATGTTTTGATTTATATTTTACCCTTGCCAAAACCTTTGGACTCAGATTGTGTCTTTGGCTACTACCAAACTCGCATAAGGCTTCCTACAGGGCGACTTAGCTTTTGGAATTTTGCAGCAGTAATAATTCAAATAGAAAATATGTTCTTTTTCCCGAACCTCTATTTCATTATTCCATTGCTGTTAAATGAAAGTATGGTTTTTTATATTAATATCTTCCATTAGCATATAACTATACTTGGATGTATAGTTAGTAGACTTGGGTTGGCTGTTAGACTTTGTTGAGTAACTAGGTTAACCGGTAAGTGGTTCAACAGGTGAATTGGTTACTGAACTGGAGAAATATTTACACATTTCGGAATAAAAACATTATAATAGTTTTTTTTTGTAACTATATTAATAATCTATTTAGAGAAAAAAAGAAGTATTTTTCAAAAAATTTTAATAGTGTGCACGGAATAATGTGTAGTAACACTATGTAAATATACAAGTATTCCAGCACTCTGAGAAATTACTATCACAATATGCTCTACAAATTATCAACTCAAATATCAAGATTTAGCATTTAGAGTAAAAAATTATATTAGAAATATCAAATATATTTCAAACTTGGATAGGTTATCCAGGTTTGTTTTGGTTTCAACCTTATACGGTTAAAGAACTGTGCACTTTGTGGTCTGAGTTACAATTATGACTGGGCACTTGGATTTGAGTCTGATAATTATGCCTTCGTCCATGCTCATGGCCCGTTTGTATGCACGACTTATGTGTGCACGTGTAATTTATTGCTGAAGTTACATTTTGATGCTGTTTGAAGATTATAAGTTACTGTTATTAATATAGCTATTTGGTTCATTTTATGGTTTCTGTTTTGGTAATATGAACAAGTTACTTCAAACTGCCATGGGAAGGACGGATACCTTTACACAGTGCATTTGAAACCATGCTGTACCTCCGTTGCTTTGTCGACTAAAATTTGCTTCTTGATTGTGTTGTGAGCTTACCAGTGGGATTTCGTCAGGTTTTTATAGTTGAGAAGAATGAAGATTGAAAGCTGATTGATCTGATACTGATTACCAAGAAACATTTTAATTACAAAAATAAACAATTGTACCTGGTATCAATTTAATATTTTAACTAATTGTTTTCATTTCTTTGCAGACGAAGATGAATGATAGTGATCCTTTTTGTCCATGGACTGTGGTCTGGCTTCTCAGAGAAGCTTTCCTTCTTTTTTTTTTCAAAATATGTGGCCGCCAAATTGATACATATCACTGGCTATGTTTTCTTTTTGTATTTTGTTGCTCTGTAAGGCTGTTGGAAATTGTTTTGCTTTTGCTAGACATGATGTTCATGTTTCTTGTGATGTTGGAACAAGCTAATGTTGTACTTACCGTAATAAATTGAAGCAATTCAGGAATTTCCTCTGTAACATTGTCGTGAATGTAATTGTGCAAGGTCTTAAAAATCTTCTCAGCCCGCTACATATGTTTCGTGGAGATTTAACGGAATTGTGTGACAGGTTCAAACAATGGATCTTGTTGCAGGATTGGATTGAACCTGATTACAATATACCCGGTCTTTTGATCGGATTGGACTTGAATCCTGCAAAACCCAACAGATTTGAGTCGCCAGAACTGATCAAAATTCAAAATAAATAGGACTTGTTACTATTTCGGAGTTTAGACTAAACCCAGATTTTTACACTCTTAAAAAGCAAAACAATGTGTCAGACTTAGAATACATCAATCATCCCCATCTACTGATCAAAACAATTGCTCTCTGATCTCCAAGTTTATTTCGATTTCATAGTTCTCAACACTCCCAAATGCAATTCCATTAGTTAGGTATAGGAATCTACATTTATCTTGTCAAAATCTACTGTCCTGTTGTTAAATACTTGCAGGAGGAGATCACAAACTATCCGGGACGTTGGTCTCTCTTGTGGAGAGGTTTTTGTGCACTGCAATGCTATTTCAAGTACTTGATATGCAGCACATTCTTCTACGGGAAAGAGTGGTTTCAACTGTTCGCTAATCAAGTCCTCCCGGGTAGAGCCAGCCATCTCGATATGTGTCTCAACCCACCTCACCATGTCCATGTCCACGCTGAAGGGGTCATCGGTTGGCATTTTTCCGGTTACAAGCTCCATCAGCACAATCCCCAAGCTGTAAACGTCACATTTCTCTGTCGCCTTCAATGAATAAGCATACTCTGAAAAAAAACAACCAAAATGTTAATTAGGATTTACTGATATGAAAATCTCAGGTATTTGTATAATTCTAAGCAGAGAAGGCTCATATTACCAGGAGCAATGTAACCGTAAGATCCAGCAAACCATAGATTCGATTCTGTGTTGGAATTGTAACTTTCAACAAGAGCTTTCGCCAGCCCAAAATCTCCCAGATGTGCCTCCATGTTGGAATCTAGCAAGACATTGCTTGATTTGATGTCTCGGTGAATAATCTTTGGCACACAATCATGGTGAAGGTATTCAACTCCCTGAGCCAATCCCACCGCAATTCTCAGCCGCGCCTCCCAATCTAGGCTCCTCATGTTCTTGACGTTCACTGGCTGTTTGTGAAGCCAATCCCAGAGACTTCCATTTTCCATGTAATCATATATCAACAGATTTGAACCTGATCTTTTGTTGCAACAATAGCCCATCAACTTCACTAAATGTCTGTGCCTTATTCTCCCAAGAGTCTTGATTTCTGTCGTAAAGCTTTTGTTCAATAGAAGATCGTCTTTACCAGAGATTTTCTTGATTGCTATTGTTGTTCCATTGTGTAATTCAGCTTTGTAGATTGTTCCAGACCCTCCTGACCCGATAATGAACTCGTCGCTTAGATTGTTTGTGGCTTCCATGATGTCTTCCCATTTGAAATCCCGCTTTGCAGTGCCATGCTGGAAGAGTAATCTACGTTGTGCTTGTGAAGAACCGGTAGAGTGGGTGAAGTTCACTTCGCCGACCTTTCTTAGAAATTCTTGCTTGTGTTTCAAGAAAAGGATGATTACTACAATCAGCAGAGCAATTGCAGATAATGTTGAGAGTACTGAGATTGCCACCAGAGCTGGCTCACTCAGAGTTGACTGTCGGTTGGCCACGGGGGGACTGCAGCGATCAAGAGGGCCACCACAAAGATGTGCATTTCCTTCAAATACCTTTGCTGGCCAGTCAGAGAATTGCTTGCTCAATTTTCCCTGAAGACTGTTATAAGACAGATCAAGTTTTCCCAAACTAACCATTTCGCCAACTTGAGAAGGTACCTCTCCTGCAAGCTGATTATGAGAAAGATCAAGATCTTCGAGCTTGGACAGTTTCCCGATCGAAGGAGGGATTTGACCGGTGAGATTGTTGTAACTGAGGTCTAAAATGCTCTGAAGATTCTGAAGTTGTCCAATCTCCGTAGGCATTTCACCATTCAAGCTGTTATGTGAAAGCTGAAGCTCATAGAGCTTGCTTAGCTTGCCTACGGAAGGAGGGATTGTCCCCGAAAACTGATTTCGATCAAGGTTTAAAACATTAAGATTTGCCAAATTACCAACTTCTTCAGGAATACTTCCATTAAGCAAATTGTCATCAAGAGCAAGCACAAGCAGCTTGGAACAATTGAATACTTCTCCAGGAAGTGACCCGAAAAACTGATTGGAGGAAAGCTTAAGTTCTCCCAACTGCAGCAAACTTCCAAGCCACATCGGTATAGGTCCCGAAAGAAGGTTATTGTTAAGATCAATATGAGTCAGTTTCTTGCACAACAAAACCTGAGGGGGTATCTCTCCTGTTATAGAATTTCCTGAGAGGTCTAACAACAACAATTCGCGGATTTTCCCCAATGTCCAGGGGATTTTCCCACTGAATTTGTTGTTTCCCAATCTCAACCTCTCAAGATTTATTGAATTCCCCAACTGGGGTGGAATCTCACCATCAAAAGCATTGTTTGTGACATCAAAAGACAGAAATTTACGGGAGCTACACAACACGGAAATGCTACCATTGAATCTATTTTTCGAGAAATTTATCCTGGTCAGGTTTGCTAAATTGATCAATGAACCAGGAAGATTACCTTCAAGAGAATTGTTGTAGATCATGAGCTGCTCCAGAGCCTGCAAGAAGCCGAAACTCTCAGGAATTCCGCCGGAAAGATTGTTGTCTGCTAAATCCAGGATGGTTAGTTGATGACAGTCCCCTAAACTGGCGGGAATCTGACCCGCAAGTTCGTTTTGTCTCAAGTGAAGAAAATTCAGATCTTTTAACCTCCCAATTGTAGTGGGAATCTCTCCAGTGAATTGATTGCCAAAGAAATCAATGTATTTTAAGCTCGAACTGTTGCCAATCTCTGATGGGATTTCTCCGGAAAACTGATTGTCATAGAGGGACAAAAGTTGTAGTTTTCCAAGCAAACCAATCTCTCCAGGCAAGTTTCCCTGGAAATTGTTATGATACAGAACAAATTCCTGAAGATTGCTGAGGTTGGATACGGATGGAGAAATTGAACCCACCAAGCTGTTGTTGTGGAGGTAGAGATGACTCAATTCAACCATCTGGAAAAGATCTTCCGGTATCGATCCATTAAAAGTATTGTTGGACAAATCAAGCTGTTTCAGAGCTTGACACCGACTCAATCCTCCTGGAATTTTACCGGAGAGTTGAATTCCCGACAGAACCAAGTTCTCCAAATTGGTATTGTTTGTACACATGTTTCCTGGAATAGTACCAGATATGTTGTTGTTTGATAAAACTAAATAAACAAGCTGACCCATGTCTCCAAACTCCTCAGGAATTCCTCCAGAGAGCATGTTCGTCGACAAATCAAGAATCTGAAGACTAACCAACTTTGAAAAAGACCTTGGAATTGGACCTTCAAGCTTGTTCCCCAATAAATTCAAGTAACCGAGTTGACTCAGCTCACCGATTTCTCTCGGTATCTCCCCGGAGAGACTATTGTTCGCCAGGTTGAGAAGCTGGAGGTTCCTGAGACGACCCAATCCTGCCGGGATTGACCCGTTTAGATTATTGAGAGCTGCCGTGAAGAGGGTCAATCTGGAACAGTTCCCCAACTCACCCGGAATCGGTCCATCGAGATGATTCTCCTGTAATATCAAGCTCTCAAGTTGACTCAGTCGACCGAGTTTTGGCGGTATTCGGCCAGTGAGACTGCATGAGGCCAAAGCAAGATTGACTAAGTTTACGAGCCCTCCGAACGAGCCAGGAATCTGTCCAGTAAGACAATTGTCACCGATTCTAAGGACTCGAAGACTGGTGAGTGAACCCAGCTGAGTCGGTATCGAGCCAGTGAGTTGGTTGGAGAAGAGCGACAAAGATTCCAATGAAGTAAGTTCAGACAAAGTAGTTGGTATGAGACCCATTAGATTGTTGTTAGAAAGATCAAGGTGGGTTAGGTTTTTCAAACGACCCAGTGAAGGAGATATTGAGCCACCAAGTGACGAGCCAGACAGGTTGAGACTCACTACATGGACCGAGTCATGATCACAAGTGATACCTCTCCATGCACACAAGTTTTGGTTGGTTTCTTCACTCCAATCAATCAATACATTTAAAGGGTCTTCTGTGAAAGATGTTTTCAACTCTAGAAGAGCAGTTGACACCTCCTGGAATTCGTCACACAACACAAACCCAGATAAAAAACACACAATAACAACAATTACAAGTGACAAAACTTGTTTCAAGCACATCACCATTTTTCTTTTGGTTTGGAGGGGAAGAGAAGGAGGTCAGAGCTATGAATATATTGGACTAAAAGGAGGGTTGAGAGAGAGGGGTGAAACAGTGAGTTTTGGTGGTGGAATTGGAGGCATTAAAGACAATAAGTGTAGATTTTGGGAAGAGAGAATTGTTGTTGTTATTATTATTGAGGAGTGCATGGATGGAGGCTAGCTCTGCTGTGCTGTGGAGAGTTGAATTGTTTTGTGTTGGGAGGTTGGTAGGTGTATGCAAAGATTTTACGGGGCCTTAAAAGGGGTGACAAGAAGAGATAAGTGAGAGAGAGAGAGAATGCCATTAATGAGCACCGATTGATCGAGCAATACAACTGTGCCATTGAGAGAAGGAGAGAGACAATGTTAATTAATGATTGATTTTTGGATTGGTAGAAGGTCAAACTTGGTCAGAAAAAGAACCTGAAATATTTATTGACTAAATGTTTGTTAAATGTCAAACAAAGACAGGTGACCTCAATACATCCGTTGATGCAACTCTCCTTCGTGTATAAGTGTGAAGAGTTTAAATCCAATGATATATATTTTTTTTTTTGGGTTATGGAAATATATAATTGGAGAGTTTTTTCCAAGATGTGGAATATATAACTGGGGTGCATATATATTGTTTGATTTCAATATATTCCGACAATCCTATTATAAGTAGGTAGATGTTTTTTTAATCTAATAATTGATAAAATAACAAATGATTTAACCTTCCATAATCTTATTTTTTAAAACTTGTATAATTCATAACATGAGATTCATATAATGCAATTACATCTTAAAGCAACATCAATAATATTATGAGTTCGAAACTCTATTTTCTTTTTAAAAAACCTCATATAAAACCATTGCATATTATAGAGTCGAAGTTGAAATAAGTTCACGATTTACCTAAATTAATTAGTCATATATCTTCTAGATGTTGTACATCACCTCAAGATAGAGATGGTAGTACATTTCTCTTCCACGTCTGGCTTGACTAAGTTCTACCCGATCGTACATGTATTGTTTAATCTTGACAGATACCGACAACCTTATTATAATAGTTGTAAATGTAATACTTAAAAATAAATCTCTTAGATGTTTCATTTGAATATCCATTACATATATATATATATATATATATATATATGAAACATTTTCATGCAAGGAATTTTATAATGAATTTAAAAATTATTTATCCGTGGAATAGGGGAGAAGATTGATGATATATTTTTACCTAAAAAAGAAAAAAAATAATTTAAAGATCAGAAAAGGTGATTTGGGATTACATGGAGAAGATATACAGTGGTTGGGTGGGGTGTGGATGGTTGGGGTTTGCTTGAAATAGTGTGTTAGCTCAATATGAATTAAAACCCTAAATGAAAGTGAGTGGTTGAATTTCTAATTTTAATTCAATTTTGTACTTTGAATTTTTAAGAATATTTTTCTATGATCACAAGAAGCTTTACATGGATTAAAAAAAAAGAGAAGCTTTACAAAGTCAATGGAGTCCCCCACAAACTCTTGTCATTGTTCATGTATGCATGCTAACAAACTTCCGAACTCTCAACTTACTCTCCTTTCATTTTTATAATATTCTTTTTAATTAATTAATATTCTTTTTAATTAATTAATATTCTTTTTGTTTATGTATTTATTATTGATCTTATTGGTTTGAGCTACCAAATCCTAGTGTCCTCTTGTGGCCTTTTTCGTTTTTCTTTTGTTGCAATGCCTTCTCCAAATGCCTCCTTCTAATTATATATTATGTTATTTGGAATATTAATTAGTTAACTAATTAATTTACTTGTAACTAATGTTTCTTATATCTTCAATTAATTCCCTTTTAAAAAACTCAAACCTACTTCAAGAAAATTTAAGAGATAAGTTTATTGTTGGACACAAATTAATTAATCTTCATTTCCTCTATCTAGACACAATTTCCTAGCTAGAGACAAAAGTAAGTACTTCTCTTGTAGCAGCAAGTTTCTCTAAAATGTATGATAAAAGAAAGATTTTTTTTCATGGTTTAATTACTTATGTCATAAGAATAGGTTAAAAGTCAGTAGCTAGCTTCTATACGAAAGCTATTAATTTTACCATTTTCTTTTGAATAATTACAAATAATTTGAGATTTTCTTTTGAATAATTACACATAATTCGAGATTTGGAGAGAGTGGAACACAACTAGAACCCACAACTTCAATAGTGAAAATATGAATAACATATCACTATACCAACCTCAATACCTTATTATCTCGTTATTTTTACCACTCTTTTAAAGTTTCTCTTCTCTTATCATGTAGCTAGCTAGTCACGGATTATGAACAACAATTAATTTAAGAAATACGAATAAAAATTGTATATATATTTTCTAGATATGAAAGGTCTAGGATTTTAATATGTATGTGCTCTCAAAAGACACGTTAATATACTCCGTATTTGAATTATATTTTTTATGAATTTTTATAAAGAATTGAAATGAAAAGAAAATCTTTTGAGGTATTTCAAATTAATGTATAGATTTGTTTATGGGTTATCGTTCAATTCTACCCTTATGGTAAGATTAACAACTAGAAATTTAGTATATCAGAAAACTCAATAAATACATCATCATTGTATTGATTATATATCTTATTTCCACATCATAGTAAATTTCAAGTTGTTAAGACTACCCTTATTTATATTGGACTATATTATAATAATAGATATGGAGAAATTAGTCCAAAAGCAAAACAAAATAATGTTGTACTTATACGGGGTAATTTTCTAATACTTTCAATCAAATATATATATATATATATATAGTGAGTCTCACATGAGGAGTTTATTATTTTAATTTCGATAAAGAACTTAATGAAATCATACCGATTTTTATGAATTTTGATTTGAATTTTTTGTGTGGATGATAAGTTCATTGGAATATATATATGAATAAAATTTAAGAATTTTTTAAGCACTAAAACTATTTTTCTTGAATTTTATATATTTTATCCATTTTTCTGATACCTTCATATTTAACAAAATCGGGAAAAAATAGTTCTAGTGTTTGAAAAATGTTCAAATTTTTTTCATAGGTATATTTCATGAAATTAATCATCTATAAAAAAAGTTCAGATTAAAATTCATAAAAATTGATGTGATTTCCTGAAGGTCCTTACCGAAATTAAAATAAGAGATCCTTATTTTTTCTTTTGAAAAGGTAATAAAGAATCCTTTATGAGAGACTCACTACATATATAGGGGCGGACCCATGAAATATTTACTGTTCTGACTAAATTATATATATAAATAGTTTTTGTCTCTGTACGTGTTAACATTGTAAAGTCAGATCCTTGGTTATCAATTGTTGGATTTATCTACTCTGTTAGTAAATATATTATAAATTTATAATGTTCAATTAATGGCTCACAAACATTCATACTAAATTCTATTAAATTCAGTGTGGATTGCGGAGAAATTAACTCTTTTGATTTTCTTCAGCGATGCACATTGATATAATATAATCCATGTAAGACATGTGAGTCATTGATTAAGAATAAAAACTTTTTATATGAATATTCTTAAGGAAAGTATTTGTTCAATTCTTTAATAATAAGATGACACTATGATTCAATAATATGAAATACATGGTAAAATTTATGTATGAACAATTATTTAAATTTACAAATAATTTAATTCTATAATATTAGAAACAATAATATTATATATATTTTTACAACTTACTTTGAAAAAAAAAAATTACTTACATTTCACTAAATTTTGACAAAAAATAGATAAAATACTAAAAGGTATGTATCATGTTATAAATGGATTTTACAAGTTATTCAAATTTACAATTAATGACGAGATCAAAATGTTTAATCTAATAATCGGAACAAAATAAAATGAGTCTAAATTGTGTAATCAAACAATTGAAATAAAATCAATGGAATATTATATGAAAAAAGTATAAAAGTAAATTACATATTTTAAATAGGGTAATTCCTAATATATTTTGAATTTAAATTAAAATAGGTAAATGAAATAAGTTACACTGTCGGAAACCATTTTTAGATTTTTATTATGTAATTACTTATAATTTTCTAAGTAAAAAAAAGGTTAACTAAATTCATATAAAGTTTATAATTGTTTTCGAAGAAATACTTTTTTTGTACATTACCTGTTGGATATGACTTGAATTTTTAATGGCTACCAAACGGGATTCAACGAATGTGAAGACTTCCTGGAGATGTGGGATACGTTTGGAAGTAGGAGATCGAGTTTGAGGGAGGCCTAAAAATCGAAGAACTGAAGAAAACGATTTCTGGCAAGTATCGCGGTGTGGATCACGGTATGGAAAAGTGATATACTGCAACACAGG
Organism: Dipteronia dyeriana; assembly: GCA_032871835.1. Classification (NCBI taxonomy): domain Eukaryota; kingdom Viridiplantae; phylum Streptophyta; class Magnoliopsida; order Sapindales; family Sapindaceae; genus Dipteronia; species Dipteronia dyeriana. The sequence goes on along the minus strand of CM065303.1, from coordinate 46,221,823 downwards.
GAGCGGTCGAACGTCTGTGAAATTACGCAGTGTGGACCATGGTGGAGACAATTGCACCAACCGCGGTATTCGGAGCGGTGGACGACAGCGATGCATGTCCCGAACCACATCAATGGTGGATTTTGTCTAATTAGGAGTGTTGCACGAAATAGAAAATATATTTTCTTCTGGAAGTTCTAGTGCTAATCAGATTAGTAAAGTCCTGTACTTAAAAAAACAAAGGATTTCTTTTAAACAAGAAGACTTGTCATAAATAGGAAATAGTATTTATGTGGTACAAGTAATTCTTGTACGTTTAGGAGTATGATTTCCTTTTATGTTAAACTTCCTGTAATTCATATAAATAGACCATAATAGCTAGGCTTTTTATGGTGGAGCAAATTAGCAAATATAGAGAGATCTCAAGAGAGCATTGGGTGTAATTGGGTTTGGGGTATTTTAGAGAGAGAATTATGAGAGTGTGGTTGTAATAATTTATCACATAGTGGATTATTTCTCTTGTCATCCTGACGGCCGTGTTTTTTTCTCGATTTGGGTTTCCACGTAAATTCTTGTGTTGTGTGTTTGGATTTATATTCTCTTCATCTTAATTCTTTTACTTTACTATTGTTTGTTTGTGTTCTATCTAGCAACACTTTCGCGTAAAATCCGTTAACAATTGGTATCAGAGCTTTGGTTGCTTGATAGTGATCTTAACAAACTGGAGATGGAAAAGTTGATGAGATTCGAGGTTGAGAAGTTCGATGGAAATATTAACTTTGGCTTGTGGCAGGTTCAAGTCAAATATCTACTAATACAATGCGGTTTACACAAGGCGTTGAAGGGCAAGCCAACCCCTGAGAACCTTGAAGGCTCTGGAGATTCTAGAAAAGAAACGGCTGGTACTAGTTTTGGAAAACCGGTGATGAGCGATGATGAATGGGAAGATCTAGACGAGAGGGCTGCAAGTGCGATATGATTGAGCTTAACCAAGAATGTTCTTGCAAATATTAAAAGGACATATTCAGCGAAAGAACTTTGGGAGAAGCTTGAAGAATTGTATCAATTGAAGACCGTCTGTAACCGATTCTACCTAAAGGAGCAGTTTCGCACGCTGCAGATGCCTGAAGGTACAAAAATTTCCGATCATCTGGGAGTGCTCAATGGGATAGTTTCCAAGTTAGAGTCGATTGGAGTGAATATTGATGAAGAAGATAAAGGATTAAGACTAATCTGGTCCCTTCCATCATCCTATGCACACATGAAGCCAATCTTGATGCATGGGAGTTCAACCATATGTTTTGGAGATGTAGCAAACAAACTAATCTCTGAGGAACGAAGGCTAAAGAGTGAAGGTAAATCTTCTGATAACTCTGCTTTGTTGGTTGACAGGAAAAAGGGAGGCTCCAAGAAGAAAGGCATTTTTTGGGCATGTGGACAATCTAGACATCTAAGGAAGGATTGCAAAAATAAGAATACAAGTACGACTAATGGCTCCAAAAAGGGGATCCGGCAATCTCCTCTCTTGAGTTCGACTACAGCGATGCCCTCTAAAGGGGCATAAAACATCCTCATGGCATGACCGCTAGTTGCCATGAAAAAGGATGTATTGCTGATAGTGGGTCCATAATTTACGCACGGGCATTGGTTAGGCGGTGATGCAAGGTGTGTGGTGGACAAGGATGTCGATGGCTGAACGAATTCCCTGGAAGCCTAACGTGAGGAGTTGCACCATAATTTCAGCAAGGTAAATTTTGACATGTGCTGGTGAAATCTTGGGATGGGTTTTCCTAAGTGATTATACTTCGTGGTGGGTATGTTGATTCTCGGTGATGAGAGTCGTAGCTATGGACGGAGTTTTAGAAATTCTCGCCATAAGGGAGGATTGTTGGATATGACTTGAATTTCCAATGGCTACCAAACGGGAATCAACCAATGTGAAGACTTCCTAGAGACGTGGGATACGTTTGGAAGTAGGAGATCGAGTTTGAAGGAGGCCCAAAAATTGAAGAACTGAAGAAAACGATTTCTGGCAAGTATCGCGGTGTAGACCGCGGTACGGACAAGTGCCTAGACCGCGGCACAGGGAATGGTCGAATGTCTGTGAAATTACGCGGCGTGGACTACGGTGAAGACAATTGCACCAACCGCGGTATTCGGAGCGGTGGATGACAACGATGCATGTGGTGTAGGGCGTGGGTGGCCAACCACGACCCGAACCACATCAACGGTGGATTTTATTCAATTATGAATGTTGCACGGAATAGGAAAATGTATTTTCTTCTGGAAGTTCTTATGCTAATCAGATTAGGAAAGTCCTGTACTTAAAAGAAAATGATTTATTTTAAACAAGAAGACTTGTCATAAATAGAAAATAATATTTATATGGAACAAGTAATTCTTGTACGTTTAGGAGTAGGATTTCCTTTTATGTTAAACTCCCTGTAATTCATATAAATAGACCATAATAACTAGACTATTTGTGGTGGAACAAATTAGCAAATATAGAGAGATTTCAAGAGAGCATTGAATGTAATTGGGTTTCAGGTATTTTAGAGAGAGAATCCTGAGAGTGTGTGAAAGTTCCCTAAAAACGTGTCTATAATCTAGAGGGGGGTGAATAAGTTTTAGTCAAGTCAATAACCAATTTTTCTTGATTAGTCAATATTTAAAATTCACCAGATAAAACAAACATACAACATCAAGTGTAAAGTGCGGAAATATAAACAACACAAGATGTATACGTGGAAACCCTCAAAATGGGAAAAACCACGGGCTGTTAAGTGCCCCACACTCGGTCACAGAAATCCACTATATGAATAAAATGTTACACCCTCAAGTGATAATCGGACTCTCACTCTCGACAACCTCAGGCTATGGACACCGCCACTCACCACTCTTGGTTCAATCCCTAGTGATATCCCCTGATCCACTACTCTTGGCGTGAGCACCTCCTACTCTACCCCTCGGGCCTTTTACAGTGGATACCCTGCCAATTGCTTGCCAACCTACCATTGGTTGCAAGGCTTCTCTTGCTTGTGCAACTTCACACCGAAGCCACAAGACTTTGACTCAATGACGAGTATATGGTCTAAGTGTATATATGACACTATGCTCAAATGCAATTATGTGTAAGACCAAACACAAAATGCTTAACTAGATATAGATAATGCAATTAAACATCCTAGTTATCAAACAATGCCTACATGCCCATACCAAGGACTCAATTAGATGTGTAGATAAAATCTAACAACCTAATTGTCAATAACAGTCCAACCAACACAAGTTGTCACAACAAATAATCAAGGGCAATTTTACAATCAAGAAATGCAATCATTGAGGCATACACATAAATGTTCATAAACTAGACTAGATGCACAAAATCAACCTAATCATCAATTTTGTATACATGAACATTCATAGATTAGCTATTTAGGCATAAATGACATAATAATGCAAGCTATCACAATACAAACCCAAACATGTCATAATTTCAATAAATATGCAATTAATATGAAGAAATGCTAATTTAAGCAATAAATGACATGTCTTGGTAAGCTAGAACAATAATGAACAACAATGGTGGTTCTACTTACCAATCAATGAAAACTCATGCTTGGAATGATGCTTGAATGCAAGATGAAGATGAGTTTGGGGTTTGGAGAGTCAAATAACAAAGTTTGAAGCTTTCTCTCTCTAATGGAGGCTCTCTCACTCTAAAGATAGGTTCTTTGAGCTCTAAGAAGGTAAGGAAGAAGAAGAGAAAATATATAAAGAAGCCCTACACAAAACGGTGTCGTTTTTGGACTTGGGAAGCAAAATCCCGCACGACCGCTGAGAGTTCTGCAGCCTAGGCAAGTGTCCAGACCACGGTCTGCACAGCAAGGCACGGCTGGACATTACCGATGCCTAGGTCGCTGGCTAGGCATGGCACCAACAGCGGTCTAGGCCGCGGTACACGCCAGACAGCACAACAGCTCGAGCTTCGAGCGACCCAAAACATGACCAAACGACATCCAAACCTTTTGTATAATATACCGTTGGAAAGGTATGGAAGTATAATTTCTAATCCAATTTAAAAAACATGATTTTGATGTCTTTAGAAAAAGTTATGGTCATTTTAGTGACCAAAGGTCAGAAACGGACAACAACAGAGATGCCCTGTTTTTGTGGTCACTTTGGAGATTTCAAAACCAATCCAAACTGTCCTCAAATATTACGAATAATATACCGTTGGAAAGGTATGGGTGTCTAGTTTGTACAAAAATTTTCAAAACTCATTTTGAATCATTTTATAAAAAGATATGGTCACAAGACCATACAAAGGTCAGTTTTAAAAAACATTAAATCATTGAAATACACTCTTTTGAAACTAGATACCTTACTCCATAAAACCAAACCAAGAGAAGAATGAGACCTTCTCATATGGTCACTCAACGCGCTAAAACAAGTACACCATCGTGCAAGTGTAAACACAACACAATACCACACTTAAATCTACAAATGAAGTGCAAATGTGATTGTGAAGAGATGCACACATATAAACAATATCAACACAAATGCAAGATCAATAAAGCATGCATGAGGTATGTGTGTGCACCTAAACTCTTCAAGAGGCAAAGTTAAGTGAATATACCTTTTGCTCTTGAAGTCATGGAGATGCTTGGAAGCTTGCCAATGAGGACTTAAGCTACGCATTGTGTGGTTTGTCATGAAATAAACCAATCATAAAATCAAGGTCCTTACAGTGTGGTTGTAAAAATTTATCACCTAGTGAATTATTTCTCTTGTCGTCCTGACGGCCGTGGTTTTTTCCCGATTTGAATTTCCACGTAAATTCTTGTGTTGTGTGTTTGGATTTATATTCTCTTCATCTTAATTCTTTTACTTTACTATTGTTTGTTTGTGTTCTATCTAGCAACGCTTCCGTGTAAAATCCGCTAACATTACCCTATAATTCTATCCAATCTTCCAGCCTTTAATTATATGATAAATTATTTTATACAATTTTTTTTTTACTAGAGGGCTGCCTGGATATAGCCTGGGCAGCACTCAAAAGGATCCTCTCTCTCTATATATAATATCAATGAGATGACATCTGTAATTAATTTCAACATGAAAACGACCCATTATTATATATTGAATTACTTCCATGCAGAGGAACCAAATTCTAATATAAGATTGCAATTAGCACTCATCAAGCCATGCAGGCAACCAAGTTACCTAGCTATGATCGATGAGGACTTTTTATGATGCACTTCGATCGTATATATGGATGAATTTAATAAATTTTGATGTAATTACAAGAATGTAATGAAAACTTTAAGGACTGTCCTAATTAGAAATGGAAAAAACAATCAAGAATTACAAAGCTATGTAATTATAGAGAATGAAATGAAAATAATTTAAGGACCACCCTAACCGAGAAGG